>CM067060.1:45099733-46490283 GCA_033980235.1 Diadema setosum
AGGTTTTTGTCGATGTTTTGTCATAACTTTTAGATATAAAAAATGCGATTTTATTACATAAAACGTATGACATTAAATGATATGGCTGTAATGAGCCTCATCGAGGGTAATTGTGATTGTTTTGACAATAATGATAATCATAATAATACATTATTATTTTAATAGGAATAATCATGATGATGATGATGGCAGTATTAAAGATGAAAATAATCATAATCATGATGATGATGATGGCAGTAATAATGATGAAAATAATCATAATAATGATGATGGCAATGATAATAATAATGATAATAATAATGATAATAATAATAATAATAATAATAATAATAATAATAATAATGATAATAATAATGATAATAATAATAATAATAATAATCATAATAATAATAATAATAATAATAATAATAATAATAATAATAATGATAATAACAATAATAACAATAACGACATCAATGATAAAAATCCAGAAACGTATCAATGTTACTGTGGTACTATTTCCATTTCAAGGCCCCATCTATTGCTTTTTATTTGAATATCCCAGTATAAACAGTTCCATCTCGATTTAAATAAAGTGACACAGAGAGAAGACGGTGGAAGACCATGTTTTGCATTTGTTATCCAGGGCACAATGCCTTATTTACTCCAGGATTACGTCAACGAGAAACTGCACTGCACACCATTAGCATATTTTTTTTTTATCTATTTATCTTTTTTTATGTTTTGCAGAAAACTGAATATATGAAAATGTATGTATGTTATTGATAGTTTAAGATCAAGTCGATAATAAATAATGAGCTGCTCGCTACAAGGTTCATTTTTGCTATCTTTGAAGAAAGAAAATTTCGGTAAAGATAATGCAATAAAGGCATGCTAAGAGACTCGAACTGGAGAGAAGACGTATTGTTTATACACTGATTATCATGGCATATGGATTTCCAAGGTAAGAAGACGCCGATGTGATTAAACGGAAGGAAAATAGTAACCTCTCAATGTTTGAACGGATCCTTGGTTGTAGGCCTATATAAATAGATAAATAAAAAAATGCGGAAAAAATCTTGTCGAAGTAGGCCCCTATTACTTCTTTTATCATGTGAACGCGATTTTATACTGAAATTTCATTTTTCCCCTTCCTTTGATCACCGGTCCTCATTTACATCTCTTTTATTCGTTTAATGCAAAACACTTTATAGGCCTACCCTTTACAAGTGGAAAGTTAAGACCCACGTTTTAAAAGATTTGTTTTCCACTGAGTTCTGATTGTTGACCATTTAGTCTTGTATATTGATAATGATATAGCGGCTGCTTGTATAGCGCACATGTTCATCACGCTATAGGGCCCCCTATATATGCGTACTTATGGTTTTGTTATGATACAATGTATTGCAGAACACATTGTACCTACATAAAATAATGGAAGGTGGGAAGACCCTATTATGATTAATTATCTTCCCACCTCCCTGACAAAAAAACTGGACGTGATCCGGTCCGGGTATGGTGTTTTCGACGGTAGAGGGCAACATGCTATGAATTACATTTTGCGCAGAACCAGAGCACAACAAGTGATTGGGATTGATCGATCAATAATGAAATGCGATCTTCATTATCGATACACCACTTCTGTTGTAAACATGTCTTCCAGGCGGGGAGGGAGTTCAAGTTCCAGGCCCCGGGGCCGGGATTTGGCCCACGAAGTGAAACATTTTGGAAGCCTCACCAAGCACCTGAAGAAGATTATATTTGATTCAGACAATTGCTTGTCGGAACTTAAAACTTCAGGACATTTTGAAGAAGGTAAAACCCACAGCTCTCTGCTGTCAACTGATTGTGTGCGTGAATGAGGTCGCCTGTGTGATTCCATACCGTTCTCATACTGCGTAGGCTATACATTACCAATTGTCCGGGTCCTTGTGCATAATATGTTGTGTGTAGCAGGCAGTCGCATTTAACAGCCCGGCCCTAGCTAAACTACTTACGTAATTACGTTAAGTGCTCGGGAACATAGAACAAATGCCTGGTTGAACGACAAGAAATATAGGCAATAGTTTTATAGTATTGCATAAACTGGCCGACAAGTTGGCAGTTTGTTCACAACTCATCTGCTCATCTCATCGAATGCTCATGATTCACTGTTGGTGTTGAGTCATTGGCTATTGGCGGTGGGCTAGGTAGTAATGAATGGAATGAAATGCCTGAAAGCATTCAATTATAATTGTTACATCTGGATCTGGGAGTGAGTGGATATCAACTGTGAATCTGAGAAGAATAAAAGATAGGGATATGTTTATGATCTAGAACTCATGCTGAAGCTTTTCAGCTCTGTCAGCCCAGCACAGCATCAAGTCTGAGCTCAAGCGTATCGATCGTATTAACAATTAAAGCATATCGATCGTCACTAACGTGAGCAGCTCACATGAAAATGTACAACCTTGGAATTGATGCTACATTACAACTATTCGTACATTTACACCAATTTCTTGTTGGAGTCCTATACCTGTGCTCCAGTCATCTAGATATAGCAGTGTAACTTGTATCTAGATCTAGGTCCTAGACAAACTTCTGTCATATGACATCATACCAAATTTGTGAGGATTTGATGAATGATATTGACTTCAACTTTGGAAAATGCAATAAACTACTGGCAAAATCCGGCTCAGAATTGCATGCCAAAATCGGTGCACCATGCTTAATTTCATTGTGTCCCATTGGAGTTGTGTGTTATATAAGATAGGGTATGCTTTGTCCAAAGGTAGGAAGGGCGCAATTCGAGACCCTAGGGTAACATCCCCAGTATTCAGTCACTTAAGCTTTTTTGCAATATTTTTCAAACTAAATCAATACATAAACATACATCATATCTACAGCTATGTATGTGAAATATATCAAATTTCTTTAATCTCAACTTTCAGTTTCATTTTGTTAAATATCTCACAGAATTGCACAAAATCCCGAAATATTTTACCTTGAAAATTCCCCAGTATTCGGTCACGCGATGTGCGCGTTCAAAGTCGATGCGTGTTCAAGGCAGCTGAAAAATGCGCTCGCGCGCTACCTTGTTGGCGCAAAATTGCATCGGGGACGTTGCGCCGACCGTTAGTGACCGAATACTGGGGCCTCGGCACTTGCATTCAACCCTTGTACATTGGGACACTGTATCGGCACGTACGGACATTTTGTTTTTCTTTTGCGTTTTTGAGGATACCATTACACTCTAAGCTTGCGATAAGCGAAAAATCCCGTGAGAGAACGACGTATTTCTCGATTTTTAGTGCTTTTTCGGCGACCCGTACTCTTAAAACTGGGCCTTATCCGCGCGCGCTTTTGGAAAGTAGCGCCGATTCTGCACTGTTGACAGTAAAATTTGGGATTTTGGATGGATTTTTGTTGGGGGCTAAGGGAGTTTCCTGTTGTGAATGAGTGTGCAAGTATGTGAATTAATGTGATTTGCGTGTGTTGTGACAGTTGAACTGACTAGGTGGTGACTAGTGATAAGTGACCGAATACCGGGGGCTGACCGAATACTGGTGCCCTTACCCTACTATTATTAGACTAGTTCTATCAGTCAATACAAAGTCGTATCATATGTTTCTGTCAGTTTCTCTAGACCCTATGCTGTCATTAGACATTGTGCTGACAGTCCCAACTTTGACATTCAGTACTTATTGAAATTACAGGTCCAGGCATAAATAATGCTGGATGCACACAAAATAGCATGATCTGTTATTAGGTTTTAGATGTCTACCAGTTCGCTCTACTCATCATCATTCATAGGAGTTGCGTATTTGCTTTTGCCTTGCATACATCGTGCATGCTCTACTGAAACTAGCCAGTCACTTTGTAAAAATGTCAGGGTATGGTGGCTTCTCTTTAAATATGCTCCTGAACGATGGAACAACTGCAGAGCACGGTCTAAGCATTTTGGCACTATAAGTTTGCTGTTTTTCATTCATTACTTTCTCTCTTCTCGCATCCTCCCTTTCCCTCCCCCACTGGTACATTGAAATTGTTTAATCATATTTTTCATACTGCATGCTTGTACAAGTACAGTATCGAGCCTTGCACTTGGAACTGAGGATTCAAAGGGTGACTGCTGTGGGTTTGCCACAACAGGGGTTGACCAACATCGGCCAGCAGGGTGAAATGGGCCTTGTAAACCCAACTCACACATCAGATGCCACTCCCATGTTCAAGTTTATCTTTGTTTGATGAATAGTATGTTTAAAATGGCAGATGTTTGATTGAAGTATCAAAGAATTAAAGAAGACTGATTGTGATACATGTATGAAAATTAAAGGGAAGATAAACCCCAAGAGAAATGTGGATTGAGTGAAAGCAGCAACTTTAGTAGAACACAACAGTGAAAGTCTGAGGAAAATCGGACAATAGATGCAAAAGTTATGAATTTTTAAAGTTTTTGTGTTGGAACCGCTGGATGAGGAGACTACTAGAGGAAATGACGTATGAGTGGACAACAATTGAATACAAAGAAAATATAAAGGAAATTCAACAAAAATTCACTTTTCTAGAATTATGAAAGAGCAATGGACCATCCGCTTTCAGAAAGCAGGGGGAATAATTGCTACCCATAACATATGTCAATATCAAGTTGATGGAATTTGTAATTTTCATGAAAAATGGATTTTTGTAGGATTTTCTTTATATTTTCTTGGTATTGTGGTCCACTAATACGTCATAACCTCTAGTAGTCTCCTCATCCAGCGGTTCCAACACCAAAACTTTAAAAATTCATAACTTTTGCATCGATTGTCCGATTTTCTTCAAACTTTCACAGATGTGTTCTACTAATGTTGCTGCTTTCACTCAATCCACATTGCTCTTAGGGTTTATCTTCCCTTTAAGGAATTTTAAGGATCCATGTATTTACAAAATGAGTCTTTCACACTGGATGCCACCACACACAATTTTCCACTTTTTTTGATAAAATGATAGTCATTGAAATCTAGTGTCCAATTGATGATTAAAGGGGATGGCTAGTAACTGATCAGTGGGAATATGTGGGAATGCTGGGGAATGATTGTTCCAATCCTTGTAGGATTCATTTACGAGTACATTATATATCTATTGTTGTGTGAAAATTATTTGCTTCAGAATGGTCTCATATTCAAGTAATGTGCAGTTTAATCGCCCGTCACTGTACAGGCATGCTAACCTGGAAACATTAAACTGCACGTTACATGAATATGAGACCATTCTAAAGCAAATAATTTTCACACAACAATAGATACATAATGTACTCTTAAATGAATCCCACAAGGACTGGAACAATCATCCCCCAGCACTCCCACTGATTCCCACTGATCAGTTACTAGCCATCCCCTTTAAGCAGTATTTAATACTGACCTAGTACTGATTTAACTTCAAAATGCGCAGTTTGTGTTGTGTAGTTTAAATGGAACAAAAATAAGACAATAACAGCAGCACCCAAAGTAATTTCGTTCAGTGATTCTATGCAACATGCCCAGAATTTACAGCATGTGAAACTTTGATATTTAATTTTTTTTTTTTTTTTGTTTCCTGGTGAGAAAGTGAAGTTGTTACCACTCTGATTTTATTACTTTCCTCTATTTAGAATTAAAAGTAAACTTGAATATTGGAGAGTCATTACCTTTCTCTAGACTACCTGCACAGCAGCCTGGATTATAACTCGGGGAACCCCATTCAACAGGCCTGCTTAAAATATCTGGATACATTGTAGAGAAACCTCCAAATGTACAAATGTATAGGAGTTGAAAGGACTGTACATGTAGGCGATATATTGTCTACAGGTGTATGTAGACTACAATGTAGATTAGAATTTTCACCATGGAGGTAAACATAATTATTGACATCATGAAATTTAAGTTTCGCCATGTATATGAATGACTTGAAGAGGGCTTTTTTTTTTTTTTTTTTTAAAACTGAAACTTCCAGTATCTCTTCGTAAGAGACAATCGTCATTTTGTCTAATGATAATGAGTCTACAATGTACATTGTCTCTAATGCTTTTAGCCACTAGAGGTAGTTTACACACTGGAATACTTTATCAGATTTTATTTTGAGTTTTATTTCATTGTAATCCAAATTATGTGTAGTGACCATGCAATGTACAATGCACTTTAAAGGTATAATGCAGGGATCAAATATACATGTGGCTGGTGACTTAGTCCATGGATTTTAATCCATTCCAGGCTTATTTTCAATATTAGAAGGATCACAAATTCTTTAGGGGATTTAAAATGGTTAACATAGTATTCATTCTCTTGATAAATAATATTTGCGATAATTGCAACTTAATTTCTATTTTCAGAGAGAAATCATGAGGCTACACGTATGCAAAATAAGTCAGGAAAAATTAAGGGAATACAAAAACAATGTGTTCGATCTTTGTATTGAGAGGAAAATTAGGACAAAAAATAAAGTCATTTAATCATCTTGAAGTATTGAAAAAAATTAAGAAACGGGGAAGGGCACAAGAACTATGTACAGTATTTGAATTGCCCAAAGGACTTCTGATAGACTATAAGCCAGTGTGCAGTTCCACTTTGTGGATGAGCAGAAAAAAGGCCATTTGTACCAACAGACATGTTGGTTTTTAAATTCACTGAAATTTTAAGCATCTGTGATATAATAATTATGCATGAAGTATGTAATCCTTATAAATGCTGCTTGCCAGCACATTCAGCTGACAGCAAAAATTGTATTTGGCAATATTAATAGAAAGTGGTTGTTAATACATTCAATGCAAAATAATGAAATGGATGCTTTCCCTAGTGTAAATTGATCTACAATGGATCATTCTGGTAATTTGTCTACGCAAGTTCATTCCTTGTTGAACAGGACTGATGAATCCCATGAATTGTTGTGTAAAACTTATCAGTGCAGTATATTGCTCTGAAAACGAGTGATTGCCCCTAACCAACTGAGAAAAAAGAAAGGTTAGTATATTTGAGTATTAAAAATGTTATACCGAGTGCTGAGTTGGGCCCTTTTGGAGATATTCTACCCTTTTTTTTTTCAGCAAGCCTCTGAATATTCCTACGAAGAAATATTGCTCTTAATACGAGTGAAAATGAGTGAGTGCCCCTAACCAACTGAGAAGAAAGAAAGGTCATTCGTACCAGTGTACCCATGAACTGTACAACTGTAACTCCGAACTGGCTTAAATTAAAAAGACAGTTAGTCTCATTTTGTGGAATTTTGTAAAAGCTTTTCATGTATTCAGTATAAATCTATCATTTCAGAGCAACTTTTGTAAACATGACGAAAATAATCCTGAATATTTTTTTTTCCATTCAGTTGAAGTTTGAATATTCATGGGCATGGTATCAAAGATGAAAGTCAAATTATTTCTTCGTAGGAATATTCAGAGGCTTGCTGGAAAAAAAGGGTAGAATATCTCCAAAAGGGCCCAACTCAGCACTCATTATAACATTTTTAATACTCAAATGTGAAATCTTATCAAGTATTAAAATGTAAAACAGTTTAGTAGTAATTGCTAAAGTATCATTCCCAATGGAGTGCCACTTGCACTACCACTTAAGTCGTATTGCTATTTCATTTGTGTCATTGTGTTTGTGTTCCATGTTTTAGAACCATTCTCAAAGTGTTTTAAGTCAAGCTTCACTTACAACATATTCTCATAGGATATATTTTGCTCTAAGTGTATTGTAGGTACAATAGAAATAATGTTTCCCAAATACAATTATGGTAGTAGTAAAATTTATGTGCTATTTTATGGGTTATAGATGGAGCATTCCTTGTGATATTGCTAATTATACTGTATGTGGGGAAACTACAAACAGTATAAGGCATTTGTAGTTGGAAAGACTTTAGAACATGTCTGTGCTTTTGTAGTTGTTATTTTTCAGACTTTGATCTTGAGTGTGGAATAGTGGTAGAGGAAAGTCATGACAGTACCTGGAACCCAGAAACCATAACTGCTGAGGATGATTACGAGAATGAATGTAGTGAAGCATGCCATAGCCATGAACACTGACAGTGTTTGTAAAAGATGAAGCACTGATAATGTAGTCAGTATTCATACTGCACACAGGATGTACCTGCAATGCAGGGTTCTCTTCTGCACGTCAGACACTTAGTCATCATGAAAATTGGATCACTTTAAGCTCAGTATAATCTGATTCGTGCTATGATTCAGGGCAAGGATAGGTAACATGAGAGAAGCTGTAGGAGCAACATGTTGCACTGACTGTAATCTTGAAGCAAGCTGCATGATATTTGATTCCATGATTCGTTCTGTAGAAAGTATTGCATCCCCCAAACATAATATGTTTGGGCATGCACACTTCATGTCTAGCTATAACTGAGATTAATTGAGTGCTATAAAACTTTGTACTTTGTGTGCATGCATGAAGGTTTGTTGCATTTCCTGGGATTGGTTTTCATTTCTTATGCCTTGAAGATTAATCCTTTTCTTTTCCTCTTGCTTCCTCTCTCATTCTGTACTCACTCTGCTTTGTACTCATAAAATTTGTAATCAGCGTTCTGTATGAGTTCAGGCAGATTCTTTCTTATACCATGCATTTACAGCCAATGATTGTAAATGCGTTAAGCCCATCATCTACAAGTATTTAAAAACTATAAAGTTACTTTGCATACAGTATACGATCTGAGATTAATTGAAATTGATTTTTCTTTTGGGAATTATTTAGCAGTTGATCAGATTAAAATGAAAAGAAGACAGAATCAGAAAAGCATTGATATCTACAGTGGTAATGTTCTAGTTATAATTCAATGCCTGAATACTAAGAGTAAAAAATCTCAGTAACATGAGGAAAAAGTGCTCTTTACTGATTGATAACATGCTCTGATAAATCAGCATAATTATGGTGTCTCCATCTGAGCAAACTATCTTGTTTTTCATGTTTTTCATTTTTCCTATGTGTCTTTACTGCAGATGTCATATCAACTCTTGTGTTACCACCAGAAGCAGATGACCTGGTTGGCAAAGTTGTGAAAAACCCACCAGCCCTCATCATCTTTGGTCAGACTTATACCAGTAAGGCCACATTTGTGAATAGAGTATTCCGAGAAGATTTGTTCCAGATCGTAGACGAGTCAGACAACAGCAAAATTTGGCGGGCAGTGCACCTAAAGTATGGCTCACAAAGGACCACCAGACTGACGCTGACCAACAGCTTTGAACTGCTCAATGGTGAACCTAGCTCACCGGTGATGCGAAACTCGTGGACAGGCATCCCTCCCCATGAGATCCAAATTAGGAAAGAGGACATCAAGGATTCATGTCTGCTCAGTGCTACCACCGAAGCCACCCTTAATCACCCCCTTCTCCAATCCAAACTCCAGATTGTTGTCACGCCACATAACTGTCCAGGAGTCACGGTGCCACAGGCGTACAGTCTATGCACACACAACCTTCTTCCTGTGATCGTCTACTGTTTTGATCGTGACCAGCTCTCTGAGGAAGATGTTCAAGGTTTGCATGAACTCCAGGATGTCTCGAAAGGAATCCCTATCTTGTTTGTGGACTGCAGAGATCAGAGTGAACCACCTGTTCAACGACCACACATCCCTGAAGATGATGGCGAGGATGAATTTGATGAGGACTCGGCATATGATACAGATGAGCGGGTGGAGGAGAAACGAGAGCGGGAACATGATCATGGATTCTTTGGGAGATTTCGTCGTAGGAATAGAACACGGCCAGATGACAATGGCCCCAGTGTGATAGCTCAGTTGCGTGCTGCAGAATTTGTCAATCCCACAGAGGAAAATGGGAGAATACGAAGCAAAGTGGACGAATTCACAATCAAGAACCAGGTAGAGGACCTCCAAAATTCAGTAGCTATTGTGCAATTTATTCGCCGCTCCCTGCAGTATTTTCTGATACGGTGTTGCACTGCCATGCATGACCTTCATCTGCACTGTATGAATTTGTTCATCACGACGGCATTCGATATGCAGCGGGATATAATGGTGACACCACGACGCATTGAATATGCCAGGCAGAGAGAAACTGAGCTCTTTGATTCCCTGAAGGATCTGACAAATCAGAAACAGGAGCAACTTCGACATCTGATTCAAAAGACTGTCGCTGATATGACAGAGAATTTGCTTGAACAGGCAGGAAATTATCAATTCACAGGTAAATTTCATTTTACTTTATCTAGATACAACATATTTTTAATTATATTCCACATGCTAAGAATCTTGCTATAGGATTAGTCAAGAGCTAATCACGTGATAAAGCGTAGTTTTGCCCATCACATCACCTGAGAAGAAAAGTTTGTTACACTCTATATTGATAGTCCCTTTTTGTTTCGCTGATCTCTTCAGTCCATACAGTCCTAACGCGAGATGAGTACGTGTGAAATAAAAGTGTGCTGCACTGTGGACTATCACATTAACTAGGTTAAATGATAGTCCACAGTGCAACACACTTTTATATGCCGCGGTGCACAGAGCAAATTCATTGTTTTGTCATCTACGCACATACGTCTAAAGTAAACAACGTACATAGCCCTAATGATACCGAAAGACAGCTAAAATGGTTTCAAATGTGGAAAAAATGGGAATATCTAGGACTCTAGATGTGGAATATAAAGCAAATAATCAACTTTTAGTTTCAGGCAATGAGACAAACTATCACTTCCTCGGCGATCTAAATGCGTACGCTATCTTTCCTCAGCTGCGCTTCGGAAAGATAGCTACATCCAGATCGCCTCAGAAGTGATAGTTTGTCCCATCACCTTCACCAACGTTGATTATTTGCTTTCTAACCACATGGGCTTTTAAAACTACGATGCCAAATATGCATGTTAACTGACATCTAGGGCTATCATGTCACAGATTCAAAAAGCAATCAAGGAATTTCATGTTCATAGCATTTTCAAGTTAAAATTTATGTGGGGTCAAAAGGGGCCTGAGCTTTCGATCCTAGCAGAATCTTCGTCAGAGGCAAAATTTATGTGGTAAATATTCATTCTCATCAGGTATCTGCCCAATTTTGTCTAAGACACTAGTACTGTACTGTTTCTTTTCACTGTGCCGCATTCTCAAATATATAAAAAAAAAAGGAAAGAAAAAAAACCCCAGATATTTTCTATCGAACAGGAATGACTGATTTTGAACAACAATTTTTCAGTAATATGTTCCAATACCTATTACACAGTAAGTTTAGCAACTCTTAGCATGTTTCATGAAAGCATAATTCATTGTCTGAGAATGATAAGGGTGTTAAGTTGCCACTAAATCCATAGTTTTCAAGGCATCTTAATGCCCTTCTCATTCTCAGCCCAAGAATTGTAGTGCAAAGTGTATACTGTGAGATGCATTCACTCAGCCAGCTATACTAATTCAACTGCCCCCCCATACTATAGCCATGATGTTTGAAGGTCATTTTCACCACACCATCATGTGAATGAGAAGCCACCAGAGCTCAGACTTAAGCCATGCTTTTGTTTAGTCTTAACTTAGTGTAGGATCACCTCCATCAAAGAACTGGCCTGTATTGTTTAATGTTTTTGTTCTCAATGTCCACCAAGATAGTAGGCCAGCATGTACCCTTTGTGATGAAGTCTGGGCGAGACTCTTTGTATTGAAAGCTTTCATAGATTCACCACTGAATTCCTGAGTCTTTGTATTGTGACTTCAAAGGGATGTGAAGCCAGGTCTGGAAGTTGACAATGCATGAGAGCTAGTGTTCCTTGCCATTTGTGATCTTCTTATCATATTTAAGCAGTCATTTTATTACTTAGCCTAATTGGCATTCTTATCAAGGAGATCAATTAATCATCCCCAACTCTGCCTCTGCATATACAGCCTTTCTCTTGTCATGTATAATACGCTGTTCACAGGTCAGGTCAACTTGCATCAAAATCTATCCCTTGTTTGCTTGAAATACGCTTTGTCACCTGCAGTGCATGGTCTTGATGTGTTTTGTATTAAATACTAGTAACAGGTATGCTCCTGAATTCAAGCACAGGTTGTTCATAACCTTCAGTTTACCTAGCATGCCAATCATTCCTGTCTGTAGTATAAAGGTTAGGCTGATGGTATTTGCTATGTTTGATGCACCAGTGGTAGCATGCATTGTAGCTTGTCCCAACCCAAGCAGGAAGCTGACTGACCAGGTGCAGACCAGGTCCTGACCAGGTACAAGAATGATGTGCTGGACCAGTGACCTTGCATGATCAGACCAAAACCAGATGATACCCCAATAAATCATAACATTTTTTTTTTTAATTTCCTTGCACAAATTCAGACAAAAATGTAATTTTACCTGCAATTCTACAAGAACTTTGATTCGCTCTTCACTATATTTTGAAGATATTCTAAGTTGCCTTGTTGAACTCCCAATGTAGCATTTGCTTTTTAATAGGCAGTTGAGACAACATCTTTAGGCCCAATACTGACCAGTTACTTAGACGTACACGTAAAGTACAAATACAGTGTGTAAATGGGCAATGGTATTAGTCCACTTACACTAGTTACGTTCAGACGGCAGGCCCTAACCTCGAGGTTTAGCTCTTGCTCTCTAACTACGACGTGTGTCAAACACGACGAATCTTAACCTCGAGGTTACGAAACCTTGAGGTTAAGCTTCTGCTCCCCGTAACTACGAGTGGGTCCCACTCGATGTTAAACCCACAAAACCGGAAGTTTCAGCCCACACTGCTAACAAGGCTTCTATTTCTTCTTTAGTTCAACCCTGTCGGACTCGCTTACCGGTACTCTTTTTCCCACTTGCGGCACCAGCTTCCTCTGTCATGGTATGCAGAGATAGCACTGCACTGATGACTTTATGCTTTATGAGGATATTCGTCGAAAACAATTTTTTTAACGTTGGAGAAGAATATAGAATACAGTAGCGAGTTCGACGTGTTCAGTTTCAGAGATCAAGCGCATGGGAAGAAAAGATGATGTTGTTGTGATGTGCGTCATAGGTTTTTCACCTCGGGCGCACGTGTAGTGTATTTGTGGTGTACGTTTGGGAGGTTGACCCGGAAGTAGAGGGAAATTGTGGGGGCTGGAGTTCACGGCGAGGTCACTCTTAACTTCGAGTTCATGTATCTTTGAGTTGGGACCCCCCGCGGCTCGTGGTTAGAGCGCTAACCATAAGATTTCTTGTGGCTCAAAACATCGAGCAAACCTCGAGGTTTGCTAACTACGAGTGCATCTTCACGGTCCCTAACTACAAGCTCTAACCTCGAAGTTTCCTAACCTTGAGGTTAAGGGCTCCCGTCTGAACGTAACTAATGTTTAGTTTGATGTTCATGAAATAATGACGAATTGAGGTCAGCTTTTATTCAGTAATGCTGTTGCATATCCAGTGTAGGAATACCTCTCTTATTGTGTACTATGCAATAATGACTTTTTTCCCTTTTTTTCTTCTTCAACTGGTACTGTAAAAGGGGCAATTTTGCCCATTTTGTGCAACCAAGAATAAAAGCAGAACATATTTTTGCATGCCATATGTTCTGGTAATTAATATCCTGATTATGCAGAAATAAAAACACACAAAATTTAGCATACAGTGCACCTGGTCAAGCAGGAAAATTATGTGAAAATATCCACTTTTATAGTATGATGGAATTTGTGATGTAAACAACAAAACAATGTCCTTGATATGTCCAGTTTTGGGGCACTATGAAAAATATGTGTGTTGCGAAAATGTGATACTACTGCATTTAGTACTAAGACAGTAAGGAATGTTATTCAGGCTCTGTCACAGTCTTATGAATAGCAAAAAAAAATATGCACAATAGATTCATTCATGAATGACTAGCAGCATTCCAGTTAAAGGCAAAATCTTCTAGGCTCAACCGCTGTTTGTCGGTTTTCTCCAACCTTCACTGACTGGCTGCATACAATGTAGGTTCCGCTGCATTCCTTTGATACTGTAATTTGTAAAATGTACCCTGGAAAGAGTTATCCCGGGTATGCCACAAACTACCAGGTAGTCTTTAATACATGCCTTTGTGCTACCAAAATATTAAACTGGATCTTGAAATTCCATCTAGATGTCACATACATTTCTTTATTATTTACATGTATCACATAATCCATGTAAGTACAGTGTACTGTGTTCATAAGTTGTCAAAAAATGTTGACTATACAATCAATTCCTCATTTTGAAATACAGTGGGGATATTGTATACAGCCCTGATAACTTCTTTTCTTTTTTTCAGCTTATAAATCTTAGTTTCTTTTCATCAAATGAACCCTGTACATTTTCTGTTGCTAATGTTACATTGCCCTGCCGACAATTCCTTTCAGTTCAAATTTTCCCTTACAAGTGACAAGCATTTCACTTACAAGCTTGTATTAAAATCTTCAGTCCTAAAGGACAAGTTTACCTTAATCGACATGTGGATTGAGAGAATGCAGCAATATAATTAGTAAAATACACCAGTGAGAGTTTGAGGGAAATTGGACAATCGTTCCAAAAGTTATGAATTTTTGAAGATTCTACTCGGTTGCAGCTGGATTAGAAGACTTAAAATGTACTACAACTTGTGATGTGTCATATGTAGAATGATATATACAAAAAAAAAATTCAACATATTTTTACTTTTCTTGCATAATAAAAGAACACAGTTTGACTTGCCTCTTTCAGAAAGCAGGGGGAAAATTATTACCCTTAACGTGTGCCATCGACAAGTCGAGGATATGTGAGCCTTTTTCAAAACGTTAGATTTTATGAAATTCTCTTTATATTTTCCTTATGTACTGTATCTTTCTGTGCATGTGACATCGACTACACTGTATACTATAGTCTTCTCATCCAGAGTGATTGAAAGTGCAGATATTCTAAAAATTCATAACTTTTGAACAGATTGTCTGATTTTCCCCCAAACTTTCCCTGATGTGTTATGATGTTGCGACATTTGCTCAATCCACATAAAGGTGGACTTATCCTTTAAACATTCAGTTGCATATGGTTGTCAACCCGTTTAAAATATGCAGAATACTGTAAAAGTGGAAATTTTCGCGCATTTCGCGCAACCAGAACCTAGCGCGAAAATAAAAGCACGCGAATATTTTTATATGCCATATGATCCAGTATTAGTTGACGTCTTGATTCCGCAGAATTAAAGGGAATGTACATGTAAACCCAAAGAGCAATGTGGATTGAGTAAAAGCATTAACATTAGTAGAACACATCAGTGGAAGTTTGAGGAAAATCGGATGATCGATGCAAAAGTTACGAATTTTTAAAGTTTTGGTGTTGGAACCGCTCGATGAGGAGACTACTAGAAGTTATGACGTATGAGTGGACAACAATATAAAGAAAATATAAAAGGAATTCCACAAAAATTTACTTTTCTAGCAAAATGAAAGAGTACTTGACAAACAGCTTTCAGAAAGCAGGGGGAATAATTGCTACCCCTAACATATCTCAGTATCAAGTTGATGGAATGTGTAATTTTCATGAAATATGAATTTTTATTAAATTCCCTTTATATTTTCTTTATATTGTAGTCCACTCATACGTCATAACCTCTAGTAGTCTCCTTACCCAGCAGTTCCAACACCAAAACTTTAATTATTCATAACTTTTGCATCGATTGCCCGATTTTCCTCAAACTTTCACTGATGTGTTTTACTAATGTCACTGCTTTCACTCAACCCACATTGCTCTTTGGGTTTACGTTCCCTTTAAAGGTAGGGGATACCTTTTACAGACCTCCCAAAATGCAGCAAAACATTAGATATGAACCTCAGGGGACTTGTTTAGGCCACTGCTGAGAAATTTGGAAGTCAACAGTTATCTACAATTTGAATAATGCACAAAACTCAACTACTCAGTAGTTCTGTGTGTCAGCCACACTTAAGCCTTTTTTATGGCAGTCTTCTGTATTTTTTATCTAGAAACACAAATCTAAAAGTATAAGAGCTGATGTAATAACATATAGAGTGTGTGGCAAGAATGTATATAGAAATGTTTGTAAGTTTTGATGAACTTTCTTCACAAAATATACATGATGGACACACATGCAGTGCATGGGTCTGCAAAGGTAGCGTAGTAATGTACTGGAATTTACGGTGAGCCCGTAAAAATTCAATTCAAAATCTAACGGTCAATAAAAATGTACTAAATGTTACCTTCCACTTTCAATACTTTATGGGAGTTTCTAAAATGATACTCTCTTCAACATACGACTGTATTTATACAACTCTTCATTTGAGGCATGCAAATGGGATTCCATACCTTTAAAGGTGCATGGTCCCGGCAAATGCGTATGCGGGCGCAAGTTTCCTGTAGAGACCTATACTATTGACTCCTCTTTAGCACTTACGCTTTGGCCCACTTCCCCGAGTCCGGAGAAGTCCGATTCACTGTAGTCAGTGGTCCGATATTATAGTTCGGCTCATGATTCAGCTGAGGGGGATGACAGCTTTAGCAAACTTCTTTTGTGATGTCATAATAACAAGCACATATATGCACGCACCCTGGCATTACTACAGACTGCGCAATGCGCAGAGAAGACAACGAAGGCAACGTTACTTAGCAACACCTACGCACTTTACTCTTGATGACAGCTCAACTTCCGGTGATCGGCAGTATCAGTGCCCTCTACACTACCGGGACTATGCACCTTTAAAAACATGCGAAACTCTTCTCACCCAGCCAAGCGCGAAAAATTAGACGCGCGAAAATATCCACTTTTACAGTAACTTGTGAAGATATTTTAGCATTTATATGCTTAAAGAATTTGCACTAGCCAAAAGTAGCGCCAAAGTTCACAAAAATTAATGTACCATGAAAACTGCTATTTAAAAAGAAAATGTGCAAATGACCTTGAATACAAAGAAAACTTAAAGCTTCTACATTGGGACTAATGGGAGCAGTGATTCATTTTTTTTTTCTTCAAATTGTCAAATTGGACACATACATGTACATTGTATATTTACATTGTAGTTGTGGTCACAAAACACCCTATGGTACAAAAATTTTCAGTAGAGCAGCAAATACAAGGAAATACATTTTATCACTAACTTTCTCAATAAACCATTACGGTGATGGTTTATTCTAGAAACGGTTTCTTGTAAAACTATTGTTCACATTTTGTGGATTTAGCAACACTTAACATTGATTATAATGAATGAATATTCATGTAGATTATTTTTATTCCAAACTCACAGATTTAGAACTACATAATATTGAAGCACTAAAGAGCTGTTTTTTCTTTTCACCTGCATATGTTAGCAAGGGTTTGCTTTGACCACACAAAGAGTCATTGCACACTTTTTTTTTTTATACCTTTGGGTACAGTGTAAGTGACTTGGCCTGCTCTGTAATTGAATTAAACGATATGTACATGCAGTGCATAATGTTTACTCCATGTGCAGTACAGTGTACATTGACAGGCAGCCTTTATGTTTGGGGCCTTGTCGTCAAAATAGTGTGTCAAGCGTGTGTGGGCGGATTACATCACTTCCATGTGTGCATGTGATTATTTTTAGCTTCACATGTTTCTTTCAAAAATATTTTTTCAGTGTGGTAGAGATTTCTTTAATGATATCAAAGTGGCCAGAGAGGTGAAATACAAATTTCAGAGGCATTATACAGCTGTACTTCAATCTGTGAAATACTTTTCAAACCTCCTCACAACTTTCAGCACAACATGTACACTGTAATTTCAGCAGTATTGTCAACTTCAGTTGTAGTCCATTTTATTGCCAAATCGTGGAAAGACAACATGTACATGAATATAGATCTGAGAAACAGCTAGATTGTTGAGATCATCAACTTGATAAACCATTAGCTGCCCTATGAATTGTTTTCAGAAACTTTGCTGCTAACAGTGTGCATCATGAAGTTTCAACAAAAGAGCAATATGTGCTTGTATGGGGTACACATACACTGTACTTGGCTTTCCAAGGAGTGTGTACGATACAAATAGGCCTGATACCTTTGAACCTTCACTAAATCCACTTGAAGGAGACACATGACTGTACTATACACCCAGGCCCTTCAAAGTGAGAATTTGATCACCTGGTGGCTGGTTGTTAGGAAGCAGAATGGATATTTTCTGAAACAAAAGGTGTGCACTGGAGCCTGTGTGTACATTTTGTATTACATGTACACTGTAGCTGCAAGGTCTGATGAATCACCTCTTCCCATGAGGATAGTGAAGAGTATGCCTGGGCTTTTGCCTGCCGCAGTGCTGTCCATTTTTTTGTGCAGGGGGGGGGGGGGGGGGATCAGGACATTTGCCCAGTTCCTGCCCAGGCCAAGAGTCAAACAATTAACAGTATGCATGATCCAAAGAGATATTGGCATGTAGGAGCTACACACTAGTTTGTATTTAACACTGGTCTGACAGAGTTGAGATAATTTGTTTTATAGTCCAGTATTTTGTGGAGATCATCTCATCTAATTTTGAATAGACTACTTTAAGTTTGGGAATGAGATGCTGTACACTTGCATAAAGTTTTAACCCATTGAAGACGAGATTCAAGAATACTCGGGCAGGTGTCTAGACTGGAAATGCATGTTACATTGTACGTATAGCAAAATCAGTCCATTTAATGGGTGAAGCACACTTTGATTATTGAAACATTTGTTAAAAAGGAGACCACTTGTTCATGATAGATTATTAGTGTAAATCTCAAAAAGTTTGTCTTGATATGAGTTTTAAAATTTGTCAATATTCATAAATTGTGACTTGTTAAAGCCCTCTTAATGTCAACAGATCAGTCACCTCCCACTCAAATTTGCACTTTAGCAGGCCTTCCTATTATTTGCATTTTCTTGTCATTGCCTTGTATTGACCTCTTGTTAGAAAGCTTTTTCTAATATTGTTACAGTCAATGTTCACTAGTTATCAAGGCTGTTACAAACTATTTTTTTTGTTGAAGGTTTTCTAAATTACTGTGTACATTTGATGGAAACAGTATTTGCTGTACTGACTTGAAATAGTTTGCTACTCTGTACGTGTATGGTACACTGTATGCAGAGCATAGATTGTTCCTGTATGTGATGCTACATTGGACATACTGTGTAGATTCTGCAGGCTTTATGGGCATGAATTAGTATGTTCAGTCCAAAGAGATTTTTCTCCTCCCCACCACTAGAGGGCGGACTCTACAATGGAGTCAGTGATTTCATGGGGGCCGCCATTGTTCCACTTAACAATGGCAGACTTTGCGTACTATGTATACATTTCTACAGCGCGTATTACGCGAACTTCTGAACTTTTACGCGAGTACGCACTTGATTTTGGCTGCTCCTCGGTTGCTCGTTTGCTAGCGTGTTAGCACGAGGGGTGAGCCTACCGCCTCGTCATCCAATGCTCCCCTTGCGCTCACAAAACAATAGTACAGGGCGTATGAAGACTCCGCACTCTAGCAGTCACTGGGGTGAATCTCTTTGGTTCAGTCATGCTTTGTGGTCAATATTCATGCATAAATTACCGAATCTTGAAAATTACTTTTATTTCACATTACACAAATTACTCTTGGTTTCCACCCTACAAATAGCAGTAGATGTGAATACACAGTGGGGTTGGATTAGGACCTTACAGATTATAGAGGGTTGGAAGTTATCTGGTTTGAAGAACTTTATCACATATACATGCATAATGATAGCACACTTTCACACACACACACTTTCACACACACACACACACACACACACACACACACACACACATAAGCTCAAACAGAGATTATTTAGCAACACGTGCTGCTGGGTACCAAAAATATTGCTTCTTTGATGTCTACAGTAATATTTAGTTGCAACTGAGTTTTTTGTTTTTTGTTTTGTTTTGTTGAATCAATATTTCCTTTTAGTGCTGAAGTAGTAATGAAGTGCAGTTTTGTAGTATTCAATACTAATGTTACAATGCAGACCACTTTCAATCACTGCCAGAGCTAGCATCATGATAAAGGAACAAGTATCCAAGGTAGTGTCTCTATTGTTTCCTCTTTTTAATAATTGATTCTTCAAAAAGTCAAGTACACAGTTTTGCTGAAGTAAAACCATGTTGCCTACAAAATACAGTGAGCTACATTGTACTTGTGGCGGACTTGCTAAATTGGAAGTCTAGGTCAAAGAGCTGTCAGGTCCATACATAGAAATGTGATGTGTTTTTATTTAAAAAAAAAAAAAAAGAAAAAATGTTGTTGAACGTTGGTAGTGTCCAAAATACTCTCAGTTCTTTACAGAAATGTGTCAGAAGACCTTATTCCTCCGAAATCACATGAAGGATGTAGTTTTGACTTACATTATTGTAGTTTCATGGTCATTGTACCATGTAGTCTGGTGTTAAAGATAACTTCTTGAGAAAACCCTTCTTGCTTCCAGTTTGTTCACCCAGCATCAGCTGTATCTATCCACACTTAGAAGAAAAAGATTGCATGTCATCCTGCTCCTTATCATGTACAGTAAATTCATAACAAGACTTTTGCTTGAGAAGCTGGAGCAGTGCAACATTAAGAAACTGCCATTTCCAGTAAATATCCTTGATTTCCTGAAATAATAAGTAGGCCTAACTGGCCACAGAGAGAAGATGTTTTACAAAGTTTGTAAGTGACTTTCATGTTAATTTCTTAAACAAGAAGTTGCTTCCAGTCTAGGGCACTGCACAGGTTTGGAGTGCTTACTGGTATGTTTAGTTGAACCACCGATGTTGTTTGTCTTAAATGTACTTAAAGGGAAGGTAAACCCAAAGAGCAATGTGGATTGAGTGAAAGCAGCAACATTAGTAGAACACATCAGTGAAAGTTTGAGAAAAATCGGACAATCGATGCAAAAGTTATGAATTTTTAAAATTTTGGTGTTGGAACCGCTGGATGAGGAGACTACTAGAGGATATGACGTATGAGTGGACAACAATACAAAGAAAATATAAAGGGTATTCAACAAAAATTCACTTTTCTAGAATTATGAAAGAGCAGTGGACCAACCGCTTTCAGAAAGCAGGGGGAATAATTGCTACCCTTAACTTATGTCAATATCAAGTTGATGGAATTTGTAATTTTCATGAAAAATGGTTTTTTGTAGTATTTTCTTTATATTTTCTTGATATTGTAGTCCACTCATACGTCATAACCTCTAGTAGTCTCCTCATCCAGCGGTTCCAACACCAATACTTTAAAAATTCATAACTTTTGCATCGATTGTCCGATTGTCTTCAAACTTTCACTGATGTGTTCTACTAATGTTGCTGCTTTCACTCAATCCACATTGTTCTTGGGGTTTATCTTCCCTTTAATTTATATTTGTATATTTTTTTTTTAATATTTTCATTGTAATTGTAAATGAACACTGTACTAGGATAGACTCAGTTCACCCAACAATTTGAGAAAGATAACGTCATCAATTTTGCCACACAAGACAATCCAGGTTGACTTTTAAAGTTGTTTTTATTGAATGACTTCTCCATTTCTTTTGTTAGTTATTATGGACATATGGGGAAATTTCCCAGAGCAATTTTCAAAGATGTAGTCATAGGGTCACATCAGGATTTGAATGTTACAATTTCCTTTTCAGGGAGCATATTTTCATCTTATTTTTTTTGTGTGTGATGGTTTATCATTCAAATTGAATTTGCTTATTAAAAAATCTATTCTTCTTCAGCACATCTGCAAAATATTTACAGTAGCTGTTGATTAAAAGAAAAAAAATATAGTGGAATTTCAGTAAAGAATGAAAGCATGCGATTTAATAGTCAATACTCATTACAGTAAGAGGTAGTGATATTCATAGTGATGCAGCAGTTTGTGGTGAAAGTTATTAATGCCATTACCTATGTTGGATACATGCACACATGTGGTACATTTGGCAAGTTTCAAACATTTTGCCCTCATTGTACAATGTATGTCTGTAATCATGATTCAGAACAAAAGTTGATATCATTCAACACATCAAGCCCGATGTCCTTTACAAAGCTGAATGTTGGTTTGATGTATTGAGTTCTCTCTGAAAGACGTTACGCATATCATGTACACATTTGTTTCGAAATGACCGTGTCCCTTGTTTCCAGTGAGAGTACCCATAAGAATGCCAATGTGAATCCACCCTGAAGTAGAGCTGTTACCACTGACTGTCACACCTTTCTCCCTGTGTAGATTTGGAGGTCAGTGAAGAGGGCAAGATCCAGAGCCAGAAGGACATCAAGAAGTGTACGGAGCAGATCCAGGACCTGGTCCTGGCCCAGCTGAACACCTGTGTGGTGGAGAAGCTGATTGGCTCGGTGGAGCTCCTGAGGGAGAGCTTTCTGGGCACTCTGCAGCGCTGCCTTGAGAGCCTGGAGAAGATTGAGGGTGACATGGAGTCCTCCACCAGCACAGCCCTTACACAGGTGAGTTCACACAGGTTCTATTCAATGCAGTTCAGTTCAACATAGGTCAGTTCAAATCCTGTCAACTCCAGTCAATTCACTCTCATCTCAGTTAGCTCAGTACCATTCACTTTACTCACATCTTCAATCCATTCAGTGGAAGTTGGTACAAAACAATCTGTTGCAGTTCTCCTCTATGAATACACATAGTTCAACTTAATAAAGTTCAGTTCAGTTTAACCCTAATCAGGCTGGGCTTTTTTGGCTATGCTATATCTGGGGGGGGGGGGGGGGATTCCGCCCCCCCTTCAGATCTCGCCTATGGAACGCGCGATTGCGCCGAAAATCGGCACACGCGACGCCCGCGACGTATTCTATCAAAATGTATGGTTGATTTGTCCGAAAATTTTTTCTTATATTTTATATTAATTAATTATTGTAATTTATGCATAAAATCAGTTTTGGGCTCTAAATCACTTATTAATGCTCCAATTAAGCTAATTTCTTTTTTAGAATGTTTCTTGTATCATTCTTCTGAGACATAGGATAAAAAAAAAATCTGTATTGAAATCAATTTCTTATGTATTTTATTGTTTTTTGAATTTCTTATGTATTTCTTTGTTTTTTGACCTTTTGTTTTTGTTTGTTTTTTGGGCAAAATTTGTCACAGACATTTTTCGAAGCACTATTATGCTAAAATAAATTAATTTTGGCCATTCTAAGTGAAGATATGAATTTTTATGTGAATTAATTGAAAAAACACAATTTGTACACAAAATCACGTTTTGGAGCAATTTTGGGGTTGACAAATTTTTTTCGAACGGGCGCCGCGTCAAAACGGTACGCGCGGGCGCAACAATTTGGGTCTCAAAAGTTGCGCGATACTTGAAAGAAAAAAGTCATGAAACATCGCGGCGGGAGCTTATCGCGTTGCGAAGATATTGCGCGAAACGTCGAGGGGGGGGGCGGATTCCGCCCCCCCCCCCCCCCCCCCCCAGCCTGATTAGGGTTAAATCAATTCAGCCCATCTCAGCTGCATCATTTCTTTCCATAACTTCTGCTTTATTAGTATTGATAATGTTTTCACTATGAATACCGGTACCACTGGTGACACTGAACGGTCAAAATCCTGTATATTATCATTACTATTAATCCTTGCAAGGCTAAATAGGAGTCAATATGAGCACTACTGTAAGCCAAGGTTATATGGCCATGCATTTACCGTTTTGTGATTGTTTATGAAAGTTACACAAAGTACATCAAGAAGCCAAGAAAGTAATTTTCCCCCATTCAAATTGATTTGCTCAAATGTGAGCAGGTGTGGTTTAGGGAAAGGTGAACGTCTAGTGCAGCACGGCAAGCCATACATGTACTGAAGTCAATCATTAAACACATTTGTTCAAACTTCCATCTATCAACACCGACTATGAGATGTAAGTGATATTGACAAGTGCCTACAAGTTTGTACATGTGTCTTTCCAACAATCAGTTGGCAGTTTCCAGTGCTTGTAGTGATGGAATGGCTTCTTGATAAAATGTCAATGCAAATTGAAAGAGAGATAAGATTGTCAGTCAACTAATACATGAATCAATCTCTGTAAAAACACAAACCTGCAGATTATGCAGATATACAGTGAGTTCAAAATCCTACATGGATTTAATAGATACTTCTGTAATACACAATGAACAAAAGATTAACCTGGTGTGGTGCACAGGGTTTTGCGGCTGTTACACTGGGATTATTACCCTTACACACTGTGCCCACGTACATTTGTGAATCCCATGGCATTGAGGCTTTGAACATGGAGGGCACTCAACAGGTGAAATACATTGATGTACATGTACACAAGGTTGTTAGGCTGTTCCATATGACAGGTGTTATCATCTTTTAATCTTCTTGACTATTGGCAGTTGTTTGTCATATTTCGACCTCTTCTGTCAGTTTTTTTTTTTTTAATCTTAAAGGGAATAGATATGACAAAATAATGTGAATGCATAACACTGAATGTAAATTGGACAGTCAAAACAATAAGTGCGTATCGCTGCATGAGTATGAGATGAAAATATTGAATGTGTGATATTTTATATAAATAAATATGTGCACTGATCATATATTTGGCCAATCGCATGGCATATCTGAGGATGGTAAATTTACTCAAAGACTCTTGATTCATGAGTGAAGCTACAAGTGTATGTTGACATGCTTGCCTCAATAGATTCTGAATGCAGCATACCAGGTTGAGGTCAGCGTGAGGACAAGTTCGTCTGTCGTGAGGATCATCTGGGAGCGGATGAAAGAGGTTTGTTTGAATTAAATCCTTAAGGCCCCTTCCATGTTCGAAGCATCTATGTACAACTGTATGTGCAAAGCTGATGGAGTATCAATAGAAAGAGGTTTCAGTCCAGAGTAGTTTGGAATGATATTTCATTGCCATGTCAGGCAGTGCATGATCACAATATACAGCAATGTGCATGATAAATTGAATACTATGAACCAACAGAATTTAAAATGGCATAATATGTATATGTAGTATTGTAGCACCTCAATATAAAGCCTAGAAGAACCCAAAAGATACATTGTACATGTAGATTCAAGCAGAAATTTTACTTTCTTACTGCTTACTGCGGAAGCCTGTCATTAACTGAAGCTTGCTATTCTTTTACCATGATACATGTATGTCATTTATTGAAAAGATGGCAGACATTACAGAGGGTAATCACAAGAGGACCACCACCTTCTGTGGACAGGTCCTGTCTCTTTTCTCTGGTTGTCATATTGCTAGTTCATATTAAAATATTTCCTTCCCACAATCTATCCATTTAGTCATCAGATCTGAGATTTCCTTCAAAGCTGCTTAACTTATAGAAAGATATAGTATAAGAAAGAGGAACTATATGATCACCAATTACTTGTAGTATATGCCGTCAGGAGCATCAGTCTGAGATACTAACAGTGGAAAGTACCATGGACACTGTACTTTATGATGACAAGCCATTTGTACAATTTTGTATATTATCAGAGTAGTGACAGGGGATTCCATTGAAATATCACCTTCTGCTCAAATTCTGCAGTCCTCAAATCAGCACAGTATGGATTTTCTTTTCTTTTCCCCATCAAGTTAAGTTGGATGTCAAAACTCTTTTACCATAATCCTACCTGTCAAATCTTAGCTGAAGCCTCATGGCCTGTAGAATCTCAAAGGACAAGAAAAAGATCAAAAGAAATAGCTCATTTTAAGGTATTATGAATTTGATGCTTTTGCACTGTAGGTGCCAAAGGCATTATTAGTAGGACTTTATGTTCAGGAACACAATAGTTATTTATTTTTCCCCAATGTGGATATATCCACAAACACAAGCACACAGGCAAACAACACTATGCCATTTACATCAAAATATCTGTTATACAGCTGTACTCTTTGTTTTACAATCTACATTACACTTCGGTTCTCTTTGCATTAGACGATAAGAATTCAGAGTCTTATCTAAAGATATATTTAATTCCAGGCAGTGCGGGAGATTCACAGGAATCCTTCCACAAGAGATTGTAACAGCTGTAAAGTGCATCATTGGGCAACAGTGATAATAATTTGCTGTCTCCTTGTTTCATGAAAGCCTCTAATAAGTCTCCTACCCCTCGTCTCCCACAGTACGGACTAAAGTTGCCATGACTCCCATCCATGGATTACTGAGATACTGACTGAGTTTAGCACAGCATATTTGATTGCTGAAAGATGACTGAACAAACTGAAACAATCATTTGAAAACCTATTATTTGTATACAGTCAAACCTGCCTTAGCGGCCACCTCTCTATAGCGGCCACCTGTCTATAGCGGCCACTGAAAAATCCCCCCGAGAGAAAAGCCATGTTAAAGACCCTGTGTTTAGCGGCCACCTGTCTAACGCGGCCAGCGGCCACAAATTTTGTTTCCCGCGGTAGATTTTAACCTGTCTATAGCGGCCAAAAACCCGATGGAGCCGTAGCCGAGCTGATAATTCAGGGTGTTTTTCTGCTTTTCAGCTGTGCCAGTCATTTCTGGGCAACATTCAGTGATCGCCACCGTTGCATTCATCACTTATTCAGTCACAATAATGCACTAATTCATGACTGTGCACATGCTACATCCAGTGTACTGTGCAACAATTTCATAAACACCGGCATTGTTCTATGCATGATACACACGTGTGCATACGTACACACATAAATGTACATGTATATACAACGATGATAAACTCGATGTACATGTAGGCAATGCACACAAAGTTGGATTACCTGTCTTTAGCGGCCACCTGTCTATAACGGCCACTTTTTCCGTATCCCTTGGGTGGCCGCTATAGACAGGTTTGACTGTATTTGTCTTTATATATCTTAACATTTTAAGTGTTGTCTGTGGGTAAAGAATAATGTGAATGTTTACCACAGTGGGAGAATATTATTGCTGCACTTGTAAGAGCAAATATGAACAAATTTAATTTAGGCAGTTTTGATACAATGATGTCATGTACTTGATTAAAAAAAACAACAACAACCAAGTATTGTTAAATTGCAATATTAAACCTTGTATCTGTGAAAATCCTCAGTTGTACCTTGTACTCAAACATAAATCTTTACATAAGGACACGGGAGTACACTTTGTCCTGCTATTGATGGCATTGGCATTCACACTATCAACAGCGCAGCAATATCACAATTCGATCCTTAAAATTAGGCACTGAATACTGATGTTAGCAATCAGCAGTATTCCGTATGCCACCGTCACATCATTGCTCAGCAGTATTGCTTTTTGTTCTACAAATGTATTACCTTACAAGTGAAGATTCTTGAAGCATGCTCTAGGAGCAAGAGGATATTATGCTGAGCCTGCAAATATGACAGTTTTGTAGTCAATACTGAGCTCATGAAGGTTGTCCAAAGTGGGAAATATCTATGAGGTTATGTCAACTTCAGATTAAAATGTGAATTATGAGGCTTAAGATACTCCTTAATAGTCAATACACCAGTTAGAAGTCATGTTCCAAATTGTCAGTTAGGAGTTAAATGTGTAGTTCACATGTTGGTCATAGTACATGTACATGTAAGTCTAATTGATTATTTTGGATCTCTACTTTGGATGATGTGTGTTCAAGGTAAATAGCACATTCTGTGTGTGGTTGTCATTGTCTTCGATGTTTCCAGGAATTCACCTGGAAATTTATTTTACATGTACGTGACTTGCCATAAATTAAGCCAACGAGTGTGTAAACTATGGGCCCCCTTAAATCACTAGTATTATTTCCAAGATCAAATGGTAATTTGGAACACTGGATTGAGCCTATGATTAAAGCTTGTGGGCAATTCCACGGTAACTGACGTTACGCGTAAGGATTTTCATGAAATTGTTTTTGTTGTAGTTTTGTGAATGAAAGCACCTGGGGCTTGTAATTAGCATTGATGAATGAGTTCATGAGAATGAAGAAATAGGTGGAAAGTTTTTCTCTCAAACTGCATTTCTTATCACATAGCAAGTGAAAATGTGTCGGTAACTGACGTTACGGAAAAAGGACATGGGAAATTATGGTGTAGATTTAAATGGAAATATCTCATGTCCCTGACTTTTAAACTTTATGTGTTTTATATGGCAATATACCTAGGTTCTTAGGAACAGGTGTCCAAAATAATGTGCACTTTAGATATTTCCTTTTAGCACCATGCCAATTTCAGTGAAGGCATGACGGTAACTGACGTTACGTAACTGACGTTACGCTTACATTTGCCATAGGGTTTACACATGGAAAATCATGATTAGGAATAGTTTTGTGATATTTTATAATTCTGACCATTCAGAGTGATTTGTTTGATATGGAATCATACCTTGATTCATCAATTACAAATACCCAAATGAAATGAGACATTAGTCCATTTTCTTTGTGTTTCATGAAAACTTAAAGGGAAACATGTCAGTAACTGACGTTACGTAACTGACGTTACACATACTTTTGCTATTGGGTTTACAAAGAACTAATTTATTTAACAGGTTATTATGCTGCTGCAGTATACCAGTAACAATCCCAGACATTTACTTAGCAACAAATCAAAACAAAATCTAAATACACAAATGGGGTGGGGCCCTTGGAGGGCAAGCTCCCCCCCCCCTCCCCATGCCATAGCACAGTTGAGCAAAAATAATGTAAATGCACCGGAGGATATTTCTTGACATTTGTCTTGAGATTGAATGCTTCTTCAACAGTTATGATTACACAGAGCCATTTAGATTCAGCAGTTCCAAGTATGAATATTGACATAACTAAGGTTTTTGTTTTTGTTTTTGTTTGTTTGTTTGTTTTTAATGAACAGGAAAGTTTCTATCTAGAGTACCCCACCCATAATGCCCTGCAGTACTACACAAAACACAGATATTTTTGTGTGTGAAAAAACAATATCTTTCAGGTCATGGGGAAAAACACATACAAATAAAAATATTCATATATATGTATGAAATCTACTGTGACATATTCTTTCTTCTTTTCTTTATCTTACTCCTTCTCCCTCAAGGCATTGTTAGGGCCACAAATAACAAAATGATCTCCATTATCAATAATGATTTAAATGAATAGTGTTACACTTTTAATATTTTTTCTGTGAAGAAGAAGCATGCTTTTTTGGTCAAAAGGGCATTATTTGTTTTTGCTTGAAGGAATGTAATTGTTTTTCTTTTCCTTTTCACTGGTATATCAAGGCTTGCAAATACATCCCAGATATCAAGAAATAGGACTTTGCAATGAAACAATTCTAAGATCAATATAAACGAATCTTCCTGTTCATAATCATCATGTATTACAAAAATGTCCCTGCATTAATGAAATAAAGTAATCAACAAATATGAACAGTTTTTTATTTTACCCTAGAATCACCTCTCACCTTGAGCAACATTAGTGTTAAACATTGAGCAACATCAGTGTTAGTTTCAAACAGTAATGACAGTACATGCCTTATGTCAGGCCTGCTTATGTACCATTTCAAGATGTGCCATATTAACTAAACCAAACATTTAAGTGCAAGCGAAGAAATATATCTCTTCCTGCATTTGCCTTGAGGTAGAAACTTCACTAAGCTTCCAGAAAAAAAGAAAAATGCTAGCAAAAGTAGTCATTAGTAAAGATTATAAAACTGTTGGTATACAGCTGTACACAAGCTTTTTAATAGAAAAAGGTGGTTACCATGCAACCACATCATTGATTAGGCCTACAAATTTGGTAGCTTTATCATCCCGTAGGACTGTGAATGTACTGTATAGTAATTTGAGTGCATTATATATTGCATGTGGTAAGCCTAAACTTCCAGATGATTTAACCTTAAACTTGTGCTGAACCGGAAATCAAAAGCTCAAGCCCCGTCCACCAAAAAAAAATATGATAAATAAATAGATTTCAGATAAAATGAACAAAAAAAAAATGTATCCATGGACATACAGTGTACCATGGTGATGACATCATTCCCTATCAAAGGGATTGCTGCTCTTTGTTGATAACCTTTGACTTCCCAGATGTATTGAAATGGCCTAAAGTCAAAAAAATTGCCTAAGTTACAATTACTGTCATAGTAACTGACGTTACATACTGGTATATGACGTTTCGGTAACTGACGTTACACATTTTGATGTGTTCATTTGACTCTCCAGTATGCCAAGTATCCTTAGTTTCTGGTATTGAAAGGAAGGCATATGGGCATACATTAGAAATCCTAAGTTACATCATACAGCTCACTTTCTTTGATGAATAAAGTTAAAAATTCCTTGTTTTTGGTAACTGACGTTACATCCATCATTGTCAAACTAATTAAAAGTTTTTATAAAATTCTTTAAAGCAACCAGCTTTTTCTTTCTATCATGTGGTAAAAGACTTGTCTGGTAACTGCATACATATAAAAAATGGTTGTTTAGAGTAGTAGTAAAGTGGATATACAGAGGGTAAATTATGTGACAATATACTCTTTCTTACCATTGAGTTATAGGCATATTTTGGCAGCCATTTTGAAAATCAAAATGGATGCTTTTATTGAAAAACATAATGATTCTTAAAACTTCAACTCAAGTATTGTCTGAAAATGTATGGTGTTTGAAACAAATATCATTTTGAATTTTCGGCATCTGTGTCCTACCTACCGTGGAATTGCCCTTGTTGCAATTTGAAACCAGCCTCATGACTCCTTCTTACACTGCTCGGTCTTTATTGCTGTAGCAGTTTTATGAGAAAAGGAGGCTGCATTTCACTGTCCAACCTTATGCACTGTGTGCACACAAAGTGCCGTAGAGTCAATACATTTGTATAAAGTATCTTTATGTTTATCCCTAGGATTAGATTGTGAGTCTGAACTGCCATATTTATTATCCCTTTGTGTGCTTTTGAGTGCCAATTGGTACCCAAAAAAAAAACAAAAAAAAAAAAAACCCTCATATAGTGTACACATTCTCTAAAGTCCCTGACACAGAAATTGTTGAATATTAGACTGCACATTGAATGACATGGTTGTAGCTTTGCATCACTTCTCTTGTGCTTTAAACTGCAAGATAGCGATACATCTGTGAAAAGCAACTAATCACACAATGCATATGGGCATTAATCTAACTGTCAAAGTAGCAGACTGTGTTGATGTAATTAAATGGTTTCATACATTTTAGTAGGCATGCACACTAGATGTGAGTGAGGTAGTTTAGCTCTTTTTCAGCATTTGCAATCCATGCTCAGTAGAGAGAACTATCAATGTTTGGTTATCAACGTGTTTGTCAGCTGTGTGACATACACGTAATAATGCAGGAGCAGAGATTTGGCACTGTAGACGTAAAGATCAAAATCTCGTCTCTCAGCAAATCAGGCATGTACATTGAATACTCTAGCTATTTTGTGAAGTTTTGAAAATGAATAAAAGAAAGGTTTGTTCAGACAGGTCAAACCAACAGATTGAAAAGTGGTAGGCTGTATATTATACAAATGTATAGAAAGCATAGTCTTCAACACCTTTGCTGAAAGCTTTTTTGGCTTGCAGATGAATAAAAGAAAGGTTAGGTCTGACAGGTAAAACCAACAGATTGAAATGTGGTAGGTTTTAAAAAGCAGTCTTTAATGCATTTGGCAGAAGCTTTTCTGGCTTAGGCCAAAAAAAAAAATTGTTGCATTGGCGTAACCCGCCCAACCCTAAAAATTCCGCCGACCCCATGTTTTTTTATTATTTTTTTTTTTGTTATCGATATCAAATATCTTGTTGATTGCGATCGTGATCGCACAAACCCGGAAGTGGAAACGGCTCTGGGGATATCGGATGTACGAGGGAGAGATCTACCGCCTCGCATAAGCCTTCCTTGATCAGTACGTCATCTGTTTCCAACACGGACACGTACTCTAACAAGATTTATTCAGTGTATATGTAGCATTCAGACTGCGATGTATTGTGCACAGTTTTGCCATAGGTTTCTTGTGTGGAGAACTTACACGAATCTGTATATGTGGGACTGTAATAGAGATCGCCGTGTGCGATGAAAAGATCGTACATATGGGTCAATTTGCATCTATCTTATCTAAGTCAAAATAGTAAAATATGAAGTGAAAACATTCAGGATAGGGATTTCAACATCTTTAAATTCTGTGAAGGGGTATAATTCCAGTAATATCGCCCTCATAAATGATTTGTAGAATAGATGAACACAGCACATTCGGTGCAGCAGTTGTAACTGTTTACTGAGCTGAGCACGAGTTTTACACGTAAAATGCAGGTAGCAAAAAAAAAAAAAAAAAAAATCCGCCCGACCGACCCTATTTGAAAATCTCATGTTACGCCAATGCAACAATTTTTTTTTTTTTGGCCTTACAAATTTATTATCAAAAATAGTTGAGATTTGGAAACTTGGTGTGTGTGACTGTCAGTTACAGTATTTTGGTGTGTTTGCACTTGTTTACCCTCACTTGTTAAAGGGATGGTACAGTATTGGTGGAGATGAGAATTTGGCTTTTAACTTTTTGGGAGATACCAAGAAATGATATAGTACAGAGCATATCATTTTAAGAGGAAAACAATGTTTATTTGATGAAAATTGGGTTTGGAATGACTGAAACATCCAAAAACAAAGTAAAACAAAGTGATCGTATTAAAGTGTGGGTGCCACACTTTCTTAGAATCACTCTTTTTTGGATATCTCAGCCATTTCAAAACTAATTTTCATTAAATAAACGTTGAATTCCTCATAGAATTACGTGCTCTTTCATATTTCATAAGAAGTTTCTCATTGTCTCACCAAAAAATGTTAGAAACCTGAAATTAGGTCTCAACCAAATCTATTCGATTCCTTTAAAGTTTACCCTCACTAGCACTTGTTAAAGTTTACCCTCACTAGTACATATTTTTGAGGTTATCGCATCCATTTACAGTCACACATGGTCCTGAGTCTTCTCTTGGATAAATGCATTATAACTGATGATTTTTTTTTTTCTTTTAAAGCTGAATAGTCATGACAGTTTGATAGTGTCGACCAGCCTCAGCTGAGTATATTTCCCTTTGAAGGCAAGCAGACAAGCTCTTTGCGATCTGAGTGTTTACTTTATAGATTAGTGTATGGTTATCACTCAAATCAGAAGAACAGCTGCCTTCTTTGATGAGACATGTAACCCAAGAATCCTTTGTCCTGTAGAATGCCTTCATGTCACTAGAATACCAAAATGACTAGTAAATCCTTGCAAAGCAAAGAATGTTGTAGTGGTGCCTATGAATTTAGCAGCCATTACATCAGCTCATTATGTTTAGATGTTTAATATTCACTTTCAGGTTTAGATGCATGTGTTGCTGCATAGTGCCTGTGTGTTTATGCATACGGGGGGGGGGGGGGGGGGGGGGTATGTTTATAAAAGTTCTGAAAATTCAGAGCTGACTATGTGCATGTACATTGATTGTACTTGGGACACATATTCAAATTGTTCACAATGTATGCATAACATGCTTGTGTCTGAACTTTGGTGATGTGCAATGTTATAACTGCATTGTACATACAATATTTGAAGCAGATTAGGAATGTTTGCATTTGTCAGCACACACCTGTAGTCCAGTACATCAGTCAATATGGAAACACTGCAGATTTAAATCATGCAGTATATGTGTGTCATTTTCAGTAAATCCCTTCCATCCTCCAGCACCTGAGAATATTGACAATAATGCAGCTTTCCGTATACTTGCTTCATGGAATGTAGCCTCGAAAAATAAGCTAGTGAGTGAAGGCACATGGACAGTTATGATTATGATTAGGATTATAATCAGGGGAAACCAATTTGTGATATCCTCTTTATCCAACTTGTAATTTGTGATAGTTACAATCTCTGATATTTTGTGTTGGCTTGCAATATGTCCTGTTGATAAGAAGCCACACATCAGAATCAATAGTTGTTTTCCTATCATCTGTTTGTCTTAATGATAATCTCTACAACTAGCATATTTTCTCATTTCCTACAGTTCTTCCAGTCCATCAAGCCTTTCAAGACACCAACCAAGGTAGACACAGAGTGGAAGAGGAAAGTAGCTCAGACCATGATAAACAACCTGGATGAATCCAAGCTGGCCAAGAGCATATGTTCCCAGGTAAGCACATCATCAATATAGCATGTCAACCTTGTTTTGGAAGTTATGTAAAGTGGGTATCTCATTGGCTTGGAGACTAGGTGCCCATCTGGTGGCGACATGAATCTTGCTGATAGTTGAGTGATCTTGGGGATGTCTCCATTTCATCTTCTGCGGACCAGCCCGGTCTCCGGGGAGTTGCGAGAGAATAGAACATGTTCATTTGTTTTCAGAGACTTTTTAACGTCTTCAGCCGGTCTTGGAGACTTTTCTGCAACTTTGTGGAGACCCATTGGCAACCTACTGGAGACTTAGCAGAGACATCTCTATGACTGAGAAGAAGTCTTGGAGACATAGTGGCAACATTTTCACTACTTCAAAGTGAATATGTTTTCACCTTGTTTGGAGACGTCTCAGATGTCACCCTGGAATCGTCTTCTTGGTGAGAGCACAAGCCATTTCTTGGTCTTAAGAGTTGCACAAAATAAGGCCATTTGCAGCAGTCACGTGAAGTTTCCTCCAGTGAGATAGGCTTTTAAAGCTTGTGTTACCCAGTAGGTCTTGTCAATATCCAGGAAGCAACATGAGATGTGAATTGCCTTCATTTGGAAAAAGCACAAATGTGACCCTGCACCTCAAAACAAACAAAAAGTCGCCAGACATGAATTTTTAGTTACGACCATATTCTGAAAGAGCAGACTTTAAGCTTTAAAATGATGTTTAACTCAAATCAAATGGACTCTCCTAACCTATATAAATATTGGAAAGAAAGCACAAACTCAGGAAAAGTGTGAACTGAGAAAAGAGGCTCTGAAGTACAGTGTCTATTCAAGCGCTTCATCTTTACCAAACCGTGCTGGCTGTGCGATGAATGGGACAAAAAACAGGAAGTAAACCACCAGAGTAACAACAATGAAAGGATTATCAGATTAAGCTGAAATTAAGCATGCCTCATTAACACATTCTGTCCATAATTAATGCCAACTTTCAAAGCAGTAGCACTATCCTTTCAAAAGTTATTAGAGTTGAAAGTGAAGAGTGTGGACAAGGTTTTTCAGAAATGAAAAAAGGATTCTAAAGACACACCTAATCACACTATTCTACCAAAACTGTTCGAGATAAACTGCTGAAAAAACACACTTTCCTTCCCGTTTTATGATACCAAATTTTAGCATAATGTAAAAGAAGACCCGCTCTTTCAGAAAATATGAAAAAGTCAAGTTCGGCTAGGTTGACCCATTTCACTTATTTTCAGTCCTCACGCAAAATCAGTGTGTGCGACTTTATGTTCGTTTTGAGGTGCACGGTCACAAATGATGATGATGATGATAATCCACATTTGTGTAGCACCGTATACTGTATATGCCAAATATTTCGCGAGTCTAAATTTTCGCGAATCGGGAATTACCGACGATTTTGCGAGTGGTTAAATTCGCGATCATGGAGTCCTGCACTGGACAGAGAAGTGTACAGTAAATGCATACGTCACATTCACATCAGGATCAGAGTCAATATTTTCGCATGTCTTTAATTTCGTGAATAGCACCTGACTCGCGAAATTCACGAAAATAAAAGCCTCACGAAATATTCGGTGTATACAGATTATGTAGTAGAAACATTCAAAGTTTCATTCGAAGAAACATGAAGAGCATTCAAATGAGTGGTAGGAGGGGTACAATGTATTGTTTATGCCATAATTTGTCTAATTCAGATTCTTGGAAAAGAAATTGTAATTTTTCTGCATTTCAGAAAGTATACAAAGTATGTGTGTACATCCTCTGAGGCAGTTATCTGAGAAAAATAAGTCAAAGCCGTCAAAGAAGTGAAAGAAAGTCTGACTTTGTAGCTTTGACCGAATTGCAGATGAGGGGTGCTATATTCAAGACTTCAAACTCACATGACTAGCATGGCAATCAGAAATGTACGACATCACATGATTACTGATGTGATGTTCAAAGGGACATAACTGTAATGTCGCTTTTCCGACTAGCTCAAACATTCACTGATCGGTTCCTTGGTTGGTGCATCGGCGCCTTCAAATGAAACAAATGTCTCAGTGCTGATGTAGTTTCCATAAGGCATTTGAAGAGGAGAGTAGGAAAAAAAGAGTAGACACTATTAATGTCATGTATTACAGTATGTGTGTATAAAGCTGTCTATGTGTTTGACGACTTTTTATGCCTCCGCCCGAAGAGTGCTGGAGACATTTTACAAGATTGATGTATCTTAAAAGAGAGAAAAAGAAAGTAAAAGAGGTTCCATCACCATATGAGCACTCATGTTTTTATTGCTAGTAATTTATTGGCTGGCAGCTGTCACAGAGTGACTCCTCATCCTGGCTACTGCTTTCATCATGTTTGGTATGATAATGACGAAGGGAAGCCATGTATTGTTGTTTTCTTTTTCAGCGTCTTTATGGACTCATCAGACCCAAAACTTGGCATTCATGTTCATGTACAGCCATGGTCATGTCCGGCTGTCCAACCATTCCCCCACCATCAAGTGTGGCTTGAATTAGGGTCAAGAGCTGTGTGTTTGATACTCTGTTTACCTCATTCACAATGTCCGTGGCATGAAGCCGTAAAAAATAAGAAAGTATTGTCCAAACTGACCTTATCCTACAAGCTGATTGTGTAGCATGCCTCTGTGATACATGGTACCCTGTTCGGGCAAGGAAGATTTACAGTCAAACCTCATGTGGAGGATTTTGGACTTTGTCCTTTGGTGATGCTACAGTATAAATGTGTTTTGTCATGTCAAGCTAATACAGGATGGTTCTTAGTTGGAACAATACACTTTCCAGCTCATGTTGTGATACAGCATATCTCAGCTGGAATGCTGGCTGGAATGGAATATCAAATATGTTGTAATTTATTACACAGCTGAGGGTAGAATGAGCTATGGGTTTATTTCAGTGCCATGAGTGATGCTTCAAAAACATGACAATGCTGTACAATGAACCTACCGCGGGGAAAACAACTCACATATTTGTACAGGGTAATCTGCTATGTACATTGCACTTGCCCAATTGCTTGGGGCAAGTGAAAATCAAAGGCAGGCAAGTGTTTTGGAACAATGAGAAAAAATGCTTGCCTGAGTGTTTTGGAACGATGAGAAAAAAATACTTGCCCGTATTGGGCAAGCAAAAAAGCGTTGAAGCCACTTTTTTTTCACTTTCTATCCCCTACAAACCCATGAAGTCAACCATATAGAAGTCCAGAGATAATGACTGCTTTACATAGTGGATGCACAGTAATGTCATTTCAGCAACTTTCAAACACTTACGTGAAGAAGCACCAATGCAATGCAACGCCAATACTTGAACCAAATATGTTGTAATATTCCAATGTGTTAAAGCATGCAAATCAATGTGTGCTGTTTATTCAAATGATCACAATTGTTTTATTAAGCCTGTGACGTACAAGTGATTATCTTTATCATTTTCTTAAATATTTGGACTTTCTGTTTGGACAAGTAAAATTCATAATCGGGCAAGTGTTCTGCAACAATTTGAAAGTCTGCATGCAAGACTGGATAAGAAAGCTACAGCAATTTGTGATTATGACACAAACAGTGAACTGTATGTCTGGGGTAAATTCCCCTCTGAGAAAGCAGCATGGAACTTCTCTTAAGGTGTGAGTAATTGAGTATTTAGTTTCATAATAAAGGAAAGTCATGTGTCATATTCATTTTGCACACATTTTACACTCTCTTGCATCACACAGTTCCGTGCCAGGCTGAACAACTCTCACGAGTCCTTTTCCACCTCCTTGAGGCAGCTTGAAGCCAAGCACTCCGGCCGCCTTGAGAAGACGGAGGAGCAGCGGATGAAGGTACGCAAGGTGTATGCCCCGCGTCTGGCTCGGTTGGCGCTGGAGAGCACATCACTGCGGGACATGGTCCTTTATGGTGAGTCCTCAGCCTGCCTTTACGCTCAGTTCAGGCATTTCAAAACAGCAGCCTCCTTCAAGGCTGCTATTTTGACACACCAACAACATCAATAATGGTACCCTTTAAAGTCTCAAGTAGCTGAGATTGAACACGACTGATTATTCCTTCTGAGCATTAGGCTGCTTTCACATAGAAGTATTCGGTATTCGGTATTCGCTATTCGCTATTCGCTATTCGAGCACCGAATACACCATCACCCGCACCGTCAACTCACCATCCCATGTAGTGAGGATTTCTTCCTCCTACATCGCAGCAAATCTTATTAACAATTTCTGAACTGCATCAGAATGTCGGTCTACATGCTTATATTTGCTAACGGGCAAATCCAGACCAAAAGTGTCATTATTTCATAAACGAGAGACGGTATACGCTGCAAGAAAATCGAACAAGCTCGATTCCCACTTTGCTATACTTTTCGCAGGTATTCGGTACTTTCGAATAGTGCCCTCTTATGTGAACCGGTGTGAGGAAATCCTATCGTTCGATTCAAGCTATTCGCGTGCCCTCGAAAAACGAGCCCGAATACCCGAATAGTATACTTCTATGTGAAAGTTGATTGAGTTTTTTTGTGATGCCTTTTTAGTGCCTGCAATAAAAGAGCACATTGTGCTGCTTCATTCCACAAATTCCAGTGGACAGTTTTTCTGTCAGACTTTACTTTTAATAGAAGATTTTATTCTATTTGCAGGTCAGTCTCACCGTAGGGCTTTAACCTATTATTTCAGAAACCACATTTCCAACATTTGTTGTCAATTTACAGATCTGTTTATTACCACTTTTAAAATTGATTGTTAGTGTTTCAAAAGTTATTGTGATGAATAAGAATTATCTTTCATTTGAGACCTTCACTATCTATATGTTATCATTTGTTTTGGCTGCAGAATTTTCAAAAGCCCCTTGGTTCCTGCATTTTTGACTGTCTCTTGATAGGCAATACATTTTAGAAGATGGAAAGTACTGTTTCTTTCTCAACTTAGCTCAACTGTGTAATTCTTCTCTATTAATGTGCAGATTTGATAAACTTTCACAGCGAGTTCCATCTAATCTGCATCCAGTGACACACAGTGAAATTCAAAGATGATGATTTTACCCATAGAGGACGGGCTGATTTTGCTATAACACACATTTCCCATAGACACCTGCCCGAGTATACTCAGGACTGGTCTTCAACAGGTTAATGATGACAAGAGGATAATCTCTGCAGCAAATTTGTGTTGGACATAGAAGGGGTCTAAAGTATAGACGAGGTTCCAATGACGTCACCTGAAATGAAGTCATGCTGAGGGGCAAAAATTGCGTAAGGGGACCCCCATATGAGTGGGCAAGCGCGTAAGAGTTACATACCACAACTCATGATAGGCAGGTGGGTATACGCCACGCGTACAGCGCGCTTGAGGCATGCGCGTAATATACAACTGTACATGAAATTTATTTTTGCCCCTCAGCCAAAGCGTCATTTGACGTCATGGAACCTCGTCTATATGAGCCATTGGACTATGTCACACTACAACGGCATTGGCACAAAGTTTGAATTAGAGTGTGCAAGCCTTTGTTGCATTGGAGAGAATCAATCATCCACACAAAATATGACCATGTATTAACTCTTTCAGTTCTGTGGGAAGCTAGGCAATGTCAAAAGGGTTGTTATGTAGGCTGATGGTCCAGAAAGGGTTCATGGAAAAAAAAAAGGGGGGGGGGTGGGGAGGCACCCATATGCATGTGAAAAGTACGATTGTCACAACAGGTCATGACCTTAATTATCTGTTGTGGTCAACTTGCAGCCTGCCTAGGTGTGCAATGTATGTCATGTACATCAGGCAAAGCAATTGTGTGCGGATGTGTATGTGTATGTGTTGAAGTGGTTCACCACAAACAACAGAAGATATTATCTTAGAAGTATGACAATGGGTGTAGGATGATTCACAGAAGGAGTGCATGTACGATGTGGGGTCAAAAATCACAGAGTGAGTCATATGATCATAGCTTCCACTTTGGTCAATGTCACATCCCACTCCCTCAAGTGTGTGCATTATTAAATTGACTGGCAACATGATCACTGTTGATAAGCTATTCTGACCTGTCTGGCTGCTTTTATGAGGCCAGGACAAATGTAGAGTAGAATTAGCATTGGACTTTGAGTCTGCAAATTATATGTGTCTGTCAAAGGCACCCCTGCACACACACAGGCACATATCAGGCACAGAAAAGTAAACAAAATAATGAATAGATGTGATAAATTGTATTGTAATTAACACATCAAGATGACAGTTATATATCACACTTTATGAATACATTTCCAATGCAAGATATGACATTTCGTTTAATACCATGTAGTGAGACAAGCTCTGTTGGTTGTCCTTTCATGAATTTCCAAGTAGATATTTTATTCATTTATTTTTTGGGGGGTTAATTTTTTATTTAAAAAATAACTCCAAGATTGAATGCAAGATTAGTACTGTTTAAAAATAGTACACAATATAATGTGAGTACATTTTTGAAAGTGATAAATTTTCTTCACAGTAAGCTTGTGGTGCAGAAAAGTTTGTCATACCCTGAAAATAAAAATCTGTACATACTTGTACATTGTATGGCTGTAATTTTGACAGCATTAGAAAGACTAGTATAGTTGCCATCAGGTCTAGTGAAATCCTTCCAGTAGATGCTGTATCAGGGGAAAGAGATCTAGTAGTAGAAGCCTATTATCATTATCAATTATCAATTTTTTTTAGTTCTTTCTGTAATTTGTGCTAAGATGGATGCAGGGCTCAACAAGGGTGCTTGGCAAGGCAAGTAAAATTTCATGTCAGGCAAGTATGGATATGAAAATGGTAGAATTTACTTGCCCAATCACACAAGTAATATTTCTGTCTTATAATGGGGTGGGGGTGGGGGGGGGGGGTTGCCCTTGCCAAAGCGAGCCAATTATGTGTACAATTTGTTTGCATTAAAAAGTCATTATCATACCAAAAGGGGTACAAGTCCAGGAAGCAAAATACACACTGCCCATGTATTGTATAAGTGTGATCAGAGACAGTGCTGGGCTGTTGACAGCCTGGCGCAGCATTACCATTGGTTAGTTTGGCCGTCTCAAAGCTAGAGCCAGCCCAAGAGCAGCTACCTTAGCCTAGAGAATACAGTGTATTTGATATTGAGGCGGTGCTAGCGCATGAGAACATGTTGTGTATAATGCTGTGTATACAGAGCAATCATGTGACTCGGCTCATATTGCCAACACAAGTATCAGGTGATGAGAACAGAAAAAGTTAATGACAAAAAAAAAAAGAAAAGAAAAAATTAAATTCATATCATGGTGTTAACAGTTGTAACTTACAGTGTCGTTTATGATATGAAAACCAAATTGTTCAATTTTATGCATGAATTTGTTGTCTGTGTGGTGATCACTTGGAGTGTGCAAATTTGTCATCATCCCCTTCCCCTCTGCCCCTTTTCCTTCACGCACATACATGTACTGTAAAACAAGGAATGTTCGCATGCATTTTAATTTCGCAAATTTCGCGAGCGCCAAGATTCGCGAAAGTCCTTGTCTACACTATATGCATTGAATGCCAGTGGCAGTTCGCAAAAATATCATGCCGCAAAAAAGGCCGTCGGCTCCAATTCGCGAAAAATTCATGCCGCGAATATATCATGTTTTACAGTATAGCACTGGTGATTTGAATTTCATTGTTGATTGTCTTAAAAACCATGCTGAAGGATTGTCAAATGATTGCATCATCAATATCATGGACATCAGAATCAGGGCTCCCTCCTTTCATCATATGAACTTTAAAAACCTGAAGACATGGTGCTACATAAGCACTTGCCCGATTGCCTGGGGCAAGTGAAAAATCAAATTCGGGCAAGTGTTTTTGAACAAGGATAACAAATGCTTGCCCAAATTGGGCAAGCAAAAAGTTTTTCACTTATACCCCCAACAAACCCACAAAGTCAACCATACAGAAACCAAAAGATAATGACTGTTTAGTGATGCAACACACTTTATATTTCATTTCAGCAACTTTCCAACACTATGTGAAAAAGCCCCAATGCAATACAGTGGCAACACTTGATCGGACCAAGTTTGTTGCTCCAATGTGTTTAAGCATGTGAATCAATGTGTGCTGTTTAATTCAAATGATTGTGTTTTATTAAGCCCTTGTCTAACTTTCTATATTATTTCCTTATATTTTGGACTTTCTTTTCGGGCAAGTGGTAAAATAAAGTTATGTAGTTCCCTGCTATTCAGAGATAATGAATATAAAGTTAATTAAAAACAACGTTTTGAGATGTCCATAAAAGTCATCATAGTGCCCACCTGTCTATTCATTTCCACTTTGTTGCAAAAGTATTCAAATTCTTAATAAATCACAGTTCTTGCAACCCCAGATTGAAGACTACAAACTTCAAATTACATGAAATGGCTTTAGTGGTTTAGATTAATGAAAGCAAATTACAATCGTATTTTTATTGATTTTTTTTTTCTTATTCATTAGTTTCAGGCAAGTGAAAATATGAAAAAAGAGAAGTCTACTTGGCCAAAGGGCGAGGAAGGAAAAAAGTTTGTGTGGAGCCCGTATAATGCGTATTTACAATGTATCCATTATATGCGTGTACACATGTACCAAATTGCAGTACTTACTCATTTGTAAAGATGTCAAGTAAGTTCCATACTGTCCTGCACAGCTGTCTGTCATTATTGCTCTTGCGCAGTAATCTTGAAACATGACACGCAGAAAAGTTGTTAACGGAACATCAAGGAAGTTACACAGAGCCATCAATAGTTTCAGTGGCCATCCAGTTTGTTTTGTACCTAGTGATTACTTGTGGTATAATGTACTGCAGTGATTGCATTGTTGTCAGACTCTGATATTACAGTGTAGGATATTTTCCATATTGCAATTTGATACTGCTCAACAGTTAATGTTTCTACCTCAAATGGTGGCAGAGGTATTGTGTTTTCAGATCTTACTGCCATCCATCCCTCTTTTCCATTGTTTGCTCAGAATGACAGTGGTGTGAAGTATTAGGTTAAAGGTCACCACGTTTTTGCCAAAATTGTCATTCTGCAAAGATGCACTACAACTAGCTGTAACATCCACTTGAGCAGTCCAGTGAGAAAATAGCGGAGAAATCAATATTGGAAACATTCATATTGTGAAGAGAGATGCAGGTAAAAATTCTTAAGTTCTGTGGTCAAGATTATTAAACTGTATCGACATGTTGATGTACAGCCATGTGCCTATCGCAAAATATATTATAGTCATATCATTATCATAGCAGAGGAAGGTGGAAGCTTTCCAGTCGAGTCAAATGCTTTGCAGAGCCTAATGTTGACATGAAAGAGTAAAATACGATGTACAAGGGTATACTCGGTGTGTGGTTGGTCACTTTCTCAAGTCGTGAAATTTTCTACTTCCCCATCTTACTAGAATGGAGGCCTATAATCTAAAAGATTTTCTACTGATTGAACCTTATCAAAGAGACTTAGTGCAGACGAGTGGTCATGGAATACCTACGATACTGTCTTGCTCCTACATTGTACCTCACAGCAACATTTTGTTCAGTCTTAGCATCCATTTTAAACCGCGTCTGTGGGGACTGAGTAAGATTGTATGTAAACGCACATCATATTATCAATTGCATCTTACGTTCTATTCTGTGTGCAGATGTTAAAAATAAAACATAGCGAGACAGTTTAGTGATATGCTATGCCATATGTTTGTTGTGGTAAAGAACATTGAACTTGAAATCCTGGTTGTGATTTCCCATACAGTGTGTTTAATTGCTTTAAATCCAATATTATTATGAGAGACCTTTCCGGTTCATTGAAGTAATGATAAGAAGAAACAGGACTTTGTGAATAATGTATTCGCTTCCTGGCACTTCCTGTACTATTTGCAGGCCATGAAAGCTGAATTGCGTGTAGTCAGCATACAGTCGTGTTGTAGTACACTCATTGACTGAGGCATTTCCTTTCAATACCACGGGAACACCCCCCATAACTGACATGATTTCAGACTAAAGCCCTGGTGGACTCAGAAAACTTCTGAATGCCTTCAAATTCCCCTGAGAAAGTGATCAGCCTAGATGTATGCCGACTTGTGTAAACTACATTTCTGACCGTCACTATAACAATATCACAAGGGTCGATCATCATGCACTTTTTCACCCAAGATCACTTTCTATGACAAATCAGGGAAGTATAGCACCGTGCTGGTTGTCATGACAGTAAAAAGTGCACTATAAAATCAATGGGGTTTCTATTCACTCTTGAACATTATCAAAATTATTCTGCATGAAGTGTATCAAGAAAAGAACATGTAACCAGTTATCCTTATAATTTGCACAGGCATGCCGAAACTGGAGCGTGAGATAGGGAGAGGGCAGTATGGCGTGGTGTATTCCTGCCGGGCTTGGGGTGGAATAACCCACTGTGCAGTCAAATCCGTAGTGCCACCAGATGACAAGCACTGGAATGATCTGGCCATGGAATTCCACTACACAAGGTAAAAACACCTGGACTTTTGGCATCCTTCTTTCTTTTGTGCTCTCTCTTATAATTGTTGTTGTTGTTGTTTTTTGCAAGTGTCCCTTAAAGTTGTCTGTCCCTTCGTCTGTCCTTCATCCATAAGCAATTTTGTGGATTGCGTAACTTAAGAGCCGTTTGAGGTATCCAAATGAAACTTGGCATTTTGTATGTACATGTGTAAGTGGATGAAGCTGTTCATATCAACTTGTGGACCCGTACATTTGCTCAAGATCAAAGATCAAAGAAAGATACCCTCATAAGGGTGGGATTTCACGGAGCATGCGAACGATTTGCGAAGGACGCGAATGACAAAATCCAACATTCGGAAAAGTTTTTCTCCGAATGTGTTCCGACAATGAAGCCGAAAACTATTCTTGCGCAATTTGTGCGAAGTTTCCACGACGTATTTGCGAATGTTGTGTGTATCATTGCTAAAGTACAGCATGTTACGTACACGAAGAACACGCGACGGAAATGCGAACAACGAAAAATTTTCAATGATCATGGGAGAAAATGTACCCAAGGAGAGGTGGAAGCTGTCTTCAGTTGAATTTTTTTTTATTTCCTCTATTTCTCCTTTCTTTTTCTCTCATTTCTCTATCGTGTGCTTGCCTACATTTTTTTCCCTAGGACCTATCTCCACTAGTAAAGCATTTGATTTTTTTTTTTTTTGCAGTTCCTCCAACACATAATCTCTATAGTTCAAATGAAATTTTACACACTTTAGATTAATTTTAAGTGTATTCTGCGATTTTTTTTGTATATCAAACATTTCTTTCTCTTTGCTAGTCTTTAATTTCTTTTGTTACTATAGTTGTTAATAATTGTTTAATGTTTAGATGTATGCTACGATTTTTATTTGTAGAAAACGTATAGGTCATACATCCCCCAAACGTGCGTTAAACGTTCGCGAGAATGTCTCAAAAGGTACGCGAACAGTTTGCGATTATGTCGTAAAATGATCGGAAAAACTTCGCAGATTTCGCGTAACATACGCGAGACATTCTCCAAAGTTTCGGAGTCTGTTTGGGGTTTCACACACATTTTGCGAACATAGCGCGTGTCTTGCGAAGGTCTTGCGCATATGACGAGGCTTTTAAGACACTTTCGAGAACAATTCACGAGCAAATCACGACCAAGTGTGCGGAAAAGGTTCGCTGAAAATTTCAAACTTTTTTTAAATTCTAGCCGAAGTAAAAACGACATTCGCGAACAATTGACGATGCTTCCGAACCCTCAACGTTCGTTTGGTGATCTTTTGCAGACTAAAATACGAATGCTGGATTTTGCCATTCGCGTCCTTCGCAAATCGTTCGCATGCTCCGTGAAATCCCACCCTAAATGTTTTGGGTCGTAGGGTCAAGTAAAAGTCAAATATCAAGTGAAGATGCTAAATGTTCACTTCTTTATCCATATCTCCAAAATACAATGTAGCTCAATGTACAGTACACTTTCTTGAAGCTCAGTAGGCCTACATAGGCCTACATGTACAGTGGTTCTCTTGGGAGGTTTTGGGTCATGGAATCAGAAGTCAGGTTTCAATGAAATTATACTATTTAATGCTAAAATTATACTATTTTCTCCATACCATGGAAATGACTAAATACATACACTTAAAGGTAGGGGATACCTTTTACAGACCTCCCAAAATGCAGCAAAACATTAAATATGAACCTCGGGGGACTTGTTTAGGCCACTGCTTAGAAATTTGGAAGTCAACAGTTATCTAAAATTTGAATAATGCACAAAACTCAAAACTACTCAGTAGTTCTGTGTGTCAGCCACACTTAAGCCTTTTTGTTGCATTCTTCTGTATTTGTAATCTATAAACACAAATCTAAAAGTACAAGAGCTGATGTAATAACATATAGAGTGTGTGGCAAGAATGTATATAGAAATGTTTGTAAGTGTTCATGAACTATCTTCACAAAATATACATGATGGACACACATGCAGTACAAGGGTCTGCAAAGGTAGCCTAGTAATGTCCTGGAATTTACGGTGAGCCCCGAAAACAATTCAATTCAAAATCTAACGGTCAAAAAAATGTACTAAATGTTACCTTCCACTTTCAATACTTTATGGGAGTTTCTAAAATGATACTCTCTTCAACATACCACTGTATTTATACAACTCTTCATTTAAGGCGTGCAAATGGGATTCCCTACCTTTAAAACTAGATATAATGCATGCATTACTGCACAATGATTCTATAGGGGACAATTTGGGCCATTGGATCAAAAGTCAAATAAAACTGCTAAAATTTGGGGTTTTTTTGCAATATTTTGAAACTCATTGAAAGTATTGTTGTGAAAATTGGTTTATGTGTAAAACTTGTTAGTAGTTATTTGAAGAAAGTTGTGGACCATGGGATAAAAGGTCAAGGGTCAACAGACAGGTGAAATGCTTCAATTCCCAAGTACTTGGTCTCTGAAACAATTTATTGTACAACCACTCAACACATTTTAGGGTTGTGTCATACTTTCAAGCATGTCATTCTTGCCAATCATTTCAAACTGTCATCCCACATTGTTAAGACTACTAGAGATGTACATGTGTTGGGAGAACAATGCAAGATGGGAAGGTGTATATCAGTCACCATAGTGACATTTCTAGTTTCTGTTGTGTAATGTACCATAAATGTATACATATCCAGGTCATATGTGTACACAAAACCTTAAGGTAATACCCGCAGCTACATTCCAGTCGTGAAGAATTCCTCTAGCTGATTTGCATGAAACTGGCTCCAAGCTGGACGAGGGAGCTGAAAATGCAAACTAGTTCTTGTATTATGTTACACTGATGAAAAGCATGTTTTCGGATAATCGAGGCTGCACTTTCATGCCACAATTACGTGCTACCTGTTCTCTACCTTTTTAATATCTGTATTCTCTATTGTACCTTTACTGTAAACCTACCTGAGAACTCTATGACAGAGTGGTATTCATGTTCAGCTTACTTTTATGGGCACTTCCGGGTACACACATTGTTCTATTAAGTGGATGGCATGTGGTTGTATACTTTTTGAGTGCTGAGACCTGTGAAACTTGTGTTTAGCAGTGCAGCTCTGCACTAGTGGTTCAGGTTGGTAGGGGCAAAACAAGTTAGTGGGAAATAGAAAGTGCTGTTGAGTTTGACCGCAAATTCCGAAATTACAGAGTGAAACGACAGAGAATGTAGTGTACTGCTTCTTGACGTGAGACTGTTGACACTGCTCTTCTTGCAAATCTTCCTGTTTTGCTCTTTGGTGTTTAGATAATGTGTGAAGCAGACAAAATTGAGAAATTGGTGTCTATAGTTTGTTTCACTCTTTAGCTTTTGAGTAACTTGAATGGAACTCTGCTTTCAGCGTTACTTTATGTGTGTAAGTCTGACTTGAGAGGCAGAGTATTGTATGATGGTGACTTGTATTCCAACCAGTTGTAATAGTCAACCTGTTTGTAATAGCCTGCCTTATGGTAGGAGGCTACCTGTATATCTTGGGGATAGGTAGGTTAGTCAGGATGTTATTTAGGAAATTCCAGGTAAAAACAGTTTTGTATAAATCATTAATGAAAGAAAAAATGTGATGAATACATACATGCAGATTTCAGCATAATGTGTGGCAGGCAGAAACTTCCGTTCTGTAAAACACAATATTTTCACGGCATGAAATTTTCGTGAATTGAAGGCGACAGCCTTTTTCGCGGCATGAAATTTCTGCGAGTTGCCTCTATCATTCAATACATATAGTGTAGAGAGAACTTTCATGTGCATTTTAATTTTGCAAATCTTGGCTCTCGCGAAATTCACGAAATTAAAATGCACACAAACATTCCTCATTTCGCAGTATATTACTACCGGTATGCAGGCAATCGCTAAGAGGCACAGTTCACATAGCTGCAAAAAAAAAAAAGTGGAATAGATATTTGTTTAAATGTATTATTTATGACAGCTACTGATAATGTATATCACTGAGACTTTTGATTAATTGATTTCATTTGCCCATGTCACCCTGGTATCAGTATTTGGGAACACCACCGAAGGTCACCATTTCCATATTTGTTTGTAAGTGTTGTATGTTTGTGAGTGGCGACCTGACCTTTGTATGTGTCAAGATAAGAACACAATGGGATTTCAGTGTAAAAACAAAACCTGAAAGCCATAATGGTTTGCAACACAAGCCCATACCAGGCTTTTATGCATATCACAACATCATTTCTATTATAATATTTATAGTTGTTTAATTTGTCTTTTGAATGGCAGGTACATGGGATTCTTAAGTTTGCATATATATGAAATAACACCTGGGGGGTGTTTCATAAAGCTGTTCGTAAAGTTACGAATGACTTACGAGCGACTGGTGATCAGTTCTTGTGCTGAATTATGGAAATTCTGATAAGTATAGCGCATCAGAACTGATCACCAGTCGCTCGTAAGTTGTTCGTAACTTTACAAACAGCTTTATGAAACAGGGCCCTGCTTGCCTTCATTCTGTATTTTCATGGAATAATGCTGAATACTTGACTAATCACTTACCTGCTTCAACTGAAATCAGATTCAAACAATTTTGTATTCAGTTTGTTCAATTGACTTTGTGTTATTGCAACTTTGTGTTACATAAATGTATGAAAAAGAAATGCAGAATCAAAATCAATCAACCAAACAATCAGTCAATCAATATCTAGATTAACCCACCCCATAGTTTGGTTACTTTAACGAAGTGATCACAGGTTAGTGCACTGCTACTGTCACATAAACTAACAGTCGATCAGGTAACACTCATACAGTCTCAGCTGTTTCCTTTCAATATTGGGATTTTTTTTTTTTTTTTTTTGGTCAGAATATATTCTGTACTCTGACATTCTGAGCTCCTGTTCCATAATGAGAAGATGCACTGTGATGTGCTCTACAATGAATGTTGGCACTTGGCAGAATATATTTAGCATCCTTGGCCTATGACTAATGCTATGATGAGTATTAATAGAAGTCTGAGGAGAGTACAAGTTTGATAATAATGACTTGGTAGATGATTTGTCATGATTCCACCCTACACTGTATTGTAGAGATTGGCAACATACCCAACTGCTGCTGTGACTTATCAGATTAGTTTGTGATGTCATGTTTTCTTTTGACTCATATGACATTGACACTTCAATATAGATTCAAGGGCAGGCAGTTTTGTCTGGTAGCTTCTTGCAGTCAAGATACAGCAGTTAGTATTTCAAGCTGTTCATGGTGATTGCAGATTTTTTTTCTTTGACGAGCAAACCTCTATACAGTAAGCTCCATCTCTTCTTCTCTTTGATTTCAACATGAAAGAGTTTAGGTTTGTCCAATCATTTAAAAGTTTTAGTACTCATTATGCGCTCTCCCCTCTTCCTGCTTGGCATTGATTCTCTTCCCATGTACAAAACAGTAGCGAAAAGCACCAATCCCAGACAGATCAAAAAATTGTTCAGAGCATTGCAGGGGTCTAGGGCAATTACCCCCTGGGCAATTAGTCCGGACCCTTCCCCTGTCCCTAATCCTAATCCTGAAACTAATCCTAACCATAACCCAAACTCCTAACACTAAACCCAACCCTAACCCTAATCTTAACTCTAACCTTACCACTAACCAGTATTTAGCCGGGGGGTAATTGCCCTCTGGGGGTAATTGCCCGGATACACAGTGCTGTTTGAAAGGTCGGCATCCCTGGCTTGTACTTTTAAGTATTTAAGTGGTTTTTATTTTCATTATCATTATTATTATGAGATGATGAAAACTACTTTTATGTGTTCCATCAATTTTAGATAAAAATGTACTTTCTCTCTTCCTGTGTGTTGTATACTAAAAATAGATGTTGGTTTATACAGTATTTGTGGTAGGAATACACATAGCGCACTGCATTTACATTTCCTATTCTCACCACTTTCTGACCATCCATCTAAATTTTGCTTTCAATTATATCTCAGATCAATTCCAGAGCATGACCGGGTGGTTGCACTCATCGGGTCTGTGATTGACCACGGCTACGGTGGGATGGGCTGCTCACCGGCTGTCCTGCTACTCATGGAGCGGATGCAGCGGGACCTGCACACAGCTATCAAGGCCAACATGGAGCTACCCGAGAGGCTCCAGGTCGCCCTGGATGTGGCGGAGGGGGTGCGCTACCTGCACAGCCTTGGCTTGGTTCACAGGGACATCAAACTGAAGAACGTGCTGGTAAGTGTGTGAGAGATTGGCAATGCCGGTAGGATCCATCCTCCTACCATGCACTTGTGCATCCCTTCCTCTGAGTCCTTCATGGATGTGTTCATTACATCACAGATATGAGCTGTGGAGTTTGCTGAAAGTCTAGTGGATACTAGTATATGAAAAGCCATGTGAGACACTTCTACTCTTATTTTCACTTAACTCCAACTTTGCTCTGGTTTTTGCCCTCATTTTGGAGTACATTAGGAGCACACAGGTTATTGTTTGGAGAATCTAAAATACTTTGCCATGTACACTATGTGATCTGTTTATTCAGAAAAGCACATACAAAAGTGTATATCATGTTCACTGACACTACAGTGACAATCCTAGTCATTGCTGGCCAATTCATTACTAGCTGTATCCAGGGAGGTGAGACAATTTTTTTTTTTTTTTTGGCTCAACTCCCTGCCATGTCCGAGTGTTAAACCTTGAGGTACTAACTAGTACATTACCTCATTGCAGAATGTCAGTTTAACTTCGTGAAAACTGTTGAAAGAAAGAAATGGTAAAGAAGGTTGTCATTTCCCCATTACTCATTACTACAAAGCTGGACAAGCATGACCGTGGTAAGATCACTGACCTGGGTTTCTGCAAGCCGGAGGCCATGATGAGCGGAAGCATCGTGGGCACACCCATCCACATGGCCCCTGAACTCTTCTCGGGCAAGTACGACAACAGTGTGGACACCTACGCCTTCGGTATTCTGCTGTGGTATGTGTGTGCCGGTCATGTGCGTCTGCCGCAGGCCTTTGAGCAGTGTGCCAACAAGGACCACCTCTGGACATCTGTCAAGAAAGGTTAGTAACACTCCTGTCCTCCCAAAGATCAGCTTGTAGACAAAAACCTTTACATTCATCAGGATGGGATTACTTCTGTGAAATTCCTAATGTTAAGCTAGAGACAATAATATATTTTTGTTTTAATATAAATAATGGTAGCAACAGTGCCCCCACCCCCATCCTAAAGATGGTGATGTTGTCATGAATTCAATTATTTTGCTTTCTGCAGTTGTAAAGAGCACTGTATCCTAGATGTTTGACATGGCTACTTGTGCTAGTAAGCCATCAATCACAGCAAAGCCATCAATCACAGCATAGCCATTTTAAAGTCTGCATACCTTTTAAGTCAGAAATGTATATCAGTATATTCTTTCAACATCAATTTACACTCAATAATGACCACCAATCTTGCCATTTCCAAATGCATGCAAGGTAATCAATATAGGAAAAAGAGCTTAGAGATTAGAATTAGCATGATTTATTTAGTCATGAATTCATATTCTGTGAATTTTTATTCTGACACACATGTTTTTGTATAAAAATGATAAAAATTTCACTCCTATATGCAAAAAGGAAAGTTCAGTGCAATGATGCTGATGTTTGTCAACAAGCAGACGACTAAGAAAAAGTTATTATAATATTACGTCTTGTATGAGTTCAATACCATCCAATATCCATCATTGCTGGGAGTATGGGGCCACAATCTTGGTTTGACTGCATACATCAAATTAGTCCAACAAAGTTCTATGAAAGTAATTTTTAAATGAGAAGTCACATTCAGGGTAATTTCAAAGGCATGTATTTCATATGAATTGCTATCTGTAAGGGCTTTATATCCCAGAGTGATACAACAAGATGAGAAGCAAGTTAAGTTCGTAGACTGCCACCCTTTCCTTGCTTGTGAAAAAGAAAGAGTATTCCGGTGTTAAACAAGTCTTTCTTTTTGAATGTGGCAGGAGTAAGGCCAGAGCGGTTACGCCCCCAGTTTGACGAGGAGAGCTGGGACCTGATGCGAGCCTGCTGGGCGGGGGAGCCCATAGACAGGCCCTTGCTGGGTGAGGTGCAGTCTAAGCTGGTGGAAATCCAGAAGAGGGCGTTGGCCAAACGCAAGGCCGAGGGGCACGGATCGGCCAACCACAAGTCAGACACCATGTAGGAAGAGACCAAAGTGGAGATGTGGGAAGGAGATATAGCTCTGAGAGAAAGCATTTGCCAGAAATCTTGTAGTTAGTCCTTCAAATTTCTTGCACAATAGGTCTCTTTCTGACAGAAAGAGTGTGAGGAAGATCTTTCATCTAGTGCCATGCTACAACCTGTGCAGCTATCGGCGGGTAATCCCAGGGGAACTATAGGATCCTCTGGTTATGCTGACCCTCCCATACAAGAATCCCTGCGTACAGAATACTTCGTAAGTGTAAGCATGTAGAACAAACAGTCAAGTTGCTGCTGGATATGTGGCATCCTGCTACAAACCTACCAAAATGTATTTTGGAAGAATTCTCTGACTTTTGTTGATTTTTTTTTTCTGAGAAGAGGAGTCTCACTTTTAAATGGTATGTGTCTCTCTTGAAAATATGTGTTCACTGCCCACTTAACTAAGTACATGAAATTTCAAATTGCTGAAAATGTTTGACACAGAATATGGAAAGAAGGTAAAGGTTGAACTCATCCAAACATGAAGATCTCATGAACAGTTGTACAGTTGGATGATTAAGAAAATAAATCAGAAGTTCATAGCAATAGAAGTGAGTATATTACTTTTCTTGGAAGTCAACTTATTCTCACATATGTCCTGTATTTGGGCTTATTTCGTAGTGTTCCAATTGTGACTTTGTGATGGTATTGCAATGGGCCGTCACATGTCTCAAACATGTGTGAAAGGCTTTGTACTACAGGGGTTAAACTTGTACAAAAATATGTGGACCACCTAGCTTTTGAACCAAAGTGATTGTTTAGCTATTATCAAAGTAATTTGTTTTACTTTGCATAAATCATGTACATTGATGTGTGCATTGATGTATGCATCTTGTATTGCGATTAAACCCTTAACCTAGTTTGCCCTGTTGTGGCGTAGGGAAACAAATGCAGTGAGGTATGGATTGTACTTGATGCATTATAACTCGAGAGCTTTTGATTCAAGTTGAGCAGAGTTTGTGTACTCGCTCCCATGTGCTCTCATTCAGCTGTGCTGATTGTGTGGAGACAGAATTGTGATGTTTCACCTCATGTTACAAACTTGGAACATGCAGGAAAGAGATACCACACACTTGCCGAAATACTCATACCGGTATTCACCAAGTAATGAATATATTTAGTCCACTGCACATGATGTCATGCATCTTCCAGTTGTGGAACTGTGTATGTTAGCAAACAGCAGGCTGTGAAGTTATGTCATATATATTTGAAAGTGGTTATTTTGTGATATCTTGATGATATTAACTCTTGTTCGAGTAAGTGTTAAGGCCAGTGATTTTGGTGAAAGAGATAAAATTAATACTTGCACCACTACTGAGCTGGAAGTGATGAAATACACTTCAGGTCGCAACTTTTTCACCCAGGATCTTCCACTCATTGAAAAAAACCTTTTCCCCTTCTTCTGGTAATGCAATGTGCACACATAACATATTACTTTGCAATAACAATTCATGTACTGTAGTTTTGTGAAGATCAGCAAATTTTCATTGGGAAGAAGGTGAACGAAAAAAAAAGCAAACTTTCATAATCATCATCTCAAGGAAGCTAGTAGAACATGTCTTGATAACCACTTATCCAGCAAACATGACAGCCAAAAGTCTAGCAGAAAACAGTTATTATAACATGTGTTAGATAGTTTGTATGTCAACTTGTGGCATTTGTCCTACTCACTTGGCTGTAAGAACATGAACACCTAAAATTGGGTATGATTTGCATATTAATGCGATAATATGTCATTGTTTAGAACGAACCCCTGTTCCCCCATAGAAAGGTCAGTGACCTCCTATGAAAGAAATACAGTCCTTGACATTCTTTGGCTGCAGAGTATAATGGAGCTACTTCTGCTGATGGGGATGTGCTTCATGCTATTCTTGGCAAGTATATATATGTAGGAACTTCTGTTTCCTTTTTTGTAGATTATGATTCAAACCCGTGCTTGCTCAACACTGAATAATACCTCAATATCTTCCATCTATCAACTTATGCCTTCATGTACTTTACTTGATTACTCATTAAGATCTGTATCTTTCTTCAACACGAGCGACACAATCTTGTGCCGGCTGTATGTAAAGCCATGTAGCACAGTTCCCCCCCCCCCCCACCCCCATCTTCTCAGCCGTATGCACTGATCATGGTGTGGTTTAATGATCATTTAGACAAGTATAATAAAACACACACACACACATAATTGACTCCATGTACTGTTTTGTTTTGTTTTTTTGATTGACAGCATACAATATCATGGCAATCCTGTTTTGCTGTTATCTTCTTTGATTGCTGAAAATATGTGAAACAACATATGCCCACATGTCAGTTGAGTGTAAATGTTTATTATGCTGTAAGTGACCATATCTGTTGTGTCTGAGTGGATGAGACCACAGACTATCAATCACAATGTCTCTGGTTTGAATCCCTGGGCAGTGGCGGTTTTGCCTGTAGGCAAGGTAATTAATCTTTATTGCCAAGTCCTTGGGAGGGGACTTGAAGCTGTTAGTTCTGTGGCTGCTTGCTTTTAAGCATTCCATATTTCCTCTTCTGTCAGGTAAAAACAATCAGTTCAATTATTCATTCATCTTGTCATGCCCCCTGTTCAGACGCAAGTCAGTTTATACCAAAACTTAATAAAGAAATGACGTATAAAGAATCATCGTATAGCTGACAGACTGCTCAGATGCTAATTTGGACCATTCTGAAAGATATCGTATAGCTGTGCAGTTTCCCACTGCGAATGTTGTTATGGTCATGAGTGACAGCTGTGGGGTCACCTTTCGTGCATGCTCCCATTAAGCCCCACCCAGTTACAACTGTATACCGTTCTATGGTTGCCATATATTCAGACGCACAATGGACAAGATGGAAAGCTGATTCGTTATCGAGTTGTAGTTCGAAGCGATGCTCTGACCATCGTTTCGTTATACATCGTTTCGTTAATCAACGTTCAGATGTATAAATTCATCGTTCAGCTACATGTATACCGTTTTGGTATAGCTATACTGTTGTAGTGTAAATTTTTTTTTGCGTCTGAACACCCTGTAATTAATATAGTGTGAAAATATTTTCCAGCTATGCAATCACAATTGTTTAGCACATCAGTGCATTGGTGATCAATTTTCATGATAATTGCTGTAATTATGTCTATTGATCATCTAGAGTATCAAAATGTCAGCAAACATTTCCAGTGTGAAAAGGGTGTTGCTTATATTAGAAAGCAAAATCAATCAGAGACCTCTAAGCCTAGCTCACACCTTTGCGTTTTGAGCTTGCGTTCAGCTGCGTATTGCCCGAACGCAGTCTAACGCAGCCCAACGCAGCACTACGCAATGAAACGAGCTAATACGAGGTCAATACGCAGACTAACGCAGAGGCTTTGCGTTCTAGCTCGCTAGTTTGAAATTTTTTCAAACATCCGCAACTGAACGCAAGATCAAAATCCATACGAGCTAAGACGAGGGACAACCAGCTAATGCGAGCAAGGACGAGCAAGGGCGAGCGACAACGAGCTGCTTAACGCAGGCCAACGCAGCTTTACTTTGAACTGCGTTTCACTGCGTATGGTTACGATACCTGCTCGCTTCACCTCGACTTACCTCGCTTTAGTTCGCGTTACCTCGCTTTACCTCGCATCACCTCACTCTGCTCCTAGTACTCTGCTCGCATTAGCAAGGACCGTTGCGGATGTAACTCGCTTCATTGCGAATCTAGCTCGTCCGTCGCTCGCTCCCCCTCGTTCATCCTCGCCTTACCTCGTTCCTCCTCGATTCTGTTCGATGCTGCTCGCTTTAGCTCGCTATGACTGCGTATACATCTGTTCACACAAAATCTAGTTAGATTTAATTAAAATTCACTTAGTTGACTAAGAAACACAATATGCTTATCAAATCATGAAGCTTTTGGAATGATTGTGTGCTTTCAGCAACATCAGATTCAAACATATCAGTTTTTAAAAAAATCTCAAACTGAGTTTCCCGCTGTTATTGTAGGTTTTGTGGAAAATCTTTTTTTTTTCTTCTCAGAATTGTATTACCACACAATGTGTATTGCTGAAAAGTATTTTTTTTTTAAACACAGTAATATGCTCTGTTCAGTCCACAACAACTGCAGGTAATGAGCAAGGTTGGTTTTCCTGTTATAGTGACCGTAGACAAGCCATTTTGAAATAACCTGTAGTGAAAATAATGTCCTGACCCAAAGCGACATTAAGGGTGACCCTGTATAAGGAAAAGCTGACTTCAGACCATGAAAACGACATTGAGAATCGATTTCATTGACCCAGAAAACGTATAATACAGATTTTGAAAATTATTGTGAAATGTTTACCTTTTTAAACAATGGAAGTGACTTCTGAATTTCAGATGGCAGCCATATTGGATTTGGCCAATATGGCCTCAGGGCGCCCTTCTTGGCGGCCATCAAAAATTGAAATACAATTGTAGTATGGTTTTGGCAACACCTGTACCAAATTTAGTGCTTTTTGAAGAATTTGAACCAAAAAGTCCTTGTGCCCCCCGTAACTGTAAAATGTCAAAAATTATATACCAGTGAAGCTCTCTACGAGCCAATACGCAGCAGGGCGAACTGATACGCAGCGGATCGAGCCGGAACGAGCAACAGTCGAGTGGATGAGCAGTGAAACGAGGAGAAACGAGTTCATGCGAGCTGCTACGAGCTAGTGCGAGATGCCAGCGAGCAACGAACGAGTGGCGCACGAGGTACACGCGCAACAGGGCGAGCAATCTTCGTACTGAATCGTACTGTTACGAGCAAAAGCGAGCTGGAGCGAGGTGAAAAGCAAATTAAGGCAACCGTAGGCAACCATTTTGCACAAAATATACGAGCTACAACGCAACAGTGTGACTGCTACAAAATATTTTGCCGCGGAGTGCTGCGTTAGGCTGCTTTAAGGCTGCGTTCGACTGCCGCAGCTATACGCAGCTAAAACCGCAAAGGTGTGAGCTGGGCTTAACATAAAACTGTGGTAGCATTGCACTGCAATCAGTGGTAACAGGATTTTTTTTTTTTTTTTTTTGCTTTGATTGGCTGTGGAATGTCATTGTAGCTATGGTTGTAACCATTGATTTCAGAATTACAGAGTTACCTTTCATTGTAAAGTTATCATAGCTTATGCAGTTGACCCAGGTCTGCTAGTACAGTATTTGGTTAAAGAAAAAAAAATTGTTCCAAGAACTACATTCCTTTCTACCAGTTTATTGGGCATACCAATGGTATGCCTTCAGTGTGGATGTGTGTATACATATACCTGGTAATTATGTACATGGTACGTATTGTATGTGTGTGCTTGCGTAGACAGACTCTGCTAGACATGGTTTATTAGTACTGAACTATGATTTCATTTGGCTTTGCAGTGAAAATTTGTCACATGCATTTGCAGATTTATAGGTTTGCTAGGTACTTGCACTCATATTTTATGGTTTGCAGAACACACTAACACACCTTAAGTGGTGTATTCAGGTTAGTGTGAGTTGTGCTTCCTCCATCCAATGTAAAGTGAAGACCTCACAAACTGAACTCAAGATTCACTATGTTTCTTTACCTCCATTCCTCACTGCAAATAAAATGCATGCTCTGATGATTTTTTTTTTTTTTTTTATGGGGGGGGGGGGAATTATACATAGGGATGCAAAAATATACAAAGGGATACATTAACTTTTACTGACTATATAGACTTAAATCTATATTTCATACATTCTAGTTCTTCAAGTGCAAGTCAGTGCCATCCTTGAGTTAAGGACTAGATATTAACAAAAAGTAATAGAAATTATACCATATTTTTTATTAATCATATCTGAAGTCAATCTGTATATTTCTGAGAACTAAGGTCATGACAAAATCCTGTATACTTAAAGTGATTATCAGATTGAAAATTAACTGTTTTTGAAGAGATATGAAATGGTGGTTATGCTATGAATGATAAATTTCAGTGGTATTGTTTGTTTAGAATGTTCATTCAATCATGTTTCAAAATTGTCTTGGAAACTGGTGATGTGACCTTTCGCCGCATGGTTAATCTTTATGATATTAAATCTCACTACAATATGGTCACAAATTCATAGGTATGTTTTTCTTTTTCTAGAAGATGACCTTTAACGATACGATGCTGTCTGTGCAGGGTAAGGGAGACAGGATCATGTAATCCCCTTAAGTATTGCTTACCCCAGATTGTTGTGTACAGGAATTATAGATTGCAGCTATGTCTGTATGCCTGAAATTGTGGCACCATCATAATTTGTAATGTGAAGTGCAGTAGGGCATGAAAGTGGTCAGAATAAAATTTGGTTTGATACTGTATATGCATTCATCATAAAACAGCAAATCATGTGAATAGATTATTCTAATGATATGTTAGACATTGAGGTAGAAGATATGACTTACATTATATGCAAAGATTGATGCATTTTCAAATCTCTGCCTCTCTTTGTATTTCCTTTTCATCAGATAAGCTGTATTGTCTTTGTAACACCTGTGGGATTGTACTGGGGGGGGGGGGGGGGGGGGGGTGATGGCTACTAGTGGCTCCATCCTGAATGTGTTGCAGTCATTTCAACACACCTCTCTGGGTGTATTAAAGGGATGATATAGTATTGGCTGATGTGATAACTTTTTGTAACAGATATTTAGAAATCACTCTATGAAATGTTAAAGAGCATACAATTCAAAGAGGAATTGCAAGTTTATTTAATGAAAATCAGCTTTGGAATGGCTGAGATATTCAAAAACAAGGGAAAACAAAGCAATCCTATTATAAGGTGGGTCCCACCTTTTGTTAGGTTCTGTATGTTTTGGATATCTCGGCCATTTCGAAATCAATTTTCACTAAATAAACTTTGAATTCTTCTTAGAATTATGTTATTTCATATTTTATAAGAGGTTTCTCTCGTTATCCAAAAAAATTGTTATTAAAAGAAAAAAAGTTGGAAACCTGAAGGCCAATCTCAACCAAACTATACTAGTCCTTTGACAATATTAATGTATTGAGCTTCAGGAAATATTTGTTTCTTCTCTGACCTCCACTCTTTTCCCCCCAGTGAAAAATGTACACGGTCCTCTCAATTTAGAGCCAAGAGGATGTGACTTTGGAGGGAACTTCAAGCCAGTAGTGCATTGGTTGTTTGCTCTACAAGCATTTATTCCTTCCTGTATGGTCACATTTTTACAGATAATAGAATAAGAATCTATGTTCCAAAAGTCAAATGCATTGGAAGGAAGAGATCTGGTCTCACTCATGTTGTGTACAGAGGGGGAAAAAAGAAAGTTCTGTTTGCAATGTTTGGAAGTCTTAGGCTGATCAACCCAATATCAACAGTAGCATGTATCCCTTGGAAGTGCCACTGTCAAGGTGTTCTGTGCTGTAATACGTAGATACAGACACAGTCACTTGAAAATCATGAGGATGTTAAAATGCTGATTAGTGTTTAAAGAGTTTACACCTTTCTTGTCCTCAACTAGATAAGGGATAAGCTTAATATATTGATCCAAGGATGTGTATGCTTTTATATTTAAGGTATGGGACGTGCATTATATCTTATTTATAATTATATGTGTATTGGAATGGAATCTGGCGTATTTCAGTTCTGATGTTGATCACGACTATTATTTCTGACCTGGACTTTGGTGTAAATATTGCTTTGTTCCGTCATTATCACTGCTTCCCATATGCTACCTTTGTATTCCTAGCTTTTTCATCTTCAACGTCTACTTAAAAGTCACAGCTTAGTGTATAACGGCCCTTGCACAATGCATGTTTATCATATGTGTATTTTGGTTCTGATTATTTGCTTGTATAAGTTTGATTGGTGTATGTACATGAATATTTTGGTTCTTTATTTTTTTTTCCCTGTAACCTTCAATGTTCTGTGTTGTCTACGTTTGTAATGCTGCCATGCTATACAGGTACTTAACAGCTCTGCATATTTTTGTATAATTAGTTTTTCCACTGTAGGCATGATCTAGGATTATGATCTGTTTTGGTCTATTTGTGATTCATTTGTAGTTTATTACCGATGTTATGCACATACTCGAAAGCTGTCATGTATAATGTGTATAAGATATCTGAACTATGATGGCATTGTGTACATACTAGTGCAATTTAGACTGTATCATATACATATACCTAACATCTTCTCCAATGCAAATTTTGCACCATCTTTGAAATAATGAAGTATAGTTGTAATATTTGATATAAGTTTTATCAATATGAAGCACACGACCAAATAAGAGAAAAAGAACTCACCATTTGAAATGAAAATGGTTCCTTCATTTTGGGTCAACAAACCACAAGTTTAATTTTGAAGGATGTGCAAAATTCAGAGATTTAGAATCAACAATATTCAAACTTTGTCTATACAACAACAAAAAAACAAACTAAAGAGCTTTAACCAACTTTTGTATTCTCACTTTTTTTTTTTTTTTAAAGATGTTTCCCTTCTGATCAGCACCAGTGTGCATGATACACTATGTGCTTTCACTCAAACATATGCTTTTTACTGGATATATGAAAAAATGAGCTTGGTGTTTGCTATTGGATTCATGAAAGTCTTTGGCTGATCTGTGCATCATGCATACTACACTGTGTATTCTATTTTTTCTTCAAGTTAGAATAATGATGCAGAAACTGGAAAAATACAAAATTTGATGAAAGATATCATTATTGTGTGCCTCTCATGGATCCCACCAATTCCATCAAATTCCTCAGACTTTCAATGGTTTTACTGGATGGTTTGAAAAAAATATTGCATTCTTTGAGGATGTTGTTCCCACTTTTTTCCTGTGCAAACTTTTCCTGTGTGCTCATACCAAGGTATCCATTGTCCTAAGCAATAATCTAGTGTTGTAGAAAAGAAGAAATGTAAATATCGATTGTTATTTTCACTTGTATACATATTGTTGGTTTAGATGGATTATGTAAAAGATAATACATACAAAGACAAAACAAACTTGTGCATTGCTTTTATTTGTTCAAAAGTTTATGCAAAGAGGAGAGTTTTGTAGCTTAGAATTGGATGGAAGAGATATTTTCTACCTGTTTTGTACAACTAAAAAGGAAATCCAGATTTGGAGTAGACATTTGTGTGCATGATGTTCGATAACTCTTGAAGTGTTCAGGTGATTTTGAAGAAATGAAATTGGTTTCCATTAAAAAAAGGTGGAAACATGGTAGCAGAAAATATGGTTTGTACAGCCCCCCCCCCCCCTGCTTTAATTAAAGTGAAATTCCATCCTGATTCTATGTTGCTTTGTATGAAAGCAAAAAAATAAAAAATAACAAGTAGAGAGAATAAAATTAGTGAAAATTAGGGGCAAAACTCAGACATGCAAGGAAAGTTATGGACTTGTTTAAAGTATATAGAGTAAGGCAAATTGCTGATTCTCTGTGACATAGTACAGTGTAGTTGAGCAGCTCCCTACTCTGTGTACACAGAAATTCACCAATACTTATTGTTTTAACATGGACATTTTTTCTGCAGACCTGTCCTTGGTATATAATGGGAGTGATAATGTCTCTGCATGCCCTCATCACTTAATAAGTGCTATCTGTGCCCCAAATATTTGACAAAGAGAATCTATTTTTGTGCAAACTGAAGGAAGAGCTGCTCAACAGCTAGTGTATGTCACACAGAGTTGCCAATTTTTCTTACTCTCTGAACTTAAACAATTCATAACTCTCTGCATCTGATTTTTTCCCCTTAAATTTTCACTGATCTACTTTTGTGATTTTTCTGCTCTCATGCAATGCAACATATTATCATCAGCTGAGAACGAGATGGCCGCTGTCACATTCTTGGATTTGAGCGTAAATGAAAACAAAGCTAAACAATCAATTTTCATGAAATAAAAAGTTTATTTCATCCAAAGTAGACATATTTATAAGCATTATTCCAAGTATAGGGTAAAATAGGGCCCTTGTGGTTTTAATTTTTAACATTTGACGGAAGATTAAGATAATTTAAGATTGACACCATAATGTAGAGGAGATCGAGCTCTACAACATGATACCAATTACTACAACGCAAAAACAAAAACAAAAAACAGCGACAACAACAGCAAAAACAACAACAACAAAACGTGATAAAGCCCTTCTGGTTCTCAGCTGACAGTATCAGGATGGACTTTTCCTTTAATGTCATCTTGTGTATGTTGGAGAGAAAACTCTTGCCTCTGTCCTGTCATATGATCAGGAGCAATGATTGCATCATTCCAAGTGATCATGTGGTGATGACATGTCTAGCTCACTAGGAAATGATAGCGTCTTCGTTTGTTTGTTTTTTCATCAGTTCTCTATTTCTCATGTCAAATATTGCACGTTATCTCACCCTCTGCTCCTCTGTATTATTGGACGCAGCAAGCTGTGAGTGATTTCCTTCGTGGTGTAGACTTTATGGACTTTGAGGTCGTGATATTCTCTGTTTGTGTATGTTTGTCTGTGTGGGTGATTGTGTGTGTGTTTGTGCGTGTGTGTGTGTGTGCGTGTGTGTGTGTGTGTGTGTGTTTAATTTCTTAGCCAAAATGACTTCATGTGAAAAATACGAACATATTTAAAGATGCACACGGACATACATACATACATACATACATATATACATACATGACAGTAGAGAACAAACGTGTGATGTAATAGTCATCCATCGCCATGGAAACTGGTTCTAAACAACCACACCTAGCCAGAGTGTTCCAACCAACAAAAGACTGTGCCATTATCACTTCGGTACTCTGCACACAATATGATATGTAAGTAGGCCTACACAGCCAGATAGACAGATAATCATATAAGTGCCAAGTGTGCAGATGGAAAAATAAAACCTCTAATTTGTGATATTGTTAAGAAAAATGTATTCTGGTCTTCCCGTGTACTTTGTCACCTCTGATCTCCACACAATTACCCATTCTTCCTTTCTGTCGGTCATCACATGGATGCTGTCCCTGCTTTCCCGGCAGGCCAACGCCCTCTGTATGTCCTCCCACATCTCTCTCGTGCAGAGGGCATTGCTTTGCGCCCATTGGTTGGTCGACCATGCGCAGCGGACCCACTTGCCCCCAAGGGCCTTCCGCTTGTCACCATCTGGAAATGTAGTTGACAAGGTGCCCCCTTCAACACGGGCGATTGGCGCCAATGTTGTGGTCTTGCGTTGATGAGTGCAACCTCCCGCGAGCACCTCTGACCCATTATGCTCGTGCTTAGTGTTGCACAGGTTCTCGGAAGGAGCGGTGCACGAAAAATTGTTTTCAAGTGCAACTGGCCGGGAGCGATATATTTATCTACGGTACTTGATTTCTGCTGGAATGAAACACTTTTTGGCAGCCACATTGTTGTCCTTACTTCTTCTGCTGATGCTTACCTCGGGCGAGCAGGTAAGGATGATAACTTTTATCGAAAGTACACTTTTTTTTTTGATAGTATACACTATTTTTCTTGTTTTTTTTTTCTATAATTTCATATCGATAATTACTGTTCCATTCAAAATGCTTGACCCAAGCGTCTACGCGTTCTACATTCAATCAAGCCCCTCTTAAAATTCCTTCTTTCAAATATTTCTGAAATTTCCGACTTCTGTTTATGTTTTATCAATCTGCTTTGTGTCTCTTTCACCCCTTTTCCTGTTCCCTTGTATAGTAACCTTTCATCTCTTATTGGAGGGGGAATTAAATTTAAGGGTCGTTTGCAATGATTGATATTTGTCTATTTCTCATTCATTCCCAAGACTTGGTCTTTCTAGATGAGTGAAAACGTCTAACTGTACTGCAGTTCCGCAGATTTTAACAATAATTCTGGCTTTCCGTAGAGTTGGTCAGCCAGTGTTGACGTGCAACAAAATTGACTTCCAATCAAAGGGGCTGTACAGATACTGAACATTATAAAGTAAATCTGCTTTCGCCTGATTTAGTAGGGGCATGATATTACAGTATGTTTATTTCATTATCTTGAAGTTCATTTTTTTTTTTGTATGAACACTTCTTAGAGAAAGTGATATATCACGGTTATTTTGATAATAAGCGAGGAAAAAGATAGAAAAAGTATCCGTTTACCGAGCTAAATTGAGAGCTTGAGACGATATAGACAAAGAGAAAAGTGATTGAACGCATTTTCTGCGATTGCTCCATCGTGCCTCAGGAAACTTTCCACATCGCTTGATCAGTCTGAAATGGAATACTATACCTGCCTTCACAACCGCCGTGTGTTTTCTGGACATATCAAATATCTTGTTTCGCAGAAGAGTATATAGATTGCATCAATTTCGGCCGATCAACTTGCAACGGAAATAAATCCTGCCATAATAATGCAGTTAAGATGCTAATGTGATTTAGGGCTTTAAGCCAAACATTAAAGATGGAAACACGATATAACTTTGAGATGCAAATTTCCGGCTGTATAGCGATAGCCTAAAGGTTCGATATTTTTGTGTAGTTCTTCACCCTAAGCACAAACATCATATGGAGATAAGAATACAAGAAATAACTATTTGCATCATGTTCTTCTACAGAAGAAGTTACTCTGAAACTGCGCTCAAATGAAGAATCACTTATATATGATACTTTGAAAGTCACTTTTGATGGATGATTTATGCACTATCTTCACAATAACCTGCCTTAAAATGACTTGTCAAATGTTTATAGAAGTATTGGCGAAGAATTCCTTCATTTCGATTGTGAAGATTTAATTTTGAAGTTACAATCTGTATTTCTCTCTCATGAAGAATTTTGATTTCAACCAGTTGCTTGCTCAACACTCAGATATGAAAGATAATTGAATTTTATTGTATATTCTCTGAGTACTTTAAGCGTTTGTCGGTCGCTGTAAGACAAGAAGAGATATAGGGCTTTGATATCGTGTATTAACATAGCGATGTAGCATTAAAGACGTGTCTACCATAGTAAAAACCAAAAAAAAAAAAGACTGAAAATAATTGACGTATGTTCTCTATCGAGATATTTCACAGTTGTTACATAGTTATTACGAAGTGCGATATTTATCTGACATCCGCACTATTCTCCCTAGTAAGCGATAACAAAGCATTGCCATTCAGAACCTGATTAACGATGTGTCGCAAATGACAGCTACCACCTTTAAGGAAGCCATGGGTTAATTAGAGACGAATATCTTCTCTGGTCGACCTCCAACCCGCGGCCCGAAACTATTTCATCGGTTTCAGGCCGACGGTTTTAATCATCACGGGTAACGAAGCGAAGACGAGGTCTCCTAATGGGGGTGGCGCACCCGGGAGGTTTGGGAGAGTATGCCTTTAATATTTGATGCCCAGAGTGAAATTATTGATGTCAAAGAAAGACGTGGAGCGAACGCTACACGGTGTTGCGATTGAACACACATTTTGTCACTTTGAAAAGAACTGGAGGAAATGATGGTCATAGGCAGTTTCAGGCGTTTCAGACAGCAGACAGGTTTACATTCCTGGAAGTCCCAGATAAAAACATCTTTACTAGTATATTGGTAGTCCTGAAGGCTTATGCCAATGGCAGATCTTTATATCAACTTTTGGCATTTTGCTTTAGTTTGCGTATTGTTTTGCAATGATTTTTTTATCTATTTGTTCGTATCTTTTTTCTTCTTCTTTTTTTTTTGGGGGGGGGGGGGCGGCGGAGGTATTTCATGTTCGTGAGTATATTTGTATGCGTGTGCTTGTATGTGTGTGTGAGTGTGTGTGTGTGTGTGTGTGTGTGTGTGTGTGTGTGAAAGTGTGTGTTTATGTTTGTGATCCCCCGACTGTTTGTCTTAAATGATACTGATAAGGGTTTCAATCGAGGTCGAAATTCTGATCTATAGTCTCATAATGTCGATCATCAAAATTATAATTGATCTGCATAAGCATCTGTAGATTGAAATGTGACATGAGAGCATTATACAACAAAGAGCTCTTCTTGTTAGATGTCGTACGCTCCTGATTTGGACATTAAAGTATGTAGACGAGCATTCATCTTTATAAAAACACACAGACACGTACACAAACACACACAGACACGCGCGAGCGCACACACACTCACACATACACACGCACACACACACGCAAACACACAAGCAAAACACACATACACACACACAACACACAAGCCGAAACTGTAAAATTGCTGTGACATAATAATAAAAATTAATTGATAAGGATGTATATTATATTAAAATTTTTTACATCTATAGGTTATGTAGATCCATTTATTGATGCATTTCATACTGATGCCACTGTCATGACCACCAAAGCAGATACCAGGAGGCATTTTTCTTTTGATAGGCAAATTATTTACTTCCATCCTGGAAAATGGTTGAAAGTCTTCGAATTTCACTTAGACGATTATCTCATGCTGATGTGAAACTAGCGTCGCTATCGTCACACGCAATCATCTGCAAGAGAGTTAAACCTTCATTGAAAAAAAAAAATCTATGAAAAGTAAGATATTCCTGACGACCCTTGCGATATCAATATATCTACAACGACCCGACATGAGCATTAAATGACATGGTCATAACTGAGTATCCTTGTATAAGTCAGCAAGCGACTGAGCAGACATTCTTTGCTGAACAAAACGAGGAGGCCGCAGGTTCCTGGGGTAATACTTGGAAGCTCTTTATGTACACTGGAATTTCATTTTGATGCGGACTTGCATTTTCAATATCGCCTCGGTACTGCTTTACCAGGTATCCAAAAGAAGACAATTTTAAAGTGGAAAGTGGTGTCCGTGAAATGCATCACTAAAGGCTCACGGTTATTTGATGTCTCCAAAAGTGGCATAGTCGGGGCTTACTCTCTTGGAGAGATAGGGATCCATTATCCTCTCGTTATCCTATAGCGAGTTTACTGAAGCGTATACAAAAATGATGTAAATGTTATGTATGTGTTCGTTTGTTTCTCTGTTAGTTTGTTTTTATTTTTGTTTTTGGTAGGGGATCTCTGGCTATATAGCTATACGGTTGTAATACAGTATGTCCCCCCCAAAAAAAATTACAATCAAATTTTCGCATTGATAACACCCAAAATGATTAAACTGTCTAAATGCTACTTCAGGGTCTTGAAATATAACATCTTAGCTCTATTTTGCAGAAAACCTCATTCACTTTGGTTAAGCGGTCACAGAGAAATGTGAAAAGTTGTAAAGCATGTCATGAGTCTGATTCTTCCAAGTTTAGCACTTCGATGATTTTGTGTGTGAATACAATAGACAGAACTTGGATTCTTGACATCCTCTGCAAAATTCCTCATTTCTCTTTGACCACTGAAGCAAATCGAATGGGGATTTCTGTAAGATGTGGGCAATGAGTTATAGTTTCATACCCTGAATTTGTATTTCGATTTATTCACTATTTTTAAAGGTATCATTGCGGAGGGTCCCGTTGTATTTTTTTTTTTTTTGGGGGGGGGAGACATACGGTATAGTAGTATAGTTCTCTGTAGTAGTAGTAGTAGTAGTAGTAGTAGTAGTAGTAGTAGTAGTAGTAGAAGTAGTAGTGGTAGTAGTAGTAGTAGTAGTAGTAGTAGTAGATAGTAGTAGTACAGTACTGTAGTAGTAGTAGTAGTAGTAGTAGTAGTAGTAGTAGTAGTAGTAGTAGTAGTGGTAGTAGTAGTAGAAGTAATAGTAGTAGTAGTAGAAATAGTAGTTGTATAAGTAGTAGTAGTAGTAGTTGTAGTAGTAGTAGTAGTATCGAGTAGTAGTAGTAGTAGTTGTAGTAGTAGTAGTAGTATCGAGTAGTAGTAGTAGTAGTAGTAGTACAATTGAAGTAGTCGTAGTAGTAGTAATAGTAGTAGTCGTAGTAGTAGTAGTAGTAGTCGTAGTAGTCGTAGTAGTCGTAGTAGTAGTAGTAGTAGTAGTAGTAGTAGTAGTAGTAGTAGTAGTAGTAGTAGTAGTAGTAGTATAGTATAGTAGTAGTAATTTTCCGCATAAAACTGTAAAACGATGAAAACGCTGATTGATTGTTTATTTTCAGCTTTGTTAACATGATAATTCTGGTTTCCCATTGGGTTGATACAAAGAGTACACATACAAATTGCAACAAACAAAATCAAAGCATAATACATTACATCGAGCGAGCAAAAAAAAAAACGAAACATAAAACAAAAACAAATGAAATGAGTAGTTCATAAAATAAATGGCTTATTACAATGAAATTATCTAATTCTAATTTAAGCAGCTAAATGGAAGCGAAATATACATCTATCCAAATTACTTAAACTATCTTAAAAACTAACTGAAATTTAATTAAAGAATTAAATTGAATAGGTAAATTGAGGGAAAGATTTAGAAATTTGAATATTGCACAAAATTCATGGATAGATCTGTAAATGAAATTTAAGACAAGAAAATTATCAGTAGAATTGAATGTTACAAAATATGTTGCATCAAAGCAGTGTTCTTGAAGAGGAGTGCAAGGAAATTAATTGTAGCGTCAGTTCACGAGGATTTAGGATGGGATATTCTTATAAGGAGCGAGGGATGCGTGAATAGTTTTGCTTTAAGGCATCAATGCTAAACTTGCCTGCTTACAAAGAGAGAGAGAGAGACAGAAAAAAAATCATTGCTTTATTCCTCATACAACAAAAATCGAGTCATCTTTATTGGTAGTGCGGGGACATACGATCTCAAATTCCTCAATGTATATGAAAGTTTATCCCGGAGAGAAATGTCCTCGGTGGATTCAATTGAAACTACGCGAGGAGAATGTCCCCACCCAGGACCTTTGCGACATCGCCTAATGGCTGCTAGGGAATTGTAGAATCATCATTATCCTGAATTTGCGTTGGAGACAATGGGGAGCACATGTCGGGGAAGGATATCATGTAGAAAATTGTATACAGCTAAAAGCACTCAATCTATTAGGGACTGACTTCTCGGTATGCATGTGTGATTGTTATGCGTGGGTTGTTGCCCGGGGAATGCCATCGAGATATATACGGTGCAACTCCAGGATTGCCCGAAGTCACAGTTCTCTCTGCCAGGATGATTTCGGCAAGGTTTGGCATATTATACCCACGCGATTTTCTTGTCGCATTGTAAGGGTGTAGCTATGACGTGGCGATGCTGGAATAACGTCACTCTCATCTAGTTTCTATCATCTACGTCATAATATGTGTATATAGGATTGACCCTATCCAGATGTAATGATGTAAGATGTCACAAAAAAAAACCACATTAAAGGGATGGTATAGTATTGGTTGAGGTGAGGATTCAGCTTTAAACTTTTTGCAAGATAGTTAGAAACCATTTCATGAAATGTTTAGGAGCATAAGAGGAATTCAAAGTTTATTTGATGAAAATCGGTTTTGAAATGGCTGAGATATCCAAAAACAAAGTAAAAAAAAAAGCGAACCTAACGAAAGGTGGGTCTAACCTTTTATTAGGATTGCTTTGTTTTGGATATCATGGCAATTTCAAAACCGATTTTCATCAAATAAACTTTGCATTTCTCTGAGAATTACATGCTCTTTCATGTGTTTTTTTTTCAAGGTTTCTCATTATCTAAAAAAAAAAAAAATTATCATTAAAAAAAGTTGAAAACCTGAAGCCCCATCTCAACCGAAACTGTATCACCCCTTTAACGTGTCCCTTTTTACAACCAGCCAACATGTGCAATCAGAATACAAACCCAGGCAAACACACATGCGAACAAACATACAAACGCAAAAACATAGACACACACGGGCACATGCAATCTAGAGTAACAAGACTATATTCCACACACAACTACCTGTAACATCTTTGGATCTCAACTTCATCCCTTTCTTTTCCTATGCGCTTGCTATTTTGTTTCAGATCTGCTACGATCTACGTTTTACTGTAGCACCAGAGCTATATTCCGTAACATTTCTGCGAAAATATCGGGGAATATTAGTCCTGTCAAATGAAGTTCATTTTCTGGTTGGTTCTCTTTGATCATTTCTGTTTGTTTTTACCTATCAATTTGAAACACAGTCATAGTGAAACTTGTTACCATTTACCTCTGAAATAAATCTCTTTATTTTTCTGAACCGTTTCCCCCTTTCTTTCTCGGTGTTGTTGTTTTGTCGTGTTCTTGTTTGATAAAATATATAACGACAAAATCTGAATTCTTTATTATTTCTAGCTCTATTTCAGCATTAACCGTGTCCGGTAGAGTCTCTTGGCTGAACAATATTATTCAATACGTCACCGTTACAGGCCGCTCAAACTTACTCCACGTTCTGATAGTCTGGGTGACAAAGTCAGAATTCTAGCCTTATTTTACTATCCGCTCGACCTCCCAATGTTTATTGATGGTTTTACCCTATTTCGAATAATTCCATGTCCAAGGTGCTGAATCCGAATCTGTACGATGTAACTCTTGTATCCTTGATTGTTTTGAGATATTCAAGATGGCCGCCAAAAAGGCCGTAAAGTTTGATATTCTTAGGCTTAATATTTTTTATAAATGGTTAAAAATTACCGGATTTGATGGTTTTAGCCCATTTTGAGGGTGTCGAATCCGAATCTGGGTGATGAAATTCTTGCATCTTTGAGGGTTTTGAAATATTAAATGGCCGCCCAAAATTTTAATCTTGATATACGTTTCCTTGTAAATGATGGATAAATTGAAAACAAGTTCATGGTTTTACCCTATATTTCGAGGAAGCCGAGTTCAGATCTGACTGATGCAACACTTGCATTCTTGAGGGTTTTGAGATATTTAAGATTTTTGGTGGCCATTTTGGCGGAAATCTCGAATATCTCAAAACCCCCAAGGATGCATGAGTTATACATTTTCCAGATCCGAATTCAGCATCCTCGAAATAGGGTAAAGCCATCAATAAGCATCGGACAGTAAAACAAGCTTCAGCCTCTGGCGCCTAGACTAAAAATCTTTATACAGATTAGAATCTTAAGACTGTCAACAATCCTGGAGGCGATATCCCACAAGAAGGTATCACTATCCACTGATCGTTTTGAGCTAATGATGACCTTCATTTTGCAACTGTATATACAGTATAGGAAATGTGGAGTATCACATCTGACGTGTAATAACTTGTTTAAATTTTCATGCTGCTCTGATAGGCGACGGTATCTCCGCTGAAAGTGAGTGATAAAAAGACGCCCACTTTATAATTCGTTTCGCAGAGGGTTGGCGTGTCTCATCTTTTGGTATTTTCAGTTGCATACTCCTGCTGTCACAGAATTGCGCTAACCAATCGAAATTTTATTTTCGGTAATGCCGTCTCTTTCTCAAATTGGCTTTAGACGTTACTGCCATGTATACATTTCAGGGCCGGCGGAACGAAGGAGGGGGGGGGGGGGGGGGCTCTACTTTTTTTTTTTTTTGCACAATGCATAGGAATACATAGATACCCAATAAAATAATTGAGTCAACTGGCAATTTAAGCTCTGATCACTGTCATAATCACTATAATCGGACGCTGACGATTCAGAAATTCCAGGTCGACGTTTTGATGATCATCCGGAGAAGGAAATATTTTCGTTGTCAGTCATGGAGTGAGGAAAATTGTTAATTTCTTCATGGACCTGGATTGGTTGGTTAAAAATTTGAAAAAGTAGGAGTACAGACGCACTTAAAAGAGGCAACGTCTGTAATAACTGCAACCTTTTTCATTCACAATACTAATAGCAATGAAGTATGCTAAATCTATGATTCATCTTCAGTCAGAGCCACGACCTATGTATTTGAAAGAAATGTAGAGAAAGCAAAAATTTATACATAACATTTCTCACTCTACGCAAACCCCGCTGCTGTATAAACGTTCTTAAAATCTTCCTCGAAAAAAAAAATGAAATGATTGAAGAGAAGCGACGAGGCCAGTGAAATGAAATATGGCGAGAAAAATGATAAGCTTGTTCAGATATCTGAGATAGCTCAGAATGTCTCTTTGCCATAAACCAAGGTCCAAGCATCATCAACCCAGATTAAGAATTGTGATAAAATATCGCAACAATTCACACCGGAAGGTCTCAAATGAGTAAGAAATTGCCAATAGCTATCGTGCGAGTTGTGCTTAGATTGTGCATACATGTACAGTATGTCCCACAGAAATTACAACGGGACCCTCCGCAATGATATCTTTAAAAATAGTGAACGAATCTAAATACAAATTCAAGGTAAACACATTGCCCACAACTTACAAAAAACCCCATTCGATTTGCTTCACCAGTGGTCAAAGAGAAATGAGGAATTTTGTAGAGGATGTCGGGAATTCTTCCCTCCAAGTTCTGTCTATTATTCACACACAAGAGCAGTGAATTGCTAAAATTGGAAGAATCAGACTAATGACATGCTTTACAACAATCTACATTTCTCTGTGACCGCTTAACCAAACTGAATGGGGTTTTCTGCAAAATAGAGCTAAGATTTTTTTTTTGTTTTTTTTTTAAGACCCTGAAGTAGCATTTAGACAGCGCGATCATATTGGGTGTTATCAATTCGAAAATCTGATCGTAATTTTTGGGGAACATACTGCAGTATGTCCCAAAAAAATTACAATCATTTTTTTCGCATTGATAACACCCAATATGATTAAATTTTTAAATGCTACTTCAGGGTCTTAAAATATAACATTTTAGCTCTATTTTGCAGAAATCCCCATTTGATTTGGTTTAGCGGTCACAGAGAAATGTGGATTGTTGTAAAGCATGTCATGAGTCTAAATCTTTCAAGTTTAGCACTTCGATGATCTTGTGTGTGAATAATAGACAGAACTTGGAGGGAAGAGATTCCCGACATCCACTACAAAATTCCGTATTTCTCTTTGACCACTGAAGCAAATCAAATGGGGTTTTTTGTACGATGTTGGCAATGGAATATAGTTTCATACCCTGAATTTGTATTTAGATTGATGCAATATTTTTAAAGATATCATTGCGGAGGGCCCCGTTGTATTTTTTTTTTTTTTTTTGGGGGGGGGGACATACGGTACTTTTAGTAGGCCTACATCAGTCAACCTGCGTTGATGCAAATGAGTCGTTTGGTTGTAGGCCCAAAACCATTAAAAATGTACAATTCAGGTTTTGAAATTTTGAAAAAATAAAGTTTTCTCAAAAACATTCCGACAACGAAAAATTGCAAGAGGATAAACTGAATTTCAACTCAAACAAAAATGAGCAACAAATGTTGCAAACTTTTTATGTTCTGAAATTTGAAGCTGAACATGAAAATTTCACCACTGTAACTTACGTTACTGCGCTTATTTTTCTTTGACCATATTCATTCTGTTTAGGGATGGACGATGCAACTATCCTTCTATTGGTGGATAGTTTTGAAGATATGACCATTCTTATTTCAAGGTGCCTGCTATATTTTTCATTCATTTGACGAGTTACTCTAACCGTGAATTAAGATATTGATATATAATGATGGAGGTTGTTAACTATGTAAAGTTAGATTGTTTCCTATGCTTTTTTTTTTATTCGTACACATAGAACTTGCAGATAATTGCCAAATGATTTTAGATGGATTTGTCCTACACATATTCTCAAACAATCTCAGTCACCATAGGACAAATGAAAATGTGACTGTTTAAACCTTGGTAACGTTTGTTACGCATATGAGTCACGTATGTTACATAAATATATTAAACACTAATAAAGAAGATACATTTTAAGAGTTCTAATAAATATCAAGAGTACCAGCTTTGCAAGACCTTCAGTACTTCTGGAAGCAGATTTATTCAATTGTCGTCTGATGTTATCGTCCTTATAGTATATACATTTTGGTCTAAAATGAAAAATTGGAATAAAATATTTAAATTTCAAGAGTTTTGTCTGAATATTATGAGTTTCACTGCAAAATTACCTGTTGAAGTGCCCTGTTTAAAACCAAAGGAGTGCATTTATATAAGAGTCACAAAAGACATTGTCAAGAACCCCTAAAATGTATCAGTGTGTACTATAAACAATTGTAACGTATGTTTCAAATATTTCCAGATTGAAATATCAATCACTCGAAAGTGGAGATGCATCGGAAAGTGCATTAAAAAGGAATGATACATCGCTAAACAACATTGCACAGTGTAAGTGCACAGACTGGTCAGCACTTAACTGTTTAGCATATTAAAGTTTACATCAATAAGGTATATCAGACATAAGAGTGAAAACTGTGAAATAAATCACAGCGAGCCTATGAAGTTTAAAATGCAAACACCAGCACTGCTTTATGATTAATAATGCATGATTATCACGAGTTTCATTAATGAATAGACCATGTATTATTGTTGCTTAAAACTTACAGATTTCTTGGCACATTATTTAATGATGTCCCAAGAAATCTGTAAGTTTTAAGCAACAATAATGCATGGTTTGGGTAATAGTCACAAAAATACAGAATTATGAACAATTCAAGAGTGGTCACGTAAATAGACAGCTTTCTCACGGTTTTAGATTAGAGTATAACTGACCTATGACACACTAGTCTATAAACACAACAACGATAAACACAAAAAGGCGCACCTTTCAGTGTAAAGCATACATAAGTATACATCATTAGCAAATTTTAAATTTGTGAATCAATTTCCATGTCAATCCTTGTCAATCAAGTCGACATTATCACCTTCATACACCCTTTGCTGAGATCGGTTTAAGTCTTCTTTTATTTTCTTGCCGAAGGCTCTGTGCTTTTTAACTCTTTCATTTTTTTTTTCTGCGCTCTTGTTTTTCCCAACTCTTAAGATTTTCCACAGGAACGTAATACTTTTTTACACGTTGTTTCTCGGATTTATTCTCAAAAAAAAAAAAAAAAAACGAGTGAAAATATTCTCTCTTAATGGGGTGAATACAAAAAAAAAAGAGTGAATTTAGAGTGAAAATGTTCATTTTCACTCTTTTTAGAGTGACCTCAGGGACCACTCCTAAATCTTCGAGTGATAGCTGAGCTCACCCCAAAATGAGTGAAAATGAACTTTTTCACTCGAAATTCATTCCAATTTTACTCTAAATTCACTCTTTTTTGTATTCACTCCATTAAGAGTGAATATTTTCACTCTTTTTTTAAGAGAGAGAGTAAGAAAGGCTTCTTCTCCAATCTTTTCCTTTTTCCTTCTTCAGTAATCGGCCTGAATCTTGGCTCTCGATTTTCTCATTTTGGCCTCTTGGAACCTAAGGAGTAATGATAAAATTCCCTTAACAGAGAATAAGAAAATCCATACTGCAAATCAGTAATAAGATATTCTTACATAATTACGTAACCTACGTCACCTCTAATTACAAGGAATGAAGTGTCACATAATAAATTTGGTAGACTTCGATCACTATAACTTTGAAGTAAATGATAATATGATAATTAAAATGAAAACCATTGTTTTCATCACTCATTACCATACATATTGGGATTGATTTCAAGAGTAATTGAAACCTACGTTACCAGGGTATTCAGGGCCTCATTGACAATGATTATCGCCAAAAAGAATTGCATGGTTAGTGCAAGCCTAAAATTGAAATATGTTTTTCATCTGTTTATTTATGGATATTAGTCTTTTTTAGGATAAAGCTTTGGTGAAAAGTACGACAGTGTACATGCAGATGTATTGAAACTTACGTTACCTTAGGTGAAACCTACGTTACAATTTTGACCCTTTGTTTCGGTACCTTAATGTTGTATAAAATATATCTGAGTGAGATGTAAACTTGTTATTCTCCTCGACAAAACAAACACCAAAGTACTTGCTTATAGTAAAAAAGTACCAATATTTGAATGTACATGTAATTACGCAAAACATGACTTTAGAAATATATATATACCGTTCGCTCAGATACTGAGAAAAATCTCGTGCAGTCTATTCCCTGTGAGTCGTCAACGTGGATGCGCCAGCTGACTGTTTCTAAGCAACTATGGAGTAAGATGGCTCTAGATAGCACTTGTTATCGATGAATGGTTGCAACGTTAGTGAAGCTAATTAAGATTATTTTTTCGGGGGTAACGTATGTTTCGGTAACGTGAGTTACATCTGACCTTCGATGTGACTTTTTCAAGCGATTAGTAATGGCTCATAATTGAAAACTCAGTGGAGAGATTGGGCTACCGTATGCCTATGTTTGGTAACTTCCTCGTAACATTGTCATTTTGAATTTTCGGTGGTAACGTATGTTTCATTTCTTAACCATACGGTCTGAAACATGTTAAGTGCTTGAAGCTTTTTCTCTGCAGCAGATAACCAGGTGGAACAACTATTGTTTACAGCATTGGACGAGACATTTTCTAAGTTTTTAGGACTGATAATTCACAATTTCAATCCCAGGGAATGTTTTAAAGGAAAACTTGAAATCATGGTAACGTATGTTTCACAGGCCTTTGCGACATTGACTTGTAAAATAATTCAATTGAATAGTTTTCCATTATATTTCTTTTTATTCTAACGTGTAGGCAAATGGCTTGATTTGCTTTAGAACAAGTTTTAATGAGAAAAGATCATGCTTTCATTTGCATAATAGTAACCAGTTTGTATCGGCAACATTATTGATTTGCGACATGCTGTTTTTGGCGGGTTTGCCATCTTTGTGAATACATAACTTCCGAAAGAATAATAACTGGATGTTCAAATTCTCGGCAGTTCTAGTTAACAATGTACTAACAGTAACTATTACCCGAAATTGATGACAATCGGTCGTTGCTTTATTTTTTCTTTGGTAAAAGTATTGCGACAAGTATTTCACTAAATTGTACATATTTAGTGGTTTTGAACCTGTAATGGGATTTATCACTTTCGTATCAGCAGATTAAGCATAATATTCTCAGTTTCACTAAGATAGAATTGATAATAGCTCTGACAATTATATAGTTTTAATTTTCTGCGCCATTATCATTATACATTACTATAGGAAACTAACCTTTATGAGAGATAGACAGGAAAGTTGTTGACCTTAAAGGGGATGGTTAGTAACTGATCAGTGGGAATCAGTGGGAACGCTGAGGGATGATTGTTCCAATCCTTGTGGGATTCATTTAAGAGTAGGCTACATTAATATCTATTGTTGTGTGAAAATTATTTGCTTTAGAATGGTCTCATATTCAAGTAATGTGCAGTTCAATGTTTCCAGGTTAGCATGCATGTACAGTGACGGGGCGATTGTTAACGGGCCGTAAACGATCGCCCCGTCACTGTACAGGCATGCTAACCTGGAAACATTAAACTATAATAATGTACAGTACTCCCACACGGATTGGAACAATCATCCCCCAGCATTCGCACTGATTCCCACTGATCAGTTAGGGCCCTACTAGCCATCCCCTTTAATAACGGTAATTGACAAATTGATCTTTCGATTCTTCACGTTTTGCATAAGATTCCCCTCTCCCATCATCACTGATCATTGAGCATGAATGCCATTATCTGAATTAGGCATCGGCTCCGCCTCCCCCCTCCCGTCTCATGCACGCACGCACGTACAAACATATGCACACACTTACACACTGTCTAAACAAACAAGGACCTTGTCAAGGACCTCAACGTTGGAAAGTTTGTTCAACTTGTTTTTCGGGCGCCACAATGTTGCTCCCATTGCTTGATGTGTCCGCTATACAAAAGGCGCCTACAGTGTATTACGTACATGTATATAAATCACTGCGGACTTATGGTTCTCAAGCAAGCGTTGAATGAAAATACATGTGCAAGCTAAACTCCTTTCATGGAAACTGAGAGTTCCTCATACAGAGGACAGTATATCTGTTCCTTGGTCTTATCTTTTCTGTACTCATCTGGAGTTATCTTGTCTGTGTATTGCATGAATAGGCTAAAGCCACCGGCACTTGAGAGCATCCTGTTCGTTCGTCTTGGGGAGCAAAGCTTTGGAATTTAATGAGTTTTGAAAGCTGTAACAATGATTGTTTCAAATACACTCATGCTGTGAAGGAGTAAATCGTTGAAGTTGATTTTAATTACATTGTTTTGCGTTGTCCTTCCTCCTTTCTTTTTGTTTGGTCCTACTCTATACAAAGGAGCTCGTCCGAGTTAAACGTATGCATGATGCATCAGCAGGAACCAGGCAAACTTCAGACATTCTTCACTCTGCCGAAAGCACGAGATCTCGAAGGGAGATAGCATCTGGCATCGCCGGAGTTGGACCTCACCCTCCTTTGCCCGGTGTTCAGGGCGACGTGGCGAGACGAGATGGCCGTGTGAGGAGAGCTCCACTGACGCCGCTAGCCAAAGTTGCCAGTAGTCTGACAAGATGGAGGAGGATGGTTGAGGACACGGGATACCTCAGGCGGACGGCAGGTCGAGGCAAGCACGAGACGGTGATTGATGAGGAAGGGCTGAAGAGGGAGAAGAGGCCGATGACGGCAGGCAATCCGAGATGATAGTCGTTTCACTAACGATCAAGCAGGTCTCAACTTCCAACATTCTGATAGATCGACCACTTGCAGTGAAACCTTTCCAGAATAGATCGCACTTGATAAATCGTTTTAAACAAACCGAGACAGAGCTTTTTACCACCCAAAGGAAACTGTAAATGATTGCACGAGAGTGCTGCGATCGACGCTAAGTTTAGTTCACCCCCATCCCGATTTAAATCCACCACGTTGAAATACATGTATTAATACGTCAGGATCTTCTTTCATTGTGCCGAATTCGCTGCCGTAGGAAGATTATCGGATGAGGGAGCGGTAATAGGATCTTTTCTAATAGCATTGCACTATGTATTTCATATCGGTGTCTTCTGCATACAGTACGTAATATACGTGTTTTCGTAGTCAGATTTGTGATAAGTAGGGTATCCGTTGTCAGGTGGAGATTCTATTCTAAACATAGTTCTACACCGATTTTTATTATTTTTTTTTTGTGTGTGTGTTTTTGTCTATGCTGTTTTGTGTTTTAGTTCACATTTCCTTTAAAGATGGATTGTATCTTTGAATGAAAAGGTACAATTGTTATCATAATGAACATGTACTTTAAGGCATGATATTTTTACTACCAATAACGTATTGCCCGCTTGCGTGCGTTTTTTTCTTTCCATTTAATATCATTAAATTTTCGCGTCTGTCCATGTGTCACATTACAGTGTACCTTACATCACGGGTTGATAGAATTCTCATGTCTTGATGCCTACCTATTTTTATCATTATGATCTACTAACATAATATGTAATACCCGGCCTACAGCTCTGCTTCGTTGTTATTTCACACTTTTTACTTCAAGTTTACTTTGATAGGTGGAATAAACTCACACTAACATTATTGTCCCGTACAGCTGTCAATGGCTGTAGAGTTCTCGTCCAAACCAGACCTTTCATTAGGCATTTTACGGAACTTTACGTTTCACGTAGGGTTTCATGAAAGAATAATCCATTTTTAATTATACACTACAAAGTATAAGCACAAGAAAAATAAAAATCTACATACGATCATGACGATTGTACTCCATGTACTCTCGTGATTGTGTAGCCACCATTATTGGGCAAATTACTATAGGACAGTGATGCAGAAAACGGTGATGTTATGGCCTCGCAAGTCTTCCTGGGATCCAAACGTAATCTTCGCGATACATAGATTCCTATAATGTACATGATCTTCTAGTTCTTGTTCTTTCTTTTTTTACATGTAGGTAACACGAAAACGTGTCCCCTTTGCACCATTATACAGTGTATAGCCATGGTGACTTTCCTCTTTTTCTTTGAAGGGGAGGGGGAGAATTGCACAATTAAATGACTATTCATTGTAATTGCGACAATTTTACTAATATAGACGTAAAGGCCTACATATTTGTATTCGCTGAAAACAATATGAGATTCTAATTCCGTTACTTCCTTGAGATTTCAATCAACCTTCTCTCATTCTGTTCGTTTGATTATCACCTTATACCTCTCAGAGTTTTGTTTGTTTAATTTCCGCATTAAAAATCAACATACAGTGTACATTTGTATTTCATACATAATGAGAAATGTCATTACTATACAACATAATAAAGCTCGGAGAAATACATGGAGGCTAGCCCATTGTCATGTATGTATACAGTGTATATAAAGTGATTTCACAGCTACACAAGGGTGAAATTGTCCTTCTGACAAAAGTGTATATTAGGCTTACATGAAAGCATGTGACAATTAAAGCACACATGAACAATTCCGACAATTCAGCAAGAAGGAAAATACGCATAACATAACCACATGAACTTGATCAATAACTTTATTTTCGTGTGAAAATAAACACGACAGAATTAGAGAGGGCACAGAAAGATGCCAAGCGAACAAGATAAACGGCAAACAAGATTTTGTTTCACGCTGCGGGAACATTTAAAGTAATTGGATTGGAGCAGAGGGCTTGGTCACCTAATACGCAGTTTGACATGTCGATTTGCTGAGCCGGATGACGTGTGCAGAGTCGCACTGACAGACATTTCAGAATATTTTCCCGTAAGGCACTCTCCAACATTTTAGCCGACCTAGGAGCATACATTATGGTTTATAAAAAAACGTATTTGAACTGCTGTTAGCTAAAGTAGACGTGGAATACAGGATCATAGAGTAATTGACATCAGGATACGTTACCATTGACTATGATCGCCGTTTCATCAAGAGAAAGAAGTTCTTCCGACTACAGCATACGCGACTATTCTTTCACATTTTTACATGTAACAGGAGGTTTTAAGGTAGGAACTCTGCAATCCAATTACGTTGTAATCCTCACAAAGAAAGAGAAAATGAAAATGCAAAGATATATGCCGCGCTTGGTTTCACAAAATTGGATTACATACATGCAATGCATACGTCATATTGAAAGTGTCAAAACACGCTTTTGGTTTCTGAATGTCGTGACTTCTTATAGTTTAGTCTAACGATAAAGTGTGCATTAATGTACAATATAGTATAGTAGTAATACGGACGGAATACTCGGTTTTGTACATTATGCCATCATTCTTGCAAAGTACAGTATACAAATCTTTATGCTCATCAAATTTTTCATCTCTACTAGTAGATGCAACCCACTTTCTAAAATACATGTTTATGTACTTGTACAGACGGATGATGATGTCAGTTCTTCTTTCTGGCCTGTTTTGTCACATTATCCTATGACTTATTTGTCTATGTGCATGCGGTGTGATAGATTCTCTTGCATAATTATACAGTCATGTACTATAGGCCTATTAAGCGTGTTGTTCGAGTTCATGACAAATGCATTATACAGGATACAATGGAAAGATTGGTATTTAGATTGAATGGCTCTTATAACTCACTGTCATGTGGCTGATAGAGTAAAATATTACAAGAAACACTAACCTTCTCTAATCATAATTCTTTAAACAAACTCATGTGCACGTACGCGTCTAACGTAAAAGAGGCTCTATATAACAGAACGTTTGAAAATAAAAGCAGTCTTGTTATCCCTGTGAGTATTATGTGAATTGATTTAATTTTTGAAGAAGAAATGACACTGCATAGTTACATAAAGATCTAAAAGTCACAACACCTAATTGAACCTGTAGTTAACAAATCAACATTGTCGTTAAATTTCCATGTCATGCAAAAACCATTAAAGAATAACATTCCGAATCGTGTAAAAATAATCACAATATACATAAATGTCTAAAACACAGATACAAACTTTTTTCTTTTTTTTGGGGGGGGGGGGAGGGGGAAGCAACGGTCTTCGAGAGAAAAAAAAAAGTAATAAATGTACATGTATTCGTCTCCTTAAGCTAAAGCTCCTCTCGTATTTTCATACCACTACAATTTACATCAACCTACTTTCTACGCTGGTGTATGCAAAATGCAACATCGGAAACCATTTTTTAATAAAAAAAAAAAAACTTCAAATTTGCCAAAAACTCTTCATATCTGCCAAAACTACTAAGTTTACTGTTATGTTGCATTACAGTGTAAAAATAGCAGAAATGTTTTATATTCATTATATTTTATTGTATTATGTGTACTGTATGTATATTACACAGTCACTCTGCTATTAATCCTAGGATTGACATAAACTCCTGCATGCCATCTCACAGTTTCCTGGTAAAACACAAACACAAATATAAAAAGATAAAATAAAATATGGGCAACTCAAAATATGCACAACCTGAATTTGGAGGTCACCATGTGAATCGAATCCAAAGCATGTTTTTGTTATACACGTCTAGATAGACGTAGAGGTAAATTTGTCTACAGTAAACTAGACTTCAATCTGGGCGCTGCCCCCTAAGTAAAGGGTGACTAATAAACCATTCTCCCAGTGTAACACCCAGCTTGGTGCTTCATCATTTTGTCGCCTCCAAGTGGCAGCGGGGGAATTAACATGTGTCATAAGCATACAGGTGCAATCATCTCCAATCCGCGATGCCAGACGTAGAATGAAAGAAAGAAGACATTGCAGCGAGATGATGCTAGTGATATCTCGCCGGTCGATCCACCCTCCTACATCAATACTTCGTTTCCCATGCCATTTCTCTGGATAGTTTTGGGTGATGAAATGAATACTAAACGGGGAATTCACTAAATATCAAATAAAATGTCTGCTTGCAAAGCGCACATATATATCTATCTGCCGGGCACATTTTGGCAAAAATTGCACTGGTGTACAAAGTTTTTACATTGCTTAAAAACCTCTATTCGTGAATATGATTTTTTTTTTTTACAGGTATATCACAACACGCAACTAAACATGTTGAGTATTAAAGGTGATGAGGGCAGAATCTCGACTGCTTATTATAGCGCGATAGTAAATGAGTTGTCACACATATTTCGATACATTTAGACCTACAGAATACCATTCTTTCCTGAGTGTTTGTATTCTATACAACTCTAGAATACACAGTACGTTCTAGGCAAGAATGATTTGCATGCAACACATGAGCATTAGATGGCAAGATCAAATGTACACCAAAATTTCATAAGATTATGACAAAACTAAAAACAGGAAACAGAAAACACAAACATCTATCACTCAACAAACTTTACATTCCCTCGCCCATCTATCTTTTTTTCATACACTACAATACATGTATTTCATAAATTAAGCAAATATATACATGAATATAGATATTGTATATTATACTCTCATCTGTATAAAATTTCTCTGAAGATAAATATGTACATGTATGTTTATCAATGAATACTTCTACGGTGCAGTTGAACAACATGTACAATGAACAAGGCAAGTAGATTACTAAAACAAAAATGTAAGAAAATGCTTACAGTTTTGTAACAGTTGTGAATATATTAGATACAGATGTTAGTTATTCATACATACATGTGTATATGTTATGTAATAGACAATAAACATATGATATGAAAATAATAATCAGAAACCAGAATCAATCAGGTCAATAAAAGAAATGTGCAATACCCCTGCACATACAGATGTACATGTATCATGCCCGCTATGTAGAGAATAACCACATGCTGGATGGTTACAATCATTGGACAGAGGATTCTGCACAAATGAAGAACAGCTAGATACCGTCAGTTCCACAAAATAGAAAATGCATTCCAAAATTAACAAGTTAAATACATATACGTATTAATACATATCATATACAATTTTGTATTGGGCCGTGACGCGAGAAAAGGGCCCTTAGCGCCGCAACGCGCAAACGCCAGAAAACGGCGCTAAGTTCAACAAAGCAATACGCGCAAAAAAAGGTCAACTAGCTAACTACGTGCACATGCATAGACTTATCAAAAAGTGACAGGATTTTGACAAAACATGCGGTTTTTAATGTCGTAATTGGGGCATTTAGGATTGAAATTTCAGAAAAAGGTTTTCATATCCAAATACGTCAGACTTCTTTCTACAATATGGAGGTGAAAACTCATTTTCGCTGTTTAATGCCCTAAGGGCCCTTTTCTCGCGTCATGGCCCATATATATATATATATATATATATATATATATACTGATACATATGAATATTTAGTTAAAATGCAAAGACAGATGTATCAATTTGAGATATTTGAGTTGCTGATAAACAAAGAAAATAGTGAAAATATATGTGATAATTTTAATAATTTTATATCTTCATAAATATTTTGCTATGTACTGAGTGCAGTATCATTGAAAACATTTTTTTTTTCTATTCAATGACAACTTCACTTTAGAAGATTTCGAAATGGCATTCATCTGTTTTTGCATCCCAATTCTTCACACACACACACACACACACATATATATATATATATATATATATATATATATATATATATAAATGTATACATATTAAACACATTCATATCAATATCCATATACAAGTTCATAAACATCAAAATCAAAGTGGATCTTCTTCTCTTCTTTTACAGCTTACTACAGACAGCAGGAAAAGAAAACTGATGTCATATTCATTTAGTAACTTTCTGTAGATTGATTGTGGCTATTCCAGTCCCACACACTGTGATAATAATGCTGTAGTCGTACATTCGGGTACCTTGCTTGATTTCACTTAGAACAATGGAGGCAATGTAAAAACCCAATAATGCTATCTCAGTTAAATGGTCTACACATGTCTCATTGTCCGTGTCGTGTACGAAACATGTGACATTACTGGATAACATCTACCAGGGTATTTGAAACCAAAAAGATCTTATAGCTGAATGAATGTCCACATTTTCGACTGACTGTCTAATCATGTCGCAGAGATAAGTGATCAAAAGTCTTCATTCCAAACACATCATACCAATGAAGAGAGACACACCAATAATCAGTATCTGTGTAAAGGGGGGAGGGGGGAGCTGATCAGAGAAAGAAGGAAGATGGCTTCAGAGGAGACTAGCTGGAGACTGATGTCGAGCAATAGCCTTGCCTCCTGTCCTGAATAGATTTACCAATGTAGGCTACAGTCTGGCCGAGGTTGTCCTGGGAGCCAAATATCATTCTACGCTTACGACTTGTGTTTAGACCCTGGAGGAGAATGGGTAAACACAATAGAGTTATACCAATTAATGAGGAATTCACAGGCAAATTAAAAAAAGGGGGGGGGGGGGCTTTAATAACAGAAAACAGTACCTTGTTGTACAATTTCATCACAAGGGTCTTCAGCAATATTGTCAGCATAGAAAACTTTCTTAAAGGGATTGTATAGTTTTGGTTGAGGCCTAATGTCTGATTTCTAACATTTTTGGGTGAGATAATGAGAAACCTCTTATGAAATATGAAAGAGCATGTAATTCCAAGAGGGATTTGACGTTTGTTTGATGAAAATTGGTTTTGAATTTGCTGAGATATCCAAAACAGAGCGATTGTAATAAAAGGTGGGACCCAACTTTTATTATGATTGCTTTGTCTTACTTTGTTTTTGGATGTCTCAGTCATTCCAAAACCAATTTTCATCAAATAAACTTTGAATTCCTCTAAGAATGGTATGCTCTGTACTATTTCATGCGTGGTTTCTTGGTATCTCGCAAAAAGTTAAAAGCCCATTCCTCATCACCGCCAATACTATACTATCCCTTTAAAGTGTAGAATGCATCAAACAGTATCACTTCTTTATGCATATGTTTGGATTTTAATCGTAAGTATTGCTTTTTACATATTCTAAATTCATTGTTGAAAGTGCTAAATCCAATAAGATTTTTAATTTCTGCCAGGCTAATGAAATCAATTCATATTATGCTAGTACACAGTGTACTCCCATTGACTTTCAAAAACAGCTCAGCCATTACTATCAATGTTTTTGTTATATATATATATATATATATATATTATGCACACATATAAACAGTACATACATGCATTACATAGCAGCTTATTCCCTGTCATGATAGATATAGAACATTATGTGTAAACAAAGATGCCCCATAAGGTATCAATCTCTCTCCATTATATCCATACATATTTATACACGTGTATCTACAGTGCACTCACATTATAACAAACATGATTATAACGAAATTCCATTTACAACGAAATAAAAATTCAGGCCCCTACTTTTCATCATGTTGACTTACACAGTTTGCTGACTTATGTGACATCAACTTGCTTACAAAGTTTACTGTACAACTACTTGTATATAATACATATACAGTATACATGTATATACATATGTTTTGTTTTGTTATTCTTTTATATACCAGTTTATACTATACAGATCTGAGGGTAAAGTTTCATTTACATGTTTGTTTCTAGGACCATCCTGGCATCTCCCATCTGCCTGTTGAGTTCTCTTGCTTTTCAAAGGGGCTGCGACTGAATGACAGTCTTGTGAGCTCTCAGACTCAAATTCTGAGCTGCAAGGCTCTGGAAGCGGACTTTTCACACCAGGAGATATCAGAGATGACCACAAGGACTGTTTGCAGTCCTCATCATTCTGGGTACCTGGACATCAAGCAGGCATGAACAAAATATTGCTTTACATGTTAACTTCAGAAGCTGAAAGTATTAACCCATTGAGGACGAGTCCCGAGTATACTTGGGCAAATGTCTATGGAAAATGTGTGTTGCAGCAAAGTCAGCCCATCCTCAATGGGTTAATTAGTCTGCATGGATTCTTTACAGCTGGTACAATTATTCTAGGCTTCTTCATGAGGCATTTTGAAATTCATATCATCTTACTCGTTTCTTATCTTGGTATTTCAATATGTATTACTTGGGAAGCACTTTTCAATGAAATACAGTACAATAAATGAATTCACAATGTGTAGCAGCTGATAATCTCTATTTTCATCAATTGATAGTAACAGTGATTTATCAATGTCTTTCAAGTGCAAAATGGCATTACTAGAATTTCAGGTGAACTTTTACCTATGGACTCCGGCAGTTTCAAAGAAAAGTACGTCTCCTGAGAGCTGTCATCATCATCACTTTCAATGACTGGAATCCTTTCTGGAACCAAGTGCTTTCTGGAAGATGCTGGATATTGAAAAACAAAATTTGACCTGAAGTAATTTTCATGATTTTCACTATATACTCTTAGAGGGAAAAAATGCTTGAAAATATGCTATATTTCAAGTGATTTTAAAGATTATCAAATGATGGTGTTGTTTCAAAATTGCTGCAAGCACACAAACTTGCACAAAACTGATTAATTCAAACAACCCCACCCTACAAAATAAATAAATAAATATATCATATATATAAATAAAAACCCCAAAACATGGATTTATTTCTGGAGGCCTCATTGGTAAATTTCTGCTGCAAGATGAGTACACATTGTGATCTAGCTATGGTTCCCATAATTGCAAAACCTGTATAAATCCAAAGACATCACAGCAATAAAAATGCAAGGTAATATGGCCAACAATGAAGGAACAGTTTCTTACTGAAGCACATCTGTTCAAAAATGAAAATTTGGAAACTTAACTACCATTTGACACAATTTCAGAGTGTATGAATATATTAAAAATAATGATAAAAATGTGAGTGCTTTCTGAAGCATAATGCTATGGTGTTTTGAACTGACCTGTTAAAATGTTGAAATGCTAATCTCCTGCATACTTCACAAGAAGTAGGAAGGTTATTATCACACAGATACTGATACTCCACACACATATTCAACTGCTTTTTAGACATAAGGGGAACCTTCCATAACGAAGTTTAACTCACCTTGTGTGTCCTCTTGTCCAAAGTGTTGGTCAGTCTCAATGACCATCACATCTTTATTAGACTGGTGCAACTGACCACTTGGTAATTTCTTTCTAGGCTGTGGAGCTGGTGTGAGCTTGGTTTTTCTGGATTTTGCATATGTCAAAATTGACCTAAAAAAAGAAGATGTTTATTTGCCTCATACAATGAAGCTCTCATTAGTAAAAACATCGCAAAAGGTTTTAAGAATAAATTGGCAAAGAATGAAGGTTCATGTGGTACACTTACTATGATATTCAATTCACAGCAGTAACATCTTATTTCCTTGAATAGTATATTGCAGCCATGGAAAGATGCCGTGAACATTCAATGAAAATGAAAGAGAATGCAAATGATGCCTTCCTTCGACTTCATCCTGGCTGAATACCTTTGTATGCTGAACTACAATTAAATGCAAGGTATTGTAATATCCACTACATCTCCAGAGATATCTAGCAGAAATCACATAAAGGTGAGCTATTATATCAAAAACATGTATTATGGACTGTAAAGATGAATTTTATCAATATTCATTAACTGCATAATAATAACATTCAATCTGGACTAACATGGTCTTGAATTTTGGCCTGGTGTCAATAGACTTCAGGAAAGCCATACTTGATTCTGGTACAGCAAAAAAAAAAAAAAAAAAAAAAAAAAAAAAAATGATGTCAAATGCACTACTGACAGAAATGAATTAAATATCTCAGTGAAAAAGAAAGTGTTGCGTATTTCTAATTTAAGATACTCACTTCTTTGAAAACACCTCTTCAACTGCCTGCTCTACCTTCAAGACAGAGGTAGAATTCTTTCTAGTGTCTGGGTATACCTTCTTGCTGGTCTCCCTGTGCAGTTCCTTGGGTTCATCACAAAAAGAGTATTCATCCTCATCACATGAGTCTTCAGAGGAATAACTCTCCAGGACATCTGTGGAATATTTCTCTAGAGGCTTTGATTTGAAAGGTACTGCATTCGCACCAGGAATACTCCTTGGTTGCTGGTACATGCACTGCCTCTTTTTAGCTGGCATCACATATGATACAGGGCCACTACACTGCTGGTTACTGGTGTTACTTCTGCACCTCTTTGTAATGTTTACTGCACTTGCAAGAGTTTCGGTCATGTTCCTCTGTTGGGACTGTTGACATGTATACATGTCACCTGTTTGGGCACACTTGCGTTTCCTTTGTTTTCCTGACTGTGCGAGTGCTGGAGCACTGGTAGTGTTTGAATCTTCATCCCCACACTGGCTGCCTCTGGCTGATAGGCGTGCAGACTTCCTCTGTGGCTGTACCACTACTGTACGAGCTCTTTTTTGCCTCTTCCTTGACCCAAAGTGGGTCCTACTCCTTGACTTTTGTGAGCATTTTTGACGTCTGGGCTGTGATGCAGTCTGAGTGCTCTGAGTGTCAGGGTCAGAATTTTCCTTGTGCATTTGAGGAGCTACAGCTGCAACTGGAGAAGGTCCCACATTTTTCTTACTCCAGAGTTGCTTTCCAGTTGCATCATAGTTTGGGCTGCTAAATTTGTTGGCAAAGTGGCTAATACAGGACGGCCTGTTTCCAAGTCCTTGGAAGCCAGATGATACTGAAATGCTCTGCTGCTCACGAGAAAAGTTTTGCACACTTCCTGAGCACTGACTAGTAGGGTAAGACTCGTGTGCCGTCAATCTTTGATTTGAGGGGGGTTGATTGTATTGAGCAGTAGCTTGCCTTGTAAGATGTTGTGGCATGCCATAATCATATGTAGATATATCAGAATGGAAATTTGTACTTTGGGCACCAGCCGATTGATTCTGGAAGAGATTTGAGGCTGGGTGAGTATTCGCTCCATCACATCTTTCACGATGGACCATTGGTGGCTGCTGAACTGACGGATTGAAGTAGTGGCTGCTCACCTGATTAGAGGAGTTTGTTCTGGTGAAGTTGGATTGTTCCACTGACTTTGGCTGTAACACATTTCCACTCCACACTGGACCAGATACATGCCTTTGTCTGGCACCAACTGCACCATCAGCTAAAGCAGATGTGGAAGGAGGATAATGTCCCATCCTGTCTCGCTGTGGATTACCCTGCGGAGCTCCTACATGGTGTCCACTTGCTGAAGCACCTGCATCGCATGCTGCTGTGACCTTTGACAAGGTGGCATGGCTCTTTTCGGTTTCCTCCAACAGCTTGGTTTGCTGCTCTGTGATGTTCAGCTGGCCTTCATGGACCTTATCCAGGTGTTGCCTTGTCAAGCTCTGTTGCTCTGTGCACATGTCTAACATGGCTTTCAGCAAATGTTCATTCCTATCCTTCTTTGCTAAATCCAGTTCAGATTCCAAGATTCTAATCTGTGCATCTTTCTGTAGTGGTTGGGGAAAAGAAGTTTATATTTGTTTTCACTCATTGCTTCACTTTTGTTGAACACAAGTCAAGCAATTCATGACCCATTTAGACATAGCGATCAGAAATAGTGCATAGTAGATATTTCATGTAATAGTAGACAAACATCCTTCAAAAGCAAGTACACAAATGTAAGGTACTGTATTGTACCTAAACATGAGTACATTAGAGTGTTGATGAGGCATGTCCTGGCGTCGGATCTTGATGAATATGAAAGTCTCTTCTTTACAAACTTATGCCATTTTTTATTAAATGACAAAGAAAATTAAATTGAAGAATCTACTCAGTGATTTAAAAGACCTCCTACACACACCGAAGACTACAGGATGATACTGTAAAATCATACTTGGTGATGAAAATATTGCACAAATGTAGGGCATTGTAAATGAACATGCACACATTCAAGTGAGCCATGTCCTGGTATCGAGTCTTGACGAATATAAAAGCCCCTGCTTTACAAACTTATGCCATTTTTTTTCTTCTAATGACATAGAAAATCAAACTGAAGATTGAAATCAGCAATCTAAAATACCTCCTACCCACACCCAAGACTACAGTATGACATTGTGAAATCATACTAAAACTTAGTTGATGAAAAGATATCATTAACACCACTTTTTTTTTTCTTTCAATGTATGCAGCTCTTGGTATATATCATATTTATGGATCTATCAAGTCAAGGGAATACTGAAGTATACTTTGCCATGGAGGGGATTTTCACTTCAAACTAATTTCATTAAGTTGACTCAAATGAAATCAATTTGCAAGGATGCAAGGGTGAAGGAAACCCTACATTACATTCATACTTACAGAGGCAATGGTTTTCATCAAGCTCTGAATTTGAGTGTCATGGTCTTCTCTGGTCTTCAACATGTCAATGAGTTGCTTGTGGTACTGTGAGAGCTCCCCAGTGACTGCACGGTAAGATGGAAAAGGTATAATGTATGTGGTTTCTGAGAAATATGTGTCCACATGTGAACATATGGAAGAGAGGGTGCACACTGTGTATACTTAATGTGCAAACTTAATCAGTTACAAGCACATAATCAATCACTTCCAAGCTTCTGTATAGCTCATGCTCAGTGCTTGGAACAATATCTTAGAATATCTTGACTTTTGAACCAGTTCTACATGTAGCTGACTGGTATTCACCCATAAAGGTACATGAATAATAGTTCATAGACCCGTTTTATAAATCAAATAATGCACAGGCTTAAGTTTGAGATGTTAGTGGAGATGCAGTTCACTTCAGGGTATTCACAATGTCGTGCATGTTTCACCAAATGTTGTACATACCCTAAAGTGTGCTGCACCTCCACTAACACACTCTCACCTGTGCATTATGTGTACACTGTCTTGAATCATTTGAAAATGGATAATGGCACATAAAGGTTGCTATGTACAATAGGTGGAAGACCACTGACAATCATACATCATCCAGAGATAATGTCATGCTATCAAGGGCATACCTACAGCTGTAAGATTACTATTTCATTACAACATACTTTTTGTGATGAGATCTGCACTTCGTTTTGTTGTCTCAGCGATGTTTGAGTCCAAGTCCCTCTTTATGGCAGATGTCGCATGTTTGACTTCATTCGAACACTCCTTCACAATGGCTATGAAGGTGTTGATGAGATCTCTGACATAAAAAGTGAATGAAGTAACGTAACAATTGTGGTCAGCCAGCACTACATACTAAAGGGCCATGCATACACTTGTATGTTTACATCGGAACATATATGTGCATTGTCGAAGTGAAAATACCATTTAATTATCATGTGATTATTATGTATAAAATGGTACCACAATCACTTCAGTTTATGCCTTCCTTCAAATTCTTATCAGCGGATTGTCACATCAATATCTATAACAATAGTAACACAACTACACCTGCACTTGGTGAATATATGGATCTTTACAATGGCTTTGGCAATTTAAATTCTTGAGCTTCCATTACAACACCAGCTTGTGACAAAATCTTGGCAAGTCTAGTCTTGACACTTTCTAATATATTAATATAAATAAATACATCGGAACACACTTGAATAAAAGCCTACTAAAAGTGTAAAAATGGCATTTAAAGGGGTCATATAGCTTTGGCTAAGACCTAACTTCAGGTTTCTAACATTTTTGGTGAGATAAGGAGAAACCTCTTATGAAATGTGAAAGAGCATGCAATTCAAAGAGCAATTCAACATATATTTCAAGAAAATTGTTTTTGAAATGGCTGAGATATCCAGAACAGAGTGATCCTATAAAAAGGTACATACATTGTAATAGAACTGAATGTTTGATGTTGAAAAACATGGAATATACCATACATACTACCAATGAATTGATTGTTGAGTTTAGCTTACCTATCATCTCTTTCCTTAGCCTTCTCTCTGTTGAGGTCCTGTATTTCCTGCATGCTCCTACGTCTGGTTAGGGACGGTTTCCTTGATGAATTTTCTTTCTGGAACAACGGTGGCTTGGACATATACTTCATGTAGAATTTTGATGACGCATTCTGTATAAAAGTGAAAGCAAATCACTGCATGCACTATCTAGAATTACAACCCGACAACCATTTCACAGAACAATAAATTGTGCATTGAATGAGAGGATAAAAGGATTGAATGTCAGAAGACACAGTCTTTAACAGTCATATAAACATATCGATACATGTGTACTGCATCTCTTTAAAAATTAAACAAAGAAAGACACAAGCGTCTGACCAGGGTTGTCATGAAATGTTTGGTCACGCAAGCTTATATATCTAACTTAAAATATACTGCATTTACTGTAATCATCTCCCTTTCAGCCCACCATCTTCATTTTGCATTCTTGTTCAAAACATTCAAAAGGCTCAGCTCATTTCTCTACTTGATCCAGTTGTAACAAGGAAAAGTAGAAATTACGTAGTGCGTAATATATGTCCCCCCCGGAAATAGCATTTTGTAGCAAAATGCACAATATAGGTAAAAATCAAGGTCAAAGGTCAAAGAAGTCAAAGGTCAAAATTCTGTGTAGAAGTTTTGAAGCCCTCACATAGTGCCATCACATAAAGCAAACTGAATCGAAATCGGGTTAGAAATGGCGAAGGAGCAGCATTTTGTAGCAAAATGTACAATACAGGTAAAAAATCAAGGTCAAAGGTCAAAGAAGTCAAAGGTCAACATTCTGTGTAGAAGTTTTGAAGCCCTCACCTAGTGCCATCACATAAAGCAAACCAAATCGAAATCGGATTAGAAATGGCGAAGGAATAGCATTTTGTAGCCAATGTACAATATAGGTAAAAAATCAAGGTCAAAGGTCAAAGAACAAAATTCTGTGTAAAAGTTTTGAAGCCCTCACCTAGTGCCATCACATAAAACAAACGGAATCGAAATCGGGTTGGAAATGGCGAAGGAGTAGCATTTTGTAGCAAAATGTACAATATAGGTCAAAGGTCAAGGTCAAAGGTCACAACTGAAATTCTGTGTAGAAGTTTCAAAGCTCCCATGTAGTGCTATCATATAAAGCAAACAGAATCAAAATTGGCTCATAAATGACAGAGAAGTAGCAAATTGAACATTTTGATCACACACGGACGCACACACGGATGCACACACGGACGGACACACGGACACACACACGTATGGAGCCAGTTTCATAGTCCCCTGCTCGAACTCGTTCGGCGGGAACAATAAACTAAAATCCTTCACTGTACACACTGGTAACAGACTGTTTTGCATTAAAGTTAATAATCAGTGTACTGCTCTGCGCACCTTTTAACACTCATCACACCTACAATTATGTATTTTTGAATGATAAACGCTCCTGTGTGCATTTAAGTGTGTGTAGTCCATGTTAATCAATTATTGTTACAATGGTAACAGAGCTTTGACCATCACTGCTCTGGGAATGCTATAGATGTGGAACAGCCTTTGTTTCTCATATTAAAAATGCTACATTGTATATCACCAGACTCCTGGTTATTAAATGTAGAAAATACATAATTTTGCTCAAATCTCTGTAAGTTTGAATGGGATATATAAGTACATGCAGGATGGAATATATATCAAAAATAAAACAAAACAAAACAAAACAAAACAAACACACACACACACACACAAATTTAATATATGACATCAATCACTGAAACTACATGTATGACAGCAAACAATTACACTGTGAACAACTGAAAATACAATTGCCTAATGACCAACAGTGTGCCACAAAGAGTACGGTAACAAGGAAGTTTGCCTTCATGCCTTCAATCTTTCCATAAATATCATATCATATTTCACCTCATTTTGTTGAGAATAAGTCTGTTGCTGTGACATCATCATCTGTGAGAACATGTCAAATGAGCTGGACTGAGAATTCTCCATTTGGGAGGCCATGGTCTGTGAATTTGCAGCACTGCTGGAGAAACTTTGGCTTGAGTTTATGGCAGAGTCATGTTGACAATCTCCTCTTCCAAAACAATGCTGGAAATTTTCACTGTGGATGAGATAAAACAGCACAAGCCTCTTTTATTAGCTATATAAGCAGAGAGAAAAAAAAACCCAAAACCATTTAATATGGAAAATTCATGTCTGCATTATCATCAATGCATTTCTAAAGCATACATGTAGGAGTAGTGTGCTACATTTACACAAACCTTGAGTTATGTAAAATTTAATCGTTTGAAAATTCACTAACTCTTGTCCTCTTTTGCAAGATGAATTTTGATAAAACAGTCAAGTTTCCGATTATCATAGGACAATCACATCTATGAACTAAATCAAAACTATATGTATGTGTCTGCTCTTTTGTTGTTGTTGTTTTTTCTACTTTAATTCTTGCTTAAGATTATCTATTACCTTCAAAATGACAGATCATCATTTACTTACAGAGATATTGAACTTCATTACCATTCTGGGACTTTGCATTGTTTAATAACCACCTTCGGTGAGTAATTCATTTCACATAATTTCTTGAATTTCTTGTTTTGTATGTATGAATTTCTTGTTTTGTATGTGAAATATTTTTATACCACAACAAAGGTCAATAAAGAAATATGACAGGAAAATACCACTGCACATAGTGTAGTAATCATTCTCGATCAAAGAAAATTTTTTCACTCATATCCAGGCAAGCTTGATGTAAACTTGATCTTCCAAGTCTTTTCTTTTTCTTTTTTTTTTCAATAGTTTTAGCATGAAAAAGTTTATTTCAAAATTTATAGATCTCTTTTAAATCAAAAACATGGGTAAGGGGCTAATTTGTTGAACTTGTATATAGTGGCTAGCTGATAGAAGTACAATGAACACAAAAAACTCTTTCTGAAATATCGAACGAGAATCTACATACACTTTCATAACAAAAAGGGGAGTTTGAAAAACATCTTACAAAATGCTATAGAATCACTAGATCATCTAATTTGTATTATCATGTTTAAAGTGCATGTTTAAAGTGCTTTACATGGTGAATGTCTCTGAATAAAAAAATAAAAAAATAACTAGAGTTTGTTCAAATAATATTGGATACGTTTCTCATTACTCACCGAGGATTTGAAGAGAAGAGCTCTGATGTTTGCTTTAGCATTTTTATGTCAACTTCAAAGACATGCTTGGTCAGACATCATCCACTGTTGTCATTTGGCACACAATTCCTGAAGTACCGGTAGAGAAAATTTGAAAACAAAGTACAAAGTACAATTATTCAAATTCATGAATTTCTTCCGTCGAGATGTTTTCATTGCAACTGATTGACAAATTGCCCTACATTGACGTAAATAAGCACTGAATTGATCAGTGTTTTTTTAGCAGTAGCCATGATAAAAAATCATGGGCGTACATACTCGAGCAGGATTCGAACCTACGACCTCCTGATCACTGGACAGGCGTCATCTCCACTGGACCACCGAGCTTTCGCCCGACAGCAAGTGTTGGTTCTAATCCTTATAGCATGCAGCGGGTACTGCTTTGTTATTCAAATTCATGAATTTCTTCCGTCGAGATGTTTTCATTGCAACTGATTGACAAATTGCCCTACATCGACGTAAATAAGCACTGAATTGATCAGTGTTTTTTAGTAGTAGCCATGATAAAAAATCATGGGCGTACATACTCGAGCAGGATTCGAACCTGTGCCTGTACTCAGGCGACTGAGTATATACTCAGTCGCCACGTCTGCACTCAAGCATTGCCGCGCCGCCGCGCCTGGCAACACTCATGCCAGTAATCGCTCGCATTTCAGCATTCGCATGGGTCGTTTGACATCGCATTTAAATCCATGATTTTAGATATGATGCCTCGACCCGATTTTGCTCAAATTTCGTGAGTAACTAGGAAACTTGTGAAGCTTTATGGACATAATCAAGCGAATTGCCACAGTCCTTTCATTTTCGCGTTGCATTGCAAAAAAGCGTGGAGACTCCTTATAAGGGGTGCCCCGGGGGTTACTTATAAGGGGGACAGGGTTACTTATAAGGGGGACGGGTTACTTATAAGGAGGGGCCCCCCTTGTGAGTGGGTTTCCCGAACTGATTCAGATAAGGCAACTGTCATCTACAGAAACATTCAAATCCAAACTTAAAACATATCTGTTCTTCTCACACTGAGGACTAGGATGTATGTATCCTCTATACATGTAATTACAGTCTACCATGTGCGGAACAATTGTAATTTTATTCTTTAGTTTATCTGATATTGCGTACCATGACCACGACGTGACTGGTAGGTCCTTGACCTTGTTTGGGTGCGTTCGAGCGCTCTCCTAAAGCGTACTGTACCATACTGTACGATTGTACCCGTGCCAGAGGAGCGCTCGAACGCTCCTAATCGTACCGTACTGTACAGAGCCAAAATTTGACCACTTCCCGATGTGCTCCAAAAGCGTACCAAAAGTTCACTTTAAAGCACGCGCGTATCATGCGCATACGTCACAATGCCAAAACATCATTCTCTTTGTTTGGGACAGCTCGGCTGTAAGTAGCTCAAGCACCAGGTGGATGGCATTCTTGCTACAAAAATGCGTGACCTTTTCTTGAATAAAAAAAAAATTTAACTCTTGAGGTAGGTTCTATGCTTTCTCAACAGAGCGCGAGCACTCGCTCGCGAACGCTCCTCCTGAGTCCTATTCCTAAATTGCCACAGTTCGTTTAATTTCTAATAATTCTAGACTCTAAGTTAGAGTCTAACACAGTTATTTACTAACACTTTAGTAGTAGGCTAACCGCAGCAGCGACCCCATACGGACAAATACGTACCGTAACTGTGTTACAGCGCCCTGCGACGGGGTTAGTAGTAGGCTACCGGCTAACCCCGGGACGCTCCGTGTACACAGTTACACACTGTGGGGGCTGGTCGCAGTTAGTAGTAGGCCTACGCTTTGGTTCACTTTAGACTAGAGCGCTCCAATGCACCCCTTGTCCTTAGTGTAGTGTCTATCACTACATACCTGCCCCCCCACGGAAAAAAGCAGTAACTGACATTTTTATGAATGTCTACTTTTTTGCAAAAATGAATAGTTTACCCAATGCTCTCCAATGTTAATAGGTCAGTTTTGCAAAAAGAAAAATGAAAGTGACCAAAAATACAATTTTTCACTTTTTCAAAAAGCAGTAACTGCATCCAGTTGATTCAACTTTGCAAGTTTCCCCACGGAAAAAAGCAGTAACTAACAAAGCCCACGGAAGAAAGCAGTAACTAACAATTTAGTCTTTATCATTCAGACTCTGTATAGTCCTTCCTGTATATTTTTTCCCTAATACCATTTATTTTTTCTACTAATTTTTTTTTAAACAATGTAAACAGCAGTTTCTCCCATAATTTAGGAGAGTAGATATAAAAAGATTGTTTCACCAGTAACTTGACTCTGCCCGCAGGGAATCATATGACAAGTTGTAGAAAAAGCTTCTTTCTGGAGACTAGCAAACCTGGCAGACTCGGCGCGCTCAGAGTGCAGAATACGCGTGCAGCAGCTGCATGCGCATAAATTCTGCAGCATACAGTAACTAGCTAAACATTGCATCACATCACACTCATCACTTGCATGCACAGTATTGCAGGTCTGGCACAGTCGGAGTGATCATGCCAGTGCTAACCATGCTGTTACACAGTTTCTGCAGTCCAGGCATGCCTGTAAATCTATCATGAATTGCAGAGGAAAAGTCATGGTAGCCATGGCTTTGGCCAGAACCAGAAAATCTAGGTGAGCTGAAAATATATTGAAGGGAGATGAGCACTAGTACACGTGTATTAATGCACTAACGTTAGTCTAATGTTAGATGTAGGCCCTAAAGTTTAAAAAAGGTCTACCAGATCTAACGTTACAGAGTAGATCTAGATTCTAATCTATTGTTAACTGTTTAGTATTAGACAAAATGTCAGTAGGCCTAATCTAACGTAATAGACCTAGGTCTAGCACTAACATTGGGCATAGATCTGTAGTCTAGCTTAAGTGTAACGTCAGAGTTCGACTAGGATCTAAGACGAAGAGACTTGACTTTATTGTCTAGTCCAGGGTCATGTGTCAGGGGCCAGGCCGGGTACTCCAAAGTTCAATTAGGGTAGGCCTACATAGGTGTCTACCTTATTTTTACACAGAATGCCATTCAATCGACAAGACCTAGTCTAGGTCTAGCGATAGGTCCTAGATCTTATAGATCTAGACTAACCAGAAAGTAGAAGAACTTTATAACCTGGTGGTGGTAACAATTCTCCTCCTATGGTCATGTGACATGTGCAGTTACTGCTTTTTTCCATGGGGAAAACAGCAGACTCCTGGCCGTCTGCAGTTACTGCTTTTTTCCGTGGGGAAACTACCCAGAATCAAGGGTGAGCCACCGCAGTAACTGCATTTTCCTAAATAACACTTAAAAAATAACGGAAACATAATTTTTTCCTAGGTATTGTTAGACAACTAGGTATGGTGCATAATCATACCACAAAATTATTTTTGAATGTTTCTGTGTTGTTAAAGAATCTGCGAAAAACACAAAATCGCATTTATCTCAGCTCAGCAGCTATGCAGTTACTGCTTTCTTCCGTGGGGGGGCAGATACTACATACCCTAAATTTATTTGTTTGTTGTTTGCAATTTTCTTCTCTGTTAGTTGAGTGTTGTCATGAGCGGTAGCCTCTAACTAACAGAGGCTAGAGCTAGAGTCTAACAGATGGGGTGAAATCAAACGTAATTATATACGTATGGGACTACAAAAACAGACGACTCGGATAGACCTCTAGAGCCTTAATCTAGTTTCAATTTCTAGACGTGACAGAGTGCATCAGTTTCCTGTCAAGAATCGCACATAAATTAAATTACGATTGTTATAACTGGACACTATCTCACTGACTGTCACCTTCTCTCCACAAAAATCATATTCAATGTTCGGCAAAACAATTTAACTTACCCGCTGCGTGCGGCTTTGACGAATGAAGTGCAAGCGGTCGATGCAATTAAAATGCGAATTCATCGATCGCGCGATCGATATGGCGATCCATTCGTCTGTGTGGACGTGTGTGTGTATGTGCCACGTTCTTTCAGTGGTGGACATGTGTGTGAAAGGTGTGTGTTGTTGTTGCTGTTTTTGTTGATATATCATAAAAGTGGAAACAAATTTTGCAAGTTATTGCCAACTTAATCTATTTCATACGAAGTAATCAAGATTTTTGGGGAAAATAAGCGAGCTCTTGAGTGCCCACTTCTGCTGTTTAACTGAAAAAGCAACGGTAGATAGCGGGCCTCGCTCGGGAGCACAGGGCGACAAGCTGCTCACCTCATGAATATTTAAATCTGCAAGACAACCACCTGCCTTTCAGGAAGTTTACCAAGCCGTGACCCTAGAAACCAGACGGTGTATGTGTTGGGGTAATAATAAAGGCATAAACACTGTTATCACAGAGCAAACGTGTTATCGCCGCTGGTGTTTGGAACGCTCAGTGGCATTTCTTCAGTGATATTTCACGCGTTTGAGGTGACCAAATATCGAGAAACAGGATCAAAATGGGAGGACACAAGAATCAGTCTGGAAATAGCCAAGGAAGCTGGGTAAGTACGATATTCTTATAATCTTTTTCAAGACATGATTATATGAGAAGAAATCGCCGGCTCCCGAGGCGAAGCTGTATGTTAGGCGGCTGAACCTCGCTTCGATAGCGTGAGATTCTAAGCCGCAAGCAAAACAATGAACGTGCCTAATCTCTGTAAAATGACAGATGCATACATGTCGAGCTTATGGCTATTTCTCAGTCATTTGTAGCAATTATTTCGATAGAACACCGCCAAGTATAACTCAAAATATATTGTTGAACAGTCAGACATATATTGTAACTATGCACTGTAGTAAGCCTTGGCTGAGGTTTAATTGCAAATACACATGTACATTCTCACTACATGAAAGCTAAAAGCTTTCATAGATTATGTAATTTTATACTGGCAAAATATATGCCCCTTTATTTTTACTTCACATAATTATTTATGTAAATTACTACCAAGTATTGGTTTAATCTTTAGATGCAACATACAATTGTATACTACTGTGTTAGGTTGTGAATTCCAGTATTTACCAAAACCATGCATGACTATACGTCATCGCATATTTCAAAACTAATTAATGTATTGATGACACCAGTCTCTCTCCAACATGACCATCACTTTGTTGTATAAAATCCAAGATGTGTTTTTATCTCAATTTCTACACCAGTTTCCAACCGGATACTATGGCCACTTCAGGAGCAAGCATCGCAATGACTTCATCAATCAGTATCGGCAGCAGGCCAAACCATCTCCACCCCAGAAATTCCATGACAAAATAGCTGTAAGTATATGAACATGAAATATATGAATATATATTCATGATATATAAAATATATGCATATGTTTCATACATATTTGTATTCATATGTCATACAAATGTATGTGTGCATATACTGTAAATGAAGTTGTTTTTCCAAAAAAAAAATTGTATACAGAATAATTTATTATGTGTATGTGTATGTATATATATATATATATATATATATATATATATATATATATACATGTATATACAATTGTATGTCTTCATTCCTGGTTATCCTGAGAAATTTTAAATTGGAAATGATTAAATGATTTCACATGTCAATAGATTTCTCTGGAAGGGAATGGATTTGGTCCCAGTCAACTTCAAGGCAGTGTAATATACATGTATTTCAAACTTTGTTTCCTTTACTTTATATTTGCTCTTTGACTAGGATAGGGGGATGATTACAACAATGATGCAGATGTTGCTACAGTGACAATAATATGATGATGGTAATGATGATTATGGTAATAAAAAACATTTTATAGCAATGTTAATAACAGCAGCATTGAAAGATACAGTATATCATGATGAAATCAGAAGATAGAAAATCATATAAATAATTTGCATAATTCATATTGAAGTCTCGGTATAACTCTTGATGTTTCTCTTTCTTTTTCAGGACCGGCCTACTCATCATCACTTCTCTCACCATGACAACCGCTTCTCATTCTTGAACACTGTCACCAGCTTTGAGGGGGTAAGTGCAGATTCAATACCTGTCATGAAATTCAACTGAAACTTGTTACTGCTGATGAATCTATATTTATGTGAATATATTCCTTAATTAATGTCATCTTAAGGAAATGTAGATATTTTTAAACAAAACTTAATTGATATGTTCAATTTCATCTTTGTTAAAAGTCATTTGTACCTGGTATTTCTGAGCCATGATAAATGTATTAATCTGAAAAAAATTATATTCTGGTGGGTGTAGATACAATGTATATTTACCTATTTCAAAATTTGGCAACCTGCATGACAAATTATACATTCAATGTCATAAACTTTACTCTTAAGTTGACTTCATTTCTGTGTTGTTGTTTTTTTTCTGACAGAATCTCGGCAAGAGAAAGGTCCAGTCAAATTACAAGAGTACCTTCATTCCAGACTTCATTGCCTGGGTTCCACACAAAAAAGAGCTGGAATCTGCAGGACCCAAGGTCTCCATCTATCGGGACACCTTCAATAACAGAGGGACATCGGTCCCTGTGCAACAGATTCTGGTGCCCAGTGTCAGAGCCCCAAGGCCACCAGATCCACATCGGCAGCCTCTTCTATCGACTCCTTTCATTGACCCGGCTGTGGCAGAGGAGGAGACGGAACCCCTGACAACAACATACCAGCTGACTCATAGGCACTCTCAACCAAACAGGAATATCAACACTAACATGAACACTGGCACCATCGATACTGAACCTATCCCTCCACAGAAAAGCATGGCTTTCCTGAATCCTCGTGTTGCATCGATACACGAGCGGCCAGCGCCATCCTTGACGAGGCTGCGTCGATCCCGGGTAGCATCGGCGCCCCTCTTCCGATCCAGCGTCGCTGATTGCATGGTTTGGCACAGCCATGGGGACACCGAAGAAGTTCAGGTTCTGCCTGCACACAGGCCTCGCCCTAAGACTGTCATTGGCTTGCTGCCTGATATCTCAAGGACTGAAACTGGCGATGAAATTAGTGGCAACAGCGCAGTTAGTACTCACGGCTTCTCAGAGCCAAGCCATTCCTCTCACTTTGGCATCACACCATCTGCAACAGCAACAGTTCCCATGGAAACAGGACCAATGTCTGCATCATCATCACAGCCAGTGCAAGATACAAGTGTCAACTACTCGCATGCACCAACACAGAGCAGTTGTCCCCAAGTCGGACTGAGTGACAGCATCTGAATGTTGCTGGCAAGTTGCTCGTATCTCAAGAAACTTACAGTGACTTGTGGAGCACAGTAGATGGTTAACTGGTCGGTTGCTATTCTTCGTCAAAAATTATGTGCTAAACATCAGAAAAGCAGCTGAACTGCACATGCGGACTGAAAGCCAGATTTCATGACGAGATGAGGTTCTCAAGGGAGTGCTCATCTCAATCATGTGACTGTGTAAGTCAATTCAGTGTAATGTGACAGGAATATTTTCTGTGCGCTAACTGGAGCTGTTCAAAATGATTTGCATCCAGCGAGGTGCTGATGCTGAGTTTGCAAATAAAGCCTAAAGCTGGCAGATTTTTTTTTTTTTAAAGTGACTGACATTTCTGTGACCAAAGCTGGACTTAAGTGTTGATTTTTACACAGAATTTACTCTTTTATAAGGGTATTACGACCATGTTTCATGTACTAAATTCTGTATGATAGCCTACAAGAGCAATTTTACAACACAAAAATGCATAAACTATAAAAGCAGCAGCTTAACTTCGGTTTGCAGAAATTAATTGAGCCATAACTTTTGGCATTGAAACAACATTCTGTCAAAGAAAAGCATAGTTCTACCTTTTCTGGTGTACAACAATGCGATTTTGCTATTACTTGATATGTGTGTGCTCTTGGTGTAACAAATACTTTGCATGAACAATCATTTCTCAGGTGCTACATGTAACATAAGAACGCAGAACACTAAACGCAGTATGCAGTGTACAGCTGACATTTTTATGCCACCATTGCTTCACTTGTTGATCCTCATATTCTAGCTTATAATATTCAGAATTGTGCTAGTATCTGGTCAAAAGATGGGATTGCTAAAATCATATGAACTGGTCTGTTTTTCATTTATGCAAATGTTTTAACAACTACCTGAAGTGAAACATTTTGTACAGAGTCATCGACAACTATGGGTAAAATGCAAACTGAACTTGTAGACAGTTGTTTTCAATTTGGGAATATCGGACAATGTGCATGATCAAATTTTTTAACATATTGCTTTAGTTTTGAAGCACACACAAAACAAGAAGTCTAATTTTCTTAATATGAGTATGATTTGTTATAAAAGATGTCACATAACATATGTTCAAGCACAGGTTATACAAGAAAAGATACCTCAGATAGTAATGTGTTGAAAACTTAATTACCAGTAGGCAGTTGTGAATTGTTTCTTCCTGCTTTTATTTGGGGTACACCATACTTTTTTTTATAGCTATATAATGCGAGCATAGCAAAAATCTAAGCCATACTTGAAATGCATGGCCATGTTGCAAAAAACATGAATTTCTGATGTGACAATTTTACAATCCGTCCAAAATGTCCAAACTCGATAGTACTTTCTTCCTGTTGCTCAGCAAGTTGAAAAGTATTTCTGTAATGTCTTTGAAACAGTAACAAGTAAGAAAATGCTTTTAGATTTTATCTTTGTGCATGGTACCTTATAAATGGATTTGCCAATTCTTCTATGGTGAAATGTTCTTCCAGTTGTTGGGTCCGTTTGACTTGTGTGTACCACTTAATGTTGTCCACTCTGAAATACAGCTGTACTTAAAAACAAAAACAAAAACAAACACACACACACACAGATGAACTGAATTTACAGTTTAACTTTTTTTTAGTTGAATTGATTTTGATGCAGATCACTATCCACAAGATCAGCAGCAAACCATTGCCTTGATATACAGTTGTATTCATAGATACCAAAGTTCATGATCACACTATCAAATAATATTCATAAATTTGTTTCTGTTCTTGTTTTTCAATCAAGGCAGTTAAGGTGTAATATGTACTTCACATTGAAAAACAATCGCTTCAATATAACATTTACTGTACTTACAGCTTAACGATAATGTTGCAGCAGAAAAATTCTAAATATTTTGGAGGTATTTCCATTGCAGAGTGAATCTCACCCTACTGACTTGTGTAGATAGTTCATTACATGGCACCTGACATGTGGGCTTTCTAAACCAGATGATAAATTATATTGAAACAACTCTAACACGAGATGTGAATCTAAAATCTTTTAAATATCTCAAATCACTGGAAAGATAAGAGATTAAAGTATCGTAAGTTGTATATACAGTTTGCTCTTCTCTACATGATTTTTTTTTATACTTTGCATGTTCTCATGATTGAAGAATAAATTTGAGATTTTACATGCAAACACATATCAGACTTTCATACATTGTTTGTAAGATTGCATGTGATGGTGCATTTGTATTTGTGTGTTGTACATTTGTATGTGTGACATACATTTGTCCATGTGCATGGGTAACGTATGCACTGCATGTATGCATGAGGGTATGTGTTTTAATGGACTAGCTACAATTTCACATGTCAAAACTTGGGCTAATTATTGCATGACACGGATTATAGCCATAAACTTGGAATATATATCTGAGAAGCTACAGATCTCTCAGGCTCTGGAAATAGAAAAATGAACAGCCACACATTTATGATCAAGTTATGTATCCGAAGTCAGTTTGAAGACATGAGATACATTGTATGTCACTTGTTCAAAAATCCAACAAGAATATGCCTAGATGTACCATGCTTCATAAGAACTTCATTATATATATCTTTGTCACACAACATTACTGGGAAAAGAGTAAAGACATCTCCCTATTACTCTGCGACACACATGATCAAGCCTTCCATAGTTAATGTCATACATGAGAGTTATAATGCAACCAGAAACAGGTCTATATTCAACAACAATCCCACAATGCTTTGTAAAAAAGATAATAAAATAACGGGGTTTAATAGTAGTAAAACAACAGCACATGAGTCAAACCAGCTCTCAAATACAGTATTGACTTTATTGTACTGTAGTAATGAATTTGACACCAATGCCTATAGATGTCATACAGAAGATAGAAAAAAAGTACAGTACAGTGTACATGTATTTCACTTTTTCACCACAAAAAAAATAAAAATAAAAAATACAATGTATCAACACATCTAGAAATTGATATAGTTTCCATGACAACAGAAGCAGAGCACATAAAATGGTCATATGACACTTCCTGGGTAACTTCATCCACCACACACAAACAATTCCTCTGGGCTTCTTTCAGCTCACAAGTCAACAAAACCTGGTAAAGGTTCATGGATTAAAGGACAAGTTTGCTTCATAGCAAAACAAGCTTCATTGTTCGCTGGAAAAGCTGCGACATTTGATATTGACTGAATGCACTCTACAAAACACTACCCCTATAGTCTCCATACAGTATTCCTTAACAACGCTGCTCTGCTCAGAAAGATTGCAAGCATTCTTTATTATGGAAATGACTCAACAAACCAAGACCTTGTTTACTCTTCTTCCAAGAAAAGGAAGAGCCATGAAAATCAATCCCTTCACCTTGCAACTGAGAAATCAGGGTGTTCATCACAAAACAATCTCTTCAAAATCCATATGCCCAGCTAGTGAAAATCAAGCTCTGGTTACAAAGGGCAAACAATCACTATTGTTTATCAGTTGTTAGACACATGTATGAATACCAGCATGATTCACCTTCACTTTTGATCTGATTTTGATTTGACCGTTTACTGAAAATGAGATGGAGAGGTGAATCGACATCAGTGGATATGTTGTCATATTTTTCTCTTCTACTTGATAGCACATTTTGTGTGCTTCTGAGATACATGTACCAGGTAATGAAATGTGTGTAAAGTCACTGCAACACTATCAAAGTTGCTGAACAAGTATTCTTCTTGCACTGTACAGGAAATTTGTTGAACTATCTTTCTATTTGAGGTGAGTTTTTAAGTTATCTGTTTTGACATAGAAGACGCGAGTCCCCAACGGCAGTGCCAAGAAATGCACGTTGGATAACAGGAAATGAACGCAACCCTAGAAACAATTACCATCATTACGCTGCCTTCTAGGAACATCAAGATCAATGATTCCCCCTAAATTTGCACTAAACAGGCACAAAATTTTCAACAAGTAAACACTTCTGTTGTGAACAAAATCTTGGTGCACCAACTTTTCAAGAGATGCAAATGTGAGCTTGAAGCATTATGTGATCTAAATATTTGAAGTCTTTCTTATTGAACTGAACAAACAATAAAGCTTTTTTTTTCTTTCTGTCATAGCCTGATTTACTGTTTGTCACAAGGGTAATCATCCAGTAGTATCAGCATGTATAATAAAGCAAGTGTTGACATTGCAATCCCTCTGCACTTGGAATTCAGGCTTTCAGTGTGACGGATTACATATATTCAGCAGCAAAATGCAAACACATGTGCAGAGAACAATGATTACTGGAAAATCACTGTTGAGGCTCGCAACTCATATACTAAATCTGACTCTGGGAAAGATCTATGCAGACTTTACCATGACTTTACCACTGTTTTAAGGGTGTATCAAAGACAAGACAGATGTCTGTTGGCAAAGTTTGACAAGGGACATTTTGTGTAAGACGAGTTGAATGTGTCTCCATCATATGACTGACCTTGTACGGACACAAAGAAAGCAAGTTTATTGACAAAAGCTAGATAATCAATGACGGATTTTGCCCTTTGTCTTGTCAGTCTCATTCTATAGAACTGATACATCAGCAGGAATCTGGTAAGGACAATACACTACAAGTATACATGAACTGTTCTGTGTCAGGAGTCATGCTGTAAGGCAAGATTTAAGAATCATAATTCCTATTACCCTGCTAATTCACTTGTTTTGCCAGCACAAGTTTGGACTGAGCAACACTATCTACTTCTTTTTTCATGTCACAGAAATCAGAAATTAACATTTACTTCATACTAATCCCCCTCACATTCATACCCAGTCAGTAATCATTCTACAAGATGGAACTTGAGAATTTACCTTACGGCACAACAAGAGTAGAACATGACATGTCACTTTGTCCAATAGCTGTAATGTTCTGCAGTATATCCATAAGAATTGCACAAATAAGTTGGGATACAAGACTGTCACCCTTGCAACCTATGTTGGCCCACTTATGGACAGGATAATTCAGATCAGAAGCAAAAATTTTTTGTGGAGAAAAAAGTTCACCAACTGGATGTCAAGCTAATTAGAATTTTGTTACTGTTGCTGTGGTTGGTAGAGTTGTTGATGGGGATGTTGTTATTGTTAATCTACTAGTTTATATGGTTTATAATCTTTGATTAATACTGGCTATACCTAGAGCGGACATCTTTCAGGTCATATCCTAAAGCTGACAGTAGTGATTGGCAGTTTTCAAGGCAGTAACCAATCAGCTCAGAGTATTTAAGTTTTTGGCAATTTCAAAAGTTTCACTCAATGTAACATGCAGCAATTATAAAACTCTTTGTGAGATATGCCCCATAAGAGATATTATACAAAATTCATTGAGAAAAACTTTGATTGTGCTAAGGAAAAATGTATGTCACAATCCATGAAGCAATAAATGCAGGATTTCAATCAACAATTGTGACCAATTTAATGATCTCTCTCAGAGTTGTAGACAAATATGATTTACTCCACTGTGTTTGGTGCATAGATTTGATTTTTTTGTGTGTTGTTGTTGATGTCACATATCCAACTAAACATACTCAACTATGTAAGCTAGACAATATTAGAACTCCTTTGAGTGTCCTATTTGAAAAGAAAAGTGAACAAAGCTAAACAATACTTAAATTTCCTGGCCAAAGTAGAATTCAATAACAGGTACTGAATACACACAATGCAAAACAAAGCTGTATTGACTAGTATACAAGACACATTGGTAGGTACCATGGATCTTCATGAATGCCATAGATACATGGGTTGCAGGGCCATTTTCCTTTGAAAAGCCCAGCACCTATTGTTTCTTCAGTCACCCTAATACTCTGTGACATATTGTGTTCTCAATGTGTGTCAGAGAACAATAATCAATACAGATTATAATCCCTAATCCTTTCACTCTTTGTAATCAAAACAGCTTAACACAATGCTGGCAACCGCTCAGTAAATGTTGGACTTACCGTGATCAAAAAGTTACCTATTTATGGAGGCAGAATTATTTCATGAAGGTCATTACACATCCGAGACTGGGCTTTAATTGCACACTAAGGTTTTCATGTTCTACACAACCAACATAACAAACACAAATTCAATGCATAACGGTCTGAGGCTACTGAAATTGGGCAAATAAAGCCAAGCCACACAGGAAACAAAAAAAAAAAAGCTTTGCCGAGTTACATAGCCAATGAAATCACAAAAACATGAAGATTACTCTTCATAGTAAACGGTAAAATAATGCTTGAAACTGTGAAGTAAGTACATGATAACAAACATCACAAGTCTTTTTATTTTCATCTAAAGTCAAATGGCAGTCAGACTATCTATTTGAATGTACAATCAACCTTGCCGAAGTCAACCTTGCATAAGTCAAATAATTGCCCAAGTCGGAGGTCTTTTCAAGACTTCTTCTCTTCATATCCTATGGATTTTAATCCCTCATAAGTTGAATTTTCTCGTAAGTTGAAGATATTTCTTTAGTCCAAATAGATTTGACTTCGGCAAGGTTGACCGCACTACCTTGAATTTGTGTCAAAAGAGCATAAGGGCAACAAAAAAAAAATGCTAAACACAGTTAATGACTTAATGCCGTACAGACGAGGTTCACATACCCTAATAGACAATTATTGTCTTGCATCAAAACTCTGTTAATGAAATAAAAGAGAAAAACATTTGTCGTTGTACAACAGGAGGATAGGGCTTCTACCAATCTTTTGCAACTTTGTGGGTGAGCTTTTATCCACTCCTGTGGACTTTCTCAAGCCAAGTGATCACACACAAAATTGCTTAAAGGTTGGTAGAAACAATATCCTCCTGTTGTATTATCATCCCAAACTGATGAAAGTTTTCTGTATTACTTGTAGTTGTGCTACAGAATATTAAAATGACATTAAAGGTGCTACAAACTCAATTGCCTGCTTGCTGAGAGCAAACTATAACTCACAGTCGGGCAAGTGAAATGAATGGACACTTGCCTGAATAATGGATGCCGTACTTGCCCCGAATGTCCATCTGGGTAAGCGTGTAAAATATCTCTTGTCATGCCATGGTAGTTCTTGTGGCCTCCACTAGAAATCTCATTCATTTTCAACTCTTTCTCTCTCTCTCTTTACAGTTATCACAATTTTAAACATCAAAGGTTGTGGGTGGGATGCTTGAGGTAAATCTCATTTATTCTAGTTCTAGGCCTAGTTCCATTGCATACAGAAAAAAAAACCAATAAGACTTGAGCAAACCAATAGGTGTGCTGACCCACAAATTTTGTACAGCACAAACATCTGCCTGGTTCATTGGTAGACTATAATCAGTTTAGCAATTCTACTGGTAGGTAGTTCAATAAGTGTGATGACCAAAGAACATTGCACAGTGCGTATCAGGGCAATTACTGGTTAGTGATATGGTTAGAGTAAAGGTTAGGGTTAGGTTTAGGGTAAGAAATTGGGTTGGGGTTAGGATGAGGTTCAGGATTAGAATTATGGTTAGAGTCAGGGGAAGGGTCTGGGGGTAATTGCCCTGGGGGTAATTGCCCAGGGGGTAATTGCCCTAGAACCGCACAGTGAACACATGTCTGGTTCATTGGTAGAGTAGCAAGTCATGTCCATTTAACAATTCGGGTGAGTCCTTCATCACCTTGTTTATAGCCTCTGCACATCTGTCATTAAATCTCTTACATACACAAACTGCCCATCAAAACTACAGGACCACTAAGTGGCAAAAGTAAACATTTATTCAAGGACAAATTGATGATACCAACATCTTCTCTGCAGAAGCTTTCACACAATTACACATATAATTTCAGGATCTGATAGCATGGGGGTATCATGGTAGTGAGAAGGCTGGCCTGGCTTGGATATAATTGAAAAGAATCCTGAAACAAGTTGTGTACAGCTTTACCCCTGACATTTATGTCAGTACACACACAGTTAAAGAATCTTGACTCGAGTTGCCAGTTACAGATGAGCCTATGCTTCAATGCTCATATTCGCTGGTACGTGGCTGACAGGAGCTATTCTTGGTTTTCAAATGTACCCAGGTGAGCAGCAAACAAAGATCCATTGGACCACCCGTGAGCCCCCTTGTTACCAGGTCTTTGAATAAACCTACATTCTACACATTAATGAACTTGGTGGAATACATTACCAATAAATGTACCTGTATACAAATGGAGAAGGGCAAGATTAATTCTTATACTTATAGACTATCGCCATGAAATAGCATATTATTTTGGCAGGTAAAACCTGCTCCAAGTACACAATAATGATGAAGTAAAACACACAAAATCTTTCAACAGAAGAACATGGCAATGATCTTAATCCATCAAGAATTGAGCTACCAGGTACCCAAAATAAAAGGGTGTGATATATCTCACATCTACAGTTGACAAATGTATAGACTGCTTCAAAAGCAAACAAACAAAACAAAACAATTTTAAAAGCTTGAAAGTTCTCAAAGAGTTGAGTCTTCTCGAATGCTGATTGTTTTACAGGAAAAACTAAAGATTCAAGCCTAGAAAGGAGACAAAAATTGTTGACTTTACAAGTCTTGTATAATGACTTAAAGAGAAATTTGCTTCAGTTTATGCTCCATGTGGAAGACAAAAGTTTTAAATCATAAGGTGTAGTGACGCAAATCTTCAATGGGAGAACTTATATCAGTTCTACATATCAAGTTTAATCAGCCAATGCGAATTTCCACAGCATCAAATGCTTTTATGCATGATTCTTACAACTGAGTTGTACTTTCAAAGGAAAACAACAAAACAGACAAAACAAAACTTGCTCTTCTGTTGACTGGTGTGCTGTGCTTACATTTCAATCTCATTCAATATAGGGCCTACATTTTATCTACCCCTGGTATGTGACATGACACAATTAGTATTTACGTCATATTGACTATACTTCTTAAATTTACCACAACCACCAACTTTTACCGCAGTGTTACATACCCACATACTCCAATATGAGGTGTGATAATGTTTATTGGTATTGGCTTAGCCAAAGGTATTTTGCTACCATGTCTTTCTGCTTATACCAAGTGCATACTGCCCTCACTTGCTAGGATTTAGGCAGTATAAACTATTGAGATACATGGCCATTTGCCTTGACAATACTCACGGATTATTTCAGAACAGTGGTACTAGCACTAGCACAATACACTAGATGTAGCCTATCTGTAAAATTTTCACAAGTAAATCACAGAGAGAACAGTTCTCTCTGTGATTTTCACAAGTAAGTCCAGTCTAACAGATTTAATTTACACGCTTTTAGCATACTACAAGGATGAATCAAAATCTTCATCGACACAATAAAGAAGCCAACAAATCTGGCAGCATATATTTTTTGATTGCCATGATTTTTACATACATTAATAGCATACTTGATACGATACTTTTACACTTCCACTTGCCAGAGACACAACATTGATATAGCATAATTTGTTCAAACATTATCTTACATAATTTCAAGTTGATTGCAAAGAGTATATCCATATACGCCAAGTTCACGGCAGCAAAATTCTTTTTTTTTTTTTGTGCATGTGTGTGCTTGTGTATCAGCTAATATTCTTTCTTGAGAGACACAAACATTTCAAGTTTCTTCTTGCACTGAAGTCACTGAGCATGAGACAGTATTCATTCATCTTTAAAGGCACATGTGAAAGACAAACATAGCTATTTACCTCTCTACCTTGTAATACAATCATTTGACAATGTGATACCCAGATGGAACAAAAGGCATCTTTGTCACAGCGCCCTCTATAGTTTTCTTCCGCACTTGGAAGTTGACCTTTGTTCCATTTTTGGCATGGGGCGTGGTTACGTACCCCATAATCACATTCTTCTTCAAGGAGGGGGAGGGGCAGCCACTTGTCACACGACCAATAGAATCTCCTGAAGCACTAAAGATCTCCACACCACCTGAACATAGGAAAGAAAGTAAACTCTCAGCATTTCTCGTGACGGCATGTAAATACCTGAAATCTGCTACTGTGCAATGAACAGCAAACAGAAGGGGGCATGTGCATGTTGAATTTAAATCATTTTGAATATTGATTGAAAGGTAATGCAAATTTGAAGTCACATTTATCAAAACTAAATGCAGTAATATCAGAAAGCAAGGATAATCAATTCATTCCATAATTTCTCACTGTTAGTGATGATTACAAGTGTGATTTGCATAAATCTCAAGGAAGCACCTTGCTCTCAAAAGAATGAACTTCTTAATTTTGATGGCATTCATTCATTCTTCAGTTTTAGGTGTGCTGAGTATTTCCCTGTACCAGCAGGTAGCCTGTGGACCTGAGCATATGTCTTGAAAATACAAAGACAAAAATGCAGAGCAAGCAGTGACACTTACAATGTAATTTTAGAGGTGTTACAGAGTTGTTCTCTGACAGACTGCAAAATGTATCCTAGAGGCATTTATGGTAAATGCCACATGGTTCATCTAATCATGGCAAAGGAAACTGAGGAGGCAACTTGGATAACTAACCATACACATATGGCCTGTGGTGCAGGCCGCTGTGTAAAAGCTGAACTTTCTACACATTTGATCCACCAGCTCACTTTATTCAGCTAAACTTCTGTTCCTCCACACACTACTGTCTTTCCCATTTCCTAAGAATGCCTATCTTTTGTTTACATTACATTTTTTCCTACCTTTCTCTTTCTGTCACGTCTGACTGAAGTCTTTCGTACACCTCCTACGACCCCAAGTCTTTTCCAACTTTTGTCTTCTACAGCACTTTTATATCTAACATGCCAACCCTCGTCAAAGCCTGACACTGGAGGAAAACCATGTATGTGCCTGTAATTCTTCTTTCTTGCACCTTGTGCTTGCTAGAGATCTGTAATGACCTTTAAACCCTTATATTACTGCACCATTTTGCACCACTCCTGTGCATCAAGTACGGAAGTGATGCTATCATTAGTCGTTTGTTATAGCTTGGGTTGGAACCAGCTGCAAGCATGTTTAGCAACAATAGCATTCACAGATATTCAGGCCAGGTGAGGTTGTTTAGAACTAGTTTCCATGGTGATGAATAACAATGACATCACACTTTGGTACTCTATTCCATTCATCTGACTCACCTCTAATTGGTGGACCAGTTGATACAATTCCGACACGCCTCCTCTTGGGCTTATCCTTGATCTGTTGCAAGATGAGGTCAGCTGCCGGGAAGTCTGCTAATTGTCGTCGCCTCTTCCCTGACGAGTGCAAAGAGAGAGACAGCCACGTTTTTGAGCTTCAACAGACATTGAATATCAAAATAATGTACAGTACTAATTGCTTCTTGTAAACAGGAAGGACGGACCTTAAAATGCCATTACACTTTTCATTCTTTCATAATTCAGTCAGTTAGTTGCTTCCACATTAGGACAGAACACAATAAAATGTGTGAATGTGTGCTCTTGGTCCCAAAGTTACAATATCTCCATTGTAATAAAGAAAAGTTTATTTCTCTCTGAAGTATATAGATGGTATAGCTGGCAATCTTTCTGAGTCGTGCAACACAGCATAATCTGAGTAGCATTTACCATTACCTGTGACTCAGGATCCCTACATTAAAACATCTACAAAGTTGACAATGTTCTTGTATTCAACTGCATGACAGAAGGTCCATTTTGAAATATTCTTCAAAAACTTTGTCCTTTGATGGACACAATAAAATCTATATCATGGCATATGTTTTGTACCAGGAATTGACAATGAAAATGTTGAACACACAGAAAGAGGATAAGGATGCGTGCCAATCTTCCCTACTCCATATTTTGCTAATGATCACTTCCTCATACTCTCACTTTTTGAGAATGGGAATAGTATGAATTCAGATTGTATCATATCAATGAACCTCATTTACCTATTGTCCACGTGAGACTGGCTTCTACTGGTGTGGTGTCATCGTCAATGTCGTTGCCATAGAGACAGAGCCCCGCCTCTAACCTCAGGCTGTCACGGGCACCCAGACCAGCTAGGGCTACTGCTGCATCTTGGGATTCCAATAACTTTGTTGTCAGCTCCACAGCTCGGCTGGCAGGAACTGCAATCTGAGAAATACGGCATCACCAAAAATTCAGTTAGTTTTGTGAAAAATACATGCAATCAAGGGTTTTCAATAAAATAAAGCATGAATAAATACACAAGTAAACAAGTGAATATCTTTCAAGGGATGACCAGATTGCTGTTTAAGCTGTAAGTAATGCATTGAAAGTTTATCTTGAATATGATTACATACCTTCCCTTGAGAAACAGAAGGGCATTATGTCCATAGTCTCTACACAATGTCAACATTATTTGTTTTTCCTGCTTCTTGATAAATTTCATCAGGAATAACCCGATCTTTGCCTACTTCCTACAGCTGGGTAAACAATCAATTCCTGTTTCAGCCCCCTCCGCCTGCCCTCTTCCAACCTTATAATAATAATAGTAATAATAATAATAATAATGATGATGATGATGATGATGATGATGATGATGATGATGATGATGATGATGAGGATGATGATGATGATAATAATAATAATAATAATAATAATAATAATAACTAGAAATGTCGCTACAGCGACTGGTTATACCCCCGCCAAACAACATTTCATAAGCTTTGGTCAAAAAACTGAGGAAGTAGTTAAATCTGCAAGATCTTTCCTTGATCTTCTGCCATTAATATGCCGTTACCATGGCAACGTACTTTCGGGTACTGTCGAAAAATGCGTCTTGCACATCTACAACCAAAGGCACACATCTGTACCAAGTTTCATGGAAATTGGGCAAAAACTGAGGAAGTAGTTTGCAACACAAAATTTTCCATCATTTTGGCTCATAATATGTGAGCTGTTACCATGGCAACATACTTTTTGTCACTGTCAAGAAATGTGTCATGCTGACCTATATCCTAAGACAAACATTCAATATGAATTCCATGAGAATTGGAAGGACACTGATGAAGCAGTTTTGCCATGAAGCATTTTGCCCTATATTTTACCAATAACATGCCGTTACCATGGCAACGCACTTTTTACCACTGCAGAAATATGTGTCTTGCACATTAACATATTCAGATGAACATCTGTACCTAATTTCATAAAAATTGATCAAAAACTGTGGGAGGAGTTCGCGACGCAAGATTTGTACCCATTTTTTCCCATAATATGCCGTTACCATGGCAACGTACTTTTGGATACTGTCAAAAAATACGTCTTGCACATCTACAACCCAAGGCACACATCTGTGCCAAGTTTTATGGGAATCGGTTGAAAACTGAGGAAGTAGTTCGCGACGCAAAATTTGCAACGGACCGACCGCCCGACCGACCGCCCGACCGACCGCCCGACCGACCGCCCGACCGCCCGACCGTCCGCTGATTCCTATATACCCTCTTCAAACTTCGTTTGGCGGGGGTATAATAATAACAATGATAATAATAATAATAATAATAATAAAAACAATAACAATAATAATAATAATGCTAATAATAATAATAGTAACAACAATAACAATAATAATAATAACAATAAATCATATAAAAGAGAGACTCATCAGAGTGACAATAAATCACTTGGTAACCAATGTCATAGCAACATTTGCCTTCTTTCTGCTTGTAGATTTATTTTTGCTCATGTTGTTCGCAACTTAATCCCACAATGTACATGAGAGACATCGATGAATGTTTTACATACTTGAAACAACTTGAGTACATGTGCTATACCTATGAGTAAACAAGCCCTTTTTCTTTCTTCCTGTCTTACTGGCAATGATACCTCTCATAGGAATATTGACAAACTCTACATGTAACATTCTGTACATGTGTCCTAAGGGTTGCCATGGCAACCTGACTGGGCTCACCTCTACACCATCTTCTCCCGTGTAGCCAGCCCTTGTCACTCTGCACCCTGGGATGCCAAAGACAGAGGTGGTGACCCCCGACATGAAGGTCAGCTTTTGAAGGTCATCTGACACGCCTGCTTGTAGAACTCGTGCCATGGCTGGACCTAGGCATGTGCGGGAGTAAACATACAAGACTTGTTAATACAAGACACGTTGAAGACTAGTCTCGGTCAAATGTCTATGGACGTCTATGGGAAATGGGTTTTATGGCAAAATTAGCTCATCCTCAATGGGTTGATTTAATGCCAGTAGTTAGATTACACAGAAAATTGGACTACATTTTATGTACACTAACTCACATGGAATGTGATTACCAGTATGCAGGTTTGGTTTTGATAAAAGTAGCACATGGAAGAAAAGTCAACATATAGATACACAGTTTACAGCAATGGAGCATGGAGTGCTCAGCCACCTACCTCACAGGGCAATCAGCCATTGACTATTGTAATCCCATGATTAACTAGCACCCTCAGGCACACCATCTCAAAATACCACTCACAACATGAACAGAGAAGTCATAGTTGGTATCCAGAGTTACTATATGACTGCATAAAATAACAGCCACTGGGACCACACCCAGTCACAGCTACAGATGCAGACGCAGATGTGAGTTGACACACAGTATGTACATATATGTACAAACCGAGAAGGCATTTAACCTCATAAAAATGCCAACAGATCTGTCTGTGATAGCCATCTGTCTGCAATCAAAACTTTTGCTTTACCCCAAGACCCCAAAGGGCTGCTTCAGACAGCTTTACACTACCCTCATTATTCCACACACAGAGAAAATAGAAACAAAGGAACTTTTCATACAAGTAATACAAGTATAAAAGTATAAAATTCTTGTCCCTCCTAGCCCCAGCTTTGCACAAGAGAAACCTACCTTGCAGAGCTACAAGTGCCATATCATGAAGTGGTTCAAAGGTAGCATCATGGCCTTCTGCTCTGAAGGATTCCAGCCTGGACTGTTTTGGAGAAAGAAAATGAGTAGATATGGGATAGAGCAATAAATTTACTTTGACCATGAATAGACCTCATGTTTCCCACATTCTTTTCCATTAAAATATATCAAACTAGAAATGTCGCTACGGCGACTGGTGTATGCCTCCGCCATAATACATGGTTCTCCTAATAGGTCTATAGTACAATGTCTTGACAATGTGTGATGACAGTTTCACACAATTGGCAAAATATTAAAGTGACAGGTTTGCCACAAATGTGCTGAATGTTCACTTTCCTAGAACTAGGTTCAATTGGATGAATGATTAAAACGTCAGAGTGCAGGTATTTGGGGGAACTGATGATTTTCACTTGACTTTTGACCCTTTTACAAGTTTATGCATTGAGTAATTTTCAAGGTATTGAGAAAAAGTATAATTTTAGTATCAAATGGTAAAATAGTATTATCGAAACCTTGCCTTTGACCTTTGACCCCACAGTTCCAAAGAGAATCACTGTTAGGTAGAACATGCATAAATATGTAAGTTTCATGACAATACCTTGAGTTATTTTTGAGATATGGAGGAAAAAGTGCAATTTAGCACTTTCACTTGACCTTTGACCTTTTGACCTTTGACCTTTTGGCAAGAAACTTCCCACAGAATATATATTGGGTTATACATGCATACATCAAGTTTTAAAAAAATCCTTCAGGCATTGCATAAATATAAGGAAAGTAGTTATATTTTGAGGAGTTGACCTTGACCTTTGACCCCTGACCTTTGACCCATGACCCCCAACTTCCCTAGATAATCACTGCCCATCGGTACAAGCATATATACTAAGTTCCATGAAGATACCTTGAACCATTTGCGAGATATGGAGAAAAACATGAAATTTCATTTTTTTTTCACAAAATAACCTGTGACCTTTGACCCTGTGACCCTAAAATCCACACAAAGTATCATCCCCCAAGGATATACCCTTATACCAAGTTTGATGCAAAACCACCACACGGTTCTTGAGAGATCGACAAAAACAAAACGGGACTGACGGACGTACGGACGGACGTACGTACGTACGGACGGACGGACGGACGACCCGAAAACATAATGCCTCCGGCCACTTCGTTGGCGGAGGCATAATGAGCTTTGAAGAACAAAATATTATATATACAAAATTGTATATCTGTGAAAGCATGATCCACTGGATTGTCTTTTCATGGTGAGGGGTCTGATCTAGTTTACCATGTCCAGTATTGAATATAATGTAGTTTTACAGTCAAAAACACTCCTCTATCAATTCACCATGATAAAAAGTTGTCATGCATAATCATCATCTGCAAAAAATCAAGCTCTTATCTTCTACACTTGTTAGCTGATCGTCAAGTCTGATCTAGCATATATCAGTGTCATGCAATTTCAGGGGGATGGGGCACTTTGATTAAAAAAAAATTTGCTGTTTATGGACAAACGATCTGGAGGTGTAAGAGTTCAAACTCGTTTCACTCATATCAAAATGTAGACTATGTAGTTAATCCTTGGCTGTTGGAGACAGAAAAAAAAAAATGAACACACCCTGATATGTGCCTGGTCTTTGTCTGCACAGCCTGCATTGGACACCACATACAGATGGTCCTCTGATGTCTGATTGATGATGAGGTCATCGATAATGCCGCCCTGGTCATTGATCAAGAGACTCAGTGTACCTTTGTTTGCTGGCAGTCCCTCTATATCAGCTACAGGATTGTTAACAAAAACAAACAAGAAAAAGAATATTGAACAAAAAAAAAATGCTCCAACAAAATGGATGTTTGCCACAACAAATGACCATAATTTCTCATTGACAGCACTTTCAAATTGTAATGACGAAGCTAAGGGCCTGGTGTGGTACAGATTACCTAAACAGCTGGTATAGTGAGAAGGACATCGGAATACTTACTTATAATTCATAAATCATATTTGAAACTTTCAAAGGCTTTGGTAATATGTTTTGAAGATTCTAAGATTCATATAGTCTAGCTCTATTTGAAATGTATGTGGTACTGCATACACAGAAGACTGACCTTAATAATGTCCCGAAGAATAAAATGATGTGAACAGATATGATTGATATTGATAAGCATAAACCTTTGATATTCAACAGGGCTATGAAGTCACAGTCTTAGATATGTTTCCTTCATTTTTATTTTTAAAAACACACACACACACACACACACACACACACACACACACACAATTGTAAGACTAAAGAGTAATCCTGTAATCCAATTATGAGATTTATCAAATTTTACAGATAGTACTGGTGTGGTGAAGTGATTAATGTACTGACCAACTGTGAGTGATTCCATGAATTTAACCCTGTCTCTTCCATAGATCTTGCTTTGCAGCATGTGAGAGACATCAAAGATCGCAGCTGAAGATCGGCAGTGCAGATGTTCGCTGACAAGTCCTGCCTTGTACTGGACTGGCATTGAGTAGCCAGCAAAAGGCACCATTTTAGCACCATGTTCAACATGGAAGTCATGCAGGACTGTTTTCTTAAGATCAGCCTAGGTAAAGGAAGAAATATCAATATTTCTGAGTTTATGCCTTAAAAAAAAATGAAGTAAATTTATGGACCTACACGGTATGGTGTCAAAAACATGATTAAAATTTTATGATATCATGGACATTCAATGTAAATTAAATTTTTGTGACTTAGACATTCTTATTTACAAACACTGATACTGTGTCTGTAGACACACTTTTTGGGGATTGACTTTGTTTTATATCAAATCTAATTATAAACCTAAAATAGGCCTATCAATTGCTATGAGATCTAATTTTAAGTTTTAAACTTTATTTAATAAAGAAACAAGCAAAATATGTAATGTTTCGACCCATACCGGTGAACGGCGGTGTAACGATAGACCCTAATTGCATTTAGAATATAAATTCAATTTATCTAAAATTTCCGTGTAGTGCCTATGAAAACAGTTTATATCGCTTCATGTACAAGATTCAAGGGATTACTACATCAAGGTATCAAGGTACTCTAGAAATAGTCTCTAACCATGCTAACGTTAACGTTTAAACCGTTAGTTAGGGCGTTACTTCATTACTGTCTACACGCGAGTTACGACTGACATCGAAATCAAGGTGTGGGACTGACTTTGCCAGATTGCGTATGATTTGAAGTCCGCTTACCTCGCTGCTCACATTCCGAATAACTGACTTCGCACTTTGTTGAATTCTTGATAAGATACGGATGGGGGTACTTACTCCTCGAAGAACTATCATGATTAAATTAAACAGATTAACGAGAAGTTAAGTTCAGCTCTGTTGTGGATCGGCGCACCAGCCAGTAAAGCGGAAAAAGTGTGTTGACCTCAAGATGCACGCATAGTGCAGTGCCGTCGGTGAAGCAAAAAGCGAAGGAAGGTGCGGCCAAGTAGGATCCTCAGGTAGGAGGTAGGAGTAGGGGGAGCAGGGGTAGTCTCACCTACCTGTAAACATCAAAGAGCGCACTCCCCTACCTATGTATTCCTATGTACGGGTGCAAAAAATATATAAATAAATAGATAAATAAAATAATATAAAAAGTAAAAAATGGGGAGGGGGTGGAGTGGACCCACCCCACCCCCCCTGGTTACAGGCCTGCAATATTATAAAGGAAAGGATAAGCAAATTTGACGTCTAAAATGGATCACACCTGTGATAAAAGATCTATATAGGATCGATTCAGATTTTTTTTTTTATATCATTCAGTTGATAATATAACCACATGATACCTGATGAAATAAATCTTATGTCACCATGAGTAGACATGCTGTTATTATCTATAGTGTCAATCGAGAAATCAAGACGGCCAGTGAAATAAAGAGGTAAAAAGCTATACCATTCTAATATTGCTATTGTCTATATGAACAAATATATATATATATATATATATATATATATATATAGTCAATCCAGATATGGCCCATATCCATCTATCAATTCCTGAAAGAACAGTGATCAAATAGGCATAATCTTTGTCGGTTTGCCTTACACTCATAGAATAACGAGAAGTAATATCACCATAATGGACAAAATAACTAATATACATGTATATGAATATGTTTGTGTTAATATGATTACATGATACTTTAATGATACTGTAGCTAGCAGCATGCCTCTTCCCATCTTGAAGAATCACATCAGTGATGGATTATAATTTGTCTGTAATTCTCTCCCCTTTCAAAATACCACACTACTGCGAACGATATGTACACCTTAGTCCACAAATTTGCACATACTTCTGATACCACCAAGTACATAAACGATATTAAATTTTGAGAATTCCAAAATAGGTATTAAACATCCAAAAGTCGCTATGTGTATTGTAGCTGGTTGCAGAAAGACACATCTGACCATTTCATCTACTTGTATATGGGCATTTACAATTTATTATTATGCATGGAGTGTCTTTGTAAACAACACACAGCTTGATTTCTATCAAATACCGGTACATGATCTACGTGTACATATTTCACATTCTTCTTGATGTTGTTTATTATACATATTTGTCTCTCCCCTCTCCCTACCCCCCCCATCTCTCTCTCTCTCTCTCTCTCTCTTGCTCTCTTTTTGTACTTCATTCCATGTTTCTTCCTTCCATCTCTCTTCTTTTTTTTTTTTTTGGTGAGTTCGACCAAAATCATATTTATCATATTGTCTTATCTCTCATTTCATTTTTGCTCCCTTGCATGTCTTCTTCATCTCTCTTTCCTTTTCTCTGACACAGAAACACACATCATCATGCATATACAGTTGCATGATTATGCAACGTTTTTGTACTACATTGTAAATGGATTTCTAACCACGCTAATGCATTATACATTTTCATTTCGTGTCACACAAATATTAGTGATGTACAATATCAAATGAAAACTTGAAATGTATCACTTTAGACAGAATATATATAGACAGAAAAATACAATACTTGTATAGTAAAGACAATTTTTACATTATTCAAACTTTATTTAAAATTTGCATCAAACATTGATACTCTTTATGATGTACAATAACAATGATCCATTTAGGAGTCTGTCATTTCAAATTATTTTGCATACAACTGATGTTCACCAGAAATATCATTCACCTTCCCATCCATTCTGACATTGTTTTGCTTTCAATGCGCCTCCTCTATCTCCTTGTTTTACTCCACACACAATATTTCAAGGTCTCATTCAGTAGATAAATTATGTGCATGTAATAATTTATCATCACACTAAAATTAAAAGACCCTGTCAAGAATCATTATTGCATACATATTTATACAGAATCACATTCAATGAGAATATAGATCAGCAGTTTGTGATCTTACAACTTTCATTTGTACATGGAGACAAACTGAAGAAAATTCACACCTCAGTCTTCACCTCTCTGCTTTATATTCTCTTGCTATACTTAATCACATAGGCAGACGTGTTTCATAAATCAGTGACATTATCACAAAGCCTTGATGGTGACTATAAACACATATACCTGTCCTTATTAGACAGCAAACTCCTTCAAATAGAGCTACCAGTACTCGATGTCAATAAAGGCAAAACTATTGTTGAAAATAAATATCTTGCATTTAGCAGTAAAAAACAAAATACATTGTTCCATATGTTAACATTCAAATTTATTTACATTACTTCTGCATCTATTTCTCTACATTTCTATGTCCTTTTCATGCATCCCATTATTTTTTTTTTTTGGATCTTTTGTCGAGGATCACTGGATCTGTTATGCCTATCTGTCCGTTGTATTGTTTTCCTGTCATGTTAGTCTTGTCTTATTCTGTCTTGTCTCTTAGCCTCCCTTTATTAGTTTTGTTATCCCAGTCTTGTTTAATGTTTATTTTGCATATTGTTATTTCATCATTATCACTTCAGTTCTCATTCCAACTTATTATTACTACAAAGTTCCACAATTATATTCTTCTCAGTTTACTTTGTTTTGCTTCTGCAACCTTATTCTCTGTTACCAAGAGAAGTCAAATGTCTATGTTTTTTTTTGAAAAATGAAATAAAATTTGAATTGAATTGAATTAAAAATAAATATGAACACAATGGAAAACACATTTCATTGAAGACAATTTGCACAGTATGGGTTGTCCCCTCCCAAAGGCCTTCCACAGAATATGACACTATAGACTACTAGGCTCCTACATCTTAACTACCTGTCAGGCACTTTGCAGTTTGCCTCTTCACACTGCCGTCCTGTTAGCCTGAGGCGGTTACGAGCAAACCACATGTAGCCGCGGTCAAAGATCCCAGAGAACACCGGCCACTTCATGAACCCAGTCATCCAGCCCCAGCCCAAGGCTCTGTACATGGCATCCACAGCATCAATTCTGGTGTGAATCTGTAGAGAGAAGTTAGGCAATCAGTCAAGAAAGACACACTGAAACAAAATTCATGAAGTCATAATATTATGGAACTTCTTATCTTAACAAAGATGACTGCAAATGTACTTTTCTCCTCATTACTTTGATGATATTGTTTCAGAGTGTTCTCTTTCCTGAAAAAAAAAAAAACTTTCATTTCATGCTAGAAAGACGAAACCCCAAATTTACATTTCCACTTGCTGTAAAAAAGTGGAAACATGTAGATATGCTCTTGAAGTTTCTGTACAGAGTGTGTTGTTGTTTTTTTTTTTATTCTTTTAGTCTTAGGACATTTTTACTCATGATAAGGTACATGTCTTATAATTTTATGGGCTTTCCTGTTTAAACTGTGGCTCTGATTACTTTACAAAATATGCCATTGCGCATAGGTGTTGTATAAAAGTATATCATATTTCAACATACAATAAGCCAACATGTTTATCATTACATTGCGATACTACAGTGTTATATACAATGTACAACTGGTGTACTCTACAGGTCTACTACTAATAAACTGTATCAATGTTTTCAATAGGTAAATTCTTATAATCTTCACAAACATTATCTATCATCATTATCTTATATTTATAATTTTCTCAACCTTTTAATTTTCAGATATCAGTAGGTGATTCATAAACGAATTTTGCAAATTCATTTGTTGTGACTTGCAACATAGGTGCAGTGTTTCTGCACCTATGTTTTATTTCTTTTGTTTTAACATGTTTGTGTATATGTTTTATTTCTTTTGGTTTAACAAAAAAATAATTGGGGGGGGGGCACCCGGTGTGCCCCCACCGGGCATCCGCCACTGACCACTATCATCATCTGTCATATATGAATGAGGAGTATGAGCTTGGTGATGGCTTCTACATCGATCTTACCACATTATCAGGACCAATCACATGCATGACACCCATTGCCTCATCCAGGGGGATGTTATTGTGCTCTTGCTGGTTGTATCCTGGCTTGGAGATGTCAACAAAGTGGAGGACATCTTTCTTTTTGTTCAGATACCGGACAAACTTGATCTCTTGGATGCAGAGAGGACAGTCACCATCATATAAAATCTGACATAAAAAACAAACAAACAAACAGACAATAACACTTCGGCATAATATCGACAATATCATCTATAGCTGCCTCACAGTTTATGGATTACCCATTTTGTGGAATTTCTTTTCACACAATGAAAATATGTACATGTAGTGCATCCATAGTGTGTAAGGTGTTTGTACTTCATCTCAACACTGCATGTTCTGCATAATATTCTTTAGTGTTAGTAACAGAGTGTGGTTGGAAATGACAAATTCAAGCATTGTCAAGTTTTCCCAAAATGCCGTTAAAAACCACAAAAATCCTCCACATGGACACAGTTTAGTCCAAGAGGTAAAAAGTGCTGAAATTACACAGCAAAACATGACAATCCCCTTGATTTTCCACAATTCTCAACACTCCATTTGCATCAACAGTTTTGCTGTAATTTCAGCAAAACTTAGAAGTGCATTTAGGAGGGTACTTACTTCTGGAATACTGATATCAGCAGAACAAGTTTTGCTGTAATTACAGCAAATCTGTTGGACCGTTGCAGATGCACAGTGAACATCATGCAGGTGGGGGTCTTTCCTTGCACACTTTTTTTTTTTTGTGGTCATTTATGTGTTGAAAATAATTGTATTTGGAAAAGACTCCTGAATGTATTAAAAGAGACTTAAAGGAAACCAAAACCCAACGAGAAATGTGGATTGAGTGAAAGCACTTGTAGAACATATCAGTGAAAGTTTGAGGAAAATCAGAAAATCTAGTGCGAGTGATGAGTTTTAAAAATTGTTGGTGTTGGAACCCCTGGATGAGGAGACTACTAGAGGATATGATGTCATGCGTGGACAACAATATGAAGAAACTGTAAAGGGAATTCCACAAAAAGTCATTTCTCATGAAAATTACTTATTCTATCAACTTGATACTGATACATTAAAGCGTTTATATTCATTATATTAAGGGTTTAAACTAGTAATTATTCTCCCCTTCTTCCTGAAAGGGTTTAGTCAAGTGCTCTTTCATTATGCTAGAAAAGTGAGTTTTTGTGTAATTCCCTTTATATTTTCTTTATTGTTGTCCACACATGACATCATAGCCTCTAGTAGACTCCTAATCCAGAGGTTCCAACACCAAAACTTTAAAAATTCGTAACTTTTGCATCGATTGTCCAATTTTCCTCAAACTTTCATTGATGTGATCTACCTGCACATACTACACAATCAGACCAGTCACACAACTAAAGAGGCGAGCCGGTTCATGACTAAACTGTCTTGTTTCATGACTCAATAATGCATACTATGTATGATCAAACTACACATACATATATATAGGCTTACGGCCGTTTGGTTTCAGTGCATTATAATGTAGCATGATTCTCAGAAAGCCCATGACACGTTGTGAAAATTGGACATGTCAAATCTCTCCACCTGGCAATAAGACCCAGTCACATGACTGAAAACTGGCAAGACTGGTACGCTTCCAGTCTTAAAGGGGAAGTACGGTTTGGTGGCCATGGCACATCTTTGGTACCGGTATTAGCAGAATACATGATAACATTGTGTTAACCGGTAATTGTGGCAAAGGCATGAAGTGTGTGATCTGACTTTAACTGCATAACAAAAGAATGCAAGAAACAGAAAAGTTTGCAATCACAATTACATCAAATCATTAGAGGATATTGGACACTCATTTCAAGAAGTTATACATGTGTTCCTGGAAGAGCTATTCCAAATTTCAGTTCTGCCTACACTTGTTCATGTTCTCAAAGGTCTATAGGTCACATATTTATATTCCAGATGATCACAATGCACAATCGTCATGATCAGTAAGATAGTGTGTCCACTAGATGTTATGGGACCGCTACTTTAATTCCATATCAGATCTGCCAGTTGTCATGTCGCCAAGTCATAATCAGCACCTTTTTGGATTCTAACACTCAATTCCAGAATCCAACAGAAATTTCACACCTTTGCATTTGGAAATTCTTTACAAATTTTTACTGCCAGTCTGATGAAAGTATCATTCCAGTATCCAGTGAAACACCATTAGCCATGGTTCCTCTAAAGTCCCATCCTGCTCTTGACGCCATTATACCAACTGTTCATGCTCATTCTGTGTGAATGAGACGAACTGTACAACTGACAGCTTCCATGTCACCATAATATCTTCTTCGTCAGCAATACAGTATTGCCATAGTATGCTGGTTAATTGATGAGTAGCAATACGTCTTGTGGAGTAGCATACATCTCAAAGAAAACGAAGTATACAGATTCCCATATCTGCTAAAGCAGGCATGAGGTAGTGCCACATTATTAGTCAACCAGTACTTCACTGTCAATTTTGGCAGGCCAGAATGTGGTATTTTCTCCAGTAAATTTGTCTTCAAAGTCACAACTCCACATAACCAATACTCTGTACTTGTAGCTATGTGGGAACAGGATTGTACTACAAAGTGTAGTCTGCCCAGTTTGGCTGCTATGCATTTGACTACATATCAAGTTCAACTTGCACAGTCTACATCCAAGTTCAAGTAGAAAGGCCTACTGTGTAGTTACACAGGGATTAGCTCCTCCACAAACAATCCCTATAAGGATGCAAACATTTTCCTCTTGAAGCAACTACACCTAAAATGCAAGGCCTGGCCTCAGCTAATCCAAACAGTCAACACGTAGGGCCTACTTCATAATATGTTGGATAGGCCTACATGTATTAAAAGTGTACATGTGAAAAGTGTTGTTACAGTGATGGGTACTCTCTTGCATTCTGTGTTGTGTGTGTTTTATAATGAGCAGGGAGGTGAGGCATGTATCTCACCTGCCTTGTGCAAGAAGACAATTGTAGTTTCCAACTATATCACCGTAAACTGTTACTTAGATAATATAATACATTTATGAAAAATATACAAAAGAATAATAAATGCTCCTTGAAACTTTGTTGTTGTCCAAGTAAATGATGTAATATAGAATAGAACATTTCTAAACAGCTCCGAAAATCTGTTGAAAATTGTGTTTTATAGCATTTCTAAACTAAGTTTAACAAAATTACATTGCACAGTATACAAAACTATTCTTTATAGCATTTTTGTTGGTCTATGTTGCATACACTGTACACTACTGTGAAAACTTCAGCTATGAAATGCAACTTTCAATAGAATATTAGGGCTGCTATCTTTTCTAACCAATGATAGGCTATTCAGTTGAACAACAGCATAGATGCCAAGTTCAAAAAATTTTTATGAGTGAGATTTTCATGACTCAGCATCTCGGCGCGTGTGCATGTGCGTGAGCGAGGGAGCGAAGCGACTGAGCATGGGGAGGGTGTTGAAAGGGGGTGTCCGCCCTCCCACGGTAGGGAGCTTTTTCAATTTTTAGCTGGTCCATACTTAAGTGACTATTTTTTACTTATTTTGAAATACAAAAGATAAATATGCCTTCAATTGCAGCTCTGACTGTAATCCTTTAAGCTATGCTCCTAATGCGTGAGAAAAATTGGTGTCATTATATATGTGTGAGATCGTGAGACAGACCCTAAATGCTTGAGTCTCACTCAATGCGTGAGACTTGGTAGCTCTGCAACAGCAAAGTTTCAATGAGCATTCATTATTTGACCTTGGCCTGCATGTGTTACGCCAAAATTTTTATTCTATTGGCAAAAATTTTACTACATTGCTTCTTTGAAGCAATTTTGGGACAAAGTTTTCTGTCATTCAAGTGTTCTACAAAAAGTTTGTGTGATTTTGGAGTAATGCATTGTGGAAAATAAAGGGACATCCCCGCAGTACTAGTGTTTACTGTGAAAGTGCCCATATAGATTTGGCTCAAAAGATATCAAGAGAACATGTCTATAAGCTTGTCTTGTATCAAAAGAATGAGTTGGTATACTATTGGTACATGATTATGTATAAATCCCCCCAAACTATACCCAATTAAGGCCTCCTGTCAATGATGACAAGTCGTAAAAACGTGCTGACATGAGTACAGGTATATAATAAGAAAACATGACTTATGATGATTATATATTGCTTGAAATTTAAATTGCTTGATCATTATTATTAGCGTGGTCATGGAAAATATTCCTTATTGATATATCTAGCTTTACCTTAGCACCAACCATGTGTATAATTATGGTCATTTTCTTGTGTATATGTCACGGTAAGATAAACACATATTTTTTTTTTTTATAGAATCCACTGGGAATAGTCTTTACTTACTGTGAGAAATATGAGTCTAAACTAAACTAAGCAAATATCTACAGGCTTTTATTTCTACATCACAAACATTCTTTCCTGATTGGTTTGACTGCAGTTCAGTTGTTACATAAGATTTCAATCATCTCTAGCGATAATAATAATATTCCACGATGACTAGTTGAATGACATATGTGTGCACGCTACAGTTTGCACTGTTGCCTTCAACTGGACCGGTTTGTGAAGCAATCATACCAGATGCCTGTACTTTTGATGGCTACATGTTGTGAATATAGCTACTCCATGAATATGCTGTTTTCATTTTCTTTGTACATCAGTCTTAGCAAGTACAGTCAGGTTCATTCTGTGCAGTTTAAGCCAAGATCAAACAAACTTGCCAACGTCAAGGACAATAGCTGAGGCAGGAGGGAAGTTTGATTTAACCCTGATTGTGCAAACACCAGTCTCCTTCCATATAGATGTACAGTGTATATTAAGCTCTCTTTCATTAGCTCATGGAACAAGACCAAACTTTTTGGAATGCTTCATAGTACTGAACATGCTATGTGCGGAGGTATTTGGCTGCTGTCTGCTCAAACTGCAAAGGCCCATCAGGTGAGACCACAGTAATAGTGAATGATAAATGTGTTGCTTTTATCAGTGTCAGGCAACAGTATTTCTATCTGAATGAAGCAAGAATGTTAATGTTGTTAGCTGACACTTTACTTTTTTGATACCCCTTTGAACTAGTTTTGTTGCATGCAGAATCACACACATTGTATTGTACTTTGTTACCTCCACCAAAGGGGGAGGTTATGTTTTTCGTTACCGTTGGTTTGTTTGTTAGTATAGTTAGTTTGTTCGTTAGTTTGTCTGTGTGCAAAATAACTCAAAAAGTAGTTAACGGATTGGGATGAAACTTGCAGGAAAGGTTGAGAATGACACGAGTAACAAACAATTAACTTTTGGTAGTGATCCGAGAAATTTTGGGAAATTTATGAAGGATTTTGATATTTTGACAGGTAGGGTCAATGAACTTGGGAGTTCAGGCTGCGCGTATTTGAGGTTTGCATGCGCACACTAAAGCGCGTGCTCTAGTTTCTGCTATGGCGAGGCACGCCGCGCATCTGAGGGTCTAAGACGTTGTACAAAAGCTTCTATATTGTGAAATCGGGAGACTTTCAGCATACAAATGGTACAGGTACTACCTGTACAGTTGTATAAACACTTCAGCATGCTGTGAGTACGTATGGGTGGAAATCGGGGGCCCGTTGCATAAAAGTTACAATGGTGATAATTTTGCCATCCAATGGTAACCTCCATGGCAACAATACTCAACAGCCAATCACAATCAAGAATTCCATGGAAGTTACCATTGTATGGCAAAGTTACCATCATTGTAACTTTTATGCAACAGGCCCCATCTCTATGGAAGAACAAGATCAGTGATGGAAAAGAGAGCTCTGCATGCTTGGTGGAGGTCTGTGCTCTCAGAGTGCTTCTCTAGTTAAATTTGTTATTGAATTACAATGTAATGTGTTCATATCCATTCAATTTCCAGGTTGAGTAATGAACTTGTATGAATTTTTGAATGATTTGGAAATATATAGTGTGTACAGGCCTCAATGATGGAGCATATCACTTTCAGCACTTACACGAAGTTAGATTATATTTGTCTCCTAGACTAAGTTTTTCTTCATTCAAAAGTATTTGGGGGGGGGGTGAATTCAAAAAGATTGAATGGATAATAATGAAGATCTGCATTTCCAATGCATTGATAAAGAGTGCTACTGTATTCTATTACACAGAAATGCAGTTGATATGTAGTTTAAAAAAAGAGTACAATTTATTTAGCATAACATTGATTTTTTTTTTGTCAAAATGAGATGAAAAATATGGAATGAATGGCATTTTAATCCTATTCCCACCTGGGGAGGCATTTGGCCCCCCTTGACGTTTCGCATGATCATTCCGCAACGCATGATGCTCTCACTGGGACATTTTATAACTTTTTACTTTCAAGTATCACATAACTTTTGAGACCAAATTTGTCGCTCTCGGACATATCGTTTTGAAGCCACCCTGTACGCCCCTTTGAAAAATATGTGTTGACCCAAAAATTGCTCAAAAACATGATTTTCTGTACAAATCCAATGTAGATTGTGTTTTTGCATTTAATTCATACAAAAATAAATATTTTTACTTTCAATAGCTGACAATTGGCTGAAAATGGCTGAAAATTTATTTTAGGCTGATGCTTTAAAAAGTTTCTGTGACAAATTTTGACAAAAAACAAAAAGATAAATAAGACATTCAATAAACAACAAAATTTGAAAAAGTAATTATTAAGCAAAATTTTTGCTTCACTATCATTGTTAAGGATATTGAAAATTGTATATTCACCTAAAAATTTATGTGCAAAAAAAAAGCATAAATTAGCATTTATTAATTCAAAATACATGAATCAAAATGTTAAAAATCGAACCATACAGTCTTGTAGATTACATTGGCCTCTACCTTAGTGCAAATTTTCGCGAGGATCACGTGATCCACAACTGAGATCTGAAGTGGGGCCAAAAAGTCCCCCCTCCCCCGATGGTTATAAGTCCCTCAAAAAACCAGGTGGGTGTAGGGTTAAAGTTCTTGAACAGTCAATAATGAATATGCAAACAATGAATTGAAGTTGCCATACCATCACAACTTGCCATACAATTCAAATTTTGAATTTTCAGTTATTCATTCAAAGGCAAACATGCATCAGTCTAAAATCCTGATAGATCGACCTGATCATTGAAGTTATTTAACCAGGAATGACACCACTTCAATAACAGAAAATTGAATCTTATCATTTCTTTGGACATGATCAATAGAGAATTGTAAGGTTATAGACAACATCAGCTCACTCATTTGCATATTTATGTCAAATACATGCATGAAAATGTATAAAAACTGTTCTGCAGTCAACAGTTCTGCTTTCAAATGTTTGAAAACTGTACTGCAAAAATTAGCAAAACTTCACAATTTCGTAACTTCCCTATTTCACTATTTATCAAATTCTGATAAAAAAATTTTTCACTGTTCTCCTCCCAAGTTTTTACTCTTATCGTACTATACAGGTTGATTTTACTAAGCATGTGAACCATTTGCAAAGGATGTAAATATCAAAAAATGGCAAAGTCCAACATTCTGAAATTTTCACTTTCTTTTTTTATTTGGTGCGACAATGGCACTGAAAATAATTCTCATCATGAGTAACACACAGCTAAACATTTGTAAGTAGAAAAGCACTCTGAGAGCGCAGACCTCCGTCAAGCAGCTCCCACTTTCCACCATGATCTTGCTCTTCCATAGAGATCAGTGATTTCTGTCCACTGAAAAATCGCCCGATTTCACAATATAGAAGCTTTTTTAACGTTGTAAACCCTCAGATGCGCGGCGCGCCTCGCCCAAGCAAAGATTAGAGCGTGCACTTAAGTGCCTGCATGCAAACCTCAAATATGCGCAGCCTGAACTCCCAAGTTCATCGACCCTTCCTGCCAAAATATCAATAATCCTTTATAAATTCTCCCAAAATTCTTGGATCACTACAAAAAGTTAATTGTTTATTACTTGTGTCGTTCTCAACCTTTCCTGCAAGTTAATCTGTTAATCCCAATCCCAATCCGTTAACTACTTTTTGAGTTATTTTGCGCATGGACAAACTAACTACGTAACAAACAAACCAACGGTATAATGAAAACATAACCTCCTCCCTTGGTGGAGGTAGTATAATAATGCCTCAAAAGGTATGTGAATAATTTGCAGATATGTTGTAAATGATCAGAAAAACTTCACAGATTTTGCTATTGACATACACGAGATATTCTACAAACTGTTGAGTTCCATAATATAGAAGTTCACAAAGATTTCCAGAGCATTATGCACGTCTTTTGAAGGTTATATATGTACACATATGACAAGGCTTTAACACCCTTTTTCAGAGCAAATTATGAGCAGATCACAAACAAATGTGCAAATGCACAAGAAATTGTCCTATTTTTTAAAAACTAAAAATGACACCCACAAATATTTCACAACACTTTCAATTCCCTGCTTAGGTTTTGCAATCATTTGCAAACTATTAAAAATGTGAATGTTGAAGTTTGCTAGTTTTTCATTCACATCCTTTGCCAGGTTTACAAGCTCTGAAATCAGTGCTTGAACCTGGAATGGAATTCCTGGTTAATAACAAATGTTACAAAACAGTGTAACAAGGCACCAATATGCGATATGTGGTAGACTTGCCATTATTGTGTAGGACTTAACGATTTGAATAGAAATAATATTGTAATTAATTAAGGATACTTGTAGAAAACTTCTTAAACAATTAGGAATCTAAGGAGCAAGCATTTTGTATTTTGTTTGTTTACATATTTGTTTAGTCTCTGGCATCAGAGCAATGTTAAGCTTTAAGGGAAGAAATGAAAATGAAAATTAATGTAAGAATATGTAGCAGTACATCATTGTAAGCTTTACAGAGCAGCACACTCTTGCTTTGTGAAAGAATACATGCCGCAGTTTTTGCAGAACTCTCCTCCGTACACATTTAAACTCTTCTGATTTGTTCATTTCATTTGTAGGGTATCAGTTTGATGGATTCCAGCTTCACGCAACATCAACAACAAGCAGCATCAGTCCAAAGTTTGATGTAAACCCAGGGGCATAATGGTCGCACCTTCAAGTATCTGGTAGTTTAACAGATGCATCAGTTATCACAGAATGCATACTGGTGTGTCACGTGATTTAGGGTAGTACAGATCATTATAACATAAGAGTTTAAAAATCTATGACTGTAGCTTAAAGGACAAGTTCACCTTCATGGACATGTGGGTTGAGTGAATGCAGCAAAATAAAATAAGTAGAACATATCAGTGAGAGTTGGAGGAACATCAGACAATCCGTTCAAAAGTAATGAATTTTGAAGTTTCTGCTCAGCCACAGCTGGATGAAAAAACAATAGCTTGTGATGTCACATGTGTACAACAATATAAAAAAAGAATAAGAAAATTCAACATATTCCCATTTTTCTCGCATAACACAAGAACACTCAACTTCTCTCTTTCAGAAGACAAGGGGAATAATATTACCCTTAACATCTTCAGTAACAGGTCGAAGAAATGTGCACTTTATTCAAAAAGTCAAGTTTTGTGAAATTCTCTTTTTTATTTTCCTTCAATCGTTGTATGCAAGTGACATCATACACTGTAGCAGTCTTCACATCCAGCAGTGACTGTGCAGATACTTAAAAAATTTCATAACTTTTAAACAGATTGTCTGATTTTCCTCAAACTTTGGGTTCTGCTAATACTGCTGCATTCTCTCAATCCTTATGAACATGAAGGTGGACTTGTCCTTAATTGCCTTATCACAGAATGACACAAAGTGTGATTTATAAATCCAAGTAGGTTAAAAAGAATGGAGTCACGACCATCTCTAATATAATCCTTTACCAGATGTTCGATGCTGCCACTCAAAAATGTTTGAAGCATGTACCAAACTGGGTCTGCCGTGCAGATAGGAATACAATGGACTCTTGTCTCATTGTATCACCAGGCACTCTCTGGGGAAGATGTGTACATCTTTGTGATGGTAATTACTTTTTGGCTATCCCTTCTTATTAAAGACAGGTGATATAATTATGATGGTTAAGACACAGGGATGCGCAAATAGAAATTCAAAAAAAAAAAGGAAATAAAGATGAAAATTACCAGACTGCACAAGTGTCATCGAAACCAGACATAAAACTTTTTGTTAACATGTAACAGCGATTTCTAACGCCATACCCTAAATCCTAACTGTATTTGGTCTCGTTTATGAAGAGTTAGAATTTATTACAAAATTGACTTCTATCATAAGTCTGTGGCAGCAATTTAAAATCAATTATATCTTTTGATTAAACAGGGTCCTAGACTATTTTGACCCATGGAGATACAAAGGTAGATGTACAAGACACCATTTTTGTTAGTATCGCATAATGCGTTGCCATGGCAACGGCAAATTTTCATGAAAAATTTTTGATTGACCTACTTTCATTTTTTGAGCAATTAACCCCAAATGTGGCATGTGTAACTCCTATCAAAAGAAGATGTGCAAGACACTTTCTCCATTGGTATCGCCTGGTGCATTGCCATGACAACAGCAAATTTAAAAAAAAATACAGAATGTTGTGGATGGAAGTACTCTTTCATTTTTTGAGTAATTGACCCGAAATTTGGGATGTGTGACCACTTTCAAAGGAAGATGTGCAAACGCTTTTTGTTAGTGTTGCATAATGCATTGCCATGGCAACAGCAAATTTTGACAAAATCTTATACACGTACATTGTGGTTGATCAAACTACTCATCAGTTTTACAGCAATTCAGTTGAAATTTCGGATATATAAGATGCCGTCAATGTAAGGTGTAGTTGTGCAAGATGCTATTTACGTATGTGTGAACAAATATGTTGCCATGGCAACAGCAGTTTTTTGTACCAATCATACAAAAAAAAAGAGTGGATTGACCTAACTCACTGTGTTTTTGGTGTACTTGACTTGAATTTTGGCACATTTATGACTGTGTGTAGAAGTGCAGAACACATCTTCTATCTAGACATTTATCAATACGTTGCCATGGTAACAGCATTTTTTCACTAAAAGCATTACCTTTATATGCTTTTTAGCTAACTCCCTAAATCTTTAAGCATTTAGCTCGAAATTTTTAGCCCATGTGACTGCTATGATAGATGTGAAAACTTCATCTTTGGTTATTGTTGAATGATGCATTGCCATGGTAACAGCATATTTTGAATGAAAATCATCCAAAATTACTGTGGATTCAGTCAACTTCCTCAGTCTTTGAGCACTTGGCTTGAAATTTTGCATATGTGACCACTATAGTACGAAGATATGCAAACTTAATCTTTCATCATTGTTGAGCTATGCGTTGCCATGCTAACAACATTTTTTTCATTAAAAAGCATACAAAAATACTGTGGATTCAGCCAACTCCCTCAGTCTTTTAGCATTTAGCTAGAAATTTGGCCCATGCGGCCACTGTGGTATGTACAAAATGTGGATGTGCAAACTTAATCTTTTGCCATTGTTGAACAATGAATTGCCACGGTAACAGCATATCTTGAATAAAAGTCCTACGAAAATACTGTGGAAACAGTTTACTTCCCTAGTCTTAGAGCATTTAGCTTGAAATTTGGCACATGTGACTGCTGTAGTACAAAAATGTGCAAATATAATCTTTTGTCATTGTTGAACTATGCGTTACTAAGGTAAAAACATTTTTCCCTATAAAGCATATAAAATACTGTGGATTCAGCTCACTCCCTCAGTCTTTGAGCATTTAGATTGAAATTTGGCACATATGACTGCCATGCTACACAGATGTGCAAACTCAATCTTTGGTCATTGTTGAATAATGTGATGCCAATGGTAACAGCATAATATTTTCAATGGAAATCATGCAAAAATACTGTGGAAACCTCCCTGAGTCTTGAGCATTTGTAGGTTGAAATTTGGCACACGTGACTGCTATGTTATGTAGATGTGTGAACTTACGGGTGTTTTAAAGGTGAGTAAAATAATATTTCTACAGGGTCATTGGCACCTCCATGCCTTCAATTGTCCCTGATGTTGGGAACTTAATTAATAATTTCATTAATTTTTACATGCAAAAATAGATAAATAAATGAATAAAATAAATACAAAAACTTAAAATATGAGAGAGAGCAAAGAAATCATTTACAAAACTCATCAAATATTTTTGAAAGAAAAAAAAAATGTATTCATTTTCCTCCATTTTTATTTGTTTTTGAGTGGGTCCCTTTGGTGTTTTATTGTTTTTCTATAAGTTTGTTGAGTAAGTCTCATAATCATGTGAAAGTATAAAAACAGCTAATTATCTCTATGTAGAAAAACTTACCACCTTTCTCAGAAGGAAACTTTTGTGAGGTAATTTTTTGTTTTGTTTTATCTGTTCAATCAATGAATGGGAGCAGTTTTATAAAATTTGCACAATTATTATTCATAAGGCCTGACTGTTAGTCATTGAAGCTATTTAAAAGTTAACAATATGACATTATTTTGAATGAAATTGTGTATGTCTTTTATTTATCCTAAGTTTGTATCATCTGAGCAATTCATATCCAAGATGCCATAATGATTGCAGTGTTTTTGAAATGATGAGAAAGCACATGAAGCATCCTAGTATTTTGCATGAGTTCTGCCTGTAAATGTACATGTATATTGAATAGATTTAACAACTGTCAGTATTCTTCTTTTCTGATACAGCATTTTTCTTTTTCTTGTATGAATTCCCATGTGCATTACAAATGCCACATATCAAGTACCAAACTGTAACATCCCCCCCCAAAAAAAAAATGGAAATAAAGAAATGTATTTCAACAATAAACACAAATCTTATTATATTATTTATAATTATTTGGTATTTGTTGATAGATGTACTGAGATATGTTTTGTGGAGTAAAGAGGAAATAGAATGAAAGACAAAAAATTGAGTTGATGAGTGACTTGTCTTACTTCTGTCAGCTATATCATGGAGAGTGAAAGCATAAACATGTTTGAAATCCATCATATGCGACAAATTCATCGCATTTAGTTGACAATTACACACTAATATTGTCAATTTCAACAAACCAGGACATATGCATAATAAAAAAAAAAATCATAACATGATAATAGGTCCTACAATATGCACTCCAGCATCTGTCCAAAGGCCTATATAATTTTGCTGAAATTACAGCAAAATTTGGTCTGCATGGAATGACCTGCACATACATCATGTTTCCTGAGCATTTGTGGTGGTCCAAGAAACTTGCTGTAATTACAGCAAAACTTGTTCTGCTGATATCAGTACTCCAGAAGTACCCTCCTAGATGCACTCACCAAGTTTTGCTGAAATTGCAGCAAAACTGTTGATGCAAGTGGATTGTTGAGAATTGTGGAAAATCAAGGGGATTGTCATGTTTTGCTGTGTAATTTCAGCACTTCTCACCTCTTGGACTAACCTGTAGCCATGTGGAGGATTCATGTGGTTTTTAAGGGAATTTTGGGAAAACTTGACAATGCTTGAATTTGTCATTTCCAACCACACTCTGTTTAGTATGATGTTCATGCATTGAAGGTATTTTATTGTCTGTTAAAATGAACACAAAAATTCACCTTTCCACTGACCATATATACATGAATGACGCTATGCTGTACAATATGTAATTGTATTTTATTACCAATACTACAGTGTACATGTGCACAACATAACTTGGGGAAAAGAAAATGATACAAACTCAAATCTTAAAATTATACATATACATGTTATCACAATGCCTCTCACTTGGCCATTGATTTACACTATAAACTTGACAGTGAATTTTAGATTTTTTTTTCCTTTTTTTGCCTCAGAAGAGCAGGCAATGTGCAAGTAGTTCAGCATTAAATGCACAAGTTGTAACTATTTTAAAGAAATAATTGTATTTTCTATGTTTTTCTTTATATTTTGGCCACCAAATTTCATTGTTGGGGGAAAAATGATTTTGGTGACCTGAATGCAAAAGGCCATAAAAAAAAAAGCATCGTGTACGATGTGTCATGTAGATCTATATTCATCCTATATGATGATAGGCCTATATGAGTGGCCCAGCAATATAGATATGGTGATTTTTGCATGCAATTTAACAGTCCATGAAGACTAAAAATTGCATGTGTATAATATGTCTCCATGCTCTAACACTAAATTAAATTATCAGTTTAATTCAATTTTGTAGGCATGTCATCAACAATGATATTGATAAATAAGTCGGCATGCATCATAAAATCTTTATGTCAAATACTGCCTTGACAGCATGGTGAGTAAAGCAAACTAAAGTAATGACAAATGGGGCAAAAGCTGGACTTTTCACACGACATGTTCACAATCTACATACCTTGGTTTTGCCCGTCTTGTTCGCGCCATCATTACTCGCTGCACTGGACGATGCGTCGACCGAGTCTGTCCCGCTGGCTGTCCGTACGGTGCTCGTTGAAGCGAGGTACCTCCTGCAAAGACTGCGACCAACCGAGCACGATTCGTTCGCGGTTCTCGAGTGCAATGTTGACCTAACCAATCTCCGTGAAATTGAATTCATGGTCGAGTCCTCTTTCCTTCAAGGAAACTGCAAAGTATCTAAATCTAAACTAAGTGTACAGACCGCTGTCCTGCTCCCTTTAGTCAGGATCGATGGCTGGCTTACGTTTGACTTCGTCTTTTCCACGCTTCGAAACATGCACGGAAAACAAAAGTTATGCAATAAGAGTGTCAAAAACTAGTCTAGTTTCCAGGCATTTCTTTTATTGTCTGAGTTTGTTGTTGTTGTTTTTGTATTTGAGGCGCGTCATTCAAATATGAATATTTACGCCTTTATCTTTATAATATAATTATTTTACATATAATAGATCAATGAAAAATTATAACTTTTTACTATCATTTTTATGCGCGCTATGTGTCTGCTGTTATACGGTTGGGACAAATAAGTTCTGGTGCATGCTGATGGCAAACTCTGATCAGCCCGGCTCGTTACATTGAGCAGGCTTCTCGGTCGCGCACACAGACCTAGATCCCTCATTTGCCGCACTCAGGACCCTCTGCCCAACGCATATTATGGTGCACAAGCAGACTCCCGAATGCGATATATAAACATCAAAATTATGATATTATTTCATATATACTTTCCATTACATAAACATATAATTTACAATAATTCATTTTTTTTTCATTATATAATAAGCAAACATCCGGTTGTGCAGTGTGCAAATCTAAATTAAATAAAACTCAAAAGATAATTATCTGTATAACTCTAGAAGACTTATATAAGTCTTTTAGAAAACCTTCTTGTTCTCTTCACATATGAGATTAATGCCCTCAAATGATCAACATTTTTTGTGGATAATACTTTTCTGATATCCCGTTGATCTTTGCCTCCAATGTCTGCGATCAACATGGCTCTCTCTATCAAATATTTCGGACAATCATATAAAAAATGACTTAAATTTTCCTTTTCGGGGCAATAGGGGCAGTTGCCTGTTTCATGTAAATTTACTTTCCACTTATCATAATTCAGTCCAATATTACCCATACGGACTTGATGAATAAGTATTTGTTCTTTCCTGTTTTTTAATCTGCATTCATATTTTCCACTTACATACTTCTGTACTTCTTTTAAAGGGGACTGTGTTTCTTCCCATCTTTTTTGCCACTTCTTATTAAAATAACTACTCAAAACACATTTAACTTCCATCTTATTGAGTCCATTATTGATTCCGATATGTTTCTCTTGTAGGGCTGTTTTTGCCGCTTTATCTACTGTCTCATTTCCCGTGATGCCACAGTGGCCGGGCACCCATTCAAAGTGTACTATCATACCCCTGAACAGCAGGTGCATCGAAAGAACGTGTATTTCTTTCACAAAAGCATCTTCGAATTTACATGTTTCAAGGGCCCGGAGAGCACTTAAACTGTCAGTAAAAATTACTACTCCTGTATACACATTACTAAGTTGTCTCAACCAGGTTAGTGCCATAAAAATTGCAGCAAGTTCCGCCCTATATGATGACGTGAAATCCTGCAGTCTTTTCGATTCACTGTATTTGTAATAGGGTGCGAAAAAAGCAGCTCCCACTATGCCTGTTTGACTTCTGGATCCGTCCGTGTATACATGCAAGTAGTGACTCCACTTCTTTTGTGTAATTTCTAAACTCATTTGATTTTGAAACAATGGATTATCTGACTTCGATATTAATCCACTTAACTCAGTTGAGACATTCACTTTTGGGACATGCCAAAGTGGGATAGTTAAAGGAGTTACCGGTTCAACAGGCATATCGAGGTAGACTTCCTCTTTCATCTGCTTTATCCTGTTTCCAAAGGAGTTACTTGTACAAGTTTTGTTATCATAAAATCTATATTGCCAACAGTCCCCTACATCTTCCAGCAAGGGGTGGTTGGGAGTTGTTTCAATTCTCTTGATATACCTTGCACTCAGTAATTTTCTCCGCATATCTAAGGGCATCTCTCCTGACTCTGTTTGGAGAGTTCTCAGGGAGGTTCCGACTTTGCTACCCAAACATATTGTCAGAGCCTGATATTGAACTGAATTGAGTATATTTTTGACAAAATCAGATGCCGAGTCATATGCTTCACATGCATAATCCAATAAAGAAAGAATAAGGGATTTATATACTGTTATCAAATCCTTTATTCCACCACTCCATTTTGCATATGCCAAACATTTAAGTATATTTATTTTCTTTTTACTTCTACATGCTAAGTCTTGTATATGAGATTTCCACGTTAACCTCTTGTCTAAAATAACTCCGAGATATCGGTGTTCTTTTCTCTGAATAAGTGGTTGTTTGTCTAGATAGAATAAAATGGGCTCTTCTTTGTTGGATCTTGAAAACAGTATTGGTACTGTTTTGGGGGATGAGATGAGCATGCCCCATCTTTTGAACCACTCGTTAAGTATATTCAAGTATCCTTGTAAGCATAACACAACCTCGGTGGTGTCGTTACCTGATTGCCATATTACGCAATCGTCGGCGTATAATAGGACTTTGGGGTTAGGCCCAACTGGAATATCCCTGAGCATCAGGTTGAACAGAATGGGACTCAAAGGGCTTCCTTGGGGTAATCCGTTAACCATCTCCATTGTTTCAGATAGTGCATTGCCCACACGCACCTGAAAGGTGCGCTTTGACAGCATGTTTGCTATAAAATGTAGCAAATTCCCTCGAATGTTTGCCTTCCACAGTTTGACCAGGACGGCTTCGGGCCACAGTCTATCATATGCTTTAACTAAATCAATAAATACTGCGACTGTTTTAATACTCACTTTCAAATTTTTCTGTATTTCATTTTCCAGGTGAATTATATTATCCACACAGCTTCTGCCTTTACGGAATCCACTCTGTATCGGAGATATTAAATCATTCTTTTCCACCAAGAAGTTTATCCTCTCTTTAACCATAATTTCCATAATTTTCATAAAACAGGGTAATAATGTAATTGGTCGGTAAGAACTCAATTCTGTGGGGGGTTTATTTGCTTTCAGGATTGGGATCAAAATTGAGTGTTTGCATGCTTGTGGTATAAGACCAGTTTCCCAAATTCGATTGTAAATTAATAGTAAAAGTTCTTTAGAATGTATGGGCATGTTGCAATAAACCTCATATCCTATTCCATCAAATCCAGGCGTTGTGCCTTTTCTTGAACTAAGTGCTCTCTCTAATTCCCGGAACTGAAAAGGTTCATTATAAACTAATTTGCGACTGCTGTCAGAATCTGTCCTCACCGATCCCCAAACTTCACATATATCCTTATAATTCTCATCATTTTCCTCTTTCCCGCCTACACTACCGAAATATTTTCCTAAAACATGTGCTTTGCATTTATCGTTGATGATAATGTCCTCTTCGGAGTGTAAAGCAGGCATGTTTTTTTGTTTCACAGGTATTCCGTTTAACCTCTTTATTGTTTGCCAAACCTTTGAAACTGAGGAGAAGCGGTTTAGTTTCGCACTGAAGGATTGCCAGTAGTCGTGTTTGGCTTTACGGATGGTCCTCTGGGCTTCTGCTTTCCTTTGTATGAATTCGTTTTGCAAAGCCTTTGACCATTGTCTCCTTAACTTTCTCTGTATTTTGTTTCTCTGTTTTATTTTGTCCGTACAATCCTTCGTCCACCATGGGACAGGGTTACGCTTTATGTCTTTTGGGCGGTAGCTTGATATTCCTAATATTTTGGTTAAGCGTACCATAAATTCTTCAAACAACGTTGTTGAAGAGGCGTCTTTCTCGAATTTGTCAACACAATCAACAGTTAACTGATCATTACATAAGGAGGCAAATTTCTTCCAGTTGATCTTTCTGAAAGATTGGTTTTCGCCTCCTGTGTTGATTTCACGTAAATGAAAAGGATTTGCGTTAATGTATAACTGAGTGCATACTACATAATGATCACTTCCAAGTGATTCTGTTAACACTTGCCACATGCATTTACCGGCCAGGGTTGCCGATGTGATAGACAGATCTAAACAAGATGTCTTGCCGGTGTGACTATCCAGTCTTGTTCCAGAACCATCATTTAAAACAACTAAGTTATTACACATCATAAACTTTTCAAGTAATTTACCGTTGAGATCTGTTCGTAAACTACCCCATAATACATTATGAGAATTAAAATCACCGACTATCAATACTTTCGATACATCTCTCACCTTCGAAAGTAATATATTCAGAGTATCATCATTCAATTTCTTGCAAGGATTATAATAATTCACTACCGACAACACATAATCGTCCAAATATATATCAATCAGTTGCATCTCTATTTCTTCGTAAATTTGAACCTCCTCAAAACTTACTGAGTCATGAACGTATATAGTTACACCTCCACCACGTTGTCCATTTTTTCTGTTTCTTGACAGTGTGGTGTATTGGGGAATATTTAACTCAGTATTTTCCGCAAACCAAGATTCTTGTATACATATCAAATGAATTACTCCTACATGTTCAGAATTTATATATCTAATCAATTCCCCTCCATGGGCATTCATCCCTTGGGCGTTCCACTGGAGAATGACCAGCGCAGTCATGAAAAGGTTTCTGTTTAACTGCTGCATTTTGATCTTTCGATCAATACCTGTTCCACAAGAGAACGAATGAGTGCGAGTATCTCTGGTTCCGTTTGCTCACTTACGAAAATTAGAACAATTTTGACCACAAAGGAAATTATTTCCTCATTTGAAGCATTCACAAGAAAGTTACTTCCAGGTGGATTTCCTTTTTGTTCAGTTTTGTCAGTAGTTGAGTTCGATGTTTGGCTTTCCACTACCTTACCCTTATTCGTATCTGTTTTCCTGTCTGTTCCCACCATCAGATTGCTGATAGTTTCAACAGCTTGGCTTACAGTACTGGAAGGGAGAGATGGGAGAATGCGTGGCGCCGTTTGTTTCTGTGGTTTTGTTCTTGCCAACCCTTCGGCACCGGCTACCGGCAGACTGCCGCTATTGGTTGCCATGGTTGCCGCTGAGGCGTAGCTCACTCGATTGGGAAGAGGAGTTTTCTGTGTCTTTTCTTTTGTTTGTTCTTCTTTTGCCCGATACGTTCTTGCGGCCTCGGCGTATGACAAACTATGTACCGTCTTTAGCTTTTGTATTTCTTTCGCTCTCTTTATCATCTTACATCCATTGTAAGCCGCCGAGTGGTCGTCGCCACAGTTAACACATTTGGGATTTTCTTTTCTGGGACATTCCTCAAAAGAGTGAGATTCCCCACATCTGACACATCGGGTCTTTGAACGGCAGTTGGCTGCCGTATGACCGTGACGCTGACACTTAAAGCATCTTACAACAGGTGGAATCCACTGTTTTACATTAAATGATTGAAAGCAGAGAATTACCTCTTCAGGGATTTGTTTTGAGTCAAATGTTAAAATGACACTGCGTGTTGGGGTGTTATAGAAAGTATCTTTCTTTTCCTGGTTGTAGGTTTTTCTAGTTATTCTCTTTACATTTATCACTTTTTGTCTTTTAAGTTCTGACTTGATCTCTTCCTCTCCCATTTCTATGGGTACCCCTGAGATAACTCCTTTGGCGCTCTGATGCTTTTGTGTTTTGACCGGGACATTACCGATTTGCTGAATATCGGAAATTTGTCTGAGTTGTTTTTCGTTGCGGCATTTAACTAGGATTCCTGCGTTCATACTTTTCATGAATTCTGGCGGGCTTCCTGACACGTTTTGGATTGATTTGGCAATTACCAGTAAACTTATGTTGCGAAGAGATTTGGAACGCTCGATGGGGGTGATAAACACTTTCAGATCTGGAGGATTTGCTTTTGGCGTACGAAAGACGTTTTCGTAATTGTCATAGTCCGTTTCGGAATCTGTGGAATTTGACATAGGGTCCCTTTTGGTGCTTATCTCTTCCACCGTACTAGAGCCTTCTCTGTACTTTCGTTTCTTACGCCTGCCTGAAACAACTCTGTAATCTTCTTCATGAACTTTATCATAGCTAGTGTCGCTGTCTGTCCCCTTGGGGTCAAAAGCCCCTGTGGGGTCTACAGCTCTATCGTATTCTCGTGAGGCGGCAGCCTCCGCCATGGTTTCACAAGACGCCAATTGGCGGGAAAGTTGAGTTATGTCTAATTGGTGCGAAGTGCGAAATTCCGGATGTTTGCTTACCTTAAAACTGTTCGACGGCGTGCTTCTAGAAAGACGTATATTCCATATGCCTCAACTATGGCCCAAAAACATGCAAAGTGAGTCCAAAATATCAAAATATCAAATTTATCCAAATAACAGAGATTCCAAGTTCGGAGCTAGAGGTGGACACGTCCGGCGCCCGTGACCACCGCTTGACGCTTGTCTGATACTAAGCCCCAGATAGTCTGGCTTCCAGACCCTCTGCTCGTACTATTTTGCTATACAGGATATTGACGCCCTCAACGGAAAACTGGAGCAAGTTTAGTGCCTTCGGCAAAGGCGGCGACTTTGTCGCCGCGGAGTCCAATTGGCAAAGGGTCTGGAAACCAGACTAAGCCTCTCAGGGCCTGGGACCAGGACAAATTTGCAATGCAATTCCGTCACAAGTCAAAGGGTCAAAGTTCTGAAATCTACTCTCCAAACGACAAGTTTGAATTTCACACCTTTGTAATGCAGCAATATCTTTTAGATTAAGGTGGACAGATTTTCTAGCTGGTACGCCATTATATGTTACAATGTATAATGTGATTTGATACCACTAAATGTGAAGTGATGTAGCGCCATCTGGCGTCACCCTCTTAGCCACGGTAAATAAACTCAATCACAAATCATACCTCAAAGTCGTACGGTTATTCCTTTATTTCTCTTAATTCTTGGTGTTAACTACCCTTGGCGTGGTGGCAGCTAGGTCTCACTCACGTCAATCGAGCCGGTAAGCCAACTAAAGAAATTCTACCCTTTATATTGGGGCCGTGCGTGCCGTGTTATATCGGTGTAAGACGAGAGGTTCAATTTAATTTCGATTTGTGCATAGTCCCATACATACACACCGACGATGTGTGATAAGACACTACGGGACAATACCAAGGCTAAGGCCGCGCTGGCCACCGCGGCAGCCGGGGCGCCTGAGCGCTGGCGTCCGGCTAGCAGGTCACTGCAAGCGCGAGACAGTTTGCGCGATTCTGCCAACGAGCAGCTAAACTCTAAACCTTGCTTTCGTGCAAGCACGTCCGAGAATAGGACAATTTCAGTCGAAGTGAAGAGTGGATCACACATCAATCTAATCAAAGAATCCGCAGCTGATTATTTTGGTTTTGATGTTGCTGTTGATGAGTTCGGGTTCAGCGACTATTTTCTTGATGATGACGTTTTGCTGGCTAGTCTTGTCGATCAGACTAAAATCGTCGGATTGACCTGTTTCATGTTTGTGTTTGACGGGTATGAGATGGTGTTTGATGGTGTGGTGGTCCACGATGAATACTTGTCAGATACTCGAGTTGATGTTGTTGGTGGAGCTCCCTTCATGGAGCAGAATGACATCTCTGTTCGCCCCTCCAAGAAACAGATCATGTTTGGTGATAATGTCACTTGCTCGTACGGTTCGTCTTCCCCTCCAGTTGTTGATTCGCCTTTCGCATGTTTTTATGGCATGGGAGAGGTGAATGGGGACAATTCAGGATGGTTGACGGGGAACAGTCAACATGATTGTAGTGAAGGTCTCAGGCATGAAGAACATGGGTTGAATGTGATCGCCAATGATCGCAAAGATCAGGGATGTGAGATGAATCCCAGAGATGAGGGATATGAGATGAATCCCAGAAATGATGGTTGTGAGATGAATCCCAGTGATGGGGGATGTGAGATGAGTCCCAAAGATGAGGAATGTGCGATGAATCCCAAAGATGAGGGATGTGAGATGAGTCCCAAAGATGAGGAATGTGTGATGAATCCCAAAGATGAGGGATGTGAGATGAGTCCCAAAGATGAGGGATGTGAGATGAGTCCCAAAGATGAGGGATGTGAGATGAGTCCCAAAGATGAGGGATGTGAGATGAGTCCCAAAGATGAGGGATGTGAGATGAGTCCCAAAGATGGGGGATGTCAGATGAGTCCCAAAGATAGGGGATGTGAGATGAGTCCCAAAGATGGGGGATGTGAGATGAATCCCAAAGATGAGGGATGTGAGATGAGTAGTGATGACGATACATCAGAGTATGTTGCACATGGTGACAAACTTGAGACAAGTGAGAATGAGCATGGTGGAATAGAAACAACACACGGACATGGTGTGAATATAGATCAAAGGAAAGAGATCAGAGATACTGAAGAAGTGATCAGTGATCATGAGAAATGTAATCAGGGGTTCAATGAGAATGACGTAGCTGGCCGTGTAACCAAAGCTGGTCAGCCCCCAGTACTCCTGGATTGTGCAGCTGTGTACATTCCTGCTGATGGAAAAAGTGCTCTGTTGCAACCTCCGCTCCCAGGTGTTGATTTCACCCTTGAGTCCTCCATGGCAGTCAAGAGTTGTCTTCAGTCTGTTGTATTTGACAGCCAGCTCATAGAGTGTGAGAGTTTGAGTCCCAGTCTTGATCATGGCATTAGCAAGTTGATCGATGGGACTATGGTCATGTCCGACGCAGTGCCTACAGTAGATCGCTGTTTGGATAGCAGTCACACGGTTGAAAGCAGACGTTTCGCCGATTCTAGCTGTTCATCTGACAGCAATGGTACCTGCATCCACTCTGTCACGCCTCTAACTGATCTGCAACTACAGGTACCTGATTGTGTGAGTAACAGCCGCAAAGGTGGTGATGAAGGGACCGTTTCGCTTCCATCCCCATCAAATGGTGATAGCTCCTCAACGGCGCATGTTAGTTCGTCCATACAGCCCACGTATTGCGTGCAAGCAGAAATGTTGCGGTACCCAGGTCATGTGACTTCGCCACCTAGCGGACTGGGTGATTGGCCATTCGATGGCAACCTGCTTGACAGCCCCTCCCCCCCCCCCCCCCCCCCCCCGATCGAGGTCGCTCCCCATACTTGTCCACCGGACCACCCGCAAGGTACTTTTCCAGTCGGTACGGAACGTGGACCTGCTCAACCGTCTATCCCCTACAGCGGGCATCACAGTCCTGGCTTGTTGGCCCACCCACTGCATGGCACAGACTCTCCATTTTCCCCACTAAAGTAGCTGATGTTGTCTGCAATGAGACATTCTACATCCCGGGTCCTGAGTGTCCTTACCTGCACGCCATATCCCGTTGCGAACCCACCGGTCGCTCCACCACACTCGTCAGTGTTGGATGATAACAGACATTAATCACATCCGCCTACCCCCCCCCCCCCCCCCAATCTGATACTTTAAATAGTGGCAACTGATAGCTCTCATTTTATCCTGTGGAATTTTATGTAAATCTAAAAATTTGTTACCAGCAACCATTTTATGTGAAACTGTGATGTTGATGGACAGAGATGTATATTGTTCTTCCCAAATTGGGCATACCCCTTTTCGACAGTCAGGAGCATGCCTTTCTCTTATATAGACTGACTTGACGTTATATGTTACCACCACCTAATCTGAGGATGTCCATTTTTTTTTTTTCACGCTATAATGTGCATTTTTGAAGTGAATTTTGATTACAATACCGTTGATTACAAATACAAATGCTCTTAATAATTTATGTTTTGATGATTAAACAACTGTATGAGATTTGTGTTTTTGTTGGTTTTTTGCCATTTGGTACTTGTACCATATATCCCATGATTTTTTTCGCATTCCAACAAGCCATAATACTGTTATATTATAAATGCCTTTATTTTTGATATTGATGTGACTTTTATCCATATCATTAAGAATGTGTTCATCACTTTAATCCTGATTTTGTTATGTTCTCAAGGGATACCTCGTCATTCATGATTTGATTGTATTAAGTAGCTGTTTGTTATTATAACGTTTGTAACCACAAAGGAGTAGCAGATTTGTGTGTATTTGTCATGGTAACCCTTTTACTTGCTCATGGAAAGTGAGTGATAATTGTTTAGAAAATGCTATGTTTTGTACCTTAAAATGTGTTGTTGTTGTTTTTTTTTTGGTATTAGGGACCTTGATGCGTAAATGCTATGTATGTGAACAGCGACCACACTATTACTCTGATGTTTGTTTGATTTGGTTGTTTACGTTACATGGACATCAGGGTTTTGATAGTTGATTCTATTTTTAGAATGAGAAGTGCACCTGTACTACTGTCATTTTGTCAAGAAACAGTTATCAATGAGATTGAGTGATTTTTTTTTTTATTTTTATACCAGTAAACAGTTTTTAGTACAGTCAAAAAGTAAGTTTTTATACTTATGTTAGTTAAATGTATCATTTGCATAATACAGGTGCATGTACCTTTTAAGATGTTTATTGTGCTGTCGGACTACTGGTGTTTTTTTTTTTTATCATACATGAGGTCTAGTTATGTACATAATGTCTCATTATTAGTTGGTTTAGTTATTTTAACGTTTGCATGCATTGGCTCATGAGTATTGCTAACCTAAAATGTCCCTTCTCGTTCTTGCAATGTAAGGGATTATTGTTTGGTTATTAGGTTTTTGTGACGGTCTACAGCCACATTGGTTTAGTTTAGTAAACTCTAGTACAGTCATCGTTATCCTGTATGTTCGATAAATGCATGGTGGGTTTTTTTAGGAGAGACATTAGTTTTTGATACATTTTGTATACATATCATCAAATGCATCTTTAAAACAAAATTTGTTTTGTTTGTTTGTTTTTTTTTGCTTGTGTTAATTGGGCCATGTGTCAAGTAGTACACGTGATATGATTTATTATCAATATAGGAAAGAAGATGAGAGAGAAAGAAGCAATCCATTTGCAGTTTAAGAAAAAAAATATTTAGAAGTAATTTAGTTTGTATCTTGAAATTGATGACTATGTGTCACATTGGATTTTGCTCAGTTCAAATGATAATTATGGTTATATTGAAGAGTTGTGTTTGCATAGCTACCAGTTGTTGTGTCATGCTAAGATTGGATAATTGGAATGATTATGTTGTGTTGATGTACCGAGGCATAAAACCTGATAGTAACTGAGTTTATACATTGATCCCACATAAACCGTATGTTGTATAGTCATGCATAAAGTTTCATATACAATGTACATTTTTGTGATATTCATGTTAAAAGAAAAAAAAGAAAAATGAGTCACGCCATTATATGTTACAATGTATAATGTGATTTGATACCACTAAATGTGAAGTGATGTAGCGCCATCTGGCGTCACCCTCTTAGCCACGGTAAATAAACTCAATCACAAATCATACCTCAAAGTCGTACGGTTATTCCTTTATTTCTCTTAATTCTTGGTGTTAACTACCCTTGGCGGTACATGAAAATAGTAATTTGCAGTGTAAGGCTCAAACTAAGATAGCATTTTGCAGGGTAAAGCTGAAACTAAGAGTTCGATTGCGGAACGTGTGCAGAGAATTTTGCTCTTTCCTCAATAATAATTGATACATTTTTGTTGAACGCGATACTTATGCTTTTTGATGCCGGTAAATGTGCTAAAAATAATAAAATGCCACCTCACCAAGCTAGGCTTCAGATGTGAAGGCAGATGGAGTGTATAAAACATCTGTGTGCGAGTATATTACACACACACACACACACGCGCGCGCACACGAATATACTTGTCAAGCCTGCCGTAGCGACCACTTGTCTGTAACAACTACCTGCCCTTCACAATCACATGGCCATTAACCACAGAAATATCCTGCCATCGAGAACTTGTCTATAGTGGACCACATATTGGTTTCCCATTGGACAACCTAAACCTGTGAACATTGAACGTACATTTTGTATAATCTCTTCACAGCTAGAGCATCAGTCAGCTTGGTACGTACAGTAAACACTTCAAGATTTTTTTTTTTCCGAGCACATATAAGAAAAAGCCAACCAACAGGCCCCAACCACTCCTAATTCACAAAAAAAAAAAATCTAGAAGTGTTTACTGTACGTACCAAGCTGACTGATGCTCTAGCTGTGAATAGATTATACAAAATGTACGTTCAATGTTCACAGTTTTAGGTTGTCCAATGGGAAACCAATATATTCACAGCTAGAGCATCAGTCAGCTTGGTACGTACAGTAAACACTTCTAGATTTTTTTTTTTTCCGAGCACATATAAGAAAAAGCCAACCAACAGGCCCCAACCACTCCTAATGAACTTATAAGTACCTTTTAACCTCACTGCATAACCTTTACTACCACAACGGCTACTAGGGCAAGCAGAATGTCCGAAACCCTGAAGAGGCATATATCACTAGAAAAATTTGGTGAAACCATTCACAGTTGTTGCATTACAATTTCATCTTTTCATCTCTTGTGTCCTGGAAACAACATGTGGATATCAAAATTCTTTTGTTTCAATTCATCGTCACTACACACCAAGAGTGATAATAATGGTAACTAAGACAAACACAAGATTGAACTCTTCTGGACAGCACTTAAATCAGTAGATCTTTATTGAGGAAAAAACAAACAAAACACAAAACAATATGACACAATACAGAAACATCTGCAAAACTCTCAATCTGAGTTACAGTATGATGTCATGGAAATAAATCTATACATTTATGCTATTATATACATTACTCTATGTCTTTTAATTTCTTGTTTAGTATTTCATATATGTCTTGAGTTTTGGTCGATGCAAGAGACATATTGACACAAATCTTAAATATGCCACACACTGTTTTTGTTTTTTATCCACCAATACAGCAACTTGTGTGAATAGCTAATCATGAGGTCATAATTACAAGATTTACATTATTTCATGCTCTACAGAAATAAATGTTTGTGCATAAACTGACATATTGAAAACTCCACACTTGGTAATGGGTCCCACACTTAATGTCATCTTACATTCTTTTAATGTAACTGAAGGTGGCTGGTCATCAAGGCCCTGTTTTATGAAGAGTTAAAATTGATTATATAGTTGATTTCAAATGTAAGTATATGACAGCCTGTGGAGTAAGGAAATTTAAAATCGATTTTATCTTTTGATAAAATGGGGCCCAGGCATGGCAATATGATCTACTAAAGCAGATTTGTGCAAGAATATAGATGCCTGGTATACTTCATTGTATGTCCTTCATTTCTTCTGTCATGAAGAAAGATGGATTGTATGGATTATCAAGTCAAATAAAATCAGCTTGATGCTAAAAGGGAAAGAAAAAAAGGTCATATCATATTTGAAAAAAAAAAAAGAATCCCACAGCTTGTTTCTATCATATTTCGAAGTCAGAGCAAGAATAGAGTGTGAAACAAGGAGCTCCATTTTACAATACATTTTATAAGGTAATCCCTTATAATACTTGTAGATCTTCAATGTAGGATCATGTCATTTAACAGATATGCACTCTAGCGTCCTAAAACCACTGTAGAGAAATTATACTGAATATTGAATACTCCATCACAAAGATAGGCAACATGCAACTATTTAAACATATTTAAGTAAGAATGCAAGAGAGAGTTAAAACAGACAAGTGATATTCTGTACTATAATCACATAATGCTTTAATACTGATTTCTAGCTTTGCAAAAACAATTCAGATTTGTAGGATAATGCCCCAATATTAATTCTTTATTAAAAGTCCCCCAAAACAAAACAAAAAAAAACTTTTTTTGCCAGGCGAAATTTTTACCGTCACATTTTATCCTAGTTACATGCTGTGTTCCATCAACTAAATATCCTCAAATATCCTTTAAAGTATGTGTGCTAAGAGAGAAGAGAGAGAAGAATAGAAGATCCTTGACTGGTGAATAACGAATTGCAAATATGATTGCTGCACTATACCTAGTGACATTTTACACGATATCAAAAATGGTTCAAAGAGCAACTTAGGGGAGAAAATGATGACCTGCAGAAATATTGGTTGAACAGAGCAAATTCTATACATCTGTATCCTGATATAATATAGTTAATTGAACATTTTTTTTTTCAGAATATATAATAGCATAGTAACTTGACATTCATATGAAAGTATACATATATATGTGTATATATTTCTCTAGCTGAAGGCAGTAATTCTGGATAAGTTAATACAATGTATCTAGTCATATCCTGTACTGCTGTCTACTTTTTGTGACCTGTTAACACAGACATTTCTTTACACACACACAGTCTGATATGAACGAACATCTTTTTTCTTAAATATGGACCATGATGAAACAAGCAAAAAAGGAAATCCTGCCAGATGTAGCAAAGAGTCTTCCTGGAAGTTTGTAATCTTTTCACACCTTGTCCAAACAGCAGCATCCTTACAGAGTGATCTGGTTTAAATTTGGTCAAGCGCTTAATGCAACTGCAATAAAATTTCTGAAGCAACCTGTCGTTACCACAGTGTATCTCATGTTATAAATCATTGAAGAAATAAAGAAGTGTTTCAGAGTTTCGGGGTTCATGTTCCCCTCAATGCACTACCAAATTGCAGTGAATACTGCAAGCTTCCCTATTACTGCTTGCACCAATCCAATGATTCTCAGAAACATACTGGTATTCAGCCTTCTTAAAAACCACTCCTGCCAACTACCATTTGTTACCAGTACACAGTATACCAGTTGGTGGTAGAAATGACATCGGTATTGTTCCATTTCCTCTCGATGCTGTGGGTGAAGTTAACAGGAATTCAAACTTCTGAAGAGTATGTGTTGCTTCTAGATATCTAACCCCTCATAGTTCTTGGGCTATGAAGTGCCCTTCTCTAGAACAAATCTATTATGTGACAAAAAACAAAACAAAACAAAAACAAAACAATACTTTTCACAGTAATTTCAAATATTTGACTCTGGTAAGCAAGGTCTGCTCGAGGACAAATAATCTCTGTCAGCGACCAGTTGTTGTGTCTTTCATATGCCTGTGACACATTAGGTACACTAACCTCGCTTTCACACGTACCGGGAGTGCTTAATTTGAAACACAATTGTAATGACCCATCACTAGAATCTTGTTTCAAGTTAAGCATTCTTGTCGTGTGAATGCAAACTGGAATGGCGGAAGGTGATTTGAATTGTAATTCAAATTGCGCTTCAAATGATGGCCCAGAGGTGTTTTCTTATTATGTTTGGCCAGAATTATGGAGCGAAATAGTTGTGTGAACAGATGAGATTGACCACCAATCGTGACCTTTCAAACACTTCAGCAAGAAGACCGCTCTCCTCAAATGTTGACACTGCATTCAAAGTGTGCACTCCTTACGACTCAAGAGTAATTGATACGATCTCGGAAAGAAGCCACACCTCCCCTTCTTACTGTGAAATTAAAAACCGCAGAATCTGCGAAGTCTTCCTTATCTATGTGAATGAACTGTGAACAAAACATGATTTGAATCACAATTGTGATCGTGTTTGCAATTCAGCATTACAATTCCAGTTCTTGATACACTGTACGTGTGAAAACAACCCAACAGACATCCAATTCTAAACACATGCTGACACACACACATGTGCACTGTAAGACTATTTTTGTCCTTGTCTTGGTCCAGGGACTACATTCAAAACATGGATTTGATTCAAATTATCTTTGTGAATTCTAGCTATAGGGTTTCATAATACCTTCCCTACAGTACACTTTCAACCCCAGCATTTATCCTGCTAAAATGCAATGTAACAATCATGAAAAGCAGTCCCCAAATATACAGAAAAAATATGAGCTTTTCTGTTCCCTGATACCTTGTGTTAGAGGTTCACCTCTTAATTGTGAATACATGAAACACGAGAGCAGCACTAAAGCAAAAGGGCAAAGCTGTTTGCTAACACTACAATGCCATGCCTTAACACAGGAACATAAAGTGCATGGGGCAGATGCTCTTTAGAATATTGAAATCTTTGCTAATAATTGATGTATATGTTACTATACATAGTAAGACTAGTGCTAATCATTGCTGTAAATAACATAGTCACAAAGACATTACACCATGGCACTAACTCACATATCGATTTGTGTGGACGGATACTGTGCCTTTCAACCAAACACACTCTGTCTAACATATATATTGATATCAATCACCGTACTGGCAAACTTCATGCACTGATAAAACATCCACATTATCTTACATAATTCATATAATATCTATATTTGTAACAGCACAGTATACACGCTGGCATCATTATAATAATTTCTATTTTCCTCATTTACAATTCATAACTATATAGCAAACATCATTACAACATGCATGACTAGTACAAAGTTTGAACATGATGCATGAAACAACTCACAGCAAATTTCATTCCCACACAAAGGAATGTGATTTTAGGCATTTACAGTAGTTCAGAGTTAAGGTAATGCTGAGGACTGTCCAGTGGTGAAGGTATCTCAACATCAGGAGGATTACCATGACACTTGATGTCTGGTTTGGTGTATGATGACTGTTTTATACTCCAGTGGTACTCAATCAGGGACCAGCCCCATCCAATACAGCTTTATCTACAGTACACTCCCGTTATAACGAACATGGTTAGAATGAAACTCCGGTTACAATGAAGTAAAAATTCAGACCGTAACATTATCCACTCTTTGTTTTTTATTGTTTATTTGTTTGGTTATAACAAAATTTCGTTATAACGAAAGAAAACTGGCGGTCCAGAGGACTTCGTTATGACGGGAGTCCACTGTACTGTGAAATTCAGTATTAAAGCACAAAGATTGTGGTCAGTCACTTCAGCCCGACAACATGACAAACATTAGTACGAATCATCACGACCCCTGTCGGGATAGCACTTGTGGTCTAATTCTCCTAACACTGATTAATGCCTCACTGTGTATTCCAACTCTATCACTCATAAACATGACAATACTAAATTTTGCTGCATTAGATTGGCGCCAACTTTAATGTCTAATTATGTTTAGACTGCAGACAAAAAAAAAAACACAACATTTTCCCATGTCTTTATTGGAACCTGTTTCAGGGCAACACCAGGTTAGCACTAATTTTCAGAGAGTTTTCTATTCTTTCTCTTGACAATTTAACTGAATACATAACATTTTGAGTGTGACAAAAAGTTACACTCAAAGAAAATGAGAACACAATGCCCATTGTAGACTAGGGAAAAACTCCGATAAGAACATAATACAGAATGGCAGGTAGCACATGAAATGAATACTTATCATCCTGAATACAGCTGTTACACAGCAAGAATGCGGATGACCACATAAATAAGTGACATTGGTACTTTCAAAATGTAGTACTGACATTTACAGTGTAAATGTGAAATGAATACATTACATTACAAAGAAGTGAGAATCTTTAAGATGCAGCATGCTCATATTTGCTGTGGCCCCCTTTACAAGGAAAGAATAGACTGATGTTGATTGTACTGATTCAGAAAAACGAAAGTAGAATGAATGCAACCATTAGCTGGAATTGTGACGGCATGTACCATGTAGAGCACTTGGTACAGTTTTAGCAGTGGGTTACAAAATAGTTAAAGCTTTATAAACTCTTGATGCAGTTTCCATTAACATCCGATGCGGTGAAAGACATGAGCTAAAAAGAAGACTAGATATATCGCTACGGCTACTGATATGCCTCCGCCACAATGCATGGTTCTCCTAATAGGTCTATAGTACAATGTCTTGACAATGTGTGATGACAGTTTCACACAATTGGCAAAATATCAAAATGACAGGTTTGACACAAATGTGCTGAATGTTCACTTTCCTAGAACTAGGTTTAATTGGATGAATGATTAAAATGTCAGAGTGCAGGTATTTGGGGAACTGATGATTTTTACTTGACTTTTGACCCTTTTATAAGTTTATGCATTGAGTAATTTTCAAGGTATTGAGAAAAAGTATAATTTCAGTATCAAATGGGAAAATAGCGTATCTAAACCTGGCCTTTGACCTTTGACCTCACAGTTCCACAGAAAATCACTGTTAGGTTGAACATGCATAAATATGTAAGTTTCATGATGATACCTTGAGTTTCTTTCGAGATATGGAGGAAAAAGTGCAATTTAGCACTTTCACTTGAAATTTTGACCTTTGACCTTTTGGCAAGAAACTTCCCCCAAAATATATATTGGGTAATACATGCAATACATTAAGTTAAAAAAAAAAAAAAAACCCTTCAGGCATATTGCATTTTAAGGAAAGTAGTGAAATTTTGAGGAGTTGACCTTGACCTTTGACCCCCTGACCTTTGACCCATGACCCCCAACTTCCCTAGATAATCACTGCCCATTGGTACAAACATATATACTAAGTTCCATGAAGATACCTTGAACCATTTGCGAGATATGGAGAAAAACATGAAATTTCAATTTTTTTTTCACAAAATAACCTGTGACCTTTGACCTTTGACCCTGTGACCCTAAAATCCACACAAAGTATTATCCCCCAAGGATATACCCTCATACCAAGTTTGATGTAAAACCACCACACGGTTCTTGAGATATCAACAAAAATAAAACGGGACGGACGGACGTACGGACGTACGGACGGACGTACGGACGGACGGACGGACGGACGTACGGACGGACGGACGTACGGACGGACGGACGTACGGACGGACGGACGGACGGACGACCCGAAAACATAATGCCTCCGGCCACTTCGTAGCGGAGGCATAAAAAGGCAACGCTAACCACTACAGCAACAAATGATGGGTTCATGTACAAATGGAAGAAATATCTGACATCAAAGGCATAGTCAACATGTGCAATGCTCTCCTATGTCACATCCCACATCTGCCAATTCAGTGAAGGCAATAATAATGTTGGTAGAGTCTTGCAATGGGGCCATCAGAAGTTGTTGGTTCCGTCTTCATCACACGTCCAAAGTGCGTTGCCATCAGCACCTCAGAGATCCCATGCGCCAATCGCCATCTGGGTAGCTCTGTTCTCTCAACCGTAAACCGTCTCCTCGCAGAATTTGAGCTGCCAGATCTTGCCAGCGTAGACATCAAACTTCTCTTTCCCCAACAGCTGTTGCAGCAGGGTCTTGAAATGATGGTTAGAAGACACAAATAGAGGCAAATATCTTTATAGCAAATGCACCTTTATCAATGCACAATATGATGAACAAATTTTCAGGAACATGAGGACAAAAATGTCATGACAAATTACTCTTGATAATGGGGATTTCTCTCTGAAGTACACTTTGAAACTTGTTATCTTGGTTTATCATCTTTACTATTATGAGTGATGTTATCATACATAATTCCATTGTAAAAAGGTGCTTCTTTGCTTTGTTTACCACTCCACTGTAAACTTACATAATAAACGCCCTTTCAAATCATGCTTAAGTTTGATATCCTACGATTGAATTTATTTCAGGCATGAGAAAGGAAAATTATTCATTTGGAAGAGATTATTTCTCGCCTAAATGCTGTCTTGACCCTCGGCAAATTAGAAACAAAGGCTTTGACATCAAGCAAGGCCTCCACCACAGGTGCAACCTTCTCTTTTGAAATAAGGGTGAAAAGCATACCCATCTGTTTCATACAGCTCCAAAAATATGAACAAATGGGAATCCAATTTGCAAAAGAAAGGAACCCCATACTTCACCATTAATAGATATTTCCATAACAAGAAAATAACACTGATCAAAGCTTATCCTATCTTTAAAAAGTCAGAATACCACTTATTAATTGATAGGGTAAGAACCGCACAAAAAGATAGCATAAAATAAAGCTTTTCCTTTCCCGAGAGAACAGAATGTATCCATTACATAATAGGTTAGAGGGATGGTATAGTTTTTGTGGAGATTAGATTTCAAGTTTCCATTTTTTCTTTTTGAGATAGTAAGAAACCTCCTATGAAATATGAGTTAAGCATATCATTCTAAGAGCAATTCAAAGCTTATTTGATGGAAATTAGTTTTGAAGTGGCAGAGATTTCCAAACAAATTTATACTAATAAAAGGTGAGACCCACCTTTTATTAGGATTGCTTTGTTTTAGTCTGTTTTTTAATATCTCAGCCATTTTAAAACCGATTTTCATCAAATAAACTTTGAATTCCTCTTACAAATAGAATGGTATGCTCCGTAACATTTCATGAGTGGTTTTTTAGTATCTCAGAAAAAAAGCTTAATCCTCATCTCCACCATTACTATACTATCCCTTTAAGAAGCCATTTCAAGCTAGAAGTCAGATGGACAGGAGTGGTCTCTAAGATGCTTACCTCTGTGGCATCATCCTCCTCCTGGTCCAAGATCTCATACGCCTTGGTCAGCATCTCAATGCCGATGCCCTGCATGATATCTTTCCTCAAGAGGGCGATGCGATCCATCAGCCGACCAGACGTTGTCATGGTTGCATTGCCTGCCAATCAGGAATTAAGCATCAAAATATTTGAATCTTTTCCTCTCCTTACAGCTCATTTCCGTCACTTTCACGGATTTGATGCTATTTCCATGTTGTTCTTTCCAGGTGAATTAAACACACATACGGCTCATTCTAAACCCACTGATGATCCTCTTTTGCCACAGACATGCGTATATGTATTACAAGTTCATGTGTCATTCATTCTACACACATTGTTCCTTGTACACAGTTACAATTGTACCACTTGATTATCACTATCAAATGAGATCAGTCATTTGTACACATTCAACAACTGCTTATGTATAACATAACACGTGTGATGTCCCTTTACTCTTATGGTTCTGCACAGCTTATAGCCACTTGGAACATACTCTTCCCTAGAATTACATGTACAGTTGAACCTCTCGTATCCGGACAAGTCGGGACCGGGGCTCATCCGGATAAGGGATTTGGCCGGATACGGGAGACTCAATGCTTTATACATGTACATATACATACACATGTACTGATGTAGCCCATTGTAGTACCACATGTAGTAATGTTAATACTGCAACCTTTTCATTGTTACATTTGGGGATGTTTCGGGATGTTGAAATGTCTGAAGGTAAGCAATTTGGAAGGAAATTTGATGCAATGTATGTTAATCATATTGGAAGTAATATGTAATTCATGTGTGTTTGGGTAGGAGTTCTCAAGGAGTTGGGAATCCCCCTTTCTTCCCGTAATTATAAAAAAAAAATCACGGCGAGATTGCGTCCGGATAATAGAGAGATCCGGATAAAGGGAGGCCGGATAATAGAGGTTCAACTGTATGTCATTCAGGTAATTTTTGGAGAAAGCATGTGTCACGTATGAGCCCATGTGAACATCAAGGCTGGGATTGAGATACAGCACTCTGTTTCATTACTTTTAGAGTATTGCACTGGGAGAACAAATAACATTTAGCATGTTTCAGAAAGAAACATTTTAAACAAAATCTAAGCACCTAATCACCAGTGCCTGCACAAACAATTACCATAAACTCATATCAGAACAATCACAGTTATGCAGACTGATACAACACATATTCATCTGCTCACGAATTGTTGGGAAGTCCCGCAAAAAATTACTCTTGATATAAATATATGGTGCATTCACTAGTCTCTTACCTAGACCTTTTGGTGCCCTCGGAGCTGCTGCTTCAATGTCAATGTCCTGGGTGCCATTCAGTCTATGCCCTGACCGGGGCCTGGAGTCGGCAGTAGAAGGGGGAGTGGGTAAGTCGGGGGATTCTGGCGAGTCTCTTCCATCTTCATGTTCCTCAGTGTCACCTCCTCCATCCTTCACTCCTCTGTCGACTACCTTCTTTCCTTTGTTCTTCTCCAGTCTCAGCGTGGTGGCCAGTAGATTGGAGAATTCCTCAATTTCGTCTTCATCCCTTAAATGGAAAGATTTATTACATAGAAATCAACTCATCATGTCTGGAACATGTAAAGGATACTGAAAGAGATAGTAAAATTTGTACAAGTATGGATAATTTGCAGCATTTACTACTAATATATCTGGAAATTTCTCCATTTACTCTTTCAACTTCCATAATTCTTTGCCAGTTCTTATAGTTTGATATTAATTACACAGCTGTCTGAAAGTTTGCTGACAGCTAATATTTGTCAACCCTTCTCTCACCCCTTCCCTTTGCTGGAGGTGTGGTTCTCTCCCTTCTCCTTCTCCTCATCATCTGATATGGTAGAGTCAGTATCCCTGCTGTCTCTCCTACCACGCCGGTGTGATGGCTGCTCCTTCTGATGTGATGCTGCTGATGATGATGATTCCTGTCATGTAAAATGCAGGTCAGGAAGGGAGTTTGAGCACATAACAGATCACTCCCAATTAACTTACAGTACATCTTGTCTCGGTTGTAATCTGAAGTACAATATGCAGTTTGAGACTACTTGGGATAATGTTAAACAGTTACACTAAACAAAGTCATTACTCAGTTTAACTCCGAGTGGAAATTACTTACAAGTGCCATGTTTTATGACAGCTGAATGGAGTCATCACATCTCTTCCTATCTATACATTATCAGTACTGGAATGGTAACACTAATATGAATATTACTATTGCTGCCACTGCTACTACTACAACTATTACCGCTACTGCTATTACTACAACCACTGCAGCTACGCCCTTGTACTCCTACAACTGTTACTTCCAATAGTAAAGCCATTGCTACTGCACCCATCTATTTTCTATAATTGATGCTAACAACACTGTTCATGCTCTTGCTCTTACAGATAACAATGAATATCATCAATATCATTGTTATTGTCATCATTATCATCATAACTATCATCATAATAGCAGCAACATAACCACAGCTGAATGATATCAACCCTCAGACAAGCATTATTTTTTTAATGTAGATGCAGCATATAGAACAGCAAACAAACATAATAACAACAATAACAACAACAACCATAATAATAATAATAATAATAATAATAATAATAATAATAATAATAATAATGATAATAATAATAATGATAATGATAATAATGATGATAATAATAATAATAATAATAATAATAATAATAATAATAATAATATTAACAATAAGAAGAAAGAAGGAGGTAATGGATCAAAAGAAGAACAACTCTTGGAATAGCACAGAATAACTGATATCGAGTGGTATATATACAAGTTGTACCTTTGGACCAGGGTCTGAATTGGTGTGTGCTACGGGCTTTTTGGGATGGCCACTGTCAACCTCATCCTTGCCATGGCTCACAGCATCAGCACTCTTCCTTACTGTGGAGATCAGGGAAACAGTAGGAAATTACAGAGGGTTACCACAACAGAAATGTTGAAACAATGATTATCAACGAGGAAAGGGGAATTAAAACACACACACACACACACAAACAAAATGCACAATGAAAACTGAATATAAAAATAGTGGGGCTGCATAGACTTGAAACATTTTGTGTTAGACTGAGATTTCAAATTACAAGTGACCTAAACTGATTTAAGATCTCCAGTTTTGAATGGCTGTTGACACAAAGGAATGTCAGAAGACAAACACAAACAAGTAATATCTTTAGTATTCTAAAACAAGTGTTTACAAAATAAGAGAATATAAAGGTTTAGATGTGGTATATAAGGCTGGGTGGAAGCTGGACATCTTAGCACAAACAAACAAATGAGCAAATTAACCAACTTCATATCCTAGTAATGGGTACTTGACAGGTAGAAAGTAGCCACAACACCTTTAAATGATGCCATGATTGGGCAATGTGGGATGGCCAAACTAGTTGTACACAACAAATGGTACAGGCATACCTCAGATTTGATGGCTGATTATGGATCAATTATACAGTTATGACAGGTCTTACTTTCATTTTGTTTGTTTGTTTGTTTTTTCTTTTGCAAGAATTTGCATGGTTATGGCAGGCATTGGCTCGTATTAAATTTCATTTTGTAAAACATCTTGCATTGATGCAGCTATATCAACACCCCATAATTTAGTGTAAAGACAATGAAGCACAAATAATGGCTCTAAGGCACATTTGCATCAAACAATACGCTGAGAAGCACTTTATCGCTATATCTATGTGTGTGAAATGAAGAAAAAGCTTTCAAGCTGATGTACTGCGCTGCAAAGTCAATCTTAACCCAAATGTTATGTCACATCTTATTGGTCCATCTCATTTCTTTTGTTCTGTTTTTTCAAATATTTGCTCATTTTATTCACATGATAAGCGTCTCTCTTGGTATTATACTAATGCAAGAATATTCATAACTCCCAGACCTCAGTAATAAGTCATGAGCCAAATATCACAATAATAACACAACAAAGAAGCAATACATTCTCCAGTACTAGATACTTGTTGCCAACTCTGGGCAATGAATGAATGCTATGACATACCAGTCTGTAAAATGTAGGGTCTCTTAAAAACACTCTTTACAATACAATTTGTCAAAAGATGGAATCTGCATATTTGACCTCAAAGTAATGAAAATGGTTTAAATCATTCTCCAAATTTCTTTTTTTTTTCATTCTGATGGCAGACAGTGTTTTCCTATGACTGAAAGGTAAAACAGTCATCAAGTCCACTGGGCAAATGTAAAATGGGCATCACAAATTTATGGTTGTATTATATGTTTCATCACGAGCATTATGATTTTACGCTTCAATGAGTCCTTTTCTGACAAAGGCATCAAAACTATTTCGAAAGTGAGGTTAAATTAATGAATTACTCTACTTTTCACAAGCAGCATGCTGTGTAACCGTCATAAACCACAATGAATTTGATTATGCAGCATGTATGAACAGTAATGATGAAAGCTGGATTGAGTGAACACAGGCAAACAGGTAGTTTGTTCATTCCATACAAGTTTGGATACCACATTCCTGCAATGAAATACACCTGTGTAATGCACATATGAATGCCGGAATGTTTTTTGTTTTTTTTTCTCTCTCTCTCTTTTTTCACCCCATGAATGAATAAACAGAATGAGCAGCAAAAAAGAGAGTGACAGTTGACAACTGCATACTCACAATGCTCTGCACTCTTATGACTGACGACTTGGGAATCAACATGCTTGCTGAACTTTACTACGATCCAAAAGCCAGAAAAACATCTCAGAGTCAAATACAGATCCTCCATTACAATTAGTTCAGAATAGACTGGTTGTAGCTCTTATTTACAGACACCTGGCTAAGTGAAAACATTTTGTTATGGGGAAAAATGCTGATGCCGCCGCCCCCCCCCATAAAAAAATAAATAGAAAAAATATACATTCCTTACAAAAGCTGGGATATTGATGTAAACCACGACATCAGTCAGCACCCATCTAACTCATACTGACATAAAAGAGTCACAACATTACACAGTTTTGACAATGGCATCTTAAAATCCCAAAATCACTTGGTACACTCATCCTTGAGTTACAGGTCATAATTCACAACATGTGGATTTGTGAAATATACTTGCACAAAATTATTTTGGAGCTTAAGAGCATGCATTTCTCCATTCTTTACTATTGTTGAATGTTGCATAAAAATTTGCAGAAAACACAGGGACTAAGAAGGTATGGAATTTAAAGCCGATGAGAGAAAACTACCTCCATGTGTATACGGTGACTGCTGCTCCTGAGATTCTCTGAGCTTCTCTGCTCTCCGCCTCGCTCTGGCTGATGAAGATCTCTGTATGACATAGATACACGCACACAGACAATGACACACACAAAAATGCTTGTCATGGATATCTTTCCCATAATCATGAAGATGCAAGTAGACAAATACATAACTGATAAATAGAATGAGACATAATACTTCATCTGTCCAATTATGCACTTTTGTTGACATCAAATGGCCTTTACTTGAATCTACAATAACTACAGGACACTGGTGTTTCTAATTCACAGTTGGAATGGAATACCAGTAATGTAAATATAACTCTTAAATGTTAATACATACACATCATACAGTCAAACCTGTCTCAGTGGCCACCTGTCTTTAGCGGCCACCTGCCATATAAAGCCACAAAAAAAAAACTCCCTCCAAGAGAAAAGGCATGTTACGGACCCTGCATGTAGCGTCCACCTGTCTACAAAGGTCACTTTTTCGTCTTCCTTGGATGGCCGCCAAAGACAGGTTTGACTGTACGTCAAAAAATAATCCCATGACTTGTTTCCTCTCCATGTTGACAACACATCACTGTCTTGCACATACACAGCAAAGAAATATCTGAAAACACATCAAGAGAAATAAAAAGTGCCTTCCCGTAGACTCACATCTGTCCGTGGTGTGCTTGAATCGTCCTTGGAGCTGCTGACCGAACTGCTGGACGATGTCCTGGTCGACCTGGCTGCTGAATTTGATGATCTCTTGGCACTGTTGCTGGTTTGGGGGGTTCCCCCAACAGGAGGCACAGGAAGGGGGCGTGACTTCTTGGCTGGTAGCTTGGGCTGGGTGCAGGAAATCAAATGGAACAAAATTAAGCAACAACAACAAAGAAACACACATGCATGAGTGAATTCCTTTATTACAAATTCTTTTGTTGTATTCGATAATTGCTTGAGTAATTGTTAAATGTTATCAAAATTAGAAGCACATTGAAAGTGACAGGCCATATTTATGTTTCTCAAAATGCATAGAATTACCACAATTTTACAGAACAGAAATTAACTATTTCATACATATCAGATTTTCAAGTAACTATAAGCTAGCACTTGTGACAAAGTCGATGGTACTGTCTTTATCTCGGAAATACAACTTTTAATCACTTCTGATTAGATGTGACCGATGCTTCTAGAACACAATGCACATAAAGGGTGTCAGCAAACATTCACAAGCCCCTTGTAAATTGAAGCGTGGAACTTTGCAGACACAAAATTGTTGAAAGGTGCAAGTACAGAAAACACAGGAGTGGATGTGGCTGCAGCTTTACTTACATCAAGGATGGCAGAAGAAAAGATATGGAGAAGTGAAATAACATCTGCATGATAATGAGCTATTTCAAAGCTGCAGGCAGAGGCGAAACTTAAATCCTTAACCCTAAACAGGTGATTCAACACCCCCCCCCCCCATTTTTGCGACAATCGTGCATACCATTATGATGCTGCATGACCTTTTATACATGCCTGTCAGACTGAAAATGGCTCAAAAACATAATTTTGTGCATAAAGTCTATGCAAATGGAGTTTTCTCATCTTATTCATAAAGACATGATTATTTTCATTTTCATAGGCTGAAATCAATTAATTTTAGCATAATTATGCTTGAAATAGGTTCTGTCATAAATTTTGTGGAAAAAAAATGATAAAACAAAAGGTCAAAAAACAAAGAAATAAATAAGAAAATCATAAAACAATAATATACATAAGAAATTAATTTTTTTAAGTTCATTGTTAGGAATGCTACAAAGAATGTTACCACTAAAAACTAGGATTCTTAGAGCTTTACTTTCCGATTAAGAGCAAAATGTATGATTTTATGCATATATTAGCACAGTTAATTAACATAATGAAAATTTCCATTTCTTTTTGTATAGTTGGTATATAATGCCACAGGTAATGCACGTGCCAATTTTCATGGCGATAGCGAGATCGAAGACGACGGCCGATATCTGGAGGGGGAGGGGGGGGGGTTTGAATCAACAATCCCCCAGCCACAGAACACCCCAAAAAGCCCGGTATTCACCGGCATGACACCATTGGAAAAGTGTCGTTCAGAGACCTACCTCAGAGGGAGTTTTTGCAGAGGATGCTGAGCTGCGAGATTTGGACTCCTTGCTGGACGTTGGTGCTGTCTTCTTCACACCAGCACTACCTCTCCTCTCCTTCCCTGCTGAGCTGGGTCTGGGAGCAGACGACTTCTCTGCTCCACTTTTATCCTTGGAAATCAATTTATAAATATCACTATTTCTCCCCATAAAACTTTCACATAAACGTTTATCAAGTGCTACGAAAATGTGAAATCTTAAACTCAGATGTACGCAAAGATAAGGATTGTTGTAGAACTTTATTGGTGAACACTTGACACAGCAGCCTAGCATTTAATAATTGAATATATTATCACATCAAATTTGCATGTGAAAGTCATATGCACAAGTGAATCATATCTAAACTTCCTCATATTTGTATAGCTTTTGCCAGATATAAGTTGACTTTCGATGCAGAAACTGTGATCCCAAAATTGTTCTGACTACTGGTAATGGAGGCAAACCTTATGTATGACAAGACAATTAACATTAACCTGATGATATACCACTGATTTATGAATACAAACCTTTAGTGATGGTATATATTTTTCTATTTCTTCTTGTCTCGAGTGACAGATACTTGTGATTAATGAAATGTTGTCTTGATATCGATCCATAATTATCAAATGATTACCTTCTTTGCAGAAACCTCAGCAATGGCAGGCAAATCCCTGTTTGCCACTTCATTTTCTGTTGATGGCGGAGGAGTTTCGATTTCTTGAATTTCTGGCTTGGAGCCTCTTCTGCTTTCTGATGTACTTGGTCTCCTATGTCATCAAATTAAATGATTACAATTAAATCAGCTACTCAAGGAGAGCCTTACCATATCATGCAGAGCTCATTGATAGTGAAAAGGGCAAAGCTATGTGATGGGTAAATATATCAGAATTATTAGAAATTTAACATAAGTGATCACAGGATCTCTTCTAGTTCTACAATACGTATCTCCATTGACTGAATATGGATCAAGTAATGATCTATCTAAAACACATTTTTACCTACACTTACGCATCAGACAACACATACATTCTAAAGGTGGCTCAAATCTGAGAAACAATGGTCTGTTGTCACCATATATCAAATGATCAGGCCCTATGATGTTTCTATTAGGAAGCATAGACCTTTAAACCTAAGCACTGCCATGCTAAACAAAAGCACACACACGAACACAAACTTTTGTAATAGATAATGCTAAACAAATTCAGTTCTCTGTTTGCAGTGACCATTGCTAAATAGTTTGACAGACATTTAAGAACAAAAATAGCCCATTCCCTTTCATTTTTTTTCTTTTGCACAATGGCTTGCCTCACATCTTGTCATGGGGGTTCTCTGAAATGTGTACCTTTGTACATACTTTACAACACGGGCTCATGTTATAGGTTGTTATAGTTGCTGATTTTGGCACACTCCAGTCAGGTGTCATATAGAAATGTCTCACTCCATTATAGTCACATCTTAATTTCAACAACTCACAGGTTACTTCTGTGGCTTGGTTAGTTAGCTGATCCATGGAGGTCAGCTAGACACGTTAGGGTGTTTTGGTCCACAAACCTGGCTCTTGTGCCCTCCAGGAAGATGGCAATGTGCTTTTTGATGTACGGGTTGCGCAGGAGGCGGGACACGCTGGGTCGTTTCTCTGGACTCTGGTTCAGCATGGCCTTGATCAGTTCAATGAGTTCTTGCCCATACTGATGGGGCATCGCTGGCATCTGCATTCAATCACACACACATTCATCAACGCTGCATCCATGATGAATCTACTGTATACGCCATATATTTCGCGAGTCTAAAATTTCGCAAATTGGGAACTCCCGACAATATCGCGAGTGGTTAAATTCGCGATCGTGGAGTCTTGTACTAGAACGGAGAAGTGTACATGCATGCGTTACATTCACATCGGGATCAGGGTCAATATTTTCGCGTGTCGTTAATTTCGCGAATAGCACCTGACTCGCGAAATTCATGAAAATAAAAACCTTGCGAAATATTTGGCGTATACAATATACTAACTATTTGGAACGTGTCTGTGATAACAATGACCGGAAACCCACTGGTATTCTCATTGCTGACTTCACTGTACAAATTTTACAATCGCAAAACATTGATCTACCATGAGTGAACACACATGATAATCAAATGAATTTGCAACTCTGGTCTTCTCTGCATTCAAAGAAAACCATGAAGCAAATCGCACATTTCATTTATTTTCTGGCCTTCATCAGTCATTTTGTTTTTCTTTTGTGCTTGCTTGCTTGCTTGCTTTGCCTGCTTTTAGAAGATGCATTACACAGCTTTCTACACTTCATTAGCAAGAGTTTTCTGAAGAAATCAACTGCTTAAATTTACTGCTCACAAAAATTTACAAAGTTGTCAAAAGTGAATAAGCAAACAGAAATATTTACATTACATGATTAACAAGAGTGCAAAATAAAGGTCAGTCCTGAACTGATATTCACAGCATGATGTATATAATTACCTTTCCTCTGAGGATCTTGTAGACTAAGGAATTCATATCCTTGGCATTGAAGGCATGTTTGAGAGTGGTCATCTCATACACACAGCATCCCAGGGCCCACACATCAGACTGAAAGCAAAGAGAACAAATGTCCCATAAAAACACTGGAGATCCGTCTATGACACACACACACACACACACACGATATGAACACTTCGTCGCCGGTCACACGAACCGACGAATCACTCGATTTTGGGTCAAATTTTCGATTTTGAGATTTTCAATCATTTCGATAGTAGACATTCCATACTACATATTCTGAAATTCTCAGTGTGTAATTCGGTGTAATTTTTACGTAGTTATCACTTTTGTAGAAGCATGTAATTCCATTTGTGAAAATTATTTGTTTTCCCCATAGACGCGTGTGTTAAACAATCAGGCGATTCGACAGTTCGGTGACTGCGCGTACTAGAAAACTAGTACGCGCGGTCAACCGACGAATCAGTGTGCATTGACTTGCGTGTAGTTTTTGAGATTCAACAGTTCATTGACCGTGCGCACAGTGCGCGTACTATGTAATACATGCGTTGACAATAACAACGTTCAATGTACATGTACATATGGACACACATGGAAAATGACAACGTTCTTTGCAGACCGAAAATACATGCATGCAGCTCTTTGACGATTTCCCGCTTATTTGTTAACAATACAATTCGATAAAAACTTCACAAGTTAGAGCAAGAATTGAAGTCTGATGTACTACAAAAATAATTGGAAATTATAGACATGAAAGTGTAGCAACCATAAGTCAAAAATGGGTTAACTTCAAACGCGATTTTCTCGAATTGTCATTCTTACGCAAACCTGAGGGATTCGTCGGTTCGTGTGACCGGCGACGACTTGTAGACAACATAGTATTGGCAATGATCATTACAATACCATTTAACATTTGATATGTCATCGATGCAATTGATCGCTGTCATGCACTGCCTGATCTTATAAAGGTCTGAGAGGTCGGATAAGACTTTACATCAAAAAGAAAATTGGTTTTCATAAATTCAAGAAATCAAAACATCAATGCAGCAAAGTTTGAAGCAAAGAAAAAAAAAAGCACACACTGAGAGAGATATAATGATACATATAGAGGGAAAAAAAGGAAAACAAACCGCAGAGCAATTATAGAATGCACGAGATCTGATGGGCAAAGAAGTAACACTGACCTTGTGATTATATGGCCTGTTGCTAAAGAGCTCTGGACTCATGTAGTATGGTGTGCCGATGAGAGTTGTCGCCATGTCATTGTTACCTTCTAGCACTCTGGCTATGCCAAGGTCACCGACCTTGATGATCTTGCTCTTTGTCAGAAATATGTTCTGAGTTTTCAGGTCTCGATGGAGAATATTACGTTCATGCATGTACTGCATTGCAAAAAAAAAAAGGTGAATAAATATTGTTAACATGATGGCAGCATTTTAAAACTGTCATTTTTTTATGAATATTATACACAACACGGTGACAAACAACCAAAACAAGCTAGTCACGTAGTATTCCATTCAAAAGTCAATTTGTCTATTTCTGTACAACTTCATATACTAATCTTCAAAGACACATTTATGTTTGTGTACATTTGAGAGACAGCAAGATATTTGATAAAGTACAATTCCAATAGATGTAGAAATGAAACAGCAAATTTGGCAGCTATCAAATTGATAAAGTTCATATTACAGCCTGAGTAACATATTTAAAATTGTGATTTCATATGGCACACTTTCATGCAATTAAATATTACCATGGCTAAAATTGTACATAATGAGACTGCATATATGCTGATCACAGGATGCCATAATGAGCTTGAGGGAAAACTTGAATCGCTAACCTGAAGAGCCATGGCGATCTGGACGAACCACTCCACCACCTGTTTCTCCTCCAGCGGAGTGTTCTTCTGCTGCTTGAGGCGCGTGTAGAGGTCTCCCCCGTCGCAGAAGCCCATGACGATGTAGAGGTAGCCCTCGTCACTCTCAAAGGAATCCTTGTAGGAGACAATGTTGGGGTGGCGCAGCTTGGACAGCAGCTTGGCCTCCTGCTCCGCAGCCTTCTTTTCTCGTTTGGAGGCATTGAGGAGCTCCATCTTCTTGATCACATACTGCAGAGATTTGTGAAAAGACTTGTTACTATTCACATCTTAAAGCCATGGCTAAAAGACTTTTCTCTTTATGCTCAGTGTGCATTAGAAATATTGTGTATGACTATCTAAAGCATTCTCTCACCCCACTTCATTCATGCATCGCAAAGAGCAGGGTACTAACCTGGTGAAGTGGTCCCCCCAACCACCCACACAAGAAAACAGGCGAATGATGCGACCCCTCATGGTGCGCCCCAGGTGACTATTTATAGTCAGTAAATGGTAGCAACCACACTTATTGTGCCATATGAATGAATCAATCAATCAATGCAGTCACAGGCTTTGCTGAATTTCTCTGGGTCAAGTGGCTGTACAACACATTCACATATCTTGACATTTAATGCTTTTTAACATCCTGTGATTATTCCTCTAGACAGTGAACTGATGCATGGGAGTAAAAATATTTCAAGGACAATCCTGGAAAGGATGAGTAACTTCTTGTGCATGTAAAACTTGAGAGAAGTCAGTTTAATACTCAGTGTGACAAGTCAAAAAAAAAAAAAAAGCAGCAGTCTTTCACATCTAAAAAAAAAAAATCTACACTAGAGGGTAATTGTTGCTGCATAGGTAATGGTAAAATATGTTGTATATTTATTTCTTCAACAAAGAATAATAATAAGTGACCACATCAGACTAGATATGGACAGAGGGAAAATATTACCACTCCAAAGACTTTCTAAGGGAAATAGAGATTTGTGCATTTCCAACCTACAACAGCAATGTGCATTTAAAGGCATAATTTACCATTTGCAGATGAAAGCATGAGTGCTTTAAAATAGTTCTAAAATGTGGGTTAGGGATAGAAACAACCACTGTCAAAATTTGAATCAGTATAATCGATGTTAAGTGTTGTTAAATACACAAAATGTGAACAATAGTTATAATAAAAATGTTTCCAGACTAAACCGTATACAGTTACGGTTTACTGAGAAAAACCCTGATATCTCCTTATATTTTAGGTTTTATTGCAAATATTTCATATGGTAGGATGTTTTATGATACAACAGACCTACACATATGCATCAAATGTGATATCTTGAACATTTTTGAAATCACTGCTCCCAAAGGTAAACTGGACCTTTAAAGTCATGACCAGAGCCATTCATAACATTAATCCTATCTATGAAACACACTCTAAAAATCATTCCTCACCTGTTTCTTGTCTTTCCTATGCTTGACCAGCCACACTTCTCCATAGCTCCCTTTGCCAACTACTTTCAGATGATCATAGAGTTCCAAAGACATGGTGCTGACATCTAGTAGTAGTAGTTGTCTCTCAAGTGATACTCAAATCTTGCTGTTAAGAATAGAATGAAAATAAATGAACTACTTAAGTATTAATGAGCACTAAACCATGTACAACAAAATATGTGTGGCACTTCAATGATGCGATGACATTCTATTCATAATCAAAGGAACATCATGAACATCAACCTCTGGATGCTACTGCCAGATACACAGCACTGCTCACATTCTTTTTCTTTTTTTTTTCTTTTTTTTTGGTTCACTAGAACCTATTTCAGTAAATGATGGGAATTTTAAAACATTCATGAGTTTATGAGTCTGGGTTTTCTATTAGCCTGGGGAAACTGAAAAATGCCACTGACTGTAAACGGTGTCCAGTCTTACTCTTACAGGGTTCGAAATTGGCGATGGTCCGCTGGCCAATGGCCACCCAAAATCACGTCGGACTAGCTAAAAATAAAAAAATTCTGAAGTTACTAGTCCGTCTGGCTAGCCAAAATATTGCTTCAGTGTCAAAATTGATTCTAAGTAGTCCGCCTGGCTAGTTAAAAAAAAAAGTTAAGTGCGACCCCTGTCTTAGAAATGATGGATGGTACCTGCATTGAGTGAACCCGCTGGTGCCTATGTTTTGGTGGGTTGCTTAATTTTTTTCAAAACGAACAGACAGAATTTTTTCTTCTTTACATCATGGAGTTTGGAAATGTGTGTAACAATTAAATTTACTAACAAAAAATCACCGTGCAAACTTGCATTAGAGTCGCAACGTCATGTCAGTCTATACCAGGTATGCAATGCCAATGATATGAGATGGATAAGAAGTAGAGTTCTAAATGTAGCGGGTAGTGGGATTTGGTTTGGGGGGATGGTTGGTTTTAACTTCCCCTCCTATCTACTGTACCTCACGACATTAACCAGACCCGGACTGTGACTTTAACATGACTAGGGGGTCACCTGACTGACACATCCAACTCTATATCAGGTGACAATTGACCCCCACGACCTTGACTCGACGCTGATGGACACACGATTTGGGAAAGGAAAGAACTACAAGGCATTCACCTGTATAAATCCACCTGAATCAAGCCCATCTTCAGCCTGGCGTAGTTGGTAAGTGTATATTCTGTGAAGTGGACACTAACTCCCACTTTATAAAGGAGGCCTCATCCTCCGGGCCAAGAGCCTCATGAGCACTCCATCCAGGGGTGTTCATGAGAGAAAGAGAGTACCTTATATGAGCAGGAGCCTACCCCCGCCCCCCCCCCCCCACCCCCGTCATGAGTGGATTTCCCGGACTAATCATCTTGTGCTCAACAAGGAAGCTCCCATACAATATTGCAACTTTGGTTTTGTCTCGAGACTAAAGACTACAAGTTAAACATAAATTCATCCAATGTAGATCTAGCTGTTCCGCTCCATTTATGCCCACACGTCAGCATGGTCAGTCGGCAACTTTAAACTGTTAGAACCTTGTCTGTCTAATACTAACAGTTGAACCTGATGCTCCTTGTGATTAATAATAGCTAGCGTGTCGTAGCGTAAATTTACCGACTACGAGTAAATTACTACTAACCTGTAGTAACGTTTAATATACTGACACTACGACTAGTGACATATTGACAGGGCGCTAGGGCTGTCGCATCAGCAGCAAGCCATGCACTGCCCACGCTTGTACAAGTGCTGCGGGAGGAGGGACATCGATTTGAGAGGTGAAGATTATAACCGCTTGTCTTGATACTGTTTTCTCAAACAAAGGAAACCTGCAACATGATCATTGGACAAAATACGGAATAATACTTACTATAAAGCCTTGCAAAAGACAACCCTTCCAGAACTATTTAGGGGGAAATCCCCTGTAATTTTGACGTTCCTTTGGCAACGATGAACGCTTTCCGATCCAGGGTCGGGTCAGCACATCAGTCATCAGTCAGCAATTCCATTTTTTGCTATTGGACGGAAAACTGGTGTGCAATCCCACTTAGGCAATGTGATGCGCATACGTTGTATGTCAGCTGCACCGTGTCTATTTCGAGAAAAGGATACCATTCGAAATGACTCCCTCTATCGTCGACTCACAAAAAGACCAAAACAAACCGATCGTACATGATCCGATGTAAAACAATCCTGCATGTACCGCGACGCGACGGCGGCCCGGGCTGGACGAAAGAAAGGCTCTTTCTTTCACCATATCAAGAATGCTAGTGTCCCTGGCTACTTTGTCTGATATCTGCTAGCTTTCTTACAAGGTGAGACTACCCAGTATCCAGAACCATGTTGCTTGTTCTTCATGCAGCTTAGCAGAATTGTAAAGTTCAACCGTAGGCCAATGATTGCGTAATTGGTGTCGGCTCCAGCTCCAGCACATATCAGCACACCACCTTCTTCTTCTCTCTCTTAGTTGATCCCTCCACTATTTTGGAGATTCCTGGAATCCAGATATGCAAATCCAGCAAGATAAGATAATGGCATCAAACATAAGTAGAACGGCAAGTATGGATTTTATGAAGAAAGAAGAGGGATAGAAGAAGCAGGCTATTTTGGATTACAGATGGCAGGCAAGGTTGAAAGGTTAATAAGGTAGCGCGAGAAAATTGCAGTGGGTAATCAGTGTCATACAAGTCCAGACAGTTCGGGTGATCAACGAGACATTCCTTGACTCTGCATATGAATTCTTGACGGAGATGTACAAGACTGGGACAGGATCCGACAAAGTGTTCAACTGTCTCATCCTCAGATTCACATAGGGGGCAAGTACATATGGACGACTTTCTAAGTATGTAGAGACGACGTTGTGTCAAGTATGTGGATGAGAGAAGTTGGGCTCTAATTATTAACGCATGACGGATGATGGGAGACGGGGGGTTCTTCGGATATAGGAGATTAGTAGTGGGTGGAATGTTATCTATCCAGAACTTGAGGGATGACTTGGAGCGGATTCCTTGTATGGTAAGATGTCTTACAGCCTGATAGACTCTGTATTTAGTCAGCCTCTTCCAAGTTGAGTACGGGAGTGGTGTAGAGACGATGCTATGTAGATCTGGAAGATTATATTTCAATACAGTCTCTTGTAGGACTTGAACCGTGGGTGTACGAGCTTTGAGAGCTGCTAGAAATGTTCTGAATTCATAACGGCTATGGTCAAGGCTGGCGAGTTGGCCTAGAAGCAACAGTCTGTCAAGATCTATCTGGGCAGAGAGAGGCAAGAGGTTGGTGAGCAGATAGACTATCTCGTCAGCAGCTGATTTTGGGACTCCAAGTACTTGCTTGAAGAGATGGGACTGTGCCCCATCCAACTTCTGCAGCATCAATTTTGTGAATTTAGTGGTCAACGTGCCATGCAACATTCTCGGGATACAAAAAATCCTCCATAACTGGGATACAAGTGTAGGAATAAGCCCTCCCGTATAAGCTCCAGAGCCAGTCAAGGCATAAAAAGTACGGAGACCAGTTCCAATGATGTTGTCTGTAGGATCATACCGTGAGCCTGATTTAATGACCCCCAGATGAGGATGACTGGATTTCTCCTCAACAGTGAATCCATTGACACACCAAGATGATCTTGTGGGTTACTTAGCACTGTTGATAGCGATCACTGCACTTTTGGAGGGATTAATTTTGTAATGCCAATACTCCGCATAGTTGAAGGTGACCTCTAACATCTGTTGCAGCTGGTCTGGAGAGTTAGCGACGAGTGCTACATCATCGGCAAGAACTACGACACCCGAGAAACGGCCGTCTATTGAGCATCCAAGATTCTTCTCTCTTAACTCCTTTATCAAGTCATCAACGAATGTTGTGTAGAGTAATGGAGACAAGACCCCGCCTTGTCTTACACCTTGGGTGATAGGGATCGGGTTGCTGACCTTACCCTTCCAGAATACTTTGCTCTCTAAGCCATTGTACATTGATTGCAACATATCCAGAATACACGGTTCTAGCTTTGAAGACTTTAGCTTACGAAATAGACCTCTCTGCCAGACAGTGTCGAATGCCTTTTCCGCATCGAGAAGAGCTAAGTATGTTGGTTGTTTACGGATGGTATTCAATTCAATAACAAGCTCGAGTGAGATGGATGTGAGAGAGCAAGAGAATCCTTTCCTGAATCCAAACTGGAGTTCATCTGGGATGTTGCTAATATAGAGCTGACGTTCAATATGAGGCTTAAGAGACAGTTCAAGGAGCTTGCACAGGACAGATGTCAGAGTTATGCCTCTATAGTTCCGTGGATCGTGTGGGTCTTTCCCTTTCCCTTTATGTAGAGGGAGTATGAGCCCTTCCTTGAATGTTTTGGGGCAGTGTGCATGATGCAAGATGGCATTGTACAGGGCGAGAATGAGTCGACGAGAGGTCTCACCCAGATGCTTAAGATGCTCTGCAGAAACATTATCGGCACCAGCCGCCTTCTCCGTCTTGAGTCGCTTGATAGCTTCATCAATATCTACTGACGTAAGATGGATACTGCTGCAAGATTCCAGTCCTAGGGCGCTAGAAAGATCTCGAGAAGAACTGCATTCCATACTATGTCTGCATTCAGGGTCATCATGAAGAGTATCACTGTCAGTACCAGCAGAGGATAGAGCTGCGAAGTAGAGCTGCCAACCGTGTAGCATGTCATCGCCTTCATATGTATGATCTCCATAAGAGATTTTGTCCGCTTCAGCACAAGCGGTGTCTGAACCACGATTCATTTTCACAATACGAAAGAATAATTTGCTGTTGGAGGATGAAGCAGTCTCAATTTTAGACAGAAGGTTATTTCTCAGTTGTGCTCTAGACTGCCGTAGACTTCTCCTGAAGGCTTTCTTAGCATTGACGTGATCTTCATTAGCTTGATTTTTATTATCGGGGCTGGACAGGAGCCACGTCTTCCTGGCTTTCTTAGCTATATCATATGCCTGGCTAACCTGAGCATTCCATTCTGGCTTCCCTTTCCTAGATCCAGAGGGGAAGGTATGTGGTAGTTCCAGTGAGTGTGAGATCATGGAGTCAATCAGTGAAGAAAGCAGATTGTCAACCTCTACTGGAAGTATATTCTCTATGTCGTTGATACTCTGAAAAAGGTCACTTGACACCTTTTCCATCGGAATGGTATAAGATTCCTTGATTGTGGTCTGGTCGAGACATTGCCATTTCACTTTGAGTCTTTTGATACCAACACAGAACTGGGCAGATGAAGCGTGGCCATCATAATCCTTGACCTCATAAATCCTAGTTACTGTGACTAATAGGTGGTCAGAAGTATTTGTGGGATCATCTTTCTCTGTCACAATGTTGTTATATAGATGTTTGTCTCTTGAGGGAGTGAGGAAAGAATCTATGCAAGACTTGTGTCTTCCATCATCGGAGTGAAAGGTGTAATCCATTGTGCAGAAGTGAAATGAAGTAAGGCTACAAAGATTCTCCCGAGTCAAAAAATCCTTGAGAATGGGGAGTGTCTTCTTTGTGTTTGGATGGATCAGATCCACATTGATGTCTCCAGCGATGATAGGAGAAGATCCCCTTGTAGTGTCAAGCAATTGCGAGAGAAGGGACATACAGGCATGATAATCAGTTTGATCCGGAGTGGACACCCCGCAAGGTAAGTAGCAGCATATAAAGGTAAAAGTTTCCTTAGCATCTTTCAGAATGGTATGGACAGCAAGGATTCTTGAGGAGGAACATTTGATCTCATTACACTCCACGATCAAAGATTTCCTGATGAATAGGGCAATACCACCTTTCCCTCTTTTGGTACGGAAATTGAGAGCGCCATCTAGTTTCTCGGCAGGTTTGTGGAAGACAAGGTGCTGGTCACTCACAAGATTTAACATGTGACAGTCCTGTTCCTGCAGCCAATGTTCTTGAATGGCCAAGATATCTAGTTTGAGAAGTTGCTCCTTTAAGTATGCAATGATGGTGTTAAACCCCCTGACATTGAGTGTACCCAGGGAAAGTGAGTTGGGGATGAGTAATTTCTTTGTCAAAGAAATTGGTTGCAAGGGAGTGGTAAGATTGGCCGGCGTAATGGTTGACTGCTTGGTGTCAGTTGGTGAGGTCAGGTGATCCAAGATGTCTGGGGTGGTTGTTGCGATTAGTTGCTCAGTACTTGAGTAAGGTTTAGTAATTTCATACTGGACTGAGTGCATTCGATCACTTGCTCGTGAAGCATTCTGATTTCTGCTGTGATCACTGGATCTTGCCGTGCCTTGGGGTAGGACATTAGATGTAAGGTGGCCATGAGGGAGTAATGGGCCCTTTCCAGAAGAGTAGTGTGAGAGAGATTGGAGGCCCGTCCATGGCGAAAACCCTGGGCTGACTGCGCGTGAGGGTGTCCAGTGGGAGGAGCATTACCCCTGAGAGAAGGATTCAAAGTCCCAGAGGAAGGGTTTTGAGGTTCATTGCGTATGGGAATATCTAGGTTCTTATCGGGCTTCTTTCCATTCTGTTGGGGTTCAGTAGCGCATCTGTTATGAGGCATACCGTTGGGGTGACAGTCATCACTATTTTCCACGGCACAGACACTATCCTCCTCAAGGTGAGGTGATGACAGAGATGAGTAGTTGTTATGTGCTCCCGAAGTAACCCTGTCTGTATGTTTCAGACAGTCATGAACAGCATGTTTTGGAGGGGCAGTGATCTTTACAATACCGACCGGTTTTGGAGGGGCAGTGATCTTTACAATACTAACAGGTGATACATCACTGGAAGAGCAAGAAGCCTGTAACAGATCACCAACTGGAGATTGAGAATCTGAGACGGAGGATGGGAGGGATTGAGTCGCAATAAGATCTGCCTTGGAGCTTTGTTGGATCTTGTCATCTGAAGAAAGGGGTTTGGATACAGAGGCTTGTAGATTGAGCTCAGTCTTGGCAAAAGCTGTTTCAGATTTTGGATTGGGAACATGTTGCGTTGTTTCAGATTGCGAGGTGCAGTGTGAGTCCAGGAAAGAGGCTGATCCTATGGAGATGTCCAGGTCACATGGTAATGATCTTGTTCTTGACATAAGCCTGGGTGGAGGAGGATGAGAAGTCTTTGAGAGCCTGCAAGACTGTCTGGAAGGGGAGGAGGGAAGTGACCTGTGGGCATTACTCCTCTTTGTAGTATTGCTTGAGTGGTTAGAGGCAGAACCAAAGTTCAAATAAGAGCAACTCTGTTTGTAGATATGGGTAGACTGTTTCATCGGTGTGCGAATTTCGTTTGTGGATGGACTGCTCTTTCTCCCACCAGAATTCCTTCTACCGGTGCTAGCAGAATTACTAACGGGTTTGTTGCCATGATTATGGGGAGCAGTTTGACTTTGTTTAAAGTCAGAAGCAGAGTTGTTTGCAGAACGTGAGCTCTTTTTATAAGAGACATTCTTCTTACTGCTACTAGCAGTAGTATTAGGAGTATCCTCCTCAAGATCACTAAGGATGCTGAATGCATTCTTTACTGCCAAGGGTCTACCAGGACGTCCTGCGACAGATACAGATGGGGAAGAAGGAGCGGCCTTAGACTGAGAAGGATCAGTGAGACTTCCATGTATAGCAATACCATTTTGCAGGCAGACAGAGTACAGGTAGTCATTATCAGTTAGAAGATTTAGATTTTGTTGTTCAGCATCATGAGATTTTAATTTCAATTCAGCTATTGCCTTCTCTTTCTCACTGATGATATCACGGTCTTTTTTCTGGCGAGTTTTCAGCTCTTCGAACTCCCTTTTCAGTTGCTCATGTTCACATACAATCCTTTCATGCTCTTCGAGCACTGTACTGCTGGTTCGTTTCTGTTGCTCAAAATTTTCTTTGGATATCTTCAAAGATTTTTCAAGTTTAGGACACCGGGAACAAGGTACCGGTAATTGAATATCCTGAACAGTAGGAGGAAGAGGCATAGTTTGGCATGCTGTGGAGGCGATCTCGTTGTCCAAAGACTGAGTTTCTGTTTGCGAAGCAGTTGATCTAGAGAATTTCACGTGGGGCTCTGGTATACTGATAAGCTTTGTTTGGGATGCTGCTTCGAAAGTGGCACCTCTACATGTGCTAGGTGTGAGAAGATCCAAGTCAGGAGATGTGGCAGTGTCAATTAAGAGAGCAGGATGTGAGGTTTGCTTAATTTCCATGCTTTGGGAGGGTTGACAGCATAGATTACAAAAGTAATCTTTGTCTTGTTTTGAGAAGTCATCAATCTCTATTGGCGACAGAGCAGCACATTTAAAGTGGGTCCAGTTCCCACAGTGTGAGCACTGAACTGCGTCATGACAAGCATGATTGTTACAGAGAGGGCATGATATTGCTCTGTCCGCAGGTGAGCAAATGCAGGGATGAGAGTTGGATTCTGAGTTTGTAGTGATGGCTGCGCGACTAAGATCATGAAAGAGACATGAAAGTTCCGACGATTGGAAGAAGTTGGGATGGTCTTGCTTCAGCTTGTTCAAGATCCATGGTAATATGATACTCACAAGTTGAGAGAGGTGTTTCCCTGTAATCAGAACTTCTCCAGTGGTACACTGTAGTTGTATATCAAATTGTTTGATTTTCCCTGGTTTACCGGATTTCAGTCTGTTTTGAAATATTACGCCAATCTCATCTAGGGCCTTAGCCTTAGAAGATCCAAAGTTAGACCAGGAAGCCGCTAGGGTTGAGGAGTATATCCTCTGATTGTCCTTGAGCAAAGAGGTGATAGCATCTTTGAAGCCAGAGAGAATTCGAAGAGGAACTGTGGCCGTGATGCGCTTCTCCCCATTTTTCGATGTGAATTCCTTTACCACAAATAGGTTGGCTCTACTATCAAGGCTATTTCTTTTAGATAGAGGCATGGCAATAGGTGAGTAGTGAGCTTCAGAATGCAAGTTTTTGCAGCGCAAAATAAGGCAGAATAAAGGTGATGCAAAATAAAGCAAAATAAAGGTGATGAGTACAAACAAGCATGCAAGAAGCAACGGAACAGGTAACAGGTAACACGCATGCAAGAAACGACGGAACAGGTATCAGTTAGAACGTTGGCATATGACGAGGACAAAATCAGACGTCAGCAGTCAATTACATGAAGGTGATGAGTACAGACAAGCATGCAAGAGGCAACGGAACAGGTAACAGGTAACAAGCATGCAAGAAACAACGGAACAGGTATCAGTTAGAACGTTGGCATATGACGAGGACAAAATCAGACGTCAGCAGTCAGTTACATGCAACAGCCAACAAAAGAGTCACAGTTATACAATACCGGCTCTCAGGATCAGCAGACGCAGGAAAACTTTTTGTCGTTTATGGTTTGAAGATTTGAAGATTTGAAGATTTGAAGAACAAATAATGCTGTCCGTTGTGATGGCACAGTCGTGAACTATCGAACATCATAGACGTGTGTAGATGGGACTATTGTGTGATCGCTGAGTGGCTTTCCCGCGTATACAGCATCAAAGTGTGTAGATGGGACAATATGATCACTGACTGGCTTTCCCGCGTTTACTTGGTGAAAGAAGGGTTGCACTTTGCAGCGTCAAAAAACAAAAAACAGCGTCAAAAAACAAAACAGATGGAGAAGACCTGTTCGCTCATATATATAAGATGATGCTAGACACTACGTTTGTGAAAAGAATATGAAGTTATGAAGAAAATAGGAAGGCAAAATAGGGAGCTCTAAAGGATAGAACGTCCGAGGTCCGCACCACCACACCCCAGCTCCGGTCCGCTCCCCTGCCGGCGCGGCAGCAGCCTGCCCTGGCCCTGCACCAAAGACTAAAAGAGGTCTTGAGCTAGAGAGACAGCATCCTTTTCAGTTCACTGCCACTGCTGATCTGTTATGATCAAGTTAATAATAGGCATACCAGTACATTGTGTTGTATTCTAGTTCTGCATGTCATTGATGTGGACTGAGTGCTGTAATTTTTACCTCCGCCAAGCACACCAAGGGAGGAGGTTAGGTTAATACTCATACTGCCTGCTTTTGTTTTCGTTACCGTTGGTTTGTTTGTGTGCAAAATAACTCAAAAAGTGGTGAACAGATTGGGATGAAACTTGCAGGAAAGGTTGAGAATGACACAAGTACCAAACGATTAACTTTGGTTTGGTAGTGATCCGAGAATTTTGGGAGAATTTATGAAGAATTTTTGATATTTTGGCAGGTAGGGTCAATGTCAATGATATGAACTTGGGAGTTCAGGCTGCGCGTATTTGAGGTTTGCATCCGCGCACTAAAGTGCGTCCTCTAGTTTCTGCTAGGGCGAGGTGCGCCATGCAGCTGAGGGTTTATGTCGTAACAAAGGCTTCTATATATCGGGAAATCGGGCGACTTTCAGCACCGATGCTGTGTGTACGTATGATATAACAAGATCAGTGGTGGAAATAAGCTGCATGCTTGGCGGAGGTCGGCGCTCTCAGAGTGCTTTTCTTGTTATTATTAGGTCTTAAGTCAAATTTACTTTAAAAAGTTTTTCTTTGTTTTGTTTTTTCCTCTGACAAAAACCTGGCTGCTGCCCTGGCCTGGGATCAAATCAAATGCTTTATAAGCCTTTGGCTTTGGCTTGGCTTATTAGACCAGTTATTGTAATGGCCAAACTCTAATAATGACTCACCAAGAGTTTGGGAAGTCAGTGAGTGAGAAGTGGAGAGGTATCTGCCACACCATTTTCTTTATCTTTTTTTTTTTTTTTTTATTACTCCACTGGCTGGCTTGCCACTTTACTTGTTGATGTTGGATGAGCAGTTTTCAACAGTTTTTTTTCCCATTGAAACATACATGTCAGAGAAGTTTTTTTTTTTTTTTTTGGGGGGGGGGGATAGGTATTCCTCTGAAAATAATGAATTTTCAATTATATGAGATATAAATTTTCAATTTTAAAGTTTCAATGTTGCCATCTCTGTCTGGATTAGAAGTCTGCTACAGTTTGTGACACGGTCTGGAGGTGATGTCATAAACCCACTTGATTATGAAGTTATTGACAACAATGTAGATCTACAAGTGTATATTAAAAGAAGATATGAAGAGAATTCCAAAAAAAAAAAGTGAAATTACACATTCCCTCTACTTGTGAATACTGACATTGTTAAGGGTAATGTTGTTTCCCCTTTGCCTGCTGGAAAAATGAAAATGTGCTGAATTTTTGTTATATTCTTGTTAATATGTGGCATTACCAAATGTTGTAGCCTTCTCATCCATCGATGATGGCATGCACCAAATCTTTAAGAATTTCGAACTTTTTGACAGACTGTCTGATTTTTCTCAAACTTCCCCGATCATGCATTCTACTTTATATTGATGCACTCCCTCAATCCACATAGTTTTGGTTTCATTCTCCTTCAAGTTAGCGAGATGTGTCAGGATTTAATACGTTGCTGACGAAATGATGCAGATGCAGATAGATGTAGATATTATCAATGATATTGAACTTTGTTAATATTTTGAATTTGTTGCCCAAGTATATGTAAAAATCAGTTATTATTTTCTATTGAGTAGACCTCATTGAGTTCAAACTATACTGAAATATCAGTTAGATTTGGATGGAGGAAACTTAGTCCAGTTAAAATCATCTTCAGACAAAATTTGTAATGCAGAGTCCAGGAGTAGCATTGTCTTGTTTCAAGTGAACGTTGAGAAAGTGTTTCAAGTGGCATGGAATCAATTGCCAAAAATCAATTTCTTTTTCTTTCTTCAGGTACAACCATCCATATGCAACAGGAATCCAGCCAGTGCAAGTACCTGTAGGTGCTTAACCCAGTGATGCGAGATCTAGTGTGAAGTCTCCATCGGCCAGCGAACATCTCAACTTCAATGTCATTTCAACACATTGTTGCCATGGCAAATACATACCTGCAGCGATATACTGGTAAGAAAGATAATGCTCCTAAGTTCCTAAGTAACAATCATAATTGCAGGTCTTTTAGTCATGAACTTTAAATATTACAAGCCATTTAAAAAGTGTTTACAAGTATAAGTAATATCAGACATTCTTTGGGAAACTAAAAATGTCTTTATTGTGCTACATGTATAATATGCAAGTTAAAAACATGTTTCAGTATTTTTACTGCACAGCAAGTAAAGATTTCTGTGACAGTGGTACAGTACTGACAAGACTTGCAGGATACCATGTTTACCAGCCTGAACTGAAATTCATTTGTTGTTGTTTTTTTTTTTTTCATGTTTCAGTGATAATGCTCATCTGATTTTACACATGATATTATATCATTCAATGCAATTTTTGATACTCTTCATCTTCCTGTATGGGAAATTCTTCTTGTATCTGTAATATTCAAGATGCAAGCTTTTCCCAATGCTTTTCTTCAATCCCTTTCTTCAACCATGCTACATTTCCTCCCTACCCCCTCCTCCCATGATCCAGCTGTTGTCTTTTAAATAAACAATTTTGTGGTTAGAACAGACTAAATCATGATCACCTTTTCTGGCTCTGTCATTGGCTCTTACTTTGCCCTGCGCCTCCCTCTCCCAGTAGACTTTCCACTCTCACTGCCATGATTGATTTGTAGTGACCACATGAAAATACTGTAAAAAATAATATTTTCGCGGCATGAAATTTGCACGAATTGGAGCCGACAGCCTTTTATGCGGCATGAAATTTTTGGGAGTTGCCTCTAACATGCAATGCATGTAGTGTAATTTTTAATTGCATTTTAATTTTGTGAATCTTGGCTCTTGAGAAATTTGCGAAATTTAAATGCACGCGAACATTTTTACAATTATATGCAAATTTTGTGACCTGGGTGCAATTGACATGTGCAAGCAGAGAATCAGTGTGCCAATTCTTTCAGGCAGTCCCCTAGATGTCTGCCAGTGTTGGCATACCAGATAGGAACAACTGAGGAGCCATTGGCCAAAATTCACAAAGGTAGTTTTAAATGCATGCAGTCCATGGATTATGTAAATTTTTACCATGTATATGTGCAGACATTTTGTGTATCCAGTATGCCAACAGACGTCAAATAATGAACACACATACATGACTAGCGCTTGTGAAAGGTATGCCTGTGTTGCACTTGTTTTAGTTTGTCAATTACACTTAAATTATGGATTTGATTGAATTCAGGCCTCTGTGACTCAGTGGATATGATCATGGTCTTTAAATCAGTAGGTCCTTGGTTCAAGTCCCCTGGCAGCAGTAAATATGTCTCTAGGTAAACACTTTCTCTTCATCACTTAGTCCTCTTGAGGGAACTTAGAGCAGTTAGCAGTTAGAGCACTTAGACACATGTTAGGCAACAAGGCCAATAGAGTTGTCGTGGCTGGATTTAGATAAAAAAATATAATTATTAATTAAAAATAAAATTTGTAGGTTTTAATCTCTCCTCTTGATAAGAACTGACAGAATTTCTGAGTAGAGCATTTGACTGATAAACATTTTTGTTTCCTGCACTTCTCTGCTGTATGGCTGCGTGCTGAGGAGACGCATTTCTCGGTCAGGATCGCAGTGAGCTCCACGCAGCAGCCTTCCAGGGTCAGCTGATGACCCTCTACGGCCTGATCCAGCAGGGTGCCGACGTCAACAAGAAGACATCTGATGGGGTGACGCCCCTCCATGAAGCATGTAGTCGTGGCTTCTTCTACTGCTGCGAGCTGCTCGTTAAGCACGGTGCTGATGTGAGTACTTTGTGGCCTCCATGTTCTATAGGTTTCTAGTGGAACGTCAGCCACCATGCACGTGTCAGTGATATTTGCAGGAAACTGTAACAAAACCTCAAAGATGCTATTTTCTTCCAATGTGATGTTCCCTGAGGCATAGATAAATGCTGAATGCCAGGTATAGTATGTCACTTTAATTCATACCTCAGTGGTGATTGTGTGCAGTGATTCACTCATGTCACCTCTTCCTGTTGGTTTATTTTGCATGGTAATTGAAATTATATTTTTCATTAAAAATTGTTTATTTCAGTGTGTTGCTACACAGGCAACTATTAAGACAAATGAAGTCAGTTCAGTTGCTTCCCTGAATCCACATCTTACTTTGTATTGTAATAATTTTCATCAATGAGATTAGATTGACTTATAAATACAGCACAGCATGTATGCAATGTTGAGGCATGGCTAGTTTGGTTCAATTTTGAACTGTAAATCTGATTCACACTCTCTTGTTTGTATTTGTATTTCAGTGATGAAGATAGTGTTAGACACAATCCTCTGATATAATTTTTCATCCAACTCATATCTTTGACAGGTGGCAGCATACAACATTGATGGCTCCACACCACTGTGTGATGCATGTTGCCATGGCAATGTGGAGATTGTCAAGTTCCTGCTGAGTAAAGGGGCTGATCCCAATCCTCCGATGGCCAGAACCAGTCCACTCCACGAAGCAGCTCTCAGAGGTAGGACAGATTTCTCTCTAGATCAGGAAGCCACTGGGTGTAATTTCACACTGGGGTTCTTTTTACAACACATGAATGCACTTGGAATCTTACCATCTTACTCTTCACGCTGGATTGGATTTTAGCTATATTAATGTTGACGATAATGTTTTTGATAATTTATATCATTGAGAATCAAAATTTTAAGTTTGTTCTTCTTTTCCATTGGCTGTGGTCATGAAGAAACACAAGCATTGAGATGTACTGCATCATGCGAACCAGTTTCTATTTTTTTTTTTTTTGAAGATGATAATAATTTTTCTTGTCAGAGACTGTGATCACCTACAATCAGTGAGACATAAATCTGCTTGCTATGGATTAAAAAAAAGCCAGGACTGATTGTTTCAAAACTGATCAAATTCTTGCTCTTCAGGTCACACAGACTGTGTCAGGGAACTAATCAAGGCAGGAAGTAAACTAGAGGTCACTGACGGGCATTATGGGACAGCTCTTCATTCAGCCTGCTACACAGGAAAGACAGAGACTGCAGAAGTGATCCTAAATGCTGGTAAGGGGCACAGGATATAGTGATGCGAAACATGGAGTCAATATTTGATGGGTCAGTTTATGATGAGTCAGGATTTAATAGGTCAGGATTTAATAGGTTGGTATTTTATGGATCAGTATTAGTGGCTTTGTACAAGCCTATCTCTTGCAGTGTTGGACGACTACAGCTGGCCAACAATGTCAAACCATACATATTACTTGGAAGCTAAAAGAAACTTGTTACATTCAGAACTAGAAAAGCACTCTGAGAGTGCAGACCTCCGCCAAGCAGCTACTTTCCACCGATGATCTTGCTCTTCCCACAGAAATTTTTTTCCTCTCCACCACTGGGGAAAAGCTCTTTGGGCTCTTCCATAGAGATCCGTGATTTCCACACCCATAAATATACATGCTGAAAAATCGCCCGATTTCCCAATAAAGAAGCATTGTTACCTCATAAACCCTCAGCTGCGCGGCGTGCAATTATTTGCAATTATTTGCAATTTGCAATTATTTGAGCAAAAGAAAATGTGTCATCTTTACATAGATAACCTTGTAAAATAGAGAATTCAAAGGGCAAACTTTTTTAATACTTGTGAATAAAACACTCTATTAAAGTAAATGCCAACATATTAGAGCTGTCAGCAAATGGAAGAATGATTACAAGTTCTATTAGCTTGGATTGAAAGAGATCAAAGCTTTAGAATTTACTCCAGTGTAGTATATCCCTCAAAGCATTGATGCATTCCACAACCACAATCTACACCTACTGGATGAAGATTGTGGCATTGTTCACTTCTAAAACCCTACTCTCTTACCTCATGTTCACACCTCATTTGTCTGACTAGGAGGAAGTGCAAATGCCATCATGAATCATACCAGTCTTCTCCATGTGGCAGTGAGTGTGAACGCATCTGACCTGGTCCAGTTGCTGCTGGACTATGGTGCCAACATCTACGCCCGCAATAATCGTGAGAAGGCACCATTCCAACTTGCTGGAATTGACAGCAAGACAATGAAAATCCTGGATGATCACATGTGTGAGTGTAAGATCCAACACAGACTGTGTAGATAGATATGTCAAATATCAATTACATAAATATGTATTTGTCTATCAAAAGTAGAAATCTATAAGATACCTTGTATTTTAAGATTTTATGAGAGCAACAGAGAACTGTAGCCTAGAGAACTGTAGCCTCCTTGCTAGTCTCCAGCAATGTGGCTAAATTTGTGTGTGGCTATGGCTCTGTGTTTGTAAACAGAAGGTCTAGGATTCAAATCTTGTCTCGTACATTCATCCCTGGACAAGATGTTTTGACCCACAATGTCCCTCTTGACCCAGGTGTATATAGATGTGAACCTGGTAATGGTTGGGCAAGGATAATGTGAAAGCCCTCTGGAAAAAGTTGTGTTCATGCTGATAGGGCTGCCCTTGGTTAAAAGAACCATGATGTCTTTCGTCATTGATCTGGTTGTGAAATGGAAGGGGGTATAATATTTAGAGTTGTGCAACCAAGTCTGTAGCAACATGTTTTATTGCATTCTGCACTATAGTGATGCTTGAATAATGTGACTTTACCCCCAAAATGATGTCAAAATCAGCTCAGGACTTGACTATAAAGTTATGAGATCTTAGCAGAGAAGAAATGTAATTCAAAGAATATTTCAAGATTGCAAATAGTGTGATCAATATATAACAACATTCATGCTTGAGCTGAAAAAATGCCAGAAAGGTGGAGGAGAAGATACTCTCTCAATGCTAAAAGGTTAATAATTGTGATTTGTATTACTAGACAGTACATATGGTCCTGAAATTATGGCATAATGCTTAGATTGATTAAATCTACATGCCCCTTATTGGTTTTTTGTTTGTTTGTTTTTGTTTTCATGCTTTGCTCTGCCTGTAAAGCTTTGCTGTCAATTTGAATGTGCTAATTTGTTGGGGTTTTTTTTTTCTCTCTCTCTCTGTCATGTTTCTGTTCATCAACCCCTCCTACACTCAGCTCATCCTAGGCCACTGTCAGAACTCTGTCGGTGGAGGATCCGTCGTCTTCTCGGGCCGCAGAGACTGGACAAGTTGGACAAGTTGGGCCTGCCAAAGGTCATTTCAAACTATGTGCAGTTCAGGTAGCACAAAGATTTTACTATATATTTATATCATAATCTGTGCTATTTAACATTTTGAGTTCTATCTTCAGATGCTTGCTGTCATTTTGATTGACAACTATGGGTTCAGTTCAATGCGACTTGATTATCGTGTGTTTATTGTGAGTTATCACATGACTTCACACATAAAGTGATGACGGGTCAGTTTCTTATAAATACAATTGACATCTGTTTGGTGACCAGGAAATGATGGTGCATGGTAAAACACATGATTCATGTGTACTTTCTCCCTTTTGCTATTTATAAACTTCCACTCTAATGTTAGGTGGGTTTTGAGTGCACTGTAGCTTGTTTTCCTTGTGGATATTTCTCTGGTAACATGATGATGGTGAATCATGAGGGATACGTCGAGAAATAGCATTCATGTTCAGCAATTCTTCCAGAGAGAAGTGAAGAGTGACAGCCATATAGTATAGATGCTGACTGGTAATTGGAAAGCATGTACTGAATGTGAAAGAGAGAATGCCAAGTAATCTAGTTTGATGGCTGGAGTAATCTTATGGAATTTGCATTCCAGTATATCAACCCAAAGATGAAAACATTTGAATATTCACACCATCAGTCTTGCTCAAGGGTAAAGTATAGGTATGATTATGGTAAATGGCTTGCTGTCATTTAGTTTTCTACCATGCTGGGATAGTGGTGACGGAGAACTACATCTGAATTGATACCTGCTTAGGCCAGGGTACTTGCAGTGCAATATTATGATTAGAATCTTTTGCTCTTCACAAGTCTATGTATTGCCTGGACAGTTCGGGTATGATTTCTAATTTTCATCTCAACTGTACAGTTGTGAACAAACACAACACTATGCATCAATAATGTTAATATACATTGCAAATCAATCATGTGTAGTTTATTGCTGCGTAAAAGTTATCATTATGATTAATATCATCAGCTAGGGAGATCAAAATGAACCATTTTTTTACTGCTTTTTTGCCAATTGATCATGATTTCCTTAAAGAAGTAAACTGTCTTGTGAAGTATAGCTTGGTTCACTTTATAGGTTATCAATATTCAAAACTGAGATGACATGCCTAGACTGAGATTGACTTCGTAATAGTAATTTTACATTGTGCCATAATTGGTTCTATTCTTCCATATTTGTGGGGATAAGGTTGAAACCTACAACATTGATTGCTATCTTTTGAGTAAGTGATTGTCTTCCGGACGTATAACTGACAATATCAAAAGCAATACCTAAAGGGATGGTAAACCATTGGTTGAGGTGAAAATTCAGCTTTCAAATTTTTGCAAGATACTTAGAAAACCACTTTAGAAAAAAAGTTAAAAAGCATACAATTCTAAGAGGAGTTCAAAGTGCATTTGATGAAAGTCTGTTTTGAAATGGCTGAAATATCCAAAACAAAGCAAAATAAAGCACTCCTGATAAAAGGTTCCCACCTTTTGAATTATTAGGATCACTTTGTTTTGGATATCTCAGGCATTTCAGAACCAATTTTCATCAAATAAAATTTGAATTGCTCTTAGAATTATATGCTCTTCCATATATTCCATTAGAAGTTCCTCATTATCTAAGGAATTCATCATCAAAAAAAGTTGGAAACCTCAATCTCATCTCAACCAAATCTGTACCATAAGTCATGTAATCATTTGTTGACCACTCATTGCACATTAATTTGGGTTATTTCTGCCGTTTTATTTGTTTTGTGGTGAAAGCTACCTCATCACCTAACAAATTGAATATGATAGATGGGCCATGATAATGTATGATTCAAGTGTGTTGTGATTCACTGAACAATATTTTCATATTATTTGACTATTGCTAGACTCGACACACTATTCTTAGATACTGTAACATTATACATACTGTTGGAAGTCTCGGATAAATATGTTCTATTAGTTTAATGATTTCATATTGCAGTGTCTAGAACATTGATGTTCAATTCTGATACACCTGTGTGGCAATTTGCATATGTGCAAAGCCAAACAAATCCAAGCATCATGAGTTGTGGAATTGAAATTATGATGGGGGATGACTTCAGAAGACTTATGGAATCCATGGAAGTTGAGGTTGAACAGATTTTGTGGTAGAGTTGAGCCTACAAAACAGAGTTTAGATACCACACCAATGTCATTTATCAATGAGATCTAGAAATTAGAATTACTTGTCTTCTCTATCCAAAATCCTATAGTGTACACCCAATGCTGTAAAATTATTCACTTTTAAAAGGTATTTGATTCAGTGTGAAGAAAGTGGCAGAGACACCATTGATCACAGGTCTACAAGAATAAATTCTTTCCTTTTTAACTGTTTTTACCCTGAAAGTTTATGGTCTTTACTCTGGACCTGAATAAGTATATCACATTCTTGATCAAATATTGTCAGTCTTGATAAAGGCCTCTGGATAGCAGCCATTTGTAGGGCACAATCATGCTTTTCATCATTTGTACCCCCTTTTCTCTACATGCTATGAGTAGAAAATGACTTGTTTTCTCAGTATCAAAGGCCATTAATTACATTAATCAATTAATTATTTTGCAATGGTGAGGATAAGGCAGTACATATGACATATCTGATTTCATTCTACAATTGTATTGAAACAAAGTATTTAATATTTATATGTGTGTAATAGAGAATGATTTTGAACACAAATAATTTGATAATTGCATCTTGATTGGAGTATTTCATGTGTGTGTGTGTGAGTGTGTGTGTGTGTGTGTGTGTGTGTGTGTGTGGCCTACAAAAATGAGTCATGCACTTAATACACTCTCAATACCCTCAATACTGTGTCCAACCAACACAATACTGTACTCTCAAAATGTACACACTTCTTCATAACTCTTCACTTGTTCCACCCATCATGTCCTTTAACAATACCTGTATTTAGGAGAACTGCTGAGGACCACATGTCATGAGTTGAACAAAATGAGTTTTATTTGTAAGACAAGAAACAATTACTTAAAAAGGATATTGCATCTATGATAAAATAAACAGAACATACTATTTGATATTTACTACGCCTGATTTCTACATATCAAATCCTACAATATATTCTACTATATGTACAGGTCAACAGTAACAATATACATGTACTGTAGATGCTGAATATTTCATGAGATTCTATTTTCACAAATTTCACAAGTCAAAAATATCTCTTATTCTGCAAATTTAACAACTCATCAAAATATCCTGCTCAGGCTACTCAAGTGCAAAGTGTGAGAGCGATGTAAATGCCCTATATTTAGCGAGTCTTATTTTTTTTTTATTTTTTTATTTTTTTTTTGTGAATCAGGACTTCCCGACGATTTCGCGAGTGGTTAAGTTCACGATCATGGAGTACAGTGCTTAGTGGAGAAATGTATGCATGCACATTAGGATCACAGTCAATATTTTTGTGTCTTTGAATTTGAGAATAGCACCCGACTCGCAATTAAATTCATGAAAATAAAAACTTTACGAAATATTCAGTGTATTCAGTAACATGGGTACATTTGTAGGCAGCAGCTGCCTGTTTTGTACATGTAGTTGTGTTCAATGCAAACAAATGAGGTTCAAATGTTTTGATCCTCCAGAATTTTATTGAAAAATGACTGATAGATCATATATTACTAAAAAAACTGCCTACCTATATGAACCCCAACCCATACAATTTCTGTTAGCTGTTACAAAAAGTAGATATAAAAATAATTTTTAAAAGTCAAGTCTAACACTAATCAACAGCTACTGAAATAACATAATTCCTTTGAACATGGTTACTGTTTACTTGCATTGCTCCCATGACAATGCAATTAATTTTGAAAATAGTCTGTGAACATCTGGACTCCATTTTACAAATACCCGTAGTTGCTATGATGGCAACTCTTGCTGGAATGGCAATTACATTGTCACCATGGTCACAAGAATCCAGCCTCCTGATTGGCTGTTGCTATGGGACGTTGCTATCCTAACATCTGTGATTACATGGGACCATGTTCGTGTAAAGTTACATGCTTCCTGCAGAAAGTAAATTACCTGCTGGGTTTTATTGCCATCCATTATTCTGTATGCTGAATATCACCACACTTGACTTGATTTCTGTATAGAGGAGATTGCACTACCCATATCAGACACCTGTTTGGTTGGTTACTTATTCTATTAAAAAACACACATAATTGCACACACAATTATTTGTAATTATTGACACTTTCTTGAGAGTTGATTGCCATCAAATTCAAACTACTACACTGTAACATGAGTGAATTGTTTTGTGTAACATTATGTGGTGTTTTTGTGCTATTGTTCAATGCCTGAAATCATTTTCCCAGTGTAATGGGTGAACATTTGAAGTGAACAGCACAAGCTCTTCTCAGTGGGAAGAGAATATAACCTCTAATTCTAGACAACAGAACTCGTGCACAAATTGAAATACCAATTGATGTGGCATGCTGTTCTACAACAAAGGAGTTTACATTTAACCATCTGTGAAATGCTAAATGTGGAGCCATTATTTGTCATTATTTGCTATGCTTGTACCCTGCTGTGTGTAAGATAATCCTTGTGAGCTATCTATGTAGAATCACATGGAGAGTAAAGGGACCAGTGAAGCACAGAGAATGCTTTGATTAACCCTTTGTAAACTGCTTGATAGTCTTTTTCACTCTTTGTGTGCAACGCCTCACTCAATCGACGGCTTGCCATCTTCGCATATTTTTCTCAAACACACAACTACGCAGAAACCGATCAATAAACTGCAATATGCCACAGTGCAGGTACATTTGAAAGGTCATGTGCGATTCCATTCCTAAGACACAGAGCTCGCACTGCCAGGTGACTGAAAAGCAGTGTTCTGTGCAGATTTGTCCAGTAGATTTTGATGGAGGTTGTGTCCTCAAGAAGTCACACCTCCCAGACATACTCATGAAAGTATGCATGACCAGAATACAATTTTGCAGTCTGTTTGGGGGGCTATCTTTCTGAATACTGGCCATTTGCAAGAAAAATAGCTAGACCTACTTGTATAGCTTTGTCATAAAATTTACATCTCAACAAAGCTTGCAATTTTCTTTACAAATTTGCTGTATGTACTGCACTTCCAGCTTTATGTGTATCCATGAAAAGTTAAACGGCTTTGAGAAACAGAATGTTTTCTACAGTATTTGTGTGTTGCAGTCTCAAAATACTGTGGCGCACAGCGAATTTACACTGTGGCAGACGAAGAGTTAACCCTAAAAAGACTGGGCTATTTTGGTAGCTCGAAAGACTGGGGGGGGGGGCCTAAATGGCCCCCCCTTAAGATCTCGGCCGTGGATCGCGCGATCGCCGCGGAAATTTGCACAATGGTAGTGTGCGATGTAATCTACGAGATCGTATATTTAAATTTTCCAAAATAGTCTTCGTTTATTTTATTTTGATTGATTATGCTAATTTATGCGAGAAATCAGACTTTTTTTATCTAAATCAGTAAATAAAGCTCCAAAAGTGCTCATTTTTGGTCTTGATATTCTTTGTAGCATCTTTAACAAATGTACTTGAAAAAAATTCGGTATCAAAATTGATTTCTTATTTATTTTATTGTTTTATGAATTTCTTATGTATTTCATTGTTTTTTCGACCTTTTGTTTTTGTTGTTTTTTTCAGCAAAATTTGTGGCAGACCCTTTTTGAAGCATAATACTACTAAAACAAATTGATTTTAGCCATTGAGAGCAAAAATAAGCATATTTATATGAACCATGTGATAAAACTCAATTTGTATTGACTTTGTACACAAAATCACATTTTTGAGCCATTTTCGGTCTCACGTGCATGTACAAAAAGTTATGTAACTTCAGAACCGTACCCCCGGGCGTCACAAATTTGGTGTCAAAATGTGCGGGAAACTCGAAAGAAAAAAGTCATAGAGCATCGCGGCGAGAGCATTGCGTGTTGCTGAGTAATCGTGCGAAATGTCGAGGGGGGGGCCTTTTAGGCCCCCCCCCCAGTCTTTTTAGGGTTAAGCTTTTTCCATAGACACCAGCATTATACTGGTAGATGTCTTGGATGCAGTCTGTTAACAGGTTGCTAGTTGGTTAAATGCTTCACCAATCAACCCGACTCTCATGGACCCAAGTCAACCTTGGCAAAAGCTAATCAGCCATGGCAAATCCAGATGGCATCCCGAATCAATATTGGACTTGACATTTTATGCAGAACCATGTATGTGGTCCAAACAATACTTGACATCCATACACAAGGTTTCCCATTCTTTGTTTATGCCCTACACTTTACTCTTTTTTGCAATCCACGAGTAAGATATTTCATCTTGAAATGTTGGCAGGTATGTAATTACGAATGTGCATACATTCTGGGGATGGGGGGAAACAGATTGAAAAAGAGGGACTCCAGGCAATGATATTTTCAGTTAATGAGATAGAATGAGCAAAAGACTCTACATTGAATCACAGAAACATTCCACTACCCTCATTTGTTCACTTAAATAGTGCACCTCATTGGTGTACCATGGAACTTCATCGATACAAGTTCAAGATTTCAAGACTACAAGTACAGAAACTTGTCCCTTCGTGGAAGAAAATATTTCTTGTCTAATGTTACCAAAGAATTACATAAATATATGCATTTATACATGATATTACGGTACCTACAGTCCCAGTGATAAAGATGCACTATGAACAATTTGTAGTTATTTAACCTACAACACATCTAGTTAATGATATACCTGTATACATGTCCAATGAAGATATAAACAGAATTTTCATGCTGAGCACAACATGCATGATATAGCACAGATACAAATTGTTAATACATGTAATAGAACATCTGCTCGTTGCAATGACACAACAAATACACAAAAATATGGGTTGTCCGCTTGACTCTTGAGATGATCTATGCAAAATTTCATAGGCACTGAATGCGGCAAATATTGAAACAAAAAAGAAAGGTTGATCGTATAATACAGCATGAGCTCAATTTCTACTACTGGTAGTACCAAACAGTCCGTCGACAGAGAAAAGACGAAGTACTAAAAGTCTTTGAGGTGACAGGTTTTCATTGCTCTGACCATTCATGCTTCTTGGAATGGCTTTGCATACATTTGCAACTGTTGTGCGTAGGTTGGGATATTTCTGACAAGCCTCTGTTGTCAGAGACTAAACACTTTTAGTACATTGTTTACAAACTGTTTACATACGTTCAGCCATTATCTATTCATGCAAATGGCAGGTTCACTTCATGCAAAGCTATGAACATCGAATTCTGCTGAAATTAAGTCACTCATTTTTACCCTGTTTATACACTGATGAATAACTTCCTGATGAAATTTGATGCAAATCACATAAATGCAAGAAACAAATTAATCAGGGCAAGCATCAGGCGGGTTTTACGTCTGTCAAGAATAGTTCCATTCCAGAGAAATACATGAAAGAATTTATGCAGTACCAAGGAATTTATCCACCAGTTTTCATGTAACAACACCAGCATACTTGCCTGAGTTTTAACAGGTAGAGTTTTACATACAATGTACATGTAGTATCTATCTTAGCAGATATTCTCTCCCCTTCCTCCAAATACAAAATTTGTGCGTTTGACAATACCATGACATGAAAATTGATGAGTGTATTGTAACACCTGTGACATTTCTTTTTTTGTGCGAACAGCATGGCAGGAATGTGTATGCATAAGATACCTTCAAAAGAGATAGTGAACCTATGCTACTTTAAGAGTTGTGCAGATATAACAAGGTGTGACATATGACATAATACATGAACTCCAAAATGGATTCAGCATGCCTGTTTTTACCAAGTCCATCATGAAGTCAATACATAATACAAGCAAATTCCACTATGATAAATGTAGAGATGATACACAGGTATTACTGAAATGTTTATATATACATATATTTACAATGAAACAAAAATAACTATGTGTTATGGCATACCAATATTATGATGACTGGGATGAGTGTGAATTTACAGGATGATCTATCTGAAGATTTAGAAATGCTACTGACTAATGTCATACGTTTAAACTTTAATATGACCTCCCAGAAAGAGCATTTCATACAGAAAGGTTTGAACATTACCAGAGACTCCAACCCCAAGCACCTTCTGATCTGGAGATTCTCCCGCCCGAAACCCCTAGCAAACGGGAGACTCCAAGTTGATGTGTGCGAAGCGCGAAGTTCCTAGGGTTCTAGATGTTCTCTGGTGCTATCTAAGGCTTATTTTTAAACATACGATAGCAATAAGTAAGAAATGCTTTCCACCGGGAGACTTTAGACACAGAGCCAGGGCGGGAGAAATCAAATCTCAAGCGGGAGAACGGGAAATTTTACAAAAATGGGCTTTCGGCGGGAGATCTCCCGTCGAAAACGGGAGAGTTGGAGTCTCTGCATTACTATGTATTTATTCCCCACAACAACAGTCACGAAATGTTATATTCTGATTGAATTATTACAGGACCTTGCTTGCTCTCATTTTAATATTACTGCACTTCATACCATTTTCTGTCAGTTTTATGGTTCGTGAAATATTGCATATAACTTGTATAAGATCAGATGACAAAATTCAATATAACAAGCAAATTGGCATAATGCCAATGTGAAGCATTTAATTTTATCAATTTTCGTCAAAACCAGTGAAAAAGCAACTGCTGCCATTCCCATGGCATGACATATTGAAATAAAAGGCACAGCTTTAAAGATTGATCAGGCACTATGCACACACACACTCTATATTCAAAAGACATAGGCATAGTGAAAGACTTGTGTGTTGGTAAGACAGTGTGCCTATCACAATGTGTTGACTCCTATCTTTTTCCCTTTGATAGCACTTTACAGCTACATTTCATTTCTATCAAATCTAGGTGCATAGCAGCTGCATCACCCAAGGTGCCATCGATTCAAGAGCAAAAGACATTTCTCATTACACTAAAATCTGCCTACAATATACCCACATTCAGTTGGAAGATTGGTCACATGACACATAGTAATTGTTGTTGTTTTTTAAACATATATTCACACCCTGTTGACTATTGAGTACTGCAGGTCATGCATAGAAGACACGAACACTAAAGAGAGACAAAATTCAGTCAGTTCCCTATGGCATTTACAGCATACATATTTCGTAATATTCATGATCCATTTTACTACACTGTACAGAAAGTCACTGAGAATGATAGTATTTCAAAAGCATCAACTGACCCAAGTCTTGAGGATGAGAATGAGAGAGGAAATGTTCACCATCTTCAAACGCTGATTCTGGCTTCGCAAACCTGAACTGATGTACATGTACATAAATTGTTAGAAATCCTAACTACTGTAAAACAAGGAATGTTCGCGTGCATTTTAATTTTGTGAATTTCGCGAGTGCCAAGATTCGCACAAATTAAAATGCACGCAAAATTTCTCGTTGACACTATATGCAATGAACGCCAGTGGCAATTCGCGAAAATTTAATGCCACATAAAAAGCCGTCGGCTCCAATTCGCGAAAACTTCGTGCCGCGAATATATCATGTTTTACAGTAATCCTCCGGAGAAAACATGACTCGGCTGCTTTTTCCTAATTCTCTCCAAGAATGATTTGTATATCTCACTGGCACATGATTAACCATGCAGGCAGAATACTGGCATAGATTTTGAGTTGCTTTAAAATAAGACTTGTCACACACATGAAAATATTGATGAACTGGAAGACAAAAAAAATAAAAAATCCAGTGCCAGAGCCTTACTGTAAAGGTGGAAATTTTCATATATTTTGTCTGACACGAAACTCGCGCAAAAATAAAAACACAGGATTTATTTATGTTTTTGGATGTAATACTACTTTATGGTTTGATTCCACAGACTTCAAATCATGCAGAATACACTTTTATCTTCATACTCGATAGAGTGTGAAAAATTATTCAGGCGAATATTTCGCATTTTACAGTATATTATGTTGGAGCCATTTTCAAAGGCACTGATGCTGTTGTTAGTGCCAGCAATCACAGGCACATAGAGCCAAAGCTGAGCACATCATAGCGAGGGCCTTTTTGAGACCTACAAATGTGAGTACCATAGCAACAGGTGCTCCATTTGTCCACACTGAATAAGTTTATTCTGTCACTGCACAAGTCAGTTAGTCACTTCGACCAAAGGAGTTACTGGATTTGCCTATCCACCCTTGGTGTAAAATTTTTACGCATTTGGGCTTCTTCAAAAGGAGCACTGCTGATTGATAATGATCTTCACTACCAAACAATATGAGCAAATGTCAAAGGCTTGTCTTAAGAAATCAGATGGGTCTCTAAAGGCACTCTAGATAGGGCTTGCCTCCCACTGGCTCACTTCTCTTGAATTTATTGCGGCCAGAGAGTCTTTAAAAATTGTATAAATGCTCTACAATCGGCAGAAAGACACGAGTTGGTACCATTGGCAAGTGTGTGGAGCTTCTATTGTACGCAGACAGCTTCCTCTAATGAGTAGATTCCTGATTCTTTTTATGGTGGAACACTCATTGCTTTGTGTAACAGGAAAAAAAAACATGGACGGGTTATCAAGGTGTAATTCATTGATAACTTTTTTCGTCAGCATACTCAAGTTGAACATTTATGCAAAATTAGCAGAGAAAAAAACAGTAAGTTTAACAGAGCTGAGCATGATCAATGGAAAAATACATTTTACCTCTTCATAACTGCAGATTAGCAGCTGTGCTATGGTACAGTAAACTGGATGTATGTTCACTTTGTGGCGGTTCTCTTATAAAAGTCGTAAAGCAACTGGTATCAGCCCAGTTTTGTGTTTCAAGGGCTGTCACAGCAGCGGTCATTATCAGACACAGTCCCCTACGGCTCAGGGTAGTGTCACACAGTGGCAAAGCCGAGTTGGTAGAAATTCACAAACTGCCGTCTAAAGGGACTTTCTCCGTGTACATGATGTATTCTTGCAACGGCCGAGGAATTTCCAGCTGCTTGATATGGCTTTCTCGCACCGTCCGACCCAGACTGGCACGAATCTGATTCCTGCATAGGCTTGTCAAGCTCTCTGGATTGGCTGCACAGACAGTAAAGCACGCATACGAATTGGTATAGATATGACATTTTGCGACATGATATGTACATAGTCATCGAGATTAGACATACATTAGGTTACATATGTGTGCCAGTGAGACAAACGGCAGTGACTGAGTTATTTTCATCCAGTAAGATTAAATCTTGACTCTGCCAAGTTTTCAAAATCAACTCTGAATAAAAATTATCATATACACATAATATTAAGTTTTGCTGTATCAGGAATCTCCCCCCCCCCCCCCCCCGACCCAAGCAATTCAAGGTGCTTATGATATCTACTCATTCCTTCCTTATGAGCCTCCAGCAAACAGATGCAAATGTTGTCTCCATAGCCCATTCAGAGAGTGGTGTTGTTTGGGCCAATATCTTTTGAAAAATCAATCAAAACTGAAGCTACATGGCCAATGCTTCAAGCGACTTCAGCAGATTTCTGAGCCGATAGAGAAAACTGAATAGATGAAATATCACAAAAATCAATGGTGTCCAGGCCAAAATGAGCTTGAGCTTTTCACATAGTACTGTGTCTTCTAAGGGTTACATGAAACCAACTAGTAAATCATGAAAACTTACTCATAAAGGTTTGGAGCAGATCGTGGGTGGTAGAGTCCCCTGGAGCCAGGTCAACAGGCTTCCTGCCCTGCTTGTCCCGGGCGTGGATGTCGGCCCCATTACACACCAGTAGCTGGACAAGGCCTTCACTGTTCACCTCAGCGGCCACATGCAGTGGGGTCTGAAGGTCCCTCCTCCGCACGCTCCTCACGTCTGCTCCTGTATCGACATTGACAAGAGAGATAGAGGGAATAGTGTAGTACATGTATCAAATGTGCAACAGTGTGATGTGGAAGAATGCACAAAAATGGGTTTAATGCAAGACAGTCAAAGGTCCCTTGTCCACGGCTGGATTTGACACATTGTCTTTTGTGTCATTTGAGCAGAATGTCTTGTGTGAAAACATTGTTGTAAACAAGTCTAGCAGACAGCTAGCACACTAAAGGGTTGGTATTTTGTTTTCATGATAAGAAATCAGTGAATACCCTTTGAGGCTTCATGGACTTGAATACTTGATTACGTCAGGATTCCAGTGAATGATGGAAAATAAATATTAAACAATGTCAACTGTCGCTGTCTTTACAGGAGTGAAGTTGAATAACAAGAAAAGAGCAATTACATGATTAGTGAAAGCAGGCAGAAATGGACCTTCACTGATTGGAAGGTTTGAAAGTATATTTTCCATAGGCCAAGAAAAGATACAAATTACTGACTCTGCAATGAAATGAGCAAACTTCTTTGAGTTTCATAAAAACATAACTCTGTATACAAACACACTTTCACACACACAAAAAAAAAACCCACAGTACTATAGGCTTAGATTCAATACAGAAAACCATCTTTGCAGCAAAACTTTTAAATCCATCAAACAAGTGACATTGAACATTTGATACTAGATTAGTCCGTTGCTTGAAGAAACCTTTTGAAGAATTTCTGCCATCCTAAGCAATTTTGAGGAAACAGCCCTTTAAAGAAATACAACCTGCAATTTGTCATAAAGACTACCACTGATAAGCTATAGAAGAAAGCAGAAATCATAAGATTACCATCAAATTAAAGGTCAAAACTTGCGTGAGTTCAAGAGTGTTTTGAGGTCACATAGCTACTGCCCCTGATCCTCTTTCACTGACCTGAGGAAATCAAGAGTGAGGCACACTCGACGCTAGGCCCACCACAAGCTGCGTGAAGCGGAGTACCGTAATAGGGATTTGTGCTGTCCAGACTTCCATCAGCTGCAAGCAGTAACTCCAGACACTCAGTGCGACCTGATGCACAATTGTTGGAAGTGGAAGTATGCATTCAGACGGCTTCTCCTTTACAAAAACAAAATACACTATACACACCTGTTTATAACACAGTTAAGACATAATTGGTAGCACGTAGCAAGTATCGGACGTCTCTGTGCCTCTCTCACTCGGATAGATTTGGTCTCACTGCAATCTAGAAGGTATGCACCTCGACATCACTTGATCGCTTCCCATGCTCCATCAGAGCATATGTTCGTGCAAACTTTGATTTAGTTCTTTTTGTTTTTGTTTTTTCTTCCTTTTTGGCAGGGGGATGAAGAGAAATCAAGACTATAAAAATTTAGCAAGCATAAACGATACTGTCAATTGATTGGGCGATCTGTCTCATCAATTCCTGCCAGCTCTAAAGCAATACTGTGAACATTATAAAAACTAATATCAACTATCAACATGGTAAAATGATCCACTATTCAAATCAATTGCCCTAGTGCTTTCCACTTTATTCTCTGTGTTGCACAGTGTATGTAATTCCACTGCTGTATTGTTGGCTTGTTCCTGGCACAGTGCCAAGTTGTGAATCCTGACTCAATGACCGATTATCAAAGAAAAGAAAATATGGAAGAAGTCTCACTTTCAGACTTGAATGCAAACATGCAAACTACATCCATTTTAGCACTTCACAAACATCACTTTTAGCACTTTAATACATTAGGTAGCTATGGTGTATGACATCGATATGCTGAGTGAATAAGGCTGCTGTGTTGAGGTCACATGGAGAGCAAGTTCCACTATGTAAACTTGTGAAAATTGTCTACAATCACTTCAGCACAGGCAATAATAAACTAAGCTACACTAAAGGCAACATGCTGTTGCATTCAGAGATCATTAGGACAGGGCATTTGTATAAGTTTTTGTTTTTGTTTTGTTTTGTTTTGTTTTGTTTTTTCATTAACATATGACAGGATAATATCAATAATCCCGCTTGGTTTGTTGCCAATCTGCAAAGGAACAACCCAATGAATTGATATTTTCGTGTGGAGAGTAAATATTGCAAAGAGCATAACTTTTCTACTAAAGGAATCAAACATCCACAGGTAATAAGGTACAACAAGATGAATAAAGTTTGTCTGTTTGTTTGTTTGTTTGTTTTTACACTATGCATGGGCAACAGGTAATTAAATGGAAACTCCCACAGGGGAAAAAACCCATTTCAGGAGAAAAGCCTCCACAATCTAGAGACACAAAGCATGTGCAGATGAAATTCATTGCCCTCTTTTCATTTCCAACCCTGTATGCCATACACCCGAATATCTCCATCCAGGGCATGCAATTATTCACCATAAAAAGAATAACCATAAAACCGCAGGCTGCTGCAGGCTACAGAGATTATACTGGTACGTCCATACAAGTTCTAATCTCACTATATCTCTTAAGTGTACATAAATATGGTGCATTAAACTGCACAAACCATACACTTCAATAGCATAATATGCAGCAAGTCAGGATGTGTAAAAGAATTTTGCCAGAGGTTGGGATATATATGTGTATGGTATGTATAACAATTTTGCCCAAGGTCAAATTCACATCTAAGAACAATGAGATGACAGATTGAGAAATACCGGTAGAGCCCATTATTTCAAGGAGAAAAGTTAACAATCTTAACACCTTGAAGATGAAACATAGCAATTAAATGTGTTACAGAAGGCAATGCAGTGTTGGTTGTTGTTGTTGTTTTTTTGATAATGTTAATTTGCTTCTGTTGATTCCTCAAATGTCAATCAACTCTTTAAATTCAACAATAATAACAATAAAACTATATTTAAAAAACAGATAGCATGCACAGTAATCAGAAATGCCGACTGCTAAATTTTTTGCAGTATTTTGTACTGTTTTCTTTGCCACAAATACTAAAGGTTTCATATGGAAACTACTGTTTTTCTGCAAATTGTATTACTACACATGTTCATTGAAGGTAAAGCAAAAATGTGTTTTTCATCCCTCAGATTACTGCAATGCTTTTTACAAGGTCTGCATCCCTGATTAATAAGGTCACAAATCCTCCCAGACCTGTTTGGATGCTCGCAGCTCACCTGCTACTGCTGCAGCGTGCACCGGGGATGAACACGAGTCATCCTCAACGTTGACCTTCGCCCCAAGGTCCAGCAGCAACTTCACGCAGTCCTTACTCCCAACACTACTCGCCAATGTCAGCGGTGTATTCCCATCCGTGCTCATGGCATTTATCTTGAATAGAGAGTCAAAAACATCAATTTAAAATCAGTTGCTTTAATTGGAACAAGATATCACATGTAGACATGCAATCTGAAAATTTGTATATCAGAGGCAGTAGCTATAAATATCACACAACCGAGGTATGAGTTTCCTGGGTATCGGGAGCTATCATATCACCGGTAGTACTCTAATTCTGACCAAAGTATAGGTCACAGCTGCATGGTCAGTCCATTGCTATCTCTTTCACTATCAGGATATTGATATTGCATAATCAATAATTGCAACCCGATTTGCTTTTTCCTTTATATCACTGCTTGATATGCCCAATTCTGCTTTGCAATGCTGTTGTCTCCTTTATTCTATTTTACTTTTTTCCCTCAAAGCAACAGCTCTGGGCTGTGTGAGACACAATAAAGGCAGGACAACATGCTATGTGATATCTACAAATTGGATTCACAAGCAACTGAGCTCCTCTCTTACTGTACTCTACATACCATCTGTTACAAAAAACATTTCCCACTTTTGATCCTAATAGTTCAAAAAATATATATCATATAACACTGACATTGGTATGAGCAATAGCTGAATAGTGTACAATTTTGATGGAGGTAATTTAAAAATGAAAGCATATCAGTTTCATTTAATTTGAAATTTACTTCAGTAAAGGTTTCAGATTTTGCTCATTTTCAACTCACTGTACAAAAGTTTCATTTTGCACAGGGGTCAGTTGGTGTGTATGGGAGTGTGTGGCTAACACCCAGACAATGGTCCTGAACAATGGCCAGGGTTTGAATGCTCTATTACATATTCATGAGAAATTCCACTGTCACAGCTAGTCTTCATTCATCCTGAAATATAGTGTATGCAAGCACATGAAAACATATGCTTGTCTTTTTCATGCATTTTATCCTTTACCATGAATTCAGACTAGCAGTGCCCAGGGCAATCTATCATGAATTATTAATAAAGCATTCATGCGCCTTGCATATGGAGCAAGAGTCTAGAAGCCTAGTCTGCAGAGCTCTGAAAAGGTGGTATTCGTGGTATTCATGTCCATTGTTCAGGGTCATTGTTAGCAAACACTCACATACACATCATTGGTTCCTGTGTAAATTTCATTTCTGTACAGAGGGTTCAAATTTGACCAAAATCAAAATCTGGAACTTAACTCTAAGATTAATCACAGATTTAATGAAAGTGATTCATGCTCTCATATTCAAATCACCTCCAACTAAATTGTACACTATTCAGCTATTATGCAGCTGTCATTTGTATGACGCACCTCTTGACCCCCGGGATAGGTGCGTCAAAGTACCAATGTGCGTCATACCTTTTAGGTACCATGACGTACCCTCCGTCACAAAAAGTGACACACCTCTATGAGACATTGACGCATTAACAAGTCAAAATGGTGACGCACCTCTTCGTGAAAATGACTGACCCTTGACGCACATGTTATTCGCGGTACGTACCAGACTGGAATGCTGCAGCAATTCGCTGCCTGCGAACTGTGTACACCGAACGGAACTTCGCGCGCGTGAATCCCTGTCGACTACGGACCCTCTAGATGTTTACATCGATCGCCGTGGTATTGCATCCCCATGTGTGGGCGGCTGGGGAGCATCAGTATAGTAGCTTAGCTGCACACTGTAGCCAGCTGCCACTACACTACAGTACCCTGTTTCGATTTGAGTCGGGGTAGTAAAGCGTTCCGTTGTGCAATGTCTGCTTCTTTTTCTCTTCTTCTTTATCCGCTTGTCCCTTGCCTCCCAAGTACGAAATGATTTTTAGAGTGCTGTGTGTGTTTTTTGTAACGTTATTGCATCATTTTCCTGCAAGGAAGAGGTGAGTTTCTGTTTCTGTCTGCAGTAGATGTGCAGGTGAAAAGCGTTCGAACTTTCTTTCCCCGAGTATCGTGGAAACTCGATGTAGATCTATTTCTAGGCCTATCAAATCAGATCTCATAACAGAATACTTAAAATAAACTATTTTCCGGTCAAAATGAATTGATTTCCTTTGTTTTGTATCGTTTATTGACTTGATCCTAAGGATCTCGTCGCAATATCGAGTTTCCAATGTGTATTTATTTTCGCGTAGCTTTCGGTGCTGTAAACTTTGCTAGGGCCTAGGCTATAAGCCTACTACTACCGTTCTCCACTGTCGTTTCTCACACCTCGTTTGGTACGATTTCTTCCGTTTTATATCACTTTATCCGTTCCCTTTATACTTTGAAATATTTGACGTATTTTTTCAACTGTCACGGCTCTCGCACTGCTGTTTTCGTAACGGCGATTTCTCCGCTTTGCCGCAATACTTTTTCGAATCTATTTAGCGACGAAGTTTGATACCAGCCGCTTTAGTGTCAATGTGCCGTGTGTTGTCTTTTCTAAATACTAGTATTTGTGTTGTTGGGAGGTGTTGATACTTTGTATTTGTTATTTATTTTCCTAGGTGTTTATCTCGAGGGACTACGCGTGTTTCTTAATGTTGATAGGAAAAGGCTAAAATGGTCCGAGTGATGTCTGATGGTGATGATGATGTATGCTGGTGTAAAAAGACGGCTTACTGTAAATGCTGAGCGTACGTGCCGTTCGTTTCATTTCACTTTCCCTCTTATTCTTCTTTCCCCCTTACTCTTCTTTTCCTTCCCAAGAATGATAAAAAAAGAAATACATACACCTCACAACAAAATAGAACCACGTGCTACCAACCTTCGTAAAGTTAAATCTAAATGTTCAATATCAGCAAAGAAGAAGGGGGAAAGCACGAATGATAATAAATTAGAGAGAAGAGATTGTTTTACACGCAGTCTCTTCGGCTCAAAGAAACTTCACACCCCACCCCTCTCCCCTTGTGGAAATTTCCACAAAAGCAGGTGCCACACCCAGGTGCGTGCCAGACGAAAGAATGCGCGCACTGGAATAAACAGCGTGTAAATATCCTGGAAATATCGATCGAAGAACCAGCTCATTAGTTGAATTAAAGGAATCATTGCAAAGATATCGTGATTCTATAGCCTTTCTTTTGGCGTATAGTAGGAAACATCAAACAGTCGAATATAGTGTACTTGATCGAATATCTTATGTTCCCTGAACAATAAAAAAGATCGATTAATCAGTCAATTAAAAATGCAATCACAGAAATACTTAAAAGGTCTCGTATGCTCAGAGAAATTCACTACGAGTAGGTTCAGTGAGATGCAGTCATCACCTGGTTAGCAAAATCATGACAATTTAAGTTCACGCTCATCATAACGGCTTATTACTTTATCAAAGTTTTGGCTATCAACATTCGTTCGTAGGTGTTTTTTGTTTGTTTTGTATGTTTTTCCTCGTGAAAGACGTAATGATTTCTTCGTATCGAACGTAGACTGCATGTTTACCGTTTATCCAAACAGTAGGCGCCTATAGGCGTACTTTCTGAATATATTCAGAAATTTCTATCAACATTTTTAATATATAACAAGACTCCCAAATGCCAGTTGAAAAAATTAAGAAATCGAATTTTTGAGATATGAACCAAAAAAAAAAAAAAAATAAGTAAAAATGCGTAGGAAAAAAACACGTCAACTTCGAATGACTTCGAATTTCTCAAAACCGTTCCCTAGTTCATGGACATCCCATAGAAACGCGTGTTTTGATATACACATTGCTACGGCATGTCCTCGAACTATCTAAATTAGTTTCGCGAAACTACGGCCTGGCCACAGTAATTTTTTCCGTATTAACCCTCCCGCCTCCCCTTCCCCGATTCGAAAACAGCTTGATTGAAGCCCCTGCCTATTTAAACACGAACCTTATTAAACCCCAAGTTAGGTACATGGGTTATATGGCTAGTGTTTAAATAGAATTTACTATTTTAAGTTAATATAGGTTCTAATAGACTCTCAGTAGTTTCATAATCGTTTGTATGTGTTTTGCGGCCTGGCCTCTGTCATGCCTCATCTTCTGTATGTACGCCTGTACTGTATACGACGTGTACCACATGGTCCACATCACGCACGTGGTTTTGCTGCAGATTCCACGGTCGACGGTCGATGCTACACTACACAGTGAATGCGATTGAAGGATAGCGAGCTTCGCGATGCTGCGGGCTGTATGTGATGATTTTAATCACAAATCGTGTTTGGTAGTGTGGTCTTGGAGCAAATTTGTGCTCAAACTTTCTGAAAAGACCTTTAGTCTGACATCGGATAGAAAAAGAAGACATACGAGAATGAAGTGAGTATCAGTATGTTGTAATAAGACTGAATTAAAATTGTGTCATTTTCGCGTTTTCAGGAGCCGGTGAATTCGGCCGGCTCGCGATCGCGAGTTTGTTTTATTCTGTTACGGAGGGATGATACTACCACCATGCAAGAAGCCTCGCAAAATTACATGACGGTCCTAGTAACGAACCTTTTGACACACTCTGGTTAAATGACCGACTATGACGCACATAATGGGTCAAGTTGTGACGGACATTTTGCTCCCGTGACGGTACCACGCGTCATCAAATTGGTGGTACTTGACGCGACCATGACGCACCTTTCCCGGGGGTCAAGAGGTGCGTCATACAAATGACAGCTGCATTATTCATATCAATGACAATGTTATCTGATATATAGTTTTTAAACCAGTAAGGATCAAAAGTGGGATTTTTTTTTTCTGGTAACACCTGTTACAAGTCAGGGCAAATCTCTGGGTATAGATTTGTCTTTCCTTGAAGTCCAAAGAATGACTTGTGTTTTTACCTCTGCCCCTGCTCTGATCAGGTGGTTTGCACAGTAGGGGTGATTGGTCCAGCACGCGTCGTGAAGGGGCGTGTACCCCATGCTTGTGCGGGCATTGACTGGGGCCTTCTCCCGGATGAGGCTGTGTAGTACCATCAGCTGGCCCCTGCTGGCAGCAAAGTGCATGGAAGACCTCTCCCTTGCCATGTACCTGTCTGGGGGGACCGGCAAAGAACAAACAAGTTTTGAGTTTGAGTTTTGGATTTCCCTGACGTGGCTGCCACGGAAGCAATCCAATGCTCATCAGCAAGCAACCACAGGACCAATGGCTCCCATCTCCTCCGAAACACTAGGCAACGAGGATAAGGCACCTCGACAACGGGCACAACCACAGCTGCCCATAGATTTAAAGAAAGGACCACAAGGTGACGAGTCTATGGCCTTAACCCCTGGTTCACAACTCCTCAAGTAAAATATCTTCAACCATAAAATGAGGTTATAATGAAATCTATTGTGAAATTTGTCATTATTAATAATAATAATAAATAATAATAATAATACAGGGTACTTATAATGCGCCAGTTCCACATAGTTAACGTGCTCAAGGCGCAGTAGAAGAAGTAAGTTATGAAATACAAAAATCCTTACACAAACATGCACATGAAAATGAATGACACAATAATGATAATGAAAAAATATACATCATAATATACAATTCTACTGGAAAATGGTCATGAACAAATGAGTCTTGAGGGCAACTTTAAAGGAGTCAACATTCGAAATGTGACGGATAGCTTGAGGCAACTGATTCCACAGGTAAGGTCCAGCATGTGCAAACGACCGATCCCCCCATGATTTCTTCGTTTTTGGAACAACAAGCAATCTACAATCGGATGACCTTAAACATCTGAAAGGATTATAAAATGTCAGTAAATTAACATTGTACTCTGGGGCAGATCCATGTATGCAATGAAAAACAAATAGTAATAGTTTAAATACAATGCGAGATTCAACAGGTAACCAATGCAATGAGGACAAAACAGGGGTAATGTGAGTATTTCTCCTGGTAAGGGTAACAACGCGGGCTGCTGAATTTTGCAATTTTTGTAGCCGTGAAAGTTGAGATTGTGGTAGCTGAAATAGGAGTGCATTACCAAAGTCAAGTCGTGATGATATAAGAGCATGAACTATTTTTTCTGTGGCTGAACGAGTTAAATACTTGCGAATAATGCCCAAATTGCGTAACTGATATCTCAATCTATCTTAAGAAATTTGTCATATTTCAACTATAAACAGAAAAAAAAAATCCTCCTATGATATACTGACTAATTTGACAATCAATGGCTGCAACATCATCTCAGAATTGTTATCAATGGAACCAAAAATACTGACTTGAAAATGATCCTTTCTTGAAAGTGTTTTGCAGATTGTTCTTTAACTTTGCATTCAAGGTACCATTTGATCTCATCAGGTTTTATGGAGTGGTTAAGATAATTCATGGTTTTAGGGAATGCTTCAAATCATTTTCACTTAGGGGGAACAGTTATTTTAACCCTTAACCCGTTGAGGATGATTTGATTTTGCTACAACACGCATTTCCCATAAACATCTGCCCGAGTACACTCGGGACTCGTCCTCAACAGGTTAAAATCCTGGAGACCATGTTTTCGTGGTTTCAGGTTGCATCTTTTCATGATAATTTTTATTATTCATTGCTCATATTTCATAAGGTAGAGTAAACACAATCACCTGTATCTTTTATTCAGGCCCTATTTTTCGGTCAAATATCATGTGTTTATATTGGTTGCAGATTTATGAAAAGCCTCGAAATCACTGAACATAATTGATCCTTAACTTGGATTAATAGCATGACATGCGGTCATAACATTGAGAAGCAACATTAGCAGTCTAACAAGATGCCATACAATGATGCCCCATTTGCAAGGGACATTTTCCATTTCAAATACTAATCAAGTATACAACCCAGCCATTACATAACAATTACCAACTCAAGATGAATATGATGGATTAAACGCATAAAAACATGACACTGGCAATCCCATAATGTAAAATCCATGGGTACCTGCAACCTTACATGGGGGAAAACTTGCCTTACAGTACTGAGGAAAGTTCCACTTGAACACTAGGATCTGTGCACTAGAAATGCCATGGTGAAATCCATGGTTCAAAAGTAAAATACAAACCTAGATCCAGGAAAAACAAGATTTATGAAGAATATCTTTCTAATGCAATAAATCACATAGTATATGTAAAAACGTTTCCATTTCAAAGAGTAATTCCAGTTTAAATTCATCACCGAATATCAAGTTTTATCATACTTTTTATACAAAAAAAAAATAAATAAATCACACACACATACGATATGTACAAAAGAACAAAGAAAACACGAGAAACAAAATATCTAAGCTCACCACTGCACTTCTCATCCAGCCCAGAGTAGGTAACTTTGTACATAGCCATTGTGCATGTGATGTGTCATTCCAGAATGCCAGCTATGGTGGTCTAGTAGGAAAGAGAAAAATCAATTTGGCAGTGTAATTTGGAGGCAGGGATACTTGAACGTTGTGACATATAATGATATTAATGAAGCAAAAACACATACACTGTAAACCCACAAGCATGTTGCCTCCTCACTTCCCTTTCATTTCAAGTATTTAAACAACAAAACTGAAATCATAAATCAAAATAAAACAATGCTCATTCATCCTTTGATACCACACATGGTGCCTGGCCAGAGTAAATGCCGTAGTACTTACAGTTACAATATATAGTATTGCTGTAAATTTGCAATTATTGACAGTCAAAATGGCACAAAGAACATACACGATGTGGTATACTAGCAGAATGAAGCATTCTACAAATTGTACATGTCTTTTTACACTGTAAAACACAATATTTTTGTGGCATGAAATTTTCACAAATTTAAAATGCAGGCGAACATTCCTAGGTAGTTTTACAGTATGTCCCAGTTTACAGTGAACCATACATGCAGGCAGATATAAAGAAGATACCTGACATAAAGGTCATAACAGGTTATACCAATCGAAGACAAAAAAAAAAAAAAATGTTGCGCACCTGAAATAGGAAATTGAAATTCCAGCTTTACCCTAGATAATGCTTTTAGACTTCCTACCACAGCTATAACAGTTCTCTTCATGCCAGTCGGAATAGACTTGCCAGGGAGTATACAAGTCATGCGTTATCTCTGGTATTTTAGCTTTTAAAAATCATTTGCTATTGTTGGGATCACTTTATCATAGCGATGTTTCAGACTCCACAGGTATTGTCCCTTTGTCTGAGCAAGACAGAAAGGAAACCAAACATACCATCAACTCCTCTGGAAGCATTTGATGGTTTTTTTATTTGCAGGATATGACACACAGCAAAACAAAAGAACAAAAAATACAGGTAACTTTCTTATTCTTTCTATTGGAGTTTCAAAGACCCATTGTTCTTAAAGTTTTGTTTTATTAAGAAATAGCTCACTGACAACAAAAACATCTGATGGAGCCCTGCTTTTCAGACCATGCTGCCAGGATTTTTTTTCTTAACATCTACATTATGAATTTTATGACACAAAATCTAACATGGTAATTTATCACAGTCCTTCCTAAACCATGTACTTTTATCAGCTTTTGTTATGTCATTAGCCTTTGGTCCAAGCCCTGAAGTAGAGTGAAATTGTGCCATGTTTAAAAATAGATAGTCTTTACTCTCTGGTAAAGGAGTCATAATAGATGTCTAACAGACAGTTAGTTAATATGAGTATTATGTTGGAGCTGGGCTGACATTAGTGGCCAGGTGATTAGTTTTACAACACATTAACTCATTTTGATCGAAGGATCACATAATAAACTTATAAGTGACATACTGAAACATAAAAATTTCCGAAACAATGGTGTAGAACAGGGTGAAATTACTCATACAAGAGATGCGATAATGAAAAGTAAGAGATGTGGAGAACAGTGGTGATGAGCCTACGTCAGCATTGGTGACAACACAGGGTAACGTCAGTATACACAAAATCACACACAGAGGTTCTATGGTGTCACAGTCAGGTTTCTTGAACTGTGAGCATACATCCATACACTTGCAGGGAATAATTTTCTTTCTCGAAATTGAATAGCAATTTTTGTCAATGGACATACATTTTCAACAAAATGGTATACAAAGTCTATGTAATGAAACTGCTATGCAAATTACATTTTGTATAGCAGTCATACCAAAATGCATAGCAAATTGCTATGCGATACCAGGAATAGTATTCCCTGACTGAAACTTGGGACATACATGTACATTGCACAAGAGCACATAAATACTACTTAAAGTAATAGAGACTGCATGAATACATCAGTCAAATATATGAACATGACATACTACCTACTCATATGAATTTTAACACTTTTTCTGTGAGTCTAACCATGTTCATGACTGCATCATTATGACAGTAAAACTGCAGCACTCATAGTAGCAGGCCAGCGCAGACAAATCAAACAGAAATAATCATTTTAAAGGCTCTCTGACAGATGGCATGATACAACTACACTAGAAAGATACAGCTGGCTGTAAAACATTTTCTTTTTCTCCTCGCATTTGATTAATCTTGAGTGTATCTTTTGGGAAACTCTCAAAATAATTTTTTTTTTTCTTCTTGGAGCATTCCACTGAGAAAGCTGTCCTGTAAAACAAATAATGCATGATACACTACCCATTCTCTGAAAGATCACACATAGTCTTTCAATTCACCATTACAAATTTTTATACCAAAAATGAAAATTCCTCCACCTCCCTGGTCCTACAGCAAGCACGGCAAGTGGCAGTCAATAAAAATTATCATCACCCAAGGTCAACTCTTTTTAACGAGTCAAACCTCACTTGCTCCATGGCAAATGCACGGTTCCTAATAAAGCCTGATACACGGTTCTCTTGTTTGCTGCTTCAGATTCAATAGTGCCACACTGCAAAAAGCTGCACCAGAGCTGACAGACAAAAGAGCAGAATTAGAACTGTAAAAGATGCAAAACAGAAGCCATCCAATGCCAAAAGAGACAACAATCAGCCTGCTACATTTTTAATCAAACAAGATTCAGATGACCTTGGACAAAGGTCCAAGTCATCTACATTTCTAAACTGCGCAAGACTTTCTACAAGGTAATACATGAATTTTAGGGCAGGTGATACATGATTTATTGATAACATATCATGGAAATAAGAACACAGGGTCTAGAATAGTACACTACTCACTTGAATTTCCTGAAAGCATTCCCTCCCATTTCAATGACACCGGACAGGTTATTGCTAATTTTCCTGTGAACAGCTACATCTTATCTATAATTAATTGCCTTGCTGGGAGTGAAGTGCCTCTGATAAGGGTCAATTTTGATGTCGGTATACATGATGTATATATCTATCCTACCTGTCATTGATTATTATCCTGTCTATCATTTCAATTGGTATACTAAAAGTGATGGAAGTCAACATGTCTCAGTCAGATCTGATAGGAAAGAATTTGCTCATACAGAGAAAGCAATCACATAACTTCATGGAAAATCTGCTTGATGTTCCTGTTGATTTTGATGGAAACCATACAACCAGAACTCTATAGAGATTTTCATACAAATTGCACAAAATATAAGAAAGCCTTAGAATTTCAAAATTTTGATGCTTATTCAAGGGGAATGATGCTCAATTGTAGGCGATGTTTGGGGAACACAGAACAGTCTCTTCAAAAGTTATGAATTATTACATTTTCAATGATGTCCCCCTCCCTAGGTCAGTTTACCATCTGTACCTCAGAACAATATAATCCTGTTCTTCCCCAAGGACCTTGTAATGAGCAGTATACTTCAACTGTTCCTATAGTATTAGTGACAATTACATTTTATCTTATTCTAAAGTAGTAGTCTATGAAAACACTGTTTATGTTGGGCATGTCATGGAATTGTGTGACTTTCATGAAGTACAGGTAGTAGAAAAACACATCAAAGTTTAATGGATAGAACAATGTAACAGTGGGCTACACAAACACAAAGTTGTGAAATCTGTAACTCATGTGTATGAAAAAGTAAGAGAAACTGCAACTACAGTATATCTATGCTGTACCTCCCATTTTCACAATCACATTTACTACATTGTATGTATAGAGTACTTAAAAAAAAGGGAGGTGAGAGGAAAAGAAAGAATTTGAGAATATGCACAGTATACTTAAAGGCATAATTTACTATTTGCAGATGAAACAAAAACCCAGCATTAATGCTTTAAAATAGTTCTAAACTGTGAGCTAGGGATAGAAACAACCACTGTAAAAATTTGAATCAGTAAAATTGATGTTAAGTATTATTAAATATACAAAATGTGAACAATAGTTATAATAAAAATGTTTCCAGACTAAACCGTCTACAGACTTTACGGTTTATTGAGAAAAATACTGATATCTCCTTATATTTTAGGCTTTATTGCAAAATTTTTATATGGTAGGATGTTTTGTGGTACAACAGACCGACACATATAAGCATCAAATGTGATATCTTGAACATGTTTTAAATCACTGCTCCCAAAGGTCAACTGGACCTTTAATACTGTACAATACTGGATGCTGTGGAATTATGTTCACTGGTCTATGCATTGATCAAAGCAACACACTGTCAACTATTTGTACAGGTGGCACAGGCAGAAACCATGACTGACACAAAACCCAAATCAATGGGTTATATATATAATTTTTTTTGGGGGAGGGGGGGGGGTGGTAGGGGGCTCAAAGCCTAGACTTTTATTTCTTCATCGTCTCAGTGCATCACTTCTGAATTGGCATGAACTATATATAAAATAGGAATTTCTAGCAAACAAACCTTGGCAAGCAAACAAATTACAAACAATGAGAACAACCCTGTGCACAGTGTATTCATGATCATCCTGACAGCACCATTCCCCACTATAATTATGTGACCCTGCACCATAAAACTGACAAAAAGTTGCCAGACATGGACTTTTAGTTAAGGACAGATTCTGAAAGAGCAGACGTTAAGCTTTAAAATGATGGATAACTCAATTCAAGTGAACTCTCCTCACCTATCTAAATGAGAGTATTGAAGAGCAAACATATGCTCTGGAAAAGCGCTTACTGAGAAAAGAGGCTCCAAAGTACAATTGTATAAACTCCGATGTGACCCTGCATCACAAAATCAACAAAAAGTCGCCAGACAGGCATTCTTTATAGTAAAGAGCAGTTTCTGAAAGAGCAGACTTTAAAGGGTGTGTAAAGTTCTGGTCAAGGTGAGGATATTCAGAAACCACTCTATGAGATGTCAAAGAGCATGCAATTCTAAGGGGTATCAAAAGTTTATTTGATGAAAATCGGTTTTGAAATGACCGAGATATCCAAAAACAAAGTGAAACAAAGAGATCCTAATGAAAGCCGTGGCCTGTAGTCTTTTATTATTGTCACTTATTTGGACATCTCAGCCATTTGAAAACAAATTTTCATCAAATAAACGTTGAATCCTTCTTAAAATTACATGCTCTTTCATATTTCATAAAAGGTTTCTCAGTATTTCACTAAGGAATGTTCAAAACATGAATCCCCATCTAAAATAGAACTGTACAGTCCCTTTAAGCTTTAAAATGATGTATAACTCAATTCAAATGGACTCTCCTAATGTTTTGTCATGTTGGAAAAAAAGCGCACACTCCAAAAAAGTGTGAACTGAGAAAAGAGGCTCTGAAGTAAAGGGTCTATTCAAGCACTTAACTTTACCAAGCCATGCTAGCTGTACAATGAATGGGACAAAAAACAGGACGTAAACTGCTGGAGCAACAACAATGAAGGGACTATCAGATTAAGCTAAAATTGAGCATACTTCATTACTCTATCCACGATTAATGCCAACTTTCAAAGCAGAAGCATCACCCTTTCTGAAGTTATTATAGTTGAAAGTGAAGAGTATATACAGGGTTTTTAACCCGTTGCAGACGAGTCCCGAGTATACTCGGGCAGGTGTCTATGGGAAATGTGTGTTCTAGCAAAATCAGTCCGTCCTCAACAGGTTAAGTTCAAATGAAAATGGGATTCTGTAAGGCACACCAAATCACTCTATTCTTTTAAAAAAAATGTGTTCGAGAAAAATGCTAAAAGCTCAATTTCCTGATTGTTTTATGATTCAAAACTTTAGCATAATGTAGAAGAAGACTATGTCACTTGCTCTTTCAGAAAATATGAAAAACTCAAGATTGGATCGGTTGTCCCATTTCACCTATTTTAGTCCTGACATAAAATCAGTGTGTGCGACTTTTTGTTGGTTTTGTGATGCACGGTCACATTTATATACACCTGCTAAAAACAGAGCAACGATAAAAACAAAACCAAAACAGAACAAAACTGCACAGTGATGTTGTCAACGCATGAAAACAATATTTACACAGTTACTGCACAATGCACATCATATACAGTACACACAAAAGACAAATCTAGAAACTGGTGTGCAGGCATTGGATAGTAACTTGGGTTTTGATTCTCTTTTCCGAATTAAATTTCACATCAGATCTTCTCTTGAGAACTCAAATTTTTCTTTGTACTGGTAGTCTATTTGTTATTTTATATCTCAGGACTAACCTTGAATTTAAACTGTTACTGCCAGTACAACAAACAATATGCTTGTATACCGGTACACTGTAAATGGTAAATCTGACATGGTATTCTGATCAGAAGCTGAACATGAAAGTGAGACTAATGTGACACCTACAGTTAGTGCAAGAAAGGCAAGTTGCACACACACATACATGAAATTGTTTTAAAATATTTAATGTCGTATTAGTTAAGATAAATGCACTTTTAATCTCTTGCTAACAGTGCTACTAATAGGAGCATCTTATCGTAAGTCTGCCGTGTCAGAGGGATAATTCTGCTTAATCCAAGTGCAACTGGAATGCCCGAAACTGCCCATTCGTCTTTTTTTTTTTCTATTTTTTGTTTTCATATTTCATAGAATAAATAATTTTGTAATTTGAAAGAGGTTAAAGGTCAACAAAAGTATGTCAGTATTATTGACACACCATTCTCTTGGTAAAGTCTCAATAAGCTTTCAAATAAACATAACTTTAAATAGACAAAAATAAACTGGCACTGAGCTATTTTACGTCATTTAGAAAGTTGCTGAAATAAGAGCAATATTGCTATACCTTCCAGGGAACCCAGGCCATTATGTACAGAATCTTCAGTTGCTAATGGGTTAAATGTGAAGATATATGTGCATTTCAATGAGAGTTTTTGTGAGACCATGACATCATTTTTCATTTCATTTACATACTGGAGTCAAAATGGGCCTGAGCTTTTGATCCTAGCAGAATCTTCATCAGAGGCAAAATGAATTGCCTCTGACGAAGATTCTGCTAGGATGGAAAGCTCAGGCCCCTTTTGACTCCACTTTACTCCATTGGCTTGCCACTACTGGATAAGCAGTTTTCAGCAGCTTTTTTTTTTTTTTTTGGCTACATACTGGGTTGGGACCATTCATGATTCTGTATCTATACATGCAACTTCATGATACTTTTACCATTTAATTATCCTTTTATATCTCATTTATTTAAAGCTATGTTAACTTGAAAATTGGCATGGATTGCCACTTATAACAATTTTCATGTGGAATGAAAAAGAAAACAGCACAACTGCACAATGAGTACCCTACCAACAACAACAAAAAAAAATCAATTTTCGATCTGTGCAACAGTCCTGCTCATAGAGGGAGAGAGAGAAAAAAAAAAAATAGTACAAACAGATTGTTGAAAGTGCTATTGTATCTCATAATGGCAGTTCCTCCCCAAAGTCTGGGGTCAGAGAGGGAACAAGCTACTTTATAGGTAGAATCTCCCAAGAAGATTATTGTTATATAATAGGTTTAAGAGGATTGACACTCAGAGTCAGAGTCAACTGGTGAATAAAAGAAGGAGACTTATCTACAGATAGACAAACTTGTTTCACTGATCAAAGTGCAGTTTGATGGGGAGAAGCGTTTTGTTTAAATTGCAAGCTTTACCCATTTTCCAACAGGGTTTGCTCAAAAGACACCCTTTCATGCGAAATCAGATACTAGTATTCCTACGCCTCTGGAATTTGCTACAATTAGCATCAGACATAATTATTTACATTAACATCATTTTGAGCATGGAAATTTCCTTTTCATGCCACAAATGCCTTTTTTTTTTTAGCTTTCAAAACGGAATTTGTTGATTTGAAAGGGATGGTTGAGTAGGGACCCCCCTCCAAAAAAAAAAGAAGATAAAAATAAAAAAAGAATAAATCATTTGAAATCTATTAGCAGCATAAGGATTGATATTGAGGTGCGTAGTCCCGGTAGTGTAGAGGGCGCTGTTGATGATACTGCCGATCACCATTAGCACTGATACGAGGATTGCCGAAGTTGAGTTGTCATCAAGAGTAAAGTGCGTAGGTGTTTCTACGTAACGTTGCCTTAGTTGTCTTCTCTGCGCATCACGCAGTCTGTAGTAATGCCAGGGTGCGTGCATATGTGTTTCTTATTATGACAACACAAAAGAAGTTTGCTAAAGCTGTCATCCCCTCAGCCGAATCATGAGCCGAACTGTGATCGGACCACTGGCTACAGTGGATCGGACTTCTTCGGATTCGGGGAAGTGGGCCAAAGCGTAAGCGCTAAAGAGGAGTCGATAGCGTAGGTCTCTATAGGAAACTTGCGCCGTCCGCCCGTGTACGCATTTGACTAAACCACCGGGACCATGTACCTTTAATCAAATCCTAGCACAGACTAGTGTCTTGGAATGCAGCAGAAGGAATAGGGAAGTATTCCTTTGACCAAATCATATCTGAAGTTAGAATCTACTGGCCACATTACAAACTAGGGAAGCAATCTGAGAGCTCTGCCAAGCAGCTCATCTCCACCCATACACACATGCTGAAAACTGGCCAATGTCCCTTCCCAAGAAGCCTCTTGTTTACACGTGAGCTTCCTCTTGTTTACATGAGCTTCCAGCTGCATGCGCGGTGCTTCGCCCAAGCAGAGCACACGCTTTAGTGCGCGTAGGTACGCTGTACATGCAAACCTCAAATATGCAGTTGAACATCCAAGTCCATTGACCTGTTCTGCTGAAAGATAAAAAATTCTTCAAAAATTCACAAAAATTCCTGGATCACTACCAAAATCTAATTTAATCTGTTCCTAACAAGTGCTATTATCAATGTTTCCTGCAAGTTCCGTCAAATCCATTCACAACTTTTTGTGTTATTTTGCACCAAAGCAAACCAATGCTGACAAAAAGATAACCTCCTTTCCTGGCGAAGGTAATAATTTTATGCTTTACAGAGCTAATATTTGTGAGAGATAGCTCTACATAAGCATATTTACACTGGCAGCAAGAACAGTTTTTGATAGGCATCTACCAAATACAGTGGCGGATCAAGGCAGGGGCGCACTGGGCGCACCCCCTTTTTTTGTTTAAACAAGAGAAATAAAAAGAAAAAATGGAGGGTGTGTGTGCACTCCCCTTTAATTTTCTAAAGATGCCCCCCCCCCCCCTTTTTACAGAATTCTTGGATCTGCCCCTGAAATACCCTGTGAAATGCCCACACAAAAACCCAACTCTGAAATGCATTTTTTTTTTTTTTAATAACCTCAGTCAGTTTTTTATTTCTAGATTTGGGGGGTTTTATCATCTTTTTTTTTTTTTTTTTTTTTTTTTTTTTGGGGGGGGGGGGGGGGGGTAAGGGAGGGAGGGACAATACAATGCTCTTTCTCAGCTCATCATTATCTAGTCATGTGACTTTCCCCACCCCAGTATATATGCAGGCACAAAGGTTGTAACCAGCCTTCATTCCTTCGACCCATCAGCTGTTCAAGGATTCTACCTACCCCACAATAAGGAACAGAACAGGCATACTGCTTTTCAAAGGACCTGTTATCATGTTAATGAATAACATGCCAGCTATGCGTTGTTGTTGTTGTTGTTGCTGTTGATGTTGATGTTGTTGTTGTTGTTTTTTGCCATTGTAAATGATAGCTTAAAATACCTAGGGCTTCTGTCGGTGTCGTCATTTTACAAAGTGGAATTTTCTATGTTGCCCATGCATGAAAGAAAAACAACTCAAACAGCCTTTGAACGATAAACACCAATGGAGGATTTCAAATTTCCTCATAGTACGAACAACAAAACTGAATACAACCTTTTCACTCTTTTGACAAGGAAATGGTACATGTTTCTAGCCAGTCCTGTTGTGTTGCATCTCTCATCAAATCCAAAACATGGAATATTACACTTTTGCAGGATTAACTCTTATTACTGCATTCTCCCTTATGAATCAACTTCATATAAATGCTTTCAAAACGAGTGAAGTACCATAAACCTTTCGGAACTTCCCTCATTTCGAGAGTAAGCCAACTGAGAACAAAGAAAGGTTATTTGTACTATGTGCATGAGTTAACTCCAAACTGGCTTAACAGAATAAATTCCTCGTGCTTGCAACCGGTACTCTATGCCAGCTTATTAGACAATGCAACAGCACATTGAATGCATATCACTTGCACTCCTTGCATTCAAACAGGGAGTCTCTTTCCACCTTCCTGATTCAAACTTCCTAAACTCCAACAATGAAACAAATCTGGCACCATGTCTCAGACAGAAAAGCATATATATATATATATATATATATATATATATATATATATATATATATATATATACATATTTATATTGGATAGGGTGCGCTCTCTCCCCCTTTCCTCAGTCTATCAATGCTCTGTGCAAATAATCCTCCGTAAAGCTGATATTGTCTATCAACCTTTAAAGGGATAGTACAGCTTCGGTTGAGATGGGGGCTTCAGGTTTCCAATGTTTTTTGATAGTGATTTCTTCTTCTTTTTTTGAGATAGAAAGAAACCTCTTATGAAATTTGGAAGAGCATATAATTCTAAGAGGAATTCAAAGTTTCTTTGATGAAAATTGGTTCTGAAATAGATGAGATATCAACAACAAAAAAGCAATCCTAATAAAAGGTGGGACCCACCTTACATTAAGATCACATTGTTTTACTTTGGTTTTGATATCTCCGCCATTTCAAAAGCGATTTTCATCAAATAAACTTTGAATTCCTCTTAGAGTTATTGTACGCTCTTTAACATTAAATGAAGCGGTTTCTAAGTATCTGACAAAAAAATAAAAGCTGAATCCTCACCTCAGTCAGTACTTTACCAGCCCTTTAATAGTTCAGAGTACCTCAGTCAAGTTTGACGAGTGTTAGATTTCCTTGAGAGGGACAGCCAAAACAACTTGAGCAATGTGACTGTTACATACAGTCAACTAGGATATCTCCACTTTGCATGCAATCACTGAACATGCCGCAAGAACACGGTGCTTAGCGTGGGAATATGGAGTGGGAATACTGGCCAGGCTCAGATATAATCCCTGTAACAAATTGTGTACAGTTTTATCACTGATTTCTGTGTGAGTACACATATCTACAGCCAAAGGATCTCTATGGGAGTCGTCCATTAGCGATGAGCCCACACCTATGTACATGGGCACTATTCATGGCTTTTTGAATGTACGCTGTTGGCAGCCAATGAAGGCCAATTCAATTGGGCCACCCATGTCTTCCCATGCCACCATGACAGACCTTTACCCTACTGCACAAAGGAAATTTAATGCTGGAAACATGGATATTTTTTGCCTGATTAATTTTTTCTTCTTTTTTTTTGGGGGGGGGGGGGCTGAGTGGCTCAAAAACATATTTGCGGGTCATTGAATTCGCAGTGCGCAATTGTCAACCCATTCAGCAAAATGTACTGAGAAAATTGTGAAGATATTTTCACAGGTTTTAGCATTTGTAAGAAGTAACCCAAAATACACAAAAATTCAACTATCAGAAAATTTCTGCATTTACAAATTATTTCTTTTCATCATAGTAAATACCATAAACATCAACCACACAACATTTCCAGCACAAGTTATGGCTGGATTTTGCGTGTTTGTTTGTTTGTTTGTTTTATAATAAGTACAGTGACCTTTGACCTTAACTTTCTACCTCCTACCACCATTGTAAGCATCATTGTCCATTTTTTCTACCTTGATTGTCCACAACTTTTACCACCACTGGCCATTACACACAGTCCAACTGGTTGTACATTTCGCCTAGACTTGCCTCTAGATGAACATGATGAAGTTATTTGATTGAAAATTGCAAACTTTGGCTATTTCAGTAAAAGTGCAGTATAACCTTTGACCTTTGAATCCGATAGACTCTTTCCCCCTAAAATAGTAATCAGCTCATCCACAAGTTCTGGAGAAAATCCACAGAACTTTTGGGGTAACCACAATGACTAGATGTGGAACAGATGGACAGAGAGAAAAACCAGCCTCCAACAATATTCATTCAGATAGGCAGAGGCATAAAAACATTACTTTCTTAGCTTAGTTCATGGCTTGCTTTTCTTGTGAAAAAGAGAACAGACCTTCCACTTACCATGGACCTACAGTAGGTCCATGCACTTACCAGGCAATCCAATCCCCCATTATTCAACATTGACTAGACAACACAAGACATTGTTTGTTGTGTCAATAAATTACAGTAACCATTCCCACTATCTGTCTACTGATAAAGTCCCAACGCATGCAACAGGTACCTGGGGATATATGGTGTGTATGTGTTTATGCTGCATTCCCACTATCACGATTGGCACCACAATTGAAATCATGGTCTTCCAACGTGAAGCAATCGTGGTGATCTTAAAAAATCAGATCATATTAGATCTTGGGGTCAAATGTGGTAACTGTGCTAAAATGTAGACAATTTTTGGACCAGGCAATTTCTTCTCTTTTCTTTTCTTTTTTTAACCATCAACACAATTGTAGTAATCAATCGTGATCTTCACATCAGATTGTCTTGGATTGTAACAAAATGCAACAAATTCCATCTGATATGTTTCTTAATCACGGTGATCAGGATCAACCTAAATGTTTTACCCTCCTTCCACTTATTCTTTGCACGTTTGCCTTTATCATTAAACTCAAGGACTATATAAAACATTTTGTTTTCCCCAAGGCAGTCACCTGCATCTTTAAATTATCATTTCTTAAAAATTCATAACAGTATAAGCATGTTTCCAGTTTCATTAGTGAGGCATATACTCAAAGTGTTTATCATTTCATGAAATCATCTTGTATCATACCATCATTGCATTGTAATTATACATGCACGTATACATACACACACACACACAAAGTAACTCCCCTCTTCTCAAAATGACATAAGTTTTAAAAAAAAATGTTTTGGGCAAAATAATTTGCCAGTGGCATTTCTATACTACTGTATAAGTGGATATTTTCGCGCGACTAATTTTTTGCGCTTGGCCGGGTCAGAAGAGTTTCACGCATTTTTAATTCTGCGGAATCAAGACATCACACACAGGAACATATGGTAGGCAAAAATATTCACATGCTTTTATTTTTGCGCTAGTTTCTGGTTGCGCAAAATGTGCAAAAAATTTCAACACTGCGAAAATTTCCACTCTTACAGTAAATGACAAACTCCTGTGTGAAAATGAAAATCACTCGTTGAGTCATGCATGGGTAAGACCACATCAAAGGCAAATAGTCACTTATTATTAACAAAATTTACAAAACATTCTGTTTCTTGTTGTTAATTTGTTGATATCAAACAATCCAGCGTATCTCTTTCTTTTTTTAAACATCTGATAGTCTTCTTTTTCTTTAATGAAGTGCTTTGTACTCATTGGAAAAGGCACTATTGGTATGATACAAATAATGTCACAATGTATGAAATGTATAATGTTTACTTCAATAATTCTACTGATCCTGACAGCAAAATACCAAATTAATACACTGAGGTACTACTGTCTTCACATAATAATGAAATAGAAATGCATTCTAGACATATTGGTGTATATTGCATTTCGGCACCATAAAGTGGTGAGATATAGACTGAAACTTCAAAAATTCATAAATTTTCAACAGATTGTCAAATTTTCCTCAAACTTTTAATGATGTCTTCTATGCTATTGCTGCATTCTCTCAAGCCTTGTATTACTATTATACGAAGGTGGACCTGTCCTTCCCTATATTATCGACCTATATTACACTCATTTAGACTGCTAGCAGAGCAATGTTACTTTGAGTACACTATCACATTAATAGTAAACTTCTGCACTGCTCAGCATTTTAAGGTATTTAATTCTACCAAATAGATAATTAAACATTGGTTTTTCTCAGTAACAAGGAAAACCATGAAATGTAAAATTGAACTGGATGAAAATGCCCTCTTTCTCATTTCTATACACAAATCCCCATAGCTATGATCAGTCACCTCTTTCACTCTGAAGCTATGACCTTGGTCCTGATAAGTTTTTACACTTTTCCAAGGTTTTCACTGAACCTTTTAACTTAAAAAAGGCTATTTCTAGGGCCAAATAATAAAATCCACTAACACTAGGCTCTATTAGTAATACATTGACCTGACATTTCAACCGTTACAGGATTAAAACCAGCCAAGCATTACTGATCATGCATGTTCGTCAATATGATTAAAACAACAACTGACTAATTTCTAGCCCTACAGAAAAAGTCCTGCACAAAATGTAAGCTTTTATATTCACTGTCCTTTTCAATTCTCCCCCCCCCCCCCTTCTATGATGAGCTCTCCAACTTCATACAGTAACAGTCTTATTCAACAGCTGCTCAGTCAGATTAAAACACGCCGACCACAACAAGATTTTGTTTTTTTTTTTAAGTCAAACACAAAGGCTTTTGAATAGATGTTCGATGTCACACCACTCACACACAAGTTCTAAATGAGGCAAGTTTTGTTGCTCTGCCTCAATCTTGCCATTAAGAATCCAAGTCGAGTTACTAAAGCGGAACATACTGTTATCAATCAGTAGAACATAGCCAGAGCTTGCGGCTTTACAAACTGAAGTATAAACGGAAACAGCTACTAAAGCACACAATAATAAGAGGCCTAGGGGCCTACCCAATTCGTCAGATTGTGTGAGATTATGGACATGGGTCATACATAGCAATATTTTACACAATAGGCAGGGCATTGACGACTACGATACATCTCTTGCTTGCCCTGGGAGACTATAGCGAAGCATGTAAGCAACCTGTAGCTGGAGGTGGGGGAAATGGAAAATAAAAACTGTTAGTACTGTACCTACCTAAAAACTTTCATTGCATTTCATTGTTAATGCTGAACTACTGATATTATACAGACAAAGATCACCGTGTATTAAGAATAACTCACATTTTTTTTTGGTGCAAACAGACGGTTTGTCTGAGAGTTGCTTCCACGACCCACGTCGGAGAGGAGGAGAGGAGTTTCTCGTTCGTTTTGTCGGTCCCGCGGCCCGCACAGTCGACAGTCGATGGGGATGGGCATGGGCGGATGGACGAGTCGAGTACACACTGTACAAGCTAGCAGAAATTCATTGATCTCAGCTCTAACCTCACGCACGCGACTAAAGCGCGCTAAGTGTACGTGTAAACAGCTGATGTGGGATGTGTCCTGAGAATTTTTTCCCCTACTCGAGAAGCTCTTTGGTTGTGTACACTCTGTACTGATCATAGAGCTGTTGATCAACAAGTTTCCACCGTGCAGCCGACGATGGGGGGAGCTATGCCACTACCGCTGCATCACAACACATCCAAAGAGTTTACCCATATTGAAAGATATTTTGCTGTCTGGTAATCTATTGTATTGAAAGTGTTTTCGTTCATTGGTGTAAAATGTCGGGAAATATGATATTTTTGCAAGAAAAATTTAGTACAGCAGACACTGAGGACAGTGAGAAGGCTGACAGGGATACTGAGTAGGTCACATGATGTTTTGTAGTCAGGGGAGTAGGGGAGTTATTGTAATGTTAATTCAAGGTGTTACTTTTTTGAAGGAAAAAAGTTTTTTAATTGATGAAAGGGGTGGATATAAATTATAATGAAAGAAAGATGCCAAGGTGTAAAGATTATACATTGTACTAATGAAGTGTGAATAACGGGATAATGAAAATATGCAATGCCATTTCAATGGCAGATCCAGAGGGGAAGCACCGGGCGCACGCCCCTCTTTAAAAGAAATAAAAAGAAAAATGGGGGTGGCTCTCGTGCCCCCCCCCCCCGGCCCCCCCCCCCCCCCCCCTTAATTTTGAAAAGGCACCTCCCCTGTACGGAAATCCTGAATCTGCCCCTGCATTTTTGTTTTATTTGGATAGAATATTATCTTCAGCGTTGATGATTATGACATGATTTGGATTATATGGGTTAATATACATATTTTTTTAAGTAAATGAAAACATTTATTGAAAGATTTCCTTGGTAAGTTTGATTTGACCGATGTTTGGCCTAAGCGTCACTTGAAAGAATTTATGTTTGGTCAGAAGCAGTTTAATAACTAATGTTATTACTCTGAACTAATGTTCAGAGTAGATTAGATTAGATTTTCATTTCTTCAAATCCTCTATTATACCTGATCATGATGGAGTTAGAGTAGAGTTTAGTAATATGATAGATAGTTTTAATTACAGGAATTGGACATTAAACAGTTATTTATGCAATTATAAAGATTCTGTAAATCTGGTTTTAAAAAAAAATTTGGAAATAGAAAAAAAAATGGCGGTGTCAAGTAAATAACCAAATGAAATTTTGGGAATTTATGAAGATGTAATTACAAAAATATATAATGCAGTTTCCCCATGGAAAAAAACAACAACTAAAGTCAAAAGAATGAATATTAGAAAATTGGAAATGAGATTTAAGATTTCAATTAGTATATCAATTGATGATCAATTTTCATATCAACATTCAGGATGAAATCGATTTTAAAAAATGGAATTGGTTATTTTATTATATTGATTATTCAAAAGGTTTAAAGGTACATTCAAGAAAAGAATGGTCTGAAAATGGAGAAAAATCCTGATTTTTAGTTTTTTTAACAGTTATTGCACTCGAATAAAAGGAAATGTGCATGTGATTTATAAGATTGAGATGTACTTGTAAGTTTTCAATTATTGTTTTCTTTGTACAAATTTACATGCATAATTTTTGTCACTGAAGAAAGTATGATATTTTATGTTCATATATTATTCTATTGTGAAAAAACTGAATAGATTTGAACTGAACTGAACTTGTTCGTGATGGTAAAGAGAAGATTATGAGGATGTACATTGAAATTGTACATGGATGTAAAGATGGAAAAATTATATGGGATATTGAAGATGATTATGATTTTTAATGAATTGCCCAGATTAAAGGCATAATTTACCATTTGCAGATGAAACAAAAATCCAACACTAGTGCTTTAAAATAGTTCTAAAATGTGAGTTAGGGATAGAAACAACCACTGTAAAAATTTGAATCCATATAATCGATGTTAAGTACTGTTAAATACACAAAATGTGAACAATAGTTATAATAAGAATGCTTCCAGACTAAACCGTATACAGTTATGGTTTATTGAGAAAAATGCAGATATCTCCTCATATTTTAGGCTTTATTGCAAAAATTTTATGTGGTAGGATGTTTTGTGATACAACAGACCTACACATATGCATCAAATGTGATATCTTGAACATTTTTGAAATCACTGCTCCCAAAGGTAAACTGGACCTTTAAGTGAAGAAGATAAAGGATTTTGGATATGGCAAGTTTCATTAGAAGAATGTTATCCAATTCACAGGGATAAGGCAGAGGTCGACACTAAGTTTTTTATTTGGCGGCCCGATGGGGCCACCAAAATCATCAATTTCAAATTTTTGGTGGCCCGAGAGAAAAATTTGGCGGCCCCAAAAAACAATAAATAACATTACAAATTCCTGCTTGCTTTTTTTGAGTCGTCAAACATAATTGAAGTTTTATCATAGTAAGAATTGGAAGCTGGACATATCTACTCATAAATAAACCTCAACAAACTCGCAACACTCACTCTCAGGCATTCATTCAGTCACTTTTCATCCATCCCTTAAACAAATTTGACTGCTGAATGGTAAGATTAAGTATAAATATTCATTTACAGGCACATGGGTTGCAACATCTTAACATAAATAAATGACACTTTTCCAAAAATTGTGGTGGCCCGAGGCGGGCCACCAAATTTGCCCTTTTTTGAAATTTGGTGGCCTGACTTTCATTTTTGGTGGCCCCGGGCCACCGGGCCACCGTTAGTGTCGAGCCCTGGATAAGGAAATTATTACATTTATTGAGAAAGATGAGGAAAGGATCGTTTTATATATCACAAGTAATATAAAGGCCAACAACTTTATAAAATATCATTAAAAAAGTAGTTGAAAGGGCAAGAGAGGTGTTAGGGAATGTTATTCATATGATTAGGTGAGCAATGTTAAAGACAGAAAAATATTGGTGAAGTATTGCGATTTATGAGTGATACCTGGCCATATGGATAGTTTTTTTTTTTTCAATATTTGCATTAGTCTGAAGGTTTTTTTTTTTATTGCAGTGGATTTTAAAAAAGTATGCGATTTTATTTCACATATCTTTTTTTTTATTCCAATCATCAGAATTATTTGAATTTGGTAAAGACTTATGTTGGTGTTCTATAAGAATGTTAGTAGTGCAGTAAATGTGATGTAATGAATGAGAAATATTTATATTTTGAGGGTAAAAGAGGAGTATATAGACAAGGTATAACCCATTGTCGCTGTATTTATTTATGTTAACCATAATTGTTGTTATATTATATTAGGAAGGATATATGAGAGAATATAGAATTTGGGAGTAGCGGAATAGAATACTGGGACAGGAATACTGGGATACTGAGAGAGGAAAATGGTAGGCCAGGTTTGCCTCTGCTCGGACATAAGAATTTTAGGGGTTTGTTTTCGCGAAATTTTGAGATAAGATAATGATTTGAATTATAAGGAAATTCTGAGTAAAATTAGAAGATTAATGGCTGTTGGAGGCAACGAGACTCTACAATGTTTGGAAAATCAAATTGTGGAAACTGTTTTCAAAGTTGAATTATGTTTCGTCTCTTATGATATTTTTCATAGTATTTTACCAAGAAAAAAACAGCTTTTAATTTCATTTGAGGAGGGAAGAAAGTGAATGAAACGGTATCTTATATAATATAAAGATTGTGTTGGGGGAATGAGAGAACTCACTTCTGAAGTGTTTTTTTTTTAGACTCGGAGTGGATAAAACAGTTCTTTATGGTGAAAAATATTGAGGTCGGAAGGTAACTTTTGATTACTTTTTAAGGTTCTTTGGTGGTCAATTTATATTTATATCCTAATTACGATGTTTAAAAAATGGACATGAAAGGTATAGGGCCTATCGATGTTTTATATAGAAATGCTTCGAGTATGGGAAGAATTAGTGCAGTTATTTTGTTAAGATGAACCCATTTATTTTCAATATTAGGGGTATTTGTATTGGAAGTAAAATTATTTTTTGGTATTGAATTATTTCAGAGAATTATATTTCAAATATCTTATTTTTTTAATAGGCCGTCAGTTAAAATCATTTTTATATCTTTATGATATGGGTTTTACTACTGAAAATAAAAAATGGTTAAAGATTAGAAAACAAAAGTTATTATGCAGGATTGGATACAAAGTGATTGTATGGCTCTGGATATTAGACATAGAAATGATGATATTTGGACGATTACAGAAATTGTGCTAGTTGAAGTCTAGATAATTATAAAACATGATTAGGCCTACTTCATTCAACAATTTCAAGAGGAATATAAATTGTGCATATTACAGACAGACAATCGTCATTATGATTTCAGAACACAGGTGGAACTGAAATAAATACCCCCCCCCCCCCCCCCCCCAAACACGAACACACACACACACGCACCCGCACACACGTAGTGAGTAGGATCTTTGGCGACACACACAACACAAGTTACACAAAATTACTCATCAGCTACTAGCTGGCATTAACGTTAGGCCTACTGTACATCGACTAAAAAGCTTTTGTAAGGATCAAGATGGATTTCCTCAAGGCAGAGATAGCGAGGAAGAAGAAGCAATTGGAACAGACAAATCTTGTTGGCGGCGTAAGTACCTAGTATTCTTAGTGGAACCACAATAGAAACTCAGTTTTCTAACCTGTTTTTGTGTATAATCCCAGTGTTGTGGCGAAAGTGCGATGCTGTTTCGTAGTCCCTAACGTGTCTTTTCGTGTAAGCGGAAAACAATGTACTCTGTAGGCAAAGCTTGTGAAGTGTCGTTAGGTCCATTGCATTGAATGAGAATGTGTGAGCACGTTTCATAGGCTTTCGTAGTTGAATGCTGTGATGTTGTATCCTTATGATCTTGTAAACTTGCATTGTATACAGTAGGCGCGGCGGCGGCTAATTATCAGGTTTGTTTGCATGCAACAGCAACATTCAGTGTCCACCATCAGACTAGAGTAACTGCGTCAGTAAGCGGCCGTGCAGCCGTTCGCGGCAGGTACAACATACACGGTAATATACAGCTAAACACAGCATTGCACTGTTACATGCACACTACACATATACTAACACACTAGCAATCAACAAAAACCAACCGATAAAGTGGGCACGATCTCTGACGAAAATGAAATTTTCTCACCTAAATGACAGCATATCGCATCCAAAATGAAATTTTCGGTACTTCTTAACATAACAGTTAAGAAACAATGGTCCAAGAAACTGGACTTTTTTTCATTTTCTCGATGTTCATGGATTTTGAAAACATATCCTCACGTAAAATAGAATTTTCGCGAGCCGATGTGGGCCGCCATTGTTTTTCAGAAAGTGGATGTTACCATCGAAAAAAATGAGAAAAACACGAGAAAGACATCAACAACACCGCCAGAAGTGCGATCTTGTTTGCGGCCAATGCATGTGCGCACGCTATTTTCACGTGCTTTGGCAATGGGAATTGGCGCTTACGCAATGTTCGCGAGACGTGAAGGCGTTCAGCTAAAGATCACGGAGCACGCGCGTATTGCATAGGGATTGTACATCGTGCCGCAAGCAGAAATACTACGTCGCATATCGCCTTTATCGGCGAAAATTGTGCCGGGTTTGTCTATGATATGTGAAATGGTTGAAAATAATTTGCCTGATTTGTTTACAAGTTGGAAAAACTCTTAATAATGCTTAAACTGCCGCAAACGGGATATTTTACTCTAGTGTAATAACATAAATAATGAGTAAATGACATTTGTCATTGACATTCAGCCGACATTGATACATTAATTACAAACGATTAACAACACGACCATCAATGCAATGCCGCATCATCGTGATCATCAGTGATCATGACATTAATCATCTTGAACATTGAATGGATAATCACTGCATCAGCTCATAGAAAGCTAAACTGGGATGAACTGTGCTATGATGACATTGACCAATGGTACGTTTGAATGAAAGTGTTATAATTTAACTATTTACAATAAAAATATTAAAATAGCATGTGTGAGTGTAAAGCAAGTAACCCACTTTTCGACCGCCTAAATTGCGGAAGCAAAATAGCGTGCATGATTCGAACGCCTGCACTGCAATCATCGTTTGAACACCTGTGCTCTTTGGTCGACCCCATTTGTTATAGGCATATGTCCGTGCTTCGACATTCCTGATGTACTTACCGCGCCGTGCGCTCGCCCTGCCTATGTATGGATTAGCGCGCGTGCCACGCGCGTGCGAAACTATACATCGCACTATGAGCGCGCGGTACTCCATGTACTCCACGCTGTTCGAGAGATTCAACGCATACATAACATGTTGTGATCGAACCATGGCGATACTGCAAATTCTGACACGGGTGGCATACAAAATGTAAATATCGCATAAACGCTCAAGTTATCTCAGAAACTGCTGCATGGAAACAATCGAATCAAGGGTAACTTGCTTTAGATAAAAATCAGGCTGTCAGGCTTAACTGTTACAGCATTTTGGACCCTACAGGAGGCTGCATCCTTGTGATGATTGGTAGGGCAGCCTTCTCTGGAAGGTATCAATAGTAGGTGCAGTGACAGCATTGCTTGGAAGGTGGTTTCAGATTAATACAGTACGTGGATAGAAGGAATATTTGTATGGGTCAAGTGAAGCTTCTGGTATCATGTATTTGAGCTTGTGGTCATGTCTGTTGATATAAGGGGCTGGAGAGATGGAGGGCAGAAGTGAGATGTTGACAAGGTTGTAGTGGACTTTGTAGAACATGGTGCATTGTGCAGCAAGACGTCGTGTGGGTGTGCAGTGTGTCCCATCCCAGTTTGGTTACAAGGGCTGTAGAGGAAGTACCCCATCTGTAATCATGGTGAACGAAGCGAGCAGCTGCTTTTTGGACTCCTTCAAGGCCTTGTACTGTGTTGGTGTAGTATGGATTCCATGCCTCTAATCCATATACTCTAGCTGTGGATGAACAAGCACTTGATATGCCCTGTTTTTGACAACTTTGGAGCGTGGGGATAATGTTTGTCGAAGGAGACCAAGAGTTCTGTTTGCTTTTTGACGAATGGCCTGGCGGTGTGTAGTCCAGCAAAGATCTTTTGAGACAGTGACCCCCAAGTACTTGTATTCTTGGACTCTGAGTATGATATCCTCAAGGAGTTTGTATTCGCAGAGTGAAGGTTCCTGTTTTCTGGTAATAGATAAAAGTCATAAGGGCTAGACTATGCCCATAGAATAACATGAAGACAAGAAGAAAATATTAAATTTTTACCTTGTTAAATGCTGGCAATCGATCTAGCTCTAGATCTAGATAGATCTAGATCTAGTTTGTAGTACTGAAGCAGAACTGCGACACTGAATTTAAAGTAGCTAATTTAAGTAGCTGATTGTGATACAAACACTCAAACAGTAGGTAGAGGCGTCTACTCTAGATAATCTAGATGAAGTTAACAATTACATGTCTCTATATGTGATTGGGTGAGTTAGAGCTAGGTAGATATCAGCCTTGCTTTATATTCAATGCCAACGGATCGCATGCTTTTATTTTCGCGCTAGTTTCTTGTTGCGCAAAATGCACGAAAATTTCAACACCACAAAAATTTCCACTTTTACAGTAGTGCGCAAAACAGCTTCCCTCCTTTTATTGCTATGCCCCAATGTTTCAAATATCCCTACCCCCCCCCCAATTGATTAGACTCATTTTCTCTTTAAACCCACTTTATTTAATTTTCTTTTGCCTTCTGCTCTTCTAGCAGAATTAAACATGCCTGAAATTAATTTTCGAATGAATGTGTATAGGAACACATTACCCTTGGCCTTGGTGTAACTGTAAACAGCTAAGTTGAAAAGAATCACAGATTGGCCTGGACTATTGAAAAGTAGCATGTGCTCTTCTACATACATGTAATATGCTGTACAGTAGAACCTCATTTATGATATACAAATAATTCAAGGAGGTCAGATTTAGCGAGATACCTGATCTAACAAGGTAAGTTTGCCCACCCCATCCCTTTTATTATACCCCCGCCAAACGAAGTTTGAAGGGGGTATATAGGAATCGGCGGACGGTCGGGCGGTCGGTCGGGCGGTCGTGTGGTCGGTCCGTTGCAAATCTTGCGTCGCGAACTACTTCCTCAGTTTTCAACCGATTCCCATAAAACTTGGCACAGATGTGTGCCGTGGGTTGTAGATGTGCAAGACGTATTTTTTGACAGTACCCAAAAGTACGTTGCCATGGTAACGGCATATTATGGGCAAAAATGGGTACAAATCTTGCGTCGCGAACTCCTCCCACAGTTTTTGATCAATTTTTTATGAAATTAGGTACAGATGTTCATCTGAATATGTTAATGTGCAAGACACATATTTCCGCAGTGGCAAAAAGTGCGTTGCCATGGTAACGGCATGTTATTGGTAAAATATAGGGCAAAATGCTTCATGGCAAAACTGCTTCATCAGTGTTCTTCCAATTCTCATGGAATTCATAGTGAATGTTTGTCTTAGGATATAGGTCAGCATGACACATTTCTTGACAGTGACAAAAAGTATGTTGCCATGGTAACAGCTCACATATTATGAGCCAAAATGATGGAAAATTTTGTGTTGCAAACTACTTCCTCAGTTTTTGCCCAATTTCCATGAAACTTGGTACAGATGTGTGCCTTTGGTTGTAGATGCGCAAGAAGCATTTTTCGACAGTACCCGAAAGTACGTTGCCATGGTAACGGCATATTAATGGCAGATCAAGGAAAGATCTTGCGGATTTAACTACTTCCTCAGTTTTTTGACCAAAGCTTATGAAATGTTGTTTGGCGGGGGTATAACCAGTTGCTGTAGCGACATTTCTAGTATTCTTTTGTTTTTAGCCCTGATATAGCAAGGAAATTTCTGTGGTCCCAAGCAGCTCATTATAATGAGATTCCTCTTTACCAGAGAATTTTTCTCTACATTACATCCAGATCCATGATCCCATAATTTACTTTGTACTCCCTACATAGATAATGACATTTTGATGATAAACAATCTGCTGTAGCATGTCTGTATTATGTGTTCCATTTTGCTCCGTGATGCTCCATGTGTTGATATTTGTAACAGATTCGATCAGAATTGAAAATTGACCTTTTGAATTCTTTTATTGTATGACTTACAGCAGGATACCATATTTTCCTATCTTTGTCCTGATTGCAGGATACAGGTAAAAAGACCTTTAAGCGGGGTGATCTCATGGCCAAGCAGGAAGAAGAGTACTGGAAGAAACATAAAGTAGGTGGAAATGCAGAAAAACAAGAATATTATATGTCTGTATCAGGGCTCGACCTTAACCTTTTTTCTAGGAAGCCAGCCGGGCTCCTCAGGGACCTTTTTAGGGAGCCAAATTGAGTTTTAGGGAGCCACGGTTCCCTCAGTCACAATCAGCAGTAGAGGTCTATTCCGTGTATTAACCTGGTGGAGAAGATTTCATTTAGATATAACATGCATTTCTCCACAGACACAAGCCTGAGATACCTTGTTCTTAGTCTCTAACACACAGTGTGTGTGTGTGTGTGTGTGTGTGTGTGTGTGTGTGCGTGTGTGTGTGTAACTGTGCCTGCCACGTGCACCTGCGTGTGTGTGTGTAGGTGTTTTGTGTGGTCCCTCTCCCATTCCCTTGTGTAATTTCTTACCCTGGTCTATTCATATCGACTTTCTTTCTCGGTTCTTCTTTTTTTTTTTTTAGCTGCAAGGTGTGGGTTAGAAACAATTGTGTAACGCCACATGTTGATTGATCAGCCGAGCTGCCAAGCTTTGGAGGCACAAATCCGTACTAAGCAGCTCCAAAATCCGTATTTTCCACCAGAATCTGTATTTTTTCCATCTCCCTCTTTTTGCCATTTTGAATTAAACTCGTCGACTTATAAGGCCTACAAGCTCTTTAACATAACATTACGACACATGCTGAAGTATCGAGCTGGTCACCAGCACGATAAAGAATCCAAACTACGCAATGTTCAGAGTTGATTGATTGCTTTCTCTCAATGCATGTGTACAAGAATACAAGTGCATGTATGTACCTCCAGAAACTTGCTGGGCTGGTTATGGAAGCTTCCACTATCTAGCAGGGGAGGGGGAATGCTTTCATCTTCTCAAAAAGCTTCTGTGTCAGTGAATGCAAAACTCTGAGGTGTTTCCAACTATTGTTTACTATAAAACATAATCATGCGTTGTTTTCAGGCTTTTTAATTTTACTGGATTTTAAACATCAGTATTTTCCGAAAGTACCGGTATTCCAATTTCTTTTACCCTAACTGGAATCAGAAAGTCTGCTATAACGATGATCGCAAAATGCCGCGCTGTGTGTGGTTGCGCCAATGTGCAAACACGTGGTTGTACTTTCAAGTTTAAAGGAATGCGCGATGTGCTCCTGCCTAAGAGGTTACTGCAAGTTCGATGGATCGAATGCGCCATAGCTGAGCTGATGGCTTGTTTACGGTAAACATGCAGTTTACATTCGATACGAAGAAGTCATTACGTTTTTCACGAGGAAAAACATACAAAACAAACAAAAAACACCTACGAACAAATGTTGATAGCCAAAACTTTGAAAATAAGCAGTTATGATGAGCATGAACTGAAATTAATTGTCATGATTTTGCTGTCTAAGCAGGTGATGACTGCATCTCATTGGACCTACTCATAGTGAATTTGTCTGGGCATACGATACCTTTTAAGTATTTATGTGATTACCTTTTTAATTGACTGATTAATCGATCCTTTTTTATTGTTCAGGGAACATAAGATATTCGATTAAGTACACTATATTCGACTGTTTGATGTTTCCTGCTATGGGCCAAAAGAAAGGCTATAGAATCACGATATCTTTGCAATGATTTCTTTAATTCAACTAATGAGCTGGTTCTTCGATCGATATTTCCAGGATATTTACACGCTGTTTATTCCAGTGCGCGCATTCTCTGGCACGCACCTGGGTGTGGCACCTGCTTTTGTGGAAATTTCCACAAGGGGAGAGGGGTGGGTGTCAAGTTTCTTCGAGCCGAAGAGACTGCGCGCATGTATTCAGTATTTCACAATCTCTTCGCTCTAATTTATTGTAATTCATGCTTTTCCCTTATTCTTTGCTGATATTGAACATTTAGATTTAACTTTACGAAGGTTGGTAGATCGTGGATCTTTTTTGTTTTGAGGTGTATGTAATTTCTTTTTTTTGTAATCATTCTTTGGAGGGGAAAGAAGAGTAAGGGGAAAGAAGAATAAGAGGGAAAGTGAAATAAAACGAACGGCACGTACGCTCAGCATGCAGTAAGCCGTCTTTTTATACCAGCATAGTTTTCATCATCACCATCAGACATCACTCAGATCATTTTAGCCTTTTCCTATCAACATTAAGAAACACGCACAGTCCCTCGAGATAAAAACCGAGGAAACTAAATAACAAATACAAAGTATCAACACCTACCAACACAAATATTTAGAAAAGACAACACACGTCGCTTCGATTCGAAAAAGTATTGCAGCAAAGTGAAATCGCCGTTACGGAAATAACAGTGCGAGACACTTGAAAGAATTACGTTTAAATATTTTCTTCATCTTCATCTTCATCTGGTATACGGGAGTGAGGTAGTCCTGTGATCTCCCGGTCGACATCAGGATAATCTCGTCGTTGGTTCGCGACTTAATACAGTGTATGCATAAGTGCGTGGATGTCAGATTACATAAAATTTTTTGTCTAGCCAGAGTTTATCTAATCCAGACTTAAAAATATCAATATTTGGCACAGTCACAAGAGATTCCGGCAATTTGTTCCAAGACTCGATAGTACGTATACTAAAGAAACTACTTCTCACATTAAGTTTCCGGTGGGTACTGAAGAGTTTAAATGAATGACCACGGGTACGCTGATACTCTGGTTTCTTGAAGAAATGTTCTGGGTTTAATCTGTCAATACCATGAAGAATTTTGAAAACTTGAATCATATCGCCCCTCTCGCGCCGGTAGTGAAGTGAAAAAAGATTGAGTCTTTTTAGTCTTTCAGGATAGGGTAATGAGCTCATACCAGGAATCATTCTTGTGGCTCTTCGTTGTACAGCTTCAATCTTGCGGTCGTCTGCTATGAAACGAGGATTCCAGGATACCGTACAGTATTCAAGATGTGGGCGTACAAGAGTTTTATACAGAGGTATGAAAACGTCCTGGTTGATATTAACAAAGGCTCGTTTGATGATCCCTAACATCTGATTGGCTTTCTGTATCATAGCTGCAATATGTTTCCTGAAGGTCAGATCACTGTCTACTAAAACTCCTAAGTCTCTTTCTGTGTCAACATTCTCTAAACGTCTACCTTCCATGACATAAGACTGTTGGGGGTTGTTGTAACCAAGATGAAGGGTTTTACACTTTTGAGAGTTCAAGGGGAGTTGCCACTTGGATGACCAAAGAGATATGTTGTCAAGGTCACTTTGTAACTGTTGGCAAGAGGTCTGGCATTGAACAGATGAGTAGAGTTTGGCATCATCTGCATACAACTGAGCATGACATGTTGCGACATCCGGTAGATCGTTCACGAACATCACAAAAAGAGTTGGTCCGAGGACGCTCCCCTGTGGTATTCCACTAATTACATCAGTCCATTCAGAAAAACATCCATCAACTGTTACTCTTTGGACCCGATGTGACAGAAAATCTTGAATCCATGCAAGAAGTGGACCGCTTATTCCATAGGATGCTACCTTATGTATAAGTCTGACATGTGGTACAGAATCAAAAGCTTTTTTGAAGTCAAGGTACACGACATCTACAGGATTCCCATTGTCTAAATAATTAGTCCAATCTTCTAGTTGAGTGAGTAGTTGAGTGGAACAGGATCTTCCAGGAACAAAACCATGCTGAGCATCAGTAAACAAATTATGCAGGTACATATGATCCACAATAGCATCTCGAAGTATCGACTCCATTATTTTAACTACTACTGATGTTAAACTGATGGGGCGATAATTCCCTGGGTCCTTTCTACTGCCCTTCTTGTGTATTGCAGTAACATTGGCTGATTTCCAGTTTATAGGTAATATAGTCTCAGCGAGTGACAAATTAAATATCAAAGACAATGGCGTACACAGTTCATTAGCAAGTTCCTTCAAGACTCGCGGATGGATATTATCTGGACCAGCAGATTTTGAACTTTTCAGATTAACAAGTTTCTTAAACACAACATCAGGCGTAATAAGTACATTATCCAGAACAGCATCAGTGGAATGATTTGAAACTTCAGGTATAACGGACAGATCTTCTACGGTGAAAACTGAGCTAAACTGTTCGTTGAGGATATCAGCCTTCTCCTGAGCAGTGCAAGCTGTGGATCCATCAGTCCTAGTAAGGTTAGCTATCTTTGATCTGGTTTAAACCTTACTGTTTACATATCTCCAAAAAGCCTTTGGATTAAGTTTACATTCTGAGGCGATATGCTGTTCAAAATCGCTACATAACTGCCTTGTCATATTCCGTAGTAGATCTCTCTCACGTACGTAGGCAGTATAATCCCATACGCAATCTGTACTCCGGAATCTCTTCCATAGTCTTTGTTTCCTCTTTGACAAAGTCATTGCTTTACGGGTGATATAAAGATTTCTCCTCCTGTCTCTTTTGACAGACCTTCTAGGAATGTTTTTCTCCATTGATACATACAACATATTAGAAAATAACTTCCAGCATTCAGAACATGAGAGGTCAGCAAAAAGTTCCTCCCAATTTTGGTTGGAGAAATCCTTTCTCATAGAGTCATAATGTCCTTTATCAAAACTATATACAAAAGATTTTTCCTCAGTTACATTACTGTCAAACACCAACTCGACCAGAAGACATGAATGATCACTCCTGCCAAGAGGTGGCAAATACTCAATATTGCTGACTATATCCAAGTCATCCGTAAACAACAAATCCAAGACACTGGGCTTCTGACCAATCCTGTGCCGGGTTGGGTATAAAACGTGTTGTGTAAGGAAAACATCCTGGGTTGCTGACAAAAACTGTTGAGCAGGGTGTTCATTCGAACATTCAGCATAACAATTGGTCCAGTCAATTTCTGGGTAATTAAAATCACCTCCTAAAAAGAGATGCTGTTCCCTCCTGGAAGCTAACTGAGCTACCAATTCACATAAGTGTTCATTGTTCAATTGAGTAGATGAGGGACTACGGTAAACACATCCTAGTAGTAAGGACACCTTGTTAGGTAAGTTCACAGAGCACCAAACTGATTCACTAAAATCAGTGTTGAAATTTACATCAGTAGCTGATAAAGTTTCTTTGATGTATATAATAACTCCACGTACTCCAGGTTTGTCAAAGTTACAAAAAATATCATATCCCTGAATTTTTACAGATACTGGAAGTAAAGGAAAAGTAGAGTTTTTTGGACAAGCTTCAGTTATCATCATACAATCAGGATTGTGTTGATGCACAAATAAATGAAGTTCAGGAATTTTGTTCATCAAAGAGTCACAGTTTGTATACATAACCTTAAAGAAATTTGAATCTTTATCTATAACTTTGCTCACTTCTAAACAGTCAGTTTCATCATCTTCATCAGTATACAGTCAAAGAGATGGTGATGACAATTCACCCGCACTGCCAGAGGCACATTCGTGAATGGGCGAGTTGGCACCAGTGGGCGCGGAAACATCATCTTTCTGCGATGCAGACGGGCTGATTGGTACATACTCATCAGAGGAGACAGCATGGGATGAGGGCAAGAAGCTTCCCAGTTTCAAGTCCCTGTTTCTACGTGCTCGTGAGACGATTTTCCCATTCCTCATGATTAGGTCTGCTTCACCGTTGCTCTTCCTTCTTTTGAACTCCTCATAGGTTGCCTGTCTTTCTCTACGTTGAATGGGTGTAAGATCAGGCAGAAGGTACGTATTCCGCCAGACATCAGATTTTCGTAGTTTGCGTGCTGATGACAGAATCTCATCTCTATGGGTGCCATCCTCGAGATGAACAAGAGTTACTCTTGGCCTGGGCCTATCCTCCTGGTGGCGGCGGCCACCAAGCCTTGTCACCTTCTGTATTTTCGTGCCACTGATTTGTAATCCACCTGTGATTAGACTTTTGACAGAATTAAAATCATCTCTTTCACGATCAGTAGCAGTAGCAGAGGTAGATTCCTGAAGGTTATAAATCACAAAATTATTCTTCCTTCTATCCCTATCAATGATCTCCTCCATGACATTCACGCTGTCATGAACACTCTGCGGCAAAACATTTGCTTTGGTAGAGTCATTCTGCTTTGGGACTTCGATACTATCAACTGGAGCAGAGGAACTGGACGCCACCTGGGCGTATGACTTTGCTGCGTATACAGAATCTGCAGCTTTCTGCATACATTTAAGTTCATTTTTGACCTCACTTATCTCCTTTCTAACATCGATTATCATTTTCTCCACCAAGCCAGTTTTAGGTTGTGGAACGTTTCCATTTGCACAACGACTCGCTTCCTTTGCAGCCTCAATAGCTCCATGTTCACATCGTTTACAAAACCAGTGTAGATTGGGGGTATCAGATAGGACGTTATACACATCAACACTAACATCTTGGCAATGTAGACATGCCCATTTCATACATGCTTCACATTCGATCATTAGATCCACAGCCTCTTTTTGACAGTACTCACATGTAAATCTCTCTTTGCTATATGTGTCCTGACCACCAGTTTCCTCCTTAGTATCCTTCTTTGTCTTTGAAGTACCCTTTCTACCACTCTTACGTTGATTCTCATCTGTTTTCTCAAGTGAGCGTTTGGCTTTCACTGTAGTTGAAGAAGAACGACTACGCGTTGCCGGAGCAGCAGTCGATGGATTCAATTGCTCTGAAGATGACATATCCCCTTTCTCAAGGCTTTTCCCGAAAGGAGATAATTTCGTTAGAGTCTTCTGTATTTTTTCCATGGCAGAAACTTCTTGATTTGTGGCGTTTTGATCCTCCATAATGATGGGGAAAATAAATCAAAATGGCGATCCCGACGACAGCGTGAAAAATAATATGGTATCAGCGAAAAGTATAGTAGGAGATAGCGATGTCACCAAGCCCCGCTATGGAAACACGGACGTGTAGCAACAGCGTTGGAGCAGCGAAAAACGCAAAAGTAGGTCCCCGGCGATCTCAGCGGAAACTGAGTAGTACACTACGCCGCCGCTGTCGGACCGGCTGCTGTCGGAGTTCCGATGCGTGAGGTTCGCGAGTGTGTAAGCAATTGCAAAAAATTGACGTTACAAATTTCACTAAAATGACGAGAAATATACTTCCATGCAAAAGAAATACGCTCCAATATTTTGAGATGAACAGTAAAAGATGACAAATCCACCGCAAAAACAGATGAAAATATTCCGATTCCTGTGATTTGAGAAGATTTGAGAAGAATTTTGAGACACCGAAAAAAAGTACGTCTGACATCCACGCATACGCATACGCATACACCAAAGTATAAAGGGAACGGGAACGGATAAAGTGATATAAAATGGAAGAAATCGTACCAAACGAGGTGTGAGAAACGACAGAAATAGAACGATAAGTTTAGTAGTAAGTAGGATTTAATAGGCCCTAGCAAAAGTTTGCAGCACCGAAACGGCGAAAGCTACGCGAAAATTAATACACATTGGAAACTCTGTATTGCGACGAGATCCTTGGACCTTGGGATCATCAATAAACGATACAAAACAAAGGAAATTAATTCATTTTGACCAGAAAATAGCTTGTTATAAGTATTCTGTCATATGAGATCTCCTTTAATAGGCCTAGAAATACATCGAGTTTCCACGATACTCGCGGGAAAGAAAGCTCGAACGCTTTTCACCTGCACATGCTGCAGTGCACATCAATACACGAACAGAAACTCACCTCTTCCTTGCAGAAAAAAATGATGCAATAACGTTACAAAAACACACACAAAACACTCTAAAAATCATTTCGTACTTGGGAGGCAAGGGAAAGGCAGAAGAGGTAGAGAAAATGAAGCAGACATTGCACAACGGAGCGCTTCTACCCCGACTAAAAACGAAATAGTGTACTGTTTATAGTGGCAGCTGGCTACAGTGTGTAGCTTAGCTACTACAGGATATTACACTCACGCTCCCCAGCCGGCCACACATGGGGATACCACGGCGATCGATGTTAACATCCAGGGTCCGTAGGCGACAGGGATTCAGGCGCGCGGAGTTCCGTTCGGTGTCCACAGTACGCAAGCAGCGAATTGCATGTGCGCACACTATTCTATAATAGAAGATACGAACACACACACGTCGGGTACACACACACATACACACACACACACATGCGGGCAACGTGGGCCGGCTGGAGAATGAAACATGTTCAGCGTGTAAAAAACTTCGAGCGTCAGGGCTCGCTGCGCGCGCCGGGGCCGCTCGCGCTCATCGATAGTGTGAGTGTGTACATATTGAGAACTATGATTCTGTCTTGAAACGTGAGGCTCTACGGCAAAAAAACTTAAGGAGCCAGCCGGGCTTTTTTCATACATTTCTGGGGAGCCCGTAGCGATTCTGGGGAGCCAATGGTCCCCGGGCTCCCGCTAAGGTCGAGCCCTGCTGTATGCTCTCTTTGTTTGACACTACAACATGGACATCACATGATTATGCAGCTCCATGAGTTTAGTGATTTTTTTTTTTTTTTTTTTTTTTTAATCACAGAGTTGTCAAGTGTGTATTTAGTACAGTGTGGGAAGGGTGTTCCCATTTGTTTTTTCGACAAACATTGTGCAGTCCTTTTTCAGTTCGAATCACATTGATCTAAATCCAGAAGAATGAGTAGAAAATTTCTACATTAATAGAAATTCCTGCATGTATATATGTATATTGTAGATATATCGATCATATTTTTCTATCTTCTTTATTATTGTTGTCATAATTTTACCCAACATAAAGTTCATACCAATCATAGATAATGTTCTTATCAACATCTCAAACTGTGTATTGATATGTTTGGGGGTCATATATTTTTTTTCTTTTCTTTTCTACCCAGTCACATACAGTAGTTATGAGTGGAATGTGTGAAGGCATCATAATACACATGTATATGTAAAAGAGTATTTTGCCTACTTATGTAGAGAATCAAAGTAATTTGAAACAATCCATTAGAGTTACTGACTTGTTATGTTGTGAGTTCAAATATGGCTGTTACTTTGTTATTGTTGTTACATGTCAAGGGCCTTGAAGGGAAGGGGGGCTGGGGGACTGCCCCCCCCCCCCTTTCTAGCTGTTTTTTTTTTTTTTAAATGCCCTGAAAAATGTTCCAAGTCCCCCCTGCATATGTGCATATAAAGGAAATGAGAACTTGAGTTTCTCAGGTAGCACAGAATGAAGTAAAATTACTCAAATTCTCACTTGTACTGTTTTTCAAAACAGATAGATACTGCGGATGAGGAGGCAGAGAGAAAGAGGTCCCGCAAGGAGCGACTATCCAGCGATGCCATGAATGATGACCCCAACCTCGTTACCTTGTCCAGACAGGAGGTTAGTCTGTTAACACTTTTGATATCTTTGTACCGCAATACATTTGGTCCTGCTTAGTAAGTAGGCTTTAATACAGCGGCAACATGTTGTTAGCTTGGCTTATTATCTTTTCAATGCCTAACAAAATGAGATGACATGTAGTTTCTGAGATCAGATAGAGTAGGATGCCATCATGTGACACCAAACTGTGATGGTTTTAAGAGTGAAAATAGCGAGCTTTATATCTGCAACACAAACACTAAAGATGACACTACTAGGCTAAAAATGGTGTTCTGCACATGCATGAGACAGCTGTTTCCATTGTTCAGCCAGGGAGGCTGCGTCATCCTAGCATTTGCGGCATAGATCTAAAGCTTGCTAGTTTCAAAGAGCAGAGGATTTTCTTGCAAGTGATAGCTACTGGTCAATATTCATGATATTCACACTCAAAAAAAAAAGAAGCAAGAAAGCACTGTTTTATTGCTTATTTCCTTCCTTTGAGTGTGGAAAACGGGTAAGGGTTTGCACCCATGCTTCTTTTATCAAGGGTTTTTTTTGACATGTCTCTGAGTGCCCCTACTGCAGACAGCAGTTTGACAGGGTGATGCTCTTTAATATCTAATGGGAAGGTCTATATTTTTCTTATGAAATTCATGAGTGTTGGTACACTTTCTAAATTTGCATGGATTTTCTTACCCTGTTTCCAAACACTTGAAGCAGCATTTTTGCAGTATGCAATATTTTAAGAAGCTGGCCAAAGCTAAAATGGCAGCAACATTCAGCCAGTCCATCACAATGCACTGCTAATATTTTTGGAGTCAATTTATGAAGGGTCCTTTTATGTGGCTTAGCATGTGCTGAAAGTGTATTATGCATTTTACCTCACAGTTTCAACATATGTCTTCTTGCAGGTAATAAGGCGACTGAGAGAACGAGGAGAACCGATCAGACTCTTTGGTGAGACCGACACAGAAGCGTTCTTCAGGCTTCGGAAAATTGAAATGTTAGCTCCAGAGATTAATAAGGTAATCAAAGAGAGATGCTATAATATTGGTGCTTATTGTAGCTTCTTCAGTCAAAGTACTTGTTTTGTTAGCAAATATATGATATTTTTGTATGTTTTGTTTGTTTATTTTCCTCCCTTGTCCTTCTGTAAATTGTTAAGGCTTCATATCCATCCCTTCATATTGTGTTTCATATGATGTGTGGCCGTTGATACTTTTACTGAAGTTTGCATTAAAAACAAAGAGATTGTATTAAAGACCCAGTAGTATGGAATTCATGGGTGGCCCAATTAATTCACTGCCCACTGGGGTACTGTACATTAGAAACCACAAATAGCACCAGTCAGCGAATACATGCATCGAAGTGTATGTGTATTGGTAAATGGTCGACTCCAGTCAAGATCTGTGGTTGTCTGTCTACTTACACAGAGATTGGTGATAAAGCTATGCACAATTCATTGGGGGAATTTTTTGATATATTCAAGCTGAACCAGCCTCTCATTTCATGGTATCCCACCACTATCAGGTTTTTGACATGGACACATGAGCGAGTGAGCTGTTTGAAATGTATTGAAATCTGGCAGTGCTGTTATTTCAGTGCAGTAAGAGGAGCTTTCTGTGGGAACTTGTATGAACAAAGTAGCTCTCTTTGTTGGCCCCCAAAGATTTATGTCTTTATCACCCTTTTGCGTTCCATTTCCAGGGTCTGAGGAATGACTTCAAGGAAGCCATGGACAAGGTCGACCAACAGTACCTGGAGGAACTGGTTAAGGCGCAGGGAGAAGATGTTCCAACCAGCGCCTACGACATCAAGTACGACGATGACGGCAACACCATAGACACCATCCTCCAAATGGCAGAAGGGATGGGCAAGGGTGACGAAGAAGTGGACAATAAACTCGTCCTGGTCTATCTGAAGGTAAGGATGAGTTGGTGTTCGGGCAAGCACTCAGTATGCCCAGAATTGTAATGTTCAGTTTTCTTGTTGTGCTTTGGAGTCATTCAAGAGAGAAACCCAACAGAGGTAAATTATTATTAAATTCTTGTAAGTGGAAACTTCATTTTCAGTTGCCAGAATGTCTGTGTTAATTGAAATCCAATCTTATTCTGAAGTTGGATCAAAGCTATGTATCTAATGTCGCATATAATATGTGAGTCATAATAGAGCAATATGTGATTCATCTTTGTGTGTAACTAATGTAGAGGGGCTGATATCATCTCTTGCATGAAATTTTGTGTGTCAGCACACATTGCAGTTGTTGTGTGATCTGTACTGTGCCATACATTTGAGTTGGATATGTTCCAAGTGGCATTAAATCTATTTTGAAAACTTTGAACAAATAAAAAAGACTTAATTCAAACCAGGACTTTAACTTGTTAGTATTTTCTAAACTCTATTGTTTTGTTTGTGATTGCGATAGTATTGATTTGGGTTGGTTGTTATAAGAAATATATTAATTTTGTATGCACCTTTCTGCTTGTTTATTATAGTTTTTGTTGAAAGGATGGGCTCAGGAACTGAACTCCAGACCTGAAGATCTCAAGCGGAGTACAAAAGGCAGACTGCAGAGTGCTACATACAGCCAGACCTCAGCATATCTCAGACCACTTCTCAACAAACTCAAGAAAAAGGTATAGTGTGTTGATAGAGTTGGTTGATGCCTTCATCTCATCAAAGTTAATTATTTGCATGAGGCATCCTGACTTTCATATATATTCAATACATATTTACAAATTTGTACTGTGATAAATGCAAAGAAAGCAAAAATTTCTTGGAAATGTTTGATCAACTGAAAGTGTCATAGGATTTTTATTAATTATATAACTGATATGTAATTAATAAATTAACCTGACTCTGAAGAACGTTTAGAGGTTATGACTCTTCTAAAAACCAACCAAATCTTGCACTGCCCCTTGTCATAAATGAATGAAGGTCTTATTCTCTAAATTTCCTTCATCTTACAAGAACATGTGTGACATTTTCTCTGCACCATATGTTGACTCATGTTCATTGTGCGAGTTGTTACTCAGGTGTATTATAGAGCCATTTATGTTGAGAGAACTTGCTTTCAACCCCTCCCCCACAGAGTTTACCATACAGTGCACTCCCGTTATAACGAAATGCTCGGGACCGGCGGTTTTCTTTCGTTATAACGAAATTTCGTTATAACCGAACAAATACAATATATAACGAAAACAAGGAAGCCACGCATAGATATTCTGTTTGTTGAATACTCGTCATACACTGGAAAGCTATGTGAACAATAGAGCAAATAGTTAATCAATTTCAGATGATTGTATTACAATAACGCAAGTTCCAATCGGAAACTGTGCGTGACACACCAAGCGAACACACAGTGCTGTGACGCGTTCGCCCATGCAGAGACGCTGTAAATGCCTTGTTCCGCTACATGTTTTCGAAAAGGTCCGCATTTCGTTATAACGGAGCACATTTCTTTTGTTTTTCTTTGTCAGTGGTGCTCGGAAAAGACTTCGTTATAACGAAAATTTCGCTATAACCGTGTTCGTTATAAGCGAATTCTGTACCATAGACTTTTAATGGAGATAATTTTGGGACCAGAAGTTTTACTTCGTTATAACGAAATTTTGTTATAACCGTGTTCGTTGTAACGGGAGTGCACTGTATATGGAAGAACCTCTTTGTAACAAAGACTTCACAACCATGACAAATGCTTGTTTCAGGTTTCCTACTACAAATATCAGCGAACAAAAGCCAAGAAATACAAAGAATTGGGACCTGCGAAATCACCTTGTATTAAATAGGGCTTTGTTATATCTGACCTCTTAACAATGCAGTTTCCGCAGTATCTCATTATATATGCACTAAGACTTACCCCCTGTAGGTCATGTAATGTGAGTCTAGATCCAGCATGGAAATAATCTTTTTTTTTTTATTCTTTGTTTCTCTGTATTCAGACTCTTTCAGCTGACATCTTGGACAGCCTTGTTGCCATTGTGAGATTTATGCTGCAGCGAGAGTATGTCAAGGTGAGGAGAAAATTACTTCACATCATGAAGGAATCATGCAACCTCACCTACACTTCATTGTCCTTTGCAATTTCTAGTATATGTGTTCATTTCCATGCAGTACTTCATATAATGGCCACATGCTGTATTGAGTAGAGTTTGGGTTCTATGTGGCCAAGACTATGGGAACAGAAAATCTGCGTGTAGATATAAAGGATAGGACAAACTACTACTTACATTATTATGGAAGACAAGTTTACTTTGAATGGGAGTGGAGGGATGCTACATGGTACTGTCTTGTAGACTTGAAGTTCTGAAGTGCTCAGATTCATCCTGAGGCTGCTTGCCATAACCAAGTTCACCACAATGAACATAATATACATAAAATACATTTGTATCTTTGCATATTCAAATTAGCTAAGAGAACCAATAGAGGTAAAGATATGGAGGAGGCCAGTTAAAATACAAGAACCAAGTTCACCTTAGAATCTAATGAAAGCAAGTAGGATAAAGATGTCAACTGTGCAACTGATTGACAACTAGATGTCAACTAGCTTGGGTGAATACCTAACACAGAATATTGAACAAAAGAATCAAATGTGAGGTGCAATGGATGAACACATCTGAATAGAAAAGGAATAAAATTGATCACAGAAATAGAGTTAAGGTTGATGAGAATGGATGACAACCCAAAGACCTATACAAACTGAACTAAATACCAAACTAGAACTGGAAAAAAGTTAACATTCAGCTTAGCTGTCGAACAGGAGTTTGAAATTTTGATAGGAAAGTTGATAGGAGCCCGTCATCTCATCAGGTCTTGTACCAAACCACACCAATATAGTTTCCTGTTCTTGATGGTATATGTGACATTAGTTATGAAAAATATTTGAAAGTTGTCTCTGTTTAATCACTCATTCTGTTTTACACAGGCAAATGATGTATACCTGCAGATGGCCATTGGCATATAAAATATTTGAAAGTTTTCGCTGTTTATTCACTCACATATTATTTCACACAGGCGAATGATGCATACCTGCAAATGGCCATCGGTAATGCCCCCTGGCCCATTGGAGTAACCATGGTGGGAATCCACGTCAGGACGGGGCGTGAAAAGATCTTCTCCAAGAATGTAGCTCGTATCCTTTGTCATTCAGTACCGGTGCTTTCTATTATTGTATACCTGTTTGATTTTCCTTTTTTCACTTCATTGCTCTTTCTATTTTTCGTTGCCAGCAAATACTGCAATCTTGATCATTATTTACGTGTATATAAGGCAGTTTAGCAGCACATTAAAAGCACACTCAATACAACACATAGGCTACTGTAGTAAAGTGCCTGTGCAACAATACACCATGTTTTGTCTAGTCTGTTGCACTAACACACATACGCTTGTGACATTTGTGAACTCTGGCTGCAATAGCGCAAACTCTTGCTACAAGTGCAAGTCACAACTTAGTGCAGAGTCTACTTCAAATTCTGGTAACTGTTTTTTCATCTGTTTATGCCTTCGCTAGATAATCATTAAACACTGATAATAATTATGTTGGATGGTTTCATTTCATGGAATACCAGCACTTGCTAGAGCCAATATTCCTTGGTATTCCATGCAATGCCATCCAATATAATATGAATTCATATCATGTCTGTGTTTTCTATGTGTTTTGTGTGTCACAACCTGATTGATCAGAGAATTTGTCCCCTCCCTACAAACTTAAAGGGATGGTATAGTTTTGGTTGAGATGGGGTCCTAGCTTTCAACTTTTTGTGAGATGATTGGAAACCACTTATGAAGTATTAAAGAGCATACACTTCTAAGAGGAATTCAAAGTTTATTTGGTGAAAATCGATTTTGAAAGGCAGAGATAACCAAAAACAAAGTAAAACAAAGTGATCCTAATAGAATGTGGGTCCCACCTTTTATTAGGATTGCTTTGTCTTGGATGTCTCGGCCAATTAAAAAAAAAAAAAACAGTTTTCGTCAAATGAACTTTGAATTCCTTGTAGGATTGTATGCTCTTTGATATTTCTTCAGAGGTTTCTCATTACCTCACGAAAAAGTTGGAAACCTGGGGCCTGTCTTATAAAGACTTGTGATAGAAATCAATCACAAGTTTTGTGTGTGCTGCAATGCAAGTTGCGATTGATTTGGGGACTTGTGATTGATTTGAAGGCTTTATAAGACGGGGCCCTGAAGTCCCATCTCAACCAAAGCTTATCATTCCTTTTATTAACGTTTATGTGTATTGTATCCACTGGATGCAAACAGACAGGTGATTATTATTTGCATAGAGTTGGTTATAATTACAAAATATCTGCCCATTCACTCTGATGTGAAATAACAACAACACTTCATGTACTAGTACCTGATTTTAGAATTTTGTGCAGTTTTTTCAGGTTCATATGTACAAGTGTAGCCAACGTGTCTACATTATCAACTCATTTATTTTATAGCAGAACCTGGTTGAGAGTCCTTGACATGATGTGTTCAGATGTATTGAATGATGAAACTCAGAGGAAATACATCCAGGTAAATACCAAGTTTCTAGCGCCACAAATATCTTACAATCCCGCATCACAACTTTGTTGTAGTGTGAAAATGCCAGTCAATGAATTAGAATGTGTGGCAAGAATTTTGAATCTCTGTGCTTCCACCAAGGGAGCCAGTGGGATTATGTCCTCTTCTTATTTATCTTTCATTCCATCAATCTGTCTAAATTTTCATCCTTGTAATTCCATTTACAAAATATTTAAAGAACTATCTCAGCAGACTTTATCTGATTGATTGCAACCCCCCCCCCAAAAAAAAAAAAAACCCACAAAAAACAAGGAAGCTGCGTACATGTTAATTGTGAACTTTCTGCCCTGCATGAGTTTGTCATATTTTCTCACTAACATTGTTCACACTTCCAGTCACATCCCCATGACACAAGGCAATCAACTAATATTTGATGTCAATATTTATGAAGTCAGTGTTTGAGTCATGTTAACAGGATGACAGCAGTTAATAAATGTAAGGCCACAAGTGCATGGTTCCACAAGGTCAAATGCACTCCATTGTTAGAAGCTCTTGTAGTTTGTGTTTGGCAAATTATTGAGTATGTAATACAGAAGAGTATTGCTGGTAATCCATCTTGTTTTAGGAGGGTGGCGGAGGTGTTATTATAGAACACTGGTGTAGTAAATTTCGTTTTTATTCTTTCTTTCCAGGCATTGAAGCGACTCATGACATTATGTCAGCGACACTATCCGACAGATCCCTCCAAGAGTGTGGAATATCTTGGCGTCAACCTGTTCTAAACACCAGTCATCCACAGGACATGTCTACTAAAGCTCAGAACTTTTGTGAGACTTGGTATAAAATGGAGACATGAAGCAGTGTGAATGAATCTGATGTTTTGGTAGCTAAAGGCTCACCGTTATGATGCTGATATATGCTTGATAGCTGATGTTGCCTGTCAGGACTATAGACCAGATTTGGCAGAAGAGAATGTGAAGCCAGATCTCCTTGGTCCTGAAAGCAATTTTGCAGAACAAATGTTAACTCAAGCGGCCTGGAGTAATGGCGGACAAGCATCCAGAAGAGAACATCAATGTGGAGTGATCATTCCTTGTAAAACTGGACTTGCCTTTCACCAGAAAGCTTCATGAAGGGACCAAGTTATGACTGATTGACAGAAGGAAATCCGATGAGACAACCAGAGTGTCCTTTTTTTGAAATCATGTACTAGATTGTTATGCCTCTCACTACAGTGGAATTTTGTTGTTGTAGACTCCCGTTATAGCAAAGTCCTCTGGACCGGCAGTTTTCTTTTGTTATATCAAAATTTTGTTATAACTGAACAAATAAACAATAAAAAACATAGAGTGGTAATGTTGAGGCCTGAATTTTTACTTTGTTGTAGCCGAAATGTTGTTATAACCATATTCGTTATAATGGGAGTGCACTGTGCAACAAGGTAGGATATAGTGAGATACCTTATGTGACAAGACAATTTTGCAGGTTCCATTCTTTTTACATTCTTTTGTTTTTATCCGTGATGTATTGAGATATTGATGGCTGAGAACCAGAAGTGCCTTGTCACAATTGGGGGGGGGGGGTACTGATTTATTGGTATGTTGTAGAACTCAATCTCCTCTACATTATGGTGTCAGTTTCAATTTGTTTTCACTTTCAGTAAATTGTTACAAATAAAAAATAAAACCACAAGGGCACTGTTTTAGCCTATGATTGGAACAGTGTTTTATAAATCTACCCACTTTTGAATAAATAAACTTTTTATTTCATGTAAATTGTTTCATTTTTATTTAGGCTCAAATCTTAGAGCACGATAGTGCCCTTCTGGTTCTCAGCTGATGATATGTGACATAACAAGGAAATTCCATTGGTCCCATCAAGCAGCTTATTATGAGGCTTCCCTGTACAGCATGTGCCTAAGTCATTATGTTCCCTTGGTCTGATATCAGTCTTTACTTTATAGGCGACAGGGTCCTGTATACAGTGTAATTGACGATGCTCCCCTTGTTAACATGATGGTCTGTTTTGTTTTTCACTGGGCATCAGACATCTCTCAGGACATTGATATTTCTCATCTATTGAGGGACTGCATTACCGTCAATGATAGCAAATCATTGGCATTGTTCATGTAGAAAAAGAGCTGCAAATTGTGTGCCTCTGTAGAGAGATGAAAACTTTGATTTGAAAAAAATAACATCTACATTGGATCATTGTTGTATTTTTTTACAAATTTTGTGTGATCTTAGTAAAACAAATTAGAAGAGCAGAAACACAGTACATGTACATGTACAGGGGAACCAAGGGAAACCCTGTGATAATGAGGTTGCAGGGGCCGCTGATTTGTAATACTTGTTATAACTGGTATCCGGTTGAGGAGTACTAATTTTGAGGAAATTGGCATCAAGTCAGCAAACATATACCATCTGTATTCCGTGACATGAGACAGTTCCAGTATTTGTGCTTATTGACAGTATAAATTTGCCTTTGCACTTGCATACTTACCAACAATTCTGATTAAGACTGAACCATTCTGATTTCTGAGGTTTTTGGGACCGTGAAAAACTGAATATTCTGATTTTCAGAAAATTGACATAATAAAATATTTTTAGAACAGTCGATTGGTGTATCATAAACAAGACTGTTATTTGCCTTATCCAGATAGGTGCTTGTATGAAAATTACCCATACATAGGTTTAATATTTAATGGAAAATGATCTCTAAAATAAGGCACAGAGCATGTAGAACCCAATATCTTCCAGGGCCCCAAAGCGAGCCCTGGACCCCGGCCGAAGGGACCTAGGCACATTTTTTCCCCATCTCAAAAAAGTCTTCAGATTTCTGATTTTCAAATGTTGGCAAGTATGCACTTGTGATTGAGATATGATGCAAACACAAAACAAAAGAAAGGAAACAAACAATTGGCTGGTGCTACAATCCCAGGGTGTTACAAAGAAGAAAACCAAAGCTGTCTGTAGTGTGCAGTAAGTGGAGTCAGAGGTGAAGGATAAAAATGTTCAATATGAAGTTTATATCAGTAAGAGATTGACAGTTACATTTCATCCAAACAATAAAAGAGCCATTATTAAATCTGTGTACACCAGGGCCTCTTGCTGAAATAGCAATTTCCTGTAGCAACAACCAGTGAGGAAGATGGACTCTTGTTGTTACTATGACAGTTGCCATTCCAGCAAGAGTTGCTATCAGAGCAACTTTTTATGAAATGGGGCCCCAGAAGTTTTGCCCATCCAGGAATTAAAAAAAAAAAAAAAAATCTAATCCCTTTCAAGGCTGCTTGCTCATTGTCAAAGAGTTTTCATAAACTTTGAATGTGTATGTCTTGTGAACAGCTGTTGTCCCACTCCCAGTTGATTTGTATTATAAAAAATTTACACTCCTCCCCCACATCTTAAAAAAATATATATACAAATTAACACATTTAATTTGTAGAGGGAGACAAAGTGAAGAAACTTGCACCTGAACCTTCATCCCTCTGAATAATATCTTTCTTTCATTTAATATGCCTTGTCTGCCTTGGACTACTTAACATAACAATGTCGGAATTTCGGAGCTTGGGTATTTGTTCCATGTTCATCGTGTCACTGCCGGCAACCAGGGACAGCCTGGTGGTAGTGTCGCTGGCCGGAAAGCAGTACATAACAGGTTCGAGTCCCACCCGGTTCTTTTTTCCGACATGTTTGTTAATTTACAGATCAGCAGTTGCGATCTAACAAATTTAATTTGTAGAGGGAGACAAAGTGAAGAAACTTGCACCTGAACCTTCACCCCTCTGAATAATATCTTTCTTTCATTATATATATACATGTATATATATATATATATATACTGTATATTCAATGCATGTACAGTCAATCTTGCCTATGTCGAATCTGTTTGGACTGAAGAAGTAGCTTTGACTTTGATAAAATTCAACTTATAAATCAATAGAATATAAAGAGAAGACTTGAAAAGACCTTCGACTTAGGCAATTATTTGACTTATGCAAGGTGGACTGTACTTGAGTTTATCTCAATACAAATTTAATAATGTAAGTTTATTTTTTTTTTGTGCAGATGGGTTAAGACTGTAATGCAAATACATAATTGTACAAGGTGTATCTCAGTTCATGCTTGGAATACATTATACTGCATCACAAACAGTGATATTTTGCTAACACATTGTATCATGTATTTATTGTAAATAAACTATATGAAAATATGAATTCTGTCCCTGAACGAAATGTAATTATTGAGTGTCAACGAAGCAGAATCTACATTGTACACAATTTACACACCATGCATAATTCATGTCCACAAGTGGCAATACGATAGTAACCCTCCCACCCAACATCACTGATAACTATGTAGCTCACATGAGCATACTCACTGCACCAATAGCAATGATTCAAACATGACCTGTTTGTGCTGGATGATGAGGCTCCCTCTTTCACTGAATGGTCCACTTGGGGAAATGGAGACAACTAGAACTCATTGCCTGCCTGGCAGAAGGACCCAGCATGAAATTTTGACTCCTATATTGAATTTTGGTCTGTGACATACATGTAATTTGACAGAGTTTTGAAAACTGTTTCATATGATGATGTGTAACATCATTTTTTTTTTTGTGTGATTTATTGAGCTCACAAGAGTTAGGCCCTTCTGCCAGGAAGGCGACGAACTACAACATGTATGGCCAATTCAGGATGATACCAAAGACCATGATCTACAACCTCTCAAAATTTTGAGATACGTACAGGGTATCAGGCAGGCTTGGAACTATGCAGCAGATTACTACATATGTCTGCAATGTCAAAGCATGATCCCCAATTCTAAAAGAAATTTTGCATTTGAATAAAGGAAAAGACAGTCTACAGCTCTATATATTCAGTGGACCAACCTTGTTCAACAGACATTATCTCATCAACATTAAGATTCCAATTTCACCCCCTTGCATTGAGACTGGTATGACACAATATGATTTTGAGAGATTTATGACAATTGTCACAGGGAAGAATTTTATGGCAAATAAAACACCTTTGTAACTATGGAATACCACTTCCAATTCATCTTCTATCATGACTTGAAAGTTTTAATTAATCATGAATTCATAATGAAAATTATTTCTGTCACAATCGCGAAGTTACTGAACTTCCTTAGCATCAACCACCACCCAAGTAGATGAAAGTGTGTTCTTTTGAACAATTTGTATGCATTTGATGCTAAATGCTGTAAGATACATGTATACCAAGCGTGATTTTATAAGCACCTTTATCCACACAATACACATAGCTGGCCACTTCAAACTTGATCTTTTGCTAATCTGCTTAGAAAATATGTTGACTGAAGTGTGGCATCTTGTCAGCAGCATTCATTACAACTACAGACATCAAGTGATGTAACCAGAGCAAACTAGAAATGTCGCTACAGCGACTGGTTATACCCCTGCCAAACAACATTTCATAAGCTTTGGTCAAAACAACATTTCATAAGCTTTGGTCAAAAAACTGAGGAAGTAGTTAAATCCGCAAGATCTTTCCTTGATCTTCTGCCATTAATATGCCGTTAACATGGCAACGTACTTTCGGGTACTGTCGAAAAATGCGTCTTGCACATCTACAACCAAAGGCATACATCTGTACCAAGTTTCATGGAAATTGGGCAAAAACTGAGGAAGTAGTTTGCAACACAAAATTTTCCATCATTTTGGCTCATAATATATGATCTGTTACCATGGCAACATACTTTTTGTCACTGTCAAGAAATGTGTCATGCTGACCTATATCCTAAGACAAACATTCAATATGAATTCCATGAGAATTGGAAGAACACTGATGAAGCAGTTTTGCCATGAAGCATTTTGCCCTATATTTTACCAATAACATGCCGTTACCATGGCAACGCACTTTTTGCCACTGCGGAAATATGTGTCTTGCACATTAACATATTCAGATGAACATCTGCACCTAATTTCATAAAAATTGATCAAAAACTGTGGGAGGAGTTCGCGACGCAAGATTTGTACCCATTTTTGCCCATAATATGCCGTTACCATGGCAACATACTTTTGGGTACTGTCAAAAAATACGTCTTGCACATCTACAACCCAAGGCACACATCTGTGCCAAGTTTTATGGGAATCGGTTGAAAACTGAGGAAGTAGTTCGCGACGCAAGATTTGCAACGGACCGACCGCCCGACCGACCGCCCGACCGTCCGCTGATTCCTATATACCCCCTTCAAACTTCGTTTGGCGGGGGTATAAAAATAAACACATAAACATGCTGTAGCCAGAACTTTTATAAATGCAGGTTTTTCTCATACATCAAAATGGCTCTAAGACAAGATTTATGACAAATGAGATGGTACTTTTGAACTCAGTCTTTAAAATTGTTTCAATTTTGCTTGTAAACATGTTCAATACAAGGTAGTACATGGGCATTGAGTATATAACCATCTATTAGGTTTAGCCACTTTCTCCTGATATAGTTTTCATTAAAAAAAAAAAACAGAGCGCCGGGAGTCTAGCGCTCACCTGAGCATTGCAAGTTTATCTTCCACATATTCTTGCAGACTACTGCCTTAGTAAGATGAACATAGCAAACTTTGGGGGCTTCATGGGCCTCCTGGGGGCATGGTGTCCAATTGTATATTCCAAATAGTATTAAATGTTTTTACTCAGAGCATTTCTGGCTTTATAAAAGAGTTTTTACAGATTCTCTCACTTAGGGGCTCCAGGGTCCCCTTGAGGTCCCATACAAATACATATTTTATCACCTTGGTGATAATGCCTGTTAAGTTAGGTGACAAATTTGACCATGTGTTCATAAGAAGAATGTTAAAAATTGGTTTTGCACTAGATCCTTGGTAGCAGAAACTACTGGTCCTGCAATAATCGGATTGCAGAGCGCAGTAAAGATGAACCTTGTTGAAATCAACTGAAATCCACCCAGGAGGTGCGTCCAATATCGAGCAACGAAGACTTCCAGTCAACCCAGACTAATTCCAAGGAATTGGATGACTCCCAGGTGGATGCCATATCACCTTTGTGGAAGATGCCACACCTGTAGTCCACCCTCAAATGGAATTTCCCAAGCTCAAGGATGTAGCTGGACTAAATAGAAGCAGCGTACATGATAGTCTAGCTTCTGAACTCTTTTTACTTGAAGCGGTAATTCAGTGTACACGACAAAACATAAGAAGGTGTGACACCTGAGAATTGCGATATGCCGAGAACTGCGATATGTGAGAAAAAAAAAAGAGTTCAGTGAAATACTTCGCCGGATTGAGCAGGGTCAAGAGTTCATGCTAAAGTGGTTCAGGAATATTCATGATACACCGTCAATCAAACAGTTCTCCAGTTTGCTTACATAAGCAAGTGAGAATGTCAGTTGATCACACTTCCTGTGGTAGTACTGCGTGTCGGTACAGTGTGTGTATCAGCACACTTGCAAGCATCAATTGTGCAGGGAGGTTGGTCTCGCCTCCCTGAATCATGCAAGAAGAACCATGCAGCAGTGGAAATGAAAAGAAGGAAGAAATTGCGACAAACCCTGGCTGCTGGCTGTGGTACAAAATGGCATCCATACAAGTACAGCATGCATGTTGGTGCATAGTATGCAACTGTCAGATTATAACTTGCAAGAGGTATATAAATCTGAACTTGGCCAAATCACTCCGAGAAGAACTCGTAACAGCCTTGTCAAACTGGGACAGAGCCCAGACGACCTAGGTGACTGCCAAGGTGGCCAAGCCAACATATTTGGTTTCCTTCCTTGCATTCAGTAGAAAGAGCAACAGCAAATATTAGGTACGCCTAGACCCACAGGCACTAAACGTGGCCTGCAAGCAATCATATGCAATTGAGGAAACTACTCACAAACTCTGTGGTGCTAAGATATTCAAGATAAGATATGCAAAGCCCTGGGACCACAGGTAAATCTGACAAAATGATTGTCTTTTGACCCGATGAAGCTGAACATGTTAAAGCTCTACACAACCTGATGACAGCTGCTTGGAAGAATGGGTTGGTGTTTAATGCTAGGAAGAACAGCATCAAGAATCCACAGATTGAATTGTTCGGATGTGTGTATAACAAAGCTGGCATCCATCCAGATCCAGCAAAAGCAACAGACATCATCAACTTGCCAGAACCAACTGATATTCCTGAACTAAACTAGTCTCTAGGAAAGGTTCAATACTTGGCCCCGTTTAAACCAGGCTTGTTAGACAAGACAGAGATACTTAAGGCCCTCTCCAGAAAAGACAGCAACTATCGGTGGTCTGCCTCACTAGGAAGGCATTTGAAGAACTCAAGAGAGTAGTATCGTCTCTATTTGCACTCGCCTACTTCGACCCTAAGAAACACTCAACGATTCAGGTTGATGCTTCCACCCAATGCATGGGTAGACTGATACAAGAAGGAAAACCTGTAGCCTTTGCTAGCATGGCGCTCACATACACTGGAAGCAGGTACGCCACCATTGAATGAGAAATGCTAGTGGTTGTACAATGTATTTGGATGCACAAGATTCCATACATATGTCTATGGCTCAAAGTTTACTGTGGAATCAGACCGTAAGCCTCTGGAAAACATCCATCAAAAGAACCTAGCTAGCACGCCTCCGAGATTGCAGCAGATGCTTCTACGTCTCCAGCCATATGATTTCAATCTGGTATACAGATCAGGCTTAGAAGTTACTTTTACCAAGGCCTGTCCCTGAGATAATCCAGAAGAACAGCCAAGCATTGAGTTTTATGAGACGATCCGTGTAATCTACGTAGCACCAGAGAGACTGAGACAGCTACAAGAAGAAACAAAGTCCTTAACTTTTAACGCTCAAAGAGGTGATACAAAAAGGCTGGCAAGAAGAAACCAAGAAGGTCCCAAGGAAATACAACAGTACTAATCATGCAGAGATTCACTCACAGTAGAAGATGGTGTCATCCTGAAGGGTGCAAGGATTGTCACACCCAAGCCAAAACAACGGGAGATACTACATCAACTCCATGAAGGACACTAGGGGATGACAAGGACCCACCTCAGAGCAAGAAGCTGTGTTTATTGGGAAGGAATCTTGAAAAATATTGAAGGTGTAATCAGCTCATGCCCAACCTGCGATGAGTTTCAGCATTTAGAACCCAAAGAACCTCTAGCATGATCTACCATACCGCCCTTGGAAAATGTTAATCAATGGCATAGTGCCCAATTGAACAAATTGGGATCCTATCCCCCAAGGACTAACCTGCCAAGTTTGGTGAAAATCTGTCATGAGGTTTTCTAGAAGAAGCGGAAAATGTAGAAAGTTTACAGACGATGCACACCAGAAGCCGAATGATGAATGATCGCAATAGCTCAACTGAGCCAGAGACTCAGTTGAGCTAGAAATAAGTAAGAAGTAAATAATTGAACTTTACAAATGCCTGAAAAGAATTATTGATGAGAAATGCAAGCACATCCCCATCAGTAGACTGTCTATCAAAGACAATACAAAGAAAGTACTTTGAACAGGAGACACTCTAGCACTTCCAATAAGGTGAAGCAGGCTAATGGAATTTAATTTTCACTACAATGATTATGAGTCAAATCACATGGCAAATCTACAATAGCAAATCATAATTATCAAAAATAAGTAGGGAATACTGCAAAACAGGCAGGAACAACAATGCAGCTTTTTCTGTGATGGTTAAAAAAAGCAAAAAATGATGGCACGGTGTTGCAGTTTGTCTTACTGCAGAGGAGCACCATGGGCTTATTGGGCCTGATGAAGTATTCTGCACCGGACTCATTAGTCATTGAACCAACTCAGACAAGGAGCCAAGCATGTTTACTTGCCAAAATTGTTTAAACTGACCAAAAGTTTTGAGTCATATAGCAAGAGGCACTGATGTCTTGCTGCCGTGACAACGTAATGCTGAAAACGTCCACTTCCACCATATATATAAAATGATGAATTCACCGTCCAGCATCATGGACAGCACTTCAGTCCCAATGTCCCAAAATACTGACATCTGTCAAGCCTCAGTCTGCTGATGTCTTCTCTCGTTTGCGGGATCTTGTCTCTCTCTTGCCGTCACTGCCACTCCCCTCATCGTCATCTGCCGCTGCGTCAGGCTTTCGCTTCCTGCGACTCAGACGTTTCGGCCTCACATCCTCTCGACGGAACTCGGGGCTGAGGGAGTACGACAGCACAGTTTTCATATCTTACTTCATTTGCAACTTGAATTTTAAAAGCGCGACTATGCTTACACTAGCAACATCTCATGGAATAACAAGAAATTGGATCATTAACTTCAGCACCGTTTATTGTAAAAATCAACCTTTATTGCAGTGTAAACATCAATATATCAGATTTTCAAACCCATCACATCTTTACCAATTGTGGAGTATAACTCCCTCATGGCAAAGGAGAATGAATATTGTATAACAAAACTATACCAGAGCTTTGATATACTGAAAGCTAGGAATCCGCAGTTTACAGTCCATTTCAAAAGTCCAACGATGGAATCCATTTGAAAAAATTAACACCATTTCAAATTTCTACCTATGTCAGTGCTTACATTGCTAATTTTTATCAGAATTCCAAGTCAATACAAACCTTTCTGGGATGACATCAAGATTACAAGGTGAAGGGTTATCGCCATGGCTACCAGAAGTTTCACTGAATGTCTGCAAAGAGAGCACAACATGATTATGACTTGATATATTCTGCAAGGCTCATAATAATTTTTCTATTGTTGTAATACTTATATATCTCGTCTTCTGATGTAACTTGGTGCCATTTTCATAAACATATTCTGTTTCCTCTTTCTTAAGAAACACATACTACCTTGATGCGCAACATGGCACTGGCAAACACATTCTTGATTGAGCGATGACATCCTACCAAAAACTCACTCATGGTCAAGGTAATAAAGAAGAGCACTGTGCATGAATTGTCTTCAGAGAGAAAGATAGGCAGCTGGATACAAGAAGCAGAAATCATGTGAGACAAGAATAGATAGTTCCCAAGAGGAAATACAGAACATGATTTTAAAGGCATAATTTACCATTTGCAGATGAAACAAAAACCCAGCATTAGTGCTTCAAAATAGTTTTAAAATGTGAGGTAGGGACAGAAACAACCAATATGAGAATTTGAACCAGTATTATCGATGTTAAGTATTGTTAAATATACAGTGAACAACAGTTATAACAAAAATGCTTCCAGACTAAACCATCTACAGTTATGATTTAATGAGAAAATAGTGATATTTCTTTATTTTTTAGGCTTTATTGCAAAAATTTAATATGGTAGGATGTTTTGTGATACAACTGACCTACACATATGCATCAAAAGTGATATCTTGAACATTTTTTAAATCACTGCTCCCAAAGGTAAACAGGACCTTTAAAGAGAAGAAGCACTGGTAGTAAGTTCCATACAGAGCCAAATATAATCAGACAGTAACGTCTCACAATTTAAAACTATCAAAGTCTGGCACAAAGACTACCTCTGGAGTGACTGCACTGCTCCCCTCGGAAATGGAATCTATGTCGTTCAGGAGAAGAAAGTTTGGCGGAGGTGGGACGGGGAGTGAGGTAGAGGCTTGTTCTGCAGTCTCCAATGTTGATAAGCCCGCAGCATCTGAGCAAATGATGCACGAGAAAGTAAGACAGTTGAACTACACCATGGCAAATTTGGAATGCCATCACATTCTTTTATGCAATGCTGGTGCCAATACATCAGTGTGAAAAAAAAAATGCAAAAAAGAAAATAATAGCAAACATAAAATTACTATATTTGCAAAAAATAACATTTTTTTTTAATGGCTGAAACAATGGTTACAAACTGAAATCATGGAATCAAGCTTCGAAGACAGCATGTAACAAGTTCTAGTAAAAATCTGTTAATCTACCTGCAATAATATGAATTACGTCGCTGCAGATATCTCCAACAATAACCGCTGTCTTTACTCCGATTTCAAACTCACAAACATTATGATCAAACATGTTGCTAATCACTGAACATATTTTAGTGAAACTTTATTCAGCCAAAATTTAGTCAGTACCTCTTCTTTTGCTATTTAAAGCTTCTTATCAATTTTAAATCAATGCAATACCCTGCTCACGATGAGTAGATGAAAATTAGCATTTACTTTTTTTCATAAAAACTTGGAAGCAATATTCCATGCAAATGACAACATCCACGGACAAGCACTCACTTATTCTTAAAGACTGTATTGCTCCTACCTTCCTTTGTCCAGTTGCTCTCAAACGGCTGCTGATCTGAGATGGGTCTCCTGTCTGAGCGCCCTACTGAGCAGCAACCGAAGACTGGACTCACTTTTTCATCTTCAGTCATGTCCATGGGCTCCTCTGGCCCTTCTACTCCAGTAACCATGGTAGCATGATGGTCTTCCGCTTCATCCACTGCCACAACATCCAGGCAGCTCCCAGCAGCAGCACTCCCGTGCGCTGGTAGCACCCTGTCACTCTCGAATCTCTTCCCTGCATCTTCGTTCCCTCCGACACCATCCTCCTGCTGCTGCATCGATTTCTTAGAAACTGCATTAGCCTGTGCACGTACATTCCCATCAATACCATCTACCAACATCCTCTTTCCTTCCACATCACCACCAACATCATCACAGTTTGTCTCTGTGGGTGCAGTTACTACTTTAACAGAATTAGTTCTCTTGGTGTCAAGGTCTACTTGTACAGAGTCCTGGGCCTGGAAGCTCCCATTGTCCGAGGCTGCAGAGGAGTTGGTATCGGCGGAAGCGGAGGGAAGTTGTGGCTCCGGTTCTACTCTCGGTGCTGCTGCTGCTACTGCTGACTTCTTGGACTTGAGGTTTGACCTCTGTCTTGTGTTCTTGATGAGTTCATGGAATTGTGAGCCGTGAGACTTCACTGGCATGAAAAGAAAAAACAAGACATAAATCATAATCGTATGGAGGAGCAACATTCTAATCAATCAGTGAACTCTGTGGTGAGACTGTATAATCAATTTACGTGCATGCCAGAAAAATATATCACTAATCCTAAAATCAAATCTGCTACTGTTAAGAGTAACAAGTGCAATAAAATGAGCAATATCCTGCAGTGTCAATTGTACAAGGTAGGATGTGATGCTACAACTTAGAAGATCAGTACATGAACATGAAAATCATTGCTGTCCATGCCAATTCCTGTTTTCTAGAATTATTTCTCTTATACGCAAGTTCACCACAATGATCTTTAACAAGTTTCTAAAAAACAAGCTACCCTGAATGACTTAAGACAATTCTTAGATGTCAGTTTTTCATTTGTTGTTTGTTTGGGGGTTTTTCGGAGGGGGTGGGGATTTGGGGAGGTACATATTTCACTAATTGTGAACTTCCTTAATGTAATTTATGAAATAGTAAGATGAAAATTTCATTAAAGTAGATGTGCCTTTGTATCAAACATCAAAACACTTGAAAGCAGTTTAAAAAGATGAAAATCTTGACTTCACCATAAACATTCTTCAGCCTTACACCTCTTAATGATCATATGCACTCTAAAGCGCATGCTCTACTGGGGCGAGGCACCACGCAGCAGGAAGCTTTTGATGTGAACAAAAGGCTTCTATGTTGGGAAATTGGACGATTTTCAGCATGTGAGTATGGGTGGAAATTAGCTGCACAGTGGAGGTCTGCGCTCTCAAAGTGTTTTTCTAGTTTGATATGTGAACATCAGAATACTTACAGTAATCTTGTTGAGATCTTGTGACCTCCTCTTCAGACTGCGATCTGGAAACTTTTAGTCTCTGTTGAAGAAAACATGGGAGTGTTTTGTGAGTCGTTAATCATCACACACTGTACATGCCACACATTTTGCAGTGTCTTCATTGTCATGAACCTTGTGAGTCAGCAGGTATTCACAAAATTGAAAACTTGTATCATTATTGTTTCTCATGACATAAATACAATGTTAATTGACTCCAAAGAGGAAAATCACTACTTGAGAAAGGACACTGTGGTTCCAATTAGGAATTCAACCACTCATGAAATTGTCTTAAAACTCACAATCAATTAAGTACCATGTTCACATTATATTTGGCAAATACATAATAGAAATCCCTTGAAAGATCACATTATTCTGATGGAAATGATTCAAACCAAAATTATGCTGTACGCAATGTGATGATGTCAAGGATTTATTGGGGGCAAATGCAAATACTTTTTCCCTAGACTCAGAATAAATGACATCCAATTTTGTAGTTAGGCACTCTTCAGAGTCCATTTCTCACACATGAGACTAAATTATCCCATTACAGCAATCAGGACTGGGGTTGTGAATAAGGGTGTCTATTATTTCAATTAATCATGGTATCTTATAAGGATGGCAATGACTTCCAAGGATAAATCAAGATTTGATCTACTGCTACCAAATCACAACTGTCTGCATAGAGACAATTATTTGAATTACGATTTCTTTAATGTGGCTGCTAGGGAAGAAAGGAATGCCTAGAAGAAAGCAACCACAGGACCAACATCTCAAAGTTCCCTCCGAGGGAGAAGGCAATGAGGATAAAGCGCCTTGCCTAAGTACATATCCACTGCAGCCAGGGGACTTGAACCAGCGACCTCATCATTGAAAGTCCATGGCCTTATGCACTCAGCCACAACATCATATTCAAAGAGTTGGTGGATAAATCAGGAAATTAACCTACTGATACCATTAACACAAAAGTAGTTAATGGTATCAGTACCTATATCAAGGGAGTAGGTTATGTTTTCATCAGCGTTGGTTTGTTTGTTTGTTTGTCTGTGTGCAAAATAACTCAAAAAATTGATAACGGATTTGGATGAAACTTACAGGAAAGTTTGAGAATGACACAAGAAACAGATGATTAAATTTTGGTAGTGATGCAGGAATTTTCATGGATTTCATGAAGGATTTTCAACATTTTGGCATGTAGGGTCAATGAACTTGGGGAGTTCATGCTGCGCATTTTTTGAAGTTTGGATAAGTGCACTAAAGTGCCTGTTCTAGTTTCTGCTAGGGCGAGGTGTGCCACGCAGCTGTAGGTTGATGACGTAACAAAAGGCTTCTATATAATTGGGAAATTGGGAAATTGGACAATATTCAGCATGCATACATATGGGTGGAAATCACTGATCTCTATGGAAAAACAGGATCAGTGGTGGAAATGAGCTGCATGCTTGGCGGAGGTCTGGGCTCTCAGAGTGCCTCTTTAATTTTCACTGTTTTCACCACCTTTCCCTTTAAGCATAAAAGCATTGTGCAAAGCACCATCCCAGTAACGGTAAGGGTTAGAAGGAATTATCCTAAATTTGTCACACCTGGTCAGCCTGAGTTGTGGTGGGTTGCGACTTGAGCTTATCCATCCTGTTAAAATCCTTGACTATGGCCTCCACAGGCATTGGGTTCTCTGCATCACACTGAGCGTTGTACATCAGTGTGAATTCTTGCAACCTCCTTCCAAGCACCTGGATCAAATAAAACAAAACAAATAAACAAGTAGATGAAGACACAAATGTAAAGAGGTTCTCTTTAGATATTTCTGTGTGGATTCAGAAAATGGGTACAATGGAAAAATTTAGGTCTTCCATTGTCTGCAAATATGTACAAGCAGAACAGGCAAAAAGTGAAAACACAAGGACGCTATTGTTTCTCAAAAAGTGTAAATACTCTATTACACACATCACAACAAACAAAATCATTGGTAGTGTTATATGTTTGAAGAAATCACTTAACAGACAGACATACATGTTGCACAATGATGACAAATGATGAAAGAAAAAACTGCAAAGAATTTGGACACCTGTTTGCACCTAAAAGGCACAATAAAACATTTATATATGAATATCTTCGACATTCTGGTACCTACCGGCTTATTGCCCTGTGTATTTAGTCCATGTTCCTTCAGTTTCTTCCTCAGCTCCCTCTCCGACATCACACTGGATACAATTTTGGGCAATGGCTTTCGCTTTGGGGCACTGCCATCAAGAAAGACAGGATTCATCAGTTCAAACAGGAGATGTAACATATCTCTGCACAATTTTTTGCCCACCTGATGAGGGATAGTGCCATAACATCTTTGTTTGACAGAATATTTATTATGCTCTATAGGAAGCCACTATTACTTTTTAATGTCATCATCATTATTATGTTTGAGCAATTATTGTTAATAACACATATAGCAGGCATTATTATGGCATCATACTGGTGCTGGCTGAAGGAGACAGTTTTAAAATGCTACAGTGCAAATGTTTACAGTATTGATGGTCTTAGAGGAGGATGAGTACTTCTGAAAGAGGAGGGCCGTCAACAATGAATGTAACTGGGCAAAATGACTTTTTTAAATTGCATTGGTTGAACAGGTTTATTTATTGTTTAAAGACCTACTACGAAGATAAACAGGGTTCTGGGTTTGTTCGTTGTTGTTTTTTTCCATATTACAAATGAAGAATCAAAGAGTTGGTAGGCTATCATACCTATCTCTATTGCCGTGTTTGTGCTCGACGGTCTAGCACGAATTTCACGCCCTCTTCATCTACTGTTCGTGCTGTGTTCACGCTGAGTAGAGCTTTCATATTGACAGTGGTCTGGGACGAACATGGCACGTCCTTCGGAAGACGTGCCATGTTTTTGGCCAATATGAAAGGGGTATATTCAACTACAGTCAAGAGTTTTGGTCCATACCATTGTAAAACATCCTCCCTAAGTAGGGCTGCAGAGCTGTATGTTGTCACATACATTATAACCATTGTCAGATAACTGCAGATAGAGAGATAGCTGGAAAAATCCTTCGGGCAAAGAAAGAGTTCTCCACTACTACACTGTACAGAACTATTAAAGCTTCAATCATTGAACCAAAGCTTTTAAAAAAAAAAAAAAAACACCAAACACCAAACACCAAACAAACAAACAAACACATAAACCAATAAAAAAGTCCCACAAGAGGTGATACAGTAGGTGTCTCCTTACCTCTTCTTGACCTCATTCTCTGTACTTTTCTTCAGGCAGAAGTCAAGATGCGTGTTGACATGCTTTACAAGGATGGGAACCCCACAAACTGGACACTCAACTAGAGATATAGAAGGAGTAAAACAAACAAAAATAGTACAAACAACTAACTAAAAATGCTTTGATAAATTACACAATTTTGCTGCTTCTAATGCTAAAACATTTAACCATTTGTCTATGAACTTGGCACGATCTGATGGGGCTGACATAATGCAAAGTCTTAAAAAAAGAACTTCAACAGTGAAATGCAAAGGATCATATGATTGATATTTACTGACAGTTACTCTTATAACATCTGTCTGATCTGGTGATAGAGGAGCACCACTGGCTTTGCAAATATGAAAGAAAGAAATGAAGAAAATGAAATGATTACCTCTCTCACTATGAGTCCCGGAAGTTGCATTCTTCTTGGCAGAGGGAGGTTCACTTGCATAATTTCTGCTGGTGGATGGAGATGATTTGGCTGGTGTTGCCATGGTAACAGCATCACCACGCTCAACATCGCCATCACTGTCATCAGCATCAGGCGGAGGCTGGTAGCTTGGGTCAATGTTCTCTTCATTGGAACGATTCAGGGCCGAAGTGGAGGAGGATGAGGATGAGGAGTGGACTCCAGTCAAGCTGGAATCAGAAGCATCACCAACATCCTGGGGGCGATCTCCAAGAGCTTTGGGTCTCTCTGGGGAGGACATGGAGTCTGATGCATAAGATGCGATCTTGCTCCTGGTGCTCTTGTAGTTTGACCTCTTCTGAACAGAAGACAAAAGAAAAGACATTGTATCATCTTTGTTACACAAAATTCAGCTTTTTCTCTTTAGTTACCATTTTTTTTTCTCTCTCTCTCCGACACATGTATATCATGGTTCACAATTTTTTGTGAGCTTTACCATATATCAAATTTCTTTCTTTCTTTTTTTTTCCTTTTCTTCTTCGTAAGAATAAATAATAACATGATGGTAGATCATGTATGTGTGTTCAAGCAATTCAAGCATCTATCAAACAACAGAATCTGGAAAAACTAAGTTCACATTCAATAACTGAATTATACCCCAGAAACAACAAGGCAAGTGCCATAATGTGTCTCGCCCATTTGCGTACAAGAAATTGAACGCAAATGGGATATAACAGATAAAAAAAAGAGATGTAACAGATAAAAAGAGATATAAAAGGGTAAAAATTTATGGCAAAAAAGAAACGTGCCATAAAAACTTAACATTGGGCCCTTAAAGTTTTTATGACTCCTGCCTGTGACCTTTGACCTTGTGGTGAACATCCACTCCCCAAGGGACATCTACCATCCAAGTTTAGTCACAAATGGAGTTATGGATCGAAAATTATGACCCATAATAGAAACTCGACATAAAAACTTAACATTGGGCTCTAAAAGTTTGTTGACCCATGCTTGTGACCATTGACCTTGTGGTGACCATCCACTCCCCAAGGGACATCTACCATCCAAGTTTGGTCACAAATGGAGTTATGGATCAAAAGTTATGACCCATAATAGAAACGCACCATAAAAACTTAACATTGGGCCCTAAAGTTCATTGACCCCTGCCTGTGAGTTTTGACCTTGAGGTGACCTTCATATATGGTAAAATGTGAAACTTTGTATTACCCCTCTTCCCTCGAAGTTTGATTGCAATTGAAGCCCAGAGTAAAGAGTTATTGAAGTTTTTGTAGCTTTACGGACAGACACCGCAGGCGATCCCTTAGTCTCCCCTCACCTCCGGTGGGCTCGACAAAAAGGATAATCTACATTTTTCTTAGGAACTTCAAACAACAGCAACACATTAATCTTCAGTTTCCTGTTGGTCCTTCTTGGTTAGGCATACAATTACAGCAATACTTGATGGATTTAAACGTGACAATATGAAAATTGGCCTTTTGCCTAATGTCAGTCAGTAAGTGAAGTGAATCAGTCATATTTGATGTACAGCTTACAAACCATATTTCTGCAATAGATGAGGCTCCACAAATATCTCACAAATGACAATTGAATAAAACGCTGTTTTTTTCACATCTTGATGTTTGAAGACACAAACTAGATATGACAATGCAACCATGGACTGTGTTGTGGACATTCTTTATATTGTGCACATAGAGGCAAACTGATGTGTTGTAAATGCCGAGTGAAGATCGATGATAAATTGCGCCTAAACTCACCTGCATCTTTCGCTTCGGAGTCTGTGACTCATCTGGCCCCTGTCGAAAGTCTGATACAAAATCTCCATCTCCACTTTCAACTGCTTGCTGGAGGATCTGGGGACTGCACTTGGCCCTTTTCTTACCACCCTTCTTGCTTGCTCTATCGTGGTCATTGGTGGGACTTCCATTGCTAGCCTCTTCGCTGTTTTGCCTCTTAGTATCCTCTTGGCAAAGTTTCAGAACGTGCTGTCTGAAAATAAAATAGTCGATGTATGATCTTACTGCCCTTATGAAAGCATGGAGTTGTGGACCTAATATGGATCCTTTATCACTTTTCTCTGGCATTTCTTTCATAGCTGTGGAGAAATGCTGAGCATGTCTTCTGTGGCTCCTCTGAAAAATAATGTTTCAACAGGATCCCTAGTTGTTTGTCCCCAATCTTAAGCAATTTGAAAGGATTGTTAGAAATGGCTTCAGCGTTTCAGTATAAATGACCTGTACTTGTTAATCGCAGACTACATTTACTAGTATATGTGTTGCTAGTGCCTTCTACCGTTTGTCTGGGAGATCTACATTGACTCCCTCAGGAAAAAGAACTGATTTAATTCTACATTAATACATTACCTGCTGGCTATAGTATTACTAAAGAACTTTCAGCGACTATTACACAAGCCATGCCCAATACAGTACCATTAATTTTCATCCATTGTCTTTCAAGCATTGACTTAACCCTGATCAGGCTGGGGGGGGGGGGGAATCCGCCCCCCCCCCTCGACGTTTCGCGCAATATCTTCGCAGCGCGATAAGCTCCCGCTGCGATGTTTCATGACTTTTTTCTTTCAAGTATCGCGCAACTTTTGAGACCAAAATTGTTGCGCCCGCGCGTACCGTTTTGACGCGACGCCCGTTCGAAAAAAATTTGTCAACCCCAAAATTGCTCCAAAACGTGAGTTTGTGTACAAATCCAATGCAAATTGGGTTTTTTCAATTAATTCACATAAAAATTCATATCTTGACTTAGAATGGATGAAATTAATTTATTTTAGCATAATAAAGCTTCAAAAATTGTCTGTGACAAATTTTGGCCAAAAAACAAACAAAAACAAAAGGTCGAAAAAGAAAGAAACAAATAAGAAATTCAAAAAACAATCAAATACATAAGAAATTAATTTCGATACAGATTTTTTTTTATCCTATGTCTCAGGAGAATGATACAAGAAACATTTGAAACTAGATATATCGCTACGGCGACTGATATGCCTCCGCCATAATGCATGGTTCTCCTAATATAGTATAGTACAATGTCTTGACAATGTCTTGACAATGTGTGATGACAGTTTCACACAATTGGCAAAATATTGAAATGACAGGTTTGACACAAATGTGCTGAATGTTCACTTTCCTAGAACTAGGTTCAATTGGATGAATGATTAAAATGTCAGAGAGCAGGTATTTGGGGAACTGATGATTTTTACTTGACTTTTGACCCTTTTATAAGTTTATGCATTGAGTAATTTTCAAGGTATTGAGAAAAAGTATAATTTCAGTATCAAATGGGAAAATAGCATTATCTAAACCTTTCATTTGACCTTTGACCTCACAGTTCCATAGAGAATCACTGTAAGGTAGAACATGCATAAATATGTAAGTTTCATGATGATACCTTGAGTTACTTTCGAGATATGGAGGAAAAAGTGCAATTTAGCACTTTCACTTGACCTTTTACCTTTTGACCTTTGACCTTTTGGCAATTCCCCAAAAATATATATTGGGTAATACATGCCATACATCAAGTTTAAAAAAAACAACCCTTCAGGCATATTGCATTTTAAAGAAAGTAGTGCTATTTTGAGGAGTTGACCTTGACCTTTGACCCCCTTGACCTTTGACCCATGACCCCCAACTTCCCTAGATAATCACTGCCCATCGGTACAAGCATATATACTAAGTTCCATGAAGATACCTTGAACCATTTGCGAGATATGGAGAAAAACATGAAATTTCAATTTTTTTTCCACAAAATAACCTGTGACCTTTGACCTTTGACCCTGTGACCCTAAAATTCACACAAAGTATTATCCCCCAAGGATATACCCTCATACCAAGTTTGATGTAAAACCACCACACGGTTCTTGAGATATCGACAAAAACAAAACGGGACGGACGGACGGACGGACGTACGGAGGCATAAAAAGAAATTAGCTTAATTAGAGCATTAATAAGTGATTTAGAGCCCCAAACTGATTTTATGCATAAATTACAATAATTAATTAGTACAAAATAAAAGAGAAAATTTTTGGAGAAAGCAACCATACATTTTGATAGTATACGTCGCGGGCGTCACGTGTGCCGATTTTCGACGCGATCACGCGTTCCACAGGCGAGATCTGAAGGGGGGCGGAATCAATGCATGCAGCTCTTTGACGATTTCCCGCTTATTTGTTAACAATACAATTCGATAAAAACTTCACAAGTTAGAGCAAGAATTGAAGTCTGATGTACTACAAAAATAATTGGAATTTATAGACATGAAAGTGCAGCAACCATAAGTCAAAAATGGGTTAACTTAAAACGCGATTTTCTCGAATTGTCATTCTTACGCAAACCTGAGGGATTCGTCGGTTCATGTGACCAGCGACGAATTACCTGACTGCCTTGAAATTGGACACTAGCTCGTCCAGACTTCTGTTGTTGCAGAGCTCAGCGGCCTCGACAGGAGTGTTGCATGTTGGACACAGGTTCTTGTAATTCAAGTAGCGGCGGATGCATATTGAGCAATCTAGAGAAATATATGTGCACATTACATAATATCACTTTACTTTCTTCTGAATTGTTACAGCTATCTACATAATAATCCAGATGGTACTATATTAATGAACAGATTAGCTTGGGGCATGTAATGATAATGAGAGGTAGTAGACGGTGCATGAATGTGAGGTAGTAGACGGTGCATGAATGTGTAGTACCAGAAATCTTATTCATGTCTAGAACTGTCTTGAAAGAATTCTTTGCATTGCTACTTGCCATTATCATTATATTTTTTTTTATTGCTGCATCAGAATGTTATCTGGGAAAAGTTACCATCGTATTGATAATTAAAATTAATTGCAAACATTTAAAAAATTTTCCTGAACTAGATACTGTCTGTAAGCAAAAAGGAAGTTACAATGATAATCAATACAGAAGAGAACTTGACACAGGGTTGTAACCTGAACATTGCAATTTCTTTGGAGGGCATTTCCCATACTGTTAGAATGAAGATCATATCATAATATGTTTTTCAGTCGCTTCCATTGAGTATTGACCATTTCTCTGGTGATTTTATTGCACACATCATCTACTGGTCTGTTTTAAACTTTGTAATGAAACATCAACTTTTGCAAATTGCTCTCCTCTACATCATACCTCTTTTAAACACATTTCACACAACTTGTGAATGTACTGTAAAAGTGGAAATTTTCGCGGTGTTGAAATTTTCGCAACCGGAAGCTAGCGCGAAAATAAAGGCACGCAAATATTTTTGTGTGCCATATGTTCCAGTAGTTGATGTCCTGATTCCGTGGAATTAAAAACACGCGAAACTCTTCTTACTCGGCCAAGCGCGAAAAATTAGTTGCGCGCAAATATCCACTTTTACTTGTATGCCACTCAAAATATTGTTCAGATATGTTGCTTTGTTAGGCACATGCTCATCATAAAATGGGTCACTCTCTCATGCTTACAATTGTGCGAACACTTTGGGATCATCATGGCGATGTCAAAGTACTCATAGCAGATTCCACATCGCAGCAATGTGTCGATAGTCTGAAGAAATAGGAGAAAGGTTTGAGATGACCTTGTACAGAATGACATTAGAATCTAGTCATGATTCACTGAATTAAAGACAATAGCCAAACAAAACTAAGAATTTGCATGAATATCAAATATTCCTTGGCCTCCACTCGGAATAGCAGCATGAAATAAAACAAAACAAACTAGAAATGTCGCTTTGGCGACTGATGCCTCCGCCATAATGCATGATTCTCCCAATAGGTGTATAGTACAATGTCTTCACAATGTGTGATGACAGTTTTACATAACTGGCAAAATATTGATATGACAGGTTTGTCAGAAATGTCTTGAATGTTTACTTTCCTCAAACTGGGTTTACTTTAATTGTCTAAGAGTGCAGGTACACATATTTGGGGAATTGAGGATTTTTACTTGACTTCTGACTGACCCTGTCATAAGTTTATGCATTGAGTAATTTTTAAGGTATGAAGAAAGAACGCAATTACAGTACAAAATAGATATTTTTCATTTAAACCTGACCTTTGATCTGTGACCTTCAGGCTGGAAATTTCCCAGAGAATCTCCATTAGGTAATACATGTATATATTAAGTTTTAAAACTAATAATGCAAGCATTGCATTATATATTATGTTGGTTGATCAGCATGTGCGCGCCTGTAAAATGGCTGCGACTGGCTGGAATGCTCCCCAGGGAGTGGAAAATGAGCACTGTTAGCGCTGGTTGGAAATAATGTATCCAGTGACCGGGGTAATAATAGTCTGTAAAGCGCATTGAAACCCTGAAGTGTGTGTGAAATGCGCTATATAAAAAAAACAGCTATTATTATTATTATTATATATTAGTATATGAGGGAAACAGTAAAATGTTGAGTTGACCTTGATCTTTGACCCCTGACTATTGACCCATGACCCCTAAATTCCCTAGATAATCCCTGCCAGTCAGTACATGCATATGTACCAAGTTCCATGAAGATCCATTTGCGAGAAAAGTGAAATTGCAACATTTTCACCTAACGTTTGACCTTATGACATGAAACTCTCTCTGGAAAATCTTTACGCAGTAGTACATTTCTACACTAGGTTTCAATAAAATACCTTTGGGCATTGCATAGATATGGGGGAAATAGCAACATTTTTAGCATTTGACCTTGACCTTTTGACCTTTGACCTCTTCCCAATGTCACTAAAATCTCAACTAATTGCCCCATCACACATCATCCTTGGACCAAGTTTGGTGAAAGCTGCTTCATCCCGTTTTGAGTTATAACGTAAACAGATAAATTTTAAGATTTGACCTTGATCTTTGACCTTTGACCGATTTCACTAAAAAACTAATCATGTAATTGTCCTATCATACATCATCCTTGGACAAAGTTTGGTGAAATTTGCTCCATCCAGTCTTGAGTTATCGCGTAAACAGATACAATTTCATGATTTGACCTTGACCTTTGACCTTTGGCCGATTTCACCCAAAGTCTAATCAAGTAATTGCCCCATCATACTTTATACTTGGACCAAGTGTGTTAAAATTCCAGTCAATATTTCTCAAGTTATCGCGTAAACGAATGCGGATGGACGTATGTACGGACGGACAACCCGAAAACATAATGCCTCCGGCACCACTTCGTGGCGGAGGCATAAAAAAACTTAACAGAGAATCTCTATTGGGTTATACATGAATACACAAAATGTAAAAAAAAAATAATCCTGCTGGCATTGCATAAATATGAGGGAAATAGTAAAATTTTGAAGTGTTGCCCTTGACCTTTGACCCCTGACCTTTGACCCCATGAACCCTAAATTGTCTAGATAATCACTGCCAGTCAGTACATGTGCCGGTATACATACTATGTTCCGTGAAGATACCTTGAACAATTTCCAAGGTACAGAGAAAAAAGTGAAATTTTAATATTTTTACTTGACCGTTTGACCTTTGACCTCATGACCCCAAACTTTCACCTGAGAATCTTAATTGGGTAATACATGTATACACTAAGTTTCAAGAAAATATCTTCAGGGAATGCATAGATATGGAGGAAATAGTGAAATTTTATGTATTTGACCTTGACCTTTTGACCTTGAGCATGTGCACCCAAAAGTTAATAGGCAAAACTTCACCCCCTAATACACATGCCAAGTTTCATTAGGATACCTCTAAAGGTTTTTTAGTTACGCTTGCCACAAAATTCATTACGGACAAACGGAAGGACGGAAGGACGGACGGACGATAAAGACGGACGGACAACCCGAAAACATAATGCCTCCGGCACCACTTCGTGGCGGAGGCATAAAAAAGCACACAAGTACAATAAGTGTACCGGTTTTCGACACTTTAGCGCATTTCCTTGTTTACCATCAATACTGCACCGTTTTACCTCTGAATTTCGTTATGAAGTTGAGCTACAAAGGCCAATAATAATATGCCTTTACAATTCCATTTTGAATGCACTCGCGATCAATTTTTAAGCGATTTCTGTCACGCCGTCGCTGGCATCAGATTTCGACACCCAGCATCATTTTTCGACACAATCACAGCGCGCATCACACAGAAATCACATGGCGCGTACAGTACGTGTACACTGCATTGTGGACGCAAACTAGCAATCATACTGGCGCAAGAACTTGTTGTTTCCTCTATAACGTGTCTTGATATGGGAATGTCGAAATCTGGTGTCACATTCTCAAAGCCAACTCTTTCTACAAGTTTGCTCATTTATCACGAATTCAGCCATGAAATTACTAAAGACAATTATGAAATCAAACATCAAGATTTGGCAAACAAACTGATACTAAAGCAAGATAACCGGCTCGGGTGAATTTAATTTTACGGCGATGTATACAAAATGCGTCATATTGTTTTGAACCCCTAAAAATGGCTGACATTAACATTTCTGCTGACACTGTGTTGCTTTTCTCCAAAATATTCTACCGTCGGATTATGATGACAAGTGACAAACGGTGTTTATATAAGACTAGAAATGTGATTGATAACTTGGTTGATTGCTGAAGTCAGACATTTGTATTGAGTATAAAATTTTATAAGAATTATCTGCTGGGTGTCGAAATTTGGGTCCTGTTGAAAACTGGTGCACTAACAGTACATTCGCTAACAGATAAAGTGAGTGACAAGATTATTTGCATGTGATTGTTAATATTGATAATGATAAAAGAGAAAAAAAAAATGTTTATTCATTTGGTAAGGGTTTGAAGTTTCAGCCTAAAATAATGTATACCCAGTCTTTGGGTGTCCGGACAGGTTGTGGGACAGGACGCGTACTGTAAAGTGCGTCTGGTTTGACAAGACGCCCCTACGTAAACAGTTGTTTGTCAGTGAGGAGCTGTGCGTAAATGCGTATTCAAAGTAAAATAAGCAAGTCACGTGAGAGTCTTAAGTGTCCGGACACCCTACCCCCATCCTAATAAGTAAAACCCTGGACAGCCCTGTTTTTAATATGCCAACCAATGTTTACAAAAAAGTTATGCACTGACATCGCAATGTACCTGGCTCATTGAACTAGTGCTCTTCTTTTGGAAGCCCCCCCCCCCCCCCCCCCAGTCATTTAGTTATGCCATGCCCTATGGCCACCATAACTAGACTATATATGAGTCTTTATAGATCTAAGTCATTTCATTTCATTTCATTAAGTCGGATTCAAAATCACTGAACTTTTACCACTTCTCTACTCTTGCTTGTACAACGCACCGAATGTAGGCCTATGTAAATCTATGTTAAGTAGGCGTAAATTTACGGGTAGATCGTAGTTGAGAATTTACATCTTGATTAAGTAACGTTAAACGTAAATAATGTGATGGGGTTGTGTAGACCCTCCTAAAGTTAAAGACTTGTCTATCAATAATCACCACTGGTATTGCACTGTTGTTGTTCCTTACCATCATGACCATATAGAACCCTAGATCTAGACATATTTATAGCGGTCTACCCTTCTACTAAAAAAAAAAAAAAAAAAAAAAAACAAAAAAAAACCTAAACGTTAAAGAAACTAGCGCTCTCAAAAGAGTACATGTAGATTACTAACCTTGAGACCTGGCACATTGGAAGGCCAGTCAGATGGGTCAGTTATGCTGAAAAATTCCATGGATTGAATATGATCGAAATGGGTATTCACATCCCCACAGCGATCTCGATACAGTGGGACTACGCAGGGCCGGAAGCTCTAGCTGTATGTTATCACATGGACTCCCTATGACATGTATTATGGAGACAGCAACAACGCACCTCTGCTGGTCGGTCCTTTGCTTGTTACGCGGGAACCTCAAACTCCGCGCGCAATATAATGGGCGATTTTAATCGTATACGTGACCTTTGAACTCGATGCCTGGATTCGCGATCGCTGTTCGTGCTAGTCAGCTTGTCTCATAGAGCTCTATATTAATGTAAATACAGCTCTATGGCTTGTCTTGCCAAAATGATGCCCCCTTCATTATTTCGTCCTGAATTATGTAATTCAGCATTCTAGTGATAAGAATGAAATACACGGTAGTTTAAAATCAATGATCTGCACTTTTAAAAATAGGGCTACACTGAATCTCTGCAAGACTTTGTGCGTGCAGGGAGGTGGACCACCTCCCTGGTGCGTGTCAGCTAAAGGTAATGATTACCTTTGTGGGTTTCAATATTATTATTATTTTTTACCTCACCGTATCTTTAATCGGGTTATCAAGTTTATAAAATGTCATTATTTACAACTTCACACTCTGAGAATCATTAGGCCTAATGTATTTGGTTTTTGATTTAGGCCTAGAATGTTTTTGTTTGTGTTGACAGCCAATTATATTGCCTTTCATATGGTATATAATGCATGAACTTTTAGCCAAATATCATTTTCATTCATTCATTCATTCAATCAATCAATCAATCAATCAATCAATCAATCAATCATTCATTCATTCATTCATTCATTTGTTTTTTTCCATTTCCAACAGAACTTGTAGATACATTTTTTTTTCACATATAACATGTAAGTACGTGTCAACATTACAAAATATGATAAATGATACTTATGGATAAACAAATGATAGGGTAAAAAGAGCTCAAAGAACATTCTGAAGTTTAAAAAATGCAGGAGATGGGGAGGAATGCTGAAGAAGTAATGCTTGTAGGGTGCATTCCCCCAAACAAAGTAAAACAATTATACATATCATATCATTGATCTTCTGCTTTGTACACGAAATTAAAGTTACAAAATGAGTTACACGAGTTAAATGAGATATATGAGAAATATAATGAGAGATATGAGAAATATATGAGAAATATAACATGAGTTATATGAGAAATATAAACTTTAAAAAGTCCTTACTTTCTTTTCTTTTCTTTTTTTTTATTTTGCTGAGTGTATTTTCACCTGTCTTTGAGATTGAGCAACGTGTCCACAGACCTCTTCCATTCCTCTCCTCTTCCTTTTCTTTCTCCATTAAGTTTGCTCCTCTTTCCTCGTTCTGCATGCGTTGTCCATAGTAACTGTATGTGTATCGTCTTCTTATTTCTGTTTTGTTTTGTTGTTGTTGTTGTCGTCGTCGTTGTTGCTGTTTTTTTGATTGACTGCATACTGTCTTCTCTTTTGGTCACATTTTCCTGATACAATGATACACGGCCAAATGAATAGTGTATGTGCCATAACATGCCCTATTGTGCAATATATTTTATTTCTAGAACAAGACTACTCTTGATAGTATGCTTGTATTATCAGCATTATATATCATACATTATTTTGGTGTTGCTGTTTGTTTTCTTTTGAGTTCCACGTCCTACAAGCTTGGCTTTTTAGTGGAACATTCTTATCCATCGTTATGATTACTTCTCTTTGTTACAATGTGTGCATTGTTCCCCCTTTTTTTTTTTTCGTTATAGTACCATTCGTGCATAATATTTATATTGTGTGCAATGATCTGTCCTTCCCAACTGGATGAAAGTCGTAATGACACATGATGTATAGCAACCACTTTGTATCAAGTATTTTTTTTTGGAAATAAATAAAACTATTGAATTGAAAAAAAAAAGCAAGTGTATCGTCGATTGCTTTAATCTCATAGCGTTATGCCCAAAAGATTGCCATGATTATTATGAAATAAATGTAATATTTCTTTTTTTTTTCTGTCAGATACACATGTCAATGGTGGATCCAGAGGGGGGCGCACAGGGCTTTCTTTATTTTTTGTTAAAACAAAAGAAATAAAAATAAAATGGGGGGGGGGGGGCGTGCGCCCCCTTTAATTTTGTAAAGGCGCCTCCCCTTTATAACGGCATTCCTGGATCCGTCCCTGCGTGTTGTCATTTTCATGTATAGGCCTATATGATTTCCATGAAAAAAATGCAGAAATAAAATCAAACTGAAACTGAAACTGAAAACTGCATGCTGTACTCTCTCACTTCTCTCTCTGCGGATCGCTTTAAAATTTCCTTATAAGTGCAAAGTTTGACCGAACATTTTCAAGATATACCCAAATAATCATTTTGCAGCAAGACATAAAAATACATATTGTATGGCAAATAGGTCATAAATAATTGTCGTACCTCATCCATTAACGGTGACTAATCAACTCCCTCTTACAAATTACATCGTTCATCACAATTTTCACTATTGTGGGGAATGAAACAGATTACCCGAATTGAGGAAATAGATAGGCCTGAGAACACATCAACAAAGATTTATGAAAATCGCGCAATATTATGTTGAACATTTACCTAATTTCAAATTTTCGGTGCCGTCATCACTACAGTCATGAGAAGACTGCAAATATTTTTGACGTCAATAATGTAACATAGGATAAAACAATATAAAACAACTTCAAGAACAAAATATTAACTTTTCGGTCCTAGTGGAAAAGCGCTTGTATACTCTGTCAGAAAGCAGGGTATAAAAGTGATCATTATTATTGTACTGTCATATAGCAAATCAAGCAATGTGTACTTTCATTCAAAATGAAATTTTGTGGAATTTACATTTTCTTTATATCGCTGTCCGGCAGTGGCGTCACGAACAGTAGTGTATCATATGTTCTACATGTTCTATGTTTGTATTTTTTTCTTGTGTATATTCAAGCTGTACATTATGTATCATCATTATTGTATTATACTTGGTGAATTTTGCATCGAGAAATACGAAAATGAAATTGAATTGAAAAGTGTCCTTGTCTCATTTTGGAAATTCCCCAGACTGTGATCGAGAATGTTATTTGGTTATTAGTCATTCTTTTGTTTCCTGACCCATTTCCGACATTCTCTAAAAATTATGTCGAAATACTTTCACATTAAAAGTCACTAACAGACCAACAAACAAAAAAATTGCAACGAAAACATAACCACCTACATACGGAAGTAACAGAGATAAATAGATTGGGGAATTACTAAATCCCCCCCCCCCCCTCAAAAAAAAAAAAAAGAATTTTAGAACGAAAAAAAGACACAGCAAAAATGATTTGACGTACGTTGTAAAATAAGTTGAAACCAGCATTTCTTTCGTCAGTGGTATGGACGTTAATTTTACAAGCATGATTTACCATTTGCAGATGAAACAACAACAACAACAACAACAACAAAACAACCAGCATTAGTACTTTAAAACAGCTCTAAAATGTGAATTAGGGATAGAAATAACCAATGTAAAAATTTAAACAAGTAAAATCGATGTTAAGTATTGTTCAATGCAAAATGTGAATAATGATTATAATAAAGAATGTTTCCATACTAAAACGTCTATATATACAGCTTTATGGTTTGATGCAAAAAATATTGATACCTCCGTACATTTTAGGCTTTATTGCCAAAAATTTACATGGTAGGATGTTTTGTGACTACAACTGACCAACACAATAAAGCATCAAAAGTGATATCTAAAACATTTTAAATCACTGCTGCCAAAGGTAAACAGTACCTATAAATGAAGAGCTTGCAACCAAAAGGCGCTAAATCCATTGAAAAATGATGGATTTAGCGCCTTTTGGAAGCAAGCTCTTCAAATGCGCTGAGTAGATGTGTGGTATTATAGTAGTTATTCTTTGGTTGCCCGTTTGTTTGTTTGTTGGGTTTGATGGGTTTTTTAGGGATATGATGTACTATGATCATAATGTCTGTAAGGCTGCTTGAAATCATATTGTTCGCCTTCAGAATTCAAGAAGGCCTATCTTTGTTGTCGACTCACTCAAAGGCTGTAAAAGCCATTCAAACGATGCAAAGCAATCAGAATTTTTATTGACATTCTTTTTTTCTGAGGGATAAACCTTCGAATACAATACAATTTAGATGCAGCATTGTTTGAATTCTCTATTCATTGTTATTCAGACAAAACGCTCCACACACACACACACACACACAGTACACACACACACACACACACACACACACACACACACACACAGTACACACACACACACACACACCCACACCCACACAGTACACACACACATATATATATATATATATATATATATATATATATGCACACGCAACATAAGTCTCCTTCAATAGAGCGTTTTTATATAATATTTCAGGGTATTCACTACATGACTGTATATTGAATGTATGGTGTGTGTGTGTGTGTGTGTGTGTGTGTGTGTGTCTGTTACTATAAAGACCTGTCATAAAGTATTGATTATCACATCATTTGCAATGCATTTAAATTCTTGAAATTTCTTTGCGAGTATTAGTTGGTGCTATGTCGGGCAAGCCTTGGTAAGTTTTTTTGTTGACAGGAACAATCTTTGTTGGAAAGGGATACAAAATTAAATATGTCGTAATTGAACAGGCTTATTCTGCACGACAGATCCCACAACGTTGTCCGATTTAAGTTTACATCATTGATAACGGAAGGAAGATGATAATATTATATACTAATGACACACAACACAAGTGAAGTTTGTGCGCTGTATTTCACGTATCTTTGAAACATTATATAATACAGAGTGTACAACGACATGTATTATTTCCATTTCTCCTTTCCATATTTAAGTGGGAATTAATTTCTTTTAAATACTTTTCTTGAAAGTAATGCATAGTTTTCACAAGATATCAAAGTCCAGCATGCAGGGCCCCATATCATAAAAGATGTTAGGATAGCAACTCTTGCTGGAATGGCAACTTCCCATATATCAACAGCCAATCAGAAAGCTGGATTCTCGTCGTTACCATAACAATTGCCATTCCAGCAAGAGTTGCTATCATAATATAATTATTATAAACTTTTTATGAAATGAGGCCTAGGTGCAACAGTAATAATTGTCACAAAGACCAATATCATTCATACTTAACAAAAATAACAATGTTCTGAAAAACTCTACTGACATTGGTGACCCAAATAATCTAAGAACTAAAGAATATGCATGGTATCTGATGTTTATAATACGACGACGATGTCTGTCATGTAAAGATATGAATGAGATATCATATAAAAATGGGCTTTAGAATCTCTGCAATCTGATAGGTCAATATTACCATGCGTTAATTTTTACTGATCCACACAGTGCTGAGCCAATCATGTGTGTCCGGCAAAATCCGAACGCATGGATCCTATAGTATTGCAAGTGTACCGGACGCATGATGGGGAAAAGGTTGAATATCATAAATTTAGGGGGGCCCTTTTATAAAATGAATGATGCACAGGCCTATTTCGTTTAACTTTGGGAACAGTCTAAAACCAACTCTCTGCGCTCGTGATTAAACTCGCGCATCCAATTCTCACCACCGATCCACTCGACTCTGTCCTGAGCATCATACTACCTGGCATTGTAGGATGATATTTTGTAAAGATCGGTACAATAGCTATATATTCCCACATAATGAAAAATACAGAAGAGAGAGTTGATTCATAGCAAACCACATCAACGGAATAAATTTCTTTGGAAGCATACATGAGAAAAACAAAAATTCCATAGATAATACAATCGCAATTGCTGAATGACCAACGGTCAAATTCAAAAAAAGAATCATTCTTATGCATAATCTATCAAAAACTTTACCCACTGTCAAAAGTAGGCCTATATGACTGTATGATCCTAAAGCTCAATTTGCATGGATGTAGTCTTTTACAATAAAACAAACAACAGTTCGTGAATTGTTCGGACGACATTTCAAATCCACAAATAATCAGGCATCCTGATTTTGTGACTGTCTAGATGAACAATTAGTCGTCGGATGTGCTTGCTTGCGCGCGTTGTTCCTCCGCTTTGCGCTCTTGTGCCCCAAAATAGTTATACATTACTACCGCGGGCACCATGATCAGAAGCCCCGCCAGTACGAAGCCCGTAGCGAGATTGAAAACGGGATGCCAGTGGAACGACGGGTCAGACGAGAACAGCGTCCAAAACAGCGCCCCTAGCGGGGTGACGAGCGCCTGGACGACCACAAGGTACACAGCACCCTCGGCGAATCGGACGAGTAGGAAGATGAAGAGGTTGGCGAGGCAGTACGCGATGATGAAGAGAGCTGAATAGAGCACGGCGTCGCTGCACTCTGGATCTTGTCCGTACATGCAGCGCGCTCCATGCGACAGGTTGTCCCAGAACTCTTGAGGACTTCTCGCCTGTAGATCATTACAATTCAAATTCAAATTTTATTTCATTTTCAAAATACAAGGTTGTATATACATATCACTTTCTTTGGTAACCTAGAATAAGCTAAGGAAAACTATGTGAAATAGAAAGTTAAGATTGTAGTATAGGCCTATAAGCATTGTCATGAAAAACTGAAGTGATCAAAGTGAAGTAAACAATACGCAAAGTCCAAAAATGGAGGGACCCACTAAAAAGACAAAGCTTGTGAAGGGCCCCTTTGGAAAAGAACATCGATAGAAAAATAGGTTGAAGAACACAAATTTAATTTAAAAAAGGTCTCGAAGCCTACTGAAAAGACAGAGTAACAAACAGTAACACGAGGTATGCACACACGCGAGTGGGTATGAAACGAGACTGGGACAACAATAACATTATAAAGGGAAGACCATTTTTTCTCCTTTTGTCTCGCAAATTTTTGTCTTGTCTCATGTATGAGACAAGACAATATGAGTTACGAGACAAAAGGGGACAAAATTGATTACGCCACAGACATTCGAGCTCTACAGATTCAAACCCAAGATTTGAACTGTTGCACACTATTGTTCTCTTAGTTGGTATACAATATTACATTATGTGACATAATTATCAAGGTTTATGATCTCAAGTCAACACAGTGGACAGTGTTGCTTGCACACTTTGGAAATTGTATATTGATTGCCTTTTGATAATGATTTGATTTCACTATTCTAGTTATCGCTACAAGTATTAGAATCATTTCATTTGTGAAAAATGAGGAAAGAATAATAAGGTGGAGAAAAGAAAAAAAAAGATGGAAAGAGAGAAGAAGGAAAAGAAGTATTTTTTTTTTTAAAATCAAAACAAAAGTTTGTCTCACCGCTCCAAATTCTGGAATGAAATCTGTCCAGGTGGAAAAGAAGTATTTTTTTTTTTTTAATCAAAACAAAAGTTTGTCTCACCGCTCCAAATCCTGGAATGAAATCTGTCCAGGTGGAGAAAAGAAAAGAAAAAAGATGGAAAGAGAGAAGAAGGAAAAGAAGTATTTTTTTTTTAAAATCAAAACAAAAGTTTGTCTCACCGCTCCAAATCCTGGAATGAAATCTGTCCAGAAGAGACCCCATATAATGATAGTACTGTATAACTGGACGAATGCTTGAAAGATTAATGACTCCGTCTGTGAGAGAATTGGCAAAATGAAAATGGATTCACGAATTATGATTTAAAAGATATGAATGACATCTTCTAGATCTCCCAACTCCTCCGCACCCAACTCATCCTGTTTGTTATTGTTTCATCACTTTTTCTCTCACAACTTTTTTGCTTTCTTTTTTCGTCTTAATGTTTTCGTGAAGATGTATCGAAGCTGATAAAGATGAATAAAGTCACTGTTTGTGATACACAAAGTCACTGTTTGCATTGTGTGAATACAACTCCAATTTGTTTTCATCCACTTTCGGTGTGATTTTTTTTTTCGTAAGACTCGTGATAGTGATCGTAAGTCTGTTTATATTAGCCAGCTATTAGCGTTAAAACACATCTACATAGTCTACATTCTCAAGAAAAATAACATCGTGCATACTGTAGGCCTACAGTGTTATGAAATTGTCGCATAAGCTTGCATCAATAAAAAAGCAGTACGCTGTATTACTGTTTATTTCAGTCATTGAACAGTGACAAGGCAGCGGTTATCTTTGAGTTTGTTCCATTACAGCAGTCAGAAATTCTGAATATTGAATTGAGTTATGGGTTTAGTCCTGTTGACCACCATCCCTACTTACCTCATCTTGTTTGAGCTCTCTTTCCAAAATGGAGTTGAGGATACCTAGTGGGAGGAATCCAAGGGTGAAGACGAAAGGCCAAATGACATGGGAAATCCCCGACGAACCTTCCACAGAGGGTGACGAGTTGCTGCCGACATCCCCATCCGCTTTCGGCTGGTCGACGCTGAATATGACCGGCTCGAGCGAGATGAAAAGTCCGATGAGAACCACACCAGTGCATACCAGACGAGCTCGACTCACCCCTGCAGATGATAATGGTTTGTCTTATCTTCTATTTTCAATACAAAAACTACACATTTCAGTAGCTTTTTCCTTCACACTAGAAGCAATTATTATTTTCGTTAAAATCAATAAAACATGATCGGGTGGGCTCTGCTGCTGTAGTGCTGTACTATATACTCCAGTGATTATAACATTCAAATCGATTTCTTCCGACGAATCTCTGGGCACTTCTGACATTATACATTTGACATGATGTACATTAATTTTGTGTTCTCGTCACGAGACACCCACGAGTCACACAGCGCACGAGCTCGAGGCAAACAGGGCCAACTGGGGAAAACAAGGGCTCACGAGCCCGACACGAGGCTAATGTACGCACTATCGGTCTTCGTTGGTCACAATTTTTTGCTTATAGGGGTGTATAGGACTCATGGGCCTTATTTGCCTTAACTCTTAATGACGGTATACAAAATTGGTTTGTCAGACAGTCAACGAGTAGAATTAAGCTTTCCCTCCGATTCTGGTGCCAAGCTATAATCATTATTAAAATGTTTATATTTTCGCATGCGATACAATATCTTTTTGCTAGCTAAGAAAAAAGAAATAATAGGGATGTCGACCGAATATAATGCTCACAGATTGGTTACCTTTTCTGAGAATGATGAAGCGGCAGATGACAGTGAAAGGAATGATGGAAGTGCTGAGTATCGACTGGAGTTGAGGACTGGTCCGTGAGGGGTCACTGGCATAGACCACCAGGATACCGTTCATTGAGTTCAGTGCCCCTACCAGGATCATGGTGCGATGGCTTACGGTTGGTCGCAGGGGCATGGTGGGCTCGATGTATTTGTTGATGCCCACGAGGAGGAAAAAGAAGAGCGGGAACCAGAGTGAGCTAAAGAAGAGAACGGGGTACTCGTCTGTGGAGTTTGCCGTCGTCATGGACTGGGAGAAAAGTGGAAGTGTCACCACCATCATCAGGTTGCCCAGGATGGTCATTATGGTGAGAAACACGTTGAAGATGGGAAGTGGGATGTGAAGAACGTCTTTCCCGCGAAATGAAAATACGAACTCTTTACTCGACGGGCCACTCGGTGTGCTGCCGGGCTCCGCGTTCTCTCCTTGGATTTGGCCGAGTTTCTGTTCTTCCGGGAGGAATGGCGTGGTCGCATCCATGTTGTCGCCAAAGTAAGGACAGGCGTCGTGATCCATTGTATGCGTCATTTTTAAGAACTTCCCTTGCTCGTATAGTCGTGTGGAAATATCACTCAATTGCGATTCTCATGTCGGACCTATGAATGGTCCTAATGAAACTACGTCAAAAAGAAAAAAAAAGAAGAAAATGAACAAGAAGAGTCAACGATTGTCGTCGCAAACACGCATAAAATATCACTGCACACGGTATTGTCAACGAATATTATACAGTATACTATAACGTCTGGTAAAGTGCCATGTCAGTGACGTAGAAACTGTTACATCATTCCTGCACAAACTAACACATTCATGGTTGAAGATTAATTGACAGTGTGGGAATGAACTTGTCAGATAAAAATGAGATAAGGGCATCTGTAAAACAACAACAGCAACAATTGCTTTCTAGACAACAACCATGCAGTCAAACAAGTCACTATATGTTTCACTCTCTGTAATCTGGTAATAGTAGTCCTTGTACGCCTATATCCATCACTACTCATAATGTGAAACTACACTTTAAAGGGCAAGTCCAACCCAGTGTTCTATTGCTTCGTATGAAAGCAGAATGATCAGAGGAGCAGATGAGTGAATTACTGAGAAAAATCGGACACACGATAAAAAGTTGTGCTAATTGGGTGGTAAAAATCTGTTTTGTAGACAGAATTTCACTAATTTTCATTTTCTCAGATACTTGGGCACGGAGGGATGTCATCAGCTGCAGAGGGACTTGCACTAACTTATATATGAATCTTATTGTAGATATACCAAGAACAGTTATGCAGAGAATGAAAATTTGTGAATGTTTGTACAAATCGTCATGGAGAACTGCTCAACACCGAGATCACCGACAACAATTAAAAAAAAAAAATTGTCTTTCTCTCTTAAACCTTTACAAAATCATAACGTTTTGTGTGTCACCAAATTTTCATTGATCTATACTTCTCTGATCTTTCTGTTTTCATTAGACGAAGAAGCATAATATCAGGATGTACTTCCCTTTACACGACAGAATGCATGGTAATGCAATAACTAGTGGTGGGCATAATGGATGACGGAGAGGCGATGTAGAATTTCACTGTCATAATACGAAACAGAGCTGCAGGGCGACGTTTGCCATGTTCCTTTTAGTTTCACTTTACATGCGTGCACTCACGGAGCACATGGTCTCAATTCGTCATTATACTTCCGTCAACGATGCCATAATAATGTTAATGATAACGCGTGATTATATTGAAAACGCTTCAGACGGAATAGTCATTGAATATAACACAGCAAAAGAGAGAGGGGGGGGGGGGGTGGTGAAAGATGAAGAAAGGGAGAGTCGAGGGGGGGGGGGGGTGGGTCCTTAGAAGAGACACACCCGCGTGGTATTCAGCCTCAGATTCGTTACAATATAAATAGCTGCATACACCCCCCCCTGTGTATTGCTTTGTATAGTGATCTATATTAAACAAACAAATAAATAGATAAATAAATAAACGAACAAACAAACTAACCAGAAACTAAATATAGGCTTAAGACGTTGAGACATAGATCGTCACTCTTATAATCAAGAAACCGTCGAGTATTTCAGAGTGACATTATCTACCACACTATATGCCGTTGCGATATTGTAATCTCACTGGCATTGTGAGGGCTGTGAAGTACTTATTCCCCGTGAGTAAATCAGGGTAACGAAGATCATTCTATACATTTAGGTACTGATTATCGAGTAATGATAATCTAACCTGCTGTAGTATATACGTTCCGAGAAGTACGAGTTAGTGTCGACGATGTCTCCTGCGATGTTTCATGCTGCCGATGTGACAACGACCTTCCGGTAAAGTTTAGGGACTGTAGAACTTATACGGTTTCTTGATCCCCTTGATTCGAAAAGAAGAGCGTCGGCAAAATGGGTGTTGATCGCTTCGCGTCGTCCCGATGAAATGCAAGGAAAGGTTCTCTGCCTCACAGCTCGCTGAACAAAATGCATGTTAATCACTATTGTTATTGGTTAATAGCTCGAATTATGGTATTGAACACCAAACGGGTACGTTATATTTAGAAGTCACGAGCTTTATTGACCTTTGAAACTACTAGTATATACGACAGCATACTGCATGTCAATACAAACACAAGCACGCACACACATACACACACACACACACACACACACACACACACACACACACACCAAAAGCTCTGATTTACTTCCTAGTAATGCTGTCAGTTTAGAAGGATCTTTAATACCGCCTGTTTTTTTTCTACATAATTCTGAACCAATCGAGTGAAAAGATTCGTACATTCCTATTCATTCTGGAGGCTGCTGCGAAATGTGTTGATTGTGCAGAACACAATGACCCTATAGTTCAAACCCTGCCACATAATCACTACATCAATGCATATTAAAAGGCGTCCATTCTATTTTCTAAAATTCGTTTTATTGTCCTATTCATTCGAGCTGAATCGCAAGGCCCATGATTCACATGTATTCACACAAGATTTATTTCCAACTGATTAAAGGAGACCTCCGGATGATTTTCAGACTTTTACATACGATTGAACAACTATAAATTGGTTATACTTGGTACAGAGTTTCAAAATTTATAGTGATTGGGATGAAGAATAAGAATATTTTCAAAATTTTTAACAAATCACAATGAACAAGGATGATGACATGGCAGCCTCACTACAAGAATGCAGTATGAGTTAGGGTTCAAGAAAGCAGAACAAAAGAAGGAAGCATGCATAAATTTTACACAGGTGAACTTGTTAAGCACATGGTATTGTAGTGGTATTCCACTGCTACATTTCTGAAAGATATGAGGCTCCTATGTCATCAACACTGTTCAGTGTAATTTGTTTCAGGTTTTTAGAATATTGATTTCTCTGCTCAAGGACCACATTAAATTCCACAAATCTATACATGGAACTGTGGATTTATGAACTTCATGATGTGAGACTATGAAAATCGTCTGGAATGCCCCTTTAACAAACTGCCCTACATCGACGTAATGAATTGATCAGTGTTTTAGTAGCCATTACAAAAGAAATCATGGGCATACATACTCAGGCAGGATTCTACTAAAACACTGATCAATTTGATTCTTATTTACGTCGATGTGGGGCAATTTGTTAATCAGCTGCAATAAAAACAACTCGACGAAAGAATGTCATGAATTTGATAAGAGTTGTTGGTTTTCGAATCGCTTCCGAAAATTGTTTTTAAATGCCGTAAAATTCATGTGTGTGTGTGTGTGAATGGGGCTGTATGTAGACTCTGGTAATAGACACACAATAAACATACAGAACAAATTGGAGTATTTGAAGAGAAAAGAGAATAATTTTCCCTGAGGATCTCTTCCCTATAGAATATCCTCAAAACGGCGCTACATTTAGGGCCCTACTATGGGTATAGGCCTACTTTGTGAAAGCATACGGTGCATTCCTACATCATGGGCACTTTCTCCTTCCGAAGGGAAATTTTCTTTATCAGCAGTATACATGGATTCAGCAAAATTAGTGCAGAAAGATTATTGAAACCCTATAGCCCCTGAAATTTTGCAGAATGTCAGACAAACTGTTCAAAAGTTATGAATCTTTAAAGCTTAGTTTGTACTGTCCGCGAAACTTAACAAAAATACGTCAGTGATGTCAGTGGATTTATAGATAGGCCTACGACTAACGTACATGCAGTTTAACAATGAATTTCTCGCAACACACTCAAATCTTACATTCACACACCATCGTGTTTGTGAATTGACAGCACGAACTGCCTGTTCACTGAATGACCAAAGGTAAAACATTTCCTCTCCGTAAACGTACTCATCAAATGATGTTTTTAATTCCATTTTTTCAAGTTCGTTACAACCAACAATCAATATTAATCTGATGCTGAAATAGACTGATGAGGTTCCATTATAATTTAATGCCTATTCATTGAAATTAATAACATTTAATCACAGTGTTTCACTGAACTACAATATACTATTCTCCGATTTCGGAGCTTGTATAGCTTCACCTTTAACGACGTTTAAGCGAATTAGTGTGCAAACAGACGCGACAGTAACGCTTATAGTACGGTCGTATAACTGCTAACATGCAATGAGGTCTATATCTGTAGGTAATCGACTGTTATAATTTTGGAGAAGAGCTGACAAAGATAACAGACATTTTTATAACCTTCACATGACTACGATTATTATATTTTCTTCAGTAAAACTGATTGAAAAATATAAGGGCGTTCTACCTAGAGATGGTTGATTACATGGACTTTGGAGTGAACTTTATCTCAAGTTATAATGGATGGGCTTCTCGCGTTTTATGATGCACGCTGTCAACAAAAATGCAAGTCATAAAACTACGCTACCGTTCACGAGATCTCGCCATAATTCATAAAATCTCCTCTCATGTCGGTGGATCTTCTTGCATTTTCTTCAATTTCTAGTGTCTTCTGCTTGCTAGTTCATTTTAAACAAAATGACAACATTCATAACAAAGACCCACCAAGGCCATAGCCATGGTTGCAGTATACAAGAATGGAGATGTTTCCTTCATTACAATGATTTTTGTCATTTATGATCACCGTTATCATAGTCTTGTTTTATCGTTTTAATTCACTATTGATCAGGCTAGCATGCATCGACCAAGGTATATAATAATATGTTACAGGGTAGAAAGTCCCGGTGAGAGCTTGTTAGCGTAAGTTTCCTCACATATTACAGGCAGATCATCTTGTTGCACGTCGACCCGACGTCGAATATCTATGTCAGACTCTTCCCGATTGTCAGGCGAATTCAAAAAGTCTGTGAAGGCAGACTGTACATTCAAGTTGTTCTTTTCAGTGCACCATGTATATCGATTTTCGAACAATGCATATCATTGATACTTCATTTTGATTATTTCCTAATCATCACTACTATAATGTGTCGTTACTATAAGGTTTCAATGCTGTTGTTTACTCTGTTCAATTCACCCTGTCTTGCTGACATGTAACTTTATGTCACTAAAGAATGTGAGATGTATGTTATTGCCAGAAAATGGAAAAATATAATTTGAACTTTCACTAAATTAAAGGACAAGTTCACCTTCATAGACATGTGGGTTGAGTGAATGCAGCAATATTAGTAGAGCACATCATTTAGAGTTTGAGGAAAATCGGACAATCCGTTCAAAAGTTATGAGTTTTTGAAGTTTCTGCTCACTCAAGGCTGGATGAGAAGACTACTATACTCTCTTAATTTCTAGGATTTATTTTTAAGTCCTAAGGATTTATTTCTTTAAGTCCTAGCGGACTGTAAATACAGACAAAACCTTAGGACTTAAAACTAAGTCTTAGCTAGGATTTAAAAATTTAAGTCTATGTTCGACTTAAATTTCAAGTCTATAGGATTTATTTTTTAAGTCTTATTAGATTACATTTAAATCTTTCTTAGACTTGTTTTTAGAATAAATCCAGCTTGGATTTAAACGACGAAAGACTTATTTTAAGCCTTCCTTGGATTTATTTCAAATAAATCCATCATGGATTTAAACTCAGACTACTGAAAATGACAGCCAATTGATGCACTTTCTTCACATGTAAAGGTCTATTTATTTTAACAAAATCAAACTGATGCATTTTTCACAAACATCGATAAGTTACAAAATGTACAGATGATTGTCATACACATGTAGGCTCCAGAAAAAATGAAATACGACATGATGAAAACAGAGCATATTTTGCAATAGTCTCAGATGGTCACATCTTCACATTCATGTTACTGATGCTTCTTTCACTGTGCTCTGTAAACAAGTTACTAGATGACTGGAACCTTCATTGCCAAATAGATTACTTTTTTCACTTTTTTTTTAAATCTTGCAAGATGACTCCATACAACTCGATTCACTTTCATTTTATGTATTTCTTTCCCTGGTGAGCATCGTTAAGTTTTAAGATGGAAACTATGAACAAATATAAGATTATATATGAATTCTAATAACTTAAATTTTAGAAATGATGCTGTGTAATAAACAATACAGCCTCCATTAAGTTGACGTTTAGATTTACACGCTTTATACGTACCATGCATGCAATTTAAAGAATTATTTGATTTCTTGGAATGATGCATAGTATAAATTTAATCAAGAGGGAAGTAAAGGCCAAAATTAGTGTAATCACCTAGAAAAGAGAAGAAATTTCCCTACACAGAATGGTGTAAAGACTATGAAAATCAGCTACGAAATAAGGAAGATATGCCTCTTTTCAATTTCACACATTTCCAGAAAACAGATCTTGTCCAGTCTTTATGAACGTCCAAATGAGGGAATTGATGTCATTCCTTCAAAATATTTTTACACTTTTCACCTGCATGTATTTGCATATTCTTACGGACTAGTCAAGAAATGTTTTTTTGAAAACGTGTTACATTTCCTTATTTCTTACCAGACTTCCCTAATTTTTCCACTATTCCGTAGGGAAAATTTACAATTGAATCCAAACTGTATTACATACAACAGTAGGGAGCAAGATCTATGTAAACTCTGAAGTAAATTCACCTTAAAACATTAAGAAGCTCAAATAACAATTAACATTCTAAACTTACTTCTAAAATTCCTTGAATATCAATTGTCTGAAATGGATTTACATAAGTACATTTCCATACTGCATTTTGGTAGACAAAATGTTTGACAAAAGAATATAAAATTCCTGCTTAATCTATTGATATTTAAGAATCCATCTCAACTGATGACAGGGAACCATCTCAAGAGACTGTTCAAGTGAGATGGACCACTAGTTTCTTAATTACTTTGATGTCATATGTCGTAACAAAGCACTATGTTGAAGTGATGCAATCTGAATTTTTAACTAGAATTATCACTCATTGTGATTAATATACCCCCACCCACAATTGAGGGAATTAGCTCAACCAGGATTATTTTTTCTTACTTTCTGATAAAGAAAAAAATTACCATGGCAATGCACTGTTCCACCTCTCAAATCAAGTGCTCGAAAACTGAGTGAGCAAAATAAATAAACTGACGATTTCTATGGTTTTTACTAAAAATTGTGTAACCATGGCAACACAATGTTGGACATTGAAGGGAACATAAATTCCAAGAACAATGTGGATTGAGTGAAAGCAGTAATGTTAGTAGAACACATCAGTGAAAGTTTGAGGAAAATCGGGCAATCGATGCAAAAGTTATGAATTTTTAGAGTTTTGGTGTTGGAACTGCTGGGAAAGGAGACTACTAGAGGTTATGACGTATGAGAGGACTACAATATAAAGAAATTATAAAGGGAAATCAGTGAAAATTCATTTTTCATGAAAATTATACATTCCCTCAACTTCATACTGACATATGTGAGGGGAAGCACTTATTCCCCCTACTTTCTGAAAGTGGTTACTCAAGAAGTCTTTCATTTTTGTAGAAAAATTAATTTTCGTGAAATTCCTTTTATATTTTCTTTATATTGTTGTCCTCTAATATGCCATAACCTCTACCAGTCTCCTCATCCAGCGGTTCCAACACCAAAACGTTAAAAATTCATAACTTTTGCATCGATAGTCCGATTTTTCTCAAATTTTCACTGATGTTTTCTATTAATGCTAATGCTTTTACTCATTCCACATTGTTCTTTGGGTTTGCCTTCCCTTTAAGAAAAAAATGAAGTTTGCACAACTATAGGCCCTATATCACAGCCGTCATATGTGCCAAATTTCAAGCTAAATGCTAAAAGGGTGAGGGGTTTAGTTGAATTCACATTAGTGTATCATTTTCATGCAAAATATACTGTTACCATGGCAACACATTTTCCACACTGACAAAGATTTTTTGCACATCTAGGTAATGTAGAGGTAACATGTGCCAAATTTGAAGCCAAAATGCTCTAAACAGAGACAGGAGAATCAAAATGTTTGTATGATTTTCATTGAGAATGCACCGTTACCATGGCAACACATTGTTTAACAATGATGAAATATGAAGTTTGCATATTTCTGAACTACAATGGTTGCATGTGCCAAATTTCAAGCCAAATGCTCAAAGACTGAGGGAGTTACCTGAATCCAAAATATTTTTGTATGATTTTCATTCAAACTATGTTGTTACCATGGCAACACAATGATCAACAATGACGAAAGGTTAAGTTTGCACATGTACGTACCATAGTGGTCAGGTGTGCCAAATTTCAAGCTAAATGCTCAAAGACTGAGGTTGTTACATGAATCCACAATATCTTTGTATGCATTTTAGTGAAAAGATGCTGTTACCATGGCAACGCATTGTTCACCATTGATGAAAGATTAAGTTTGCACATCTATATGCTAAAGTTGTTGCATGTGCCAAATGTCAAGCCAATTACTCAAAGAGTGAGGGAGTTAACTGAATCCACAATATTTTTGTATGATTTTCATTCAAAATATGCCGTTACCATGGCAACAAATTGATCGACACTTACGAAAGAATACGTTTACACATCTACATACCACAGTGGTCTTTTGTGCCAAATTTCTAGCTAAATGCTTGAAGACTAAAGGAAGTTAGCTGAATCCACAATATTTTTGTATGTTTTTTGGTTTAAAAAAAGCTGTTACCATGGCAATGCATTGCTCACCACATTGTTTCCACATCTATATACCATAGTGGTCATGTGTGCCAAATTTCAAGTCAAATGCTCTAAATTTGTTTGAGGTGCCCATCTGCGCTGAATCTATCCTTCCTCGTGGGTTCAAGCACCTATACTTTGGCTGGAAAACCAAAGTTTATTTCTTTATAAATAGAGAGTTTCATATTAAAGTGTTTAGCCACAACGTCATAATGAAAATAGCAACAAATCAGCGCTCAATAAATGTGATGGACAATGGCTCAACAACACTGTGGGAGTGATGAAAATTAGGTAATCGTTGAATAATTACAAAAGTGTTCAGGGGAACGTAAACTTTCTTCTTTCAATTTAAATCAATGCGGATCTGGCATTCCTTTTTTTTTTTCATCATCAACCAGACATAATATACAGAAAACAAGCCAAAGATGAACAATAAATAAATTGAAACTGGACATGTATAAAAACTTGAAATATTGTTTAAATGTTCACGTAGCAATGCAAATGCAAAAGTGAGGCACACACATACATGATAGCACCTCTAAAGGAAACATTGCAGCATTAACTTTCCTTATTGTGTTATTTTCATTTAAAAATGCACACACAAAAAAATTTACAAGGAAACTTTACTACAACCAGGGCATGACAGACATGCTTCTTGTGTGCATGGATTTGTAGCTCAATATAAATGGAAAAGTGAGGCACACATAACATAACTCAATATCCATGAGTCAAACATTATGCATGATAGTATTTTCAAAGGAAACATTGCAGCATTTTACCTGTGTTACTTTGATTTAAGAATTCACCGAAAATTAAGAAAACTTTGCTGCACATCAGGGCAAGTCAGATAAGCTTCTTGTGTGCATGGGTTTGTGGCACAATGTCGGAAAATCTTACTAGCATCATACACTATGACGTGTTCTTGAAGTTCGTGGCTAATGCCCAGAACGAAGCCCTCACTTGGGATTGTAGCAGTACATGAATATGCCGCCACAAAATCAAAGAATGCTTCAAGCACCCAAGCATATTTGACGATGAAGACACAGTGGGCTTTAAAGAGTCTGCCAAATTCTTGCTTCCGGTCATCTCCAGCCTGGACTTAGTATGGTCTTGTCCAGGATGAGAAAATACTGGATGTACGTCTAGTCACTCCCTTATCTGACTAAGCAGGGCTGGCTGAAGGTGGCATCTTTAGCATCACTGAACTTCGCGCTTCTCGCTCGTGATGTATACGTTTCGCGCGGATCAACTTGGCGTTTCCCGTTTGCTAGGGCTTTCAGGTGGGAGAATCTCCAGATCAGAAGATGCTTGGGGCTGGGGTTGGAGTCTCTGCATCAGCAATGCCATGAACATTGGTTCCTACCTGAAAAGAGATTAAATATGTATAGCACTACTGATATTTCGAACTAAATTTCACTTGAATCGTTTGAGCAAATGACAAAGGCTACAATTATTATCAAATAAACTTCACATAAAGGGAAGTTAAGTTCTCAGTGAGAGGGCACTCTGGAGGGAAAAATATTAAAATATAATTTTACATATTGCTCTTAAATACAATGTACTAATAACATATTCATCACATAACTTTTAGTTTGTGATGTACAAGTAAATATTTCTGATATATTTCGGAACATATTATTTTAAAACATTTTGTCTCATCTGGTAAACCTCAAAGCCTTGAAAAAAATTCCCAGAAATCAGATTACTTTTTGCCATCATCGGGGTGGGGCCTACTTGATATTTACATGTTCCAGACTCATAAGATATTTGATGTACATATTATTACAAATCAATAGAAGTCAGCATGCATTTTTAATCCGTAATCTAATGAATTTAAAAGAAAACTGTCAAAACACGGTAGATACCCCTACACAATACTCATTGCTGAATGTTCTAAAGTTTGTTTGAGAAGAATCGCTTCAAAAACACTGATATATCAGAGGAGAAAACTTTGCATTTCTCATGACAGCATGAGAAATTCAGATTTTTAAATTCCACCTGTTACTGAGTACATGCAGATTCTACACGAGTCTTGCTTTGTAAGATACGAAGCTCAAATATTCTTCTCTAAACATGAGCTGGTACTTAAAAGCCCAATGAAACATGCATATTGATAATTCTCAAAATTGGAAGCTCAATGATTTGATCATAAACTGATTTCAAGTCTATAAACATTAAGCATATACTGTACTTACAGGCACATAGTCATTCTGCACCAGGTACTGCTGGGCATCCCTCGGGAGCATGAGAGGTCTTCTCCCTTTCTTCTACATGGGGATGTTGGGTCTGTGAAGCATCGCTGCAAGTAGTGACATTCCACAAAATTCCTATAGAATGGAACACAATACAATTTCTTTTTCAACTTTAAGTATTTCACCCATTCTCTTTAACATATTAGATATGACGTATTGTATCAGCTCTGACAATCCCTAACATTCAGTTTTCGACTTATTATCAATATCAGTTTGAAGAGCAAACTCGTACACATTCACTTTCCTGAAAGGCGTAATAGCAATGAAGCATAAACAAATGAGTAAGTTTTACTCTTACACTTTGGACAGAAATTGTTCCAGTAATTATAATCAATGCCACAAGATCTATGAGGATTGGCGGAAGGACTTACTGTCTCCATCCATGTCTTCACATCTTCTTACGATGTCTTGCAACTAAGGGTGGTTTCGCTTGGCAAGTGCAAGATTCTATTGCCGTAAAATGGCCCCCATCTGTTCACCATAGCTTGTGATGTCACATGAGTACAACGATATAACGAAAGAATAAAGAAAATTCAATATATTTTCACTTTTCTCGCATAACAAAAGAACACTTGACTTCTCTCTTTCAGAAGGCAGGGGGAATAATATTACCCTTAACATATGTCAGTAACAAGTCGAAGAAAATCAAATGTGCACTTTATTCAAAAAGTAAAGTTTTGTGAAATTCTCTTTTTATTTTCTTTATATGGTTGTACGCATAATGACATCATGCACTGTAGTAGTCTTCTCGTCCAGCAGTGACTACGTAGATATACTTTAAAAAATTCATAACTTTTGAACGGATTGTCCGAATTTCCCCAAAATTTTACTGCTGTGTTCTACTAATGTTGTTACATTCACTCAATCCACATGTATAATTATGAAGGTGGACTAGTCCTTTAAACTTGAAACAGCATTTAAAGCATTAGATTATACAATGTACAAAAACAAACGAACAAACAAAAAACGTGGAATTGCCGGTTACAGTTCGTTATTCCGAAGGTTCGCAATTGTCAAAATGAGATAAGATTAAATCCGAATGTTCGTTAATCCGAAAACGAAATAATTATACTCATAGGCCCGAATTCACGAAGGTGGTACAATTCGTTGACGAAATGTTTTAACGAAATGACTGATTTCGTAACGAATTAGGCCATACGACACTTGGCGCTCCATATTGTCCATGGTTTGAACCATGGTTTCAATAATAATTGTGTAGTTACCACCGTCTTGAATTCGGGCCAATGGGTTCGTAATTCCGAAGGTTTGGTACGCGCCTTCTTTCATTTTCGTAATAACGGACCTTGATTTATAGGCATAACGAACCTTAATTCTCTGAATTTCGAATTAACGAAACTTCGGAATAACGAACTTTGTTTCATTTTCGGATTAACGAATCACACCTTTCCGGACAAGCTACGCAGGCTTGTCACGAGTAGGGATTTTCCAGCACGCAGGATAATTTTCTGCGGGCTTATAATGATGTTGGGGAGTTTGGCACTTGCGTCTTATCTGCTAGACGCGTGTTTCTTAGGTGTACCTTCTACTTGCGTGAATTCCGGGTGACCTGCGTGACTGTCATGTGCGGGCCATCTGCGGGGACTTCCGGTTTGCAAAAATTGTTCTTCGCAAGTCACACGCAAGGCTTGCCCGGAAAGATGTGACAGGGCCTTTAGGAACAACAAACCTCATATCATTTTGGGAATACGAAACCTTCGGAATAACAAACCAACGGAATAATGCGTGCGTGTGTGTGTGTGTGTTTAGTTTGGTTTGTTTTATTTCTGCATTGACTTTCTCCAAGTACAATGACAAATCAATACAGGTTGATACAGTTTGTATGTAAAAAATTAAAGCATACAAATCAATACAGATATGATCAATTTCATAACAACATTGTCATCATACATTCTTACATTAATTTTAAAGCAATCTTGTACATGATGCATACTGAAGTAAGTGAAAAAAAGAGAGATCAATTCTACAGGGGACTGTCATCATAAGTAGAGCTTGACGAGGATGAGGTCCTGTCATCAATAACATGAAAACACCAATAAATTTAGATATTGTGACATAATTAAATCAACTGTCATACAGTAAACATATTCCTAAAGAACAATGAACCTTCGGAATAACGAATCTTAGGAATAAAGAACCTTCGGAAAAACGAGCTTTAACCGGCCCTTTGCGCATATTTGCTGTAAGATATTATGCGCATGAGTTTATGATAAAATGATTTATGCAAACGATAAGATGCCTTTGTGTAATCATTGACAAAGAGAATTAAGAAGGAAGAGAATGGGTGAAATCAAATAACATTTTGTTGTGTTTCAGGGCTGACCAAGACTCGAAGAATAATTTATAATAAAGAACAAGATTATTAAACTGGGTAATTGGCCAACATTTCGATAACAGATACACCATGTACTTTCTTAGACGGGCCTTAAAAGGGGAAAAAAGTGAAGTACACTGCTTTATAGTTGATCGGGTGTAGATTGTTCCAGACGTCGGGCCCGTTACATGTCTGACTGATTTCTGGGCTAAAACAGGTTTTAGCCCAGAAGCCCAGGTTTTAGCCCAGGTTTTAGCCCACAAGGAGACTATTCTGTCGAATTGAGAGTTAGATATGCAGGGGCGGATCCAGGAATTCCGTAAAGGGGAGGCGCCTTTGCAAAATTAAAGGGGGCGCACCAGTTCTCTCTCCCCCCCCCCCATTTTTTTCGTTTTACTTCTTTTGTTTTAACAAAAATAAAGAGGGAGCGCGCGTTCGGTGCGCCCCCTCTGGATCCACCACTGGATATGCAATAATGTGTGGACATTCGAATTAATGGTTCTCCTTATTAATGAAGAAAAAATGAAACAAAGCAAACAAAAATGGTTTTCGTTATATTTCGAGGGTGCTGCATCCGAATCTGGATGATTCAACTCTTGCATGGCCGCCAAAATGGCTGAGAACTGGTCATCTCTTGGGTTTTTTTTTGTTTTTTTTTTTTTTGTTTAATTGCATGTCTGTTTGATGATGGTGGTGTTTTTTTAATGTTTGATTTAACTCTTTTTTTTGGGGGGGGGGGGGGGGGGGCAAGACCAAAACTTTGTCGACGGACACTAATGCCTTGAACGTGAACAACACTAGCAGTAGGGGGCGCGCTATAGCTTTAGATCGAACGAGCGATTGGGGCGCAGGGTGTTGTTGGTTGGGTCTGTGTGTCGGCGGCTTCAACGGTATCGTACGGTGCGGTGTATGCAGTAAACAAAAACCTCCCTTTCATATATAGTTGATGTGTAGTACGGTCTTCCATGTGGAGATGTGCATCGGCGATCGGGCGAACACATTGATATCTAGGGCCCCATATCTAGTTGGACCAAGGAGGTTGGTTGGACACACACATACACACAAAACTCCACATCACAGTTAGTACATGGTACTAGTAGGCTATTTTCCGCGTCCTCATCTCGCTCGGATCGGGGTTTCCGCTTTTGATGTTCGTCGGGACAATCGTGCTTCATGTTGCGGGGGAAAATCAATATGGGAGACGAACTAAGGTAAAGAGGTGAGTCGTTCAACTGATTGTACCTTGACGCTATAGATATCTAGATCTGTAGCAAGGAGTGTGGGATCTTTGTCCGTAACGTTAGCATGTTAAAATTCTTTGTCTTTAACCATGAGCAAGTTTTCCGGTAATAAGAAACTTTATCTTTCATTGAAATTGCAGGTATAGGTAGAGCAGTGCCAACAAGCTTGTGAGCGTCAATATTCACTCGTAGAGAGCCATGTGATTTTACGAATAGATGTGTTATGTAGCACAGGGGTTGAATTAGAGCGAGCACGCTGCTAGTGCTAATGCAAGTGCTGTGTGCTACTAGCCGCTAGGTTCATCACGATCAGATCGTTGTTGGCCTACCCGGTCGACATTGGTCGAGGGCCGGCGGGACCGGCCGGGCGGCGTTGCCGAGAAAGAAGACATCGAACTAACCATGCTACACTCACAGTTTATACACTGACTGCAAGGTACTCGGATCGTGCAGCTCCACAGTCCAGTCTGACAAATATTGACCGAGCTGAGTCGACCTTCTAACGTTAGGTCCTACATATGAATATCTGAACTGGTTTACAACAGGATCTGACAAGGTCAGACTGACTGTTGTTAATGTTAGAGGTATCTAAATTTACTTTCTTAACTTGTTAGTAGGGTCCTAACTAAAAAAAAAATCTTAGCACTGCACTTTCGGAAGGTTCGTTAGATCTAACGTTAATCTGAAAATGAAATGGGGTCTAAGTTAAGGATCAACTTCAATAACAGTTAGACCGTATGCATTTGCCATTGATGTCACAGCTTACCTAACGACCGATTTCAATGCCATCTTTACGGGCAAACAATGTCTTGACAATGCACTCAAGCGTGTACTAGAAGTACGGTACCCTAACGATAAGAAAGCCCTTGGCCTAGGCTATGTGCGACCACGAAATTTGATTCACTTGATTATGACCTTTAATAAAATGACACTTCACTTATTGATATTTTAATTTATGCTACAGACGTTTACCCTAGGAGAATCAAGAAATTACATGTTTCAGCTTCTCAGCGATGTCATTGTGAGTGAACTACAGCCATCAAGAAAAAAAAAAATTTTTAATAATAATTATCATTGCTACAAAGCTGCCAGATATTTGCATGATCACGCACTACTATTTCCAAGTCGCTTCTCCCTCGCTGCTAAAAATCTTCTAAATCTAGGCCCTACATGTACTCCCCAGCTGCTGCGTGTTGTGTTGGCAGGCCATGTACAGGCGGTCCGCCGTATCAGGATCGTGCACAAGTAATTGATCGGTACATTAGTGCGCATTCATATTATTAGGCGTGCGCAACTTGCAGAATCATAGCTGCAGCTCTTTATGCCAGCCTCAATACAATTGTGAAAAATTGTCGGTGGGCATCTAAAACGTTCATAAATTGTGAGATGTCAGACGAACTCGGCAATTATTTTTCCGTGAAGACTTTTGATGGAAAATTGCTACATTCTCTAGCCTAGTTGTAGAAGAGCAGTTCAAATTTAAGAAGCTTGGGGTATGGTCGCCGCTCAGTAAATCAGTCTGTTCCGGCCAAAACTGACCAGCATAAAAAAATGGGATTGTGCTTGAGGAGGTCCTAAAATTATGCTAAATTGCCATGAAATTACTAGTACAACGTTGTATTTTACATCATCGTGTCAACCAATTGTGGTGCTTAATCAGCAGACAAGCAAAAACACCCAGAAAGCACCCAGAAAATAATCCCATAAGATCTCGAAATTAAAGTAAACTGATGTCACATAAACGTTGACCCTGTATAAATATGTGTACATTGCGGTGCTAACAGCGCATCGCTTGCCCTTGGGTTGAGGGCGCCCTTCAGCTTCTAAGGCTGCGTGACGTCATGTGCATAAGGTCTATAAACATTACATTGCACTCCCGTCATATAATGAACATGGTTGTAACAAAATGCCAGTTACAATGAAGCAAAAATTTAGGCCACAACATTATTTGCTCTATGTCTAACAATGTTTTTTAGTGTTTTGTTCAGTTATAACAAAATTTTGATATATCGCAAAGAAAACTGCTAGTCCCAAGGACTTCGTTTGAACGGGAGTCTACTGTATTCCAAAGGTTCATCCAATGGAATAAGGTTCGTTCTGAAGGTGCATTAATCTGAAAATGAAATAAGGGTGGTAATCCAAAGCTGTGTTCATCTGGAAATTTTCATCTGAAAATGAAATAAGGTTTAAGGTTCATAAGTATATACATGAAAATGTATAGCATTTGTTTATAATCTTAAAATGAAATGAGGTTTGTTGATCCAAAAATGAAATACAGTAAGGTTTGTCATCCTCGCTATTGTTTTTTTTTTTGTAATAATACATTGTATATGTTTTTTCATGTAGGTGTTCTTTCTCGGATCTGCATCTAGCATAGACCTCTGTATTTCCTGCATTTAGACCTGCTGCATGGTGATGCACTAAAGACAGAATTCACCAAGGATTGAACTGACGACATTGACAGGAACACCATGGATGACTCTGAGAGATTTCCTTGTTTGTATGGGAACACAGAAATCAATGGCAATGAACCCACGCTGGGTCGAAGTGAGTTTGTTGACGATAACTTCCAGGAGTCACCTGGCTTCGACGACACAGACAGCTCCTCCCCGAAAGTCCTCTCTCCCGTTTCGGATGTCATTGACCGCGTTGCCATGATTTCAAGCCAGAATGACAATGATGATGCTGGCTACTATTCTCAGGATCCGAAGGAGATGCCCTCCCTATGTCCTGAGGTCACTAATGCCAATAGAAATCAGCAGTCTATATTAAACAACAATCTAAGACCACTGAACTGCAGAGGGTCAGTTTCTTCAGGAAAGGTGTATGGTGTAAGCATGCCACCAAATTACATAGTGAATTCAAACAGTAGAAGGACTTCATTTGGCCCAAGCAGCGATAAGAATTCATTGGATGTAGTGAACTCTCAGAGAGACAAAGAGATTGTTCTCCGGAAAATTCCCTCTCCGACGTCCCCCGAGAGAGGTCAGAATGAAAATGGGAGTTTTCGGCAGGAATTATCATCCAGAAACAACCAAATCTCTGCCAAGAGAAAGTTGGAATACATTGAGAGTGAGTGTCAAAGCAGTCGGTCCTCAGGAGCACAGATTGCAACAGGGAGCTTCGCCAAACAAACTTGTGATAATGATAAACCTTCCAGTGAGGATGCAACAAGCGGAACCAAAAAGAGGAAAAGGAGAGATGGCGATGATGAAAGTGATGGTAATGCTGATTCCTCAACTGACGTGGTTGAGCCAGACAATAAGAGGATGCGAGGAGCAGAGCTGTTGCCACGGCAACCTTCACATCCTCCAGCCCCTCAAGGTAGAGTATCAAGGATTTAGGAAGATTTGAAAGAAAACCAAAGCCCTTGATAAATGTGGATTGAGTGAAGGCAACAATTTTACTAGTACAATACATCAGTGAAAGGAAGTGGAAAATCACACCATTGATTCGAAAGTTATGAAACTTTTGAAGTTTCAGTGCCATGATATCTAGATAAGGAGACTACTACACTTCATGATGTCATTATGGACAACAATATAAAGAGTATACAGTTGAACCTCTCGTATCCGGACAAGTCGGGACCGGGGCTCATCCGGATAAGGGATTTGGCCGGATACGGGAAACTCAATGCTTTATACATGTACATATACATACACATGTACTGATGTAGCCCATTGTAGTACCACATGTAGTAATGTGTATACTGCAACCTTTTCATTGTTACATTTGGGGATGTTTGGGGATGTTGAAATGTCTGGAGGTATGCAATTTGGAAGGAAATTTGATGTAATGTATGTTAATCATGTTGGAAGTAATATGTAATTCATGTGTGTTTGGGTAGGGGGGGGGGGGGCATGATGGCCCCCAACCTTTTCATTGCTACATTTGGGGATGTTTGGGGATGTTGAAATGTCTGGAGGTATGCAATTTGGAAGGAAATTTGATGTAATGTATGTTAATCATGTTGGAAGTAATATGTAATTCATGTGTGTTTGGGTAGGGGGGGGGGCATGATGGCCCCCCTTATGATCTCAGCCGCGATTCGCTCGTTTGTTACAAAAATTGGCACACACGTCACTCATGACGCAATCTATAGGGCTGTGTTTTTAAATTTCAATAAATCGCTTTATTTTATTCCATATAAATTAATTATGTTAATTTATGCATAAAATTAGAATTTGGCTGGAAATCATTAAATAAAGCCCTCAAACTCCAAAATTTTTTGCTTGAGGACTCCTTGGTGAATTCTGATTTAATTTACATGTAGGTAAAAAAAAATTGGTATCAATTTTAATTTCTTCTGTATTTTTGTTTTTATAATTTCTTATGTATTTTTGTTTTTATAATTTCTTATGTATCTCAGTGTTTTTTTTTTACTTTTTGTTTTTATTGTTTTTTCAATGGGAATCATTAGCAACACTATTTCAATCATAAGAAACATAAAATTTATTGTTTTTAATCACTAAAAGTAAAAATAATGATACAATTACGAATTTCAGATAGAAACCTGATTTGCATTGGTTTTTGTACACAAAATCACGTTTTTGAGCAATTTTCAGTCTGACATGCACTTGTTGCGTAACTTCGTACGTTGGTCTTAAAAGTTGCGCAAGGCTTCAAGGTAAATGGTCATGAATTGCCATGTGGATGTGTTCTCGCGTTGCGGAGATGTCGCGCGAAGTGTCGAGGGGGGGCCATTATGGCCCCCCCAGGTAAGTTAGGGTTAAATCATCTTCTCAGTTCTAGAAGTGCACTTGAGATACTGGAACAGTACCTAGTACCTGCACTTTTTCCTTAATATGCTGTTTTGTCTTGTGCCACTAATTATCTTTCCGTTGTAATCATCATTTGTCAGGAAGTTGGTACACAGTGAATGTAATTGATGTATTACAGGTTGCATGGTGCAGGGCCCAGCCAGAAGTAGGCCCAATGGTTCAAACAACCAGTATGAAATCCAAGGACAGAACAACTGGGTGGTTGAGAGTCCTCAACACTGTACATTCCACAGTAAGTGTCATTTCATGTTGGTTTTGTTTCTTTTGAATTCATAAAGGTATGCTTTCTAATTGATGATAAACTTGTTTATCATTTGTACAGTTTTCAAATATAATTGCATATTTATGTAACATTGAAGGTGTGAACTTGTTTTACAGTGCTCTGGACTGAGATAATGCTCTGATGAACATTCATAATAGTAATACACTAAAAACGTATGATTGGAGGTTGTCAAACATTCTTCAATATGAAGTTGTGATTATGAATTACTTACTGTAGATCCTCTTAAAATTCTCTGAATGCACATCGGGCATGGTTGTTTGTTATTGTTATCATCAGGCTGGTTCCTTTGGAGGTTACTATTTTTTGGCACCTGTCCAAATACAACTCCCGAGCTCTCGTCTGGACTCCTGTGCCCTTTGGCTCACAGCCTATCTGCTACATACAGGAAGTGCCTAGTTTTGTACTCATTGCCAATCGACAGCCCACAGTGCAGTCCATCACTCCAATAGGGCAAAATGCCATCCTGTTTATCACTACTCTCTCCTGTTATGATGTCATATCTTTCCACTCTGAGTCCTTGCACTCCACTCCATTACTCTGTTGCATTTTTTCCTCGGAAGGAGGAATAGTTCTTGACATCAGTTTCTATCTGGGATTCTCTTCTCGTTTCCTCAGCTTTCGATGGGCTGATATTGCTACAACACACATTTCCCATAGACACCTGCCCAAGTATTAAAAATACTTGAGACTCTTCCTCAACGGGTTCTCCCCTTCCCTTCTCTTGAGGATATCTTATTGCTCCACAATAAAAAAAGAAAGAAATTGTGTGATATATCTGTAATTACTTTATTTGTGCCACAAGGATTGATGGATGCTTTGCAAGCACACTTTTGCAGAAATTAGAGATAGCTACATGGGTATTGTGATGGCATCTATGTTAGTATGTCAATGCCTGTAAATTTCAAGGTGTGTGCAAATAAAGTGCAGTCACCCAAAATATTGTCTGATCAGCACGTGAAAATTGAGACAGTGACAAAAAAAAAAAAGAACAAAAGAAGCAAATACAGTACACAGCTGTTCAAAGTGCTCACTGTATCAATTCCATAGTTTAATCTGCTGGTCAGACATGTCTAATAGATTTTTTCATTCTGCTAAAATTGTCCCAAATTGATGTACAACTACTGTATATCTATCAGAGAATGAGTTTGCTTTTTAAATATGCTGCAGTACCATCATATTCCACCAATCAACTTTAATTTGTAAAGAAAGAAACACACACACAATTAGCCAGGGGAGTGTTTCTCCACCCTGTCCTTGTTCTGTCAATTCTTCAGTGAGAATGATTTCATGGAATAGGAAAAGTACTGATGTAATATCAGGAAACGAATTTGATGCATTTTGTTATGAATAGAAACAGGGCGATTTGTGTATACGTGCATTCTATGACAGGCAGAGTTCCGTTCAACCTGATGTGGAGTCTATGAAATTACCTTGGGCTGAACTCTTGTAGTAGATCACCAGTACAGCTGTGTCAACAAGGACAGGAGTAGTGAACTTTTTTTTTTTTTTTTTTTTTTGGGGGGGGGTGGGTGGGACCTGCTGGTAGGATTGACTGAGTGTAGGATTGTTATTGTCCTTTGCCATTGTGGATAATGTCAAACACTTTACTAGAATGATGTACAGTACATGTGTACCTGGCTGTTGTGGTGAAGTCTGTAGTTGTCGTTGTTGCTAACATGGGCAGCCATGATGCCATGGTAACCATGAATGCTGGCAAGGAAGTGCCAATTTACGTGATAGCTCTTGAAGAGGATAAGTTGGACGTGACATGTGGGATTATCAGCTTTTTTCTTATAATAATCCAGAGTGATGTCAACAGCTTTTCCCCACTTCTCCAATGTCTTGTTTTTGTCTCAAGCCCATGTCACATTCAATATCTGCAGAGACAGGGCTGCTATATTAAAGTTTCTTCAGAGACTTAAGAAAAAACCCCAGTGATAAGTGTACCGGTATGTTTGTGTGTTTGCTGGGATTGAAATCATGAAGGGTGCTCGTGAATAGACAGACAAACAACATTTAGTCATACATTTATACTGTAAGCAGCTAGGGAAGAGGTGGGAATAGTGAGACATGCTGTATGGTTTTTATCTTGTTATTGATGTTTCTCATTTGTGTGTTGGTACAGTATGTTTCATTTTGTTCATCACCTGCCTTCATAGTAAGAACAATTACCTGCATGTAGTACAGTATAACTGCAGTGCCAAAAGCTCAAACTCAAATTTAGTCCGTGCTCTCCCGTACCCTGTGTATCTTTTATGTTCATATGTTTGTTTTTAAAAGACCATCTAAATCAAGAATTTGGCATGCTACCTATTACAATATACCTCTGCCAAGGGGTTTTTTTTTTTTCTGCGTTGGTTTGTGTGCTTGTTTGTTTGCTTGTCTGTCTGCGTGTTTGCAAAATAAATCAAAAAGTTGTGAACAGATTTAGATGAAACTTACAGGAAAAGTTGATAATGGCACAAGCAAAAGATGATTGAATTTTGGTAGTGTTCCAGAAAACTACTGGACCCGGGATACTTTCATTTCTTTTTAGGGTTGTCAAATGTTGGCAAATAGGGCCAAGAAATGAGGGAGTTCAAGCTGCATGTATTTGAGATGTGCACAGTATGTGCACCGAGTGCACGCTCGGGCTGTAGGGTGTAGCTACCTGCTGATGAGATGGACTCTGTATCTGAGACATAACAGGAAGCTTAAGGCTTCTTTATCAATGGGAAATACGGGCAATTTTCAGCCTGCCTGTATGGGTAGAAATGAGCTGCTTGGTGGAGGTCTGCAATCTTGAGTGCAGGAATAAATGCTATGCTAGATAAAAAAAGAAAACATTATTTATGGCAGAGGCAGCTGTAAATTAGTGGACACATGTAGTAAGAAAATGCTCAAACAATATTTTTATATTGTTTGTTCAAACATCAAGTCCATCAATCTATTTGAAATGAAAGTAACAAATATTGTACTTACTAAGTTGAAACCCAGACTTTGAAATTCCATTGTCTCATATTGCTAAGATATAAGAAAATGTATTTCGTGAGTATTTTCTTTTCTGAAATCTTATTTGATTAAGCATCATGTTAGCATGGGCAATTTTCCCCATTTTTTATAAAATACAATTTTTGTCTTCAACATATTTTTTTTTTTTAACTGTACACATTAAATGTTTTTTGATCTGCAGAGATTGACAACACTACAATTTTTTTTTTTTTTTTTTTTTAGAATGACATTTAAGTAATATTTTAAATTCAATTCCTCACCAGGGCCTGGGTTTTTAGTGAGGGTTGCTCCAACTGTACATTTAACAATGTTGATCTCTTAAAGACAATTTGTAGCCAGGCATAATGTATGTAAACACTTTGAAAACCTACTTCGTCTGGGATTGGTTATTTCCAATGCTCAATATTTCAGTTGATGATATACACCAGGTATTTGTCAATGACATTGCGAGTCATGTTGCATTGTGTGAAAAGGACATGTCAGTTTATGAGATTGTAATTAATGTGTGACATGCTTTGACTTTGCTGTGACAGGCAGTTTGTATGTCAAAAAGTGTGAAGATGTTTTGATAATCGTGTATTGGTTGTATACATATTTTTCCTACAGTCTACCAGTCACAGGGGAGTGAGGCCAAAGGTCAACACCCAGTGGAGTGGGCAGGAATAAGCATTCATCAAGTTAATGGTAAGGTATCATTCTAGCTCAAACTATGTAGACAGTGACAACAAACAAACACACAAACTTGCCATTATATGGTAACTTTGGTCAACTCTGACAAATACAAGTCCCATAACAGATTTTCAGGCTGTCCATTGTGTCTGTTAAAGTTGTATTTATGTATTTTATACATTTTTGTCCCCTGTTCAAGATAATTGTTTAATGAAGAAGAGAGATTGTGTATTAGTGTGTAATAAGCTTACAGAATCAAACACATACTTCAATGTGTAGCAGCATGTGGAGCAGTCAAAGAAATAGAAAAGCTTTCATAGAGCGTTTGCTCCTATCCTACTTCAAACCGAGAGGCACATAGATCTTCATATCTTCGCGATCGATCGGGCGTGCCGGTGACCTTGTGAATAAGTGCCATGTGCACTGCTATAGAGCAATCAATGATCTGCCAGAGAATAACAGTTATAAAATGCAGTTGTGCTTTTGCGCCTGCACACTTCCTGTCCTCCCGTGCATTAGCGAAAAAATAATGAAAGCACATGTAACTCATTTCAGCACTTCTGATGGTTACATTCTTAAAGGTATTAGCCCACATTTGTAAACCTGCAGCCATTGGTCTCATAGTTAGCATGGAGTTTGGGTATGATTGCAGTAACACCTGTGCAAAATTTCGTTCCAATTAGTCCATTACTTTCATAAAAATAAATGAAAATGCACCGTATGCATGCGTATAAAAATGCTCGCTAGCTCCGGTCCACGCGCGTACTACATGCATGCGATACATGTGTAAGTTAATGTACGTAGCTAGCCCGCGCTCGCAATTCGATTTTGGGTCGGGTTGACCCGGTTTGAAAATTGATTTTAAAACGATGATTTTCTCGTTTTTATTGAATGGTATAGACAAAGAGCAACAGGTGAGGTATGTTACTGTTATAACTTGTACTTGAAGTCATATTGGACCTGCTTTATGCAGTTTTGATTTTCGTGGGTTTGCAAATGTGGGCTAGTACCTTTAAAACCCACGTCGCAACCATGTTTAATTTCTTCATGATATCATATCTCCATGATATGAGTGTCAATGCCGTGATCTTGTTTCGGGAACCTAGAGAGTTGATAGGAACAGCAGTGTAGAGAAATATTGTCAATGCCATCATTTTATCTTCTTGTAATGACAGATGCAGCGTTGAAGAATGCTCTGCAGGAAGTTGCGAAGGTCATCGCCCAGGCTGGCAACTGGAAGAGGTTTGCCCGCATCCTGCCAGTGACCCGGAGCCCTTCTCTGGAGCAGGATCTGCGGGGTCTCGAGGCGTGTCCGGCGAGCCCCCGTGACAAGGCCCTGACGGTTCTCCTGCGGTGGTGGCGCGAGGAGTGCAGGTGCAGTCTAGGCGGTGAGGTCAAGGAGAAACTGAGAGGAGCTCTGGAGGACTGTAGACTGGTCAGGATGGCTCGCAGTCTGGACAAACTCCTCTAGACCAGACCTTGATGCTGCAGGAGGACTGGTGTAGTAAGTCCCTGTGCATCTGCATTTCCTGTATGAGAGTGAAGTTCAGCATTGATCACAGATCACGAGGAGATTCAGGAGTCCATCTGACTTGGAGTCCTGACAAGTGAATAATGCAAAAGAATCCAGTATTAGTACCTCCATTCTTCTCTGAATCCACAGCTCTGATGCACAGTGGCATCAAAGTGCTTCTTTGGGGGTTTATTTTTTTTTTTTTTATTTTTTTTTTTTGGGTGGGAACAAAGATTTGTGAAAAATTGGCAAGGAAGGGTGGATAGAAATGTAGATGAGCCCCTGTAAGGAGTTCTGTGATTTTACACAGTCCCTGTGCAATAGGTATAACAGGTTGACTGTAAAAAGGAACCCACTGGTGGGAAATGATGTATGGTTAAGACAAGACAGAGAATGTCATAGTGTTAGTCTAGATAAACTGGATGCAGGGATATTCTGCATGGACAATTTTGTGCAGGTTCCAGTAGACAGTCTGTCAATTTGTAAGAATTTAAGTTATGTCACCTTAGATTATCCTCTGAAATAAGACCTGTATACAGTGTGCTTTTTGCCCTATTTTACAAGAAATTACACTTCTCATTTTCAGTAATGCCAATGAGAATTTCAAATACTTAGCAAGCACTGAAAATTATTTTTCCTTCCTCAGTCTTTTGTCTGAATTTCTGTCTCTGTCTCTCTTGCTCTCGTACAAATTTAGGATGATACGGACAGCATTCAGGGGGGAAAAAAGAGTTGTAATGGATATATGACTGCCTTGTGCTCAGCAGGAAAGTGCAATATGGGATATTACATCTAGAGTTCCTACATACGGAGAGAGGTTATGACAACAGCGCATAAGAAACCTTTTTCGGTCCATCGTGTGCTGCTCAGCAGCCTAAACTGGCACAGAGCAATGTGCATGTAGCCACATTCTCACACAATGTCCAGCTAAAAAGGCTGTCACATTCAGCTCATCGACCCTTTCCCCATCCTCTGCAAAGTGAAGACTCTCAAGTCGAGGCTTGGCTTGGTTGGAACGCATTCATCATTTCCAAGAAATTCTGCAAGAATTTTGCCATCATGATCCTGATAGCTTCCAGTGCATTTTAGTGAGGAAAAAAAGTGCAGTGCTAATCAGCTTAACTTGTACGTATTGTTTCAGATTTATCTACTATACATGCAGCCCAGTCGCTGTGGTTTACAGCGACTAGGCTGTGTATGGTTAGATTTATCAAGATAGCTTCTCCTCACATTTAATGCATGTACATGATTCATCTGATCAATATCATCACAGAGTAGTCTCGATTCCCGACTGTTGTTTAGTATGTTGCAGTTCCATGTGTTCCTTCTCCCCAATCATTCAAGCAAAACTTTCCTATATTACACAAAAGTTTCTGCATCTCCATTAGGCTGATGTCCAGCTACATGGCTGGAATTCCATCGCTATGCAAGGAACACTAAGCATATGTCCTTTTCTGTTCTTTATGGGAGTAAGAGGCAAAAGAGACTGTATGGGTGCTAGGCCTGATAATCACTGTGGCTTATCTCTAAGTTTTTAGGAAATTATCTTAACCACCAACAACATTTGGCTATATCAAACATTAAATAAAAATCCCTACAATATTGCCGAGGACAAGACATGGAGGTCTACAGTGCTATGCTATGTAGTGGTGCTGGCCAATATGTCATCATTAAAAGTTGTCAGCCTGTCAGTGCCAGTCTCGGCATGTATCTGAGGTCAACCTTATCATAACAGATCGAAGGCAAATGGCCACCATGGGTGCAACAAGTTAAGAGGAATATTTTGTAAACACTGCAACTAGAGTTATAACTGTATGGAAGGGGGATTTCGAGTTTGCTTACCTAGCTCTACACTGGGTCTTTGACTGCTGGCTAAGGTGAGAATGATACAAAAACCCAAATGATTTTATCAGGATTGCCTAGCTCTAAGGCTAGTTCTAAGTCCAGTCCAGTGGAGCTCTTTAGCAGCAGGAATCAAAGGGAGCACCACTTGCTCACACAGCCAGTCCAAGGCTTCCCTCTCTGCGTGGCAGGTCCAATCTCGGCTAAGGACAATTGGCAACTCGTCTACTTTTCCTCTCACACTCTCTTTTCTACCATCACTGGCATCACCACACCCAAACATTAACCACTTGGGAGCTGCAATTAGCTCACCTGACTCAGTTAAAGAAAGGCTCACAAATGCTAATTTGAAGAAGCAGAAAAGTTTGTAACACTTTCTCCGTGAGCCTGCGACTTCAGCCACAGGTACTAATTTTGATACCAACAACTCAAAACCACTTTCTCCGCAAGCTTGCAATTTGGGATGTAAAGAAAATATGTGGGCGCAACTGGGCCTGTTGTCCACCAGGTGCAACATTCCCTCGTTTACCTGGGCCTACACTTAGTTCTGACAATTAACTCTTTCTAAATTTCGATGGCGACAGCAATGTCATACAACTTTTGATGCAGTACTATCAAACAAACTCTAAACGAGACCCTGCCATGCTCCCTCCCCCACTTCTCTGTCTTCTCAGATTGTTGTATTGTGACATAGACCACACACAGGTTACTCTCACTGTTTCACAGTCTCACCCAGCATTGATCGTCAGTCTCAGTCTGTGTTTCAGAGACAATGCAGGGAAAAAGTAGAGCATTAAAAGTAGCAAACAGCTCAAGGAAGAGATGATGTCATACCATACACATCAGAATTATCTGCAATCTGACTAAATTCATCTCATTTTCAGCTTAGAGACTTCAGAGACATTGATTTATATTGTATTTTCTTGAGACACAACCAAAGGTGCATACACACTGATGGTACTGTTGTATACTCGTGCTACACTGGACTAAATACCTGGCAAAGTCTCAGTGACAGAGATATCTTCCATCCCACTTGGCTTAATTTCTGCCTGTGGGGATCTGCAGAGAATCTATATGTCTTTGAAAGGCATATTTGGTGGACAAACTCAAAGCATTCAGGAATCATATCATTAGTGGTTTCCATGTAATACAGGCTGTCCGCAAAAGAGTAGCAAGAATTTTGGTGCTCAAAAAGGCTCTGTGCATCACATAATTAGATTGTTTATTTGTTTGTTTTCTTTAAATCTCACGTCATACTTTCTCCTTATGAAGGGACACAGTTACACAAGCATGTAACAAAGGAGTATAATATATCATTTTGTGGCTAACTGAGTTAGCTAAACTCTGTTCATTGATGGCTCTGATACATCTAGAGTACCTACATAAAGAGAGTAGCGACAACTTGCACATTGACGCCATTTTGTTTCACTCGCCCGGTCTGCTGCATGCGCACGCAGTGCATGTATAAACTTTAAGGTGCATATAATGTGTTATCAGAATTGCAAACTAATTAGGATAGCACTATTAAAAGAGCATTCTTTTCACATCAGAATGTCATTTTTCAACACTCCTTTTAATACAATGTCAGGATTTCTCTTACAGCAATTATAATGCAAAGAATTAAAGGTACTGAGTTACAACTCCATCAGGGAGGTGGTCACATACGTACTGACTTCTGTTATTTCAGCAGCCTTACAGTGGAAGCATAGAATTGAATGACCCAAAACTGGGAAAATTTTGAGAACACAAAATGGAAGTTCCATACAGATACAACCTTTGTTCTGTTCACAGACTGTACACATTACTTCTTGGCTGATTTTCACAATTGCAATTACTTTCTCGGTCCTTTGTCACCCTTTCTTGAAGCTTTGTTTTCTTCTTTTTTCTTCAAGTTCGTATACAGCCGGACAAAATGGGTGATTCGAATCTTGACATAGTAGTTGATGGCACATGTGTACAAATCATCAGCACTGTCTTGTGTGAGCTGATCACAGACCAGTTTTTCCCAACCAGCCTGAACCAAGGGATGTGAGTGTATTGCCGCAAACAGGGTGTCTCTTGGTGAATGATCACTCTTCACCATCTTCCACATTTTCAGCTCATGTCGTACAACCTTCTCTATACAGTTCTGAAAAAATGTCTGACACTTTGAACAGGCCTCCTCTGTTCTGCAGTGTTAGCCACACTGATGTATAACTTTAAAAAGAATAGGTCTCCGTGCTGTCGTCATCTGCATCTTTCCAGGACTGCAGAATGTCATGGAACTCTTTGGCAAGAGGAGACTTGAGTTTTGCATATCTCTTCTGCAGAGCAAAGGGTATGTATCCATCCACGAGTCTAAGGACAGCTTCCTCCTCTGATGTCATGCTGGCATCATCCTTGTCTCATGGTTCAGGGCTCCCATGGAACAGGTGTAACAGTTTTGCCAACATCAGACGTAGCACAATTTGAAGAACCCTCCTCCTTATGTTGTTGTCTCCGGCAATATCTTGTGAGTCCAGATATTGCTCCCGTGCTGCCAGCACCTCCACTCCACTTCTGCGCTTCTAAAATTCATTCATTATGTTGTTGTTCGCTGTCTGCCATGCTGTGGCCCCTTCCCCAGCAGATATGCAGTCACATACCATTGTAACGATTGTAACAGAAATGTCCTTGAATGACTTGCAAGTCGCTCCATCTCGGACTACCATGCTTGCAAACGACAAGATGTCACTTCCCTTGCAGAAATGATCATCATAGATGTCGCTTCCCTTGTAGAGGGGGGGGGGGGGGAGATTGGGGGCAGTAATGTGATCACTTGCGAAAACACTGAACCTTGTTGGTGCGGAGCATAGGTACAAAGGGAATCAGGGAGATTCCACTCCTCTTCCCACCTCCCTGATTGCATCCTTTTTGTATCAATACTTGAGACTGTTCTTGGGAACAGATAATCATAGTGATATCTATGACTTGTATCACAATTTTGTTTGCATACTTAAAAAAAAATAAAAGAGTTGGGAAAGCACATCCACATCTGTCTTTTTTTTTTGGGGGGGGGGGGCTGCTTTCTTACTCAAGCCTGGTTTACCAGGTTTTTTGGGGAGTTTCCAGTCCCCTCCTTTCTTTGACGAGCTGGCGAACACTTAGGTTCATGATGTGTGGCGACTGTTGTAACCACGACAGACTTAGCTGTATGCTGCATATGGGGCGCTTGAACTAGTGCCGCCCACCACAGACTTAGCTGTATGATGTCGGGTTGGTGGAATTTTCATCCCGCAACCGTGATGTGGAAAAACTTGAAAAAACACCAGATAATGGTCCTCTTCAGAAACAAAATTCAGCTCTAATTGAGCTACGATATGTAATCATCCAGAATTAGATAAAATGTTGCGATGATGCCCAGTACAAAAGAAGAATTAGACTGGGTTTATGACTGCGTGGAGAGAACTTATTCCTGCGTATAACCTGTGAAGAAGCGATATATGACTGGGCGCGCACTGAGCGGGCTCTCACTGTGAGTTCCTGCGTAAACTCACGAAATAAAATGGAAATTACTTATTTCATGCTTGATCCATTTCACTTCACTTTGCTACCCAGTTCATTAAACTTCTTTGATGATTCTTTCCTACGATTGCAGGTTTGCTTCTTGCAGAAGAAATGTAGCCGCAATGTGATAAACTTCACAAAAAGTTTCCTTTTGATGTTTTGGCAGTCTGCAAACTTCACATCTTCAGTTGCTCTTGCGCTTGCTCTAGAAGCACACTCTTCACATTTCATCCACGAGCTCGTCTTCAGCCTCGCTGAGTATCACTTTGACAGTCAATATCGTCTGTCGAGAATGAGAATGGCTTTAAGTCTTCTCGAACACTATGGGTTTTGTGGTCACTTAACGCCCTTATCATTCTCAACCGACGATATCATCTTGAATGTCTTGTCTGACACACGAAGAAGGCATCCAGTTTTGAACTCTTTCAGCATGGTGAGCTGTGCATCAGGACGTGTGTCTTCTGTGTCATCAGCTGTCACCTCATGAATGCAAGTTTTGCAAGTTGTCTCGTTCTTCTTAACACTGGTGGCACAGTATCCTGCAAGGTTGTAGAGGCTCTTGCGCTCTGCTGGAGGAAGACAACTGACATTGGGGTTGTCTGACAGGATGATGCCTGAGACTTCGACCTCCTCTTAGACCTGCACGTCCTGTTGCAGGAAATCAGCAAGAAATTCGCCATCATCTTGGCTGTAACTCCTGGAACGTGGCAGCGCGAGAAACTGGGCAGTGCTGATGAGTTTCAGTTCAAATTTAAATTCTAGTGGGGATGGGACTGGCTTCCTCAGGCGAATGACTGAAAACAGATTTTCCAAACAGTCTTGTGTTAGTCTACCTGTAAGATGGTATTTGTGACCAGCATCAAGAAGCTCCTCAGCTAAGCTAAGAACTGATGTAGTAGTCAAGATGACCTTGGTTTGGCGTGGCTTCTAGTCACCTTTGCGTACCTATCTTCATCCCCTTGAACACAGCTATGTCATCTTGAAGAGATGACAGAGTTTCCTTGTATTTATCTGGCTTTATCTTGCTAAGGGCCAAAACAGGATGACAGCTTGTCATGATCTCGAACCAATGGTTCATCAGTTCGATGAACCAAACTGGAGTATGATGGTCTGCACCCCTGCTTTCTTTGTTTGCAAGGTAGATGAGGGCACCGCTCACATCATGGCTGATCACATGTGAAGCGCTGGACACTTTTATTTTCTCGAAGTGAGAAGGTGCAAGTTTGGCCTTGGTAAGCTTTGGTGCCAGCCTCAACTCCTGGTGCTCTTGGAAGCATGCAAGGTCACGAAGGGGGTAATCACTGACGATGGCTGAGCGGAGCTGATGGTGCTCTTTGGTGTTTTTGAAAAGAACAAAATTCTGTCCACTCACTAGAGCTGACTTGATGTTTTTGAACATATGAGGAACATCAGCAAGAAAATACAGCCATCCTTCTGTTTCATGCAGATGAGGGATTCTGTAGACTGTCTGGCAATTGTACCACATTATCCCAAACGACTTCCACAAAGCCCAATTAGCGCTACCCATATCACTTGTCAGTGCTTGGACATGCAGGCTGATGTCAAAATAACTGAATTTTCTGTAGATTGTCTTACCAATCAGATAGATATCAACTTTCTGATGATGAGGGTGCAATATGCAGCTGTTTTTGAGTATAACAAATATTTTTAGAAAATACAATAAAGCAGTCCCCCCACCCCTCCCCCATGATGTAAAACAAATAAGATTATCCCTTCTTTGCGAAACTTCTGTGGCATGAGCTCCCAAACTGAGATTGAGTCTGTGGAAGACTCTCTCACGACTGGTTTGCGCGCCACAGTTGAACGCAAGGACTGCAAGATCTACTGCAGTGCGAACAACACGTGGGCCTCTCCACAGGTGTTTTGGACACCGTTTCCAGATGAGAGCATGGAAGCTCTCATTCTGGTTCTAGGTCATGCCTGGGAGGCATCTCTCAAGGAGATCGGGTTTACTCAGTCGTGTGAATGTTGGCAGGTAAAGGTCCAGAAACCCAGGGTCTAAGTGATTCTCATTGTCCTTCTCTTTGCCTGTTTTCTTGTACTCACACCGTGTGTTCTCACCATCGGGACAATATTGATGATGTGCGTCAGGATCAGGCAGTTTGACTGAATGATACCAGATGGCCAATACTGCCCTTCGCATCTTCTCTACTGCCCTATCCCTGGCCTCCTTACTATGTAAAGCCCCCTTATCTGTATGTTTGCGTATTGTACTTCTGTATAATTTACATAGCCTACCAATTGATCCCGTGTCTGATGTCCCGCCTAGCCTACCCTTTGTGTGCCCTACCCCCTTCCCATCTGCTAATATGCCTTTGTTCTGTTTCCTTACAGTCCAGTGCCTTGTACATTCTATTACCTACATGCCCTACACAGTCTACCTTATGAACCTCATGACCCTCCCCATACACATCCCTAACAGCATTGAATGAACTACTATCCCCATCACACAAACATGTAAACTCGCGACATATTTCGTGGTCACACAATCCAACTTCACCATATTCATCTGTGAAATGCTACTTGACATTAGGACACTCACAGGTGGAATTCAACACTATAACACTCTCATTCTAAGTCAGAAACACTCATAATTATTACCTGCCTCCTGTAATTCAGACAGATTTGAGCATATCATTCTTGTATGCTTTCAAATTCAAGTTGAACTTACTAGTTAGAATCTACATCTGTCACATATCGCTTATAGAGAAGCCAGAGTAAATAAACAAGCATTCGTCTCAAATCTACTGTAAATATAAATAAAATATGCATCATTACTTGTATAAAAGTGTCATTTCACAAAGATCTCACCTCCAGCGCAAACATGTGCTGCCGGAAGTGCATCCTTCAGTTGCTGGCCACTTATAAGGTAAAAACCCCTCCAATTCCCGACGTGAATTGCTATGTGTGGGACTATGTTCACTTTCATGTGGCAGGGCTAGCTTGTTGGACTCCAGTTTCCTTTCGGAGGCTGTTGGTGCTCCTTCTTCTTTCTTCTCCTCAATCCTGCGTTTTTTTTATCTCATAGGAGGGCACTCCATGAAAACCTTTATGTTTTTTGACATAACTTTGTCGTTTTCGGGCCATTTTGCTAAGGAAAATCATTAACTGTCCGCTCAGGTTTGTTTGCTATTACGGTCGCGATAAGAATGATAGCGCTGCGGAGTGAAACAAAATGGTGCCAGGAGTCACGTGGCCATCAAATTCTGGTTCCCCTATGTTGCTACTCTCTTTATATATATAGGTACTCTAGTTACATCTGTGTTACAGCGCCACCTAGTGTTGAAATACAGCAATGCAGTGTGTTGTACATATTGTATGTTGTATTGAGCCTGTCAGCTCCGTGTCCTCAATGTTATGTAGGCATAATTTGTGTGGGAAGAAGGAATATAAGGACTAATATTGTAGAAATTAAAGGAAAATGGGATATGTTACATCATTGGATCTTGACAGAATGAGGGTATGTTTACTGCAGATAAATCAGGAGTTACATTTGTACTTGCATTACCATGGTTAACACTCGCATTCATTCCGTGGCATAATTCATCATCATTAGAACCATCTTGATGCCTACTGTTCTTTCTGTCCTGGCTTTGGACCACATTTGTGACAAGGTTCAAACTAAGTAATGAGGAGAATAGGAGCTCACTTTGGACCAATGTGATAGAAACAATTGCAGTGTCTTTTTAATTGGCTATTTGCCCATTGGTATGTTTTGTCTTCCGTATTTGTAAAAAAAATCTAAACTGGAATAATCCAAAATTGCAATGGGCATAGTCAAATGTTTGATTGGCTACTTTATATTGTTTGCCCCACAGTAGGTCACTACATGTAAGGACTTCATGGGATAAACCATGTGCTAGATCGCTTAGTTGGATGATGTTCTGTGAGGCATTCAGGTAGAAATAAAAAGGTACTATAATAACAACAATACATACATTTTTTCAAAACTAAGCAGTATGACTTTTGTATGGGCATGTTTAGGAACCTAGGTTTGAGAAGGTACAGTCCAAAATTAAGGTACTAATGAGGATATGACTTATTTACATGGCATCAGTACTTGTATTTCAGTGAGGCAAATTAACACAACTTGTATTCTACCAATATGACATATCCCCAAATGCAGAATTAATATTTATTTAAAACGAGCTAGTCCAGCCTCAACCTTTATATTTCATTTAGATTCCCAAGCAACGTGCATGAGGCACAAGGTAGTTATTAGGTGGTCTCAACAGAATATGCTGTTTTGGGAGATCCAAAATTATCACTTAAATTGTTTCATGGGGATAATAAGGGCAGTTTTAAAGGGAAAGTTTCCCCAAACATGTAAATGGGTTGAGACAATGCAGAAAGTTTTGTGAGATGCCCTTTGAAAGTTTGAAAAAAAAAAAAACAGAAGAAAAAACAGGCTCTATTTTCAGAAGATATAAATATTTAAAGTTTTGATGAATTACTGGTGAATTCCCTTGCTAGTTTGAAAATCTGCAGCAATTGCAATGTCACAGATACATGAGAATAATACAAAGAAAATATGCAAGGAATTCATCACAAAACTGTATCTTATGAAACAAACATTATTTCCTTCCAACACAGAGATTTGTTAAGGCATGTGTTATTAGCCTGTTATGGAGGAGCCAGGTCACGTGCTGTTTGAATGTCCTAGTAAAATCAAAATATTATTTAAAAGGACTTCCAGTTTTCTTCAAACTTTCACTGCACATCTAAGAATCTTTTGCATTCACTATATTCTAATTTACACTGTTCGTTTGCGGGCAACTTCCCCCTCGAGTCAAAATAGATGTCTAAAAGATAGCTACATGTACAATAGCAATGTTTCTGTGATTTCAGAATTTAAATTGTTTGTTTACTCATCTGATAAATCTATTGGACATCTTTCTCTCTATTTGTATTTGAGAAGGAGAGATGGTGACGGTAGTTGCAAAATGAGAAAGGTGAATTCACCTTCTGCTTCAACCAATTTATCTCTATTAAGTGGATCTTTTAAACTGGCTCAAATTGTACGTATTGCTCAATTGGTGATTTGGGGTCCGCATTCTGAGAGTTTTCCTGACAACATGCATTCAGGCCATGGTGAACCAAAGCATTGATGAATTTCACGGTACTGCGTAGTATTTTAAATTGTAAATCATGGTCAGTGTAAGTTTTGTAAATACCTTTCAGATGTTTTTTAAGACTTGTACATATGTATACATATTGTAGCCAGTTTTATATTAGAAAAGTTTTAATACATGTATTTGTATTAAGAATATTTGAATAGATTTTGTGATAACATTAAATCATTTGAGGGTTTTTTGTGGTCGATGTTACACACTTGTGGGAGTTTGAGGTCAACAACTTTGGAAAGACTCTGTACCAGAAAGTATAGGAAGCCAACATTCAATTCACCCTGGTTTGGATATGAAAATTATTGTGTTTACTTGACTCAGATGACAGACTTATATTTTAGTGTATGTGATACATGTGAGTGGGTAGCTTGGGACGAGGAAGCAAAAATCTAAACAAAACAATGAAATGTTTTCCAACACCAGATAATGCCATGCCATGTATGATATCTCACCATATTGTGCATTGTGGTAGGGACTGCCTTTTTGAGATGTGTAAGACTCATCAGCTGATATTATTTTCATCATTCTTGGGGACGTTATACCCATGCTACCTCATTGAGAAATCATTTAGAAACTAATTGCTTTTTTATTTCATGTCAACACTTGTGTAGGTACTCATCATCGATGTGACTACCTTGTTACTCAATTGTTTATTTTCATTACTTTCACAATACCATGGTGAGAGTATAGAAATAGGTGCAAGAAATGATTCGGCTTTGCTTTATGAAGTGATTATGGTTATTAGCAGGTAATTGCAAGGGATACCTCTTGCTTTACACTTTGTGTGTTATGTCACAGAATAATGGTAATGTTAAACCTGACAAAATTACAAGATTAACCATTTGAAATAGTAAAATAAGGAGTGTGGTATTCTGATAGATTCATGTTAAATTCGATGTTTTCATGTAGCTGTGTCAATATTTAATTATATATATATTTTTATTTTTACTAGACTCCCACATTTCTTTTATTTGCCCTGTTTAGCAGCTGTGATATGTGTTGTTGACTTCTTTTTTTATTTAAAGATTATGTGTGCAGTATATCATTTGGTCTACGGAGATGAATGAGTATAAATTATCAGGCCAGTACTCCGTTTATGAAGTTGTTACTAAGTGGTAAATGGGTACAAATTTGGTACAACAAGGACAAAGTGACTGGGATAGTTTTTGTCAATTATTTATTTTATAATAATAAAAGCTAATGCTCAGCAACTGGTCAACCAAAGTCCTAGTAGACTGCCAAACCAGCCCAAAGTCTGGAGATGTTTATTGTAAAGCTGGTATGCTTGTCCATCATTGTTACATGTGAATGAAATAATTTGAGCAAAACTTTGTCCAAAAATTTTTGCATGAGTGTGCATAAGTGGATAACATTTTTTTCTTTTTGTGTGTGTGTGTTTTTTTTTTATGTAAGTAAGTCACAAGCACCTGTATTCATTAGATCTTATGTCCCTATTTGCAATACTTTGGACTCTTTATGTTGCCAAGAACTTATTCCAGCCTGGTGTCATCATTTGATTTTATGTCATCACTGCCATTTTATGTTTGACATGCATTTCGTTTTATTTTCTGGATTCAGTTTCAATCAATTACTTTCTATTAGATGTATTCTTCACATTTTTGGCAAGTCCAGCATGATGTGAGAGTATTTAGTTGCTCCTCAAATTAGTTTGATGCTCAGTTTGACAGTTATTCTTTAACCATTGAACAGTATTTTGCACTTATTATTTGGTTTCTTGCAAGTACAGGTATGCCATGTGATATTAAGTTGCCATTAAATGACATGTAACTTATGTTTTATTTCTTTGGATTTGCAAGGAACTTAAGGAATTTCATAATATTTTTCTTTTTTGGGTATCCACGAATGGAATGAGTTGAACAAAGATATAACCAGTGTGCAGGAATGCAGTCTTGAAGTTGGGACTTGAACAGTAACTGTCAACAGCCAGTTTGAGTCTCGGTCATATATGACAGTGTTTGGCTATGATAAATTGTGGAGTACGGTGCTGCAACATAGCATGTTGTACAGTTGACCAATTTTCATGTTCACATTATCTACAAGGTATTCAGGAGTCCAAGTTTGGAAATCATGGTCTACAATTGGAACAGAAATGCAGAATAATTGTACTAGCCTTGTGTTAGGATTCACCCCAAATAAGATGATTTGTATGATGATAATATGATTAAACTCTGAATTTCGACCTTCACAGCACTCATGATGTCCAACACATTGTGCAAGTTGTATGCGGTTGAAAGAATTGTGCGGCATACACACAACATTCACATCATTTTTAGGATTAGCGAGATGTATCAGCTGCCTTGAGAACACTTCTGGAAGGCTATGTAACCTATAGATTTGAGGGCATGCTTCAGTTCCTAGGTGTGCTAGAAATATGCGTTACTTTGGGTCATCCTTACCTTTGTTCTCAGTGTGTGCTGGAAGACCTACTCTCATTTCACCAGAAAATAAGGACCTCTCACTAATTTAAGTACAATTACCTATAATTGATCAGTTTCAATAGTTTGGGAGAGTGGCCTTGTATTTTCAGGCAGGTGTTTTGCGAGATGGCAGTTGTGAGTTTGCACAAATCCTGCTTAATCATTGCTTTGGTATTAATGCCTGTGCCACATGTCTGCAAATGATTGCAGTGCTTTTTTATCCTCATGAAGCACGTTTTCAGTTATGTGTTTGTCTTTTCTTGAAAAAGAAAACAATAGTAAGATCCTACAGAATGATTGAGTTTACAGTGAAGTAGGCTCAGGAAATTACAAAATTTCAAACTATGTAATTTTTTTTTTCAACTCTGTAATAATTTCATGCCAAGGATATAATTTGTTTATGTTTACTTTATGTACAACACAAGCAACAGAAATAATACATGTGAAGTGCTGTCATCTAGTTTGAGTGTGTGATTATAGGTTTTTCTTTCTTTTCTTTTTTTTTTTTTGTATGAGACTGACTGCACATGTGTGTGACAAGTATTATTGGTAGGTTCATCTGAATGAATTATTGTGTACTATGATAGTTCATATTTAACATGAACAGATGAGGCAGTAATATGAAATATTGCATGCACAAATCATCTTCTTCTTTTTTTTTAATCTGCATTGCCTGTATGGACAAGAAAAGTTTGTGTGAAGTAAGGTTTGATGGAGAGCCTTTTTACATAAAGTCAATCATAGTGGTAGGCAGAAATCTTCAGTTTTGATTTAACATTTCTTCCCAAAGTGTATGTACATTTTAGTTGACTCCATGCTTTGAAATTAATAAGTCTTTGAATTATGCTGCTGTATGTATTTCTGTTTAATTAAGTGGTACAAATATGCAGTGCTTTGCATACGTTACATTAGTACTGAAAGTCATTGATTTGATTTTTAAGAATGAAATGGGCATTTTCCTATATGTATGGATTCTCTTGATGGATGATGTTGTCAAGAAAGTGTTTGCAAACCAGCTGAATGGTGCCTTTTGTAGAAAGATGCCTCCAGGATGTATTTCAAGAATTTCTGGTGCCAATACATTTTTTTAATGTATTACAACCTCATTCTGTTCTCCTGTGTTATTTTTGGCTCTTCTGGTGTATGAGCAGAGTACAGAAACTAGCAGGTAGTTATGCACACACACACACACACACACACACACATACACCCACACATTATAATTATGCTGTATTAAGGAAAGTATGTTAAGTGTTAGCAAGCAATTTCCTATGTGATTGATTGTATGCATTCATATTTCAGTTTGTCCAATCCCTTACTAGGTAAATTCGTTGATACAATAAATCAGTACATTCATTGACGCATCATTGTGACGAGGGAATTTCAGGAAAAGGAAGGAGATAGAAAACAGAGAGAAAGAAGGATGAGAGAGAGGGAGAGAGTGGGAGAGAGAGATAGCAGACAGTAAGGAACAGGTAAGGCATTGCGAGGGTCTGAATGAAAGACTAGTACATGTACTATGCTAGGGCTCGCACGGGTAAATATTTATAATTCCCCGTAGAGACGTATGTTAAAATTCAAAATTCAAAAAATTCTGTAAAAAAGCTGGGAGAAATGAGGTGTTTCATCTTCACTAACCCGGATAAGTGAGATATACCCGTTCATCCATCAAATTCCAATGGCGGGCTCTTCAGCCCAAACTCTCTCCTAGGGTCCGCAAAGCCAGACTACGAGTTCTTCTCACTCAAAAAAAAAAAAATCAAGTATTTTCTGTACATGCACCCAATAAAATATAGTCCCTTCAAATTCCATGAGAAAAGCTTTCATCTTCCAACCAACATGCAATTTGTAGAGGAATTCATACTCGATATCTGCAGCTATTCATTTTTTTTTTTTTTTTTGCCAAACTGCATTATTAATTTCTAATTAATATTTTCTTCATTTATTTTGGTATTTTTGGTACGATTTTGTGGAGGGGTCTGGGACATTCCATTTTATTTACAGGTGTGAGCCCTACACTAGTACTTTGTGATATAGAAGTGAACAGTTTCACCGAGTCAAAAGTCAAATGCTGGTTCTGGCGAAGCAACGTTCAGTCATCTGTCAGCCGTGAGTCTTGTCGCCTATGGTAATTTGGTCTTAATATGCTGCATCAGTATATCCATTTATGACGGATAATTATTAACATGATACAATGCACGTATTATGTAGTTACCAGATAGTAATCTCGGTCACCAAAAAAAAAATTCACAAATGGAAACTTCTGAAAGCCTTCCTGAGAAATATCATCCAGATCATCATCAGAACAAAATACGCATTCACTTGAGTTTGGTCCCTTTCCAGAGCGTTTTTTCACTGTGGCTACTCAATTCATCACATCGCATCTTTATCAGGGTCGTCTATTCCAGCAAGCAGTTTAAGTTAACGTGAGAAACATGACTGCAAATTATCAATTAGCAAAATTTGATGATCCAAATAGGTACTTCAGTGATTTCATTCCTTCCCCCATCACAGCACAATCTAGACCATGTTATCCCAGTAATGTTTCAAGCACCGGACGGAACTTTGTCGATAATATTTGTTATAAACAGTCCGTGCTTTTTATCAGGGCGTTGAGTGTCTATTCTTTTAGCTCGTGCTCACCTACTAACCTCCATATATGGTTTGCAACTTCATCTTGATGGTCGCGGGGACGTATTATGTATTCTTCAGCTCTTTCACACAACCTGTGCTTTTGTCGTAATTATGCTCGATAAATGAACTGTCCACTTTCCGCTTTTTCCATGCATTCAGTGGTCATGTATAATGATTAAAAACAAATTAACAGAAAAAGAAAACAGAAGAAAAAAGAACTTCATTATTATGTGCAAGTGATAATCACTGAAGTATCGATATATTTCATTATTTTATAATCGTTCTCGGCGGGACGATGAATTGCAAGGCATTAGTGTAATCGTGGGGAAGGGTAGTCCAACCAAAGTCCTCAACAAACTGCCTCAAACATCTACAAACAAGTTCCGTTTATATTGTACCATGATGTTCGATAATCCGGAAATGAGAAGGAAAAGGATTCGTTAATCATTAGTTTGTGGCGTTATGCCTATAATGTTCCTTATTCCGAAGAGTCGGTATAATATCCAAAAATGAATAAGGTTCGTTATTCCGAAGGTTCGAATATGTTTTAAAGGGATCGTACAGTTTTGGTTGAGACCTAATTTCAGGTTTCTAACATTTTTTAGTGAGATAATGAGAAACCTCTTATGAAATATGAAAGAGCATGTAATTCTATGAGGGATTCAACATTTATTTGATGAAAATTGGTTTTGAAATGGCTGAGATATCCGAGAAAGAGCGATTCTAATAAAGTGTGGGACCCACACTTTATTACAATCGCTTTGTTTTACTTGTTTTTGGATGTTTCAGTCATTCCAAACCCGATTTTCATCAAATAAACCTTGAATTCCTCCTAAAATGGTATGCTCTGTGCTAAATCGTAAGTGTTTTCTTGGTATCTCGCAAAAAGTTTAAAGCCCAATTCTCATCTCCACCAATACTGTACCATCCCTTTAATGCTCGTTATTCCGAAGGTTCGAATGTGACATAAGGTTCGTTATTGCGAAATTTCGTTTATCCGAAAATTAACAACGGCTCTTATTTCAAAGGTTTGTAAATCCAAAAAAAAAAAAATTACAAAGAAAGCGGGTAATAACGAACCTTTGGATTGACGAGCCTTATACATATCGTTGTCGAATTAACGAACCTTCAGAATAACGAACTATTCTTTTTTTTTTTCCAATTTGGTATTACCAAACCGTCGGAATAACAAGCAACCTTGTTTTATTTTCGAATTACAGACCTTCGGAATAAGGAAGCTTATTTTTCATTTATCGAATTAACGAACTTTCGGGATAACGAATTCAATTGTAACCTGGTAAACTGTCGACGAACTATTTCTCTGATTCTTCGCATCAAAGGGATGGTATAGTATTGGTTGAGATGAGGATTGAGCTTCTAACTTTTTTGTGAGATACTTAGTAACCACTAATGAAATATTACAGAGCATACAATTAAATTATTCTAAGAGGAATTCAAAGTTTATTTCATGAAAATTGGTTTTGAAATGGTAGAGATATCCGAAACAAAGTAAACAAAGCAATCCAAATAAAAGGTGGGTCGCAGCCTTACGATTGCTTTCTTTTACTTTGTTTTGGTTATCTCAGCGATTTAAAAACCAATTTTCATCAAATAAACTTTGAATCCCTCTTAGAATTACTTACTTTTTCATATGCATAAGAGATTTCTCATTATCTCACAAAAAAAGAGATGAAAACTTGAAGCCCCATCTCAACCAAAAAGTTACCTACCCCTTTAAGGACATTGTGTCTACAAAAGAGAGCAGAACCCCGCGGAGCAGAAGGTAAAAATTCATTTTGTGCTTGCTGAAACAGAACAAAACAGAAAAAAAACCTCCTCCATTCTACTAGCCAACCTCATATTAGCGTCATTTTCCTCTCCCCCCCCCCCCCCCCGAAAGACATCCGCCGAAAATCTCGCGTGCAGCACAACTCAGCGATGATTCAGAGCGACCACATCACCCAGTCACTTTCCCCCTCCGCTGAGGGGGGTCCGTCGAAGTGTCACGATGAGAGCTGATGGAACCCGCCATTTAGACAAGAGACATCATGACCCACTGCAGTAATCCTGTATTAATTCTTGCCCAAAGCCTCTATTTCATTTTAAGTTGGTTTTTCGTGTCATTTGATTGACAGTGAATTAGTCCTCGTTTTCCGCTGAGAGTATGATCAGCTTCACGTTAAATCATTGCTGTTTGATGCGTGCCAAAGTTATAAAGGAGCAAATCACATGGAGGGGGGGGGGGTGTTTAAGGGATAGGAGGTCCCAGCCATTTCTCCCTTCGACTGTTTTAGAGATGAACCAAGCACGATGTTGAATCCAAAACAATAGCCGCCATACTCGTGATATTAAATAATAATATACATTATGATAACAATTTAGGTCGATTATTATATAGTTAGGCTCGGATACAGCGCGTTATAACAAATCAAAGTTTCCTACAATTAACTTTCTTTACAATTATCAATTTTGCATACACACACACGCACACACACACACACACACACACTTAACATTAACAAGTCAAACCTAGAGTAAAAATGTAGTTAACGTACTAAACATCTCGAAACACCATCATAACACACAACATAAGCTGTATACATCGATATAACCTGATAAAAGTTTAATTGTATATACTTACGATTATAATGCTAACGGTAACAACTAAAGAGCAATGTCCATATTCTGAGAGACACCATTATTATTATCATTGTTATCATGATCATTATTATCAATCATTGCTGCTAGTGTTGTCATCGTCAAATCTTTTTCAACATCATACGATAATATAACTAAATATAATAAGAACAATAAAACTATCATAGGGAGGGGTAAAGGACAGGGGCACAGGGGGATGCTGAACTCCCATGATTGGACGGTGAACTCATAAAGATACGTCATCATTTCCTATCCGGCAGAGGAACCCACAACACGTCAGCACTGCTTCCACCCCATGTTTCCATGGCGTATTTCTCAAGATGCGTTGCTATGGTATTCTAACAGGGATGATTAAAAATCCCAACAGCAACCTCTGTACTGGTAATCAGTTCATTCTTTACAAAAAAAAAAAAAAAAAAAAAATAAAATATATATATATATATATATATATATATATATATATATATATATATATCAGATAAACTTCATCTCTCTAATAATAGGTTCATGCTGCTGCTGCTGCTGCTGCTGCTGATAATGATGATACTGTTGCTGTCGGACTCTCAGTCGAGAGGTTCCTGGTTCAAGTCGGCTTTCAGCAGCGGTTGCACCACTAAGCAGTGCACTTTATCTAGTCTGGTGATGTTCGTTGAAGGTTCATTAATCCTAAAATGAAGTATAAAAGCTCCGTTTTACCGAAGGTTCGTTATTCCGAAACACACAAAATCCATTATTACACCCATCACGTTCGTTAATCAGAAAATGAATTAAGATTCGTTATCGTTTATCCGAACATTAATTTGTGTCGTTATTCCGAAAAAAAAAATGCGTAATGACGAATCTTCACTCTAAAAACACAAATGTTGAATTAGCATTTAAAAGGGCCGAGGAGTGACAACATTTTCAAAGTGTTGGTTTTCCTGCTAGATTCAACATTTAAAATGTTATTTTTAAAGTTGGATGCAACACTTCAAAAAATGCTGTCACTCCTCGGCCCTTTTAAATGTTGATTCAACATTTTCGTTTTTAGAGTGTTCGGAATTGCGAATCTTCTTTCGTTTCGGATTAACGAACCTTCGGAATAACAAACCTTTTTCATCTTTCGGAACGAACCTTTGGAGAGCAAACCTTAGGCCCTATTTTGATTTCGGACTAACGAACTTTCGAAATGACGAACCTTCGGAATTGCGAACCTTCGGAATAACGAAATGTAGTCTTCTAGTCCTTATAGGGTTGGATTTAAAGTGGTTGATTTCAAATGATTCAGACTTTATTTTCACTTTTTTTTGACAGAATGTACACAGAAATATGTGAAATTTGACAGGCGTGTTGTTGAAAATATACACCAATTTCGTGGTGAGGTTAGTTGCCCATAGAAAAGCAAACTCACGAACTCCTCCGCATAATGTTAAGTCGAATACAGTGAGAGCACCAAAGTCGTAGAAATGTGGGTACTTGACAACTAGTGATAATTTCTGAAATGTATTTATATAAAGATGCATGGTTACAAATCATACTTCAATTGTTCTAAAAGAAGCTTTTTGGGCAATATCCCAGGATAGTAAGCCGTTAATCGGGCTAATTAATAGGGCCTGCTTTTACTGCTTCTCTCCTTTTCACACAGTGAATATAAGCCATCCGATTGAACGGATATGAACACAATAATATCATCTCATGCGATTATAAGCCAAAGTGAAGTTGTAATGTAGATTACATTGTTCTAGACTTGCTATGTTGGTCAAGCCAACATAGAAACTTCGGTGAAGCATTGCAAGTTAGCTATCATGAGAAACTTCAATGATTGAAATTTGCACGATATCTGAATACACGATGTATATCCACCCCCTCTCTTTCTCTCTTGACAGACCTTGATGCATTCGACGAGTCCAAAGAACACTTACATGTCTCGTAAAAAAACGTGGACTTGTTTGCGTATATTTTACTGGATATCAACTTCATAAAGAAATTTTGACAGCTCGCAGCGTTGTAATTACGATTTAAAGTGATTTCACGAAAAAGTAATTGTTTCCATTGGGTTGTGCAATATAACTTTCGATTCGTGTCTGGATAATCGAGGTATATGATAAAAAAAAGAAAATGCTCTTTCGTGGATTATTCTTGACTTTATGCTCTTCAAATGCCCAATATGTCTATCATATTTTTCACATCCAGTCTATCTTAACCAAGTCAAAAGGCTGAGGAGAAATACTATAATTGCACTAAGAGTTCATCTTAATAATCATATTCTTGTGTAATGCATTCAATATCATTCAATATTTAAACAGGGCATAAAAATAGCAACATTTGCAGGTCTTAGGACGATGATGCATGCATCATGGTAACGTCTGCAAGTTTTGCAGACTACTGCTAATAAGCGGGTCATCGTGTCTCTCCAAGGACTTGTTGAATTTTGTAATAAATAATGTATTTTCCCCCATCATTCGTGCTTTTAATCACTCATCTTGTCTGACTGCCGTAAACTTTATCCTGCCAGTGTCACAACGTAATGTCCCAATTCATTTGTCGTCTTTTCCTGAATCTATTAGAGTCTGTCAAAAGAGGGGAACAGTTCGTAGAACCCAACTCAAAAACGATAAATATTCCTCCGTGTTTTCGTATAGTCAACCTCATTATGCACTCATGAAAAGGTTTAAGTTGAGTAAGGAAAAAGCTCAAGCTCCCTGCTGCAGCTGCGTGTCGTGTAGACTGTTAAAGTTAGTACAGTCTGTACCTACATTGACGCCTCACAGGATTAGCCTTGGAGAAGCGCCTCAGAAAGAAAATACTGACAATCTGCAGAAATGATGCTATAAACAATGATAAACGTTAATTAGCATTTCTATCTTTATCAACTTTACAATCTGAATATACTGTTTACGTTGACGTGTATGACAAGTGATGACTCAGAGTGCTGTCTGAACCAGGCAGAGACATTTTTGACCCCCAAAAATCCTTTCGTCGGTCACTTTGTAAAAATGCTTGTTTCTGTTTTCGACAAGCGCACACATATCACATTAAATTAATCTTTTCGTTGAAATTTTCTTGCACTCTCCACTTTCTCTTTTCTTAATATTAGCGCATATCATCCGAACGTTAAACATTCATACACGCCATACTCAAAAATTTCAAACGAATACCCACATCAAGAATCAAGGTTGTTTTGACGAATATTAAGCATTCGAGAAAAGTAAGATTAAAGAACTGAAGACTTTAATGAAGAGTTTTGCATCTGGGGGAAATGAACAGGGAATTTGAGCAAAATAATTGATGCGATTAATTTAAAGCCAATTTCCTTTTACGCAGTGTAAACCCTTGTTGACCACTGGTCAAGAACGCTTGAAGGCATAGGATATGACCACGGTACGTTGGCTGCAGGTCAAGTGGAAATCACTTAATCATCCGAGAAGGAATTGCTAATTGATTTCTAATGACAAATCACTTTCGTATCCATTTCCAATACATTGTACCTCTAATTCACTTCGTGTTGTTTTTAATCATTCTGTACCTATTCACAATAAATTGTAAATTTTCTTAGTGCTGAATTCCTGTGTTTTGTGAATGGATTACCAAAATATGCTCTCTACTCTTCTCTGTCCCTGTCTTCTCTTCATTTTTACTATCACCTTCTCCTTATTCTCTCTCCTTCCTTTCTTGTTTCTTTTGTTTATCCTTATCCTTTTGTTTATCCTTACTTTTGGTCTTTAATTTTTCCCATGCTCCTCATCCTGTACCCCACACTAGGCTTTTGTTGGGACCTACACTCAACAAGCTTTGCTTTTTAGTAGGTTCCATCGTATTTCTCTTTGCATTCTTAAATTTGATTGAAAATGACACATCGACCGCTATGTATTATGTTTGTATTCCTATTTCTTTATGTATGTATCCAAGCTGGACATTCTGTATTATCATATTTTGTTATCATGTATATTCTTCATCGAGAAATATGAAAATAAAATTGAAATTGAAATTGAAATTGAAATTGTTATTTTTTCTTCCACGTTTTCTTGTTCATCACTTCTACTTCTTTTTCGTTCAACTTCTCTTCCCCTTTGTTTGTTTGTTTGTTGTTGTTTAATTCAATTATTCAATATTCAATAATTATCTGATTATTCAATAGACATGTATATATCTATCTTTCCATTTTATTAAGCGCCGCGAGCACCGTAAGGTGGACCTGTGCGCTATACAAGTAGCCATTATTATTATCATTATTATTATTATTATTATTATTATTATTATTATCATCATTATTATTATTATTATTATTATTATTATCATCATCATTATTACTATTATTATCATTATTATTATTATTATTATCATTATTATTATTATTATTATTATTATTATTATTATTATTGTTATTATTATCATTATTATTATTATTATTATTATTATTATTATTATTATCATCATTATTATTATCATTATTATTATTATTATTATTATCATTATTATTATTATTATTATCATCATCATCATCATCATCATCATCATCATCATCATCATCATTTCGAAATGTGTGTCTTCTCCTCCTCTTTCTTCTCCTATATTTTCTTATTACACGCCTACTATTAAAAGGATCTTTGTGAAGCCTTGTTGTGTGAAACTCTCCGTGCAATACCTACAACGACTTTTATTCGATGGTGCCATCCATGGAATGTTCGGAGTCAGACAGTAATCTAATCATTTTCAGTCCCTGTCTTCGAAGGGAAAACCCCGGCTGGCTGAGAAATGATGACCGCTGATATTTCCCCTCGTTGGCCATTAGTGACATCTCGCCTAATGAGATAAGTGGTCACAAAAATATTGACAACGTCAGGTTTGCTGATGTCACAGTTTGAAGATCCACAGATATGGGTACTATTATGACAGGTCCTTTACAATTAGCCCTGGAGTCATTTTTCTTTTAATTTAATTCAGTTTGTTTACCCCTATCATTACTTTTGTTTCTCTCTCTCTCCTCTCTTCCTCTACATAAGCCAATGTCAGTCTCTCTGTCTGTTTCCTCCTCTCTCCCCATCTCTCTCTCTTCCCCCTTCTATCTCCATCTCTCTATCCCTCCTCGTCTGTCCGTTTGTCTGTGTTTATCCGTCCCTGTCCCTCTACCTCTCCCCTTCTTCTGTCTGTATGTCTGTCTTGTCCCTCTATACCTCCCCTTCTGCCTGTTTGGATCTGTTTGTCTGTCTATATGTCCCTGCCTCTCTATCCCTCTTCTTTCTATCTGTCCTCTCAACCCCTCCCTTTCTGTCTGTTTGTCTGTCTGTCTATGTGTCTCTGTCTCTCTATCCCTCCCCTTCTTTCTTTCTTTTCTTTCTGTATTTCTTGTCTATCTATTCTTTCTGTTTTCATCTATCCCTCTTTCTTTGTCCATCTGTCCATCTCTCTATCCCTCTTTGTCTGTCCATCTCTCTATCCCTTTCTTTCAGTCTGTCTGTCCCTGTCTCTCTATCCCTCTTTCTTTCTGTCTGTTCCTGTCTATCTCTAGATCCTTTCCTTCTTTCTTTCTTTGTCTGTCTGTCCATCGCTCTATCCCTTTCTGTCTGTCCCTCTCTTTCTTTCCTTCTGTCCCTGTCTCTCTGTCCCTCTTTCTTTCTTTCTGTTCCTGTCTCTCTAGATCCTTTCCTTCTTTCTTTCTTTGTCCGTCTGTCCATCTCTCTATCCCTTTCTGTCTGTCCCTCTCTTTCTTTCTTTCTTTCTTTCTATCTGCCCCCCTTTCTCTATCCCTCTTTCTTTCTTTCTATCTGTATTTCCTGTCTATCTATCCCTCCCTTCTTTCCTTCTGTCTGTCTGTCTGTCCCTGTCTCTCTCTACCCCTCCTCTATTCCCTCTGTGTCTGTCTCTCTCTTTGGTTGACCTCATCTATCTCTGTTTGTCTCCCTCTCTTGACAAAGAAGCAGAAATTCTCAGGCACAAAGTTATCCAACATGTCCTTTACTTTCTCTTCTCATTTCTTCACCCACTATACCTATCAAACAGTGTAATTCTCCATGAGGTTAAATCATTGTATACCTGTCTCCTGTTTGCAGTAGATTAATATTGTCTTATGTATCACAGACCAACAATCATATCCAGCAGAGAATGTTGTAAAAACCCCAAATATTATACCATAAATCAATTCAAGACTTTGAGACACTCATTCCTTATATTTTCTTTATCAAAGTTACTAAAATCTCAAAACATTTACAAAAGGAAACACAATCAACCATATAATGTGTTGCTTTTCCATCAATTTGAGTTACACTTTATTGCAAAAGGGCTGCATGCAACTTTTTGATACAACACAGTGTTGGACTAAAATTATACATTCATATAAAATAAAGTTATGGTACAAATAGAAAATGCTGACAAAATCATGCAACTCTCAGCAAAGACAGTAAAATTATTTACATAACACTCTGGTGCCAGAACTAATAACAATGCTACTCCACAGTTCTCAACACAAGCTTAGCAATCTTTCTATGATACATTCATTTGAAAGTCACAATAAACAGCTCTACACATGAAACTTATTTTGTAAAGACTGAAGTCACTTGTGAAGTGTCCACATGTTAGATACACAGAATATCAATGAAAGTCATCAAGTACAAAATGACATCCAAAACATGACACTCCCTCAGTGCACTCTTGTTATAACGAACATGGTTATAACAAAATTCTGGTTACAGCAAAGTAAAAAATTCAGACTGCAACATTGTCTGCTCTTTGTTTTTTCTTGCTTATTCGTTCGGTTGAAACAAAATTTTGATATAACTAAAGAAAAATGCCAGTCCTGAGGACTTCGTTATAATGGGAGTCCGCTGTATATTCACAAACATCTAATGAAGCTAGATGTGTACACGTGCATCAACTGTAGGTTGTATGACATGACATTGTAAATACTAAGGCCATGATTTATTACAATACAAATGCAACAAAATACCCAAAGGCAACTAATCTGAATGTTAGAGTAGAATCTGAATGTTGCTCCTCAGTTCAAGTTAAAACAGTTGTCTTTTTATTTCCTGCCAAAATAATGTCGTTCTCCAACAGTTATTAGAATCAAATGTTTCTGTTTCCATAGAATAGTTATACAGCACATCAACTTGTTTTCAAAAACATACTTGTCTTCTCACCCTTAGATTCAAAGGCCTTGTAATATCATTGATTTGCAAAGTATACTCAGACATAAAAAACTTACTGTTTGTAAATGAATGAAAGATCTGCTCTTACAATATTCACATATAACATTCAAAACCTGAATCAATGTGAAACTCATGAAAGAAGAGGCGTTTAAAATATTTCATCTCTGTATTTTTATAGAAAGAAAGGCAACAAATTTTACCACCTTATTACCCTTCAGGCCACAATCACTGCTGTTACTATTTTTATTCTGATTTCATGTTTTATGATGCCATTTAAGGGTACTGCAGACAGGGAAGTGCTCTATGTAAAGCATTATCAACATTTGACTGAAAGATCGGTCTGTATCTGTCCGTCGGGGAATGTTCCGTGGAGACTGCGTCTGGCTTCACGGATCCCCTCCGTATACGGAGGACAGCGTTAATGGCAAAATATAAAAGAGTCCTCCGGACAGACGGATCTTTCTGTCTACATCAACATCAGATGTTCAGGTTTTTTCACATCTCAGTTAGATAGGAGCTTTCTTAAATCATGGTAGAAATGAATTCATAGTTGTATGAGGACTTGAAATGATGAAAGGAAGAAATTGCAACATGAGTCATTCATTCAAGTACGGCCTACATATACAATGTATTACAACTGATGTTCATCACAAAGTAGATTGATCTTCTAAATAGAAGAACAACAAACTCAGAAAGACATTCTTTCATATGAGAGATCATTGTATACAACGTATTATCTGGAAACCACTGAAATAAAGAAGAAAAGTTTGAGCCAATATGATTTCCTCTTCAGTTTGCTTAGATCATTAGCCAATACATCTTACATCTCATACATATTGCCATACTGCTACTCAAAGTATCAAGAGTACATCAACAAGATCCCTACATATAAGCCATTCAATTGGCACAATGCCTCAACTTGCAGGTGGTACTTGAATTGATGACATGGCTACCACACGTACTGCTGGTTCACGCCCACTTCGTTTGACCCTTCCTCCGTGACCTGGGGCCCAGCCATGGCACGTATCTCATCTGCCATAACGACATAATCCCAAATCAACTTGGGGGGGGGGGGGGGGAAGGGGGTGAAAACAACAATAACAACAACAGCAACAGTGCTGAAAAAGTGGGTAACAGGGGCAGGTTATATCAAGAGGTTTAACTTTATGAAGTGTGTGCCCCTTATAATTTGGCTGATGAAAGGATTTGACCTCAACAATCAATTTTCGATGTATGACTCATTCAATCAGTGGCTGCATCTTGGAAAAAGATCTTAAGTGGACTTCACATATGAAGGACAGGTCAAATGAAGGTCATGCACTGATATGCTTTTAATGTACCAAGTCAACAGTTGGGGTGATAAAGTTATACAGACAATAAGTAGTAAGAGTAGTTTGGTTTAAAAAGATAGAAAAGAAAAGGAATTCCACTTGTGACTGAATACTTAAACTTTAACTAAAAACATTCAAATCCATTCAAATACTTCAATGCTAACATATGTCTGAACAGAATGCAGAATGTATGATATGCAACCAAAACATGAGAAAAAAAGTCAATGAAAAAAAAAAAATCTGTCAAAGAAGTCATTTGTGTGTGCATCTCAGACAACCATATGTCGTATCATAACACATCAAATTCTTTTAGCTTTGACAAAATATGAAAATCATTTCCTCTCTTTCAAAGCATCATGATACATTAATTTTGATATATGAACTGGTATATGTTCGAGTCATGCATACTGGAAATTATTACAAAATATGAAAAATGTAACAACTACAAACAAGGATGTTGAACCAAAGCAAAATAAACAAAATAAGTCTTTCGCTTGCTGCTATCAATTTACTGTTACTTTTCCAAGAAAGATGAGTGTACCATTGAAAAGATCACAACTCCAGTACTGGTAGACAAGAAACACCACATTTTCTCTTTAAAACTTCAAATTCTTTTTTTTTTTAATACAATCTAATCTAGCCACAACTGCACAACTGCCATTCCAAATTCATGCTACGGCGTCTAAGAGCTACACCAGCCGAGCAGAATTTCATCACAATCCCAAACCCTGGGGTTCACAGATGACACAAAATGATGTGACCCGAACTTGTCTGCCAGCGATTTGCTGGAGGTAAAAAGTTCTTGATTTCTAACAAGGCGGGATTGCCAAAGAACTCACAGCAGAACTCAAATCTACAGCACTACCTCCATCAATACGCCTAAAGTCATACTTACACTGCAGTTACACCCAAGACTATCACATTTTCTTGCTAAGTTTTAAAGAAAGACATTGACAAATGTTTGTCTAACTATCAAAAGCAGTTTGCTTTAGCAGCTTATCACAAGTGATCATAGAGACACAGAGTGAATTTAACGAGCCAGAAGCTCATCATTTCATTTTCATTTTGTTTTCACATACACAAAAGATGGTTTGCATTCATTTGCATGCCAAGGCATGAATATTCATGAACAAATGTCATCGGTTTCTTGGCATTGTACGGTCAAAGACACGGATGATGATGAATTTACATGAAAAACTTTGACCTCATAATATTAAGAGACAGAGAACCACATACCATGTCATGTTTCTTGATACTGACCTAAACAAGGATAGTGGGAGAAATGTCCATCAAAACTTGAAAGAAGAGCCTGAAAAGACAAGTTTGGTAGTATTCAGACCAGGCATGTGACAGTGATACAGAAAACTGTACAGAATGAAAAGAAAATGGTGAGGCTGAACAGGTGGTATTGCGTATGTCTCTTCCCATCTAGAGATACCACTGCAATACTTCATTGCAAGCATATGTATTCTGCAAGTGCCTTGAATATCATGATAGTACCATTCATTAATATCCTTTGTACACATCACTACATGTACTAATGAGCAGAAACCTAATAAAGGTATTTCCACTTTGTAGCAAAAAAAAAAAAAAAAAAAAAAAGAATCTGTAATTTTCAAAAGCAAACAAAAATGGAAAAAAGTCCACAGACTGTAAAGAATAAAACTGATTGGGATTTCCCCAAAACATTTACCGAGCAGGGTTGTCACAGAAGTCTGAACCTACATGACTAGACAGTGACTCATGTAGTCTTTCCGAAGAAATGAGTCTCTGAACTATTATCTCCCCATATTCTGCTATTGTTTGTTTGTCTTTTTCTTTCATGTTCAGTGAAACATTTTCTTTACTACAACCAATGCATAAAGAAGAAGTTCATTGTGGCTGGGAATGCAGTTAAGAATGCACCTAGGGACATGAATAATACTTGCATTATCCCCTAACTGTGACTGTACTGATGATCTTTTCTTTTTCCTCATTCAAACAAACTTTTGCCATATTGAGAGCTATGATATTCACGTCACTGTCCCACTGTCCACTGCTCCCAGGCTCTGATTGGCTGCCTGTGGTAGGCCCTCTGTGGCCAAGAAAGTGGAAAGTGCGTCGCCTGCTGTTGCATGAGTTTTCATTCCATATCTTCTCACCAAAATTTTTCCCCATCCGATCCCAACCCTTCCCCCCTTTTCCTTTAGACATCCTTGCATGAATCACTAATTTCCTGCTAAGTTTTATCTCTCTGTTACCATCTCCTGCTCAGCTGATTTTTGTCGTAGAAAGACATACACAAAGAGAAATCAGTGAGACTACATGAACCGATGTAGAATCACTGCATCTTCCTCCCATGCTCCACATAATTTTCTTGTCTGCATCGCAACGTCACTCTGCCATTTTTTCTCTTTGCCTCGCCCATCTTCAGTCGATATCGATGTTCAGGTCTTCCAGGATGAGACGTGACTCTCCGTGCTTCATGACAAAGAAGTCCTCAAGAGGGAGCCCTTTATTCTCCATGGCTTTGTTCATCTCCTTGGGCGGGTCCAGATAATACTGTATGAGAAAAAAATAAACAACAACAACAACAATCAGACATATAGCAGAAGAAACAATGACTGACAGGAAACCAGCTCAGCAATCACAGAAAAAAAAAATACAGAGAATTAATATGAACAATGATTTTGTGGCATATCGGCCATGAGAATTTGCCGGAAACGTAATGTAGGTGAGGTCTGCCATCCTGCCTTAACCCTTGCAGTCCCATGTACACAATTTCATGCGGCCCTAATGGGATCAAGAACCTGTGTTGAGTGCGCAGCCCTGGGTTTTAGCATTGATGGGACTCGTTGATGCGCAGTGAGTCACTGTACAGGAGGAAAGAGTCAGCAGCCGTGGAAGTGTGTACACGTGCTGCATCACACATCGATGACAGCCGAACAAATGTTGACGCACACACTTCTTCTCGTATCAGCACGAACTAATCAAGGGGAAGGATGGGAGAGCATGGTCTGCTGCTAAAGACCCTCTGGCTTTCTAGAGCTTAGGTTGGCAGAGTATGTACACTTGTCCCATACACAAATTAACCCACTGAGGACTACTGGCTGATTTTGCTATTACACACATTCCTCATAGACATCTGCCAGAGTATACTTGGGACTATGGTCTTCAGTGGGTTAAGAGGAGTTCATGAGACATAACTACAGGCATACAATTTGAGATTGTTAGAGAGTTACAGAAAGAGAATATATCAATATATTTAGACATCAATTAGTCAAACAAAATATGGGCAGATGCAATCTTTCCTTTGAATGTAATTTCATCTCTCCACACATTGGGTACCATGTGACCAAATATGATTTATGACAATATACTCTAAAATAAGGAATGTTTGATGCATTCTATTTTTGCAAATTTCGCTAGTGCCAATATTCACAAAAGTTCTTGTCTACACTATATGCACTGAATGCCAGTGGTAAGTCATGGAAATTTCATGTAAAAAAAAAAAGGGTCGTCGGCTCCCATTCACGAAAATTTCACGCAGACATTATTTCTTGTTTTACAGTAGGCTGTACACTTGATGTTTGTAGTCTTCATCTAGTAAATAAAAAGGTAAACCAGTACCAAAACTTAGAATAGATAATCTGTTCATATTACAAATGAATTGAAGGGGACAGGGTTTAAGTTCAGAAAAGGGGACAAGGGGACAAGATTTAACTTCAGAAAAGCATCTCGGGGAATGATCTAATGTGACCACCATACATAGTACCCAACAATAACAGTGTTTTACACCATATTTCATTGGCAATAATTTCTCTAAAGACTTCAGGCAAAGTGGGAGCAGGGAGCATGGGTGGGGGTTGTATATTCAGGAATACCTGCTGCTGTATGTGCGTTTCGTGTTGAACATATACCTGTACTTTAATAATAGATACTTGCTCCCACTATTTTCAGAGTTGGGTATACAATTTGCGTATGTCTGCTGTGTTTGTGTACTAGTGGAAACTTCATTTTCATAAGATCATTTTTTTTTTTTTGCCTGGAAGGAATAGGCCTAATAGCTATCTTTATCATTCTCCAGAATTAGCTGTTCACATCATGGCAAAACAAATGAATGAGATAAAAATACATTACAATGTCCGTCAAAGAGTGGGCTCATGACCAATAGATAGATAGATAGGTAAATAGATAGACATATAGATAGATGATAGATAGATAGATAGATAGATAGATAGATAAAGATAGACAGATAAATGAATAAATAAATAAATACATTAATTAATTAGTTAACAAATGCATAAATAAACATATAAATAAATACATAAATAAATATATTAATAATTGAATAGATGAATAAATAGACAAATATATTAATAAATAAATAAATAAATATCAAAAAATTAGTTTAGAAAGCCTCATTCAACTTTCTTGGTAATGATGCCAAGAATTAGTTGGTCAAGAGAAGACAGTTGAGAAGCAGAAGGGAGAAAGGGTTGCTAGGAAACAAATCACATGGAGAATGAAACAAGATTAAAGTACAGAGCATGTATGAGAGGGATTTAGTACACTTCAAGCAGAAGATGTGATTGACAAGTGGGGCACTAACATACTGACCAGCCTCATATTCTGAGGGACTCAAGGATTAGTGAGATTTATACTAATCATCAAAGGTTGGCCTTTCAAGGACTGAGTCATCTGAAAAAAAAAACAACCCAACAACAACAACAACTTGCGGACATAAGACTGGCTGGCTTGTCAAATTGGCACCTACTTTCTCCAACATCAACACCCATCTTTTCTTCTAATACTATAAAGGTATGGTGATTTCACCTTTCAAGAGAAAGTGTCAGGTAGATTACCAAACAAAAAAGGCACTTTTCATACAACAATCAACAAAATTTTTTTAATCTAGATGTCACTTGATGCAGATTTAAAAACAAACAAACAAACAACATTAGTTTCATTCACGTGTTAGTCTCTCTCGATTTCTCTTGGTATGAAATATATAGGAGCCATGGTACAAATTACTGTTCAGCTACTTTCCTATCTTTATAGGACTATTAAGCAACAATTGTTTTTTTTTTCATTGAGAGGCACAGTGGTTTGTTTTACAAGAGTGATTATTTATGAAAGAAAACAAGCATCCTGAAAATAATTGGTTGACTGTGAGAAGGAAGGTGATAAGAGAGTCTTAGGCTGTGTTTATCATCTTTCCCATGTTTAAAACATATTTCAATATATATCCCACTATCAAAACGTGTTTGCAAATGCCTTTCAAATAATGATTCTCCAGTTGTTGCATTTATCAACTCTGTCATGAGTCAATTGGGAGGCCTTGCCACTGTGCAGCTCCACTGAGCAGTTTTGTTTCAAGGAGCGGAGATGTGTACTGTAAAACACAATATTTTCGATGCATGAAATTTTTAACGAATTGGAGCCGACGGCCTTTCTCGCGGCATGAAATTTTCGCGAGTTGCCTCTAACATTCAATGCGTATAGTGTAGACAAGAAATTTCATGTGCATTTTAATTTCACAAATCTTGGCTCTCACGAAATTTGCAAAACTAAAATGCATGCGAACATTCCTCATTTTACAGTAGTTGGTAGTGGTTGCCATGGGCATATGGCAGGTCTGAGGTATAAATGCATTATCAAAATGACTTTGTGTTTATCAACTCTACAGAAATGCATTTCTGGCTCAAACCACTTTTGCAATCACACTTTTTTGCTATTTAAGAAATGCATTTCTAACTCCATAATTAAAACAAGTTTGCATTTATCAAGTGCCCAAAACTCCCTGAAAGTTGTTTAGAAACCTTTTATTCTGTGCCAGAAGTGAGTTGATAAACGCACCCATAGAAAACATTGAAGTTTGTACATGATCGAAGGCAAAGCTGTTTAGCCTCAGGGGCAAATGTGTGGGGTTTGGTGTCTGGAACAACTTCAACTTCAACATCCATGGAGAGTGTGGGGACCTTGGGTTCTCCACCAGGTATCAGTTCGAACACACGTCGGTCTCATCAACAGTTTTGAGCCGATGTAATCCATATTTCCTGAAGAGGAGAGATGCCCGGCCTAACATTTCGAGGATCATGTTTGACATGTTTACCATCGAAAACATAACAACATAAGGCTGGGCTGTGTAAATGTGTCTCTTCCAATTGGGCCCATGTTGGTGACATATATGGCAAAAAATGAGTCCCGCCCCTTCCACAAAATCTGCCACACCCCTCTCTTGCTTGAACAAGGTTTTCCAGCTCTAAAAAGACATAAGGACATGCATGCATGCTAAAATGACTCTTTCCCATGAGAAATGGGAGAAAAAAAAAAGTTCTGTAGCAGAGTCTTGGTTATTTAACCAGCTCTAAAAAGACATAAGGACATGCATGCTAAAATGACTTTTTGCTTTGAGAAATGGGAGGAGAAAAAAAAATCTGTAGCACAGTCTAATTTATATGACCAGGGGTGGTATAGTGACTAAGTGAAAGACTTACTATGCTTACGAGACATCAAAGAAAAATCCTATAGAGTCATGCTGTACAGGAGTTTTGTTTTAGAGGAGTCAAATGCTTTACAACAGTCGTCATTGGCACTAAGTACAGACTTAACTCTGTGATAGCTCTCTTCTATTGCTTCTTACTGTGCCCACAGAAGGTGAGCATATAGAACAATACACATAAAGTCAAACCTGTCTTAGTGACCACCTGCTTATAGCGGCCACTGAAAAATCCCCCGCACGAAATTGCTGTATTACACCCGTCTCATGTGGCCAATGGCCACTCATTTTGTATCCCGTGGTGAATATCTAACTGCATACAGCAGCCTTAAAAACTTAGCAGAACTGTCAAATCAGCCATGAATATATTAGCTTTCAGTTCATTGTGTGAATTCTACCGAGTCCAATCAAAAGATCAGAAGTAGACTAAAAGAAAATCTAAAATGAAGTAAATTGTAAAAAAGAATCCCCATATTATAACTGCTCATGTAAACATATTTGCTTTTTTTTTTTTTTTTTAAAGAATAACATGCGGTATTTTACGCTATTATACAATGCAAATGTTGAAATTCAAAATGGCCACCGACCTGTCTATAAGGCCCCCCCAAAAAAATTGTTGCATTGGCGTAACCCGCCCGACCCTAAAAATTCCGCCGACCCCATGTTTTTTTATTATTTTTTTTGCTATCGATATCAAATATATTGTTGATTGCGATCGCGATCGCACAAACCCGGAAGTGGAAACGGCTCTGGGGATATCGGATGTACGAGGGAGAGATCTAGCGCCTCGCATAAGCCTTCCTTGATCAGTACGTCATCTGTTTCCAACACGGACACGTACTCTAACAAGATTTATTCAGTGTATACGTAGCATTCAGACTGCGATGTATTGTGCACAGTTTTGCCATAGGTTTCTTGTGTGGAGAACTTACACGAATCTGTATATGTGGGACTGTAAGAGAGATTGCCGTGTGCGATGAAAAGATCATACATATGGGTCAATTTGCATCTATCTTATCTAAGTCAAAATAGTAAAATATGAAGTGAAAACATTCAGGATAGGGATTTCAACATCTTTAAATTCTGTGAAGGGGTATAATTCCAGTAATATCGGCCTCATAAATGATTTGTAGAATAGATGAACACAGCACATTCGGTGCAGCAGTTGTAACTGTTTACTGAGCTGAGCACGAGTTTTACACGTAAAATGCAGGTAGCAAAAAAAAAAAAAAATCCGCCTGACCGACCCTATTTGAAAATCTCATGTTACGCCAATGCAACATTTTTTTTTTTTTTGGCCTAATGGCTATTTTTGTTGTTTCCCTTGGGTGGTTGCTATAGGCAGATTTAACTGTATTCATACTATTTTCTTGTTTTGGGAGACTCGGGTTCAAATCCTTATGGAATCCCATTTTCTTGGCTCATTTTTCCATTATTTTCTTGTTTCTTAGAAATGATAATTGGATGAGTTTCTATCAGTTTGTAACCTGAAAGAAATCATACTGAAATTGTACATGATTTATTGACAGAAAATACAAATATGGCAGGAGTCTTCCACCATCTTCTATCCATGTTTTTTCATTTATTCCACCTTACAAATTGGAAACAAGAGAATAAAAGGTCATGTGGAAGTTGGATATTAATGTGTCTTGTGACATACAGCCAAAGCATTACATGATAATTTTCATATCTGTACACAGGACATGATGCATGGGTGCAGGTTTAGGTGAAGCATACATGACTGTCCTTGCTACAGTCCCTGATGCAAGCAAGTTTATGATAAGCTATGGACCAAAGTTAAGCACTGCTGTTAGACAGCAATGGAGTTGCACATAAGAATCAGACATCACATCGCGAGAGGGTGGGGAACAAGTTTGCATTATGAATGGGCCTCATCTCCAGTGGAGCTAATTGAATGAATTAACCAACGTCTGAATCATACGACAATATCAAACATGAACAAATCATGCGAACCTGTCATACTGGATCATAAACCTGCTTTACGCGACTGTCAAAAATTATGTCATGCAATACAGAGAAAAAGTTGCGACAAGGGTATGACTGGCCGAACATTTTGTGCTGTATCATGCCCCAACCACCCAGCCGGGGTGAGCTTGCAATATGCATTTATTGCCTTTGTCACAAATGTACACACAAGTAGTTATGTACATGTATCAAGGCTGTATGCATGGTTGTTTAATGTGTATGTACACAGGTAGACCAGATTAATGGAGAACATTCTATATGATATTAGATATAGTACATACAGGCTGACCAGATCAGTGGAGAATTTTCTACATGGTATACAATTTAGCTACAGTACATGTATGCATGTGACAGGAAATACATTATAGCTAACTCAATCTAGAATGATGTAACCCATTCCAGAAAATTCTAGTAAGTGCTGGCTGAGTGAGGCACTGCCCTTGTAGCCCAATGTGATTGGTAGTTAATTTTGGCAATGATGTTATGCACATATTAGGAAGTGAGTCATCCAGGATTCCTGGAATTTGGACTTGCTAGTATGTTCAGGTATGTGGCCCCAGGTTGGAGAAAATTAGAGAATGTACTAGAAAGGGGTGAATGGATAGTATATAAGCCGGAGAAATTCTGAGGTAGGCAGAGTACCCAACACCACTGCTCTGAGAGTTACGTCACTTCTGGCTCTGAAGCGACTTGTTATAGTCAGTCCTGTGTTACCTGCTGACCTGCTATACAAACTGTGTTCGTGGAGATAAGGCCTGGGAGACATTTTGCCTGCAGAGAATTAATTTGCCTACATTGGAGAGAGACTCCATATTTTAGTGTCAACGGACATTATTACGGCAAAGCTGTGACGGGCTGGATTCCTCGCTGGACATTATAAGTGAATCATCATTCAACGCCGCAACTGGACGTGGTCGTCATAACGTTTGAATTCTGCACGTTTCGCTGTGGACACATAACTTGGATTTTACCCCGGATCTAAACCTTGGACTATCGTAACCTGCACCTCTGGATTTACGTTGAAGGGATCATTCATCGGTGCATCGTGGATCATTCCTTTGTGCATCAAGCATCGTATTTGGACATTTCCAGGGATATTGCATGTACTAAGTGTAAGTGATTTCATTACTGATTTGTAACTGTTTCTATTGATCGTTATTGTACTGATGTGAGAACCGATCACGAGTCTGTACCCACAATATCACTGTTAATAAACCGCCTGAACATTAGTTGATTGTTTCTTTTGTGCGATCATTCTCAGAGTGATTTTGGTCGTAACAAAATTGGGGGCTTGTCCGGGAAATGAATTTAAAGCCAAAACTTAGAATTTGGAACGTTCCGGAATCCAGAATATTGGTACAGACAAAATACCAGTGAGTTGATTGTTCAATTGTACATTGTGTGTATACATTGTGACAATGTCAATCAGTACAATGGATGTTCAGGCATTTGTTCAGAGGACAGATTTGTCCCTCAAAGATTTGCAAAGGTTACGCAAATGTGATTTGACTGCCATTGCACAGCATTTGAATGTTGATGTTCCACAAGGTGTAAGAAAGGCAGAGATTCTTGACTTAGTAGCTGGTCACATGGAGCTCAAAGAAGAAATTCATACTCCAGATCAAGCTCAAATTTCAGATCAAACACGGCTTGAGCTTGCAAAGTTGGAAATGGAGAAAGAGAAGATGAGATTAGAAATGGAAATGAAGGAAAGGGAAAAACAAAGAGAAATGGAAAGAGAGAGGGACAGAGAACAAAGAGAAGTGGAAAGGGAAATTGAAATGAAGAAAATTGAAGTGGAGCAACAACTGAAATTGCGTGAGATGGAATTGACTCATGCACAAACGGTTGGAAATCGTGAAAGGGCTCCCTCTGAATTTGATTTGGCCAAGAACATTCGATTGGTGCCAAAGTTTGAAGAAAACAGAGTTGATGCATATTTTGTGTCATTTGAGAAGGTGGCTAACAGTTTGAACTGGCCACAGGAATTTTGGCCCTTGCTCCTTCAAAGTGTGTTTGTCGGCAAAGCCGCTGATGTGTACTCATCTCTTTCTGAAGAGCAATCACGTGACTATGCTACAGTCAAGAAAGCAGTGTTGAATGCTTATGAGTTGGTGCCAGAGGCGTACAGACATAAGTTCAGAAATTCGTACCGCAAACCAGGCCAGACACATGTTGAGTTTGCTCGTGAAAAAGAAATGATGTTTGATAGGTGGTACAGGTCCCTGAAAGTGGATCAGGATTTTGATAACCTACGTGAGGTTGTTCTCTTGGAAGAATTCAAAAAGAGTGTTGCTTTCAGTGTGAGGTCACATTTGGATGATCACAAAGTGACAAGTTTGCATAAAGCAGCCTTGATGGCTGATGAGTATGAGCTGACCCACAGAAATGACAACAGACCACCTTTCAGGAATTTCTCTGGAAATAAGAGAGACAAAAATCAGTCGAGCAATCCAAAGAATGCTGGTCCTGAAAAAGGCACGAGTTCTGAATCTTCATCGGCACCAAAGCCTCAATCTGACAAAGGGTCCAGTACAAGTGCAAATGTCATCAAATGTTTTCACTGTAACAAGACAGGGCATGTAAAGTCACAGTGTTGGAAGTTGCAAAACAAAACAAAGAAGGACATGGGATTTGTCATGTCAAAAAGTGTCCTACCCGAAAATAGTGTCCCTTTCAGTGAAACACAGGCCATTGAAAGTCGATCTCCCAAGTTCAAAGATAGGACTAAGCAGGTGGATGAGAGCTATCGTAGCTTTTTGTTTGATGGTGAGGTGACCCCATGTACTTCTGGTGAGGCAGGTAAACCAGTAGTCATCCTGCGGGATACGGGGGCCTCTCAGTCGTTGATGGTGGATGGTGGTATGACTTTTCCACCAGATAGTGCAGTGAATGCAAAAGTCTTGATTCAGACTGTTGATGGCAGTTATATGTCAGTACCACTGTATAGAGTGGATTTGAAGTGTGACCTAGTTTCTGGTCCTGTCACTGTTGGAGTTGTTCCTGAGTTGCCCATGGTAGGCATTGACTTCCTGTTGGGGAATGACTTGGCTGGGGATAAGGTGGTTGCGTCTCCAGTTGTTTCGGATAAACCAGTGGTGGTTGCTGAAACTGAGCAGTTGCAGGAGGAGTTTCCTGGGATTTTCCCAGATTGTGTTGTGACTAGGTCTCAGGCTCGTAGAGCTGTTCAAGATGATGCGGATTCTGTTGATGTGGAGGAGAATTCCGGTGTTTGGTTGGCAGAAACCTTTTTCAAGGATTTGAACGATGGGGTTGCTGTATTAGGCTCCGAGGCTAACAGTGATGGGCTGTTTAGCAAGTCTTCATTGGTTGAAGCACAGCAGGCAGACTCTGAGTTGAAAGGCTTGTCTCAGACGGCGTGTTCTGAGGCTGAGGCTGAAAAGGTCCCTGAGTGCTATTATGTCAAAGATGGCATTTTGATGAGGAAGTGGAGACCTCCCCATAGGCCAGCTGATGAGGATTGGACGGTGGTCCGTCAAGTTGTTGTCCCTCCCTGTTACCGCGGTGAGATCTTGAGGATTGCTCACGAGTTACCTGTTGGCGGCCATTTAGGCGTCAGAAAGACAAAGGATCGGATCATGAGGCATTTCTATTGGCCAGGGTTGAATGTGGATGTGGCTGAGTTTTGCAAGACTTGTCACACATGTCAAGTGGCTGGTAAACCACAGCATTCAGTGAAGCCGGCGCCATTGATTCCGATACCTGCGTTTGAAGAACCATTCAGTCGGGTTCTAGTTGACTGTGTTGGACCTTTGCCTAGGACTAGGTCGGGTCATAAGTACCTCTTGACAATCATGGATATGTCTACACGGTTTCCAGAGGCTATCCCATTGCGAAATATCACTGCCAAGACTGTGGTAGATGCTCTAGTGCAGTTTTTCACTAGGTATGGGTTGCCCAAGGAAGTGCAGTCTGACCAAGGGTCAAATTTCATGTCAGGCATATTTCAAGAGGTGATGTATCGTTTGGGTGTGAAGCAGCTGAAGTCGTCAGCTTATCATCCCCAATCCCAAGGTGCGTTGGAGCGCTACCACCAGACCCTAAAGACAATGATTAGGGCATTTTGTGAGGAGTATCCCGAGGATTGGGATAAGGGCATCCCTTTCCTGCTGTTCGCAACGAGGGACTCCCCAAATGAGTCGACGGGTTTCAGCCCATTTGAGTTGGTGTACGGTCATGAAGTTAGGGGCCCACTGAAGCTCATCAAAGAGAAATTCATGACTGAGGATGATGAGGTCCACCTACTTGACTATGTGTCAAAGTTTCGTGAAAGGCTTTCAAAGGCTTGTGAGGTAGCTAGGGAACACTTGAAAGTGTCACAAGATTCAATGAAGAGAAAGGCAGACAAAAATGCCAAAGCCCAAACCTTCAAACCAGGTGACAAAGTTCTTGTATTGCTGCCCATACAAGGTGAACCACTGAAAGCCAAGTTCAGTGGCCCATACTGTGTCAAAAAGAAATTCAATGATGTGAACTATGTGATCAGCACACCAGACAGGAGCACAGATCAGAGAATGTGTCATGTCAATATGTTGAAAGAGTGCTATGACAGAAAGTCAGTTGGTGTGACATAGATAGTGAATAGCACAGTAGAATTCAAGTGTGAAAAGTTTTCACCGGCATATCACTTATGTGTGTAGCTTATCCATTATTGACGTACATGCACTTTGAGTTTGACATGATTGTATAAGCTTTGAGAATCCAAGCAATATCATTGTAAATGGTATCCATGAAAAGAGAACATGGAATTAATGCAGCCATTTGAAAGGCATGTGATAGTATGTGATTATTGTTGCTTGACTTGGATCGTACCTGACATTCGTTGTAAATAACAATGAGAAATTGTGAAGGTAAAAGAAACCCTTGCTACGGCAAGGCTTTCTTTTTCCCATGGGGGATGGTGTCACAAATGTACACACAAGTAGTTATGTACATGTATCAAGGCTGTATGCATGGTTGTTTAATGTGTATGTACACAGGTAGACCAGATTAATGGAGAACATTCTATATGATATTAGATATAGTACATACAGGCTGACCAGATCAGTGGAGAATTTTCTACATGGTATACAATTTAGCTACAGTACATGTATGCATGTGACAGGAAATACATTATAGCTAACTCAATCTAGAATGATGTAACCCATTCCAGAAAATTCTAGGAAGTGCTGGCTGAGTGAGGCACTGCCCTTGTAGCCCAATGTGATTGGTAGTTAATTTTGGCAATGATGTTATGCACATATTAGGAAGTGAGTCATCCAGGATTCCTGGAATTTGGACTTGCTAGTATGTTCAGGTATGTGGCCCCAGGTTGGAGAAAATTAGAGAATGTACTAGAAAGGGGTGAATGGATAGTATATAAGCCGGAGAAATTCTGAGGTAGGCAGAGTACCCAACACCACTGCTCTGAGAGTTACGTCACTTCTGGCTCTGAAGCGACTTGTTATAGTCAGTCCTGTGTTACCTGCTGACCTGCTATACAAACTGTGTTCGTGGAGATAAGGCCTGGGAGACATTTTGCCTGCAGAGAATTAATTTGCCTACATTGGAGAGAGACTCCATATTTTAGTGTCAACGGACATTATTACGGCAAAGCTGTGACGGGCTGGATTCCTCGCTGGACATTATAAGTGAATCATCATTCAACGCCGCAACTGGACGTGGTCGTCATAACGTTTGAATTCTGCACGTTTCGCTGTGGACACATAACTTGGATTTTACCCCGGATCTAAACCTTGGACTATCGTAACCTGCACCTCTGGATTTACGTTGAAGGGATCATTCATCGGTGCATCGTGGATCATTCCTTTGTGCATCAAGCATCGTATTTGGACATTTCCAGGGATATTGCATGTACTAAGTGTAAGTGATTTCATTACTGATTTGTAACTGTTTCTATTGATCGTTATTGTACTGATGTGAGAACCGATCACGAGTCTGTACCCACAATATCACTGTTAATAAACCGCCTGAACATTAGTTGATTGTTTCTTTTGTGCGATCATTCTCAGAGTGATTTTGGTCGTAACACCTTAATACACTTGGGTCAAATCTTTCAACTTATTAAGGGAATTAGGAAATTAAAGGGGGAGGGGGAGGCAAGGGACGGGAAGGGAAATGTTAAATGGTACCTCAAATTGCATAATTAATGCATGTCGGTCAATTTGTTTGTGTGTTTGTGTGTTTGTGTGTGTGTGTGTGTGTTGGGTGTATAGAATATGGCGATAATGGGAAGTAGCCCTTTCTTGAATCAGTGCCACTTTATTGAGCTAGATTTTGTTCCCGAATTCTTGCCACGAGCCATATATGATACCAATGCAATGTACTGTGTATGAAATTCATAATGATTTTACTCCTAATTCTCATATGAATTTCACAAAGGGGTGGATAATATAACTAGAAAAGCACTCCGAGAGTGGAGACCTCCGCCAAGCAGTTACTTTCCACTAATGATCTTGCTCTACCACAGAGATAAGTGATTTTCACTCACTGAAAAATCCCCCGATTTCCCAATATAGAAGCCTCTGTTACGTCATAAACCCTCAGATGCGCGGCGCGCCTCTCCCCAGCAGATACTAGAGCACGCACTTTAGTGCGTGCATGCAAACCTCAAATACGCGCAGCCTGACCTCCCAAGTTCATTGACCCTACCTGCCAAAATATCAAAATCCTTCATAAATTCCCCCAAAATTCTCGTATCACTACCAAAAGTTAATTGTTTGTTACTCGTGTCATTCTCAACCTTTCCTGCAAGTTTCATCCCAATTCGTTGACTACTTTTTTAGTTACTTTGCACACGGACAAACGAACGAACGAACAAACCAACGGTAACGAAAACATAACCTCCTCCCTTGGTGGAGGTAATCAGTCTCACTATTGTTATCAAAGAATTCTACTAGTACTTGGTACCATTGTGATCACCATTATTATTGTTGACATCGTCATTGTTACCATCAGTGTCATTTTATGATTATCCTTGCTAAAAATTGCCCTTAACTAGGTAGAAGTTAGCTGGTTTCGTTGCTCTAATCATAAATACGCTCAGTGATATCCTCCCAGTAAATTGTCCACCAATCTGGTGTATCCCTCCAACTCATCACGTTGACCAGCTGGGTGTGGTTTTAAAAGCCCCCCACATTCCCGTCTGATACCGGCATATACCTCATTTCCAAAGCGGAAGGTCCCCCAGTGGATTCCCAGAGCTCGGCGTGCCTGCACGTCCTCCCGGATCCGCACCGCCTCGTCAGGGTTGCAGTGGACCTGGGCCTTAAACCACCTGGCCACGGAGATACCGTTTCCATGGCGAGGGATGCAGGGGTTGGGGGTGGGGATGTGGAAACCAGGAGAAATGAGAATTGAAGAGGAAAAGGAGGAGGAAGAGAAACAAGGCACAATAGAGGAAGACAAATGTGTAAGATGGAAATAGGTGTGGCCAAAAAGAGGAAGCAAAGTGGACAGCCGAAAATTATTGTAAGGAAAAAAAAGATGGAAAATATGATTGGATGGTTATCAGAATTAGAAATAAATGGAGAATGTGTTATAGAAACGCAACAGAGAATGCATAATGTAGATGAAAGAAGGAGCAAGAGTAGAGAAGCAATTCAAAGGAAGGAGGCAAGATGAGGGTAAGAGGGGAGGTGGTGGGGGAGGGGCAAAAAATGAAAGAGAGAGAGATACAAAATGGATTTAATGGCTTGCATAATTACCTCATATGTTAGTGTGTAAGTACCCCAATGGATCCCCAGGGATTTCCGTGCATTTACGTCTTGGTGGATTTGAACAGCTTCAGTGGGATCTACATGTTGGCCACGCATCACGTCCCTATACACAGAGAGAGATTCACACAGATAGAGAGAGAGAGAGAGAGAGAGTGAGAGAAGGTGCCACAATTCTACGAAAGGGAAATCATAGGATGCACACTTTTTGTTGAAAGATACATATGTAGTTACCTTCTTTTACACAGTGTTTACTTCTTAAGACTGTGTAGATGGAAAATGAGTATGCAATATAATGTGTATCAATTTGTTCCGAGTTTGTAATTAAACAGGAAATGCCTCGTATGTGTATAACCTCTCCAGGTATGCTTGAGATAACAGAAAGTTGATCTCTTGTGCAAATGAGAATGATCATGTCAAAGAAATTTATAGCAAATGAGAATTAAGAGCCAAGATTCATGAAAGTCAAATGCATGCAGAAGCTTTGTCTACTTATTGCACTGAATGCCAGTCACCAATTCACGAAAGTTTCATCCTGCGAAAAAGGCCATTGGCTCAAATTCGCAAAAATTTCACGCTGCGAATGTTTCTGGTTTTCCAGTATGTGACACCATTTTCTAAACTCAGCGTTCATGGCTACACAAGTGAGAATAATGGTAGCCATCTTCTGTGGATGTGCTCAAACATTCATACAACATTCCCGAGTTCACAAACTTCTACGAGTTAGGTAGAAACAGAAACCCCTTCAGAATGTGTATAGAAAGTAGTGACAAAACTACAAGCATAGATATTAACCATATACATCAGAAGAGAGAGAGAGAGAGTTAGTTAATTCAATTAAGCATCAACAGAAACTAAAGAAGAAAAGAGATCAAAATCAGGCTGAAATCCCCCCAAAATAAGCTTGGGGATCTCAATGTCAAAGGTATCATTCAAAAACTGAGATGACTTATTCATTTGTGATTCATATTCCTGTAGACATCCAGAGTAATTGGTTTTTTGCCAAGTCTACAAAGCCACCAAGTTGAAAGCCTGAATCAAGCATATCATTTAATTGGGAGATTAATGGCCACTACCCAACAGTGCCAGTGTAGGCTTGATTCACAGACTCTTTTTCCACTACTAAAAATGCATCTAGCTATCAACTCTACATAAAAAAGAAAAAAAAATCCTGGCTGTAGCATTTGCAAAATGTATACTACCATACTTGTTCCACAATGAAATTTTATACATTTTCAGCATGAGGAATGTGCTAAAGATAGAAATACGGATAAGATGGTGGCTAAACTGGAATGACATTCATTTGAAACCATGTCTAGAAAAAAGGAATGAGGGATTAGTGTGTTCAGGAAGGTCAACAATGTCAGTTTCCCCTGAGATGTCTCACACTGATATTTTTACACTTGCCCAACTCTAACGTAATACATTGTAATTTAGCAATTAGCAAAAAGTGAAACAAAGACAAAAAGCTAACAGGTCCTTTGTTCTTGTGGTGCTTGTTGTTTGATGTGTGCATGTGTGTTTTTGTTTGGCTGTGTTACTGTTTATTCATTCACTTTATCATTTTGTATCCATGTCATATCATAAAGAAGATACACACTGCTGTGATGATCATAGCAGAAACTAATCAAATTTGTGCTCGACCCCCTCCCCCGCCCCCCTCCCCTCAAAAAAAAAAAAAAAAAAAGAGTAAGAAGTAAAGACCAGTATGTGACTGGTAACGAGCATGAATGATTGCCACGGAGGATTATGAATAAAGCACGGGTGATTTCCTGCAAAAGGTGACTACCTCATTAATGGCTATGATCACAGGAGATTTACTCATTCATAAAACCAGCGATGGCATGCAAATCAAATCTTTGCATGAACACCCCTTTCACACGATCAGCCAGAGCACTTCAAGGCACCATTTCATAAAAAGTCAATATGATAGTAATTCTTGCTGGAATGGCAATTGTCATGGTAACGACAAGAATCCAGCTTCCTGATTGGCTGTTGCTATATATGGGAAGTTGCCACTCCAGCAAGAGTTGCTATCCCAACGTCTTTCATGAAATGGGGCCCAGGAGTGGCCCAGAAACATTCTAAATCCCAGTATGAAATCAACCTAAAAACTACTGTCCTCAATTTTTTTTTTTTTTTTTGGTGTCTACGTAAAAGCAAGCAGAATGTGGTGAACTCTATGCACTACGGGAGACTGGGGGTCATTCCATCATGTATTTTATCAGTGATATTCACTGACACATTTGCTCTCGGCAAATCAGATGCAAGGATTTCAGTAGCTTAAAACAGTTGTCAGTGACTGACAAGTTTCATGTAATGCTGCCCAGGGGGGTGTTTCATCAACGTTTGTCGGCGCTGACAACTTGAATCACCATAGTAACAATCAGTGACCAGAGCATCTCAGCCAATCAAAACCAAGGATTTTGCTGAAATTGGTCAGCGCCGACAGTTGTCGGCGCTGACAAGCGTTGATGAAACACCCCCCTGATCTTGTATTGTAAGTCAATCACTTCCATGAGATAGAGGGGGGCAGGATTTGCTTCTTTGTTATGTTTTGTTTTGTTTTGTCCCTGCATGGGTCTGGGCATGCATGCCTCAGGTTTTTGAAGGGACTTTAATTTAGACTGCTCCCAATATGTCCACTTTAGACAAGTAGAGCTGCAAAATCTGAACTCATAGGGAGTAGTGTGACTACAGCACCGTAGAACACATCTACTGCAAATCAAAACTTAACGTTATAAAAAAACCCTCAAAATGTCAAGAACATTGAGTTATGCTCTGATGGGAAGTACATAAGGATGAAAAAGGAAGGAAGACAGAGGGACTACTGATCTAAACTGATGTGAATTCCTCACTACACGCAGAGGTACCTGTCTTCCTAGCCACTTCACAGGTACCTTTTCTTTCCTTACAGATTTTATCCACCCTGTTACTCCCCCTCCCCCCACACACACACACTTGCCCAAAAAAAAATGACAACCAACCAAATCAAACAAAATACAAAAACTAGCACTACAAAAGAGAGGGTTGCTCCATCAACATCACATACAATATTTGTCTGTGTCATTTAAAAGTTTGTCAGTCTGTCCACACTTGTGTGTGTGTGTGTGTGGGGGGGGGGGGGGGTACAGTGGAGCAAGGAGCTGTGTGAATCAATTAGCAATTTTCTTATGGTTGTCTTACTACATGCGTCTCAGAAGAACGTGAGACCCTTGAGAAAAATGACTCACAAAAGACTGTTTAATGATGCCCCCGTAGCCTGCTTCAACCGGTATCATGATTATCTATTTGGGTGAGAACATTACCCCTATCATGGAACCGGAGCTCTGGTGAATACTTCTATGAAAATGGAAGGAATATGTAGGCCTAGAGACTGATCTAAATGGTATCCAAAATGTGATGGCAGTCTACAGGGGTTAATCAATTTCTTTGGCATGTGTAAAACTTCACTAATACCACCATGTTAGGGTTAGTGGCATTTCTGATATAATAGCAGCTGGTAGTACTGTTTTCTTTGAAAATGTCGTTTTCTACAGTTTTGTTTGAAAATGTCATTTTCTTTTCTGAAAAAAAAAAAGAGAGATCAGATACAGGTTTATATGCAGGGATGATAAAAAAGAGAGCAATTCCTTTTTTTCTTTTTCTTTTTTACTGTCATCAGAATTTAAAAAGAAAAGAGATATTTGGTATTTTGTAAGCACTGAAATTTGCATGACGATTTTTTATTTGCATGAATTTGGCAATTGGGGTTTTGATTGTGAAAATTACAGCGTGCCCCCCCCCCCCCCAAAAAAAAAAAAAAAATGGAAACAAAAATTTGCCCTACAGGCACTGTCTAAGGCAAGCACACTAGTGAGATTTGATCTAATGTTTTAACAAAACAGTTTGTTTAGAGATGTCACACTTCCTTCTGAATCTTTGTATTTTTGTTGTTGTTGTTGCAATACGATGATAATGAGAGGACCACAAAGCGTGCTATGCAGAACTCCCCAAAATGTCTGATCACCTGCCATTCTCCAAAATGTCTGTATGCGAAAAATATCAGCATTTCCAGTATGCAAATGAGCGAGAGAAATGGACACTAAGCCTCTCGTCAGGTGAATCAGAGATACCTGTCATCCATAAAATCAATTCCAGGCCTTGCACCCTCACAGAGGCCTCAGGCCTAAAACAAAGGCAAGCTGTTTCGATTCAAATGTCATGGAAGTAAATCCACTGGTGGTACGAAATCCCTTCCTCGACTGATGACGAAACCCTGGAAGAGGCTTTATGGGATCATCTCAGTGTTACAGCTGCTATAGCTTGAGGTTAGTGTCGTAACTGCGTTTAAACAATACGACAACAGTTTGCTAGTGTGCATTTGAAACAGGCTTTTCCCTTTGATGCCCATGAATTGGCCCATTCATTTTAGCAATCCATGGATTATATAAGCCATGATGTACTTTGAATAAGTGTAAATGTGACACAACTGGCAAATGAAAACATGATCAGCACTGTGATCAGCATTGATGATCAGCCATCTAAAGTTGGATGACGTAATTACTTTCTTTACAGCAGTTCCCATTAAAACCAGCATATGGCCATTTATTTTCTATGTACCCATTAGGGTTTTGGAGCCAGTGCCAAAGTGCTAAACTTCCATTGTTGCTTGAAATGACTGGAGACAGAAGACAAATAACCACAGTCCTTTTGTGAAAATGATTTCAGTTAGCAGGCAAACAAATGAAAAATGGGAAGTCGAGGGATTACGGAAACAATGGAAGCATTCATGCTCACAACACAATCTGTCCATCGCTCACTGGGCATTGACAATGGTGGCATGCCTATTGTGAAGAAATGTGAACATGTCACTCTACTTTGACTTGTCCTCTTAAAGGGAAAGTCTCTCCTGATATTACATTGCTTTGTATAAAAACAGAATATGCAGAGATCAGGGAAACTCCCCCCCCCCCCAAAAAAAAGAGATCAGATACAGATCAGAAAATATGAAGTGTAAAAGTTTAGGAAGTACTGTATAAAGACAAATTGGCAACTGTGTGAGATCCAGGTGGTTAATAGCATAAAAAAGGTGACTGATCGATTGTTCCTCCTGACAATTTTTTTTTTCAGACTTGTTCTTGGTATATGATAGGAATAGATATTATGTTTTTGCTGTTCTCCTCAGCAAATAAGTTCTGCCTGCACTCAAATATTTGAGAATAATCTAAATTAGTGAAATTTTGTTTCTGTGTAAAAAACAAAAACAAATGAAGAGCTGCTCAACACCTAGATCACAAAGATTTGCGAATTTGCTTTGCTCTCTAAACTTTTACAATTCATAACTTTTTAATGTATCTGATTTCAGTCCCAAATTCTCACTGATCTCCTCTGATTTTTCTGTTTTCAAACAAAGTGACATAATACCATGATGGACTTCTCCTTTAACTCTTTAAGAACCATTCCCAAGATGTTTGCATATGATCCCAATGGCATTTTGAGATACCAGTCCTGTGAGGGTTAAACACGTCATGACACTTTGTCACGAGGAAAGTGTTCATGGTTGTGACAATGTGACAGGTAACTGTAGCTTTCCCCAACTTTCCTGGAAAGGAAACTAGTGGATGCATTAAAACCATAACATGCACAGCAGGACGAGCTCAATGCATCATCCAATCAAATGACAGGTTGTGGAACAAAGGACGATGACAATGGACGGAATATGAGCAGCCCCACAACATTTCCATGACTTGTCAGTGTGATCGATCCCCCACCAGGTATTGGGGTAGACCAGACTGGAGGGGCCTTGTTGCACCCTGGAGTCGGCCGGCTCAGGGGTTCCTGCACACCCCATTTTCCATCTGTAAGCCTTTCATGCACTTAAGATTTCTTCTCTTCTTGAAACATCTGTAATATCCCTCATATTATGATTGGAAATGACACAGAGGCCTCAATCTCTTTGCATTGAGGGATTTTGTTTTTGTTCTTCTGTTAAAAAATGCATCATCTGTAGCTTGGAGCATGTAACCAGGGAGGTGTTCTCACTGATTCAAGACACCTGTCCTTTCATCTTTCTACCTTGACTATACCATCTATTAGTTATGACACAACACCCATTCTATCTGTAAAACAGGTGGTGGTCATTGTACAATTGTAGTCTCTGAAGAAGCATCCAATTGTCTACCTGCTTGTTTGTAAGGAACGGGGGGGGGGGGGGGGGGGGGTGGTGGTGGTGGTGGTGGCAGGGTGACTTGACTCTTTATCTGCCTCATAATATAGCATGAACTACACCCATCAAAGTCACTACTTATCATCGATATAATCAAATCCAACATCCATGAGATTCAAGTTGAAGACATGGACTTACTTTGAAAGTGATTGTGAATTTTCCTGGACATGTGATTTCGACAGGTGAAATGACATTATCTTGCTCACTGCAACCAGAAAGTCAAGTTTATTGGAGTTTTACTATTCTTCTTCTTATCAACAAAAAACTTCTCTAATATAGTATACAAATTTTACACTTTACAAATCAATTCAAAATACATGGCATCATTTTCTTCACCACTCTCTTAAATCCCTATGTACTATCCTTTATCAACTTGTATGCTGGAAATGGTTGTTTTCATATACTTTAAAGAAATGTTTGATAATGGTACAATTCAGGTCTTGGTGCAATGAGACAAACCTACAGATAGAATGACACAATAACAATTTCTTTATCCACACAAGCAATGCCGTCGTAAAAAAAGCATAAGAAATTGTCTTATTGGGTGCCTGTATGTGACTTCACTGAAAGTCATTGCTTTAATAATGAGAAAAATCATTCCACCCTTGAATCTTGTCTGCATTACTGATGACACTAGAGCTAACGTATGATTCACCTGTACCCCTCCCATACCAGGTATTTGGGTTAATCCCGGGCCAGTGCCATCAGAGGAGATATCTGGGCGAAGTGACTGTTAGGTGACGATGGCTCAGTTAATCCCTTAGATCCCTGACAAGCTAAGTGGGTGAGAATTAAGTAGACTTGTACAGTTTCATACCTGTCAAAAGTCCTCAAAGTTTTGGGGGTTCAAATTTTTTATTGGGAAGGGGTATGGTATTTAACCCATAACCGAGGACGGGCTGATTTTGCTACAACACGTATTTCCCCCATAGACACCTGCCTGAGTAAATTCGAGACTAGTCTTCAACAGGTTAAGTGGAGAGAGCTTTTCAAAGCGACACTACCAAAGACTACTTAAGACATTACAGTTGGTGGTATTGGCTCTATCTAGGACTGTAAGTCTAGTGCCCCATTTATACTGGGCATTTAGAGGCCTTATCCCATTGAGGACGAGCTGATTTCGCTACAACACACACTTCCAATTGACACCTGCCCAAGTATATTCTGGACCAGTCTTCAACGGGTTAAGGAGTGCCTCTGAGCTCCTCTGATCTCTGTATGAACAGACAATCGGGCCCTGGAGCACTCCAAAAGTTATGCCCCTCTCCGAGTCTAGGCTCAGGAGTGCTCCTGAAGTGCTCTAAACTCTGTATAAATGGTCACCGATGTTTAGAGCGCTCCGAAAGTGGAATGTGGTGTGCACTGTGCATACAGTTTGAATGTTTAGAAGAAGTTATGTTGTAAGTTAGAAGGTTATCATGACAGTTATATCTCAGCCACCTTAAATGTGATCTTAGGAAGCGGTGATTCTCTGTATGAACAGACTCAGAGGGGCATAAGTCAGCTCCTGGGCCTGACTTTGTGTATAAATGGGGTATAGGATGCAATATACGTACTAATGTAAGGCTTTGCCTAAGCTCACCATGCAATATGAAACATGAAGACATCGCGTTACTTGACACTGACATGAATCAAACTTATATTTGCCATACACTCGCTCTACTGCGTAACGGAAGCATGATACATACCATTTTGTTCATAAAGTGAGATTCTTGTTTACACTAAGCCTGTCTCACAAATATTTCGAATCATGTTTTATTTCATGTAATCACTTAAGAACAGTTCAATGCGCAAATAACTGCCTCTGGTGATTTCCCCTAAGTATGCCACAGCTCAAATGTTAAAAAAAAAAGGAGTGTTGGGCAAAATGAGTAAACAAAACAAATTCAACAGGAGAATTTGCACAGATTACTTCTAGAATTGCCATACCACCCCCATAAATCAAGAAGAAAATCATGCCAATGTGAAATTCCTACACTTTGTAATCAGGTCAATCTTTAAAGATCCTTTGCGGGAAGTGAGTAATGGTGATACTGTATGTGGTGTCAATGAGTGAGGGTTTCAACACCACTTCCATTTTTTTTTTTCCTGCAGAAAGTGTGATAAAAATCCCTCCTACTGATAACAGGACCAAAAAGGCATGGGGACAAGATATTTCATCACACTTACATGCTGGCCACCAACCATATACATCAAAATCACTGAATGTTCTAAAATTGATGTGTTCCTTCTGGCTTTCAATCAGATATTAAGCTTACATTCCCTCTCTTGTTAAAACCATAAAAAAAAACCCCGTAAAAATTAATTCGGATTTCTTTTTCTGTCCACGGGTAACAAGAATCATTCTGTAAAATAGAATTTGCTTTCTGCAGACAGCAATCAAATATCGTGTGAAAGTATTCTAGAGGATGAACACATATAACCTGAATTCATTTTCTGTGGAATAAGGCACTTTCTGAAAGATCACATTCATTTGACATTATGAATTTCATATTTCTTGTTTAAATTAATTAGATGCAGTGATTCAAATATCATGAATAATAAAAATTTACAGGCAGGCTAACAGCTCTTTTCTCACAAACTATAGGCAGGGTCACATAGCTCTGAGAAAGAAATGGACCTAGGGGAAGCTTAACCCATTCAGGTCGACTCCCGAGTATACTCGGGCAGGTGTCTATGGAAAATGCGTGTTGTAGTAAAATCAGTCCGTCCTCGGCGGGTTAATGTGGCACAAAAATATAGAAGACAATCATTAAACTCAGATTCTTACATGTCCATTAATGTGTTCTATGCAACTTTCCTATCGTTACAATAGACCTTTTCATTCATGGAAACTTCAAGGGACTGAACAGCTTTTTCATGGATGAAAGGATATTCAGGAGAATATTTGGAGTTCTTACTGCCCAACTCATGCTACTGTTGATAAAAGTAGAGCAGGGCTCCTCAAAAGATGACATCTACTCCTACAGACCACATACATACAATGGTAAATTTGCCTTGGTTCACCCCATACAGGAGGTCTCTCAGAATCAGATAGAGTAGGTACAGGACCTCAGGAGTTCAGACGCATTGAAGGCTTGGGAAGGAGAGGAAGAGACTAGCCTGTGTCACAGTCATTTGCGTGCCAACATCAATTTCCCTTCCCTCGTCACTTGGGGGATCGGTTTAAGAGGGGCATGTGGGGGGGGGGGGGGGGTGAGGTAAAACATCTACTACATTATTCAGTGAAGAAGTATGCATCACAGTGAGATATATCAGTATTGAATCAGCTTTCTTTGTAGATTTTTATCGCTACAAACTCTGTCCCCGACACCTTAGGAAGAACAAATTGAATCAGATCTTATTCCCGGAAAGGTGACCTCCAATTCGTCTACTCATTTTTCAAAATTTCAGCTGCGTCCTTGCATTGTTTCAAACTAAAATTTGATTCATTTGACTTAGGACTGTTTCAAAGAGCAGTGCAAGACAAAATGTTGAAGAAAACTGGAATGTGAAATTTTTGCTCTAATATATCACAGGCAAGTTGTAAAAGGAAGAAATAAAATGAGTGAAATTGTGACAATGCTTTGGCCACGGCTCTTATCTCATTTGATATTTTGGTTCTAAAATCTCAATAATCTCTTCTTTTTTTTTGCTGTGAAATTTTGGCATACGTACAATCAAATATTGTACTGCCAGAGCAGAAATAGGTGCATGTTTGAAGCTCTGTTGCCTCAACATCAATTCATTCTAACAGTATAGAATTATGTCACCTCTGTCCATGTTCCATTGGCAAAAAAGTCGACAATTGGCAACGTAAGGACTTATTTTTTTTTTGGGGGGGGGGGTGGCGACACAAAAATGGTAACTGCTCTGATGCACAATGCATTGCTTCATACACTTTATAACACAATTTTTCCTCTTTTTTTTTTTTTTTTGATCAGAGTTAATCTGCCTCACATGGATATGAGATTTTAGGTATACTTCAAAGCCTGGATGTCAACACACACACAAATCTGACACCCCCCCCCCCCCTCCCCCAAATAAAGTCAAATTTAGACAAAAGCTGCTCAGTTTAAACTGGAGGACCCAAAACAGGGTCCCTAATTCAAACCTGCTTCACTCATTGGCAGATGACTCTCTATTCACACCAAAAATATGAGCTTGAATGTTTGAATCAAAATCGGGTCACACCTGCCGCTGTCCCGCATTTCGTAATCCTGATCCCAGCTACGAAATGCATTAGATTCAAGTTCTAGCTAACAGATAATCGTGCCCAACCTTTTCCCCACACTAGCAGTACATTACGGCATACCCGGCAGTAGACGGGCAGAAACACCTCGCCATGCTGTGGATAAAACATGGAAGATGAGGATTACAGTGGGGAATAAGGTCAAAAGATCTTATCGAGATCACTCCTTCAGGTGTGTTTTGGCAGGCGTATGTCAAGCACCTCTCTTGGTCGATAAAGATCAGGTATTCCTCTGTGTTTGGTGTGTATACCCTGACCCGACTGTACTGTCAGTTTACTGCTTAAATGCAATATACCTCTGATGCGGTCTGTCACTGATGGATTTCATTTCACTGGTCATTAGACCTAAACACAATCACAGTCTATCAGCATAATATCAAAATCGTCACAAAAAAAAAAGATGCTTCATCATCACTCTCACTTGTCTTTCTCCTTTTTTTTTCACAGCTAAAATGCTCTGATGTATTTTTCTTTTTAACTCTTAAATTGCACTCATGTTTCAAGGAAGCCATAAAAATCATATGCTCTGGTTGATTGTGAACATTGGTGGCACTGCAGCTGCACAAATGCTAGAACAGTCTGGAAGATGATCCATGAGGTTAGTCAACGATAATAAACAAGTTTGATGGTTTGTCTTTTGTTGGCAGTCTCCGCTGCAAAGTTTCGGGAATATATATTTTCACGCACACAGCTGAAGGCTTTACCCTTATCAGCTCAAAGTACAGTATGACCGACATACACATACGTGTATCCACTCATGGTTATAAATGACAAATCTAGCACCTTTTCATCTACATACATGTCAAGTTATACATTCACATTCACTTTTGGTTTCGTTTCTCCTTCATTGTACATTAATCAATCTCAAGTGGCCATTTTCTTGGTCTGTTTCCTTTCTTTGTTTCTTTTGCAAGTATGTGCTCTCATATAAGAACATAAAAAGTGACTAGTTCAATGAGAGTGCTTGATGAATGTAACTGTTTATAGTCCTGATTGCCTGTGTGCTTTGTGAATGTCTTAATGTAGCATAGAATTTATACTGCAAGTTTGTTGAGTCATTTTAATGTGAGACACTATATATTTATATCCTGCATGTCATTTAAATTTCTCATTCATCTACTATCACTAAAACAAGAACATACAAAAGAATCCATTTAATTCTTTAATCTCTTATCTAGCAATGTATTATTTGCTGCCTACATAATAAGTAAACTACACTCGGTCTCTTTACTACTACTTGTCTTGAGGTTAACTCAAAACTTATCAACTTAAGCCATATATTCCTATTGTTTGAAATGCAGAAAATAAATCAAATCAAATACAGATATATACAATTAATATTTTACTGTGATTTATATGTGACATCATCAGAATAATACTTGCTTCATACTTTCTAAGTAAATACCTTTCGACAGACACATATAAAAAGTGGCCTACATGTTAAATTAAAAACAGCAAATGATTCAGATATTGGTCCCACAAGGAAGTGCTTCCAAAAATGCATTTCTCAGGGATGAATAACATCTGTTTTATTCAAAACTTAGGGGAAAATTTGACTCAGAATTTTAGCATACCTTGGTTCATATGCTCCAATGGGGATGGCAGCCAGATCAAAAGGCCCATACCGCCTCCCAATCTCCTCAAAACCGCGACAGTACCCGGTGTCCCCGGCAAAAAAGAAGCTATGGTTGGGGCCCATGATGCACCACGATCCCCACAAGGTCTTAAACCTATCTGTGGGTGTACGCTGCCCCCAGTGTTGGGTTGGGGTGAAGGCAAAGGTGACATCACTGTGTTCTGGGATACAGTTCTCCTGCCACCAGTCCATCTCAATGACGTTCTCGCATCCCATGTCCGTCATCCAGTCCAGGAGGCCCAGGGGCACAAACCATCTCAGCCCAGAACCAAAACGCTCGTTGAGACTCGCCACCGACGGGGCATCAAGGTGATCAAAGTGGGAGTGGCTTATCACCACGGCGTCGATCTTGGGGAGGTCCTGGACGGTGCAGGGCGGAGGCCGGTAGCGCTTGGGACCGAACCAAGACACGGGGCCGCATCGGTCACTGAAGACAGGGTCTGTAAGAACCGAGATGCCATCAAACTGAACAAGGGTGGTCGCGTGGCCGATCCACGTAACCCGAATCCCAGCGATGGGTGGGACTTTGATTTCATCTTGGTCTGGTTTCAGCACAGGCAACGTTTTGTCTAGGACCTGTGAGTGAGAGAATGATAAAACAGTCATTAAAAAGTTAATATCTGTATCTAAATCAATCACAGCGAAGATAGAATCAAGTAAAACTCACTACATCCTTTCATAGGTGAAGCCCGTTTAATGACTTATGAGATCTATTGAAATGTGAAAAGATTCATAAAGTAACATGAGTGAGACAGTCAAGAGTTTATTTATTTATTTTATCAGATGAGGTAATTTTCAATTTGCTAGTTTACAAAAGCAATAACATGATCACTATAATGCTGCCGATTTTTAATAACGACAAATTCCAATTTGAATAAGTCTCTTACCTGTCCATTAGCATAAGCATGCCTTTCACCACACTTAAATTGATCTATTACCATCCAAACGATCACAAATTGTCTAAGCATATTAACAATCTGTCACTTGCATAATTATCCGCTTCCTTCACTTCATTATGTCAACCTCTCATAATGAACACATCTTTCGTTAGAAGGTGACAACGGACGGCAGGAAATTCAATTAGTGGCAGATGACCCGTAGGAATTTTCCCTATGGTTGTTCTTTCCAGTCGCGTTATCTTTGCGACCTCATTGAGAGTTGACTGATACTGGTCCTGCCAATTTCTGCAGGAAAACGTCTGCTACAAAAACGTTCAGGCTCTCCTAACAAACTGCAGCATGTCATGCTAAAACCAAATCGCCTTGACTTGTCTTGACTCACTGAACGGTCAATTCTGTTCTTACACTCAGAGAATATGTATGTAAAGATGCCCATCTTGCTGCTATGTAATACCCTGATGATATCATACCAATTATTAAAGGTAGAACAACTGCAATAACCAAAGTAGGTGATTTTGATGGGAAAAAAATACTAAACATTTAAAGAAATCTTAATCAGGGATATAAATCTAATTATTTTGCTGTATTTAAGTAAAGACTTGCAATACTGGCAATTGTCTGAGTAAAATCATCTAACAAAATAAGAGGTTTTAAAGGCTAGCTGGTGTCATAAACATTGAAAGCTATAGACCAAGTAATAGTGTACAGACTGCCATTTGAAAGCTAGACCAAGTAGTGTAGAAACTGCTCCTGTGAAAAATTGGAAAGAGCAAAGGAAAACACCTGTTGTTGTTTTATTTTGCCTCTCTATACTCATTTGCAATTAAAACCGTTTGATATTCTCTTGAATGAAGGGATAATCTTCAACTTAAGCTCGAGGCACTCATAGTATATGGCCGTCACAGGTGATTAAATTGATTCGGTCTGCTACGAGGTTAACAAACTCTGGAGACTCCCATCTGCTGGTGTTTCTACATTCACCTCATCCATGTAAAAAAAAAAAAAATGCACTTTTTTGAGGGTGTTCCATTCTCTCGGGGATTTGAAATGTGGTTTGACTTTTTCAACCTTTCCCTCTCTTGCTCTCCCTTGCTTTTTCACTCGACTCTCTTTCCCTCGATCTTCCTCATACTCTGAAGTCGGGGAGTACGAACGATCAAATGAATGAATCAGATCGAGAGATGGCAGAGCCCGCCCTACAGTCTCAGACATATGAATCACATCACTGGAGGTCGCAGGATGGCTAGCTCCATCCGGACATACCAAGAGTCCTCCTCAGATTGGACGGCTTTGATAGCGATGCACTTTTCACCCACACTTGAGTAGGGCACACATAAGAACTTCAAATGCTCTACGAAGCTAACTATGAACATGAGTGTCAATCAATAAATCTACTTGCTACCTGTAATGTTTAAAGTCTTAAATGTTTAATGGTTAAAGTCCAAACTCAAGTGGTTGATAAGTTAGTAGTTGTCATAATGATAAGGAATGTATCAAAGTGACATTGTAATAACTAATGTTAGGACTTGATCAACACCAAAGCACAATTTGTCATTGTGACAGTTACAAATGGCTATGGTTACATTGCTCTGTGTGCTTTTAGTATGACTTTTAGAAAATGGATGAAAATTCTATATCTGAACTCCAATGGATGTCTACTTTTTAAGAAGTCATATAGACAGTAGACTTTTTATGTCAAATTCATCTCTGAATTTGTGTAATTATGAAGGTGTGTATGAAACAAGCACAACCTTCAAAAATAACTGTTCATACATGTACGTCGTTGTTACATCAAACTCAAATGCCAGCATGGAAAGTGCCTGCCTGCTTCGCTATCCTTGGAGATGAATTTAGATAGCTGAGGCATCATTCACACAGAATTAATGTCAAACGATATATGTTCCAGATAAATTGCATGCATGAGAATCACTCATCCTCTATTCTGAGCTAATTCATAACCTCTAAGACACATCTAATCAAATTTCCTCCCGTGGAGCAGATTGGTAGCAAAGCCGAACGGTTTGGCACAGGTGAATTTTCTCCATGCACTCTGAATCATTCCCCTGGCTCTTATGGATACATACAAACATCAACATAACACAAACAAACACAAACACACACAAACAAGCACACATGCAAACACACACACACAAACAAACACACACACACACAAACAAACACACACACACACTTTGTTTCTGTCTGAACATACACATACTGACAGACATATAAGCTGTACACAACATACCCCCTACATTATAAAGGACATGACTAGGCAATTTGAAACAATTAAGTACTTGACAAGCATCGCATTAATCACTTTCAATGCTATAGAGAGAAATGAACCCCACAGTCACAAGGACAGAAGGAGATACGAGGGAAATATAGAGAGACTGGGGGATGGAAACATGACAGATAGTGCACATAATAGACAACATCAAAATATGTCTATATTGATCAGAGAATTTCAATCTATATTGTGCATCTATCTTGATTGAAATAGCATCTACCCTTGAAAATATGTGCTCAATGATATTCATCTTTTTTTCCTTTCCACACTTGCCTGTCATGGGGAGTAAATTAATGTCATTTCTGTTTGGTAACTGCAAAGTAGATAACCTTCAATGGATAATTTTCACTTGCAAAAATAACATACTTTCAAAAATTGTGTTTGCATATTCTATACCTAAGCTTTACAAACTGCATGACTAATATTGATAGAGTAGGTAGTTTGGTTGCATGTATGTTTTCTTTTTCTTTTCTTGTCTAACAAGCACATCAACGTACAACTGGTACAAAACAAAGACCGAACAATAGAAGAACATTTGATGTGACAAACTGTACAACAATCCTTTCATTATGCTGTTTTGATGACTTGTACTCACTCTTGTTCTGTAGACAATAGCCACTAAATCAATTTTAACATTACAGTTCCCTAATGGCACGGAGCCTTGTTTATAACTTACATGGTACTTCATACTTCTTCCAGGTCTTTGCTCTCATTTGGACCCAGAAGTTGCATTTTTCTTCTTGTCTTGATAAACTGACTTACACCTCACACTCCCTCAAAGGCCTAGATCTTGTATTAACTCCTTCAGATTCATTGGTATTGTGGCTGTATACAAAGTCAACTAGATTACAGACAGGTAATCTTGAGAGAGTTAACAAGTTCATTGAACTTTGATCCATGGAGGTTCAAATTTCCACTTTGACCCCACCTGTTTCACTGTAATCTTAAGTCTCATGTTGAGTTGGACAATACTGCCCCCTGGAGGTGTAGTCGATACAACTTCGAATCACTCTTTCCTAAATGCTTGTGTCTCACACTTTACTACTGATGCAAACGTCACAATGACCCATATATCGAATCTCTGTAGCCCTTATATCACCCTCACCTGTATCTTATATTTCCTTATGCACACTTGCGCTCAATTCTGACCTTAACCTCATACTTCCTATGTCCCACTCCCTTTACGTTGACCTGACACTGCAGCTCCCTATAGGCAATATTTCTATTTCTGAACCATGCAGCACACTTTCCTACAGGTGGCAGCCTTCATAATTACCTGTGCATGGGAGTCCCTTATATAGGGTTTAACTCTCAACCTCCACCTACAGTTGGAGAATAAAGGCCATAAGGTTTGTTAAATTCATGATCAAAGTGTCACAGTCATTGATCACTCATCTAGTTGATGCCTAAGCCCTGGTGCATAATAGTTGAGATTAAACGTAAGTCAGAATATCAAGCGTAAGTTCCGCTGTACTCCATTGTGATTGGCTGATGCCCGACTTATTCTGCCTAATATTTGATTTTCTGACTCATGATTGATTGCATCTTTTTGTGCAACAGGGCCCTGCTAATTTCTCTAGTGTGTATGTGTGTGTGTACGCATGTTGCAAAATTAAACACACACACACACACACACACACAGAAAAAATAAATCAGAAGCTAGGATGGAGTAGCATATGATATTCTTACAAGTCATCGGTGTAACATTTATGTATATGCCAATTCTATTTCCATCGGTCTCTGATTGATGCCATTCAAATGAAGGTTTCTTCTCACATGGATGTCCTCACAGTTTCTTTTCAGTCCCTCTCATGTAACAGCTAGCATCACTAATGTCACGGTCAAAAGCATTCTCTGAGGTATCTTCCTTGCATTTCATTCATCTCTCTCTCTATCTTTTCTCTCTCTCTCATCAAGGGGGAAATCCAACCATTACGCAAAGTGACAACATACACGGGACTGCAAGAAGTGTTATTCACAGGATACGGACACGACACGGCCCGACCATTCCCCTAACATCTCCAGCTGACACATTTCATTCTCAAATCCTTGACCCTCATCCTAGAGACAACCCTAGAGACAAGGAGTCGAGCGAGAGGCCTGGGGGATAGACCGAGGGAAGTTAGGGTTAGTCACTTGCTGGATGTCAAGACCCCCTGTGATGGATGCTGGTAGTATTGGATTGACGGAAGCCGAGCCAGGTGGTTAGTCAGAAAAGTATAAATATTGAAAATGGCCTTCCTCATCTGTCCCATATATATTATTTAGCCTTGATGCATCTATTCCTACACCAAAGGTCCAAGCTGGAAAGGAAGTGTTTGGCAGCTGTGTGACTGAGTGGTGAATACTTTTCCCATTTCCTCTGGACATGAATCATTCCTTTGAGTGCTTGATCCAAGCAATGTCATTGGCAGGAGGGAGGGACAATAAATTAAGAGAACTTGTAAAATTTGTATCTATTAGTTTAACTCATTTTCTGAAGCCAAGGCTATGTGTATAACTATGTTGAATGTGAAAAGTTGTAAGAACTCTTGCAAGCAGAGGTCAAAATATTTCCAGAATGTTGATTTCTCTCAGAGCTAAATGCTAAAAGAGGTAAAAGGATCGGAAATCTGAATCCCCTATCAATTTACATTGGGAACAGGATATCATGGAACTGGATCATTAAATGCTTCTGATCATACATAATGCATACTTAGTTCCAGCAATCAATTGCCTAAACCACCAGTTCTCAAGAGATTTGCTATCTTTGTGAGTGAAGTGACAGATAAATCACATGGCGGAAACTGCAAAATTTAGAGCCAGTAAAAACTGCCACCAGTCATGCATATATCTATGTGCTAATTGAAGATATGATTTTCCACTCCCAGAAGGCTGATAAAGATATTTAAACTCTTTCCCTCCAGTATCCAACATCAAATTAAGTCTATCAGTATCTCCGACAATCTGCGTACACACAATGTCAGTGGCATTGCGGAATGATGGTTGTAAGAGAATTAAGATAATTACTAATATGCACTAACACCAGTCTTATGAGCTTGTATCACAGGTTTGGTGCTCATGTGACTGAGCACAGGATTGCAGTGCATTATGGGTAAAAAAAGAAAGAGTCCAGTCAATTTCTGCATCTCTCTTGAAGATATACAGTCAAAGAATAAAGATTGAATAAAACTGATAGCAATAAAACTCCTGGGAATGAGTCTCAGATAGTATGCCACTATTAACAAGGGTAGAACACCATATGGATTGAACTACAAAGGTAAAATCATGAAGAAAAGGGTAATCATTACATGCTACTGTGTCCTACATAATAAAGCATGAACAAGTGCCAAGTTTGTTTGTTTTTTTACCAGCAACAACTTTCTTCAGGTATGACCTTGGAATCATAATTGTTCAGTGCGTCGGCATTCCAATTTCACAATTTGGTTTTAATGAAAAACTGACTGCCTTGAAGGAGAAAACAAACACATGACTGGTGCATAAGTTTTCCATGCACTATTATATGTGGCACTTGCCCATGGATTGCCTTGAAGGAGAAAACAAACACATGACTGGTGCATAAGTTTTCTGTGCACTATTATATGTGGAGACAATATGGGTTATTTCATGCTTCACTTGCCCATGGGGTGGCTTTTGTAGGTCTATGTAGCCCTATAGATGCGAATTAGTGGCCCCTTCCCCTGAATAACCCTTCTCTTCCATAAGGATAGATTACTGTGATTCCTTTTTTTTTTTTTGAAGTCCCCGAAACCTTTGGATGAAATCAGCATTGGAAACATCTCTTTTTTACTTGGTGCAACTCCTTAGCAACAGAATTCACACTGAAAAATTGCAATTTGAATTTGAATGGTAATATTCCTACACCCAACAGACTTCAAATCTCACATAATCTAAAGGGATCCACACACAGCACCTAACTCTAGTTTGGTTAACCATTGTCTCATCGAATATCATTAGATTACATCAGAGCACTCACAAAAGTGCTTTATTCAAGCACCGGATATGAAATCAATGAGTTTTGCTACAACCTTCACGGTGCCTCACGAAACATGAGGTTTGTATTCAATTTAATATGTTGGGGCACAAGAGTTTTTTTTTTCACCCTAAGCTGCCACAAAAAGAGACTCGAACAGAAAGAGTGTTTGCGAGAGAAAAAGGAAGAGAGGAATATGCTGATGAATAAAGCACTTTGAACTGAGTAATTTCAGTGGTCAAAATATGAAATCCGACAGCTGGCCACAATTGACTGTGGAGATGGGACTTATCAAATTCGGAATGGATTTGCCGCTTCATTAGAGGGCAAATTCCATTTGGTGTAATTCATTGGTCATCTCCCTCGCATGATAAATTGCAGAGCTCTGAGATCTTTCCTCTCATAGGGATTTGTAAATATACTCTGTATGAGATGGAATGAATTGTGATTTGTGGAATGCAATTTGCACAAATGGCATGCAAGCACAGAGTCAGCAACATTAGGCACAGGCATATCCACAGGGTGCACCTTGGGGACCTCAAATTTTCCCCATTCGCATTGGCCATTTGGGATTTCCTATCACTTCATTTTTATTTGACAGTCACAGTAATATAGTCTGTAATGAGACCTGCAGTGATCACTCACTTTCTTCAACAACAAAACACAAAACCTGTGATTGCTGGGGAAAGTTACAAGCAAATCCATCCAGCTTTGGAGATTCATTATTTAGGTATTTTATTTCCAAGCAGTTGCTTTCAAACCTTTCTCTTTTGAACCTCATGTCTCTTGTAATGATGCAACAAGTGCTACCATAAGGACTCAATACTGTATTGATAGTATTTTATGAGATATCTTCCATTAGAAGAAAACCAGACACCAAAGCCATTTGAGCTGAACTCCTAAAATGGCCGTTCACTGCACAGGGAATGATGTCATATCTGCCTAAGATACGTCATCTGACAAAATACTCACGCAGTTTTGTATCACAACGTGACTGCATGTACAGAAAAGGTGTTAGTAAGTTCACCTTTACAGATCATTAATGTGAGTTTGTTGATCAAGACCTGCATTTTGAAACAGGGAAAGACCAGGATAGCCAAAAGCTGTACATCACAAGGAATAACCACAAAAGATAGACCCTTTTCAAAACCCCTTTTGACAAATGATTTCAGAGTGTGGGAAAATCAAGCTGCCTAATATGGCCTTACAATGCATACATCTGAATTACTGAGTTTCACATCAAGCAATTGAACCCTGCCTGTCACAAGTGAAATTGAAACCCTACACAGTTATAATAAAATTGTACTAATATGAACAAAGCATTTCATCTCGGGTAAATTCCACTCTAGTCCTTTAATAACATGGATACAAATATTTGCAAGGCTGGTATCGGCTTTTTGTGTAGTTAGTAAAAAGCAGGATGGATTGATATTTTAGTTTGGAGGTTCCTCAGAAATCAGAAACTTATGGATATGATCTAGAATTGCATACAGAATTAGATTTACAGGGTGTTAATCCTTGCAAATTGCATGATCTTGCCCTGCAGAAGTATTTGACCTGGCTTTTGACGACATTGTCTGTCTGCAGCCATCATGTGAGAATGAGGACATCCGACCAATGACACGTGGGACCTGCTACCCTCAAACTGCTCAAAGAAGAAATGTTTCGAATTTCAGTTCCATTTCAATTTTTCCCATTCTCACAGCTTTTTGACAGTACCTTGTTTGTACCCTTTGCTGAAAACTAAAAGGGCCAAATGAGCACAGAACAACACACATATTTTTGGTAACTTCTTCTAAAATTCAACAAATTTGGATAAATCTTGGTCCTCTTCTTCTAGCCCTTGCAAAAAATGATATGCAACTGCTTCCATTAAAGAACTTTGCTTCTCTAATTGTAAACTGCAGCTAAGCATCCTCCTTTGCTGAGAACCTCTCATGAAAGTGGTTTCTATGAAATGTGAGCAGATTGTTGAAAATATCATCCTTTCTAAAAAAAAAAAAAAAGACAGAAGAATACAAAGCAAATTCAGCAAAGGCAATAGTCTCATTGAAAGAATGTGATATACATCGTCGCCGGTCACACGAACCGACGAATCACTTGATTTGGGGTCAAATTTTCGATTTTGAGATTTTCAATCATTTCGATAGTAGACATGCCATACTACATATTCTGAAATTCTCAGTGTGTAATTCGGTGTAATTTTTACGTAGTTATCACTTTTGTAGAAGTATGTAATTCCATTTGTGAAAATTATATGTTTTCCCCATAGACGTGTGTGTTAAACAATCAGGTGATTCGACGGTTCGGTGACCGTGCGTACTAGTACGCGCGTACGCGCGGTCACCGAACCGACGATTCAGTGTCCATTGACTTGCGTGTAATTTGTGAGATTCAACAGTTCATTGACCGCGCGCACAGTGTGCGTACTATGTAATACATGTGTTGACAATGACAACACTCAATGTACATGTACATATGGACACACATGGAAAATGACAACATTCTTTGCAGATCGAAAATACATGCATGCAGCTCTTTGACGATTTCCCGCTTATTTGTTAACAATACAATTCGATAAAAACTTCACAAGTTAGAGCAAGAATTGAAGTCTGATGTACTACAAAAATAATTGGAAATTATAGACATGAAAGTGTAGCAACCATAAGTCAAAAATGGGTTAACTTCAAAGTTTCAACGCGATTTTCTCGAACTGTCATTCTTACGCAAACCTGAGGGATTCGTCGGTTCGTGTGACCGGCGACGACATGGTGCTGTTTAGATATTTATATTTCCCAAATACAATGTTATGCCCTGCTTGCTCTCAATAGAAAAACAAAATACATGCCTGTGTAATATATGATTAAAGAGTGCACGATGACCCGATTTGGTATGATATGTAATTGCTACAGGAAAATGACCTATTATGCATTTATCACAATTATCAACCCTACTGTGGATTTCACAGTGAAAGATTCCAAATTATCCCTTAATCCAGGATTGACTCAATCTTAGATATCAACAGACGAGTTCATGTGTGTGCCACCGTCATATCGGATGATCAAATGTCACAGTCACGTACGACGTATTGAGTATGTCTGATGGCTTGGTATATGACAGCTTTCAAACTATAGTGCAGGACACCCCTCTGACTCAATTCCTAAAATATGAGGGGAAAGTGGCAGGATTATTTTAGTTTCAACTAAAAAATCATCAAATCTTAAGAGTTTCATCCTAAAACTCTAAACTAAAGCTCATCAATGACCCGGAGTATTATGTTAAATATGAAGCATCCAGACACTACAGCTGGAAAGATTTGAATTCTCCGCTGTTCCAAATCACAGCACATTTCTTGACTGACACCTTAAAGCCCGACATCACAAGATCTGGGTTCATCCCCTAATCCAGTCAAAGACCCAATTCGCAGCTTTGGTCTACAAAAGGGGAAAGGAAAGAATCCTCTGGGGGGCTAAAAATACACGGGGCATTATCTGTGGAACATGGGCCTCCAGCGATCTGCCCCACCACGTGGTGCAATCAGACACCGAGACGAGGAAGGCTGCGAGACGTTCCAGGCCACAATCGTCCCGAGGAGATGGCAAAAGGGATGATAAACCATCAGCACGCCTCATCGGGGCTTTGTCTCCCAAAAGGGGCATACAAATTGTCTTCATAGGGACTACAATACCCACCTAGGGGAATATAGGGTGAATTACCCCGGTTGTTGAGAAAGCATGTTAAATTCAGAAGCAATCATGTTTGTCACTTGACGTCATGCTGAAAAGGGAATCCAGGGTGAAAACTGAAGATAAATATGGTAGACACTTAACATTGAAATGGTGCAATATTATCCTGAGTTGCAATCAAGGTACCTTTAGAAGGACTTGGGCCTTTTGATTAAATTGAAAGATTGAAACAAAGCAGGAGGTGACAGCAAACAATGATATGAAAAGGATCAAATCAAACCATTTTTTTGTAATTGTGAAAGGACAATGATTCTGCAACAGTCACTACATCAACAACACAAAGAAATGAACATGTTCCAGAAGTGGCAAATTCCATTTGTACTTCACAGCTGCAATCATTTCAGAGAAGCTTGAATAGAACAAAATCCTTTCTTATCTTTATGGGTGAACAAACTGGAAAATAAAACAAAGTTGTGGCTCTACCCTAGCATCATGTCAGTAGTCATTAACATAGGCCAAACTTGATGGCTCAGCCAATAAATGTAGGTTTTCGATTCTCCCTATTTAGCAGTGCACACAATGCCTTCGCCAACAGTTGGTCTGGACATTTGTTGTGGGTGTTGACAAGAGGCTGTCCGCCACACCCACGGTGGGATATACAGGGACTACGGGGGAAGGGGGGAGTAGGAAGGGGGAGAGGGAGGTGAGGACAATGGGTGATATGGTACACTCTCTTGACTTGTCCATTGTCAGGGGGACATAGTGACCATCACAACCTTAGAGAAGTTCCGTAACGGCACTCTCATATTAGCTTGAAAGCGCAGACAACAGATACTGCAAACCCTACACAGTATCAGTCCATTGTACAAACTTGAAAAAAAAAACAACAACACCCAACTTTCCTTTAAATTTGCTGTGTAAATTTTCCACAATACCCACTTTATTGTCACCATCAACCTTCATTCTTGCTCTGCCAAGTTAAACAATTTACCAAGGGCTCTATGAATATTTGGTATTTGTTGCAACACAAAGGTTTGTATTCATGCAGTTCTATACATCTGACAGTTTATTCAAATCAAATGCAGGATATCGCTTACTTTATTCTAGACAGTTAATCCTACCATCATAACCACTAATTAAACAGCAATGACAAACTGCTTGCCCCTCTGGGGAAGTGATGATACAGGCTTTGTCTAACATTCGTTACAACATCATTCTGAGCAAATCTTAGCACACCTAAAACCTACCCAAGAGCATGTGACACAAATTTTCCCGTCCCGGTCTCTGTCTAGACATTGAAGGTAAGACCTCCCTCTTCCCCTACCACACATACAACCCCTGTCATGAATCAAATTATACTTGACTACCGGTAGGAACATGTCAATTTTCATATTTACAAGTAACTTTTAATCCAAGGTTTTTATTTAAAGGTACCAAAAAATATTGATGGATTTTGTTAATAATATGAGAAAAAGAGATTGTGTCTGATATGGACAGCTATGTATGAATTGATGTGGTTACAGTAAGTTAGCTGTACATTGCTACAGCTCATTATATCAAAACAAGCAATAACACAGAGTACTTCATATTTTTCTTAAGTTTTGTCTTTATTTAATTTTCATTTTGTGATAGGCAGTTCTTGATCAAGTACAAATTGCTGTTCCTTTCCCAAATTCTTGCAAAATTTATGTGAGAGGCGTAGAAAGGACCTGCAAAAAGGCAATACAGGTTTGTCTAGACTGTGCACTTTTCTCAACGAGTACAGCATGGGCGGGACGAGAGAGTGGGTATGGCTGGGGAGGTCAAAGGGTCAATCCGAGGGGCTAGTGAATCAGCAAGTGCAGCCCAGAAAACAGGCTAGCAGGGATGACAGGGGCAATTTCTGTGAGAAATGGCGGCCGATGAAGAGTGACACTCCAACGGTTGGTGAGCAGCGATTAGCACCGTGGAGGTGACATCATCCATTTCATCTTCCTTCTGTCCTCACCTCAAACTGCCTGCCTTCTTGTTTTCTTTTTTCACTTTGTGTGTGTGTGTGTAACAAACTAAGCATAGCATCAACTTTGCCTCCAGGACGTGCACCAGCTACTGGTCATGACTTTAAGACTGTCTCCAGTAACACACTACACATTGCGCCAGAGTGTCGCTAATAGCCTTTGTGTGGCAGTAAAGTTTTCACAGAGTGCAGGAGTGATTCAGAGCGTAAGAAGACTAAAAAACAACGATTACGAGTATGCGTCATGACCAGAAGTGATATGACTTTTGCACTGAATTTCATACATCTCTTCGGGGACAATTTCACAAAAGCTCAGCAACTCCCTTTTGATAGGCCCAACACAAAATTGAACCAGTGGAAAGTCTTCTCATACCATTTTTGAGGTATACATTCTTTAAAATCATGAATGGATTCACTTTACACAGGGATTGTGGGAAGTTCACCTCCTCTGTCCATGTCATACTAGATTGATCAGCAAATATATAACTCTGGTGAATGATTCTCCAGGAAATCATGAGGTGACGTGTCACTTCCTTTAGAAGCACCGCCAAGAAATCCCCACAATACTTGAACCAGGGAGAAGAATTTGTATGCGGTCAATGCCAGAGGATAAGCCTGCACCTCTGCATGGGAGGTCTTAAGATTCGTCCAGCTATAGGGACAGAATTTCTTACAAATGTAGCTTGAGATCTGATCTGTTGAATCAGTGAATGCTGTGGGTGTTATCATAATACACTATGGCTCACCCTAGACTAAATGATTATCACAAAGCTGAAGATGAATTAAGCTAAAATCAAAGCTGCTGTTTAACTGCAAGAGAAAAGTGTTATGTGCTTAAAAAAAAAGAAGAAGAGAATATGGTCAACTGAGGAAAGAAAACACGGTAATTTTCATATCCTGACAAATCTTCACATCTCTTCAACTGTCCACTTACCATGAGTTACCTGAAAATGTGAGCAATTGTTGCTCAACTTCATTAATGTAAGATGGAAATACTAACCGATTTGGATGGGACATTGCTATTGTTCTTGGTACAGAACCACCATTTAAATATATTGCCTAGAGAGGGCATCCTCCATGTCTCCCAGGGATTCTCGTAGCGTCCATTCCTAAACTTAGAAGGGGTCACATCCTCCAGTTTACGAGGGTCCAATGAACCAAATTTGACACGATCGTTACAAATCACTTTAGTCCTGCTCGTGTTGATATCAAAGTCTGAACCGCTGTTGCTCTTGCTCGAGCGCGGTGAGGATCGCGAGTTTGACCGCGAGGGTGGTCTCCGCCTGACCTCGGGCAGTTCGGGTGGCTGATCCTTCTTGGGAAGGGATGGACTGTGCGGTTCTGAGAAAGTGACCACGTGTTTGACTGCAGCGTAGTCTGGGTTCACGGGGTCATCCTCGATGACCGCCACAGAATGAGTCTGATTGCTTTGGTTTGTGTTGGCCGTTGCCATGGCAGAGCGCTTCGATAGCCACGTCCTGTCGATGCTCTGGTAAGGTGGATCCGACAGATCTTCGTAGAAAGTGTTGTTGTTTTCGTAGATGAACTTTCTGGATGGGGATGACTGGGTCTTTGTGGCTGCGGTGGTGGTTTTCGATGGGGATGCCAGCGGGTCAGCATCAACCAGGTTCTCTTTGCTTCCCTGAGTAGTGACGCTCTCTGAGTCAATGAAGTCTAAACCGTCCATGGACTCTGGGAAGACTGTGGAGGGCCCGAGGTCCTCGAGGCAAGCCAAAGGGTCAGGATCAGGCTCCCGGTCCGAGGACGAGCTCATTGCAGACACCGTGTAAGCTGACCTATGAGAGGAAAGCATGAAGACAAAACATTCATTAGAGAAGTACCACAGTACAATAATTTGTGATGAGAAACTCATATTATGGTGATTATTAGTGCATCTTTGTCATGTTTGCACACCTATGGCACAGTATCACACTTCAGCTAACTTTGAATTACATCTACTCAAAATGATCTCTTTACTGTTCAGCTAACTTTGAATTACATCTATTCCAAAATAATAAAAAAAAAGAAGTTCTTGATCTCTTTGCAAATATACTTGACACAAATGTACAAGGTCATATTGTGTGAAAATGTCACTAGTAAGTATAAGAAATATGATGGGGCCTACATAAAAGCTTTAAAGCTTGTAAAACTGTAGGTTCCCGAGTTCATAGGCATATAATTTTACACGGAGAACGGATATGTTTGTCTTGACCAACTAAAATTACACAAGTACAAAAAATCGATGAGTAATAAACTAATGAACCACATAGATATTGCACAAACCAGACTGTATACAAATCTCGCAGTGTTTGAATAACAAAAATGCTATATTATTAAAAGATGTATCGGTACCATGAAAAAAATCACAAACAGTGTTACAGGATTTACCAATGGTCTAGCGGTTCCTGTACATTTCACAAATTCTCACCAAGTTTAAAGATAAACCAAAAACCAATTTAGAAGGAAGGAATAATATATCTCTCATATCAAATGAACCAAAAGTTTTATGACAAATAAATTGTCATTTCACTTGAAGAGATATTGTAATTGTTGAATAATTGTCAAAAATAAATGATTTTCAAATAAATCTCTACGTACAACCAAATGGGAGTATCATAAAGCTATAACATCTCTGGTGCCACCATTGATAGATCTTCCTATCTAACAAAACTGTATATCACTGTGGCGACTACTGATATTTTGCAAGAGCATGTTAAAGGTTAACATTCCAACTTTCTTTTAATCTAATCTGACTCATAATCAGATCACATCTTTCCCATCCATATTTCTGATCTCAGTCTCTTTCTCAAGCCCATTTGAATATGGAGTAGAGTTACGGTTGAAGTCACCCCATGCTACGGCATTCATTGGGGGGAGCCAATGACTTAATGTCTCTTGACTTTCCACGAAAATGGACTCAGTGAACGAGGGAAATATGAGCTGACAAGCTGAAGTCGTCACTCATTGTCTCAATTAAAGCCACACCTTGGTATGACTGTCTTCTTTCTCCATCAGTGAAAAAAAAAAAAGAAGGAGCAAATTTTCCTAATTGGCTTCACTAACTTTAAATGATTCAACATTGGACTTAAACCTCTTGAGTGAATCAAAGATGACACTTTGGAGAAGATGTAAAATGAGACTTCAATAATTGGAAGGCAACACAATGGGATTAGACCATTTTAACAATGAGGGAGGGGGAAATTCGGAGATTGTAGGGCAGGCGCCAAAGTGCACCTTCCTTCTGAGCTTACGGTTGAGAGCTTGTGTGGATGCAGTGAATGGTAGGCCAAGTTTGAAAGTGACAGCTAATGAGTAGTCTAGACTCAAAGACTTGAGAAGCAGAGGTGGAAGAGATGGGGTGGAGAGAAAAAATGCATCATTACCATAATTGCTCACTCATGGAGCCTGATTCTAACTCACTCAGTCACTCCCAAGTCTCGCAACAGTTTTCTCTCCTTTTTTTTCTCTCCCTGCCGTTCTCTATCTCTTTCTCTGTCTTCAGACTCATTAGGTGGTACAATTTACGACGGTATACGTCATCCTATCAGCTCTTCATCAGTCGATCTCATCATGACTCTTAAGAAACATTCTCTGAACTCAAGCAGGGATGGGCGACACCAGTCTTATCTGAACTGAGAATTCTTGCCTTAACAGTTCGGGGCAAACTGTCCATGGGAGAAAGTCAGAAGTGGCACCCTCAGAAAAGAATAAACCAAACAAACCACAGGCAACTATAGGCAAGTTGTATAAAAAGAAATAGAAACTCTCATAAGTATGCTACTGTGTGTGCAATGAACTGTCCTTTAAGTGCAATGAAAAGATCAAAAGGAAAATCTCACAAAGATGTACTGCAATGGGTGGACAGAGTGCAGAATTCAGAATAAACAATAGGTATGAGTTGAAACACTTGAAAGAAGATAACTAGTGTGTATATTATGTAGAGAAATACATAAATATTATATATATATATATATATATATATATATATATATATATATATATATATATATATACATAAAAAGATGAAGTATCATCATTATATATATATTTATATATATATACATATACATACATACATACATAGAGACACAGACAGACGGACAGAAATACAGAGATGTCATGAAAGTCACAGCTAATATCTTGATATTTAATTTTTATATCAATATATATTTTTTTAAGTCATTATGAAAAATTCAAAATTTTGAATATTGAATATTTCCTCTCTAAAATTTACCTCTTGCTAACACTTTAAATAGTTGTAAGTCATACAACAGAAGAGTCATGAATAACCAGTCTGATGACACACATAAAGCTTGCCATCAGCTTTCACACGGCAGAATAGAGGGTACTGTGTGGTCTTTAAATCTGTAAATACTACATTTTGATATAAAATGCACCATGTATTAGGCGGTCTGAGTGGATGAGAGTGGATATTTATACACTCTCATATGACCCTGTCCCCAAATTTAGACAGGAGATTCACCTCAGCTAATCTATGGTGGTACCAGTGGCTATTTATAGCCAATCCCATCGCTCACTGGCTCATTAATCTAAAAACCTTGTTGATCCAGCGTGACACGCACACACATTTGTTGCTATATCCCAGGCATTTTGCCTGAAAAGGCATCGTTGTTGACCATACCTTTCAAGTTAGAGAGTGCAACCCTACAAAACTTTCAAAATCATATTCCCTTTACACGGCAGAACACTGCTGCAATCAGAACAGAACAATGGAGAAATAATAGGATACTGAAATCCACAGCAAGGTTTTGTCTTTCTCTAGATGTATTTTGAAGCTGATTATCTAATTCTGATATGAAAGAAGTCATTGATTTCCTCTCTGAGGAATATCTAGAGCTGCCTTCACTGGGTATAAAACATGAAGAGGAAACACAACAGACAATCAAACTTTCTTTCACCAAGATGTATAATATTTCCTTCTTTATAAGGCACATCACTCAAGACAAATACATTAGACAGCAAGGTAGGTGGCAATATTATACCTGAAAGTAGAATACAAAGACATGCAGCTTGTTACTGATAGAATATGAAGTTGGGTGTTAAGTTATTGTGTAGTTTGTTTGTTTGTTTGTGTGTTTGTTTGTTTGTTTGTTTGTTGGTTTTTGCGGGGGGGGGGGGGTGAAGTGATGCACCTCAAGTTTGGTTATCTATAGTAGCCCAGTTCCTAGGTCAGTTTTCCTGTGCAATGATAATGCACACTATTTGAAGGGGAAAAAAGAAAAAAAAAATCCAGCACTGATTTACCACTTGATAGTCGCCATGACATTCATGCTGCTTACTTTTGGGTGGATCATGATATAGATAGCATCCCCCTGAGAGATGAACCATCCACTAACTTTTATCATTTGATCTGACGAGATGATGATGATGGTTTATAAGCAGATACTGAACGACATGAAAATCTTGTGCATCGAAACTGATACCGGAGATGGATTCCTTTAAAGAAAAAAGGAAGAGGGGAGGGCACGGAAGGGAGGGGGAGGGAGAATTGTGGTTGCCGAGGAAATGTGGTTTCTTGGCAAAGGGTTCATCAACTCATCATGTTGCCATAAACCCCCCTGTTTCCTATTTGATCTCTAGTAAGACTGGGACCTACTCACTAAATGCAAAATGGGCATTAAAGTAGAAGAACAGTATGCATTTAAACTTGTAGAAAAATGTTGGAGCAGTGATGCAATTTTTAAAAATACTGGCCCGTACCTGTTCATTTAATTCTTTAATCTTCAAAAGTATCATGGTAAATTTGATTAAATCCCCAAGATGTCAGTTTATCATGTCATGGACTGGTGGCAATTTATTCTCACTTATTGTGTAGTTGTGTCCTTTTCCTTGCAAAGATAAAGGTAAGTCACCAGAACAAATATCATGATGTCACTTTTTAAACAAGACAGACCAGATTGTATCGAGGCCTCTGAATTTGGTGATTTCTGTATCTCATAGAAAATTTAGAGAGAGGAGTAAGATGTGTGCATGGGGGGGGGGGGGAGGATTGGTAAGAGAAAGCTTCATAGTTGGGTTGACTGCATTTGATGAACTCCAAGACTACATTCAGGGTGTGTCCATCTGCAAGGCATATGTATGTGGGCTACATTCTGTGTGGTGAGCTACCCCAGTGACCCAATGCATCATTCTCAGAGGGCATATTAGTATAAGAGGAAGGGGGAAAATGCCATATCACCTACGTATGTACACTACCGGCTTCCACACAGCCATCTCCTGGACTGGCTTTGATTAGCGGGCTTGGGGCCAGAGAGGAGCTCATTAAAGAAAGACAAATCTTTCATGTGGGAAGGAGGAAAGGGGGCCATGGAGTCCCTTTGATTGACACGCAGACTCTCCATGACTTGGAGGAAAAGGAGGGAAGTGGGAATACACTGCACAGGGAGGGCAACCCAGAGAAAGGGGAAAAGTGTGACTCGACATCATCAAGACTGGCTGGCAGTGGGGAAGGCATGCATGGGGTGCTGACAAGCATGAATTGGCCCCGTCAATCAAGGGCACTAATGAGCCTGAAGGGAATAATGCCCCTTCCTAACCCCCTTAACCCTCGATCCCCCCCCCCAAGACCCCATGAGAGGCACAGCATCCTGTATTGCCTAACATATCCGCATGTACATCCTAAAAATACAGTCCAACTAATGAAAATGCATAGATCTATCAACACCTAAAGTCATTAATATCCCAACAGCACAGCTTCCCTGATACAGTAGCAGGCACTTTTATCATCTCTTACAATATCATTGCCAATACTCAAATTCAGACTGACACTACAATCTAAACATTTGACTGCACATTGATGATTGTCAATCTCACTGCGTAACCCATGCACCCAAACAAGGGCTGAGTGTCAGACAGTAAACACATGATATCCAGGGCATTTGTTTGTTGCATGCTGAAAATGTTTATCTTACTGAATTAACAGCATGGATCTTTGATACCCAGAAAATACCTTGCTCATCTCTGGCCATTTCTACGAAGGCTTCGCATGTTTAAATGAGCTCATCCTTCCCAATCTCCTCCGGCATCCGACACGAATCCCTGATTACATCTCATTCGTCACTTCCCTTGGGGTAGAGAACGCTCCCCCGCAGGAAGCCGGAGAAGTACCGAAGTGATCTCCACTCCAGATTGCAGACAATTGCTCTCATGAACATTCAAGCTGGCCAAGAATAACTCCCAAAAACCTCCAAGGTATTACTTTCTTCTATCACAAGACATCTTCTTCTACTCCTGAGCGATTCAAACAGACCAGGTTATCAGCTCCTTCTCAGCGATAAACCACAGCATGATTGGAAATGGGTTGCCACTTCTATATTCTGCTGATACTAAAGATTAACAACAAAAATTAAAAGGGGATACAAAACAAGCAAGACAAAAAACAAGACATTCAGGGTTTAGGAAGAAAATGCAGACTGTATTTACATCATTTCAAAAGCTACAATGTAATGTTAGTTGCTCTGAGAGTGCAAGAAAAAAACTAGGCAGCCGTGTACAGAAAGCAATAAATGTTGTAAGTCAACGTTTGTGGTAATCGAACGCTTTCCCTCAGAAACTTTGTCATTTCAAAGTTCCCCCACGCGACTAACATTACACATGATATCAAGTTGAATGGGAAATTCTTTGACTGTTTACATGCCTAGATGCACATGGCTGCAACTTGTCAAGCTACATATTGTATTTCATTTGCACTTTGTTAAAATCCAACCTAAACGTTTGCGACAGTGTATGTGACAAAAGTGCTTTCAGGTGTAACAAGTCACACTCCAAAGTGAAAGTCATGCTACCGGTACTAACTTACGAATATCATACAACATAGTGTGATGCTTGTACGTTGACAACTGGACTTCAGGACATCTGAGCCAAATGGCAAAGAAGGCTTGCCAGTTCATGTGCCAAACAGCAAACAAATCACAGAAAGTGTTAGTTAACCAAACTATCTAATGTGGCCTAACGCTTTCTCTCTTAATGTGTACATCAGTCATCCCTGTCTTTGTGCACTAGCAAAAACATTCTCATTCCTTCTTTGTCATCCTTACCATTACATGCCTTCCAATAGTCCTAACTACAAAAAAAAAAAAAAGACATTAGACTTGACACAAAGTGAATTTGGCCCTAGACAGGGGAAGTGACAGGAATGGACACTCAATTTTTTTCTTCTATAGTGTCAAATCCATCAAGCTGAATTTCCTGCTCTTTTACTCGAAGACACCAGCAGCTGAGAATGGAGGAGGGACATTACACTTTCACTGCTTGGGGAAAAAGAACATGAACTTTTCATTTCATTGTTGTATTTGTTTTGTTCTTTATTAAAGCATCACCAGGATGTAAAATCATTCAGTCTAGCCAGATATTGAGTCCCTACACTTTGACAACTGAAAAAGTCTAGAGCTCAATAGAGGATTTTGCTTCTCTTTAATATCAATACCCACTCCCCCCCCCCCATACACACACAAACACAAAAGAAAAGTATGAGCAAACTTTCACATTTCAAGAGCACTTATTCTTTCTAATTTGGTTGAAGAATCCTTCAAGAACACTATGAATACAAAACATGATACAAAACAAGCAAACAAAAAGACTAAGCATCAGTGGTTTTGGTCCCTTACTTTACAAATGTATTGAAGGTCACATAACTTTGAATAGTACACAGATGGGCAACAAAGTACAATATCAAGAATTGAAATACATTGTAGCTGCAACGCAAAGCTAACTTCCATGAATCAAGAAGCATTCCAGCATAGGAGGTGTGGCAGTAGAACCTTCTTGATGTATAAACCACCACTGGTGACTCCCCGAACAGCAGGGAATAACATCTTAGTGAAGGGATTGGCAAACTTCATGTCATAGAAACTGTGAGTAGCCATCCCAAAGTCAGTTAGTCATCAACCAGCCGTATCCTAGCAACGGCCAAGTCATGGCTGGATGCGGTGAGCAGCATCTCCCATTTCCAGCAACCTTTCTCCCAAGATTCAGGGCAGGAACTTTGGCTGAGCCGCCTTAATGGGGGCAATAAAAAGGCAGCAACATCTTCAGGCACTTCCGAAAGCTTTATTTCTTTAGAGTAACTTCCGATGGACGTAATAGCCAGATTATTAATGGGCAATAGGCAGACATAAAATTGAAACTACACCTAAAAGAGAGAGAGAGGAAAAAAATCCCTCTCCTCTGTTCTGGTACTATTTATGGTCTTAATTTGAACAGAGATATTACAATTTATACAGATATTTACACAGTGCCATGGTAATATCTTCTCTCATGAGTCATTGGATCTCTAATATCACACCAACTATATTGTGATGTGGAATATAGCCAAGGAGCACTAGAACCCAGTCTACACAAATAGTTTAAATCAAATTTACTATTTGAATTTAGTCTATGGACAAAACTAGAAATGTCGCTACGGCGACTGGTGTATGCCTCCGCCATAATGCATGGTTCTCCTAATAGGTCTATAGTACAATGTCTTGACAATGTGTGATGACAGTTTCACACAATTGGCAAAATATTAAAATGACAGGTTTGCCACAAATGTGCTGAATGTTCACTTTCCTATAACTAGGTTCAATTGGATGAATGATTAAAACGTCAGAGTGCAGGTATTTGGGGGAAATGATGATTTTTACTTGACTTTTGACTCTTTATAAGTTTATGCATTGAGTATTTTCATGGTATTGAGAAAAAGTATAATTTCAGTATCAAATGGTAAAATAGTATTATCTAAACCTGGCCTTTGACCTTTGACCTCACAGTTCCAAAGAGAATCACTGTTAGGTAGAACATGCATAAATATGTAAGTTTCATGATAATACCTTGAGTTACTTTTGAGATATGGAGGAAGAAGTGCAATTTAGCACTTTCACTTGACCTTTGACAAGAAACTTCCCACAGAATATATATTGGGTTATAAATGCATACATCAAGTTTAAAAAAAAATCCTTCAGGCTTTGCATTTATAAATATAAGGAAAGTAGTGATATTTTGAGGAGTTGACCTTGACCTTTGACCCCCCCCCCCCCTGACCATCGACACATGACCCCCAACTTCCCTAGATAATCACTGCCCATCGGTACATGCATATTTACTAAGTTCCATGAAGATACCTTGAACCATTTGCGAGATATGGAAAAAAACATGAAATTTCAACCTTTTTTCACAAAATAACCTGTGACCTTTGACCCCGTGACCCTAAAATCCAAACGAAGTATCATCCCCCCAGGATATACCCTCATACCAGTTTGATGCAAAACCACCTAACCGTTCTTGAGATATCGACAAAAACAAAACGGGACGGACGTACGGACAGACGGACGACCCGAAAACATAATGCCTCCGGCCACTTCGTTGGCGGAGGCATAAAAAAGTATGAAATAGGTGTACCATGCCATTATTGAATATCCCAGGGTGAAATCATTTCTCAAACAACATATCTACACAGTTAAAATTTGCATAATCTACTGAGCAAAGTTAGATTACCTTTGTGAATTTCTGCCAAAGACTCCATAGAGGTACTATTTTTGGTTTTTGTTTTCACTTCTTCAACAAAAAGCACAATCACAATTCTTCCAATGACAATACTTCAGACACCTTCAATTGATGTTTTGCTGTGTCTAACTGTAGAAGTGAATCTCCCTGCAATGTCTGAATCTGTGTTTATGTACAGTGCATTTCACCAGCCCCAAGTACTTCTCTACATTCATTATTGACGTATTTGTATATATCCCAGAAAGAGGATATCTTCCAGTTTCTGTTTTTAAACGGTTGCTGAATGTCACAGCCAAAAGCAGTGGTGTACCTACTGTACGTTTTACTTCTGCAAGTTATCATACCTACGATGAACCCCATGGAGTGTGATATAGCAAGAAAATGAATTAAAGTATGCATAAAGTAAAAACAGCACAGCGATGCAAAAGAGATGAAGCAAATCACATCTGCATAGCAGAGAGGTCACCCACCAATCCTTAAGGATTCTGAAACTCCCCAAAATCCAAGACTTCCTGTTTCACTAGAAACCATCTCTTGGCACGGCCCAAGCTGCCCTAAAAGTAGCAACACAGTGGCAGGGTTCTACCACTCTTGTCCTCGCCTAATTCGGCCCCACACCTGACGTGTAATCCAGATTCGTATCAGGGGGAAACAGTTAAATTTGATAGAATCCGGTTATGCTCAGCCCAACTACACGCAGAATTTGCAAACATGGTATCGATCACGTACTGCACAGAGTGATTTCAGAAAAAATGGAAAAAAAAACTTATATATCCACAACTTTCGTTAAAGGTGTTAGTCGGGGTGACGTACTGAACTGTTTGGGCCCCTTTCAAGCGTCAAACCTCAAACATGTTAATTTTGTCTTTGCTACAGATGATGAGTATGCACTTTTCTCTGTGTATTTCATCAAACATATAACTACAGTGTACGCACTAGATGTAAACTCAGAAACTTCTTGTTCCTTCATAGACTCTGCACACAAAGAGCAATTAGTAATTAAAATCTATTGCTTTATATAAGAAATCATCCCATTCATGTCCAATTGATTTTAGAACACTACACTGCCATGTCATTTGTTGCATAACATTACACCTCTGGTTCTTGAAGTTCAATATTACTGCTGATTCTGGACTACTTTTGATGACATAGCTTTCCATGATTTCAGACTCAACAAACATTTTCCCAATGATAGACCATTGCTGACCTCATCACAGCTACTCAATAGCTGCCTGCCAGTTGCCTTCACAACCGTAATGGAAGTTGTGAGTATACTTACTTTTGAAATGAGGCCGACTTTTAGTAAGCTAATAATGCCATACTGCATGAGCATGTACATGTGTAATAATGCTGTACTGCATGAATGTGTAATACTGAAAATATAATTAAAAAATTGAAAAAAATTTGTACAAGATCATGCATGGAAAATATGAAAATAGCGTGTACATCGAGCACTGCTTCCTATCCCATGGCAACATCAACCTATATCAGAAAAGAACACTGATGACCTAGATATGATCCCAACCAGCCAGCCAATCAGAGAGATAATGGCTGCTTTCATCCTCCAGTCCTGATCACGTGTCTACCTCGGAAGATCACAGTCACCCACGACTTCTACAGCCACACCGCATCCGCCTGTGACAAATGATCCTCCTCCACCCCCCCCCCCCCCATGATACAGGCAGACCCGCTGCTTCTTCCAGCGTTGCCCCAGCGACGGAGCAATGTATCCATCCAAGTTGGGCTCAAAAGCCAACAGTTCCGTAAAGTGTTTGAATAAATTAGGTCTGTGGACTACAGTACAGGAAAGTCTTACTGATAGCAGGATTTTGCATATTTGTATCCTTGATGAATCCAACTTAATGTTCCTTCTAACTCTAAATCTGTTACACACTTTTCTGTGCATAAAGTTACTTTAATATGCCACCCTGGCGGTTACCGGACTTAACAACTGTTGAGATAGTGTTGACATATTTGTCAGAGCTACCTAATATGCAGCATTTCTAGTGATGCATGAACCACAATGGTACATGATGAATCAGTAGTTTGGTACAGCAGAGTAGTGTAACCTTAAACAGGAAAGCTCATGACAAATCTCATTGTATTAGCAGGATGGAATATAATAATAATAATACAAGAAAAAGATAGCACAAATTTCATAACTTCAACTGGTTCTCAAAAACCAGAGTATATTTGTATATACATGTACAGTGTACGTTATTCTCAGTGGAAATACAAAGGGTGTATAGCAAAGTGAGCTACATCATAACTGTATTCATGAGAGTCCTGACATTTGAATAATGGTGGCTGAAAGAGTAATTTGACACTATTTGCTGCATATATTTGATAATCATCATTACTTTCATGCATGTCTACAACAAACCAGAAACTCCTAGATCTCACGTTCTTTTTTGATTTGCCTACTGACAATTTTTATCAAGATATGGGGTTCAAATTGGTAAGCTCTACGGAGGACAACTCTCACAAATTTTCTGTTGAGAGGCCCCCAGGAGTGCTCGGATCTTAGTTTCTCGAGGGATTGGGTCACGTGATCAAATCTACGTCACGGAGAGCGTCTCCGCAAAAGAGGCCAACTTCACGCTAAACACATCAGCGGCCACACCTTGGCTTAACAGCGCTTGAGTCCCGCCTCACCTTTATTGCCAGTAATTCACAGCTCCTTCGCAGGCGCAAACGTCTCAGAGGCCCCGATAACAAAATCCCCCTGGGTGGATCGGGCGTGACCTTGTTCGCAAGAGCTGTTGTTTGACCACAATTATTGGGAAAACATAGCGACAGCAGGATTCCAAGCTTTCGAAGGAACCAGAAAGAATCATGTGCGTGGACACTATATGTTAAAGATCTGACTGGCCTGAGTGGTAAGGATTTACTTTGTTTGGTCCTCTTGCATTTGAATATTTATATTTACATCTGTTTTAAACTGAAAATGTCTGAGAAAGGAATCCAGAATTATGAATGCATTCAAACTGCAAAAAGTCATTGAAATGACATCCGTGATTTCAGGTACAATATAGCTGATTTAATCAACAAAATTATAAATGAAGTCATAGGTCTAGGATTTGCTTTAGGAATATACATCCTCTTTATATTTGTGTATTGACATATTAGTCAGTATTTTCCCCCATATTGAAATATTTTGTATGACAGCAGGGATACAATCCAGTGAGCCTAACATGACTATACATCCAAGGTGGACTTAGTTGTGCGCATATGCAGCTACATCATACAATTGTCAGGATTACAGCCATCGCTGACAAAGAAGGGTAGCAAGGTATTCAAATAATCTTAGACTATGAACAATTAGATTCAGCAAATCCACTACTGTGCCTGCACTATCAATCACTATGTATCCCTCCCTAATTTTCCTATTGATTGGTCATTACATTGGAGTTCTATTCTGTGGTATAAAAAAAAAGAAAAAGAAAACAAAACAAAACAAAAACACAAAAAACAAACCGGTATGCATCACACATAGAATGTGTTTGTACAGGGCAATCTAGAACATCCAAAAATACATGTATATATCTTGTGACAACATATAATGCTCCCTTTGAAAGTTTGTGGGAGCTATCCTACAGACTTGGATACATGGGTGTGTCAAGGGTGTGACATACAAATTAAACTCTCTTTGGGCCTAAAATCTAACACGATGTCAATTTTGGATAAGGGGATGAAACTGAGGGTAATTGATTTTGACAGTTTTTGACCTGGGTGGTCAGAAAAAAAAAAAGTCCTGCAGAGGGATGTCTGCAATATGAAACCTTGACACATGAGGGGCATTTCATGAAACATTTTGTCCAACAAATTTGTCTGACAAATTTGCTCTTAGCCAATGGCATGCAAGGATATCAGTAGCTTATAACAGCTTGTCAAACAAAAATATCTGACTAAACGTTTTCATGAAATGTCCCCCCCCCCCCTTTCCGGGGCCCTGTTTCACTAACATGGGAACTACACCGAGCCAAAAAATGAACCCAAAGTTGGGACAGATTCAGATCATATATAATCGGGAAGGATATACCTTGACATTCAAAATGTATTCTACAATGTGGCAAGGTGGGCACAAGTCAATGTTACCAAATGGCTTTACATAGTGAGCTAGTTCCTACCTTCTAAGGACTGATTGATCCACACACTGGCCCTAAGATCAGTTGAATTGAGAAACAGCTCCCCCCCCCCCCCCCCCCTTGCTTCAGTAGTACAGAATGCATGTAGCGGTAAGAAATTTAAAATAAATTCTATCCATAAGTTCCAAACAAAACAGGATGTCCAAAATTACACCTGAATTTGTGTAGAATAACCTTATTGCAGGCAAAATTAATGCACACATTTGTATGACAATGTGCAGACTAAGAAGTTATTTTTTGAATAAGCAAATTTTTTTTTACCAAAATAAATGTAACCTTGTCATTTCATTTCTTTAAATGGGTTTATATTTATCAAGTTTTATGGCAACATGCAAGCTAAAATCTAGAAGCCCTCTCTGGTGAGATAATCTGCAAAAAGGAGTTAATACCATATGAAAATATAAGATATATGCATTTTTGATTTATCAGAGTAGAGAATTGTCCTACTATAACAAAAGAAGCAATCTTTCATTATTATACATATTCAAGAATTGGTGGGTCCTGTCACCTCAGAGATATCAAATGCTAGGCGTGAACAAGCACACTACCTTTTGATCACTGAATTTTGTAATCCTGTCATACTTTTCTTGTCATGTAGCTGAAGTGATGGAGCTGTAATCCTGAAGAGTCACAGTTACATGGTAGGATACCACTGTTGCTATGAATGGTGACCTGTGCAAGACATCTACAGAGATACCACATGGTACTTGGGAGAACAATCTCCAATAGCTTCAGAGAGCAAGGATGACTTACTTGGTGCTGACATAACTCTCCTCCCATCTGCCGGGATGGCATCCAGGACCAAACTCCCCACAGGAGGTGATGATGGCCCCCCTCCCATGACACATACTAAACGCCATCCTCCAGGAATTAAAGCAGGCACATAGAAAGAAGGACCTCCTGGCTCCCTCCAGGTACAATGTAACTACTCCTTGATCCTTTCTGCCTTCTCCAAGCAGAGAACCCAGCCCACCTTTCCAGAGATATCACTCCGAGCTTCCAAATTTTGCACACCTAGGCATTGAGAGTCATACTATCACCAGCCCGAGGAAGAGGGAAGAAAAAAAAAAAAAGGCACTTCTATGTACCAAGGCGAACATCTGTTGACTCAATGGCTTGTTGCATTATTTATGACGACCAGATTACTCAATTTCTGCATAAAACGCCTCACACCTTCCATCGGTCAAGTGGGAACCAACCGACAGGAATGGCAGAAACAGAGAGAGAGAGAGAGGGAGAGATCGGGAGAAAGGTGTGAGTCACAGAGAGATGCTACATGGATCAATGATGCGGTTACTATGGTTACACACTGACAGCATATCATGCTGCTCCACGCGGACATTTTGCTCAGGCTATGAGTGCGGGAATTCTCCCCTCAGGTGATTTATACTGCCTCAATGTGCCAGCAGCAGCAAACACAAAGCTATGCCGCAATTAATCATCGCATCTGGCATGGGTCTGCACACCAATATTGCAATTACACTGTATGAAACGTTTTCAGGGGACACAATATCTCACAGTGAATTAAACTGCAAACAACTAGTGCTCCAAAGAAGGAAATTACAGCTGTGCTGCAAACGCAAAGATCTCTATTAAGTGATATAGGGCTTTTTAGAATCGACAGAGTAAAAATACATCCTAACAGATTAGACATTACATCTCACACACAAGGTATTGCATACACAACAATAATAACCACAATCCAAGCTATAGATATGAGTTCTATGAATGTTGTGTACATGGTATGTGTACTGCATTTAAGCAGTTTTAAGCTTACAAAGATGCAACCAATCTCTAGTTCCTGAAAACCTAGGTTTCAATGAATGAAGATATCAAGAATTCTTATCATGGAATTCATATGGTGTTTGACATTCCTTTGCTGACATGGAAAGATGTGAAATGTACCATATAATAAGGCAACCATCAACTTTATGCATCAAAATCCATGTAATTACTCAGTCATACTCTTTTGTGCATGCCGTGTGCATGATTCCGAGCCGTGGTAAATTGCACTGCAATATTGATTTCATCATCATAATGTAAACCCATCCCCCACATGTACTGATATTGGGTGAGTGCATTTTTCCAACATGAAGGTCGAGTTGAAGGCCGAAGGAATCAATGGCGGCTGAGCCAAGGGATTTTGGGCTTGAAGAAGTGGTAAGGATAGGTAACTATTCCCTGCATTTCGTTTGATTCAGAGTAAATTGCACGATATCAGATTATCACCATGGAATTATACCGTGATGTCTGCACACAGTGAAACTGAATAGAAAAAAAAGGAACACTGTCGGTCAAAGAATCATTAATGTCAGGGGGTAACCAAATCATAGATCTACCAACAGGAGGGTACATAAAACCGTGACACAGGCCCTGTCAGTACTTTTTCCACCACTTGCTCACCATGATGAGCCATGACAGGGATTAAACGTCTCTAATTCTCTAAAACCCTCTCCCACATTTTCACTCAAGGGCACTTTGTCCCCAGGTGAGTGCGCTTTCACCCATACAGCAGGTTTTCTGTTCTGGGCAATCTATAATCTGACATTTCTCATCTTATTCTATATGTTTAAAGAGTTTCCCCTACTCCAGGTCTAACTTTTTAACATTAATATTTTGAATCCCTTGTGTGTGGCACAGAAGCTCCTACACCACTAGGCAACAGGCCGATAATGGACAGAATTAATCATATTTTAAATAATTCATCATTCCTGTCCAGTCTGAGGGTTTCTACAGAGTTGCTTACTTTGCCATGGATGTTAAATGAAAAAAAAAAAAAAAAACTGCACTGATTCAATTTCTCTAATGCATCAGCACTGGCTTCTGACACTTAAAATTTGATGAAATGGGTGAAATTAGAGAATACCAGGAGACAAATAAGGTTTTCTTTGTCAGAAGCAAACACAAAAAGCTCGCCTTGATGCAGTAAAGTGGGGATGGGCACGTTTGGCTGCCCTATTTGTTGAGTATCCGCCGACAGCGAGCTGCAACCAATCAAAGTAGGAACGGTGAATACTCATCGGGTGTTGGGCGCTCAGGTGAAGGGGAGACAATTCACCTGCTCGGAGACAGGGGGATGGGATAGGTGAGGAGGATGTTATTCAGACGGTGACTCACCTCAAGTTGCGGCATCAAGGAATTGACTCAAATGTTTCTCATCGTCCACTAACTCCTTAAGAGCCATGCAAGATTCCAATGTACAATAGCAATGACATGAGGGTTAATGGGATTTCTCCTGCCCCTTCACTTCATCTTCCCCCTTCTGTCTCTCCCCACTGCCCCCCCCCCCCTCCATCCTTCTCTTTTTACAATTAATGGAAGACTGAAATGTGATGTTTCAGGAATTGTGTCTAGATCACACACTTGGCACAACAAAGGAGCGGAAGCCTGCCTTACTCATGCACCAAGATCCAGGCAGAAAAAAAAAAAAAGAAGCAGTGTTCGTGCGGCTGATACAATCTGTGGGAACTTATCTGATCGCGAAAATGACACATTTTTGTTGCGGTAAGATGGCAGCGGATGATAGTGATGACAGACAAAAGCAAACAGGAGGAAGATGCCTGGTAAAATAGGGGAGAAATGATATGGGGTAGTAGAGATAGTGCACATTACATTCAAATACATAGTGTGCTCACATGGCTTTACTGTGCCGAAAAATACACTCACTGCACTCCTTTAATCTAAAGCTGACTTTTTAAGTTTGAAGTATAGGCGTCGAGTGATGACAGGGAGTTTAGAGTAAAAGTCGAAAAAAATTAAGACTGTAATGATGAATAGTACTATTTCAAGTGAATGATAATTGTTGATGGCACATAGGCAGCAAGAATTGAAAAAAATAAAACATTAAAAAAAGAGATAATGAGGGAAGTACCACACATGCAGGAAATGAGGTTAAATTCCAAAAAGTAGGATGAAAGACATTACACAATTAGTTGCAGACTTCCATATTTAAATAAGTGAACTTAAAAGGGTGGAGAAGTACAAGAAAAAGATTCCAAATATAGCTTCAGTCTCAGAAAAAAAAGAAGCAGTATATTCAAATGCTGCAGTAATATTTTTGCAAACTGTGAGTAATATCGGACTGACTTAATACCGATTTAGTTCTCAAAACTATGTACTGTAAAACATGATTTTTTGTGGCATGAAATTCTTGCAAATAGAGCTGATGGGCTTTTTCACAGCATGAGATTTTCATGAAGTGCCTGTGGCATTCAAAGCATATAGAGTAGATAGGAACTTTCACATTTTCACATTTTAATTTCACGAATCTTCGCTCTTGTGAAATTCATAAAATGAAAATGCACACAAAACATTCCTTGTTCTCTTGCAACGTCCAATCGAAACAAGCTACTTAAAAACTGATTTAATCATAATCATCAATCAATATACACAAGATGTGTCTCTACAGAAGTCTATGGAAGAATCTAACATACAATTTAGGGCTCTGCCATTGGTTACAAGAGGACTTGGTATGGGGACAGAACATGAAGGATGATCCATCCTATGGGTTAGAAATTGAGGGTATTATAAGTCTCAGGACAAAGTGGGGGGAGGGATCAGGGTCTCTCTGAAATAGCATTTCATACCTGAGGTCAGGAAATTTGATGTATTCTTGATAGCAGGAGCAATCATCTGTTCTATTAAATACCTTTAGTCAAAGCACTTGGGGAGTGCACATACCTTCAAAATTTAATTTTATGCAGTTACTGTCAAACGAGGAATGTTCGTGTGCATTTTAATTTCATGAATTTTGCGAGCGCCAAGATTCGCAAAATTAAAATGCACGCGAAAGTTCTTGTCTACACTATATGCATTGAATGCCAGTGGCAGTTCGCAAAAATTTCATGCAGCAAAAAAGGCATTTGGCTCCAATTCACGAAAAATTAATGCCGCGAATATATCGTGTTTTACAGTACCTTTTCCTTGCAGCATCATCACCAAGCACAGGGTACGAACTTATGCAGCGTTTGTGCCTCCTGTGCGCACTGTCCACTCAATCTTACAACATACTGCTTCCCTCCTCTACCATTTGTTCACACAAAAATGTTTTCCCTATTGGAAAACATTCCATCAATGTTCTGCTCCTGACATAAAGCTACAACTGATCCATGATCACATGACCATAATACATCCAATTGTCGACTGGCATTTGACTAGAAACCAATCAATTAAGTCCCTCTTCATCTCCCGCGAACTAAACACACGATGAACTTTGAATTGCCCTCACATCTTTTCCAAAACAGCTTTTATCTACGTATGTTTGTGTAATGGCAAACCCCCCAAGCAAGCCCTTAATATTTAACGACGAAGAAAGAGAAACAAAACTGAAGTCTTCATCAATCCACTTTGCCTCTCAGGCAATAAGGCAGAGCTGTTTTATGGAAGGAGGCCAACATGATTACTCCTGACCTAGATTAATGTTTTCACACAACCGTCATAATATCTGGTATGCAGACACTTGAACAAGATAGCAATCAATTCTCACATCTCAGATTTCTAAGCCAAAGAGGAAACTGCTACATACTTCATGCTGTTTGCATTTGAAAAATCATTCAAGCTTAGAGCTAATAAAAGACAACTTGAAGATAGATAGAAAGAAAAACTCTTAACTACTTCGATGGGAATAACATTGTAAGTTGCTGTGAGAAATCAAGAGAATTACCCCCAGATTATTCCCATCCATTCATGGGCGTACCATGAATGTGGGGCTGTGGAGGTAAACAGACCATACTGACTTACAAGTTATGAAGGGACACTTCGAGAACTCCGAGTATACTTACAGCAGTGTAACATTGATTTAGTGCTTTGAATTGGACACAGAAATGCCTATTTTTCTGCAGTTCTAAGCAAACATACTTTAATGTTTTCAATTCTGAGAGCTTTGGAAACAGGTTATTGCCCTGCAAAGAGGTGACACCTGAGATTCCCTGTTGGTAAGCAGGAATTGACACTCTCAAGTGTCTCAAGGCATGAATACACAAGTACTTTGTAAGCTGGGCCCTGCAACTGTGGAAGAGGAGCGAACCTAATGACAGGAGAAGTGATTGATGATTAATCGTTGGATGGAAAGTCCTGTCCGGAAAGTGAAAGCAATATCACCTCTTCAAAATACTTTATGAGAGGTTTCCTCGCATTACAAGCATACATCAACATCAAGACAAAGAATAAAAACATACACAAATTTGACAGCCAATTGGCATGTTTATGTGGACATCAGAGATCCTGGAAACAAATAAACTGAAATACAATTCATCTCGATCAAAACATTGTTGTTATTGCCTCCCTACAGCCACCATAGACCACGTATCACATGATCAGTTCCTGTCAGACATGAACATAGTTCTCTCCGCCTGAAGCCAGGGGACCGATGAGCCCCAAACTGTGAGGAAACAGTTTCCCCACGCGACATTTCTCACCAGAACTGGGGGAACGAGAACCCGACCTTCTACGAAAACTAGCGATTAGCCATGTTATCCAAGGTGGCACAAGCAAGTCAAAGCTGACATTCGGGTGTAAGAGGGACAAATTTAACCCGAGGAGATTAAGAGGACATATCTACGCTGAGACTTGCTGAAAAGACAGATCAGCTCTGGGGATGGATCTTACCCTGATTTATGTCATATGTGCATTTCCACAGTAATTGCATGACAACGCTCTATGTGACTGCGAAATGGTACCCTGTTGTGTGTTTTGTAGTCATTACATTAATTTTTATTCATGAACTGAGTAGAATATACTGAAAGAATTCACTGTTTTGAAAAGAAATTTTGTTTGGGGAAAAATGTTGGAGGTTTTAATACATTAGATATGTGAGAACACACACAAAAGAATTTTTTTTTAATTAAAGATTTTTAAATAAGTCCATGGACGAACATGACCATCTCTCGATTGTTTATACATTTAATTTTAACTGTGCCCCGAATATCAAGCTGTCATTATTTGTTTTATCCTGTATACCAAAAATATAGATTCCGAAATATAGATACCGAAAATATAGATTCCAGTCTCTTTTACAGCAATCGTAATCAACGCTGATCGACATTAGCGCGGCGGTCGTATCATTGGTGCGTACATATGAGTGATCTATGTGTACGGGGTTGCGACTGTCTCCAAACCTATTTACAGGGCACAGTTGATTCTATGCCCCGGGCACAGTAAATCATGATGTCATTTTGATCAAAAATGGGGCACAGCTATTTTCATGACTCCACTTTTAACCAATCAGATGAGAGGAATCTATATATGAGGTATATAATTCATATTAATGCACTCCATCAAAGTTTCAAAGAAAATATACATAAAAGTAGGCAAGCAAAGGTGGTGATATGTCTGGTTTGTTTCTGAAACTGAGGGACATCATCCCTTCCTGAAAGCAGAAATTTTCCCTCCCCTACCCACAGGACTTGGTTCAACAAGATTTTAGGTAAATGCCACTGTACTTCCATTCGTGACAAAGCGCCAGTGTGTTATACTGCCCTCTTACGGGCAGTGTTTGAGAAGTATGTTAAATTGTTGTTGTACAACCTTCGCCCCTTTCGGCCGGCAGTTTGTGTTGCGTGAGCATAATAAAGTTTGCTTAAACCTTAACTATTGTGACTGGTTATCCATCCCCGAACGATGTTCTTTTAATGGCGTGGTGGCAGCTACATGGGATCAAGTACCCTGCTCTTCCCTCATTACCGATGGATTTTATGCATGATATGGCAGCCAGTCGGTCGGCAAAACGTGTCGTGATAGGTAGTTATGGTTTGCTCGCATCTGCTGTAGTCCCATACATAGCCCTTGAATGGCTGTTCCCTGTCCCCTCTTGATGCAACGACCTCGCACCCAGGCCCGAGAGAGAGGCCGCCCCTACCAGTATTCTAACCAGAAGTACAATGTACCAGGTACCTTACAGTGTTTACGATTCTGAGTCAATTCAAATCAAAAGAAATGAAAGCAATGAATGGATGACTGAGGATGATTATGTCGGTCTTGATTATGATGATTTCTGTGACGATTATGAATATGATGGTGAAAGTTACGACAGTTGTGATGAGTCCTTCGGGGACCCTAACCAACCTCGTCCCCGTGAGGATCCAGTATTGCATGCTACTCGGTATGATGGCGTCAATCCAAGTTCATGTAACATTACTCCTCGCCCTGTCCCTGTGTGTATGAGTAGTCTTAGTGTTGGCGAGTCCAGTCGTTCTAATGTTAGACATGCAGTTCACAGTTGCCCATTATGTCTCGTGGCCAATCGCCCGAACGAACATCACATCAGTGATTGCTCATTCCTGCCAGAGCATGAAAGAGATATCATTACATGTGCTCGCCAAGCGGCTTCTATCCTTGGCTACTCTGATTCCCTGTGTCCATGTGACAATTATCTGGATGATTATGATGAGCTAGAGTCAGAATGTGATTTCTCAGGAGTTGATGAATGTTTTGATGATCTTCATGACAGTGCTTTGGCTACAGATATTGTCTGCTTGTCTGCTAGGGTATGTGTTGCTGATTCAAACAGTACTAGTCTTGGAGATGCAAAGGATATGTCAGATTTAGACAGGTCAATAGGGTTTCAAGACAATTCTTACTGCTATGATCGTGGCTCATCGCAGTCGGATGAGCTCCACTTCCGGGTTGATCAGTCACCACAGTGTCCAGTAGATAGTCCCTCGGTGTTGCCTGAAAAGGCCTGTATGTCTCCCTACATTGATCTTGACCATGGTCAACAGACTATCCGGGTTACTCTTGCCAGTGGTTCTCCACAGAACTCCATTGGCTATTCAGTATTCAAGAGTCTTGGAGGTGTTTTTACGGACTCTTCTGAGGCTTATCCAGTTGACCATTCTTCACCGTATGAAGTTGTTGGAGGGACGTGCCTAACACTTACCAGAGATGGAAAGGCATTTCTCTTTGAAGGGTTAGTTGTTGACTCTCCGGATGTTATAGTTGAGGCAGGCATTCCGTTCATAGTGTTGCACGACATTACCATCCGTCCCGCAAAGCGCCGTATCACAATTGGTGATGGACCTTCGTACACCTATGGTCCTGATCCTCCGCCAAAGGCAGATATTCGGCTTTCCCGTACACCTCCGATGTCTCTCAGCCTTCCCCGGTACAACCCACCTTCATTCATCTCAAATAATGTGACCGAACCTTCACCAGCCAGCAACGGTCACCACCAAGGCATAGGCCTATGCCCCCGTTCCCAGGATGCTGAGCCTGAGCGTCAGTGTCTAGCTCAGTCGGAGCTAGCCATCATTCCAACCTCTGAGATGAATGACACCATCCCTGATATCACCGACGATGATTCCTGTGATGCCCTAACCACACCTCATCATCTCTCTGGCTGGCCAGCATGTCAGCCATCTTCAGATGTCAATAACCACTGTTCCTTGGACACCTCACCCACTGATGAGCTTCCTCAGGATGTTCTCAACATCAGTGTTGGTAGCATCACCTCTCCCCATCAACACGGTGGTCCCCCAGACCATCCTTGCCTTATCGAGATCACTGACCCTCCTGGGCGCCCCCCAGATGCATCCAGTGGACCCCGTGCCTTCACCAATGCCTCCACACCTGGAGGTACATCTCGCTTTCCACGGCGTGAGAAGATTACTGCACGTCATTTTCATCTTCGCACACCTGTGATGTCTCCAACCTCAGACATTGCTTCCACTCCTCGACCAGGTCTCTCCACATGCTTGCATGTAGGACCCCCTCCTGGCCGTCCTCCAGACATTGACTGTTTATTCAGAGGCTTCATAACCTCCACTTCTGACCTCGGCTACCGAATGTTTCTAGACTCTGACTTGTGAACTGAACTGTGTGCTATATGCCTGCTTTACCTCTATAAGTTTTGTTAAGCTTATATATTTATGCATGTAATAGGATAAACTGACTGCTTTCAGTGAAACTAGGATATCCCAGGTTATGAGATATTTTTTACTGCAATTTACAATGTACAGGTGTATGTGAAATTAGTACTTAGCAGTGAGAAAAGAACTTGCGATGCATAAATTTGTGATCTATAAGTGCAGTATTATGTTTTTTGTCCAAGGTAATACATGTATTGTACATTTTAGTTGACAATTATGTTAGTTACACCAGAACTTCTTCAGACAACAAGTGAAGTTTGTGTGAATTGTATAGTACTTGTACTGCAACTCATTGATACTGTATTTTCAACAGTGTTGGAAATGTTAAGTTTGTGTTTATTTATGTTTGTTTGTTTTTATTTATGTTTGTTTGTTTTTGTGATTGTATGTAATGAATCTATGCATGTATTTTTTTTTCAAGAATATTACAGACTTGATAATACATGTATTCTTGCTATATGGTCTTGAGTGTTTTGCATTGATTCTGATTCACTTTTGTGTACAGAAACAGTACATGAATATTGTTATTGGACGCCAGCAGTATGTACATTGCGTAGACAGCCGGGTGATTTGAACATAGCAAGTTTTGTAAATCACATCAATATGTTTACCCTTTTTATGTATGTAGCATACGTACGATGGTTTTGATGGCAACTCAGTACGTATAAGACAGTATCCTTATAACCCAGTCCAAAATAAAAAGAGACTTTCCAAAACAGTCTACAAAAAAGCACTCGATTTTGGGAAAAATTTGTTACAAATTGATCCATCAATGTGCAAAAAAAGGCTTTTGCTACTGAAAATGATGCTCCCAGGTTCGCTAGAAAGCGAACCCTGGCTGCCCTGCCAGGTTCGCCAAAAAGCAAACCTGGCTGCAAGGTTTGCCAAAAAGCGAACTTGGCTGCCAGGTTCTCCAAAAAGCGAACCTGGCCGCCAGGTTCGCCAAAAAGCAAACCTGGCTGCAAGGTTCGCCAAAAAGCGAACCTGGCTGCAAGGTTCGCCAAAAAGCGAACCTGGCTGCAAGGTTTGCCAAAAAGCGAACCTGGCTGCCAGGTTCGCCAAAAAGGGAACCTGGCGGCAAGGTTCGCCAAAAAGCGAACCTGGCCGCAAGGTTCGCCAAAAAGCGAACTTGGCTGCCAGGTTCTCCAAAAAGCGAACCTGGCCGCCAGGTTCGCCAAAAAGCAAACCTGGCTGCAAGGTTCGCCAAAAAGCGAACCTGGCTGCAAGGTTCGCCAAAAAGCGAACCTGGCTGCAAGGTTCGCCAAAAAGCGAACCTGGCTGCAAGGTTTGCCAAAAAGCGAACCTGGCCGCCAGGTTCGCCAAAAAGCGAACCTGGCCGCCAGGTTCGCCAAAAAGCGAACCTGGCCGCCAGGTTCGCCAAAAAGCGAACCTGGCTGCAAGGTTCGCCAAAAAGCGAACCTGGCTGCAAGGTTTGCCAAAAAGCGAACCTGGCTGCAAGGTTTGCCAAAAAGCGAACCTGGCCGCCAGGTTCGCCAAAAAGCAAACCTGGCCGCAAGGTTCGCCAAGCCAAAAAGCGAACCTGGCCGCAAGGTTCGCCAAAAAGCGAACCTGGCCGCAAGGTTCGCCAAGCCAAAAAGCGAACCTGGCCGCAAGGTTCGCCAAGCCAAAAAGCGAACCTGGCCGCAAGGTTCGCCAAAAAGCGAACCTGGCCGCAAGGTTCGCCAAAAAGCGAACCTGGCCGCCAGGTTCGCCAAAAAGCGAACCTGGCTGCCAGGTTCGCAAAAAAAAAAAAAAACCTGGCAGCCAGGTTTGCCAGAAAGCGAACATGGCTGCCAGGCTTGCCAGAAAGTAAACCTGGCTGCCAGGTTTGCCAAAAAGTGAACCTGGCATACATCACAAAATCCTTTTCAAAGAAGAGAAAATATTAGGGGCATTTTGATGAGTCTATCTAATTGCTATCTAATTATTTTCATTATATTTTCCTTCAGTAAATGTGAAATTACCACTCTTGGTTTTGTGTATGAAGAGTTTAGATAAGTGCACAAACATTTGTCAGTGACAATCAATTTTACCTGTGTAATTACTCTGTACTAATTGTTAATTTCAGCCCATTGGGCCATGTTTGTCCGTAACAAAACAAAAAAAAAACATGTTTTTTTTTTAAGTTTTACAAATCAAGCACTCAGTAAAGAAGAACACACTAATTAAATTCAAAGCAAGGTCATAACCCTCTTCCGAAACACTCATAAAGAAACTTCTGCTCTGTAATAATTAAGTAGTCAATTATTGTTAAAAAGTGTACATCTGTAACAGACACATGGTGTGACTGTATGTGAGCTTTATAATTTCATAAGGATTGATTTGTTGATTTTATTTTCTGATGTTTATTTGTGATTGAATTGAAAGGTAGCATGGAACATCTCGATAACTACGATTAAGTTGGAATACTTGTTAATTAAACTAATAAGCAGTGTTTGTTTGTTTGTTTTGTTTTTTGTCGATTGCATTGCACACATATTAAAAAACGACTTTTGATAGTGGGTGTGCATGGAAATTAAGCCTTTTTGTAATTTTGTAATTCGCAGAAAGATGATAAATGCAGACTTTAGGCCTACGCTTCTCCTATATTTTCTACATCGCACCTGAGAACTGGATTGTATTCGGCTATCAATAGTATTGATAGATACAGCCCTGCATGTGGTGTGTGAGTGTGTGAACATACATACATGTAATTATCCATACATGCCAGGGCTGTCAACACGGGAAACTAGTTGAGAGTGAGACTCCCATAGGCCAATGCTATAATTTAGAAGTCAAAATGCGTGAGATCAATAGAAATGCATGGAAATGAAATAAATTTTAGATCGAGTGAGAAAGGACCTCAATGCATGAGAGTTGGCAGCCCTGATGTGCACATGTATGCAAAGTTTGTATGTGCTAGGCTTTGCATTATGCGTAACAAGTTTGAATATTTTGCACACTACAGCATGCACATGAAGTGGAACATTATCATTTAATGCAATTTACGTGTAATGGTAAAGCAAGAACTGTAACTACCAGTACACAATCAATGTAATATTTTGCAACAACATTCCCGCATGCATATATTGATCAGAAGAAAGCTAATAAAGTTATAGGGCCAGTACCAGGTATCGCACAAACATTTGATGAAGTCCAAATGTCAAATTGACAAACACAAGTAAGTCAAATGCTCACAACTCATAAAAGGATATACAGTAGGTAGTTCTGGACACTCAATCGAAATGTTTATTCACAGCTCCTAATCATTGCATGATCACCATCCAGTGCACCACTGGCCTCATCCTGTGAAGTAAACAGTTTACAAGAGAATATGGGATAGACTTACAGTTGTACAAACTACGTACTATGAAATCCGTTTAACAATATTTGTGAGTCAGGACACCGCTCTTTTGTCACAGTCATCATCTTATGGTGAGTCCTCTTCTTCAAATGGCCACGTTCACGATGAGCAACATACATGTATACAATGTACATGCTGGTTTCAGAGGATTTATATTGTGGGGATGGAAAGTGTGGAACGATGTCTGGCCTATGTCCATCAGTGCAGGGGTCAGAAAAGGTCAAGACCTAGCCAACTGCCAAATCCACAGAGGGTTCAGTGAGTGGAATGTGATAATTCAGACACACTAGCACAGTGCCTGCACTACATTGTAGCTGTACAGTTCTCATTGCAGTGTGTCTGCAAACCAAGGCCATAGACAATGTTTTGGTGGGACAAAGCCACTTGTATGAAATATATTAAACCAACAATCCCACCTCATCCCTGCTCGTGGATATACAGTTCTGTATCATACACTTGAACATTAAAGGGGATGGCTAGTACAGGGCTGCCATAATTGGAAACTAGTTGAGAGTGAGACTCCAATAGGCCAATGCTATAAGTTAGGAGTCAAAATGAGTGATATCAATAGAAATGCATGCAAATGAAATAAAGTTTTAGAGTGAGAAAGGACCAAAATGAGTGCTAGCAACTGTTCAGTTGGAATGCTGGGGGATGATTGTTCCAATCCTTGTGGGATAGAGTACTTTATATACTGGTATCTATTGTTGTGTGAAAATTATTTGCTTGAGAATTAATGGTCTCATATTTAATTATTATTCAAGTAATGTGCAGTTCAATGTTTCCAGGTTAGCATGCCTGACAGTGATGGGGCATATACTGCACATTACTTGAATATGAGATCATTCTGAGGCAAATAATTTTCATTCAACATATACTCATAAAAGAATCCCACAAGGATTGCAACAATCACCCCTCAGCATTCCCACTGATTCCCACTGATCAGTTTGGTAATACAGGCTATCCCCTGTAAGTATGCATTTCAGTTAATTGAAACAGGTTTGTTTAGTATTTGTTTGTTCATGTGTTTGCTTGTTATGGTGATCATGGAAATTTGACAGAACTCCACAGTAACATACCCAGTTTCATGTTGATTGTGAAGTTAAGGCAATTTAGATGATTTTGATAATTTACATGTGAATGCTGGAAGCTTAATAAGAATTATAGTGAGCTGCATGGTTTCTTTATTGTCCTACATAGAAGCTGCCTCTAAAAACCCACTTCTTATGTATAGACATACAGATATCAGGATACTCTTTTGCTCAGGCGTATATAACTTAAGCTTAACAGTTGGGCCGTGGGTGTGTCATTCATGGTGCGGCAACTGATCTCTTATGAGATCAGTGATGCAGCTTGCTTGGAGCATACATAGCCCAAAAAAGCTGTATGGTGTCTTCAAGAAAGCACATTGAAACAGCATCCATATCCATGATTAATGGTAGTGCAACGATCGTATGGCATGTAGGCCTACACAGCAATAACACTGCTTTGGCAGTACCCTGTAGGCCTATGTTTTTGGTAAAAGATGATTTAATTCATCCGTTCAAAGAATAATGAGTGGGGTATTACGTAAACAGGAGAAATCAGAAATTCAAAAGGAATGGTGCAAAAGTATACTAGTGCATTAAGATAAGTACTCAATTAATGAATGAAAATTCATTAGCATTTGATGAGGACTATAAGATCACAAATGAAATTGGGATCCTTGTTCAAGCAACATACAGATCAACTCATACATTTGCTATGGAGAGCAATTACCTTCACATTGACATATGAAAATCATTACTCAAAGTGAACAGAGGGGCTACATTGCATCTGCAGACATTGATAACAGGAGGAAACCCATACTTGATATTCATAATCTGTATTTTTTGACATCCTTTTTATAGCTCACTGAGCTGAAGGCTCAATTGAGTTATTGCGTGTGCTCTTTGTCCGGTGTGTGATGTGCGTCATGCGTTAATTTTGTATTTTCATTTTCTTCTTGAAAACCCCATGACTGATAGTTCACCAAACTTGGCAGGTACTTGTAGCATCCATCCCCAGGGGAATAGAATCTCAATTTATGCAAATGGGCACCTAGCTGTTTAAAAAAAAAAAGAAGTTATTTATGAAGTTTTCAGGTGGAGAGGCAGTCCTTTACATTGATCAAAGTGTTTTCAATTTCTTTAAAGTTTTTTTTTGTGTGTGTGTGTGTGTGTTTTGCGTTTGTGTTAAGAATTATTTAAACGAAAAGTGCAAAGATGATGGGATGTACCCATGATTTTTTTTTTTTTTTTTTTTTATGTCTAGAACGTCTGGTATTATTTTATAGAAAGCTGTTTTTTTTTTTTAAGTCACCTTGATATGAGGGCCTCATCCTTTTCATCCAATTTAGCTATACTGCCATGTAATTGATTAATTGTAAGCCTTAGGGATCTCACTAATCTGGCTGTGGTGACAGAACAATAATGTTTGTATAGGCCTATGCCAGAATGAATGTATTTGCAAAAGTTAAGGGTCCCTGTAAGACACCCAAACTTGGTGGCACACAGAGTGTATGGTGCACACAGTAAAGTGCAAAAAGCAGTGGGCCAATGTTACTTTACTCTCCCCTGACCATGAGTCTGGTGAATGTTTTGGCCAAGTCTTATCAAGGTGATATTCTTTTTGACCCCTGAACTGTACAGGGGCAAAAGTTAAATACTTTCCCCACTATACAGCATACACTGGACACTCACAGAGCTACCAAGTCTCACGCATTCTGTGTGAGACTCAAGCATTTAGGGTCTGTCTCACGATCTCACGCATGGCACCCATTTTTCTCATGCATCTGGTGAAGTCTGCAATTTGGGCCAAAAAATAAGGAGCATACATGTAGCTCAAAGGATTAAAGTGATAGTTGCAATTGAAGGTATATTTCCCTTTTGCCTTTCAAAATTAGTAAAAAATAGTCACTAAAGTATGCACCAGATCGCATCATTAAAAGCTAATAATTTAAAAAAAGCTCCCTACCATTGGAGTGGGACACCCTCCTCGTTCGCGTGCACATGCGCGCGAGCGCCGAGACGTCGAGTCATAAAAATCTCACTCATAAAAGTTTTTTGAACTTGGCATCTCTGCACTGATTGTGAACATACAACTTCCTGCATTGAGAAAGTATACTGTCCAGGGCCCTTTTCATGAAACTTGTTATGAGTGCCAAATTGCAATTATAGCTGTTGTAATGAAATCCTTACATGATTGGATTGGCGCAGAACAAATTTGTCACAGAAATGTGGTAGTTAATGTCACGGATAACAAGTTTTGACTTAAAGGACCCCTGATTAAGAATATTGTTAACAGGTTCCATACTTTAGTTGCTAAAATTTTTTCAGTTACCCCTTTTTCCTTTAATAGCAGAGTTCTAAACTGTTTTGGCATTGTGATATTGTTATGCCCTAAAATTGAAATCAATATTTTCTTGATTTACCCTTGACTTCAACAAACCTCAATTATAAGGCTTTACATTGTTTCATTAGGTGATCATATTCGTGTCAGGTGGTCGCATTACCTACTTTTCATGAATAACATGGCCTAATATACAAAGGGCTGGGTAAGCAGAGACTCCATACCCTCCCGTTTTCGACTGGAGATCTCCCGCTGAAAGCCCATTTTCGCAAAATCTCCCGCTCTCCCGATTGAGATTTGATTTCTCCCGCCCTGGCTCTGTGTCTCCCGGTGGAAAGGATTTCTTACTTATTGCTATCGTATGTTGAAAAAATAAGCCTTAGATAGCACCAGAGAACATCTAAAACCCTAGGAACTTCGCGCTTCGCACACATCAACTTGGAGTCTCCCGTTTGCTAGGGGTTTCGGGCGGGAGAATCTCCAGATCAGATGGTGCTTGGGGTTGGAGTCTCTGGGTAAGGTCAGGTCATCGAATGCAAAGTATGCTGCTTCCAGCCACCCAAGAAAGGGTATGTGATTGCAGTCTGATTAGTAAAACTTTTTTTCTTTTTTTTTCAATGTTTTTAATGAAGAAAACACATGACATACAAACAAGAACAAAACACTACATGCATTATGATATGATACAAAATATCAAACAAGGCCTGACATTAAAGACCTAATGAAATGGTTTGGACATTTTTTTGCTTAATGATGTAATAATATTAAATGTTAAATTCTAAGTAATTCTATGGTTGTGCGGGTTTTTTTACTATTCTGAATTTTGTTCTACATTTGTTAACATAATGGATGCAATTTCCTCGGTTTTGGAAAACTTTCTATACTTTGGCACTATCACTTCTAAATTGTGATGACGTCTAAGAACGGAGTCATCGATATTGATTGTCTGGTTGATAGCCAGCGAGCTAGCAAGGCTATATACTAGTGCAGCACAGCGACAGCCGGCCGGCGGCTAGCGCTGGCGGGGGAGCGAGCTAGCGAGCGCATAGCAGGCGCTGCACTATTGTCATTGGCTAAGCCTTTAGACAAAAGAATATTTAATGAATTGTATCAGATTTAATACTGCCAATAATACAGATTACAACTGTGGTACGCTTGGATATCCATAATTTTCGGCAAACTCGTGAAATAGGCCCCACCACTGCGTGTCTGTACTAATACTACGGCGACTCGCCTGTTTAAATACTTGTGAATTCAGCCCCACCATGTGGCGTTCATCGGTAGGTAAGCACGGCGGTGGGGCTGCCTTCCATAGTCAATACTCGTGAATGCGGCGAAAATGACTTCCTAATATGTCCCTTGACTAATTTTACGGCCACTTTAACCATAGGGCCTAAATACAACCCTACCTAACCCTAAACCCTAAGACCTACTCTTTGCTTTCTATAAACACACGGGTACGGTGCACGCGCACTGCGGTTGGGCCTATTTCACGATAGCCCCACCACCACTGCGTGTCTGTACTAATACTACGGTGACTCGCCTGCTTTATAGGCCTAAACCTACTCGTGAATTCAGCCCCACCATGGCGTTCATCAGTAGATAAGCATGGCGGTGGGGCTTCCTTCCACAGTATGATTTGTAGCATAAAACAAAAACTACTCGACCAAAATTGACGATCATTCTTGGTATCGTTTTTCTTAGAGAATGGTGCATCTAAATTACTGATAACAAATATTGCAGAAACTGACCATGGGAAACTGGTTAGGCCTTTTTTTTTGTTTGAGCCACGACCCACCCTATACGAACATATCTTTCTAGAGTGTAACCTCTGTACTTCTCGTATTCCAAACAGGCTTTTGCTAAACAATCAGATCACAGGTGCGGTGTGGCTAGCTGGGGCAAAATTAGCCCATAAAAGTTTTATACGCGTGTCTTCAAGGGGACTCATCGAAAAGAGTCCATATCACGGGATGAAAACCGTTCAAAGAGAGAAATAACACTTAACAAAGAATAAGAAGAGAAGATGATGGAATCATAAAAAGGGAAAATGATGATTGGCAGAGGATAAAAGGGGAGGAAAGATGGAAGATGAGATGAAATAAAACAATACTGTAAATAACATGGGGGGAGGAACAGTGGGAAAATATGACAAGATAATATAAAACATAATGAGACAGAATGACATATCGTAGGGAAAAGGATAACGATTAACAAGGTATAGCTCAAGGTGTATAACTCCGTGCAGACATTGCCTTACCTCAAAGATATGAAAAGAAAAATGAACTCCTGTCAGTAAGATAGAAAATTGGTGTGTTTGTCTGTTTTTTTGAACAATTCCATTAAATGGTACCATTGATGAATATTATGTAAAAAAAAAAAACAACAACTTCAGTCTCCAAATTGCTTCATCGAACTGAAATCAAAATCAACCTAAGATGAGATAGGGAATGGACAAAGAAAATGATGGGTAAGCTAAGATAGACAGTAAGGAAAGAAAAAGAAAGAGCTACATCCACACAGATTGGAAGCTTATCGCCCGAAAATAAAAACCAAGAACAGCTTTTCATTTACTATGATTTTTTTTTTTACACTGTAGACGTTCAAATTCTTGTTAACTATCAAATAATAACAAAGAATCAAGTCAATGCTATTAAATTTCAGTATCAAGAAAAATTGAAGTTGCAACAAACGGAGACGCTATAAGGAGTACAAACACACAACTTAGAAAAGCAGAATGGTGAAAGTAAAAGAAACACATGCACACACAAAAAAGTTAAGACTGATGTCAGAGAATACAGATTACGAATAAGTATAGGCCAACACGTACTGTAGGAATCTGCTCTTGTAAACAAAGCTTTCAGAAGCAATGTCTATAATGAATATTAGCCCCTCCGTCCACTTTGAATCATGATTTTTAGGTCAGCCTGAGGGTAAAAACATTAAATGTATCTCCATAACAGTTATTAGTCATTCATGAATTCCAATACGAATTGGATCTTGGACACGACACATCTTTGCTGCATTGTTTAAACAATTGGGATCCCCATTTTGAATGCTAGTGCCTTCATAATATTTGTGAATTCAGCACTCATTTTGTACCCTAGTAGTGTACAATTTGCACCATTCTCATAATTCCAATTTATTCTCCTGTTAGTTACCCAAACCATTATTTTTTGAAATATTTAAATCATTTTTCACCAAAAGCATATTGCCCAAACAATGTTTTGATACAAGGCATATGTTTATTGCAGGCCGATAATGGATATGGATGCTGTTTTCAATTTGTCTCCTTGAAGACACCATACAGTATTCTGGGACTACTAATTTTGCCACAGCAAGCCGCACTGCGCCCGCGACCTGCCTGTTCAGTGAAAGCACACTGACATACGCTATGCATAAATGCAAAAGAGTATCCTGATATTTGGAATAGAGTAACATCACAAGTGGGTTTAACCAGGTTTAAAAAGGACCAATTACTGGGAATTAAAGTTATATTTGCGACAGGACAATAGCAAAACCATGTTTATCTCTATGTAAAATATCAAAATAAAAATTGCCTTTATCTTCACAGTTATTCTTAAATTGGGTATGATTATGTATAGTTCTGTCAAATATCCATGAACACAGGCCATCTCCAAAAACAAGCCCACAAAAAATAAACACGTTTCAGTTGTGTTTCATGACGTGTATAAATTGCCATGATCGCCATGATCACCAAAACAAGCAAACACATGAACTAACAAATACTAAACAAACCTGTTTCAATAACTGAAATGCATCCTTACAGGGGATGGCTACTCTTACCAAACTGATCAGTGGGAATCAGTGGGAATGCTGAGGGGTGATATTGTTGCAATCCTTGATCATCCCCCAGCATTCCCACTGATTCCCACTGAACAGTTACTAGCCATCCCCTTTAATGTTTAAGTGTATGATACAGAACTGTATATCCATGAGCAGGGATGAGGTAGGATTGTTAGTTTAATATATTTCATACAAGTGGCTTTGTCCCACCAAAACATTGTCTATGGCCTTGGTTTGCAGACACACTGCAATAGGGACTTTTCGATTTGCACGTTGAGCCAGGCGTCACCCTGTTATGACGTAGTTTTTACGTACTGCGCATGCGCGAGTGTCGACCCTCGGCTCATCGCACAAATTTCGAACGCGTTAACCCCGGTTATCACCGTCCACCCAAATCGGTTGCGCCGCGCTCAACCCACCCTTGCTATGACGTCACACTCCTCTCGGGTACCGTGCGAATGAACACGATGACTCTCGGGAAATCCGTGCTCAGTTCACCTGTTTTCCTTTTTCTTTCGAGAGAATATTTATATTCTAATTACATGAAAGCTTATGATCTTGATACGTCACAGCAGCAGCGCTGACATACAAACTACAGCCTCTGGTACCTACTTTATTTGCCCGTTTTCACTGTTTCGCACGTTGCAACTGCCTACCGTAGTCCCACACATACATTTACACGTAATACTGTACGCAAACAGATTTTGGTGCTTTTGGCCTAGCTAGTGCAGCAGTGCATTTGCCTAGTAGTCTTACCATGCATCATGTTTTAAAATCCACATAATTCCTCCCAGGATACGCATCTGGTCAAAGACAAAATGAATATTACAAGTACAGAAACGAGTCACAAATTCCGCTTATATGCACGCAAGGCACAGGGCCTGGTTGCCTCCTTCACACGCCACAAGACGTGACGCCGGCGCCCGAAATCGAAATGTGTTTTAGCAGCGGGTCAACGTACAGACGTGACGCCTTGACGTACGGTTGCGCTCGGCGGCACGTCCTTCTCGTTCACCCAATCGAAAACTCCCTATTGAGAACTGTACAGCTACAATGTAGTGCAGGCACTGTGCTAGTGTGTCTGAATTATCACATTCCACTCACTGAACCCTCTGTGGATTTGGCAGTTGGCTAGGTCTTGACCTTTTCTGACCCCTGCACTGATGGACATAGGCCAGACATCGTTCCACACTTTCTATCCCCACAATATAAATCCTCTGAAACCAGCATGTATATGTTGCTCATCGTAAACATGGTCATTTGAAGAAGAGCACTCGCCATAAGATGACGACTGTGATAAGAGAGCGGTGTCCTGACTCACAAATATTGTTAAACGGATTTCATACGTAGTTTGTACAACTGTAAGTCTATCCAATATTCTCTTGTAAACTGTTCACTTCACAGGATGTGGCCAGTGGTGCACTGGATGGCGATCATGCAATGATTAGGATCTGTGCATAAACATTTTGATTGAGTGTCCAGAACTATATCCTTTTTTGAGTTGTGAGCATTTGACTTACTTGTGTTTGTCAATGACGTTATTTGGACTGTACGTATTAAATGTTTGTGCGATACCTGGTACTGGCCCTATAACTTTATATATAATAGCTTTCTTCTGATCAATATATGCATGCGGGAATGTTGTTGCAAAATATTACATTGATTGTGTACCAGTAGTTACAGTTCTTGCTTTACCATTACACGTAAATTGCATTAAATGATAATGTTCCACTTCATGTGCATGCTGTGTATAGTATGCAAAATATTCAAACTTGTTACGCATAATGCAAAGCCTAGCACATACAAACTTTGCATGTGCAAGGCCATGTATGGATAATTACATGTATGTATGTTCACACACTCACACACACACCACAGGCGGGGCTATCTACATTGTATCAATAGCCGAATACATTCCAGTTCTCGGGTGCGATATAGAAAATATAGGAGAAGCATAGGCCTAAAGGCTGCGTTTATCATCTTTCCGCGAATTACAAAAAGGCTTTCCATGCACACCCACTATCAAAAGTCGTTTCCAAAGCCCTGTGATACACGTCTTCCAGAAAAGTTGCGTTTATTAATTCATAGCAAATAGTATACATAGCTAGGCTAAGAGGGTGTATACTCTCGCGATTTCGCACAAAAATGGATGTAGTACGCCATGGGGCCTCACATGGAGCCCAACAGCGGCCATTTTAGTAATGAAACTGCAAGCTTCATATTACGAAACACGTGAGCCTATGGAGGGAATCCTACCTTCCTTTCATTTTCTTCATTTTAAGGAGACACATCACAGCGGTAAAACTGCGTATCAGGCTTCAAAATATCAGCAGAAGTATATTTTCTGTTGATACATGAAAAAAAATTTGAAGTAATGTCACTATACTTTTCAATCTGTAGTGCATCAAAGTTTGTGTTTGAGCTGAGAAACGCCATCTATCTCTTTTCTCTTGTTTTCATTGTCTTTTACGGGCAATTCCATAATTACAAACGTATATTTCGTACACTATAAAAAGCTCTAACAACTAGACTTGATTTCATTCACAAGATTTGATACTTTAAATTTCTAACATCCATCTCGAAGGTAAAGTGATCACAAAATTATATTCAATATGATCAATACTTTGACCTTGATATGATGAAAATTGGGCCGTTACAGACGTACTCCCATGAGTTGAAATTTCTGACATTGGAATGTAAAGTGGAAAACTCTGTGAATTGTGGGGTACTTTCCAGCAAATTCATTCTTTTCATTTCAATTAGATGTTAAACAACCCAAAAGTGCAGAAATTAAGATTTTTTTTTTTTTTAAATTAGCAATTAATTGCACCCTTTTTGTGTTACGGACGTACAGTATTTTACAGACGTACAAAATTTCCATTACAGACGTACGTTTTGAAATCGTTATTAATTTTATTATTTTGATGGATTTATTTTAAGATCCCTTTACCAGAATTCAGTGACTTCTCATACTGTAGGGTCTTAATCTTAATAATTTGAGATGACAATCGCACTTTTTTACTGAAATCTGCAAAAACCTTCCCCAAATCATCACCTTGCATACAGTTCATGCTTCACTGAGCAACAGGATGATTACATTATCCAAAGAAATATCCTTTCATGGTAAATTAGCTTGTCAGTTGGTCATGTTGTAGCCTATTTCATTTTGACAAACACATTATTGTCTAGAATATTAATATGTAGAAAAGAAATTAATTCAATATTGGAATCAGATTTAATTAATGCCACTATATAACTATCTAGGGATCCATTGCTCATGTATGCAGTACACACAAAGCAGTGCAGAAATGGTTTGCGCCACACATGAACAATTGATGGTGTAGGCCTACTATATTTTGCAAGCATTTCAAACAAAATCCTTTCAAACATATCTGAATTGTAGACTCTATACCTGATCAAAGTTTTGAAATAAATAAAAAAGTAGATGCATTTGTACATAAAAACAAATTGACAGTAAACTATCATGATCACCAGAATAATAATCTTAATGTGGATTTTGAAAATGGGGATTTTGAAAACACATCATGGTGTCCCTTGCTCTATGAATTGTGAGTATTCCAAAAATCTTCTATTTCTCAGCATGTTAAAAACAAAATTATACTGGTTTGTATGGTTAAAATTGAAGTAATAATTTCACTTTTTTGGGGGTATTAAAAATAGTGTAACATGGAATGATTGAGATATTAATGGATGAAGGACATAATTTACAGAGCAAACAGTTTGAATGTGAGTCCCAGACTCCAGCTACGTGTAAACTGACCACGATTGCCATCAACTGTTTGTAGTGTGATTTTTCTGGCAGTGTTGTTGTTGTTGTTTTTGTTTTTTGTTTTTTTTTAAGGAAAATATTTGATCTGGTGATCTGGTGACCACTTGCAGGATGCTTGACATTGATCCTGAGATTCCTGCCCTTAGTGCCCCTATTTAAAGAACCTCACCAGGAGATGTTTCCATGTGATATTCATCTAAAACACTAAATCCCCAACATTTACATCAAGTTTATCATTCACTGACGTGTCATCTTCAGGTTTCTCATCTAGACCGACAGTGGAATCATAGATCTTAGACCTGTCTAATTGGACTTTCCTGTATTCTAAAGCATTCAATGGTACTTGTGATACTCACATTATGCTCCTTATATACTAGTAGGCCTAATGACTGTGTGAGCATTTGGTACAGGTACAGCTATTTGCAAATAGGGGTGCCTTTGAATCCAACTTCTCTCTCAGTTGATGTCATTTCCTTTAGTAATCACATCTTTTGTGGGATTCTTAGTATTTCTGCCTCATAGGTTGTTTGTGGGGTTGATGTAGCTGCCCGCCCATTTTACACATATGTCATGTATCTCCAAACTGCTCTTTTTTTTTCTTTTTCTTTTTTTTTTTGTTGTTGCAGTATTCACTATCTTGTCCATCCACTGAGAACACACTTTCGTTGTACACCCTTACCATGACAAAAAGCCACTTTATCATTATCTGCATTGATAGTTTCCTTCTACTTTTGTATCAAGGAAGACTTGGCTTGAAGTGGGTATGGGTACATCTGAAACCACATGGATTGTGGGTAGTTAAAGGTATTTTTTGTTTAATCCTAATCAAGATATGCTCCATAATTATATGATCTACATGTATAGATGTTTTGCTTGTGTTGTATAGCTCATCTGACACAGTAACAATGCTCTTTGTTTTACTCTCTGTCTCCTGATACACCGTGGCCAAAAGATGAGAGATCTATGCAATTTAGCATTTCCATATACTTTTCTCGGAAATTTTGAATATGTGTGCAATGCGATTTACAAAACAACAACAAACAAACAAACAAAACAAACAAACAAACACTGCTAATTAGTTTGATCAACAAGTATTCCAACTTAATCTTGGTTATCAAGATGTTCCATGCTACCTTTCAATTAAATCACAAATAAACATCAGAAAATAAAATCAACAAATCAATCCTCATGAAATTGTAAAGCTCACATACAGTCACACTATATGTGTCTGTTACAGATGTACACTTTTTAACAATAATTGACTACTTAATTATTACAGAGCAGAAGTTTCTTTATGAGTGTTTCGGAAGAGGGTTATGACCTTGCTTTGCATTTAATTAGTGTGTTCTTCTTTACTGAGTGCTTGATTTGTAAAACTTAAAAAAAAAACATTTTTTTGTTTTGTTTTGTTACGGACATACATGGCCCAATGGGCTGAAATTAACGATTAGTACAGAGTAATTACACAGGTAAAATTGATTGTCACTGACAAATGTTTGTTCACTTATCTAAACTCTTCATACACAAAACCAAGAGTGATAATTTCACATTTACTGAAGGAAAATATGATGAAAACAATTAGAATAGCCTTTTGGAGATCAAAATGCACTTAACATTTTCTCTTGTTTGAAAAGGATTTTGTGATGTATGCCAGTTTCGCTTTTTTGGCAAACCTTGCAACCAGGTTCGCTTTTCGGCGAACCTGGCGGCCAGGTTCACTTTTTGGCGAACCTGGCGGTCAGGTTCGCTTTTTGGCGAACCTGGCGGCAAGGTTCGCTTTTTGGCGAACCTGGCGGCCAGGTTCGCTTTTTGGCGAACCTGGCGGCCAGGTTCGCTTTTTGGCGAACCTGGCAGCAAGGTTCGCTTTTTGGCGAACCTGGCGGCCAGGTTCGCTTTTTGGCAAACCTTGCAGCCAGGTTCGCTTTTTGGCGAACCTGGCGGCCAGGTTCGCTTTTTTGCGAACCTTGCGGCCAGGTTCGCTTTTTGGCGAACCTGGCGGCCAGGTTCGCTTTTTGGCGAACCTGGCGGCCAGGTTCGCTTTTTGGCGAACTTGGCGGCAAGGTTCGCTTTTTGGCGAACCTGGCGGCCAGGATCGCTTTTTGGCGAACCTGGCGGCCAGGTTCGCTTTTTGGCGAACCTGGCGGCAAGGATCGCTTTTTGGCGAACCTGGCGGCAAGGTTCGCTTTTTGGCGAACCTGGCGGCCAGGTTCGCTTTTTGGCGAACCTGGCAGCCAGGTTCGCTTTTTGGCGAACCTTGCAGCCAGGTTCGCTTTTTGGCGAACCTTGCAGCCAGGTTCGCTTTTTGGCGAACCTGGCGGCCAAGTTCGCTTTTTGGCAAACCTTGCAGCCAGGTTCGCTTTTTGGCGAACCTGGCGGCCAAGTTCGCTTTTTGGCAAACCCAGCAGTCAGGTTCGCTTTTTGGCGAACCTGGCGGCCAGGTTCGCTTTTTGGCGAACCTGGCGGCCAAGTTCGCTTTTTGGCAAACCTTGCAGCCAGGTTCGCTTTTTGGCAAACCCAGCAGTCAGGTTCGCTTTTTGGCGAACCTGGCAGGGCAGCCAGGGTTCGCTTTCTAGCGAACCTGGGAGCATTATTTTCAGTAGAAAATGCCATATTTTGCACATTGATGGATCAATTTTTAACAAATTTTTCCCAAAATCGAGTGCTTTTTTGTAGACTGTTTCGGAAAGTCTCTTTTTATTTTGGACTGGGTTTTATGTTTTTGTCTTTGCCTTTGATTTTGTGCAATGTGTATGATTCTTAAGAGTTCTTTCCTGTGTCATATGTTAAAAACATATTGCACACATGTAGGAGAGGCGAGTTTTCATCATACAGGTGTATTATTTTCGTTTGATTTCTATTGTTGCACAGACAAAGGTAGAACATCAGTAACAATGTTATTGATAAAGAAAAGATGGATGTGCGTATGATAATTTGTAATTACATGTTCATGATATGTATGATAGTACATTGTACATAGCTCATAGTTTTGATGTACCTGTCACTCATTTGTTTGTTTTTCTTATATACGAATTATGTGTCAGGTCAAATTGTATTGAGTGATGCAGATGTAGGATTCTATTTTTGATGCATACTGTACAAAGCAACAGTTCATATAGTGATACACTTCAAGGACAAATTATGTTTAGGAAGTTTGAGTATGTTTTCAAAAGTATAATACAGGTGTATTTGGTCACTGTTTATTTCTGATAATTTGTTTTCTTATGTCACTTCTTTTTGATGAATGTATTGTTGTCAGTTGTTCTGTTTGGAGTATGCCAAAGGGTTCTAATAACAACTCACATGATAAGTTGATGATGATACTTCGGTTTTATATTGCTGCATAAGATGGGTGGCTATTTTCAGTGGCTTTTATGTACATGACTCGTTTGTGTCTTACTCATACCAATTTGCATATCGGGCATTCGTATGAATACGCACCATTGTTGTTTTCCATGACATATACTGTTTACTTAACTTGTAATGTGTTTATGCCTTAACTTGATTTATCTAGGGATTTTTGTTCCTGTCCTTTTGGGGCCTATAGTTGGTCATCTATTTGGTTCTGACAGCATTGTGTTTCTTTGGGGGATTGTAAAGGAACGACAGCTATGGTGTGGTGTTTATGTACTGTTGTTTCACATTCCATCAGAAGAAAAGTGATTACAGCTGTATGTTATTCATGTACAGTGTTTGATAGTGTTGTAACAAGAGTGAATGAGAATGTGGAGATCATGGTACTTATGAACAGTAGTAATCTTTCATGTTGTGAGAAAAGGTAGAATGTGAGTGAGTTAGGTATGGATTTGATAGTTGACATTGTGAAATATTTTGTTTTCTCTACAGCGTAAGGTAGTTGATTTTACAGTTGAGTTAAGTGTCATTTTTTTATAATTGGTAGAATATACATGAAGGCACATGTATAGCATAGATTATTGTTACATTTGTATGCACGTGATTCTAATTGTTGGTCCAATGAATAGGTATATACAATACTGTATAGCAGTGCTGATTACAGCTAATGTGAAGTTAATGTTTTATATTAGTTAGTTGCCAGTCAGTTCATACACGCTTTTGGAGACATTGAGTCTATATCGGGATAATGTTTGTGTTAGTGTTATCAAATCATTGACTGTTCGTAACGTGGTCTACCTATCCATGCAATTAGTCGGAAGTTTGACTGGCTTAATTCCACACACATTCCTGGCATATTGAATGTGCATGATTATTCGAATGCCAAGTGTTTTCCTTTCTGTTATGTACAAGAAGAGGACAGAAAGAAGAAAGTGATTGCGCCAGTGTGTTATACTGCCCTCTTACGGGCAGTGTTTGAGAAGTATGTTAAATTGTTGTTGTACAACCTTCGCCCCTTTCGGCCGGCAGTTTGTGTTGCGTGAGCATAATAAAGTTTGCTTAAACCTTAACTATTGTGACTGGTTATCCATCCCCGAACGATGTTCTTTTAATGGCGAAGCTTTTACAACATAACTGAATGTGTAAAAGAAACAAACTTCTTTTGTAAATACTGTATGGTGAATACAATGACGACAAAACCTTGTCAGGTCCTGGCATTGATTTAGGCTTTCCAAGCTTCGAAACCACAGAAACTGTGGGTTAATTCATACTCACAAACTTCATAGGAAAACAGTGCTGTTTTCTTTAAACAACATAACATGCAGTTGTACAAATATTGCAGCAAGTTACTTTTTTTCAGAGCTCAATATTGAAGTTAAAACCAATGAAATTCCATCTGGTAGAGAAGAAAAAAGTACTTGCATGAAACAACAACAAACAATTTTGAACATCTGGCATCATTCTGATTATTGTGGTCATCACTAAAAAGTGACCATCTACCCCCTAGATCCCCCCCCCTTCAACCAACCAATCAGAGGAAATGGATAGCTAATGAGGTTATGTCACTTCTTTCCTCTGTGCGACCCACTACCAAATATCAGGAACGATTTGGCCCCTTCTAATTTGGCCCTTGTCCCAGTTCCTTCAAGTACGGCTCAAAATAGTTCTTGAATGAGAAAGTGCATGCCACACACAAGATGCCCCTCCCCCTCCCCTTCCTGAGCCATTCTCACTGATGGGGAGAAACAGTTTTGAGAAATCTGCCCACACGAAACCAAATCAAATGTATGTATTGTATCTGGAAAACAAAACAAAAAATCATCCACTGAGTTTCCTTGTCAGGCATTATTGGCGCTTCATTGTAAAGTTCGAGGTTATGAATCTCATTGTAAGGTGGCATTCAAGCGATATGCTGCCTTATTTAACATATACCATCCAATGACAGCGGAGGACCACTTCACCAAATTCTAGTTTGAATGTATAATATGAAATGCTAAAAGAAAAGGTCTCAGCACATTTAGCTGTATCAACTCAAGCAATATGCAACATGCAAAATTACAAATTATCTCAAAGGATCATAAATTTTTTTGGCATTCCTTTTTTTTCTGTTGAAGATTTTCTTATATATAAATACATGTAAGTTTTTCCATCCATTCAAGAGACCACTGAGCTATCAGTTCATTAAACTTTTCACAGACGGCACAAAAGTGTTAGATAAATGAGAATGAAACTAAAAACAGGTCTATCATAGCGTCAATTGATATATTTCAAAAGTACACCCAGAGCACAATGCATCTCATATCACAGCAATATTGACTTCTGAGTGCTGTCACCCACTTTTCAATCACTTTTAATTTAATATTGAGTTTCACCGATGAATCAGCTTTCATTTCTTCAAAAGAGTCTGTAATTCTGTACTCTGTCACCTTTTATTTGAAGCCTTTGTCTTTCTCTCCTCGTTTTTGGTTGTTATTGTTTTTTGAATGCTGGAAATACCTTCTTTTTCTTGTCATTTCAATTCAAGTGGGTGAACACTTGTAGGTACAGTGTAGCTAGCAAAATTGGGCCTCCCTGAGGTGGGAAAACCTACACAGTCCTGAAATGTCTCTCGATATAAATTGCCTCCTGCTGTAATGTCAGTGCACCGAACCAAAATGACTTTGGACCGTGAATAATTTGTTTAAATATTGACTTGACATTTCATGTTCCGCATTGCCAATCCGCAATGCCAAAGCTAGAGGAAAAGCCCAAATGGGGAAGCTCACAGCTTGGCATGAAGACCAAAAGGATACACAGAAAATCACTGGGCTTTCAGTTTTCATTAAAAACTTTGTGTGATTATGCCTAGCATGTAAAAGCAACACAGTATTTAGCTCCTGCAACACATCAAGACAAATGTCTTAGAAAAACAGAAAAAAATTGCTTCTCCTTAAGATATCTTCATCAAAAGTGTGAAGTAATTTTGCTCAATAATTCTGTTGCTTTCCCAACCTTTGCAGAATTTCTAAGTGCTGTTTAAAAGCAAGTTTAAAACTGAACAGAAATCACAACATTGCAATGGTGCAGATGCATTGGTTATTTCAATTTCAGACTTATAAGACTTTGTCATTTCATGTTCTGGTTATCATACTTTCAGACGAGAGAGAAATAAGGACTTTCACCGCGTAAATTGTACAGAAATATAAAGCCTCTCAAATCCTTTGCTGTAAAACTGCCAGAAGAATACACAACGCCACACAGCAAATTCATAAATTTAGAAGTAGACGCTCATGAAATCTTAACAGAAAGTGACCTCGTGAAATTTTTCAATGACAAATATTCAACTGGTAAAGGAAAAAAAAAAGAAATCCATGCAAGGATTTCTTCATGAATGTAGACATTCACTTCACAAAAATCTGTGAATCGAAATGCTCTGCTTTATTGAAATGTCACTTGGAAGCCATGATCACTAGAGAGATTAGAGGTTAAAAAAACCAACAAAATTGCTTCAGATAAGATCAGGAGAATCTAATCTGGATTGCTCTTCATATGGGATTAATGGTTTTTTCGTCTATCACGTTTTGTCACGACTGTCGTGATTAGACCTCAATCATTGGCGAACCACATGAGGCCAGCCTGGCACAGAGTCGCCCTCCAAATGACGACGTGCTCACAGCTGCTCTGGCCCGTCTTCAAGATGTTAACAACATGGGCAATGCTTCCTTCAAATATTCCTGCTTAGCAGGGCTGAGACTGTCAAACAAGGCCATTCAAATCTCGCGCAACACCCAAGAAATCTTTGACGAAATGCCAAGCACTCACTCAGAGAGGCAAAGCAATGTAAACAAATGTGACAATTAATACAACTTACTGCCAAAATAGACAGAAATCAAGATCACATTCAGGGCAAAGAGGGTAAGGGTGGAAAAATGGAAGAAAGGACAGACAGAGAAAATGAATGAATGAATGAATAAATGAATGACAGAATGAAATATTGATTCAAGTATATGGTTGCCATGTAAATGAACAAATGATCAAGCTCTCCTGGCCAATGGACTGTAGGCTAAGGTAGGCATAACCATTTAGGGCCTATCTTGCTTTCTTGAGTGCAATAAACTACTATTGACTATACACTGCACAAACACAGACATAGAAGACTAGTTTTCTTTAAAGGTAATCATCAGCATTTCCATCAACTAAATTTTTAACTATATCCTATGCCATGAGTTATTGAGGTTTTAACCTAAACTCTGGGGTTTGAACAAATTTAAGGATTTCATGTTTTCTTGTCCTCAGCACATGGTGTAATAAACAATTTTAATGACACAAGAGTTACAAAAACACAAATAAATAGGTATTTACAAAATGGAAGATTGCACATACAATGCAGCTTTTAAACAGAAGGATTTTCTACAGTCGGGTTTCATCTCATAGAGTAGCTTTTCGAACAAAGCACTGATTATCAAAATGCCCTTGTTTTCTTTTCCATTGAAAAGCTCACAGAGTACAGCATTAATGTCGCTATTGATGTTTAATCATACTCTACTGATACCAATGGCACAATATACATCCACATTTCTCACACATTATAATCTATAATCAAAATGTGAAAATTCAACATTTGTTTCTCATGCAAATCACTAAGATCAAGCAAAGCGACAATTCTGCCTGATCGTTTCCTGATTTGTGCTGCTGAGTTTGTTACATTAAAACAAAGGGACAGAAATACTGACAGAAATAACTCCAAAAACAGACCAAGCAACAAAAATTCATGTAATTTGTTGACGGTACTTTCCTAGAAAACATAGTCTCGTTGCTGCATTTATTCAAAAGAAAAACACAACTACAAATGCTATTTCTCTCTCCTAAAAATAAGCTATGACACGAAAACAAAACCGAAGACCCCGCATACCTTTTGTAGACTGCAGCATCGCAGTAAAAGAACTGATGTGACATCGGAAGCATCTTGGAGCAGTGAGCTTTCCAGTCATCAACAACAGATACAAGAGATGTTTCTCCAGATATCCCAGATATCTAAGAAGCTAACACTGGTTTATCACCAGATAGATCACGAATTCCGCGCGGGATCCAAAAAAAACCAACACAAACGAGATGGAGAGGAGGGATGGAGCTCCGCCTAGCAACGGTATATCCTCTGGAATTCACTGGATGATGCCTCGGCTGGCAGCCGAACACACATTAGGCTCCGACAAAGATTGCCCAGAGATCGAAGACAATCTATACTGTGTCCACTAGAATGGGGATGGCCCGCAGACTCGACGCACCGATGTTGGTCCTAAGTTAAGAGCACAGTTTAAACTTCTCAGAAAAGGAGAATTCGCTCAAGGAGAAGGGCTGATGAGTTACATCTGCGATGACAAGCCACCTATCCACTCATCTTTCCTGTTGTGAAAGAAATGGCACCAATCTTGCTCCCTAGAATTCTGTGGAAACTTCCACGACCTCACTGCTTCTCCCTGCTGTGCCTTCCTCTCTTTCTGGGTTGGACTGAAAGTGTGGACCCAAGACAGGGCTTGCCGCCACAGCTTGCAGTGAAGTGCTAAAATCCCCCTGACTCAAACCCCCTTCCCCCTCCCCTTCCCCTACCCCCCCCCCCTGACTTTCCCCTCTGTCTGCATTGCTCTTCTCTGATTGGCTAAGGTAATGCACCACTTTGCTACTGTGTATTCATGGCCTCTGCAAAATCCAAGTATGATGATTGGTGCAATGGCTGCTAAGTGTCACACTTTTTAATGAATATTTATCAGCAGGATGCTTGCTGCATAGTCTATAACTTGCAGACCCAACTGAGATATCATAGTGTCATATTGATTTTAATATCTCATAAAGCATGCTCTGACTGCAAATGCACAAATATTTTTTTTTTTACTCAACAGTGATCTACTGCAAAATTACCTGTTATGCACAGACTTTCCATATTGTGATCAGATATATTAACCGAGCAGTGCAGCCTGCAGGAGTGCATCTACTGGCATGGATTATCACTTCTTTGAATATTTCCATTAAACATAATGAGGAAAGATACTCCTGATTGTCATCACACACTGCATCCACAACTCCAACTTGCACCAGATTGTGACGGGAAGGATGATATCCTATCATCTGAGCTAATCAGATTTTCCCCGCAATGCGCTGGAACCATCAAGCTGCAGCGAGCCAGCTGGGAAACTGGTTGAGGCATCAAGCTTCTGCACTTCGCAGGTGACGTGATGAGAAAACGACTTTCTCCCCTCCGTGCTAAAGTCGTCAAACCGAAGCTGAGGGGACCCTGAACCCCTCTTTTTTTTAATCCAAGACATCAATGAGAAAAGTGATGAATGAGTAAATAGTGAGATTGATACATAACACTAGTGCCATAGCACAGTGACAACCGCTATTATTTTCAATATCGGGTTAGATTACAGAGTATGCCTGTGAATGTCAGTGTGGCTGGTATGAAGACCAACATTATTGCCATTCAATATTCCTCTCGGCCCTCGGGTTCTGTAAGTAAATTTCTCCCGTAATATTTGTCATGACGTGCTTTTTCTGCTGCATCCTTAATCAAGAGCAGCATCGCAGATCAGTAAGGTACCTTCATTAAAGGTATTGATTAGTAAGGTACCTACAATGAAGGACAAATTCACCTTAATGTATGTGTGGATTGAATGAATGCAGCAATATTAGTAGAACACGGCAGTGAAAGTTGGAGGGAAATCAAACAGTCCGTTCAGTGCCGCCATCACAGGATGAGAAGACTACAGTTTGTGATGTCACATGTGTAGAACAATATTTAAAGAAAATATACAGAAAATGAAACAAAAAAATTGTAGTTTTTTTTTGTGTGTGTGAAAAGTACACATTCCCTCAACTTGTTACTGATGTATGTTAAGGGTAATGTTATTACCCATGCCTTCTGAAAGAGACAAGTCAAATGCTCTTTTATCATGTGAGAAAAATATGCTGAATTTTCTTCACGTCAGTCTACAAACCTTACTTTCTCAGAGAACAGAACTAATACACAAAGAATAGAGAGGAAGGGAGGCGAAGAAGAAGTGTTATAAAACCCATCAGATGTAAAATCTGCTGACTAGTGATATTACAAGTTGAATATTACAGAACAAATCAATAAAATACCATGATATAAACTCAGAGACAGTTTACAGTTAATTCAGTGAAATAACGTCTGCACACAGATAGTCCTCCCCAGCAAGAATTTGTCATATTTACACACAATTTCTTTTAAGCATACAATATTTGTATCCAAATAAATGCTTCATTTCATAATTAATCAGCAGCAAAGCCCAGACACACTTGAGAAATTGATGCATATCCTCTTTTACTCCTCCTCCCCCCCCCCTCACTCCCCCCCCCCCCCAAAAAAAAGGGGGGGGGGGGGAAAAGAAAAAAAAAAAGATGCAAAGCCGGAGTCAGGAAAATGACCCAACTTTTCCAGGGGAATTTCCTCTGGTTATTTCTTCAACCATGGAAACAAAGCTCTACTGCCCTCAATTTATCAGAACAAAACGGGGGTAATCCTCCCATCCCCTTCCCCACCCTCTCCCCACCCCATCCCCCCCCCCCTAAAAAAAAGAAAGAAAAATTAAACAGACAGGGCTTGGGGAGGGATAGAGGGAGGGGAATCATGCAGTGGGGAAGCTGAGGAAATCTAAACAAATTCAATGAGAGAGAAACAAACATCTTTCAGAAGTGCTTGCGTCAAAAATCCCCTGGCTTAGGCTCTTCCTCTGGGAGAGGAACCCCAGAGATCAGGGACTCTGACAAAGATAGACACCCAGAGTTCACACCCTGAATTACGCACTCCCTCCAAAGAGAGAGCGGGGGTCAATGAGCACCTTAAAGGCGGCAATCCTCCACTGCAAGTCATCCTTACAAAGAAATTATGGGATCTTCATAGATTTAAAGGGGAATTCCAGACTAGTTAAAAGTTAGTCTGATAAGAAAGAGTAAAATATTGCAAGCAAAACAGTGAAAAATCAGTCAAAACCGAAAGACAATTAAAGAAATTATGAAATTGTGACATTTCACCAGTTTGCACAAAGCAGTTTGTGAACGGTAAATATCAATATTCAAATGAGTGAGTTCACGATGTCTTTGCTTCACTACTTGCCATATAATTTGCACATAAAATATTACAATTTTTTTAACACAATTATGCTCCAGTCTCAAATCTTAATAAATCTGACTGATCATTATTTTGAAAGTATTCAGCCAGAAATAACATTATTTTACACTTTAATAGCAAACAAAAAATCACAACTTTTTATCTGATTTTGATCAAAACTTTGCTGTTGAGCTCATAAACTTCTACTCTTTTTTCTTACGTCTTTTAAAATGGTTGGGAATTCCCCTTCCACTCTGTGATTACAATTAGCATCCCTTCCATGAACAATTCCAATGCCATTTTGCAATGGTGGTCCTGACAGAGTTAGGAAACTGATCTCGTTTTACCAAAGTTTTCAATTCAGTATGTATCATGATGTAACATTTACATGATAATACATTAGATTCTTTAACCCTGAGGTGACGGGAAGAAAGTATTTTTGAGAGATATTCCAACAAATTATCTTTTTGATCTCATATCCTACAACTACATGAGTTGCTTGTGCTGAAAATATCAAACACATCCTGTTCCAACACAAAATTCCACCTTCCGAAATGATATCATGAAGGGGTTCATGAGGGTGCTTTAGTGCCTCTAAAGATAGTACACTTTGCTACATATTTAAATAACAGCAAAGCAACAAAGAGAAAAGAAAGAGATGGTGCATATATTGCTTGTTGGTAGTGCAGAGAGTAGCCATTTTCTTGCTCCATGAAAAAAAAAAATATATTGTATATAGATGACTTCATAGGGAATAGACTGCCTAAACTTGGATTCAAAGGGGGAAAACCCTTTTTGTGTGTGTGTACATACAGTATATGTTAGTGTATGATTTGCCAATAAAATGCCTTATTATCTTCAGTCCCGTAGGGTGGAATCCACACACAAGCGCAAAGATATTGCCATGGTATACAATACAGATTTCTCTCAAAGTTGAAAGCTTCACAAATACACTTTGATGCTCTCAATAACACTCTGACTACTATTTGGATGCAGTCAAACCCATCCACTGCATTATGTCTCTTACTTTGAATGACAAAAAAAAAAGAAAAAAAAAAGAGTTACTGCAACCTCTGCTACATCATAAGAACTCAGGAAAATGAGTTGAAACTTGCAGGGTATTACAAAGAAAAAAGTGACAACAATAACAACAACAACAACTTTCCCACAGTGGGTAAGAGCCCAATACTTCTAGGCGGGCAAGTGCCCTTTCATCGTATTCGCCTGAGAGCGAGTTTCAGTTTTTCATGGCAAGTGGGCCAGTATGTTTGTAGCACCATAAACCACATACGATATGCCCTTACTTGTTGCTATTACAAGATTTATGCTACCAACACTCACACTACACATCGTATTCAGGAATGATTAATAACTGAAACACTAGTGATGTCTTCATGATGCAATTTGCAACAAACACACTAGACAGCTTGCCCTGAGCAAGTCAAACTCAGTCAAACAATCAACACGAATGAACATTCACATGTTAAAAGCAGGGGACCATTGCCAACATGCTCATCTGAGTAACAAGGAGAAAAATGCAATGATATTCCCTTCACGGTACCATCAATTCATGATGCAGTCAATTTTGAAATAGCTCTCCAAACCAGTTAAATATGAAAGTCCCACTTCCGATGAGATTCCTTTTTATATCAACTTTATTCTTTCCTGATGGGGGATTAATTACTGTTAGGATCCTGTCATTTTTGCTTCACAGTGAAGGTGTGGTTAGATTATGTTTTGGTTACTTCATAAGTATCTAACCAAGGCAACAGTATTCCATGGTGAAACACTCAAAACATAAACCTACCTCAAAAAGTAAAACACCCATAACTAAAGAGCAACAATGAACTAAAAAGATGCAATTCAAACATAAATTCTGCAGACACACACTCAAAAAAAAAAAGAATAAAAGGATTACATTTGCTCCCTAACATAAAGACCTACAGTGCGTCTCATGAAAAACATTGCATGAGCAGTAAATCATTTGCAAATCCCACAGATCCGTGTGTCCAGCAAGCATGTAGGAGGGTTCACAATAGAACATAAAAGATGGAAACTCCTCACCTGTCATCCTGCGAAAACATCATTAATTCATAACCGTCACGTTTGCGAATCGTTAACTTCGACGTCTACGTATTCCAGCAGGACAGAGAGAAGTAGAGCGAGAGAGCGATAGATGGGGACTTGTATCCTTGGCAGAGCCTGTACAGAAATGGGTGCTGCGTAATGTGGGTTCAACTATACTCAACATGTATTGGTTGAGGATTTCCCAAAGGACAGGGGACAAATGGGAGCTAACCAGCACCTGGCTCACCGCATCGATGACTAAAACAGTCCAAGTCTGTTTTCAGCCAAGCCATTCCGTAACACGTTAAGTCTCTTGTCAACTCCACAGCAAAAATTAGCCAAGCTGGCAGATGATGGCTGGCAGGTTACCAACACACAGAACCAAACTCTGCTCCATCCCAAACTTTCCACACGTCTTTAGTTCAGGCGCTGATTCCACACACACTGCTGACAAACTTGCAGTACGTCACTCTCAAAATATACTGACAAAAGATAGTACATAGCGTAAGAGTACAAAAAATGAGAGGAAGCAATATCTATGAAAATAGATCATTCACCATTTTGTGACTTGCTTTTAAGATCAGATTTGGAAACCATATCTGATTCAGAAAGAATTTAATGGCTCAAATAGATGAAAAAAAAAAACTAATTTGCACTACTTTCTATCTATAAATCCCACAATAAACTTACCCATAATGGGACTTTCGTAAAGCTCTTGTACAAACTAGCTGATAGACAAAGGACTTCCGCCTTCAACCTCCCAACAGTTTACAGTCTTGAAGAGAGCCGTAATTGTACAACAGCACATACTCTCTGGAATTGCTTTACATTCCAGAAGAATTCTGACAATATACCTGCAACACTCTGCTACACCAATTCAAAGTACACATTGCGAAATGGAATTCGGTCTAAAGTCCAGAAATGCTAGGTCGCAAAGGATGCAAGCATTATTGAAACTTCATTGATCTTGAACTTTAGCACTGGGGCAAAAGCACTGGGGCACATTTGGGATAACTATACATCTGTTTCAAATGGGATATTTTAGTCAGAGAACATTACAGGGTATGTGTTTCTATGAACACGTTTTATCTTCAGGGTCAATACAAGGTCAACCTACAGTGTACTATCATATGCTGAGTCCAACAAAAGTATTCATTGCTCAAATGGGATAATTGTCTCAAACAACATCAATAACATGTGCATAAGTTAGAGGCCATCATTTGGTTCCACAGCACTGGAATCATGTGACTGAAAATATACACAAAGTCTAAAGGTTTTGGGGGAAAATATTTCTGCAGATACAGACATTTGTTAGACTCTCATTTTAACTAGCCATTTTTACTTTTTGCATAATATCAAGGCTGACTGAGAAATTAAAAGATTATTGTAATATTGATAGGAAAATGATATGCATATTGACACATTTACAGTCAAAATCTGATACCTGGCTGTGAATCCATCTCTAGAGAATCCCTTTTGTGGATGTAATTGTAAATAAAATGTTGGGCATGACATAATTGAGCTCTTGAAGTATTTAAGCAAATGTGACTGGGGAAAATCAGTGACGGGGTTTGACAAGTCTTGTTGCAACGGTGGTGACGTATCTCTGGCTGGTTTAATCTTTGTGAGTAATTACCTCCGCTAGATGCGGCAAAGAGGCGTTAAGACAGCCTACGGCACAAAGCAACATCACTTCCATGATGGACATGGTGTGACGACAGCAGGGGCACAAAAGAAGGGAGTCTATAAAATGGTTTGTCGTTTCCTCAGTCAAATAATCAAGCAGCCTCTATTCTTATACACTCATTTATTCATCTATTTTTTTGTTTATTTATTTACTTACCTATTTGTCATTCTCCTTAAAATTCATTGTTGATATTGATCAATTCCTTGTTTCATTTATTTAGACTTTTATTCATTATCACAGTTCAATTTGGAAAAAAGAAAAAAAAACAACAAGAAGCATTTGGGGCAATTTTACAAGTATGCCAATCATTCAAAAAACAAAGAAGAAACAAAATGAAAAAAAAAAGAATAATTACTAAAGAAGAATAATGAAATTACTTACGGAAGATACGCAACAGGGCTTTAATATGGTACCTATACATGTGTATATACTACATTCAGTTTGAATTTGCTGATTGATTTTGTCTTTTCAATGCGTTCTGCTTTCTTTTCATAATAATAAATGCTACTTCCCACTCGTGGTAGAGTATATCTTATGCAGCTCAAGAGCCAAGGACCATAGATATCATAACATACTACAAAAATGCTAAAGTATTAATAGACAATGAAAAAACAAACAAATGCAAGACATATGAATCAAGGGTTATTTGTTGTATAAGCATGTATCATATTTTATATGGGCACACACTATACATCACTCCTGTTGAAAAATGATGGCAATTTTCTACATAACAAGAAAAGAGTCAAGCGAGTAATTAGAACAATGGAGTGCAATTACGTAGAAAGAGGAAGTATATTAAAGTGTCTTTCTATTTTTCATATGAAGAGTCACCATGCATAACAAAATAGAAGAGACAAATAATAAAGGGCACAGCTACAATCTGTACCCACACACATCTAACCTAAAGGTCAGAAGGAGGTTAGCCAGTGACATGCGCACATTGCATGACTCATTAACAAAAAGGAAGAGAGAAATTAGGGCCCTAAAATCATTGTGATGGAATTCCTTGCAATCACCAACACATCGCCAGTTCGTGCACACACGGCAGCACAGAGCGGTTGCCTTGGAGTTGTTCACACACAACTTTAATATACAAAGGAAACTTTCAATTTCGAAATAACAACAAAACTCTACCCCACTGTCATGTGTATAGTAACGGGTTATATCTCAGACTATGTTTTATCAATTTGCAACCATACTGAAGATGGATGCTTACAGATCATGCACTGTATGCCACAGTGCCGAAGTGAACAAACAGCACAATGTCAATCTGTCCCTTATCTTCGACAAAGTTCATTAAATTCTAAAAATAATCATGTTTCACACTTGACACGGCATGAATGTTTAAAGGAACAGTATGTGCATACATGTGTACTTCATTCACAAATAAGACTCCGAGAATCAATGTGTCCATTGTTAACGAAGAAAAAGTTAGTCCCATGGCATATCAAAAAGAATCTCTGCTGTTCATAATTAGCACCAAAGAACAAATGTCCATATATGAATTTTTATTAGAAACCCTTGCAATACTGTATAAGCATGAATGAGGAGGTCATAGACATTTTTGCGAGATGTTGTTTTCATGAAATGACACCAAGTCTTGTGTAAGTGCACTAACTATTACCCTAGTGAATGTAGACATTTACGCACATTGTTAAATTTGCGGTCTAACAGGGATTCAAAAAATTCACAAAAATACGCAAAAAATAATTTGATATTTCACCGGATGAAATATTCTGTCTATTGCATGAATGAAAAACATTTTGTTATTTAATCTTTATAATGATTAACAATAGATCCTTGTCATTTGAAATTTTATGAATTTAAAAACAGGAGAGAATGTGCGAGATGTGAGATTGAGAGAGTGTTGAGCACCATAATATGCTAGTGCGCTGCCAGTCAATATGTTCGATCGCATGCACACCGCAAACGCAAGCATTTTACATTGTAGGATTAAGAGTACCGGGCTCTTAGCACGCGTGCAAATGGAGCAAATCGCACGCATCCAAACCTGCACCATAAATGGAGCCCTAACTGCATGAATGATGACGTAATAGTAAAATGGGACAAATGATCAATATCAAACAACCAATGAATCAAATGACAAGGATCCATTTAGGTGTTATATAAAGTGTGATATGATAGAGTGTTTTGCATTGCTATGTTCCATCGTATTTTCAATATTCCATTGCTTTGCTTTATGTGGCAAAAAGGTCACTAGAAGGTCATACAAGGAGAGATAACATCCAGGTAGAAATCTGAGTCAGAGTAGGCAACCCTCACTGAGTGTAAAGCAGGTTACGATATCTTTAAAATAATTCAATGCCATGGAAACTGGCAAAATACAATCCAGAAATCAGGCGCACACTCATCCTGTGTGATACATTAATTTTTCGTCATATTTCGTCGAGTACAAATTGTTTTTTTTTTATAATTTGAGGAGGGAAGAGTATAAAACTTTTTATCAGGTACGTGGGCTTTTTTCACCTGCAAAAAGGTGTGCCTAGAATGTCACTCTTCCTCTGGAATGATGGGTCTGCATCCCGTGAATGACGTGCCCTGAATTCTGGGGAGGATGGAGAGGAGAAATGCCATCAGACATTAATCTAATTCAGTTCTAACTTTTCTCAAATCACACTACCTTCATCGCCGTCCACAGAGCTTCCCGCGGAAGCGTTCAACTATGCTATGAGTCATCGTGGACGGGGTCCACTTTTAATGCTGAAATGTGTACTTGGCTTCCACTGGGATTGGACTTTGCAAATCATACAATCTGCCATAATATAAAAACAATCTTTTAATTATTGCTAATATGATAGCTGATCATGTGAGGCTTATTGTATATTACTTTAGTTCATTTCATCATTGTTAGAGGGGACAAATCATCCTTGTATTTCTGTGGCAGCATCCTTTGATGCAATTGATGTGCTCTTAGTAAATGAAAACATATGATGTGTGATCCAGAATTGTGTTCCCATAGTGATTAATTGAGAGCCTGCTGTAAATTATCCCATTGCATCACATTGCAGCACACTACCCCTGCTGTCTGAATGGGAAATTTAGTTCCTCCATCATCAAAGCTTGCGGAACAGAATGCAAGCTAGTCACTGGATTGTTCTGTAACTAATTTCCATTCTTGTTATCATTTGAGGTTCCCCTGGGAGTACTTTCACACACTTTTGCTTCATGCAAATCTAGTTCCTCATGTGCCAAGCCAGGATATAAATATATTCCATTTCTATTCTGTCCACATCCTATTGAGGAAATCTCCACTCTGTGGCAGATAAGTGCCCAAATACACTCACACATAAGAACTGGATATCGTTTTTTGCTTACAAATTACGCTATAAACATTTAAACAAAACCTATAATTGTTTATCCCTTCTTCATTTTCTGCAACATTACCAGGACTTGCAGAATCCCTATACCTTGTGGGCAGACCTAAAAAGGATGGCTAGTGACTGATCAGTGGGAATCAGTGGGAATGCTGGGGATGATTGTTCCAATCCTTGAGGGATTCATTTAAGAGTACATTATATATCTATTGTTGTGTGAAAATTATTTGCTTCAGAATGGTCTCACATTCAAGTAATGTGCAGTTTAATGTTTCCAGGTTAGCATGCCTGTACAGTGATGGGCGATTAAACTGCACATTACTTGAATGTGAGACCATTCTGAAGCAAATAATTTTCACACAACAATAGATATATAAGATACTCTTAAATGAATCCCACAAGGATTGGAACAATCATCCCCCTGCATTCCCACTGATTCCCACTGATCAGTTACTAGCCATTCCCACTGATCAGTTACTAGCCATCCCCTTTAAGTCCTGCATGCGCTTTTCAGTTTCTACAATCTGTTTCGAAAACATGGTATGTAAAATGTATCCTGAACACATATTGCTTACATTGTAAAATGGATAAAAGACATGCATGTAAAAAATTATGGCAAGCAGGTGAAATGTTTTGCAGCATGGCACGTTTCACATCAGACTCCTATTTCAAAGCTTCATATTTTCTACACGACAGAACCAGATAGTGAAGACTTAAATTTTAATAAAACACTACAAATTGTCACTACCACATGAGGCTGGCTGAGCCTGTAAATATGTCGGGTGTAAGGCAATACACTCTCAGCTGTCTCTACTGTGAAGGAGAGAATGTGAGGGTTCCCTTGTGTCACAAACTATGCAAGCAAAAGATCCACTACTTGGCTTCTCACTACAAGCTGGGTAAAAACCAAGTGAAGTCGTCTGCTTCACAAGAGTGGGCAAAAATAGGGGAATGACATCAACCCCTGCGGGGGGATGGGGCATTTCATGAAGCGTTTGTCTGACCAATTTGTCGGACAAATTTGCTCTCAACCAATCAGATGCAAGGATTTCAGTAGCATATAACAATTTGTCAGAAAAAATATCTAACAAAATGCTTTCATGAAATGTTCCCCAAGTTGGCCCCGAGAAGCTTAGTGCCAGAGAGGGAAGAGGAGGAGGTGGAGGATGAGGACGAGGACGAGGAGAAGGAGGAGGAGGAGGAGAAGGAGGAGGAGGAGAAGAAGGAGGAAAGAAAGTTTTCTGCTCCACACAAATGGGCAAAAGTGGGTGAATGACATCAAACCCTACGAAGGCTGCCTTACACATTTTGGACTGAGCAGCTAATACTTGTTTATGAGAGTTGAATCTAAGGACTGTTTCTTTGAGCATGAGTATTGAGACGGTTACAAAGGGATCAATCGCAACCTCAAAGGCTGTTATATTGGGGGGGGGGGGGGGAGGGGAGGATTGTGCGAATGAAGTAAATCAAACCTGCCGGCAATCTGCTTCACAAATGGATTCTGATATTCCCCACAGCCATTCATTGATAAAGGGAAGCTCATTTAGTTGCATCTATAATCATGACAGAAAAAAAAAAAATGCACCGTCACGAACTCCGGGAGTAAATTTTCATACACAGTCGATTGCCAAATTGTAACAGACGACATTGACATCTCCCTGTAAAAACAAAAAGGCCCAAAGCACCAGTAAAATTGTGATATTTCTTGAAACAATCACAGCTTCCACATATTGGAATTTATGGTGCGCAAATCTTACAAGCTGGAATAAAACAAAATTGAACATAAATCCACATGCAGCCTTTTTGATGCCGAAATGGAGATAACTCCCAATAGAAACGAACCTCGGAGAAAGAATATATTTCACAATGACGGAATTGTCAAAGTGGGAGATGTCGGGAGTCATTCATTAAATCTACAATTTAGACGAGCAAATTTGATTTGGAACAGAGAAGGCTTCCATTCAAAGCAGTCCAAAATCGTGCAATCTTCTCTACAGAGCAAGAACAACGAATACCTCTTGCAGTAATATCTCCCCAGTTTACGTTGTATTAGAAAGTCAACATGGACAGACAAAGTCAGCGTGGAAGGACAAAATCTAAATGGTATGCATACGCTATTGCCCTTTTTTTTTTCTTACTCCAAGTACTTCTATACCACATGAAGGTGAGTGTCTACAATGAAATTACCCCCAGCAGATTACATTTTATCATTAAAGCTACAGTCATACTACTTTATAGGTGCAGAGGTATTATCATCAAAGGTTCTCTGAAATACAAATGCATGTTGATTTGTGTTGATTTATCATACCCTCAACATCACTTTTGTGGTGAAATGAATATCTAGAAACATTCCATATATTTTTAACCAATTTTTTAAACATTTTTCTTCAGATTACTTGGATACGCCCACAAAAAATCCTTCCAAACCAATATTCCTGCTGTGACCTCATCTGTCAATCATTGCTAAAGTACCGATATGTTCAACAAAATACATTGGAATGCACCTTCCCCTCCACTCAGCATAACTTGCATGTTTCTGTGATATTACTGTGACTAACAAAAGACATGGTAGCCACTTCAGCCATCTATGCACTGTCCTTCCAGTGGGCTCTGTTTACGTTAGAAACAAATACGAAATAATACAAAACTAAACAACACCAGAATAGAACTTACTAAACCACGTCAAAGAAGCAGTAAATCTGCAGGCATTCCCCCTGGACTCCATGGTAATTAACAAGAAAATGATCCCTGATTCCTATACAACTAGGGTTCACCTTGATAATTCCAGGTACCGAGGACTGTACGTGTCTCTATCACTCGACAGAAAAGTATTGGAATGTAGCCATCCTAATACACACGACATGCTCACATTTCTTTCAGAACTGAAACTAGTCATACCCAATGGTCCAACAGCCATAAAAATGCACCTCAATATCAAGCCCAAAGTATCAGTCTAGAGCTCAAAGGATGGAGGCAGTCCATAAATGCATGTATCCTACCTGCATAAATTTGTTTATATACAAAGTATAATACAGACAACGTCCTGTCGTCTCACACCTACCCAAGACAGAGAGAGGATGACCAAAGCGGATTTCTTCCCTGGTCACACGGCCGCCCGGAGATGACCAAGGCACAGGTGGTGGGCCTTTGTCCAAGGGCACTCCTAGGACACAACCCAGGGATTGTTGATTTTCTTCATTTTGATTCTTGGGACCAAACTTCTGTGATGTGAATGACAAACCAGAGGGAAAAACACAAGAAAAAGAAGCTGGTTACGGCTTGTGCTAGAATAATCTTTGGCAGTGCATGAGCTGCCTATCATACATCTGTGCATGTATATGTATACATTATACTGTGTAAGCTGTTATTTTCGTGAGGGTTTAATTTTCACGAGGGTTTAATTTTCATGAATCTTTAGAATCACAATTGGATCAGAAATTTAGCAACACACGAAAAAGTTGCCTTGTGCTAGGGTAATAGTGCACCTATGATAGCGTCGGTGTCAGTTCGCGAAAACAACATCTCGTGAAAATGTCTGTGATCTCCTCATTTGCAAAAATATCTGTACACGAAAACAACAGCTTATACAGTATCTTAATTCAATGTGCACTATACATCTACATTTGACACTTTCAGACAGCCATAAAAGCATTGCCTAGACTAAAGGGGGGGGGGGGGGGGGGCTGTGATGCAATTTTTGGGGAACAAAATTCTTTCCTTAATACAGCAAAGGTGTTCTCTGTACCGGTACATTAACTCTCACTCCAGTGTCAATTTTTTAAGAAAAAAAAAATCATAACCCTCTAGCAAAAGCTTTCCCAAAGTAGTATATGATGTCTAATAGCACCTATTTCACGGGATACAAAGTTCTTAACTGTGCAAGTGCGAGACTTACGCATATTAACCCAATGACATCTAGTCCTAAGTATCCTCAGGCAGGCGTCTATGGGGGAAATGTGTGTTATAATAGCAAAATCAACTCATCCTCAGTGGGTTAATGAGCTTTGGCTGCTGTGGACTCATTACAAACCAAGGTCTTGTCTGACTGCTCTCATATATAATTGTCTTGTGTCAGGGCAGTGTGTTTGAATGCATCTCAAACTTGACAGGTCATGTGCTCATATGTGACCCTGTATCACCAAAGCCGCAAAACGTCGCATGAGTTGATTTTCTGGTCTATGTTAGGCCTGACAATATCACTTGGGGCCAACTCGGTTGATCTGGGACATGGTTGTTTCTATCAGTTGCCCTCTTTCTATTTCATTTAAAGTCTAGGAGCATGAAATTAGGTATTAAATGCATTGTCTTTAATGCTTTCAGACCCGTTTTTTTTTTTCTGTCTCATGATGGTGTTTTGTGTGTATGTGTCTCATGACACATACAAACAGAATCTTACACACAAAACTGCTCACTCGGCAGAATGACGTCTGAAGCACTTCTGTTTCCTGAATATGTCCTTTGCACCCTCACATTGCACGTATGTACAACAGAGATTTCTTTTTCATATTTAAACCAACCCCTTCATGCCCATGTACTATGTACAACATAGATATTTCTTCACAACCCCTTAATACCCATACAGACAGAATGCTTTAATCAAACACAAGACAGAGACAAGTATAAATATGGAAACAGACATGAAATCAATGCCACATATTGAGATATGCAGAAATAAATCATTATAAAATGTTGCTGATCATTAAACCTAAAACATATGAAAGTTCACATATCTGTCTGCAGTACAATAAAAAAAAAAGAAAAAAAATCTATGACTGTACAATGTTTCATGGTGATTTCTGACACAAGCTGACCTTAAAACTCACACAGTGGTTTAAACATTTCATTTTTAATGACTGAAAGAAGTCACCACATGTATATAACTTCAAGCTTGGTAAAATTACATACGTTGACATACTTGTCACTGTATTGATTTCTGTATCTAGAATACACCCCAAACACACTGAAACAGCTCTGATGATGTCACTGATCTGGTAGAGGAAGTTGTTCGTGATTATACTCTTGCAGAAGGAAACTGCTTTTCACATTTCATTGGAACTCCCTTGAAATGGTAACCGATATGGGCACTTATTTCCTTAACAAAAACCCCAAAACAACCACAATCCAACCTCTCTTGATGCCTTTCCCTTCACATTTCAAGCTATGCACACAACTGTACATTGCTAGACATCTGTGGTTAATTCTGATTTGCAATGTCATCTTTGTGATTTGACCAAAACAAAGCTAATGAGGCTTGAAACTAACAGAAAATTGGTATGCTCAAAGTTCAATAAAATTCTGCATCATTCTATTTCAAATTCTCTAAACACACAAGATTTAATTAATGTGCTCTTACTGCATTTCTGTATAAGACATATGTACGAAAAAAATATGCAGGTCTATGAAAAAAAAATAATACCACCCCTCAGAAACTTAGCACACACATAAACATATTCTTACACATTTTGTGTAAAAATAAATTATTTTAATTAATTTTAAGATTTCTTAAATTATTTAAAGAAATCAAATAAGTTAAGTTCAGATTAATCATGCACCATTTCTCACTTGCTCATATTTAGGTATAGATGATTCCAGGTCATATAGGTCATTGGCCAATATGTGAGGACTCTTGTTGGTAGAGTCCAACTTTCAAAAGGGCAGACCACTATAAATAGTGCAGGTATATTGTTAAATCACTTCTTCAGAAAAACCGAGTTTAAACTTCTGTCACATCTTCTCTCATTCTCTGAAGTCAAATGATATACAAAAGCAGATTCATAAATGGAATAATAAACAATTCTGATTAGATGCAGCTACCTAAGACTAGACTTTTAAACAATATGATGTTTAATAAAATGTAAATCATCCCACTATCCAACATTAAAGCTATTTGAATTTAAACAGCTTTAATACATTGCCAAGCAAGCACCATATCTCTCACACTAGTTTGTTTCTAATACCTGATTTGTCCGAGAATGCTATTGACTTGTTGAAGCCTAAATGTCACTGGTAATACCACCTGCGATTAGTCTTCCTGAAATCCAAGACTCTGTTTAAATTCAATGTGTGAGAATGTCTGTGTTGGTGTGTATCCGGTGGATGAAGAACATCATCCATCATCCACCTTTCTCACATTCCAAAGTTTAACGATGCCTTCTTTCCCCCACACCTCCAGTAATCTCCCCATCTCTCCTGGGTCACTGCTCCTTGTCAGACTTTCCTCTGACGTGTAGGAGGAGGAAGCTGGGCTAGGAGGAGGAGGAGGAGGAGGAGGAGGAGGGAGAGGTAGATTCCTCCATCACCATAGAGACGGAATTAGCCTCGTCCTTGATGAAGCAATGAATATTTGTTGCTCGTCAATCATCGCGGGCTGTTTCAGCCCCGGCTTGCCTTTTGATGATATGGTCTGTCAGGGGTAGCCAGAGGGAGACACTCATGAGAAAAAAGGGGGGAGGTCCCATGTGTCGTGAGGGGAAGGGGATGGGATGTATCACGGTCCTCCCTCCCTACCCCATCCCTCAGGCCTTGCTGTTGTAAGGTGAGTCACTGCCAGGTGAAGCAGGAGATATGTCGGTGCCTGTTGTATGATTAGCACCATCACGGACCTTGGCCTTCCCATCTGCTGGCTATCCAGCTTCTCAGTCCAGGCATTTTTTTTTTCTGTGCTGCTTGTCGGAGGGCTGGCATGTCTTTTCAGCCTGCTCGTCTGTCTGTCTGTGAAGTATCTGTCAATCTTTCAAAATCTATGTTTCCATTATCTCCTCCAACAGTAACATCTTCACATCATCTTCTCTATTCTTTAAAAGTCTCAACCATCTTCCCAGTGTTCCTCCATGCTATTGATGTCAGTCCATATCTTCACCAGATGAATGACGTTGATCAAAACACTAAAATCCCTTATGAACTTTGCCCACTTTGGTATCCATCACATACGTCCCTTTCCCTTCCTTTGGTCATCTTTCTGTCTCTTTTTCTGCCTCTGTTGCTCTTTCCCTATCTTTCCATTTATATATACCTTCTGTCTATCTGTCAATCTGTCTATTTCTACTCATCAACCAAAAAGCAGCTATTTCTCTACCTACACGGATCATCTGTCTAATAGTCAATCAATCATATTATGTTTATCACTCTTTACCCATCTTGACTTTTGATTTGACTTACAGCTGCATAGGACAATGTGTCCCTTTGCTCTCCAATGAGTGATCCTTTTCCAGTTTGGTCTTCCCTGGGCTTTATGTTGAGCCTCTTTCGGGGGAATGCCCAAGTCACTTTCAATTCGGTCTCTCCAGCAGGTTGGAGAACGTCCTGGTGGTCTTTTTTTGTTGTTGTTGAAAAAGTCATTCTTGAAGGCTTGGAATGGGATCCTATGTGAGGGCACACAAACTACAGTACATGCCCAAACCATTTCAGTCTCCTTTTGGTTACTTCATCACAGATGTGCCAGTAAGATGAAGCCTCTGCCTAACTTCCTTATTCTTTATTCCTACCCATCAAGTAACAGACAACTCTTTTATTGTCATGCACTTAAAGGTAGGGAATCCCATTTGCATGCCTTAAATGAAGAGTTGTATAAATACAGAGGTATGTTGAAGAGAGTATAATTTTAGAAACTCCCATAAAGTATTGAAAGTGGAAGGTAACATTTAGTACATTTTTATTGACCGTTAGATTTTGAATTGAATTTTTTTCGGGGCTCACCGTAAATTCCAGTACATTACTAGGCTACCTTTGCAGACCCATGCACTGCATGTGTGTCCATCATGTATATTTTGTGAAGAAAGTTCATCAAAACTTACAAACATTTCTATATACATTCTTGCCACACACTCTATATGTTATTACATCAGCTCTTATACGTTTAGATTTGTGTTTATGGATAAAAAATACAGAAGGCTGCAACAAAAAGGCTTAAGTGTGGCTGACACACAGAACTACTGAGTAGTTGAGTTTTGTGCATTATTCAAATTGTAGATAACTGTTGACTTCCACATTTCTAAACAGTGGCCTAAACAAGTCCCCTGAGGTTCATATTTAATGTTTTGCTGCATTTTGGGAGGTCTGTAAAAGGTATCCCCTACCTTTAAGCAGATACAAGAGGCAGACACTACTTCCCGAAAATCAGTTTCTCTTCCCACCTACATCTAGATGCTAACAAACTGCACTTTACTCTAGATATTCTGTCCCTATTTAACAGTACACCCTTAATCCTAGTTAATGTTCATCACAACATTTTTATTGTTGCACGTTTCTTTGTTACTGATCCATTCCAAATGCTTGCAAGCTACATGTTGGTGAACAAGATCCATGAATAAGGAAATCAATTTTGACATGAATATTTGATTACAAGAGGTAGAATTCGACTTATTTATAGTAAAGGTAATCCTGCAACAGAATAAAGTATGCTACAGACTACTTCATACTCTGGTTGGGTTGTGCTGTAACTCTGAGAATTCAGAATAACTGCAGCCACTATGGCAAACCCAAACAAACAAAAACCCCACCCTATCATCATAGCTGATTGGTAGCTGTCTGGCTGCTGCCATAGAAACTACAATCATCATAAACTGCAGTTGCTGCATTGTACAGGGGAAACTCGGTATAACGAACACTGCTATAACGAGATATCGGTTATAACGAGGAAATTTTCTCGGTCCCAAATTTCCTTCCACACAAGTCTATGTAAAATGCTACTCTTATAGCGAGATCGGCTATAACGAAATAACTGCTATAACGAGATATATTTTGTGACTTCCAAACAAAGAAAAACATAGTAAATCAAACCTGCTATAGCGAGGTAAAGCAAAATGCCTTCGGTAAAGCTTTACTTCGCCTGTGCTATCATCTTCCGAGATTGTAAAGCTTGATGCGCCAAAAACTGTCTTGTACACACATAATCATTTTCTTCAATGCACTCCAGCTAGCACTGCATGTTGTACGTGTGAAGTGTGTATGTGCACGCACACTGATACATGCAGAAAATGTGGTGGGACGGCCATATGTATACATGACATCATCATGACGTTTAGCAGGTGTGAGGCAATCTGATGCTGTGATTGGCTTTCTACTTAGGGAATTCCCCGTCTTCACACACACGCAGTCATAATGTACATACAGAATGTGTCACATACACGCACAGCATTGTGCAGACCATATTCAAGCTTTCCACACAACACACACCCATACGATAACCATGCACATACCAATCCACAGACGATCTTGATACAATCGCAAGCTATATAAATTTACAAATTCGAACATCTACAATTAATAAGAAACACATTCTTGATATTGGAATTCCTTACCAAAAACATCTTCTTACCCATAAAGGTGAGTAATTCCCTCACACACAATATCAAGTTTTCAGTATTGATTGAAATATGATGGGTAGTCCCACATGTGCAAATTAATGTCATTATTTTATGCCTTCTTTTATGCCTACTGATATAACGAGATATCGGCTATAACGAGGAAAATGACTCGGTCCCGACCATCTCGTTATATCGAGTTTCCACTGTACTCTATGAACATGGGGCCAGAGCATTACCAACTGTCAGCAAAAGACCTTGGCTGCCTCCATCATACCTTTGAACTCTCTCCCCCCCCCCCCCATCCCTTCATGATCCCTTATTTCAAGCATGCAATGTTTTTCATGTCACTACAATTCATGAAACATCTACTTTCAATGTAAGGTACTTGTATCGAGGGCATCATTGCATTACATCCAGGGTATGTACTGTAGCAAACAGACCTGGGCAGCAAGTACTCCTGTACCATGTATCTGTACCTTCATTTTTCCATCGTGCTTGAAATTCTTTTCTTTCTTTTTGGAAGTACTTTCATGCTGAAGGCTTTGTCATACGATGAAGCCCTGGTCAACTTCTCAAGAATAGAAAGTGCAAGCTCCTTGAAAATGCACAGAAACCAAGAATCGAAATAAGTAAGGCATTGTGACACTGTCTAACAGGATTAAGTGGGGCAAAGTTGTCTGAGAAAAGACCTAAGACCCACATCTAGTAATCAGCTAGAAATCACAGGTAATCATCACTATTGTCTTGATTGATAATTACCCTGCATAACAATGCTTATATGTGCAAAGTGCAGTAACTAACAGAGATGGAAATGTTAATTGATATCATTGCAGAATATTTAGGAAGAGCAATGCCTCGTGAAAAAGAAAAAACCCTGCATGACTCGATTCTTAAGTCTTGTCAGTGTTTGAATGGGTGCAATGGTACATTGTCTATATTATATACTTACAGCATTGACTTTACATTTCCAGTTTATTACGTTATATCCTCTTCATTGAGCAAGAATGTATTGCATACCAATTTCTACAATTAAATGTCAAATTCTGCACATTTCACTCGCAATCTTGTAAACCTACAACATAAGATTTGATACAAAGAATTTCTAGACATTCATTGTTCTAGGTAAGCAGAGTACATCTCAAACTCTGATTGACATGTGGGCAACAAGTGTGTATCACATGCACACAAGAACCCTCATTTCCCAGCGAACATCTGAAGAGGGGGAAAACCGACGCTCTCTTATGATGGATTGCTCTTGCAAATGCATCACCGCCACAACGCTTCCCATCCCGCATCGTCGCTCTGGCATCGAGTGGTATCCTTTCTCCTCCTCCAATCTGTAACCAAGCACTTGAGAGTCCTCCACATACCACATCACAAGAAGACGGAGACCCCTTCTTTTTGACAGAACTTCAGAATGGCTCACTCCAATCAACTACAGACCAGGCTTCACTGCGCACTTCAAACAAACGGCTTGATAAACCGGTGTATCTTTCCTCCATTCTTGCCACTAACTTTCGCTTGTTTCGGCTGACAAGGTCAATGTCATTCTTTTTCTGACATTTTTATTAAAAAAAAAAAAAACAACTACTGTCTTGACTATTTAGGCATTCCATACAATAAGGCTTCACTATGTTATTCAAAAAGCTCAAAACCAAGGAGCAGAATTTACCATATTATTATGTATACTGATCAAAGTTATTGTTGTATGACACCTTTGAGAAATGAAGGCACCTTTAAAACATCAAAAAACTTTATCAGCAAAAAAAGAACAAAAATCAGACAAAATACAGATGTTAAGATAATGGTATTATTAGCATGTCAATGCTCTTGTGTGGTCAGAGGGTGAATCTTCAGACATTGGAGACAAATATCTCACTCATGTAGCTGCAAGATTGTCTGAATCATTCGTTGCTTCAAAGGAAAAAATAAAAGAATCACAAGCTGTATCCTTTCACAAAGGATAGCCCACCTAAAAAAACCCCAAAAAACAATACTCCATATCAACTTACACTCTTATACAGGCTCATAGAACTTATGGGTTATAGGCAGGTTTAGGGTTAGAGTTTAGCTTAGGGTTAAGATGAGGTTCAGGATTAAGGGTTAGGGTTAGGGTTAGGATCAACGGAATGGGTCTGGGGTAATTGTACTAGAACCATTTTATCTCATATAGTGTGGAATGCAAACATTTGACACATCACAGTCACATGACCAAGAGAAGTCCACCACAGCTGTCGACACTTGAAACAAGGAAGCAGGTTGATCGTCTCATGAAGAAAGTAGAGCACCTGAGCTGTACAGGTGGTAGAGAGGTTTGCTCTTGGACCTTTGCCAGGGTCTATGGGAAAGCCATTGCAGGTGTTGGTTGTGCAACACTTCTCTGATATCATGGGGGAGGGGTGTTTCACTAAGAATTTGATCAGTTAAAAGTTGATATTAACTTAAAATTATGGTATACCATTTGGTTTCCCTGTTCAGTTTTATCAGCCACTTAAAAATGTTATTAAAACTGTTATCGGAATCATTTACATAGAAAATCCTTTTATTTCATCAGTTGCATGAAAAAGTCTCAAAATATTCAATTTCATTAGGAATTTAGAATACCACTGAAGACACACATAGTATATCTTTCCCTCTAAAAGTCACCACTGCTAGGTTATTGTGATGAAACAAAAACTTTGATATGGCAAACAAAAGATTGTCTTACCACTTTCCATGTCAAAAAGAAGAAATTAAAGAAACTTTGTGTGTAGACTAGGTCAATGATTGAGTAATGATGCTATGACACCACAATTTGATCTAATTTGCATATTGCAGTATACATTATATATTTCGCAAGGTTTATATTTTCGCAAATTTCGCCAGTCAGGTGCTATTTGCAAATTTAACAACATGCAAATATATTTACTCTGAGCTTGACATGACGTCGAAGTGCACGTATGAATTCTCTTTTCATTTCATAACTGTACTCTACGCTCGTGAATTTAACTACTCTTGAAATTGTTGAGGAAGTCCCTACTCTCAAAAAATTAGACTTGCTATTACCTGTATAGGCCTATAGTGTATACAGTAATGTACAGTATGAGGGTATATCATTTTATCATGAAAAGATGTGAAATGTGAAAATCAGTAAACATTCTTATTTCAAGTTTACGAACCTCATTCACGTAGTCATCTCATTTCAGTTTACGCTATTTATTATTTAAAGCAATCCTAAACATTCTGAAGAAACTTTTGCAATCTTTTGCAAATGTTTGAACAATATTATTTCATGACATGTATATTTTGTACTATGTTTTGATTTTCCTTGATTGGAAATAAACTATGATTGAATTGAAATTGAATTGAATTGAAAAGAAACATCTTACAGAGATTGTATCCTCGGAAGACTACCTATCAGGAGAATTGGCCCAACTTGAAATATATTCAGAAACATCAGTAACGCTTTGGAAAATGCTCACACAATGGACCTTTGCGAGTGGCCAAATTCATAGAAGACTTAAAGCCTGAAGAGATCCTTGTCATTTAATTGGTTGTTTAACCCGGTGAAGTGGTTCCACCTCACATCCAACTGGACCCCATGGAAGACCAGCTTAACGTAGCTGAATATGGGTTATCCAGCCATCTTCTCAGATGGAAAATGAACAAACAAACAAACATTGATCATTAGGCAAATTTCACTATGACGTCATCATCCGTGCCATTGTGGCTCCACTTACCGTGCATTTTTGGATTCATGCAATTTGCTCCATTGCACGCTCATCGAGAGCCCGGCACACTACGGGTGTAAAATGCTTGCGTTTGCAGGGTATGTATGTGACAGCGCGCTAGCGTAAAGCGCTCATTGAGCACTCTCTTGATGTCAGATTCTCTCGTTTCTGAAATAATAAAACATCAAATGACAAGGATCTATTTTAGGCGTTATATAAAACAAATAATATATTTTTTTCATTCATGCAATGGACAAAATATTTCATTCAGTGAATGATGAAATGTTTGATCCATTCAACTCAGCTGCGCCTTGTTGAATGGATCATTTCATATTTCACCACATGAAATATTCTGTACATTGCACTAATTCACGACATTCATTATTTGTATAATCAAGCATTTATGAACTTCATGGTCTACACAAAGGATTCATACCATAATTTGTTTTGTGATTTTTTTTTCTTTTTTAGTGTCCCAAGATGGGCAGCAAATGACAATCAATTCAATTCAATTCAATTCAAATTCAATTAAAGAACCATAATATCTGCTAATCAGTTCCCTTTAAGTAAGAATTTGAACACAGAAGCACAATCACCCGATGAATAATTTCACAGGAAAGGGGGAAAAAAAAAGAAGAATCTATCGTCACACAACCCACCAATGGGTTGACAGGCACTGGTTCTAATCCACCTGTTGACACATTCCCAGACTAAGGGATTCACATGACACATGGTGTAACAAGAGGCTTACATATTACAAGTCCCCTCCTAAACATGAGTGTGAGGTAGAACAACTGCTGGCCTGGTCTGAGGGGTGGATGGGGGAGGGGGAGGGGGAGGGGAGGAGGGTGGTAGAAGGGGGTAGGGGGTGAGCAGCAAAGACCAGGGAGAAAGGTAATGATGACAAACCTCTGCGGAGTAACTGTAGGTGAACCGCAACCACGGAACCAAGAAAAACATGATAGAAATAGATGACTGTGTTAGAGACAGACGAGACATATTTTTATGTTTGGCACGTACGTGAAAAGAAAAACATTGAACAAGGAGATATTGTCTTATCAAACAGTTCTCAAGATTTGCCTTGGGATCAAAGACAGATAACTTTAGATATACCAATGATAAGTGGAATCATTCAGTCCTACGGACTTTCTCATGATCACAGATGCATGAAAAGAAAATCCATCCAGTCCTGTGAGGTGAACACGAGGCTAAGCACAATTAGTCATCTCTTACACATGTACATCAGAGTTTTGGGAACGTCCAGTTGTGACTACCTCCAGGGCACATTTCAACATTCTTCTGAGCTGTGAAAAACTGCTGAGGGGACGGGAGGACAAGTGCTTTCACACTGCCAATCAAAGTGTCAGACTGTAAGCCAACAACAGCAGTGACATTAGTGACTTCTGACCTAACTTGTATGACAGTTAACCCCCCTGTCAACACCTCTCTCATTAGAGCCAGTGTAAAGCTGTAAAAAAAAACCTTCTCAAAGCAAAGTGCAACGCTTGGTCATTCTTTTGTGATCACAACCTAAGCTTAAAATAACACATCCACCTTAAGACAACAAAATTACTTTAAAGACCATCTACAGGTTGAAGATAAACTAAGACCCATGTTAAAATGAGTCATCCTTGTCCCACACCTGCACTTTCATGCCAGCTCTTTACATGAGTGTGGTCACTGGCACCTTTCCTGTCAAATTCTTTGACTTTATACCCTTGTGGGCTGCACAATAAGTGCAAGTGTTTGCTGGAGTGTGTGCAAACAACCAACTTAGCCCAGACTCAAACCCTCCTATCGAAAATGGGAGATATCTTGCTCTGAGGACACTTTCTCAAAATCTCCCACTTTCGTGTTTGAGTTTGATTTTCTCCTGCATTGACTCTATGACTTTCCCCCTTCAAAGTTAGCTTTTTCCCACAGAATTTAAAGTTTTGTCATACGCTCAAAAATAATGCTAAGAAGGCATCAGAGAACATTTAACCCAGAATTTCCAGGGTCCTTAGGTGGGCCCTGGAGACCACCACAAGGGACATCGCACTTCAGGCTCACAATGTGCGCTACAGTGCATGAAATATTGTGTGCATGATCCAACAATTAGAGTCTCTGGTTTGTATAGGGAGTCCAGACGGGAGAATGTCCTTGGAAATGGAGTCACTGTGTTGTCAGTTAGGAAGCTCATTCAGGATTATATATCTTACGGACATCCTCTGTTGATATATATTTACAAATACAGTATTCTTGTGAAGAAAAAAAAAAGTCTTACTACAAAGGTAAAACATTGCGCTGCCATGAAGTACAATCAAAATATCGTGGCTAGCTGCAGCCAACATTGTAATTTCAGACCAAACGATCAAGCCTGTGGCGTGCCTCACTGCAAACATGTTTAATCATGTTCTGTTTTATTATACGATTTAAGTCAAAATAACTTGTTTTTTAACCAACCAAAATCTAGCATTTACAATCTGCATCTCATTCTTATATTTGAGTACAATGTAAGAGTTATAACTATTGTGGAAGTCCTGCTATGAGAGTACTCAAGGCACTGCGTAACAGACATCATCTGATAACACAATGTCTTCTCATCAATGTACACTGTGCAACTGATGTACTGTATCTGGGCCCTGCAAATCACCTAACACAGAATCAATTTGAAGTACGATAAACCTGGTGAGAGATGCATTCATCAATGTTGCGTACATTTCAGCTGAAAGACAGTGGGTTTAATAGCAGCAGCAGCTCTGTAATGTTAGACCCCGTTTACAGTGCGGGGCCGGGCTCGGCCGCGGCCGAGCCCGGCCTCAATTGCGCGGGCGAGCCTCGCAATTTTGTCCGTTTACACTGCTGGGCTCGGCCGCGCTTTCGATTCAAACCTTTCATTATTTGGTCGTAGTGGCGCTCTGCTGTGTAAACTAACGCAATTTGGTATTGTCTGGTTTTCAGACCCTTTGCCAACTGAATTCCGTTGCGACGAAGTCGCCGTTCGGGTTAAGGCCTTTGCCGAAGGAAAAAATCCTTTGCAGGACAAAACCACCTTAAACTATAATAGTTTTCGACGTTGAGGGGGTTAATATCCTGAACAGCGAAAGATACAGGCAGAGGGTTTGGAAGCCAGACTAAAACTGGCCGCGCATTTGGCCCAGTTTGCGTTTACACCAAGAAAAGGCCGGGCTCGGCCGCGGCCGAGACCACCTCCAGAGCGAGGCCAAATGCGAGGCCAATTTTGGCCTCGCATTTGGCCTTTTGCGCGTTTACACTGAAGCGGGGCTTGACTCGGCCGCGGCCGAGCCTCGCACTGTAAACGGGGTCCTAGTCATCACCAGCAGCTGACGAGTAATCTATACACAGGTGCCGTCAAGCTTCAACATATTCTGTCGTCGTTCAAAGCAATCCGAGTCGCAAAAGCATGCAGGCACCTCCTTCCTCGAGAACCGTTAAATTCTGCATACTGACATGAAAGGTGCATCTGTAGAACTCGTTTTGTATAATGAGAACTTGCTCCAGCAACAACGAATTAACACATTGAGGATGAGTCCCGAGTATACTCGGGTAAGTGTCTACGGGAAATTATGCGTGTTGTATCAAAATCAGCCCAACAGAATTTGAAGTGAATTCTTGAGGGATGGCATGGTGGATAATTTTTTTTCTGTAAGATTAAACAAAAACCAACAAAATAAAACATGCAATTGGTGCTTCCTTACAATTTGGATTAATCCATTTATGATGGTAATATCATGGCAACAAAAACCACTGGATATTCATTCTGACATTCTACAGGTATGCCATAATTATTTACTAACAAGTGTACTAAGCACCTGTGCACATTGTATAGATATGAAATCAATATACAAAAAAGTCAACAGAGCAGTGTTTTCTAAGACATGATCACTGGCTACTTTCTGATATAGCATTATTGATGAAGATAGGGAAAGCTGTGATCTGTTTGATTCTGTCTTATAAGTCTCTCAAGTAAAACACTGCTAAGTGCATAAATGCCGAAACAATGAAGGCCACACAAACAATGAAGTCTAATTGATTCAACATGAAAGATTTTCTGTTTGCAAGAGGGTAGTAGGGTACTGGATGCTGCAATTCAAAGTTTTCACCCTTTCCTGGACATGTCTGGGTGCACACTGTGGTCCGGATGGGGGGCAAGAAACACGTCAGGATTACGGAAGCAAAACGACCCGATTAACAAGCCTGTAGAAATCACCTGATGGCACAGATGCAATGTCCAGAAAATAAAAAAGAGAGAGAAGAAAATCAGGTAAGAATAGAGACGGCCTGCTCCCTGTCCGTGGGGGGAAATGAGCTCTGACAAGGGTTAACAGCCATTGTACACCCTCTAGCAGTGCCTGCCCCCTCACTCACACTAATTTTACTTCTTGATAGTACAGCTTGCTTGAAGAATACAACACACTGTATGTATGTCCACATAACAAGTCACAACTTCTGTAGCTTGGGTCAATACATAGGGTAGATACATCAAATAGCTGAGTTGGATATGTCAATCTTCTCTGGCAAAGTCCTTTGAAGGGAACTCGCTGTGAAATACCACTCCATATTCACATTGACTTAAATCTTAAAGTACTCAAATGCAAAGAAATTCATTAGAATCATGAAGAAAATGTGTATGTAGTCCTTAACCGGATCGCTGTTTGACAGAAGAGCCTAGAAAGAGGAGAATTGAAGAGGGAAGTGACATATGGGGGTTGTAAGGAGGGCAAAAAGTGAAGAGTGGGAGACAGTAATGGGCTAGAAGTTGAAGTTGCACTAGTGGAGTTGGTAGAGAAAGGAACAGAGAGAGTGGTAAGGAAGAATAGAGTGAGAATCAAGTAAGATGTTCGGACATCGTTAGAAGGAGAAAGATGAAATAGAAGGGAAGAGGAAGAGGGAGGAGTTGAATGTTGGAAAATCATGGAGATAGGAGAGAGAAGCTTCATGAAACCAAGAGAAGAATGAAGTCGGCGAACAATGTGGACTATGGAATGCGGAATCTATGGAGAAAGGATGAATAATACCGCGAAGGAAAGGTAAGTCCAGGAGAGATGAGACCTTGTTGAGAGAAGGGAGAGAGAGAGATAGGGGGGAGAGAAAACAAGGAAAAGAAGAAAAAAAAAATGAAATTCAAGAAGTAAAGGAGAGGGGGCTTGGGTGGATCCTAGAAATAAATGCTGCAGAGGAGAGAAAAAAAAATGTAGAGGAAAATTTATGACAGTTAAATCCTGAAAGGTTCCTGTGGGAGAAATGCAAAATGAGAGATTAAAATAAGGTTAAAGTGTAGTCCATTAGATTAAAATGAAATACAAATCAATGAGAACATAGACCTTATGCATATGACGTCACACGGTCTCACCAACTGAAGGGCGCCCTCCCTCAGAGGGCAAGCGATGCGTTGCTAGAGCGTGCTTTTACACGAGAGGCAATGGGCATTTACACACAACATCAGTGTTTCTTTTGCTGTCTTTTCTATTGCATGTAATCTACAGCCCTAGATCGGGAAATTCAAGCTTGTATAGCAAAGTCGACATTTGAGGTATGCATTGCACTCACCAGGTTAATGATATATCGAAAATTTTGGCACAATTTTCATGAAAAAAGATGCAACTACCAGCGGTCGTAACAGCTCATCAAACTACGATCCGTTAGCCAATCACACATGAGGTAGATTTCTACGTGCTTTTTACTAAAACACGTACCTCGCATGTGATTGGCTAATGAAATTCAAAATGGCGACATACATTCAGTGAACGGCTATGTTGCACTATGGATACAAATTTCTGCGATATAACCTAGGAATTCTCTAGTTACTGTGAGTATTTCGATTGCGCAATGTGAGAAAATTACCCAAATATTGCTGCATAATGTGTCATGTCATGTCAAACTTGTTTGATGGTTAAAAAAAACCTGCCACTAGCCTGGGGACTGGCGGCGAGAGAGGCGATCGCCGCTAGCGCGCATAGGAAAAGCACATAACTAGCTGCACACCTCTGCGATGTCAAGGACTTCGCTTGCCCTCTAAGATGGCGTCGCGAGAGGTTGTCAAGCGAGTGATGACGTCAATGCATAAGGTCTATTGTGAGATGATGACTTCATTTCAGCTGCTTACACTTCAAACAGATAAATTATTACAATTTCAGGAAAACACATGGAATTCAGAAATCCCATAACTTTCTGTGTTGATATGTGTCTGTATGATTTTCTATTTAAAAAAGTCTGTGATTCTGTTTATTTTCAAGACAGACATTGAGCTATCATGTAAACGCTTTTTTTATGGCATGACATAATTGGTAAGCTGGTCAATACATGCAGACTGCTGATTAAACGTACTGGGTCTGAGAGAGCGGTTGTTATATGCAATGTTACTGCCTTCCGTTCATAAATTTAGTGGCACCGTGCATCACCTACATGTACATCAGCCAAAACTTAACATTATGTACCGTATCCAAAATGCTGGCACAGTGGCCCCTACATCTTTTCAACATAGAATTATGGCATACAGTGTGTGATTGATCAATTCAAAATCTACCATTTTAGAGACAGTATCTCTCTTCACAGGATATCAACCTAACAAAAAAATGTGAAATGGACGAATAAAGGTGAGAATGATTGGTTTTGTCAGTAGCACGAAAAGTGATACAATTGAAACTCTACACAGCGGAAGAGCTACATAATTTGAAAACACGGTTAATGTTGTAAGCTACACTGAAAAGAAATAAACAAAGAAATAAACATATGTCTGGAAAGGAAATGGTGAACCCAGAATAGCAAATGCACTCTGAAATTTAATGTTTGTTATAGAGCACGATAAAAGACACAATAAGGGTCTGTTTCAAACAGCCAAGATATGAGCTTGTTGGCCTAGATGACACATTAGTTACCTGGATACCAGTTCATGATGAACACTGAGTTGTGGTTTGCTTGCAAAGTGGGCAGTACCAAAATGAACAGGTGGCTTACAGTAATCTGTGCAGGTATTTTAGAATCCTCCCAAAATGGAATACCACAGCCTCGTATTGCACCTGTCATCAAGTTATTTTTTTTTTTCTGGCCTGATGTCTTAGAGATGTTGGACTCCACATCCTTGGAAAGAAAGAAAAAAATCAAGATTGCTAATACTGTAAAAGCAGAAATTTTGGTGGAGTGGAAATTTTCACACATTTTGCGCAATACGAAACGAAGGCAAAATAAGAGTGCAAAATTGTTGCTTGCTATATTTAATATCATTCTACAATTCTGATCTCAAGGATCTCAAGGGGCATAACTTTTATGTTACTTGTAGTTTTCCTCATATTTGCTAGTCCTGTATAGTGTGAGTAGTGGTGCAGATCAGTTTACCTTTTACCGTAGTATGTGCTGCTAAGGACGTTATTAACCACATTGGCATCTGTGAGTTGCTTGAAGTGCTCGCTTAATCATCGTGGCCGTCCACGAAATTCATCTCATTGTACCGAGCGGGAAGAATCACTAGAGCAAAAATGTCTGCTTTTACAGAAGTGGACACCTAGCCAGAAGCATGCAAACACGCAACTATAGACTGCGCTATGAGTCCAGAAGAAGGTTGAATTCATGTGTAGCACAAAACACCACTTGCAGTGCTCAGAGATACTGTACATGAATAACATTCACTCGAAGACCTGACCTTGTCTGTCCTTTGTTGTTTGAGTGTTATAGAACGTGATCACTCATACAAAAGTGAAACAGGAAATGGTGTTATGAATTCAGAAACATCTTGGAAAAGACATAACAGAGCTTACTTCCAACATGCTACATCTGACAAGAGGATTGATCACGTGTAAAACCCAACTCAGAGGCTTCATAGCATATGATATCTGTTTGCTGCATGATTGATTATAGATGTGTCTGAGTATCTGAATTTCATCCATCTTTTGATACAGCGAAAATAAGGATTGTCGGAAACGATTTACATGTGGATTGACATTCTTTATTGTGGATTATTCATACAGTATTAACACCATCCCTTAACTTAAATCACCAGGAAAACTTCATAAAGTATGGTCAATCACACTATCCTTATTTGCTATTAAAAATTAAGTTTAGAAACAAAATATTTGTTTGTTTTAGCATTAAATCTTATCTCACAGAAGTAGTGGAAATCAGAGGAACTTGTTTCATTATGATTTTCCTAGTTACATTAGAGTGCACTTTGTACTAAAAATTGACACAGTTCTGGTACTATGCATCTTCTAATGGACGTTAAGGAAGACCTTTTAATATGAGCTTGCCATGGTGAAGCTTGCACACAGGCATTTTTAACCCTTAGTCCCATCAATAGTACCCTGTCCTGACTCACACAGCATCTTGTGGAAACATTGACGTTGTCACCATCATCCTGGGCCTAAATCAATGTCAACATCTCGCGAGAAGACCCCTAATCTAATTTTGAACCATCTTCAGCATCGATCGACCGCTAGAAAGCGGCTCCTTCCTAGGCAAGGGGTAAAAATAACGTCCGACTTCCTCCCTCGCTTGGAATAAAAGATTAGCCCCATACAGTGGAGCTAAGATCATTTTTTCTTTTCAGTCAAAGGGGTGTCAGCGATGACCTAGCTCTGATACCAGAGCTATTAAAAGTTCAGCTGGATGCCCTTTTAGGGCAAAAATCCCTCCAAGGCATGGTAGCAAGGAGGACTAGGGCACACAAGTTAGGAGAGGAGAGGTGGAATTTAAGAGTTTATTCTGTCAAACTTGATGATGATACTTTGTGAAGTCTAAGATGCATACTAAAGTGTTTGTCAACCTCAGGAGGAGCTGGATCTCTGTTTGAATTACTTTAGGTCACATGAAATATCCAAGGCAGACATTCATGGATGCATGAACAGGGTTTAACACTAACTTTTTTTCTGGTGGCCCCTTTTGGGCCACTAAGATATTTAAATCTGAAATTCTGGTGGCCCAACAAAGATGTATAGTGGCCCAAAATCAATGCAACAAACCATTCTGAATCTTAGTTGACTGATTGGGCAAATTTGGGGGCCCAACATCAAATTTTAGTGGCCCTTAGCACTGCTAATGTCAAGCCCCTATGAAGAATTAAAGTTGTTTCTTCATGCCATCACTAACCACTAATCAGTAAAAATCGCATCCCCTGCATTTAACTCAAAAGGTGTATGATAGCAAAGAAAACAGGTCCTTGACACAAATCACTGTGCCTACTCAAGGTTGTTTCAGTGTCTTGAAGACTGGAAAAAAAAAATGAGAATCTGTCACAAGCTGGACCAAACATCGGTTTTCTACTCTGCTTCTGTGTATTCATCATTAGGGCCTAGATAATTTGTCATTAGATGAGTCACAATCAACTTTCAAAATAAAAGCTATCAATAAACTATTATCTGCAATGTCTATGGACTCACTGTATATGAAGCATACTTCAGATCTCTTTACTTTTATGAAAAAGGCATAATTTACCATTTGCAGATGAAACAAAAACCCAGCATTAGTGCTTTAAAATAGTTATAAAATGTGAGTTAGGGATAGAAACAGCCACTGTAAAAATTTGAATTGATAAAATTTATGTGAAGTATTGTTAAATACACAAAATGTGAATAATATTTATGATAAAAATGTTTCCAGACTAAACCATCTAAAGTTACGGTTTAAAAGACAGATATCTCCTTATATTTTAGGCTTTATCGCAAAAATTTTATATGATAGGATGCTTTGTGGTACAACAGACCTACAATGTACACATTTGCATTAAATGTCATATCTTGAAAACTTTTTAAAATCACTGCTCCCAAAGGTAAACAGGACTTTTAGCCAGAGGTGGATCCAGGAATTCCATACAGGGGAGATGGTTTTACAAAATTAAAGGGGGGCGTTTGTGCCCCCTTTTTTATTTTTATTTCTTTTGTTTTTAAAACAAGAAATAAAGAGGGGGACACGAGCCCGGTGCGCCCCCTCTGGATCTGCCACTGTTAACTTACATACTTGACAAGGTCACAGGCAAGTTCTGAATGACATGCTCAGAGCTTAAAAAATTATACAATACCACCCAGTACTTTTATTCAAGTAAAGAATGAGATATGACGAGTAGAAAGGGCTATAAACATTAGTAAGCAGTGTTCTATAAACTGGGTCAATGTATTTGTAACTCAAATGTGATACAGGCAATTAACTTTCAGATTCAAATGAATGATTCCTGTGTCAAGTTGCTTTATTGCAACTGATTCACAAATTGCCCTTCATTAATGTAATATTCACCAATTATTCAGCGGTTGTTGCTGTTTTTTTCCAGTAATAGCCTTCTTTTATCATGGCTATTACTAAAACAAAACTGAATAATCGGTGGTTATTCATGACGATGAAGGACAATTTGTCAATCAGTTGCAATAACTTTCTGACTTTCCTAATCTCATACTTACTGGTGAGTATAGAAAATTCTCCCAGACCAGCACAGCACCACCCCCTTCATGCAAAACGAATGCAACCTCTTTTCCCAACAGCAAAGTGCAATGTACTGCACTGGGAATTGTTGTGAACCACTTTCACTGTGTCACATGGATGGCAGGTCAAGCCGTATTCTGTTCTCACTACACACACTGGAACAAGAGTGAACTGAAGTTAATCTTCCGATAGCCCACCTCCCTTCCTGGTTGACAATCCTGGTTACGGGAAACATCGGACTACAAACAAGATTCTGTTTGGAAAAATAACAACAGCAAGAGTTCAGATCATCCACAATAATTTGTGTGACCTACAAACCAAGCCAAATGTCATTCTACTGGACCACAATCATATTTCTAAAGGATGGGAAATGGATTGATAAGACCATACTCTCATACAATATTCTTGCTGTAAATCTTGGACTTGCATCTTTCATAATCACTATTTTACCTGGCTAAATATCAAGGTTACTCTCTATATTTGGAAAGTATTATGAGATGTTGCATACTTTCTACCAAAAAAATGTGATAACTATTTCCTATATCTCTATTCAAACTGCTGTGTCAAGCAAAACCTAGTTTCTAGCCAATCCTATTCACAATTTATAGTCTGTTCACAACAGCTTCCCTCTGATGCTTATCTCAACTATATTCCAGTTTTTTTTTTTTGCTTGTTTGTTTTCAGAAATGTCAGTTCATATTGCAAACACGATAATTGGATTTTTGAAGGACTGCAGACAAAAGACACAAAAATGACAGAACAGCACCAGTGATTACATAATACACTCCTTGAAACACAGGCAATAAATCTACCTGGTATTAGTGCATTGCATTTGCAATTACTGGCGTGGTGTGCCATATAGATTTGTAGATGTAATTCTGTGTATAGACAGTGATGACTTCACAGTATGTTTAATTCTGCAGTACATATGAATCTCCATGCATACCATGTGGTATGTTAATAGAATACTCTGTTTAAAAAAAGAAAGAAAGAAAGAAAAGAAATCAGTCTATGGTATTAATTCATATCACTCTGGGTGCTAAATATGAATTATCTCTTGAACTGAAAATATAATTGTCATTAAAAAGATGCATCACACATTACAGACTACAATGTATATTAATGTTTACGCATTATGCACTGGTTGATTTTTACCTGTTAACATCATTAATTATGTAAATTTCCCTCATATCAATTTCAATTTTCAGACTCACAACTTCATATTGCCAATATCTGACTCAACAAATCTGTGTCACACCTTTACAGAATGAAAAAAGGCATATTGACAAAAATTAAATGCTGAGTTATATGATGTCATGCTTTGGTTTCATACATATTCCTTGTTTTTGTGTAGCCATGTTTTACTGTATTGTGTTATATTATGCTATGCTATAGGATTTTTTCAATGTGTTGATTTTGACATTTTCTTCTTTTTTTTCTGTTATGTTGTATGTTTGGTTGGTTTAAAAAAACAAAAACAAAACATGGCCCTCAAGGAAAACAGTCTTTGACCAAGTACTGACATGATGTTGGATTTGATAATACTTTATAAGCAAATAAGTACACCCTACATAAGAATGAGATGATAGTATCAACACAAACATATCAACAGTCTTGATTGACAAGAGGTGCATAAAAGAAATTATTGACAAAGGTATGTTCCATATGATATGAGTAAGAGCATGTATTGACGTCGTTGAGTGTGTTGTGCAACTAGATTCTTTTTTTCCCCCTTTTTTTTATTTGCTGTTCCTTGGTTGCAAAATAGGTTCCATGATCCACAAATCGGAAGCAAACTGTAACATACTTAACTGTCTCCACTTATAAATGATGAAACTTGATTGAGTATGGATATGTAATCGAAGAGGTAAATATAATCTAAAATGCACTATATCACTACGGCTGCAACTTCACATGGACCACACTGTGTCACAAAAAAAAAAAAAAATTGAAAGAATGAAAAAAATCTGGCCTTCAAGTCAAGGTTCTCTTAACTTAACAATATAACAAGTCCAATTTTATAGGATTTCACAAAATATGTTTGTCTGTGTGAATGTGTGTGCATGTGTGTGAAGGCTTAATTGCTAGGAGATTTGCTACAGTTGTTGACCATCCTATGTGCATATGCGAGTGTGTGGGTGTGTGCATGTGTATATGTATGGCTTACCAAACTATTTTGAGAAAGCCTCATTGCTTCCATCTAGTGCGAAAACAAAGCAATGCCAGCGGGGTCTATTAGTGGACCTATGGGAAACAATTGATTTCCACTTGGTCTGGTAATTGGCCTAAACACCCTGAAATCTGGCTTTACCAGGAAATAAGCAGCGTCTACAAATGGGGGGGGGGGGGGGGGGGAATAAAATGGGCGTATGTAGTGCACCTGGTTCTCAAATTAGTGCATTGGAAGATGACATTGTCCCCACTGCCAGTCTTTCAAATTAGCTTACTCCCATTCAATGCCACAACTATTAGCCCCTCTGTCATAACAATGATTGTCTCTTGTCAAACTGTGCAGTGGTAATCAAAACAGACACAAATTCAGAGAAGGACCACTAATGACAAACAAGACAAGAGTGCTTTGAAATATATGTCATCTGATTTCAATGCCTGTGAATGCATCACAACTTTGAATTCTCTTGATATTGTGTGTCAAATATTCACCATCTTTGAGAATCTTTCTGAGTGACCATCCTTTCTGAAGATCCTGTGAAGGAGTTCATATACTTCAGAAAGTTTTCTCTCTCTTTTTTTTTAAAGAACAACACATTTGGAGATAAGCCTATCCCTCTTCAGATAGTTTTGAAGACACTAAAGATTAAAAATGCAGTTCACTAAAGATTGCAATAATGTTGATACCAGTACGTCAATTACATGATATTTCTCATGACATCATTGTGAAAAAAATGAAACTTAGTTCTTCTTATAACATCTCTCCAGTTTAAACCATAATAAACTTCATGAACTCATCCACTTCATGGTAGTTCTTTGTTATTTAGAGTTTTATTCCACTTCAGAGTTTTATTCTATTTTCCCAGTCAATTACTTATAATCTAAAAGCTTTGAAAAAAAAAGAGTGATGCAAACTACTGTGTATCATCACTACCTCTTATTCACACATTACAAGATTCAATTGTGTTTTGGATATGTTCCCAGAAAAATGATAAGGGTGTATCATCCATTTCCCAGGGCACCTGCTACTGGAAATTCATGGGGTAACCCCGAAAGTAATTGGAATTTCCCTTGAAAAAAAAGAAAGAAAAAAGAAGACATATGCCAGATATGATGCAGACCATATTACTACAAGCATCAGGAACAAACAAGGAAAATACATTATACTTTCAAATCATCATGCAAGTTTTGTTAATGCTGTACCCCTTTGACATTTATGAATACCGCAACAAACTGCATTTCTAGAGTACCAGTAGATGAATTACTCTTTCTACCAATGATAATTAAGATGGTTGTGCTGTGTCTGTCACATAGTGACAATCCTGGCACAGAAGTGGGAGACCTCTTTTTAACATTACATCAACTGAAATGAGCCAAAAGCACTCATGTGCATTACTGAACAAGGTTTGGACAGGTTTTAAGTTTATTCTTGAGGAAGAAATTATTGCACTGCCCAGCACTGGGAAGATTTTGAAAATTATACACTGGTCATATATGTCTGTCAGCTTGGAATAAAATTAGACAGCATATCATCACTTTAATCATTATTTACAAGGACAGAAATTGTCTCAGAGAGAACTTGAACATGAAACATCTCATTCCTTGACCCCCCCCCCCTTTCCTGTACTGTAAAAGTGGAAATTTTCGCGGTGTTGAAATTTTCGCGCATTTCACACAACCAGAAACTCGCGCGAAAATAAAAGCACGCAAATATTTTTGCTTGCCATATGTTCCTGTGCGTGATGTCTCGATTCCGCGGATTTAAAAACATGCGAAACTCTTCTTACCCGGCCAAGCGCAAAAAATTAGTCGTGCGAAAATATCCACTTTTACAGTAGTTTGTGGGTCCATCAATCCAATCCTAGACCTGACACCTAGTTCAGCATTTTAGTAATGTTAGTAGGGTTCATGTAGCTGTGACTATGATGGATCTCAAGACAGATGTCCAAAAATAGACCATCTACAAACAACCTGATCACTTTTTAGATAGCGTCAAGGCAGGACATCCAACCCCCTTCACCCTCCCCCCCCCCCCCCCAAATCATTTCAGATTTCATCTTCTCTAGCTAGGTCTTTGCCCTTGCAGAGTCTGATTAATCCATACAGTACTGAACCTTGAAATATGAAAAGAATAGCATGCACACTGTAGTCTCCGCTGTAATGGTCTGGCAAATGACCAAACAACTAACATTGTAACTCCCACAAGGTCCAGCTTCTAAAAATGACCTGACCGCATTAATTTAAAGTGCTTAAAAACAGGACAGTTCTCATTATGTTCCTTGGCAATGGTAGACAATGAGTGATGCTAACCTGCATTCTGTCAACTGTTCATTGGGGGGAAAAGTAATTATTAAAGCATTATACTGTAAAACCAGAAATGTTCATGAATTTCTCGCAAGCCAAGATTTGCAAAATTAAAAAGCATGCAAAAGTTCTTGTCTGGATGCATTTCATGCTGGTGGCAATTCACAAAACAACGTCTTGCTTTACAGTATTCATTTTAATCTCTCACCAGGAAAGGCTTCTATCAGGGTTAACCCACTGAAGATGGGCTGATTTTGCTACAACACACATTTCCCATAAACACTTGCCCAAGTATACGCGGGACTCATCCTCAACAAGTAAAAGGGTGTGTACAGTTCTGGTCGAGGTGAGGATTTAGCTTTTAACGTTTTGCGAGATATTCAGAAACCACTCTATGAGATGTCAAATAGCATGCAGTTCTAAGGGGCATTAAAAGTTTATTCGATGAAAATTGGTTTTGAAATGGCTGAGATATCCAAAAACAAGGTGAAACAAAGAGATCCTAATAAAGTTGTGGCATGTCACCTTTTATTATTAGCACTTTTTGGGATATCTCAGCCATTTGAAAAAAACAATTTTCATCAAATACATGTTGAATCCTTCTTAAAATTACATGCTCTTTCATATTCCATAAGAGGCTTTTCATTATCTCACTTAGGAATGTTCAAAACATAAACCCCCACCTCAACCAGTACTGTACAGTCCCTTTAATAACAAGCCTGGATGTTGTTCATCACACACAATTTCTTGTACACAGCTCTACAAAATTGCCAGGTCATGCTATGCTGTGGCATTGCCTACTTCTCTAGAAGAAAGATAATAGGACTTACTTTCGTAGGTCTACAATTTCTGACATTCACATTCCATTAGCATTTGCCTAACACATCCCCAGTTTTTACGCAGAAAAAACATTTCCAGCATGGAAAGAACTTACTTTGCGATGGTGATATATTATCTTTCACTCCTTCCAGTGAATCCACTATCATGTCACAGGATGTTCTGTCCCTGTCTACTATCAGCGATCCTTCTAATTTAAACTTTTCTCTCACTGGCTTTCCCACTCCTTTGTGCACTCAAGCTATTTATAGTGATATGCAATGATGCAGGGTTCTCTAAATGGTTACTGTTGCCAAGGAGACCACTTTATATACTGAGGCCTGTATTCTACATTGTGAGGAACTAGCTTACGGGTTAATAAGACCTCAATTTAGTGCCAGGTTAATAAGTCTGCATGGTGGCAAACCGCCAAATCTCACATGCCACACTTTGTTCTTACTCTGTTTAGTATTACCATATGAAGTGAAAGAACAGTGCAATCACTTCCTTATGATATTTGATGACAACTAATACAGTTCTGCAAATTGAATATTGATTTATTAGATTTTGTTGCGCAGGTATGGCCTTGGAGAAAAAGTTGACAAGTATAGTTACAATGTGGTACCCCATAAAGATGGGGGGAAAAAACATGTTGGACAAGGAGACAGCATGAATTGATATGAAGGATTTCATCCCACAATGCATAATTTGGTCTATACACACTCGTTTATTTTGCTTGAATATAACAAAACCAATGAATTAGCATGCTTGATGTGGGCCTAAGTCTAGGGAAATGTAAATACGACCAGCCCTACCATGATACATTCCTTGACAATGGAGCATCCCAGTCAGGGTTAGGGAAATCAAGCTCTATTTCTAAATAGGTCTACTAACTTTACACAAGACCATTTAATAAGGACAGAAATAACAGTCTATTTGGAGGAGTTTCAGAGCACTTTTTTTCTAAAACTTTGATGGTTCTCCTCCAAGAGATCACTCTCCATAAAAGAAAAGAAAGACAAATTCTAGGCTAGAATCACCTCTTGAACTTGAAGAGCAATGGTAGTAATGAAATGTAAAACATAGCTTATAAATACATAGTCTAGGCCTATAATCAGGAGCTAGTAATACATTGTAAGTAAATTACCGGTAATTTTAGTCTTTTAGGTTCTAGAATAGAGTCTAGATCCTCGATCCTCCATGCTCATTTAACATTTTTTCCCCTTTTTTCAGTCCTAGTGGAAGAAACTCCTTCCCAAGTTGCTTCTTCACAAGAAAGGCTGCAAGACATGGTAGTAAGACTAGCAAAAACAAGTCCAGTACAGTAGACTGAAGGAGCAATCACCACACTGCTTACAAGAAGGAGAGCATTACACAAGAAAACAAAACATAAGAATAGGTAGGTGGGACTACAGCGGAACTGTTATATGTGGCGATCGCGAGCTAAATTTTACACGACACTTTGATATTCTGCTCATCTCACTCTCGGGTGAAAGCTGATCTCTTGAAAACCGACAGTTTCATTACAGAAAATTGTGACTGCAGCTGAGGCTCGGGGAAAAGATATAACATTTACTCTAAAGTATATGCGATTTCTCACCTCGCTTGATGGCCGTAGATCTAGATTCCTCCACTTGAACGAAGCGTCGCGAGTGCTGGAGATGAAGGCGGCAACCCTTTGCCTTGTCAACAAAATAAATGTTATGCAATAAGTTTGGTATTCAACGTAGTCGCTGGGTGCAGTAGTCGGAAGGTTCGAAAACCGCTTGATTTCCGACTTCAGCTCAGAATCTTCAACAAAAGGTACTACTATAGTACTCCCATTAGGGTGCTTAAAAGGCCTTTCATTTTCGACTGGACATAACAGAAGAGCACGCTGAATCAATTATTGTGTTCGCATTTCCCTAAACTACTTGCAGTGCAGTTAATATCTCTTCTTCTTCTTCTTCGGGATACTCCCCAACGTTCCGTCTGGAACCAAACGAGGAGGAAAGAGATTGAGATGGTTTCCAACCTTTTTCATGATTTTTTTTTTTTTTTTGATAATGAGAAGCATCTTATTAAATATGAAAGAGCATATAATTCTAAGATGAATTCAAAGTTTATTTGAAAAAAAAAATGGTTGTGAAATGGCTGAGATATCCAATAGGCAAAGCCGAATCCTATAATAAAAGGTACCGGTACATGCATGGGACCAAACTTTTATTAGGATCGCTTTGTTTTATTTGTTTTCCGATATCTCAGCCATTTCAAATCAGATTTTCATCAAATAAACTTTGAATTCCTCTTAGAATTGTGTGCTCTTTCACATTTCATAAAGTGGTTTCTAAGTATCTAAGTTAAAAGCTGAATCATTACCGCAAGCATACTCATATCATCCCTTTAACATCCTTTTCTACATGGGAGCGAGCATGATATCGCTATGCTACGTCACACAATATTGTTATAATGAACGGGTAAAAATCATCACAAAAGGAGATAAATTCTGTTTCATTTAGTCAATGCACCTTTCAGAGTGAAAATAATACATATAGGCCTACACACGCATACAAAATGTTCTTATATTCAGCTCTGACTGGGTTGAAAAATAAAAAGGAGGAGGAGATGAAGAAGAAGAGACGTTGGGGATATAAAAAAAAAAAAAACTCATTCATGAGAATCCCTTTACACGGAGAGAATCTTACTATCTGATGAGAGTTGTAAAATAGACCTGGATATTGATCGTGCAGGCAAATCGCGCACAAACGTACTCACAAAGCAAAGACTGGAATCAACCAGGAGACAGCTAAAGAAAGAAATATACATTGTGTACACAGGACAAGCGTTAGATAGATAGATAGATAGATAGATAGATAGATAGATAGACAGATAGATGGATAGATAGAAGATAGACTCTAATAATTAGGCCTATAGGCCTAATTATGAGAGTAAATAAAATAAAACAATAAAACAAATGAAGCATGAAGCTCTACGAATATTCGTAGAGCTTCATGAATTCTGTTATAGACAGTTAATGGAACAACAGCAAGAAGAGCAGTGATTTTGAAGGAGCGCGCATGATAATCGTATGTTTTATTTGTTTTATTGCTTTTTTCATTAAAGTTGTTTTCCTTAACTATGACTACTGCATCTCAAAACGATATAAATGTTACATAGTCCTTGATATAGGTTATTTATGACTGCTGAGAGCCGTTTGATTGTTCTTTTCCCAAGCTCTGCACTGCTTATTGAATGTTCAAAAAATGGTTAGAAAACTTTGAATCGAGGTTGATAATGACAAGAATCGATTTTCCTGTATCTTTCTTTTTCTCGTATTATACATAAAGAGGGTTATGCCTTGGCCTCGCACGTGCATATTTTATCAAAAAGTGAAGCCTGCAATATTAAGCAGTTATCGCAAGAGGACGCCCTGCTAGCTTTGAGTGTGTGTTACAAGAGTTGTCTCCCAGGCCGTTGGAATCAAGGAGCAGAAGGTCCTTGCTTGAATTGACTCTCTTCCATGTATTCCTTGCTCTCCTTGGGATAGCTGGACAATATTTTCTCATATTTATACCCTCTCGAAATATACCGCATACATCGTCCGCCAAGCATTATTTTACCGTATTGGTCAAAAGTTTCGTCCAAGAGTATCATAGCCTACTCATTGAGTTTCGCACAGTATTAGACACAAAATGATTTTTTTTTAAAGGATATGAAGCACAATTACACCAAAGTTTTGTCTTCTTTCACAAACTTTATTTACAGTGACCCATTGTGATCGTCTGACAAGGCAGCGAGTACGTTACATATAGCGTACGACACAAGTACAGAGAAAGATCGTGTTCAATGGCTAGGCAAGTGTTAGGGCATTTAATTCAAACGAATTGAGTAAAATTAAATGGAAAAGTAAGTTTTCAAAAATTTCATGAGAATTACCGCTGTCGCAAACTTAATAAGTGACCACGTAAAAGAAACCTCATTAAAACACAATTTAATTTCTCATACTTGTTTGATGGCTGGTTTTCATCGGATTAGACGATCGCTGCAAAGAGTGCAACGTGTGTAACATGCTTGTGTGTGGACATAAAGCTGGCCGCGTGATTGATAATGATAGTAATAATGCTAATGATGATGATAATGATAATGATGATTACAACAGTAATTACGATGACAATATTGCACTAGTACTAATGACAGCTAAATAAACTAGATTTACATGACGTTATCCAAATCTTTCATCGTTCTCTTCTTGCTACATGTATCTTCAATGACCGCCTTGCCGCAAGAGGGCGTGATTACAAAACTGACAAAGCGCAAGAATGATCTACTATCTACATGATCGAGTTAGAAGTGATGTTACTCTGACATGCACCCAGTCATCACCATGGCACACTGTCTCGGAACTGCGAAGCGAGTTGTCGAACGCCTTGTGGTACTTAGAAATGCGCCCGCTCTTGATTTGTGGATGTCAGTTTCACGGGCATTGGCAACAGCCAAATCTATGCATATTGTTACGACAGATTGGTTAATCATCATACGTTCCTTTATCTGCATGTGATCTTACTAATATCAATAAAATGTTTCAGCTGGAAATAATACATGTAGCCTACACGTCATGTATCAGTCCGCTTACCGGTCATAACGTCCCCACGTCAAAACGTCCCCGAGCCAAAACGTCCTCGGGTACGACCAAAACGTCCTCGGGTACGACCAAAACGTCCCCGGGCCCAGCTGGCACCAAAACGTCCTCGGGTCAAAATGTTCTCTGTCATAATTTTTTTTTTTTTATAAAATCTAAGAAAATCTAAGTATCACTTATCAATTCATAACAGTAAATGTGAAGAAATTTTGTTATTTAGAGCAGCATTTAGGTGGCTCGCTGCTAGCTAGCTGTGTGCTGCCGTGCGCGCTGTCTGCTCCTATGCAACGCGAATTCGATGCAATGCAGTGATCGCCGAGCGAGTAGTTGCGATCAAGATTCCCATAAGTAGATAAGCGACAAAAAAAAAAAAAAAATGGTGAAAATTCCATTTCTACTGGACTCGAATCTCACTCAGATGCAAGTATTTAGGATATTACTGGATAACTAGGGTGAGTTTGTGCATGTTTGGAGGTCATTCGACAAACAGGTGCGAAAGTACACTAGCGACAATGCGCCAGAGTGTACATGGTATTTTCTTCATGAATGTGTGCATTTGACCCACAGAGCGCGCGCGGACAAAAGCGGGGACGTTCTGGTACACGACCCGGGGACGTTTTGGTTGGAACACGGCGGGGACGTTTTGACCCGGGGACGTTTTGACCGGATTCGATCAGTCCTCGCCTACAAATAGCAGACGGTCGCCCTGTCACTAACCTCCTCCACATTCTCTCACCGTTATTTTGGTTTCGGCTAGGAGATTATCATTTGTCGAAATTATCAATAATTGTACTATAGTTATTATGTAATGATGCCCAGTTTCTTAACAGGTTGTCATAATGTGACTGCCAATCCATAAGTATTGATTCATTCATCAAGTCACGGTATTCAAGAAAGTACAATTTAAAGGGTGTGTACAGTTCTGGTCGAGGTGAGGATTTAGCTTTTAATGTTTTGCGAGATATTCAGAAACCACTGTATGAGATGTCAAAGAGCATGCAATTCTAAGGGGAATCAAAAGTTTATTCGATGAAAATCGGTTTGGAAATTGCTGAGATATCCAAAAACAAGGTGAAACAAAGAGATCCTAATAAAAGGTGTGGCCTGTCGCCTTTTATTATTAACAGTTTTTTTTTTTGATATCTCAGCCATTTGAAAACCAATTTTCATCAAATAAACGTTGAATCCTTCTTAACATTACATGCTCTTTCATATTTCATAAGAGGTTTTTCATCATATCACTTCAACCAGTACTGTACAGTCCCTTCAAAAGTTACTGTTCTGCACAAAAGGCAAGAAATGATGTATTTGCCAGAGATGACGACGCAGCCAGGGTTTCCTCTCTCACACAGTCCAAGATGCTGAAATCAGTTGACATTGCGAGTCCCTTTGAAAGATGAAAATTGGAAGAAAATTTGACGAGTGGTTCTTGTTGTCCGAAGTATGTCATGCCGAACGTAATACCAGACAAAATCAAAAGGACCCATCATTTCCATAGACCCATGGTGTGAAACATCATCTTTGGTTACTTCAACGCACCATACTACAACAGTCAACAGTGTTTATCTTTTATTTTCAGAGCGATTGACAGCAGAAAGGCATTTTCATTTCCAGCACTCTTACTTTCGTAAAAGTTTGTTTGGTGATGTCGATGATTTGGATGATAACTGCAAGGTCGTTGCGACGTCGTGGTGGTAGTGCCTTGTCGACGGTGATGACAAGGTAGTGGCCAGGTTAGGAATAACAGGCATCAAGGGGAAGTCGTAGTGGAGTCCAGAAAACATCCGACTGTGGCGATATGCCCACCCGTCGTAGTTTGCGTTGAATGCAAGCTTTCCCGTGGATCTGGAAGAGATGGTATCGTACGGTGCATACCTGAACGAGGGGAGACACCTGCTCCGACATGCCCCTGGATGATATCCGAGATAGGGGTACACATGGGATGGTAGGAACCCCGCCTCGAGATAGAGGAGTGGGTGCGGCGTAGAGCAGGTGGGCGCAAGGGATGGGTAAGGGTAACGGGGTAAAACACACCTTTCCCCTGGCGATGGTGGAGGATGAGAAGCACCGTGTGCCAAGGAGTTAAACGGTTTCCCCCTTCGCTGTGGCCCAACTTTGGCCGTCGGAGGTGAAGCTGTTCGGGTCGCGGCTTTGATGCCCGAGCGTGGCATTCGGCCATGATTTGCTGGCGGGGGTGGTGGTGATGGGTGAGGGGAATCAAGGGTCGGCGATGAAACTTTCGTGGTCGACGGTGGTGCAGAGCTGATGGTCAGGCACAGGGCTTGCAGCAATGCGAGTGGACTCTCTTCGGCTGCGACATCATCATCAGGTATCTTTAACAAGAGCGAGAGAGAATCGAAGTAAACATTTCGCATGATTTTGAAGACATAATTATTTGAATTGCATGTAGTGCTAAAATATCAAGATCATGTATATTAACAGAACTAGCAGCAAAATGAAAATCTTTACAATAATTACATATGGTATACTCCAGTAAAGATCCCAAAACTCTCATCCGCAACAGAAAACAAAACAAAACGAAACAAAATCACAGGAAGTGTGAGGGATATTAAAGTTTTGATTAAAAAAAAAAAGCCACACTGTATTCCCAACGTACAGACTGTGTTCAAACGTGTACTTGAATACTTTCATAACTATGTTTTAGTAACATATCAAACTACTCAAAACTGATAATGCATCATCTGGAAAGGAATTAGGTCGGATAACTTGATTGCTGGGATTTAAGTACCACATAGAGCTCAATACATGTAGTTATCAAAAGAGAGTTGAATCGGACATGATTGATTACAATGAGTACATTGTGTAGGCCTATACATCGTATGACATAAAATATATACAACTGGTCATGTAAGCATACAACCTCGAAATGTGCACTTGAAATTAAAGTTACGATTTGCACTTACCTTCACATACTTGAGTGATAAATCTGTAGCCATCTTTGTCATATTTCCCCAGATTTAAATCTCCAGTCGATGAGTTTGAAAACAATAAACAATCACAGATCAGATACAAACTTGGGACAGGAGTTAGAACTCATGAGTTACACTCTCTTGGAAAGCAGCGACAGTAATGGACATGTCCACGATTTGTTTCTCAGACTAACATCTGCTACATATATACATTGCTGTACACTTCAACTGTTGCAAACAAAGATACAACGCGCTCGCACTTTGCCCGGCCGGCAAAGTGAAAAGATGAAAGTTGTGTTTGATTTCTGCCGATGGAACTTTTGTTCTTACCGCGCTCTTTCAAACTTCTTGACCAATCATGCGTCCTGACCGCCCACTCGACAAAAGACGCTTTCGCACAAAAAGAGCGGCGCGCAGCTTCGTGATTGGTTGATGACGAGACAAAAGAACTATTTAGTGCAACCGATTGCAAGGAAATGAGAGGGTTTATTATAGTTTGTCTTCCCCGTTGTTCGAGAATGCGTAGAGACGTGCCATTTGTAAAGACGGGCAGGAAAAGGGGCAGACGAGGACAATAAAGTTTTACAGTTCATCTGCACGTCCGGGCTAGATCCCATGAACAATAACTAACAATACCATGCAGTCGAAGTATGGACTAAAAGCTAGGGAAGAATGAAGAAAAGGAGGTCCTTCCTAAGCAAGGTACATTGTCTGACCCTTGAAAGTTAATGTGATGAGATGACGCCTTCTCACTGGTTACTTCATGCTAACCATTCTGTTAAGGCCCTTTTAGCGTCATGATACTTCTACTACTATACTTCTGCTTTATCTCCTATACTATTTACACTAATACTTTCACTACTTCTTATCCACTGTTTCTACTACACCTACTTCTAAGACCACTATCACAACTTATACAACGACCATTGCAGTCTTAATCTGCTGTTACTTTTAGACATTATATAGGGCCCATTTATAATGACTGTTCTTACCATTGAACATAACGATAACCTCAACCGACATTCTCCACCTCTCTTATATTATCATACTACATAAACCTGCTCCTCGTGTGAACAAACGCCACATCCCTATAAATTATATATTATTCCGCTGTTTTATAAAAACTGTCATCTTGATTAGGCTTGCTACAATATGGAAACGTACTCCATCGATAACGTATAACCATTCCCCACCAGAACATCACCACTTTATTCGAGGAGCAAGGCGCGGATGAGTTTGGTATGTAGATTCATCTGCGTCTGTTATGTGGTCAAAGTTTGATCTTCGCCCGAACAATGAATTAAGTTTTGAAATCAGACGACATTTCTGCAGTTTTTGTTTTTTGTTTCTGATAACTATGGTTCTTATATAAAAGTAGCCACTACAAAACATGTGCAATATCAAAAGCGAGCCTCCACTCATGTGTATGTAATATATAAAATTGGCAGTAACATTATTAGAAGGAATGTCCCGATAGAGGAAAGCCAACTGACATTTATTAAAAATCCCAATTTTCGGGGGCCTCCCCCTTCGTTTGGCATTCAACGCATTCCTCTTGATATTATTATTATATGACATTACTTATATATATATATATATTATATATATTATATATATACACGTATATATATGTACGTATATATATATATATATATATGTGTGTGTGTGTGTGTGTGTGTGTGTGTGTGCGTGTGTGTGTGTGTGTGTGTGTGTGTGTGTGTGTGTGTTACTATAGGACATGTTGGGCAAACATGACAAATAGTACAGCATTGATCCAATACTCATAATAATCATATTATTCATCTTCAGTGCTTACCATATCATTACTGAGAAACATATAAAATTCAAAATGTGCCCATATTCGTAGGCCCTAATAATATATATCTGACTGAAGAACATATATTGTACTACCATATCACCCTATACGAAATTCACAGTGAATGCTCGCTACTGCACAATAATACTCTTTACATGTTTTTGTTTTTTGTGTGTTTGTGTGTGTGTGTGTGTTCTATGTCTCCCAACACTCTTTACCCTCTAACGGTCGATAATAAGTAAACTGATAAAGCTATTTAATTTGTGTAATGTTATATGCTTTTGCATTTTGTTTCACATGGGTGGAAACAAAATGATACTTGAATTGCGATAGAAATTTTCAGATATTTAATAGGGGGAACATTGCCATGTCTAGACTTGATAATATTGATATCTCTAAGCGGGCGCCTGGTGGCTAGAATCTCTGATGAGACTAATAGATTCAGATAGGCACTTTCATTTTTATTCTTTTCACTCAGGTGGGCCCCACGATCGGTAGAAATCAAACTGTCGGAAAATATTAGCCGAAAGAATGGCTGTATTACCTTGTCATAATAATCATTATTATACAGTGACTGTAAAGCAATACGAGTCGGCCGCCCGTACGTTATTTCATAAATCATGAGTAACAATGCATCTATCTTTCGCAGTGTTCACTTTCATCTATGTAGAGAAAATTGCCTGAATCCATCCCAACGATATTTTATGAGCTTGGGGCCATGTTAGATTTCAATGTTCATTCAAAATTTAATTTAATTCTCGCAAATACAGTTCATAAAAAAATAAGTAAAGCCCTGACTTACATTTATAAGTCAGGCTTTTGAACTGAGAGTTGTAATTATGAGGAGAAGTATTAATTACTTCGTTTTTTAATCTTTATTCATGCATCTGAATAGAAAATAAACAAACAAACAATAACAACAAGAACAAAATAAATATCCGGACCATAACAGCGGTATAGTTGCAGCATCCAAAATCCATTATCACTTATTCATTTCCTTCATAATAGTCGAATGCGTATGACATTTCACAAATGTGTAGACTTTTCTCGTAAATTTTGCGAAACATTCATGACTTATTTTACACTACCATCACGAGTAAGGGAAAAAAACTGATGGGTTTAACTTAAGTTTAACTTAACTTTAAGTGGTTGAACGGAGAGATTATTGATAATGACTGAGGGCGAAAGTTCGCTCTTACACAGTGCTCAGTGACTATTATGGGACATGTTGAGCTTTTCGGGTCTAGGACTTGTCCCCCGGTGGACAACTCCCCCGGGGACTACTCCCACCTGGCAACTCCCCCGGAGGACGTCTCCCCCGGAGGACTACTCCCCCGGAGGATGTCTCCCCCGGAGGACGACTCCCCCGGAGGACGACTCCCCCGGGGGACAACTGCCCCGGGGGACAACTGCCCGGGGGACCACTCCCCGGGGGGACCACTCCCCCGGGGGACCACTCCCCCGGGGGACCACTCCCCCGGAGGACCACTCCCCCGGAGGACCACTCCCCCGGGGGACCACTCCCCCGGAGGACCACTCCCCCGGAGGACCACTCCCCCGGGGGACCACTCCCCCGGAGGACAACTCCCCCGGAGGACAACTCCCCCGGAGGACAACTCCCCCGGAGGACAACTCCCCCGGAGGACAACTCCCCCGGAGGACAACTCCCCCTGATGACAACTCCCCCGTTTTATCACTGAAAATTGGTCAAGAGATAAACACATTGACGGAAACACGCTTTGGAGGGAAGAGTTCATTCCTTAGCATGTACCTGTTATTCTTCATTATCTTTAATATTTTAAGAAGTCCATTCTTTGATGATTTTCTTTTTCATTTTGCTATTCATGATTATGATAAGGAATTATGTTAAATGAAAGAAAGATATTATTCAGAGTGGTGAAGGCTCAAGTTTTTGAGTTTCTTCAGTTTGTCTCCCTCTACAAAGGAATATGTTGTAAGAAATACCCTTTTAATGGGGTTATGATTTTTATCTTAGATTCTTATGATAGTTACTATCCTGTATGTTACTGTCAGTAATTTCATTGTGATATTTTTGTTTGTTATGTTGACTGTGAATTTATCTGAACATCATTACAATTCTTAATGTCGGAGAAATAATTGACAGAAAAAAAAATGAATATTCTGTTCCTGAAAAGACTTGAACGTGTAAAAAGGTAATATCTTCCAACAGGCATTGGGCACTATAATGCAGAAACAGTATTAGCACTGGTTGCACAGTTACCATGCATCCTGAATGCACCAGCCACATACCGGTATCTGCATGACACAACCCTTGCTGTACTATTGTTAGTAGAAAACACCAGATTGATAGCTAGAACTAGCTATAAGAGTATGGTAGTCAATACTACTTGAAAAAATACAGAAAAAAGTGCAAAAAATGGCAGTTGGGGTAGGGGTAAAGGGCAAGGAAAATTTATGCCTAGATATGGGCAAAAGGCTAGTATTATGTGGAAGATTAGGTGTTACAGTAAAATTATCATTATAATCCATTTCCTTGACACCAAAAACATGGGGTTAGACACCAAAACCATCACAATTGATCAAAAATAGCCGAGTTATAACCAGAAATGGGTAACCGAAACGGCGACCAGCTTGGATTTTTTACGATTTCGGACGGGGAACCCTGGATTTCGCATTTTTCGTTCTTTTTTTTTTTTTTTTTCAAAAATGGTGTCAGTAGGCACAAAGTCATCAAACTAAGGTGTGATGAGCATGTTCTGAAAATGTCACCCTCTTTAGCCCATCTCTAAGAGATATCAAAGGATGACGACTGTAATATTTAGGCTGTTATTTAGAGAGTTCCTTAGTTGTTTCTTTAATCAGTCAGAATAAGCACACGATCTTGGCAGTAATTTGTTGTATTACAGTCATGACGAGTTTTAATAATGCAAATGCTTTAGCGATATCGATTGCATCGGATGCCCAAGGGAAGAAACGGACACTGGTCAAAAAGTATATGTGCAAACTTTGTTAACACGCAGGTGATAGGTTGATATGTTTTTATTCTTCTAGGTCTTGGGTGCAAGTAAGGAAGTTTGCTGAGGTAGTACATCTATAACCTCCGGGGTATCTCGAGAGGGGTGTCTATAGAGCATAGCAACAGCATCATCTCTATGGGGATTGGTTGGTGCTGCATAGCTAGGCACTAGTCTGTGCGTTCAAACTGTACTAATTTCAAACATATGGCATCTCCCTTTCTTTAGAAAAGTAAAATGTCTTCTTTTCACACATTTTTTTTTCATTTATCAACTACCACTGAAACTAAACTAATAAGGCATTGTCTTTTTCGGATTATCATGGCAATTATTATTTTGATACGTTGTTCACACAATATACTTGTCCTATTTGAGTAATAATAGAAATACTTTACTTGTATGGGCGTGTTTGGCTTGCCATACCTTATATCTTACATTCAACTTTACTACATGTGTAATCATAGCAACACATCTTATAACCACAAACATTACTACTTGTAAAGTGAGTAACACTTCACTTCAATGTTGAGATATCGCGGCTTTGTATGACACATTACAACGCACTCTTGTAACGACGTAAGTTCAATCTCGTTCTTCACACTTGGAGGAATACTTGTGATCGTTTTGTGAACTGTACTTTTGTTCACTTTTAGAAATGTGTTATTTTTGTCTTTGAAGAAACGTTAAAGGGACTGTACAGTACTGGTTGAGGTAGGGATTCATGTTTTGAACATTCGTAAATGAGATAATGAAAAGCCTCTTATGAAATGTGAAAGAGCATGTAATTTTAAGAAGGATTCAGCGTTTATTTGATGAAAATTGGTTTTCAAATGGCTGAGATATCCAAAAAAGTGCTAATAATAAAAGGCGACATGCCCCAACTTTATTAGTATCTCTTTGTTTCACATTGTTTTTGGATATCTCAGCCAATTCAAAACCGATTTTCATCAAATAAACTTTTGATACCCCTTAGAACTGCATGCTCTTTGACATCTCATAGAGTGGTTTCTGAATATCTCGCAAAACGTTAAAAGCTAAATCTTCACCTCGACCAGAACTGTACACACCCTTTAATCATTGTTTCTCTTATAATAATCAACAGAGCTGTTACTTTGGATAAGTCGGATGAAACACTTTTATTGCACTCAAAATGTAACCAACTCTACTCTCCATATGGGCAATTCCATGGGAATGTGGACATGGCACCAGAATTTCAAGTTTATCATATTGCAAAAGAATTACTCATTATGTATTACCCATATATTGAAGTTAAAGACACTAAAAGAATTATATCAATCGGTCAAATATTTCCCAAGAAACAGCTACAAATGTTGAACACAATTTTTCAGTCATCCAAATTGCTAAAATGCATGCTTTACTTAATACAATTTTTTTTAGTAGAAAAATTCTGCTAGCACTTCAGTTAATTTATTTTAAAGAAGCAAATTAGTTCTACTTCAGTGTCCAATGAGGACATTTTTATGGCACCTTCAAAAAATTTTAATCGCCACATGAAAGTTCAGCCCTTGAGCCATGTAACGCGAGTTACCGAAACAAATATTTTTCATTCTGAAGGAAGCAGTGGAGGTAATTTGTTGGGAATCAAAATTTTCTAAATTCATCACACCCTGATACTGTACACAGGATAAACACTGTTATCACATTAAAAAATGTCAATGAAAAGTGTAACGCGAGTTACCGGCATGTAACGCGAGTTACCGACTACTAGTTTCCCCCAACATAAGCAAATTTTAACACTCAATTGAGCTAGATTGTGGTGAAAACAATCAAATGCAGTGTTAAACATTATGCTGAACTGAAACAAAGGAGAGAAGCCTAATAAACTGTGATTGTATAATACTAGCATCAAGGCCACTGATCACATGCCACATTGAAGAGTCTGGCCAGGCTTTCACTGCATGTGTACGTGTACATTGTTTCCACCAGTGAATGAGAACATAAAATTTATCTTAGTTTCCTGCATCAGTAGGCCTAATACAGAATTTTTATTACAGAATGCTATAAAGCAGCAAGTGTTGGTTCTAATCCTTATTTTGTGGTCTACTGAAGACGATGCCTGTCCGGAGATCAGGAGGTCATAGGTTCGAATCCTGCTCGAGTATGTATGCCCATGATTTTTTATCATGGCTGCTACTAAAACACTGATTAATTCAGGGCTTATTTACGTTGATGGAGGGCAATTTGTTGCAATGAAAACATCTTACTCTATTCACTCCTAAAATAGAAAGAAATTGGAGTGAATTTTGAGTGAAAATGTTCATTTTCACTCGTTTTAGAGTGACCTCAGGGATCACTCCAAAATCTTCGAGTGACAAACATAACAAACCGGGGGAGTTGTCCTTCGGGGAGTTGTCCTCCGGGGGAGTTGTCCTCCGGGGGAGTTGTCCCCCGGGGGAGTTGTCCCCCGGGGGAGTAGTCCCCCGGGGCAGTTGTCCCCCGGGGGAGTTGTCCCCCGGGGGAGACGTCCTCCGGGGGAGTAGTCCTCCGGGGGAGACGTCCTCCGGGGGAGTGGTCCTCCGGGGGAGCTGTCAGGTGGGAGTATAGTCCCCGGGGAAGTAGTCCTCCGGGGGAGTTGTCCTGATACGGAGCTTTTCATATGCAACGAATGCCTCAGTCAAGACAGTAGGATATCTATTACACCAAACGTGGTTGGGTGTAAAAAGTACAAAGAAAATGACTTGATTTTATAGTGATTCCCTTATGATTATCTTGTATGCCTCGGTCAATTAATGTGTTATCTATGTTCAAATAGATGTTGCTTCCATCCAACCTCGCTTTAATTGCGTTCATTCATTGTAGCAGCATTTTTTTTTTTCATTCTCTCTCTAAAAAAAAAATTGAGTGAAAATATTCACTCTTAAGAGAGTGAATACAAAAAAAGAGTGAATTTTGAGTGAAATTGGAGTGAATTTTGAGTGAAAATGTTCATTTTCACTCATTTTGGAGTGACCTCAGGGATCACTCGAAGATTTTGGAGTGATCCCTGAGGTCACTCTAAAACGAGTGAAAATTAACATTTTCACTCAAAATTCACTCCAAATTCACTCTAAATTCACCCTTTTTTGTATTCACTCTTTTAGGAGTGAATATTTTCACTCGATTTTTTTTAGAGAGTTATACGAAATGGCTCAATTGATGATTGCCTGATAATAACTTAATATTTATAGAAGCAATGATATTGGTTAACCGTTTTAGCGTCAGTGATGTAAACTACTATACGCCGAATATTTCGCGAGGTTTTTATTTTCGCGAATTTCGCGAATCAGCTGCTATTCGAGAAATTAAAAACACGCGAAAATATTGACTCTAATGCCGATATGAATGTGACATAATATATACGCGTATACATTTCTCCGTTCAGTACAGGACTCCACGATCGCGAATTTAATCACTCGCGAAATTGTCGGGAAGTCCCGATTCTCGAAAATTTAGACTCGCGAAATATATGGCGTATACAGTACCACAACTGCTGCTGCTGCTACTCCAATAATACGACTCTTATTCTTCAATTGTGATGAAGATGATTTTGATGATAATGTTAAAGGTAATAGTTAGACCAAAGGCTAATCATACTAAAGCTCTAATGGTATCATTTTCATGATATTGGCTATACGTGATAAGATATATTTATGATGGCGAAATAGAAACTTACGACTGATAAAAGAAATTAAAAAAAAAAGGAAAAACGCGAAACATCCGCGTCAGACGTGGATGGCGCCAATAGCACATGACCCAAGACTTCCCCGCGGGGGATTCACGCGTGATGCCTTCTCATCGATTCAGTACACCAGTCTGTGCATTGTGAACAAGTGGGATCGATGCGGGACATTAATTGCGGCATCAGACTATATCGGATGCAAAATGTTCCATATCGACGGTTGGTTACTTTGCTGGCAACAAAACGATCCTATCGCCCGCCGCCAGTCGGCAGCGAAACTCTATAGGTGGCCATTGACTAATATAGGTCCTGGATTAGGCGACCTTTTCAACCTTAAACGATAGCAACGCCCCGGACACAAGTGAAGCGCAGTTTGTGTCTGTAGTTGTGATGGAGTGTGAAGGTTATATTTCATCGCTCCTCGCCTCGTCCTTGGCAAGGGAGAAAGATGCATTCATTTGGTCATCATAGAACTTTGCATCATAACACTTTAATGACTCGTTGGGATCGAGATGTCCCCAAGATATGGCGTTTCCCACTTTGTGAAAGGCACGCTACCGGCTGAGATGGTTAGTAGGCCATTAGTGTTCTGATTGATTGCTAATCAGTCAGTCCGCAGCACGTATGCTAATGAGCCGATCCAGCAAGATTTATTCAGCACTCTCGTTGACGATCTTTGCGTTCGAAAGGTGTCTCGTCGTGCGAGATTTTGCGAGACTTTGATAGGGCTATGGTTTTCACAGTGTAGCGACTTGTACATACATTTGTCATGGCTACAAGTCACGGTAAATTGTTCTCCAGTCTTAGATCTTTATTTTGATACTAAATTTGGGTATAACATCGGATCTTATCATGACTAAATAATCAGTTGAATTTGCGTAAATTTTACCTGCTTTTCACGGAAGATTTTGTCGTCTAAAGTTCTTTTTTGGTTCCTGACCGGATTAAGAAACTGTTGTTTCTGATTTTGGCTTTTTCGTAGAGAGGAAACTTAGATGCTCATCATATATTGGAGTCAAGGAGACGCAAGCATGATTTATACTAGTTTTTCCGTTTTGAAATGTCTGTAAAATTCACTCCTAAGCCGGAAGTACGCTCCACACAAAGTCAACAGTGGCGCGATAAGAGCTCTCTGATTGGACAGTGCTTGCATTCAGCGCTCGAACTACACGCGTGCCAAGAAACCGCAAGTGGCATGAAACCGTTATGTAGCAGCGTAATGACGTAATGCAAGCGCTGAATGCAAGCGCTGTCCAATGAGAGAGCTTACTCTTGAGATTACACGGTTTCAAGCTGATCAGCACTGACATCGATGTATATTTTACTGGTTCCTGACCGGATTAAGCAACAAATTGTCAAGATATTTACATGGATACAAAGATTAGGAGATGGACTACCAAATAAAGCATTTTCATTGAGACGCAAGGTGAATTTGATATTTTTTTGACGTCTTGAACGTGTACTGCACGAATTACTTTTTTCATCATTTTTCAAGCTCAAATTACGCTATGATATTTTTCATTTACAATAATTTGAGTAACATGTGACGATAGATTACATATTTTCCTTGAATTTGATACCAAATTTGTGAACATAAGGTGTATTTTTGTTGCCGAAAGCCCAAGGACAAAATCCCCTTACGCAGCTTATTACGTATGCAAGCCTAGAGCGGGCTTGCATACGAGTTGAATAAATACGAGCGAATTATCGGGTGCTGCGGACTGACTGTAATGGTTTCCTCGGTAACTATTTAATAATGATAATAATAATAATAATAATAATGATAATAATAATAATAATAACAATAATGATAATAATAATGATAGCATTACAATAATAGCGCACAACACATAATGTACCTTTATGAGCTCAAAAAAAGGAAAGAGTATACAAAGACATACAATTCCAATTACCAATGATGGTACCGAGCTTCATGTTTGATTACACTGCTAAAAAAAAAGAAAAAAAAAAGAAAAATGTGTTTTCAAAGCAGACTATCTATAATTGATATATATGAATGTGTGCGTCTGTGAGTATGTTCGTAAAGGAAAAAAAAACAGGAATAATAAATATGTAGAGAGAAAGTGCACAAGAGAGGGATTTAAATCTAATGCAAGGATGAATTTATAGCAAGCGCAAGTACTTTTGATACCACAGTTCCATCCATCACGCTATACACCCCGTAAACTTTGCCTACCCCCCCCCCCCCAAAAAAAAAGGCAAAGCAAAGCAAAGCAAAACAAAACAAAACAAAACAAAACAAAACAAAACATCAGACATGTATGAAAAGTCACCTTGGAAACTGTATTAAATAGTAACATGTGCTTGCGAACTGATTATGGAATTATCGAATAATTGCAGCTACAGCATGCAAATGCAGTGCATCAATAAGCCAAGTTGAGGGTACCTTATGAACTCAATTATTTAGCAAATAAGCATGGGATAAAGTTCTTGATAAGAGCAATATCATCACTAGCAAAGTACAGTGACCCTCCAGTGGCTTTATGGGGAAACCTCACCACCAGATGTCCATAACGTGGATGGTATGATTGTTCAGTTTTAAATGTTACCTGACAGACATACTTATTCACAGATGGAAAGAGTGGAAACGAGAAAGAGAGAGAGAGAGAGAGAGAGAGGGGGAGGGAGGGGAGAGAATCTCTAAGCCTTGTAGCTCCCTAAAGCAATTTGAATAAAACGAGCAGTATTTCAAACAGAAAACTCAGATTTTATTTTCTGAATTGTGTATCAAGCATATTGAATCCCGCTCTAACCTCCAAACACACACACTTTTTTTCCAGCTCCCCTCCCCCAAGACCCCCCACACACAAACACACACACACACAAACACACAAATCACACACACACAATGACGTACAAGCTTGTAAGAATGAAAGTATAGGTGATTAAGATATCTTCCATGATGAGATAATTATAGTGTCAAGGTGGCAACCCTGTTTAACCATCCCTATCTCTTTATATTGTGAATATCCTCCAGGACATCGAAGACATAAAGACTTTAAGGTGTAAACGTCTCTCGCCCCCCCCCCCCCCTTGATGAATTTCCATAACCACAATAATACCTCTCAATTGAAGTTATATCAAACGGATGTATCAAGATTGCCTGGTCTTACCGATCCCCTATAAGACACGCTCCCCTGTACCGCACGTTGTCATAGTAGTCATAGGTTGATAAAGTTGACTTCTCCCTCGCTTCCGCTCTCTGTGAATAAAAAAAAAAAAGATAAAATCGTCGGTTCGTTCAAGTGTGGGCAATATTTCATGGTTCGCGTCTTGCAGTCGCGTGCTCGTATACAAAGCTTCTTAGTCGAATGTATGCTTTCACCCTATCTTCACTATACTACTATTTTTTTTCCCTCCTCAATGACTGCAACTAGCGCGGAAGATCTAACAATAAAAAGGAATAATGCTCTACCAGTTGCCATGGTTACGGAACCAATTTGTGCTAAAGCGCAGCATGATACCCAGTCAGGTGATGTAGCAATATGAATCTCACTTGGCTAGACCATTCTGAGACACAAATAAAAACAAAAGAAAAAGCAAAGGAATATCAATCTTAGTGAACACGACAATGGATTTCAATTGGATGTGCAGCTCGTCGTGTAACAGCAAGTTGAGCTGAAATATTTTCATTTGAGGTCTTACAAACATTTTGTTTTCTACGACATGACTGCATGTCTCGTGAATATGATATGTCTAGCTGAAAATTCTTCTTGGATGTCTTCTTCTCCTAAAGTGACACAAGTCCTCACCGTATAATGGCACTGTAAATAAGGTGGTACTGAGTAGCAGTGTGTAATTACCAACAGATATTTAAGAGCCAGGTTTTGTGCACATACACTGAATTGATTCAAACTTGTTTTTGGTGATGTCAACTGTTTTCTGTTTAGCATCAATGTCACACAATTAATTCCTTTAACTAAATTTTGATCCATTCCGTGTTGATGTGTGTAGAGTTATTACCTGTGTCATTTTTTTTTTCTCATGAGGTATCATCACCGATGTCCTTGTTCGGTGTTTGTCGCCATGGTGACAGCGAGAGTAGTTATTACATGCAGCTATCCCGCGTTAATTCTCATTATCAATATAATTGTTTGCAAACCGTGGCTACATCATAGTCCTGAATATAGTCACTATATATAGGCTGACATAGTTACAGCATCATCGTCATCATCGTCGCTGTCATTATAGCCATTGTTTGAATGGTCCTCGAGATCACTGGCATCTTCAGGATGACTGTCAGCATGAGAACTTTTTTGTCTGTTTTTCATCATCATCGTTATCATTCTCGTCATCATCATTGCCATCGTCATTATCATTGCTGTCATCTTCACTCAGCTTCATTATCATAATCATCATTATCAGCTTCATCACATTCCTCATCTTTCCATAACCACTGTCATCATCCTTTTCATCATCATCGTCACCATCATCATAATCGTCATACAAAGCGCTCCACCACAGCCATGGTTTGGCACAATGATCCTTTATTGATACATTCATGACATTCGTCAAACATTCCGCTTCCCTCACATGAACGTGACTATCATTGCTAAGGTATAGTGTGTGTGTGTGTGTGTGTGTGTGTGTGTGTGTGTTTTCGTGGTTTTAGTGCTTCGTTCCGACAACATTTACAACACCACTGTCTTTACATTTTCGCCTGGTAAACCTCACATAAACTCGTGCCTCTTTGCTACCGCTCATCAAGGCAAGTGTCTCGGCACTGTGATATCGATTTGATTCATGTAGTCTCTACGCTTCCGCTTTATTATTATCGTCTGTTCTCACTTCTCCTTCATAATTGATCTATACAGTGTTTCAGGGTCAGCATTTTGCGGTGCAAATTATGAAATTATTACCAGCTATTTCGCGTATTTTTTATTTATATGATTTTGAGCTAACGTATGAACGTTCGTACGAGAGAGGGGAGAGATAAGAAGCAGTAGCTGCTTATTTTTAGGGGCCGCGGAACGTTTGTATGTGAGGGAGGGGTGCATGGGGTGGGAGGGGCTCCGGATGGGGTAGTGCTCTGGGCCGGTGGGAGGAATCTCGCAGCAGAACCCTTAAAAGTCATGGATTTTCGTATTTTTTTCTTCCGATTTGTTTTTGTGTAGAGTTTAAAGTAATATGTGCGTGTGTATGGGGGATGCAGCCCCCTCCCCTACTCCCTCCCCAGTCTACATTATGTGCGAATATGAAGAATGAACGCATTTAAGTGTTAAAAGGGACTGGGATAAGTAAGACTTGTTTATAAACACACACACTCTTTTTTTTTCTTCAATGATATTTTATTGATTTCATTCAAATCATTCATAAATCAACCCATTCTGGGTGTACCATGAACATAAAACGGTACAAATGCCATTCAAAACACAAATCCATTTATCAAACTTATACTGCCAATCATCCCTCTTCAAACATAACAACTCGAATATAAATCAGTCCTACTGACCATTTCTTCAAGAGAAAGTATTGACATGTACAAAAAAAAAATATATATATATATATATTCTTTGACTATACTGAATCATGTTACTCACACTCACAAGGGTATATACATAAAAAAGCAACAAAATACATTATACAAAACTAGAATGAAATCATTTCATTGAAAATCAAATCCCCATCCCCACCAACCCCGATTCACTAAAACCTACCCCACACCCACAACCACCAACCACCAAACACATACACCCACAACCACCACACACATACACACCAAACACCAACACACATACACACATACACCCCACACACAAACACACCCGAAGCGATACCACCTTCCTTCCTAATGAAAACGACTTCCAAATGTATACGTAAAACATACAAGCGTGTAAAGGACCGTATGCAGAAGAGCATCGTCCGCCCGCACCCAAATACCGCTCCAAATTCACATTCAAATTCATCAAACAAAACTCATCAAACTCCTAACTGCTGATAAAATCCTATAACCTTTATGCCAACGAAAACTTACCCCTTCCCCGCACGCGGCCAATAACACATTATACTGCCTTCACCACTGATAACTATATTTTGTACTAACAAAAAAGAAAAACAAAACAAAACAATAATTAAGCTCTTGTTTCAGAAACATTTCCCCATTTCAGCAAATGTAATCCCAACTTATTTCTTTTTAAAGCAATTTCTTTTTCTTCATCCCGAAAACTTATTATTCTTTTACAAATTTCCTCAAAAGTAGGAATTTTTCCCTCCGACCTAGATCTAAAAATAATATATTTCAAAATGAAAATTATTGTATTATAAAATTTTACTTTTGGATCCCTTCCCATAACACCAAAATGAACACCTCTCCACTCTATATTTCGAAGATCTACCATCTCAAACCTATCTATCATTTTCTGCCACAAATTCTTAACATACACACAATCCCAAAATAAATGTTTATATGTTTCTACCGATTGCTCACAAAAAGAACACCGGTTATTTGCGACAAAACCAAACTCAAAAAGATTTTCCTTTGTATAAACAACTCCATGTAATAATTTATACTGAAATTCCCTAAGTTTTGTCAAAAGTGTTGTCATTCTTGGTCTTAGAAATATATGTGTAATTTCCTCTTTCGAAAACAAATAATCATTTTGGCCACCTTTCATTCGTAAAATATACGATTGCTGTAAATTTGTAACTAAGAGTTCCTACACCTTTCTAAATGAAACATCTTTCAATAAAATTACATTTTCAAAAATTTTCAAAGAAATATTATATTCCTGTTTATCAACAGAATAAAAATCATATATATTTCCCTCAAATTTCTGGCTTCTTACAACAACCTCCCCTATTTTCCAAACTTTAACTATATTTTCACTATCTAATCCTAACCTATGAAAATGTACTGCTGATCTCATACAATCTTTTTCCAAAATTTGCTTTACTCAAAATAAATATTCTTCCTATACAAATCTTCACAAAAAATCATTTTCCCTTTACACAAATAATCCTTGTTATTAAAAAAAAAAATCTTGCCTTCTTGATAATTCCGGTTATTCTCCATTTCTTGCCATGCCCTCAAAATTTCTGAATAAAACAATGGTACTTTAAGCTTTAATAATCGTATATCATAATTACACAAAAATATGAATCTTCCTCCCACCAGTCCTAAAAATATAATTAAAAAAAAGTGTCCATCCCATTATCTTCTCACCGTATAACAATCGCTTCAACCACATAATTCTTTGACTCTTAACAAATAATTCAAAATTTGTCATTCTAAGGCCGCCCTCACTATAATCCTGATAACAAATAACCCTTTTAATTCGATCTTTACCATTCCATTGCTAAATTCAAAACAAATTTTATCAATATCTGCCACTACCCACTTTGGAACCTCTGTTGATGAAGAAACATAATATAATTAGACAAAGCATATGTTTTAAGCAAATATATTTTTCCCATTACAGTCAAATCTCTTTGTCTCCACCATCCCAAAAGTCTTTTAATCTTACTCAATATCTCTTTATAATTCAATTCTTCTCTGACCTTAATATCCAATGCAAAATACACTCCTAAAATCTTTATTTTAGTTACAACATTGCCCATGAGTAACCTTTCATATCCTCATTACCTTTGTTTTTATCAATATTTACCTTCAAACCACATAATTCATAAAAATCCTTAAATATTTCCTGTATTCTGATAATTGATGACCTATGTCTAACAAATAGAGTCATGTCATCAGCATATAAAACTTGCCGAACCTCAAAATTCTCAAACTGAATACCTCTAATCCCATTATCCCTTCTCACCGCCTGCGCCAAAATTTCCATTACCAACAAAAACAAATATGGTGATAATGGGTCGCCTTGCGACACAGACATACACACACACACACACACACACACACACAAAGAAGGATTAATCCAGAAGCACACCAAATAATTTATGTTCGTATGCTCAAATATGTTCGTATGTTCTCATGTGGTTATGTTAACCAGATTCTGTACATTTATTGACGCTGTAATCTATATAGTGGCACAATAATGACAGCAAGTAAAATAATACTATGATCCGTTCATTTCAAAGGATAATATAAGTAATCACTTTGTGCGTAGAATTCTTAGGGACACCTAATCATAGCCCTCTTCATAAACTATTAAATACCCAACTATGAAAAATATATGTCACCCTATATCTGTCTATCTATTCCTTTATAACTATCTATTCATCTATCTATTATCTATCTATTTATATATCTCTGTCTATATTTATGATTGTATGATTATTTTCACAAGTATGGTATACCGCTTGTATATCCGCAGAGAGAGAGAGAGAGCGGGTGTGTGTGTGTGTGTGTGTGAAAGAGAGAGAGAGGAGAGAAGAGACAATTGAGTCATTTCATTTCATTTATAGGTTTTCCCATTCATTTTCAAACTTTTTTCCTTCAATTTCACAAATTTTTACTTCAATTTCGTCGCGGAATGTCGAGAGTAGGTCAATCTTTCTTTCAAGTTCGTCTTTCGCCGTTCATTTTCAAGTAGAGTCCATTCAGTTTAGTGATTTGGCATACATTTTCGTCATTTACAGTTCAAATTCGTCAGTCTCACTCGCAGCACTCAAAACAGCAGAATCGATGTCGTCTTTTGTCAATCATTTTCGTTAAATTTTCATTCATATTCGTCTCATATCTCCACTCGGTGTAATTTTCCAGTCATTCATGTATTTTTTTTTCCTGTAAACGTACACATTTTACATTCAGGAGTTAACATACACCTAAGTACCCCCCCCCCCCCACACACACACACACACACACGCAGAACCACAGATACAGACACACACACACACACACACACACACAAGCACTCCGAGTACACACTGATACAAACAAAATGTACGTATACCGTCTCGCAAACGAAAACACTGACAAATGATTTCTAGGCAAACATGATTAAGGACAAAATTTAAGTGTGTAATTATCGCAGAATGGATAACATAATTATGTTTGCTGCTTTCCAGGGTACGTAAACTTTGCTTCATGCATTATGATGCGAAAACCTGAACATTAGGAGTTAAAGTTCAAAATGTGACACTGACATACTGTCCTGGGTTATGACTTTTGACTGTCGTTTATCCTTCAATCATTTTCGTTGGCAGTCTTCTTTTTCGTGTGTATTGTTAAAGAAAATGGTTAGGGAATAATGTGTAACGATACAGTTTACGAGAGAAACTAAAAATATGTCGACTTAAAGTTGGTTCACCATCAAAATAAGGAATCGACAACATCTGACTAATTTGAATGAAAAATTCATGAAATTGTGTGAACAAAGACGAATTTGATCTTCACATTCTTCGATCCGTCAGCGGGAGGGACGAATTTGAATGAAAATTGACGATTGTGAATGCTATGTCTTCGAAAATGTTTGACGAAAAACGAATTACAATGACAATTGACGAAACTGAAGTTAGGATTTGCGTTCCACCTGCTTCTCGGGACGAAATTGAATAATAAATCTTTGAAATTGAATGACAAAAGTGCGAAAATGGATGGGAAAACCTATATTAAGTCTCCACAAATATTACATTTGTAACATAAATCTGGAGATAGTAACACTGAATATAATGGTGGATTATTTGCAAATTCAGTGTATACAGACTTAAAGGTCCAGTTTACCTTTGGGAGCAGTGATTTAAAAAATGTTCAAGATATCACATTGGATGCATATGTGTAGGTCTGTTGTATCATAAAACATCCTACCATATGAAATATTTGCAATAAAACCTAAAATATAAGGAGATATCAGGGTTTTTCTCAGTAAACCGTAACTGTATACGGTTTAGTCTGGAAACATTTTTATTATAACTATTGTTCACATTTTGTGTATTTAACAACACTTAACATCGATTATACGGATTCAAATTTTGACAGTGGTTGTTTCTATCCCTAACCCACATTTTAGAACTATTTTAAAGCACTAATGCTTTCATCTGCAAATGGTAAATTATGCCTTTAAAATAATATTTCACGTTACAGAATGGATTTACATCAGTCTAGAGTACGTCGTATTCGAATTGGATAATTAATATAATGCGTGGCGGAACCTATACAAAAGAGCAGACACGTGTGGGGGTAGGTCCCGTAAGAAGAAGTCAAACACAATCACACACACACACACACACACACACACACACACACACTGCACGCACGTACGCATTACAAGGTCAAGACAAGCTAATGCGATGATGTTAGAATAAGCTCGTCTTTGGAACACAATAACAGTTTTATTTGAAGATAGGCGTCTATTGTCTCCAGCCATTTTATCGGGTGAGATAGAAATCCGAAAAGAAAAAAAAAAATGGTACCGCGACATTCCATCAAAACATCGCATTTATCAATATTGCATATCAACATGTACAATGTGCAGATAAACAAAACGCTTACCTTGCTCTCTTCAGCAATGTTTATAGCAAATGATATTCGGAAAAGCTGGGCGACGGACAAAACAAGAATAAAGAGTCTTTGTCTTTTTTATACAGAAATTTGGGTTAATCTAGAGCAGCGAGCGATTCAACAGCGCCATCCCGTGAAAACACACAGTCAGGGTGCGACGCTTTACGCTACCGTGTATAATAGTTCGCTAATTCCTACGCATTAGAGCGTGACTAGATCATGTTGTAAACAATATTGCACGCTTTAGCAGAACACCACTGAATCAGCCAAATCACACATTAGAAATATGATCTAAGAGAAGTACATTAGTATATAGTCAAGGCTCAGTGCAGCTTCATAAAAGCAGCTTCGTTTATTGGACGTATAAATAATTTTCATGACGCATATGTACATAAAACTTGATCTTGCTGAAACGCTAGCTTAAAGTGTCGATGAACATATCAAACCTCATGTATTATCAACATTTGGAAGTGACATAGCGATGACATGATCTGAAAAAAAAATGTAGGCTAACTATTTCTGAAAGCTTCCTTGTCCTTTAATTTGCTATTAAATTCCGCTGACGTGTATCATAACCTAGAAATTTGAACTCTCTGCGATAGAAAATACAAGTGTATTTCATGCATTTGTGAATACCTTTTCTGTTTTTTTTTTTCTTAATTTCCTTGAAACCTCCTACGTAATATTTGCCACTTATGCACCTTCGAATTAAAAAAAAAATGTGTCTGATCACACTAACATAAATATCATGTGATAAGATTGGAAAAATCCTTCCCACCTTTAAAATGTCTAATTCCAACATTTTTTTTTTTGTTTCTGTGTAGTCATAACAGTCACAGAAAAATATTTCGTTCGCAGAATTTTTATTTTATATCAGTATACTGTTGCATAGTTCCTTCATGAATATGTCAACTTAACTGTTTTGCTGTAATTGCATTTTTGTCGGAAGCGAAAATAGAGTAAATTAAGTGAAATGAATAAGAATGTATATGGCGCTGTTGTGTAATTAGTACTGGTTGAGGTAGGGATTCATGTTTTGAACATTCCTAAGTGAGATAATGAAAAGCCTCTTATGAAATATGAAAGAGCATATAATTTTAAGAAGGATTCAACGTTTATTTGATGAAAATTGGTTTTAAAATGGCTGAGATATCCAAAAAAGTGCTAATAATAAAAGGCGACATGCCCCAACTTTATTAGTATCTCTTTGTTTCACCTTGTTTTTGGATATCTCAGCCATTTCAAAACCGATTTTCATCGAATAAACTTTTGATACCCCTTAGAAGTGCATGCCCTTTGACATCTCATAGAGTGGTTTCTGAATATCTCACAAAACGTTAAAAGCTAAATCTTCACCTCGACCAGAACTGTACACACCCTTTAATCTGAAGAGTCACAAAAGGGGGAAAAGAATCGGTGAGGAATTAAATGCACTTCTGTTGATTGTCAGTGTAGTTTCCACCAGAAAGGATGACATTACTGTTGGCATTATGATTATTCCATTCTTTTTAGAGCATGTCTCTAAATTCGATGTTTTGAGAAAAGCAAAGTTGCAAAATATAAGATATTGATTTGGTTTAAATAGATTAAAAGGCGCGTCGAAACACGTTGGACTCTATACGTGCCAGTAAATGAGTAAAAGAGCTACAAAGCTTCATTATTTGCGCCATGATAACCAAAAACAACACTTGCCATGAATGACTCTCTTTACAAGATAGTAACACTTTCGTGAAGTGACAAACTTTGATATAATTTGTGCACAATCTATATTTTAGGGATGCAGAAAAGCATAGGTATACCTTTTTATGATCCTCTTAATGAAAATGTTGTTTTAATAAGTCTGCATAAAATACAATACAATACAAAAATAAAACTGCTATAGATGTGCATTTTTTTTGGAGCGATGCTAATATTGCCAGATACGACAAAGGATTACATTAAGATTACTAGGATAACAAAATCATTACAAAAGGAGTTTTTATGTGTACGTATAAACTCTGCATGGATCCACCTTAAAGGGAAACAGTGTGTCATGTGTGTGGGGAATGTGTACTGAGCAATGTCAGCAGTAAAGCATGCGATTAGTTGGAATTGGGATAAAGGTTGGAAACGTTATAAGAAGATACAAATTTAATTGTCTCCCTATAAGGTCGAGTGCCTCCTTATTCATCGCAATTATGACCATAAAACGTCTCCCTAAAGCTCTGGATCCACAGTTATATATATATATATATATATATATATATATATATATATATGAAATGAACTACTAGTATTGCGTTGCGGAAACAGCTGGCCTTACAGTTTGAAAGAGCCAATGTACTTTCTTTTTGAACCCACCAGATAATCGATACAATTCTTCTGGCATATTACGTAACGCTGTCACCCTGCTCGCTAGGGGGGTCGATATCATCAACACGAGGAGGGTGTATTTTGTAGCGAGCGCTTGCAGACGAAGATTTAAAAAGAATACACAAAAGGACACGGTCTGAGTAGAATTGAGAGTGAGGAAGTTACATAAAGAACCATCTGGGTATAGGTCAATTTGCTATCAAGCACATTTTTTCATGTTGGTTATTGAAATAATAAAAAAAAAACCATACATTGGTATACAGACATTTCATGGCCACACGTCATGAAATAACCCACAGTATATGCATCTAAGCACAGTGAACAATGGGTGTCGGTGCATATAATGAATGAATGTACTTTGTCGGTACTATGTATGTATGTTTGTATGTGTGTATGTATGTATTAATGTATGTATATGTGTGGGTGTATTATTGCGTTTGCATAAAAATATATGTATATGTATGTGCATATCATCAGCATGAAACATTCATAATGTTGATGAACAATTTCTGTTTCATACGCGCATACGGACAATGGGTTTAGACCCATCATGTTCCTTAGTGAATTATGAGTGCGTGAAGCGAGACATACATTGTTATGGCTCTCTTTTCATTTTTGATAGTCTGAACAGGGATCCATAATTTGGAACGACACATAATCCCTGAATGTTAGGCAGTCATTACTTAGCAAAAATACATCAGTCATTGCACAGAGACAATCGCTGAATTATGCTGACTGCTGTCCTTGTCTAAAGGGAGTTCTTTCGCTCTCTCCCTGGACGTTTAGCTACCATTACGGAGAGTGCGCAGTCAATGGAAAATATTACCACCGAATAGAGGCGAGTTCCTCTCAAGCACAAATGAAAATCAATATTTCGGGCTAGTTCGGTTACCGCACCACGACACTGCAAAGCACTCTTGCTTTAGCTGTCTGACAAAGACCTTTGCCGGGCCTTACTCATGTCAAACTCTCGTCATTTTATGGACAGCACTTCGCAACGAAAGCATAACTTGTTCCTTGAGTTGGCGTGGTTAAGTTGGAACGCAACATCATCACGTTGCACACTATTTCGCCCGCTCCGAAGGACGCGCGAAGCCCCCCATACGAAGATTATCATACGCTCGAGCTCCGTCGCACGGTGTGTGCACATAACTCGCTCGCTCGCTTCGCTGCTATAGCTCGATCGAGAGACCTCCGAGACGGCCCTGCGATCCACGCATTCCTTAGCGGTGATCATCGACGACTGAACATGACTTACTGGCCTCCTGGACAAAGGCAACCCTAGCTAGCTACTCATCACACAGCACTCGCTGACTGCGAACGATGTCGGTGTGTTCTTAGCTCTCTCTACGCTCTCAACGAGATTCAAGACGATATCGAAACAAGGAAGATTGTTTCAGAGATGGAGAGCAAAGGCATCATTCCCTGTACTGCATGCAGTGGTACCTGCATCTCTCTCTCCGGCAAGCTATCTCCGGTAGCCTGTTGGTCCTCTCTTCGTGTATCCATGGTGCTACGCATTGGAGTTATACTCGGAATTTTACTCATGTCTATACCAACGAGCACCAACGGGGAACTAGTACTCAGACAAAGCACGTAAGTACACTAAGTATCACAGTATATTACAAAACTGGAGAGACAGTGCAGTGGCCCAATGTGACTTAACAACACTACATCTAAGGAAGATAACAAACACGTTGCTAAACTTTTTATTGCCTACATACGGCGGTGACACGACATTTTGCCCCTGAGACAGTTACCGCGGTTTTATTTTCTCCAAGGACTTAGGGTTAGGGTTGTAATAGGGTTTTAGGTTTAGTTTCATGTGAGAACTAAGATGAAAGTCAGTGTTTTGTTTATCTTAGCGTGCAGATATTTCATGGAAGCAATACTGCCATTGTCACAGGAGCAAATATCATGGAAGCACATACGGCACGTGGACTGCAGCAAACACATTTGGCAGATGGATAACCCTATATCTGAATCTCTTCAATGATATAACAGAGATGATTATACCTCTGGGATGTACCAGAGTGCGATATCAAAGCGGTGTGTATTATGCCTACACTCTGGGAACGTGGGAACACATTAGCTGACAAAATATATATACTGCAGTGGAGTCCATCAGCTGATGTAAAATTTCTATGTGTGGAATAATTGGTATGAAGAATTGGTTTACGAGACCGACAAGGCAGGATCATATATCATAATTATATTGCAGTATATGATTGCTTGCACCATCTTTCATGGGTAAATTCATAATTGCTTCAAAACTCGAAAGTCATCAGAGAGCGAGATAGCAATAAGGTTGATTATCTAAAAACATTGTTGCGTCAAAAGGTATATGAGGTATATAATGTGTGTACATCACCTAGCGAGTAAAATGAGAGAAAATGCAATTACAGTTATGTCAGAAGGGCATAATTTGTGAAACGAGAGTTATTACTTGAAGTCAAATTGATGTATTACGTGAACTCAGATCATTATCTTACGTGTCCGATAAGTGTACAAACGAGCAGTAAACATAACTCTAAGAAATCATCGTGACAGATTACCGCTATTTGAACGAACTGCTTCATTAAATGAGTTGAGACATAATGTGATGCTGAGTTGTTACAATATAAATTAAATCATTTGTTTTGTTAGATATTCGAGGAGAGAATTCTTTTAATCGAAACAGAAAGAGGGAGTAAATAAAATTGATAACAGGACAGTTACAGTTTGTTTGTTAGCGCAAGGAGGTATCACACACATAAACCTCCTTAATTAGCTTTTGTCTTTTCATCAATATATCTTGATTACTACTTGTATCTCTCTCTCTCCTCTATGCTCTTTATAAGAATGCATAATAAATTCATAATTATGTATATATATAATGGACATTTGAAAGTGAACTAAATTAGATATTCAAAATTTTTAACATTATACAGTAAAAAGCATGTATCTACTTCATACTCAATTTATTGTTTTATAATCATATTTCGATGTATTTTCTTTCTTCATTCTGTGTTCTGTATATACACTTACACTCTTTATTAAAATGAAAATAAAATAAATGTAAAGAAATGAGTAGAAGAAGGTTTAACAGATAATAGGAAAAGGTAAATGCGTCAACAAAAAAACAAAAATTACCAGTTCTGTGTTTTGGAATACGTACTTCATTCGTTTGATTATTTTGTTGTTTACAGCCAACGTTGAAATGATAACCCCTTTTCTCATAGTTTATATTGCAGATCATGGGTATTTGCCTCTGTCAGATTATCACGAACAAGAAACAAGATAAAGTTTAGTATCAGTAGACACTTTTTCAGACTTTATATCACACTATACATGAATTATTGTGTGTTCAATTACAAAATCAAAAGAGTGCACTTGTCACATATTCTATATGTTGAAAGAAGTGGATTTCGTTCTCTGGTAAGATTCCCTCGAAAGAGAAGTATGTCAACGAAACTTTTTGCTCCTAATCGACATCAAAGACTGCCACTGTCATGACAGTTGTCATGGTTGCCAAAGATTTCGCCTCATGGTACCTGCCAGGAGGAAGTATACTGTCGAGGACAACAATATAGTCCCAACTTCTTTGAATGATATAAATTTGTGATGTCACCCAATTTACACCAATTTCAGATCATTCAAGGCATACGCAGTCTCATTTTACATCAATGAAGAGTTTACAAGATGTGGAAATAGTGTGTTTAATATGTTTTTATTGTTGTTGTTGTTGTTTTGTGTTTTTTTTTGAGGGGGAGGGGGAGTGTGGGTTTACTTTGTATCACTCTCATAAATCATATGGAATTTTGTTGTTCATCCTGAGTCGGAACTCGAACAAAATCATGATTCCTGTTGAAACCATCAAAGAACTAAAAAGTCATTGTGTGTGTGTGTGTGTGTGTGTCTCGAACAAAGGTATCCACGCTGCTCTCATCGAATACTGGTTTGCCATTCATGGCATTGAGTCCGGAACATAGCACTCAATGATAAAAATGGTATATATATTATGATTATGATATCACAGTAATTTACTTGCTGTTCATGCTTCATCACTTTCACTTTTCCGAGGGGTATCCACGGCTGGCGATCAATTTCACAGGCACGTGGACTATTCAAAAGCTACCAAGCATTCGGAGTGAATGCGTCTTTGTAACAAGACAGAGTGAAGGATTAAGCAAATAAGTTCCTGTGATAATCTCTTTGTCCAAAGACCTACACGGAATTAAACGCTCAGTTGTCCCCCTCAGTCTGTCTCAGCGTTATACTCTTTCCACATCCTTCTTTTCCCAGTAGCTGAGGATTACACGCTGAATTAACTTAGAACTATACACGCAGTGAGAAAGTGAACGATGAAACCCTGTAACATCGATGTCGGACGGAAAAAGGTCGGCCGAAGTCATGATCACATGAACACGGTAATCGTACCGACTCGTCAGGTGCTAACCTTTCAACAAAGCTCTTTAGGTTTTGTGGTCAGAATACTATTATCATGATTGCATCCAATTCTATTTCCTGTCCCTGCTGTGTATTCAGATTCCTAATGATCTGTCCACAAATGTGTGTACGCAACATTTACATAAATGAAATCAGTTTTCATGAATACTGAATCGTTTTACTTTCAGCAGAAGCATCCTGTGTGTACTGCTGCATGAATTAGAAGTAGAAGAGTGACTCGTTAGTTAACAAAGTATGCCTAACAAAGTTATCGTGTAAAAGCCCCATTTGTTTAATTACATAGATTCACGCCACCACGTTCTGGCTACTAGTGTGCGGGTGCCGTATCAATTCTACGTAAGTCAGAGGTATGTGTGGAATGTGCACCCCCCCCCCCCCTTCCATTTGCCAAATCAATGGAACACTAGTTTGTCAACACAGGCTGTATAGGCGATATGCACACGCTCCGAGCGCTATCGAAAAGGTATACTGAATGACTTGGAGTTCTCGCCAAGAAAATGAAACAAAACAAGACAAAATTGTCCTGAGGAAATTTGCCATTCCCAAGATATCCAGTTTAACCCAATCACGGATTCAAAAAGTTTAAAACACTATTGTGCATGAAAGTTTATTAAGTAATCGTCAGTTTCATTTGGGCAGACCTTTTCTCTCCTGTAAGAAGTTATTCAATCAAACTTTGCACTACCGTATAAGGATCATTACTTGCTATAACGTGATTAATGTGGCTACCATGGTGTTTTGATGATCAACATTTTTCGTGTTATCATTCAGTCAAAAAAAAAAAAATGACTTGCATTGTGCATTCAACCACATCATTAATTATATCCATTCCCGACCGTCTACTCTAATTTGATCAGATTTCCCTGGTCCAGAATAACCGTATTACTAGAGGTATATGCCATCGGATATTGACACGAGAAAACCGAAGACATTAGCGCACCATGAATGATTTTTTTTTTTTTTTGGGGGGGGGGGGAGGGGTACACGTTTAATTCTTGAATTCTTGATATCAGTTATTCGGATACTTAACAGAAACTGACCTCACACGACCTTCAAAATATACATTTCATCAGCTATATCTTCTCATAGAATTATCACATCAACATTATTGCTTCTTCAGCAACCAATAATGAAAATCAATACATTTATGAGAATTAGGGAAGAACTGTAAAGTATCTCTCCTGATTTTGTGGGCTAGCTGAAAAACGAACTCGAATGAAATTGATAAGAAGGCATTTTCAGACCCTTGGTGTTTGTGTCCTCAAATCTATGACTCTTACGGCGGTAAAACTTGAAACTTTCACAACATATACTTGAAAAAAAAACAATTTGAGTATAGCATCCTTCATGATGATTATCTTATTTTTTAAGAAAATGAAGTCAAACAAACCAATGATTTTCCACGCACAATAAAACCCAGTCGTGTGTGTAAAATGAACCCAAGTATTCTGCGTTGTGGCCGGTGATGACAAGAGTGGCCTTCATACAAAATACAGGAACAAAAGGCGGCGGTGTCGAGTAAATAAATAATGTTTGTTCAGTCTTCCAAGAATAATTCACTGTCTTCTTCCTATTTGTTAAAATAGAGTAGTGCCTAGTGTCAGTAGTCTTCTAAATACACGACTTGTTGTTTTTTCTTTGTCGCTCTCTCTCTCTCTCTCTCTCTCTCTCTTTCTTTCACTCTGCCTTAGGACGCGTTTACACAGAGAAAGGTAACGGCAACGGTCACGTTTTTGCCATGGTGCGCCAAAATGAATCATGTCTGGTTCTGTTTAAAAAACAAACAAACAAACAAACAAAAAAATCAGTGATTCGGTACAAAATCACCTTAAATGTTATTCTTATGTCAAAATCAAGAGCAACAAAACACTAGTTGAAAATTAATTTTGTAGCAAAATTATTAGTGGGGAAGTGATATTGTAACGGAATCAGTCATGGTTCTTTTTGGCGCACATAGAAAAAAACCAGACCGTTGTCGTTACCGTGCTCCGCGTAAACGGGCCTTTACTCAATACTGAGTACTAGTAGATTAGCTTCTTGTCTGTTAGGGCACAAACCTCGCCCTCAGTCCCATTGGTAGTCGCCCATGTCAGTGAACGTCTCATCCGTATTCTGATTAGTGTTCGCATGTGCTTAATTGTCAGATGTACATATGCTGAGAAAAAGAAGAGCGGAATCAAATCCACCCCCCAAAAAAGACACAGCAACAATCAACCAACCAACCAACCAAAACAAACAAACAAACAAATAAACAAACAAACAAACAAACAAACAAACTCATACTGGACAAATTTCTATCGAAAACTGAAACAGAAAAGCACAAACTGCCTAGGCTACTCAATCAAATACTTACAGTACAGTGTTTAATAGATTAGCAGTATAATTATAGGCGTGAAAGTAGGCCTGTATCTACTAAAATCCAATCACAAAGTTTGACACACATGCACATGCACATGCACATGCACATGCACATGCACACATAATTTTTAATACACATATATGTGTATGTGTATTATAATGTATACGGGCATGCTACAAAACATTACTTCATGTCTATATATGTCTATATACACATACTAGTATATGTCTACATACACATATGTGTGTACGTATTTATATTTTGTATATCTTTTTCTGTGTATCTGCATTTATCAGTAGGGAGCCACATACACTAAACCAGGTATATCTTGTGGCGCAGCAGAAAAGAAGAAAACGACATTTTTTATTCAGTAATGTCATGTGTCACAAGCCACATCAGGACTGGTTATATGCAGGCTCAGTCATGCTAATAGACGAACGTGATGTGGTAATAGATAAGTATCTCATAATGCCTCCACCCCAAAAAACAAACGAAGTGTGGCGGGAGGCATTATTTTCTGCTTGTCCGTCTGTATCAATATCGTAATATCTTGTTTTGTAGTCGTGGAAGAAAAAAATAATGACGACCACCCGATTCTCGATGTGTAAGCCTACCAATTTTGACAACCATGCAGTCTAGCGGCACGTCCTTAAATTGCGACCCTGCAAGTTTTCCTGGTGTAGTTAGTGGCACGTTGTGCATGGTCTTGTAATCATTATGTTTTAGGTGACTATTATACATAACAGTATAGTGTATACGTCTGTTGCTTTAAACAAGTAGATAGGTTGAATGATACATTATAAAAAAAGTATTTGCTACGTCGTATATAGAGCTTTGTTTATTGTGTAATGTTCAATGTATGAACAACCCATTGATTATGTGCACAGCGGGTATATGGGAAAAAAGAATTAGAATCAAACTATCCTGACTGCAGGTTGAGCCAGTTACTGAAGAGTGAATAGAATAAAACATAGGTTAAAATGCGTAACAAAGAGCGATTTAGATAAAGGGACCACCTTATTACACCCATCTTGAAAAGCTTGCACATGGCTACCAATCGGAGAGCGTACATTTGAACATGAAATTTTGCTCATTACTTGGAAAGCAATTTGTCCCCTCGTATATTATTGAAGATCTTGTTTTTGGGATATGTGCAAAGTCGTAGCCATCATTCTGCTGATAAGAACTTATTTGCAACTCGGACAGCAAAATCATCATTTCGGGACCGAGCCTTCTCAACTGTTGTACCATGTTTATGGAATCAGTTACCTTTTCACTTCCGTTCTTTGCAAACTCTAGATTCTTTCAAAACTAACCTGACAACTATCCTCTTCACAAAGGCATATTGTGCATTAATAGCTGATATATATATATATATATATCATATTTCTTCTCCCTGTGTTCTTGATTCAAAATGCGCCTAAGAATAGTTTTAATGGAGAGATAACGCAGTATTATGTGTTGCAACGTTATCAACATTTACATTGATACTATATGATGATGATGATGGTGATGATGATGATGATGATGATGATGATGATGATGATTATTATCATTATTATTATTATTATTGTTGTTGTTATTGTCAATCATCATTATCATCAGGATCAGCTGAAGTAGGAGATCGAGCAAAATAATGGTAGTTCGCGGGCAAACGAGCGTTCGGGCGATCGAGCGATAGATCGATCAGGCGATCGGGGCAAAATGACCATTATGTTTTATTTGATAGTGGAGTCGTATCAGTCGCCGTGGCTGTTTTTTGTTTGTTTGCATGTTTATTTAGTTATCTATTTATTTATTTATTTATCTATCTATTTATTTATTTATTCATTTATTTATTTATTTGTTTGTTTGTTTTGATATACCAAAGTAGCGGGTGACTGAATTGTATTGCCTACCTGTGCAAACTTTCTTCCTCTACAGATGGATAACTGGTTACTCACAGGAAAACGGGGAAAAAACAATTGTAGAAGATTGCCCTGATTTTAAAAAAATTATGAAGTCACAATTTCAATATGGATTCTAAGTCGAGTTGGACTCACGTGGCCTGATCAGTGTAATAATCACGACCAAGCCTAATTTCATTTACCCTTACTCCGCACAATTTTTGTCCAGAATACTTTTGTTTATATACAGGACCACACTTTTGGAATCAATTAAGTGATGATCTAAAAGATGCACCGAGTCTTGCTGTATTCAAGAGAAAGTTCAAAACAGTTTTGTTTGGCTCTTAAATGATATTCCTTATATATATCTATCTCTCTCTCTCTCTCTCCCTCTCTCTCTCTCTCTCTCTCTCTCTCTCTCTATGTGTGTGTGTGTGTGTGTGTACAATCTTTCATTTTGTTTCTAAAACTTCCTTAATGTCCATTATCCTGCACTGTAAAAACATCGGTGTTAGATTTAACACCATGGGTGTTAAATCTAACACCGATCAAACTTCAATAGAGGACCACACCCACAGGTGTAGAAAATGTATAGTGACGGTGTTAAAAAGTGTTCGCCCAGCACTTCGTGGTGTTAATTTGACACTGTGGCTGGTGATATTTTGACACTGCGCTAGAGTTAATTCGATAATGACACCGCATGGTGTTAATTTGATATTGGTGGTGTTAATTTCAATGGTATAACACCCGTCCAGCTTCAATAGGGGACCACACCAACTGGTGTTACTGTGGTGAAAATGCATTTACAGATTTTTTCAAAAATCAAGTACTTTATCGGAAAATTCTCTATCGTCTTGTTGAAGTTCAAAATTAACAAGAAGTGCAGTAACTAAGAAACTATTCAAAAAAAAATTTTAAATTTTGAAATGACACCCGGAGGTGTTAATCTAACACCATGAATGAGCACCGGAAATGTAACACCAGCTCGGTGTTTCATATTTAACACCGGACATTTTGCAGTGTGCCCATGCCAATGAACAGTGACTGGCAATAGCTCAGCATGTGCTGTGGATACCTGCTTCGTCTCAATAGTCCTCTTCTCCTCCCCTCCCTCCTTTTCTTCTTTTTCCTTCCCTCCTTCCTTCTCCTTCTAACCTGTCCCTTCCCTTTGTCTCATTGTTTGTCCTGTTTACGTTCTTGTTTACTGTGAGCATCTTGTACCTGTGTGTGTGTGTGTGTGTGTGTGTGTTTCCGTACCTTTACATTTATTGTATTGAAAGTTTAATGTATTGAGTGGCCCACATTCCTACAAGCTTGTCTTTTACGTGGGTCCCTCTTTTCCATTGATGCAATTATTTTGAACAATTAGTTTCATAAACTTTGCATTTTTGTTGTAATACATTGTACATTTTGTTTTCATTGACTTTGTGCCACAACAAACATGTGTTATTGAAAATAAAATTTGAATTGAATTGAATTGAAAAGTCTAATAACTTCGAAACGCTTTGGAAGCACAAGGCGCGTGGCCTATTGCATGCCTTACAGTTATGAACTGGTTGACTTTATCATATTGCTGGTCGGTTGTTTGCCCCACCCCTCTCTTTTTTTTTTTGCCAACAGAGAGAGAAGAAGACACAAATATTGTGTCATTGGCAACGAGAGAGACGAAGACACAAACATGTGATAATTTCATTGTGGTCGTAGGGGAGACTGCGGTGAGGGCGCCCATAAAATTATGCATTGATGACGTCACGACAAGAGAGTGGCGACGCCGCGGTAGTGAAATTCATATCGGCGATATTCTGACCTTCCGTATACACTCTAGGGCGAAAGACGCATTTTTATGGGTTTATTTGTATATCTGTATTATATACATGTGTGTATATGTGTGTGTATGTATGTGTGTACATGTGAGTGTTTGGGATGGTTTATATAGTCTTGCGTACACGACCTCACGACGGTTTCATGATTTTGTTTGCACAACCCTCGAAGAGAGAGATATCATTGCTTCATTAATTGTCATGACAACGTTTCCTCACCAATGTATTCTGGATTAGGACCAGACCCTGGGATTTAAGGTCTGCGATATGAAATATAAAAAAAAATGTAATGAAACGAATAATCAAAGCATGCAAGTATACAGATTCTAGATATACATACACCTCGGCTCGATATATTCCTTTCCAGATGTGGCACAGCACATATAATTATGTATGTCTTTTTTATTTTCTTTATCTTTTTTGCGAGATGTCATTTAACTTGATTACGACAGTTGCTGATCAGTCTCTTGGCTGAAGTCAAGCTGCAGACGTCAAGTTGCGAGATTTTGCATGATAGTGACGTGACGTGTACTATACACCAAACACAAACAGACAAAAGGAGACCGAATACGGCAAATTAGATTGCTTGGCTACTATATGCTGCTGTATACTTCCTCCGACTTCCGTATCTTTAAAATTCTACAAAAGCATCAGCATTTCCCGCTGTTTCATGCCTCACATCTGATAGAGGAATATCCACACAACGTATACTCTTCAGGTTTGACGCCAGGTTCCCGATTTCCATGAGCGCACAGGGAATAGTTCCGGTTAGCATGCCTGTACAGTGTCGGGGCCGACACTGGACAGGCATGATAACCTGGGAACATTGAACTGCACATTACTTGAATATGAGACCATTCTGAATCAAGTAATTTTCACGCAACAATAGATATATAATTGACTCTTAAATGAATCCCATAAGGATTGGAACAAGCATTCCCCAGCATTCCCACTGATTCCCACTGATCAGTTACTACCCATCCCCTTTAAGGGAAATCAACGTTGAAATTTCAGTCTCATAAGTGAAAGTGTTGACCCTGTCTTTATGGAAACTATAGTATCCAGACTTAATCCATAATGAACCCATTACAGACTGCCTGAAGAGAAGAGATTCATGTGATTATCAGGTCATCGCCTTCACAGAATTAGTGCCTTTATCTCTGATGAATGATAAGATTATCTGATTACCACCAGTTGTACAGCCACGCCTTCCTTGAGATCGGTAGTAGGACTATAGAGGATCCATCGCTCACAACGGGCGACTATTAAGCGGATTGTCGGCATCAAGAATATCAACCAAGATAATCGTGGATTTGAAAGACTTGGACGACGTACACTATTCTTAAAAACTCGTCTCTCTTGCTCCTCTCCCTATATATATATATATATATATATATATATATATATATATATTTATATATATATATATATATAATCATGATCATCTTTATCTACTCACCAATCCGTTGTATCTATCACACACTCATGGATAAGTTGGATCTCATTTTTACCTTGAATACCACGAAGCTTTTAATCAGATCGATATGCCATGACACAAAGCAATACCTACCCCGCTCTTTCCTCCGCACTGACTTTGAATACCTAGTCCCGTCATCGTTCAGATTACCAACACTGTTTGATTTCGTATTTCTCCTACTATGCGTAGCTACATTTACGTACATGAAAAGTGTATCTCTGTTACTTGCTGTTCACTTTATACATAACCTGTACTTTTCACGGCAACAAACTTGTTCAAATACAGTTATAGCCTTCATTTCATTCTCTTTATACCTCATCTTTCAGAATCAACGAATGGGCCGAGCAACTCGGTACGAAGCTGTACAACCTTAGCAGGATTTACAGCGGAAGTGACGTCGTGAAACAGGTAACAGTAGCGATTCTTCTTTTTTTTTTAGATTTATAGATTTTTTTTTTGCGCTAACGAGTACATAATAACAGAATTACGAAGAAGCGTCAACGCATGAATGCACTGAAAATTTTCCATCAATTCCATCAGCTGATCAGTAGAGAGAGAGAGAGAGAAAAAAAAAAAGAGAAGAATATGGCAAAACTCATGCATCGTCACCTGTTTATATCATACCCACCCGTTGTCCGGGGAAAAGCTATTGATATTTTGAGATTATAATATGACCATTTTCTGTAAAACTTACACAGCAACACATGCGTTTAAATGGGAAAGGATTAAACATGCTAATTGGATTTTTCGTGGAAAACTGTTTTTCTTCACCACTGAATATACATATCAATAAGTATTGAGTAAATTGTGTTGGTACCATGATTCTAAAAAATAGAACAAAACTCAAGCTCATGTTGTCAGTACCAACAATGTATTTTTCGACACACAAATTTCCTGGCTTCTCGCCCTTTATCAAGTGTTCTTGATTCAACTTTGACCTGGTGAATATTTAAGTTTCCGTTGGCCAAAACTTCATTTTTTTTTTCTCGGTCATTTTCCTTATATGGCGTATAGTGCAAACTTTTCATAGCAGTTTGTTAATGCACACGTTGGCTTATAGGGCATTCCACGCTATTAAGAAAAAAAAATTCTCAAAAATTCAATGTATGTCTCAGAAACATGCAGTCATCATTTCATCAATTTTCGAGAAATGACACATTATTTATTGATATGCATATTGTATACCATCGTTATGAACACACTTTAAAAAAAAAAAAATCTAAACTGGCGTCATTTGAAAATAGCCGCGGAAAGTTTTTCAGGATGGGGGGATGGGGCTGCAGGCGGCGGGGGGGGGGGGGGGGGGGTCAGAGGTCAACAAGGTCAATGGTATTCCCTTCTCCCTCTCTTCCCCTCTCTTTAATATAATCTAAGGATGGATTTAACCTTCGGAGACTCATGGTTGTTGTGATTTTTTTTCCATTTTTTGTTTTCTGTTTTTCAGATCCAAAAACGTAGGAAGGAGGGGAGGGGTGGAGAGAGCTACAGCCCCTTCTCAGAAACTAGACTATAGTGCTTATACACTGTTTCAATTTCAAATGATCTGGCATGTTGGAAGGTCGGCCTCAATACTTTTATAGTGTGAGCATGGCGTACTATCGGGCGTTTCATTAGTAGCCTTCCTGTGTGCCTCTCTGTTCGAAGCGTCGATTTGCGAATCTTGCTACGTTGTAAATGAGCTAACATAATTATATAATGATACAAGGCCATATACTGCAGGTGTAGGAACAGGCCCTTATTGGACGGTTTGGGTTCCATACAGACTCCCGTTGAATATATTTTGCTGCATTTCATAATTCAGTTTTATGTTCGCTCATACGATGAAACACATGGCTTGTTATTGACCCATTGACTTGTTTTTTGGTATGTATGATGATAATGAACGTGGAAACGTTGACGTTTCACAGCATCTCTACAAGACAAGTAGAAATTATCTTCGATCCTTTATATTGTGAATTGTGATTCAGTTAAGATAAGAAATGCAATATTAGATGGAAAGCATGATGTAGACGTAAAGGTGGTATCTAATTTACATACAGATTTGAATCACTTCTCAAATCATTCCATGTGTTCGTGCCCTCTTCATTCAATAAAAATGGTCATTTCTGCCCCTCACTAAAATAATTAATTGCTTTTTCTGATTTCACGTAGCAAGCCAACGATTTGCCAAGGATGTAAATGTCGAAAAAGAAATAACAAAATTCAGTTTAGGTATTTCAGTTAGTAAAACTATCATTTATCATCATCGATATCAGCAAAAAAAAACAAACAACAACAACAACAACTGAATGTGCTTAGTCTCATGCCTTATTTTGCTCTTTATTCAATAAACGCACCAGTTATACGTATAAGCATTATTTTTCTCTCTCCATCGGCAACACATCACACACCGTCACACACATAAGCACATACACGCCACACACGCCATACAAACACACATGCAACACGCAGACACACACACGCAGACATACAGACACAGACACAGACACACACACACACACACACACACACACACACACACACACACACTTCTTAATGACAACAGAGAAAATACCAAATAACATGCTCTTGTTGCAGAGATTGTAGGGCGAAAGTGGGTGTCAAAATCATCGTATTCGTCTTTTGCTCTGTAGCTTGTTAATAGCTTTGTCACCTATGTATTTTTTAATTAACCCGTCGTCGTTGGTGGAACACACTGATTTATGTCCACAAACACCCTAAATTGCCTTTTGCAGGAGGCTGCCAGTCAAATAATAGTAACTGCAGTATTTTCACAGTATACTCTCTTATGTTACGAACCCATAGGAAACGAATTATTTGTGCGCACACACTCATAAACGTAGAATTATAACGCGCCATAACAGGAAACTAATGACAATGAGACAATTTAGACATGACGTGTATGATATTTAATGCACTCTGGCGCAATGCCGTAACGCGGATGAGCAATGATGGCCCGCTTCAGACTCAAAATCCCAAATTAAACTGAAATCGCGTAGATCGCATCTGATTAAAGTTTAATTTCCACCCCAATCGGCCAAAACTCATTTTCAAGGTTCGCTGCCTGCTGTATCTTATTACGGTCAACCCATCATCCCTGTGGATGAGGCTTTATCTCCAGCAGAATTCACGCTCAAAATGTTCTGCGATGTTTGTTCCTCTTCTCTTATGGTGAAAATTCTGGTAAGCGAGTTTCTACATTATACCGTCTAACATTACTCGAGGACAACTGGGTCTTACGTCTGATGTAAACAGAGTGCTGAAAGAAAGGATGAGAAACAGAGAATGCGAAAGGAATAGACAATATTAAGAGATAGAGAGATGGCATGTTTGTGTATTTAGGTTTGTACTAATGCTGTAGCATTCCTGTCGTTCAAATGTTTCCTGGAGTTTTCTCCTTCAATTGGAGACAAACTGTGATAAGTTCGTACTCGTAGGTTCACTCTTATCCTTTAATTACGGTATTTAGATAGAACGGACGCATATCACAATTATTCTGATACCCACGAGTCCTACAACCCACGAGCTCTTCACTAGGCAAATAAGGTCCATGAGTCTGACAGTCATTACGTCATTGGACTTGATGTGCGCAATGTCGGTCTAGTGGGCCTTTTTTTTTTTTTTTGCCTAGTGTCAGAGTCGGGGACTTTTTGTTTTGCATAGTGTCAGACTCGCGGGCTTTGTTTGTCTGCTGCCTAGTGTCGGACTCATGGGCCCCCCCCCCTTTTTTTTTTGCCTAGTGTCTAACACATGGGCTGTATGTATCGTGGGCTGTATGACTCACCGACCTTTTTTTTTTTTCCAATGTCGAGCTCGTGGGCCGTATGACACGTGGGTATCAGGCTCGTGGGATGACCCGCAACAGAACGGGGAGGCACTGTTTAATGATGCCATATAAGAACAGAAGGCGATTTAATCAATGATATCATTACACACATTCATGACATGTACGAACTGTTCAGTGTTCTGATTTGTCTTTCCTAATGTCCAAACAGAATTAAAAAGGGCGGTGATGAACATGAAAGCCCAAGAGAGGTTTATCATAATATTCAAATTCATGCATAACTCTGTAATCATGAATTCTTTAGACTACCATACAACATGCAAGATGGTCGCCTAGCAACAACTGATATAATGCAAGCTAGATTCCTAATATCATTTATTCATTAGGAACAGGTGTTCCCTCCTGCGAGGAAACACAGTCAACTAGAATATTTTAAATCCAATGATTTTGAGACTAATGAAGAAAAAAAAAAGTACTTTCGCAATCATAAAGAGGTATTTTATATTGTCGAATTCACATAGCTATCGCCCAGACGTTGAAAGCCCATCAGTAACATTCAATTCGAGAAATATTGAGGCATTGGCAATTTTTTTCTTCTTCCATTTTTTACAAGAAATTACATAGGGGCGTTATAAGATCTATTATGTTAACATCATGATCATCGCATGATGATCTTAGTATACTATAAGGTCATCATCAAGAACGGATGTACGTTCTCGCGTGGAAACAGCTGGCATCCCGCTGGTACCAAAGACTATTGTCCGCCGTGAGCACAATGTATCAGCTTGATTAGTCTCGTCAGCCACCTGCTGAATGTTTGTGGAAGCTTGCCACCATTACCATGTCACTTTCCTGCAAATACGCGCTCCCTCCTCTTCTGATCACCATCGCTACATAATTAATTAGAAGCAGTTTCCACTTAGACGTTCAGCCATAGTAAATAGCCTCCCCAATGGTCTTATAATTAGGTAAAACATCAACACATACGAAAGGTGGCAGGCGAGAATATTGAGGAAAATTGACCGACATTATGGACAGAATCGTCCCGTTATCGATCGCAGTCTACCGCAATCTCCGACGACGGATTAAAGCCAGAAACCATCTCCAGTGGGGGAGCGCGAAGTGGGGAAATATCCGTGGCGGTGTTTCACTGTATACGTAATGTTCAATGCGCGTTGCGGAGTGGCAGATATCGCACGGTCGCGTCGGGGGGAAAACAGCATGTTCGCTTCCTCCTGATATCGATTGATCCGCTGTGGTCGTGTGCTGGCAGCCATCTGGTTCACGTAGCATTAATCGATACCAGATTCAGCTGGAGGGAAAAAGTAGGTCTGATCAGTCACGTGACATTTAGACACCCACATCGGGATGATAAAGAGCAATGCTTATACAGCACCCATGGATGCAAAATCACATTACAGCCTACCTGTATTCAAAGTGAGAAAAGCGTATACCCCACCGACTTCGATTTTAGATTCATCTAATTTACTTATTGTAATAAAAAAGGACGCCATTTTGTTTCTCCCAACCATCAAAATCTCCCGAAAAACACGATGTTTGTGTATGTCGAGTATGGAACATTTTTATACAATTTGTTAGATATTGCAGAGAACTTACGGTTCAAATCAAAAGTAATAACTAAATCATGGAACCGATTATAGAGTTGAGTACTGACAAGCTGTGAGGCAGGAGAGCAGAGATTCTGCCCAACCTAGTCATGCTGATTCAAGATCCTCGCTACTCAGATCGGATCAATAGTCAGATGTGATATTCTAGGGGGTCACAAACTAGTCTTGGTCAAACTGAAACTGTTATAGTATTCGTTGTTTTTAATCACAAAGGTTTATTGTGGGTTAAGTCCTGCTTGTTATGGGTTTGTTATCCAGTCACCATTGTATGTAAGATTCAACGCTCGAATGAGTGAGACGAAAAGATTGCAAATATGATATTTTTGCCATAATAATCTATAAATAATATGCAAAGCTCATAATAATCAGCGGAGCGAGAACTACCTCGATGGTGAGAAATCCAAGACTGCTGCAATTTGCCCAATTTGTTCGTTCATGGGCACGTTCTTCAAGTTTCAGTAGGTTGGTGTAGTACTTGACCGATTATTGTCGGTGGAAGATACACCAGGTTGGCGTGATTAACGGCATTCAACGTGACAATTTGGTCTCCAGATCGAAGGGCTGAAGACCAATATTAAACACGTTCTCTCTCTGCGTGGTTGCTCTAATCAATGGGTGACGTACCCACGCACTGTAGACATTCTTCATAAAAAGGTCATTTTCAACATGCCTCCATGCCTTCTTTTTCTTTTCGCGTCTCATTTTTCCTCAGACAAGCTGGACAATTATTCCAACAACATCAACAACAAAACATCGACGAGAAACAGTTGAAAAAAGTCATTTGTTTTCAGACTTCGGCACTGAATGAATATCAAATGGCGTCACTTTTTTTTGTCTTAGTAAAATTAATGTTGTATCTCTCACACTTGGTTCATTACATTCTCCACACCCGATAATACGTCCTACTGTAGGTATTTGGTATCAAAGGGCAACGAAGAAGTGCCAGCAAAAGTTTCATTTTGTGAACATAGGCAATTCAATCATGTTCTCTTTTAACAATGCCAACATGTTTCTCGAAACTAATGAGATGAATTCAGATGGATTAAATGTGGACTGTAAGCAGGAAGTACTGTCAAGCGGGGAATATCTTCCCGACGAAGCCTGATCCTAGGCCAGCTATCGTATGGATTCTCTCTGGGGATACTTTTTCCATTTCATCGTGATTATCTCTAAATATCCCGAGAGAAAACCTGGAAGTCAAGCTCGTCTGAAAAAAGATTTCATTTCTCTCGGTAAAGTGAGAGTAACATGAGGCGATCACATTAAATGCGGGTGGGGGGGGGGGAGTGGTGACTGGTCAAGAGGAAATAATGAAGGCACGAAGTGAAGCTTGTGGCATTGCAAAAACGAAAATATTTTTAATGACAATGAGGAGACAAAAGTGATATAAGAGAAGGCAGAGAGGCAATATTTTTGATGAAAAGTTCATTCCCTGCCAAGCTTTCAATAATATCATTATCCAACTAATTGATATTCTCAGTGCGTCGGGATTGTATTGTCAAACGGGTTGCTTGAATTACTTGAATTAAATTGCTTGATACTTGTATATTTCTTCTCCTAATGAACTTCATTGATGCTACTCAATGAAATGATCTTGAACTTGAATACGCACTACAGTGACAGGGTACACTCGACAAGCAAAGCCCGAATCTCAAGAAGGCATATGCGCCATTGATGTCAAAACTCTTGTGACGTCACTTCACTGGTGAATCTGGATAGACAGATCAGAGGCTCACCGATTCTACGAATACTTCGGAGGTCCTTTCCTCATTCCTTCTGATGACGTCTTTATTTCTTCTTCTTCATCATCTTTTTTATGTTTGCCAAATTTCCATTAACCCTAGCGAACCCTGTACGTAGGCCTACCTCAAGGGAAAGAGCTATAAAGCACCATAGATGGATATATAATTTTTTTTTCTTTTCGCATTTTCGTCCGCCACGACCAGACGGTAATGAATCATTGCTCATAAAAAAGAACAGTCAGTGTCGAGGGAGCACAATCCGCAGACGTGTATAATAACAAATCCCAATTTCTCCATCACTGTGAAATATTTTGAGTGACAGAATGACAGTTATTTGTGAAAATATTTGCCCGGCTTCGCATACAATCGGAAAAGAATATAGTCCCTATATATTACGGGGGTAAAAATGGCGAAGTAATAGGTCTCACATAATTCGGCACAGACTACGACTGGTGTTGTTAGATCACCTGCCTAAAAACCAGAGGTCTCGTTGGTCTCATTTTTGTTTTTGATTATTATCATCGTGATTGTTTTGGTACGTATTGTTATCATATGCGACTCCACTCATGTTCATTTAAAAGTCGAGTGTGTTTCCATCTGTCTGGTGTGTGCATGTGTAATTACGAAAAAGTTTGCTCAGTCCATGTCTTTCGAATTTACAACGTAGATTGTGGTGAATGGAAAACGAAACTTAAGTTCCCCTTGCTATAATAGGAGGAGCGAAAAACAGGTGAAATGTCCTCAGATAAAAAAAAAAATCTCGACAGATTAACGCCATCATAAAAAATCAGGCCACAAAATAACAATAGACCACATTCATAGTCGGTCTTCTGAGAGGTCGCCACAACGACACCCTTCCCTTTAATTCGGCGGGAAAGTAAATAGCTGGGACGACTCATTACCCCGCAGCAATGTGTTTTGTGCAGTATGTCGCTTCTGCGCTCACCGAGTCCGCAAACATACGGTGTCACTTAGTCATTCATCAGCGCTCTTAGTCAAGTTGCATCAAAGAGCCCCGAAGCGTTCGGAACTTGCTGATTTGAATTATTCAGAAAGATAAACTGGGGAAGATATACCGCAAAAGTTCATTCATATACTCTTTTTCCCCTCCTGACCAGGCCTAGATACCCTACTAGTTAGATTTTGAGGGCACAGTACAATCAGGATTGCCCAGAATTATGCTACTTTGAAGGAAAGAATCATTTATTATCCGAGTAATAAAATTCGCCTGTGCATCTCGAATATGCGTGTGTTTAGAATCTCAATGTAAGCACACAACACAGAATAACATGCAATCACATACTCAGATATATGTGTATTGTTTAGTGTTTTTTTGTGTTAATGTTTGTTTGTGTGTGTGTGTATGTGTGTGTGTGTTTGTGTGTGTGTGTGTCTCTTACAAAAACAGGGTATGATTTGGTAAACAGACCCAAATCATATACTGTATGTTTGAAAAATGATTTGGCAGCACAAGAAAGAACAATACAGCTGCTTTTATTGTTAATATGGATTTGATATTGAATGAAACTCAACTTAAAAATATTATAAAAAAAAAGAAAAGAGTGTGTGATGGTGTGTGTGTATGTGTGTGTTTATATGTATGTGTGTGTGTGTGTGATGGTGTTTGTGTGTGTGTATCAAAATAGCTTTTTTCTGAGAGTTATGCAGAATTTCATGTCATTTTTTTTTTATAAAAACATGGTTTGATTTGAAAAAAACCCCAAATATATTGTACTGTATGCTTGAAAAATGATTCAGCAGCACAAGAATGAAGAATACAGCTGCTTTTGTTGTTGTTGGTAAGATTAATTTCATTGTTAATATGGATTTGGTATTGAATGAAACTCAAATAAAGAATATTATAAAACAAAAAAGTATGTGTGTGTGTGTGTGTGTGTGTGTGCCTACGCATTTGTTCTGAAGCCTTGATACGAAGTGCGAGTTTTTCATGACTGTAGCCAGCGAAATGCTCGTACGTCACTCTTTGGGCCCCACGAGAATGCAATGCGTGAGCACCTGCATCAACTTTAGTTGGTTTTTTTTATCATAGATGAGCGAGACACACTTTGAAACTGGTAGCAAAAGCAACAAGCATATTAAATGTAAGTCGTTGTGCTGTCCAAGGTCTCTGCTGTTGAAAGAACCTCACAACCAATTTTACACCTAGTTCAATCGTATCAAGGAGTGGAATTTCTGGTGTGGCAGGTTGAACGGACAGAAAAAAAAATGACCTTTTGAAAATAGTTTTTATTTACCGACCACGGTAAGGGTGACCGTGGCGCTCATAACTAAAATGAATTGAAATGCATTGAGCAATCTTATATCATAGTATCTTTAATCACGAGTGACTTGTTTTGCATCAAATGGCATTGTCACACACACTGACAACAATCACACCAACGCCACAATCAAATGCTTAAAGTTGATGGGCTGACTCCTCGCTGATGTCATAATTGCTTAGAGTATCATTCAGGTTAAAGTTGAAAGGTTTCGCTTAAAGTCGTAAAAGTCTTGGGACACAGTATACAACATTGATGTCAGAGTGTGCTGGGCGTTCTTGATAATAAAAAAAACAACAACAACATAAGCTGCACTATACGCATAAGACGGAAAAAAAGGACCAATGGTTCATACGAAGATTAATGAAGATGTTTCCATTAATACCGCAGAAGTGCTGATCCTATTAATAGTCTCGTAGTCGTCGGTTGTCTATGGTTACCCGAATCAGCCAATTAGGGTTTCATCATTTTGATTGATGGCTCACATTAAGGTGTCTACATGAAAATTTATGGACATGAATTCACCATGTGGAGTATTCGCCCGCTCCCCTCACGATGATAAATGCGACATACAGACAATACATCATAGTGAGTCTATTTCTGTATGTTTAATGATTGTTTTTTGTGCTTGCGTGTACATTGGACGTGGGTCTAAAATGTGTGTGTGTGTGTGTGCGTGTGTGTGTGTGTGTGTGCGAGTCGCATCTGCGTTTTTGTTTTCCTGTTGGAAAGAAGATAGCATGCAATTATTTTGTCTTGTGTTTCATATTGGCATTGCGGTCATATAATCATAATCTTTAATTGGAAGAAGATATCTTTCTGCAGACCACATGAAACACTGCATCATCGTCGTCACTTTCCAGGATTATTCCCTTCTTACCATAATATCAGCTTTCATGGCATCACCAAAGCTAACAATCTCTCCAATTTAGAGTCAGGGAAGCTAAATCACAAAATGCGGCAGACATTTCGGGCGGTAATTGTCTATACAGATCAAAATCGAAACCTGAAAGATGAAAATAGTGATATGTGGACTAGACCAACCTTCCAAATGAACCAGGGGGCCGGAATCCCTCCCTATCCTTACAACATAATGCATACGTATCTTCATAGGATGTACCCCTCAGTGCAGTCCTTATATCTCGTTCATTAATCCATGACTACGTCGGAGGTTGGCGCCGAGTAAATAACCAATAGAGACGCCAAAATTGTTGCCGCCGCTTAGTGTACGCCATTTTTGAGTGTATAATGTCTTTCAGCGTCCGTTGACCGTCTTCTTCCCCGCTTATATCCCCAATATCCTGCAAATACGTGTATATATATATATATATATATATATATATATATATATAATGGTATGTTCATATATATATATATATATTTGGTAGGATATTTCGTTTCTTATTTCTCAGCGTCAAAGTGGTTCTTACCTTTGACAGAACTGCAGGTTTATGCAATTATCGTCTGTGTATGTACCACGGATATTGGGTTGTGTAGTTTCAATTAGTCTCCAGTATCCATGGAGACAATCAGGTGAAAGTCGATTTTATATAAACCATGTTATGTTTAAACAAAGAAAGCGTAATACAAGCTACTCTATTTATTCGATGTACAGAAAGGCCTGACAGAGAGAGAGAGAGAGAGAGAGAGAGAGAGAGAGAGAGATCCTAGATTGGAAGATGAAGGAGAGAGAGAAATATATATATGTATATATATATATATATATATATGAAGGAGAGAGAGAAATATATATATATATATATATATATATATATATATATATATATATATAATGGGAGAGGGGAAGAGAACAACAGTGAGCAGATAAGGAAAAGATGATCGGTAAAATTAATTAATACTTAACTGTCTGATGTCTACCCTTAAAAAAAAAGCGTACGAGTATATACGTTTTCTGATCAACCGCGCGGTTCTGTTTCAAACTCGCAATGGTCTGTATGTGTACCGATCACCCTGTCACGTGATGCTGCTCACAAGACTGCGTCATCGAATGATGAAAGTACTTTGGCCCTCTACAGATGGAATGTCAACCCGTTTTAGTTGTTGCTTGATATGGATGACGTCATAATTGAAAAATATCAATCATCTTTTTTTTTTTCTTCTTCCTCCATTGGTTCCGTTGCCTTGGTGCTATGATCATCTTTCATTTCTATTCGAAGGACGGAAAGAGCTGAAAATTGTCGCATACAACAGTATACGAGGGCAATTTCAAAATTCAAACGGTGTGGTTCTGTGGGGTTGGAAGTACGAGAAGTGAACAGTTGTTATATTTCAGTTTGTACTAAATTTTAATGAAATTGTAGCGAAAAAAAGAGATTTTCGTGTATTGAATCAAACAGGTGAAATTGACAAAATAACTGCTTGTCTAAATTCTTGATGGAACCTAAACTTAATATAGAACACAGCAGTCAAAATCACAGGCACGGACACTAAAACTGCTGCATTTGATATTCACTTACAACTATAGACATTGCATTACAATTACAAATGTAGGAATACATAAACCTTTGATGACAAATGGTGCATGTTGTTGTTGTTGTTGTTGTAAATGTCAACTGTTGTATGTGTATAAACTTGACTCAAAGATAATTATCACGTCACAATGGTTACTGATGTCTCGCTCATCATGTTTCTTTTCTGTTCGACATGTTGGAACACAGGAATATGCACAGAGAGGCGACTTCGAAATTCAGCCTTTGGATGGGCTCGAGCTCGTTCGCCAAATGGCCAATAATATGCAAGCTATGTTGCAAGACAAGGCCAGAGCCGTGGAGGTAAGGAAATACTTCACTCGTTTTCACGATATCTTGTATCATTCTGACGTCGTTCGTCATGAACGCAAATTTTTATATGAGGGTGTGTTCGATGGTTTATGACAGTTGGTTCCGCTGACTTATACTATCATATGCAATCTACTAACATTACTAAGATGAGGTAAAATCTGTCATAGTGGTCACCTCGATGGAACGGACCAGGTCCATAGAGACCACAGGTACACACCTCCCCCCCCCCCACCCCTTGTAGTCTGCGACCCTACCAACGGCCATGCCAATCAAATTCAGTTTTTGCTACGACTGTCTAAATTTCACAATAACTAGTCTATACTTACAAAAGACATTAGCCCAACAAAAGGTCTAAAAGACACCAGGAGCTTGTTTAATAAAGCACTGCCTTCAAAATTTATGGAAAGAGTTATCCTTGATCATTGTACACGATACTAGAGGCACTGTGGCATGGTGGATAAGACTTCCGACTCACAATCGGAGGACCTGAGTTTGATTTCCGCCCAGTGCTTATGTCCTGGGACAAGATGTTATTACCCACCACGTCCCCTTTCGACGAAGGTGTATTAATGGGTACCTGGCAACGCTAGGGTAACAATACTACAAGTAAGGCCAAGTAAAAAAAGAAAGCAGTTTCTCGTCCGGGTTTTTTGAGCAAGGCGATGAGGGAGGTCCTTACTATTTGATATCTTACTATTTTTCGAGGATTGTCAAAATGGAAGTAATATGTGTTTCTCGTCCGGTAATTTTGAGAAAGGTAATGAGAGAGGGCTTTACTATTTTCTATATCCAATTTAATGAAATGACTATCACTCTGGTAGCTGTGTTATGAGAGACCAGGTCCCAAGTGTATGTCTTGCCTGCACTCTGTGCATTTTCAAACAAATAGATATATGTACCATACTTGAAATGAAACTTCATGCATGCAGAAATACATGTGCTTTTTCTTTCCACTACAGATGTCAAGGGAAAATGACCATCTTAATACTGGTATCTAGGCCTAGTGTTGTAATGGCATTTCTGATACCCGGTACCAGTGTAAGCTTGCAATTCTGATGTATTGTGCTATTAATTGAAACAGGTATAAAATATGTCTTTCAACAAAATACCAATGTACGACTGAAATAATTTCCATGATATTCAAAACACTGATTTATTAATCATTGGTAGTGTGACTTTTTGTGTCCACACAGCTGGTATGTATATATATGCATCTCTTCACAGTACAAATATATTGTAGAACATTCAACTGGAAACTGGCTTGTACAATTGATATTGATAATGATACTTGCTGATATGGCATTATACCATTAAACCTTTAAAGATGTTTCTTCATGTTCTAGACATTTTGATGAATGATTGTATACTACACTACAGGGGATACGACTCACGGCCGTGTCCTTGAATTTACATCGTAAAAAAAAGTACATGTATCCCGCAGAAATACGAGACAAACTAGAAATATCACTGAAGGTGATTAATACCCCCGCCCCGTGACGACAGTCTTACCCAAGGAATGATCTTTCCTTGATCTTCTGCCATTTAAATGCCGTTACCATGGCAACGCAGCTTCCGACACGTCCGAAAAATATGTCTTGCACATCTTCCCACAAAGACTATTGTGTGTGCCACATTTCATAAGATTTTGTCAAAAACTGAGGAAGTAGTTCAATCCACAAGATCTTTCCTTGATCATCCGCCATTAATATGCCTTTACCATGGCAACGCAGCTTCCTACACGTCCAAAAAATATGTCTTGCACATCTTCCCACCAAGACCAATGTGTGTGCCACATTTCATGAGCTTCAGTCGAATACAGAGGAAGTAGTTCAATCCGCAAGGTCTTTCCTTGATCTTCTGCAATTTATATGCCGTTACCATGGCAACGCAGCTTCCGACACGTCCGAAAAATATGTCTTCCACATCTTCCCACCAAGATCAAGGTGTGTGCCACATTTCATAAGCTTTGGTCAAAAAACTGAGGAAGTACATGTAGTTAAATCCGCAAGATCTTTCCTTGATCTTCTGCCATTAATATGCCGTTACCATGGCAACGTACTTTCGGGTACTGTCAAAAAAATGCGTCTTTCACATCTACAACCAAAGGCACACATCTGTACCAAGTTTCATGGAAATTGGGCAAAAACTGAGGAAGTAGATTGCAACACAAAATTTTCCATCATTTTGGCTCATAATATGTGAGCTGTTACCATGGCAACATACTTTTTGTCACTGTCATGAAATGTGTCATGCTGACCTATATCCTAAGACAAACATTCAATATGAATTCCATGAGAATTGGAAGAACACTGATGAAGCAGTTTTGCCATGAAGCATTTTGCCCTATATTTTACCAATAACATGCCGTTACCATGGCAACGCACTTTTTGCCACTGCGGAAATATGTGTCTTGCACATTAACATATTCAGATGAACATCTGTACCTAACTTCATAAAAATTGATCAAAAACTGTGGGAGGAGTTCGCGACGCAAGATTTGTACCCATTTTTGCCCATAATATGCCGTTACCATGGCAACGTACTTTTGGGTACTGTCAAAAAATACGTCTTGCACATCTACAACCCAAGGCACACATCTGTGCCAAGTTTTATGGGAATCGGTTGAAAACTGAGGAAGTAGTTCGCGACGCAAGATTTGCAACGGACCGACCGACCGCCCGACCGTCCGCTGATTCCTATATACCCCCTTCAAACTTCGTTTGGCGGGGGTATAACCAGAATCCATGGAAAAGTTATTTATTTTGTGGATACACCCATTTAATAATTCTACATTTGCTGGAAAAGCGCATTCATTTTCTCTTCAAAATAGAACAAATCCGTCATCGCCGTCAGATGCAACGTTACAGAGCAGAGTGTACGGGCTTCTACACATTTCACATGCTTGTGATCATGCGTGCGTGCAGACAGCAGTGACAGGCCAGGGGGATGGGGACCCTGCTGACACCTGGTATAGACAGTGCAGTGCAGACACGCATGCCATACGCGACCGGCACGGCCACGGTGCACTGGCACCGTACCTCGACACTGCACACACATGCACATAGTCACAATGACATGAACATGTATACAAACTCGATACAATCCTCACAAGCATTTGTACAGTACAATTCATCCGCTTAAAATATGAGAAACGGGGAAAATACGAACAATGCGCGAAATATGCGTGGAATATCAGCGATTGTTCGAAGAAATGTTGCCGCTATCGCGTTCACGACGTACCGAGTGCGCTGTATCCATCACAGCCCAGGCCCGCGCCCGCCCGCGCCCTTCCAACTACAGTTCGACTGCTTTGTGGGTCATTCCTTCTTGCCGACTCGGAGCTCGCAGTATGAAATGCATGCGTTATTACATACGCACTACGGAAGCTACAGCTATACTACAGCTAAGTAGAGGACGCAAGGCGTAATTAGAAATGAGACATCACGATTGGTACTGGTAGGTGAACTGTCGATCTTTTTTTTCGGCGGCCGAAAAATAGTAAATATCAAAAAAGTCGATGCGGCAACTGAAAATCGATGCGGGCGGGGAGCGGGATGGGACGAAAATTACGAATTTCTTGGTATTTTCAGCGCCATTTTGAAAATAGTAAATAGTAAAAAAATCGATGCGGCGGCCAAAATCGATGCGCGCGAGGACGAGAAACTGGTTTCTTTTTTTACTTGGCCTAATGGCAGGGCCCTCTGGTAAAGCAGTGGCAACACTGAAGAGGCTACCCTGGATAAAGAAGACATTATTATCATACTATTGTACTGAGTTTGCGTATATACCACATGTAAAATGTTTATGATAAAATGATACAACCCGTGGATCTCCTCTGTATAAGTGATATGCATGCACAGTTAGGTTCAGGTAAAGCGTGTTTGATAGCCTCTGCATGACAATTGATTGGTGCATAATGAGTCTGGTCGTAATAACTCGGTAAAGGCTATCGCACAAGTGACCGTTCTTCTCAGATTTTACCTTTTTATGGGTTATCTAGCTAATGTCATCGATAATCGAACGATTATAGGCATGGGAATAAGGTTGTTGGTTCCGCTGTAGACCCTGCAAGCCGCCTGTAATCGATCGGCTGTGACAGATGGGGTGTCGAAAAGAGTAGTACCATAAATCTTGATGTTATAAATACGTGATTTTTTCATCCTTGTGATCAATCTCTTGTTCTTTAAAGTTGTGTTGCTAACAGCTATTTCTTTCCTTGGATACTGTTCGATGGTCCGCAGTTTGTTATCTTCCAACCACGTTCCGACAGTGAAGGACTTTTCGCAAAGCGCTGTGAGTTTTAATTTCTGAATAAACTTGAATCTTCAGCATGTTCAAGTGTAGAATAATCAATATCTTCCAAACAACTGACCCTGTATTCAACGAGGAAATAAAGCACAGCTTGTGGTACATCTGGGAGGAATGAATATCATTTGGGGTAATTCAAGACGCTGTGAACATCATGCATCGATAGATATTGGCAAATAGACGGGATTTGTTTTTAATTTAACCTATACCACATACAATTAAAAAAAAATAACCTATACCAAACGTGTACACTGTCCTGATGATAACAACAACAATACTACTATTACTGCTACTAGTAATTCTACTACTAATAATTACGATGATAATGAAAATAATAGCGATAATAACATCAATAATAGTCATGATAATAGATATGATCAAAATTATGATAACAGTAAGAAGTGTTATGATCATGATTATTTCATTATTATTAACGTTATCATCATTGTCATTACCTAAATTGTAACCAGTGTTAGCATCATCATTTTATTCACAATAATAGTCTAGCATCCATAAGCTTTGTATGCCTGGGTATCATTTTGGTGCGTACGTCTCTCTATTTCTCATTTCTATTCCTGAAACATAGTACACTGTATGTTTGATTCAGATGATCGACAACGAGTGATCGAGTTTTAAATGAAGCAGAACGCATTTCTGCTCAGCTGTATTCGTAGTGTATCTGTATTGTCTACACTGATTTAGAAAATGTGGGGGAAAGTTGATTTTGTCTGCTATATAATTATCATAAGTGAAAGATATCATGGCGACACACGCACTATACAGGTCTTGACTGGGTAATATAAAGGCTCAGAATAGATCAGAAATTTTCGACGAGTGCTTTTTCCCCAGTGCCCTATTAGCAGTAAATTGAGGATGGTCTCTGTATATATAGTACAGGCATTTGTCATATCATTCTGTACATACAAAATACTGTCATTTGGCAAATGTAATTATATTATGTCTCATTTATCATATGCATGTATCAAATGTCATGCTGTTAGTTTGATAGCTTTTCGGACCCTATCATTCTGTATACGAAATACTGACATTGGCAAATGCAATCACACACACACAGAGAGAGAGAGAGAGAGAGAGAGAGAGAGGTATATATATATATATATATATATATATATTTATATATAAACATATATGTATCTAATATATATATATATATATATAATATTTCCATTTATCATATTTCAAGAGCCTATTCCATTATTTTTTTTTTAAGAGGTAAACATGTCTGAAAATAAATCATACAGAGGAGAAAAGAAAGCTCATCATGGCCAGATGTTATTTTTCCATTCGCAAGACAGAATTGACAAATCACTCGAAGTATTTGCGCCTGGATAAATTTGATCACGTCACCTGATGACGCCAAGGCAAAACTTGCAATTCGAGAAATGATAAGTCTATGAGTTTTCAGCCAATACTTGCATAGATCACGATTTTCCCTTTATATTTGAATTTTCCTCTCTTGTATTATGGCTATGCACCTTCTGTATAATTCATTTGTTTGTTTATGTCTTTCTGTCCTAATAATTATGATAAGGTGATATATAATCTACACTTCTTGAAGTACGTTAACGTAGTGACGCAGTGTGTAAATATGCAAATATAGCATGAATATACCTTTTTTTTTTAATCCGTTATACTTTGCGTTCTTTCACTGTGGTTACTACACAAAAGCAAATTGTTTGTTATGTCAGCGTATGTGTAATGAGAGATAATCTAGTGAATGTAAGCAGGCTCAACTTGGATGGTTCCTCAACATATCACTGTTAATAACGATACCCCCCCCCCCCCCCCCCTTGACCTCAAGTCAGAATATCATCCATTCCCCTGGTTGTAAGTGGCGGTATGAAAGAGAGACTCACCCATTGTTGCTTTGTCTGGTCAAACCCGGGGACGCTTGATACAACACTTGAACTCGCCTTAAGAAGCAGTATCCCCATGAGACTAGGGAAAAGACGAGCTTTTTATTATTTTTCAAGGGGTTGAGGTTGGGTTAGGGTAATGGTATGCTGTTACTGATCAAGGTGCAGTTTGGTCCTTCATATCAACAAACACTGCAGCTGGGCATAATCTTGTATTCTGGTGAGTGAGTCTTGTGCTTTTGTTGGAGTGGATAATGTTTGTATGATACACACGCGCAAGGGCACGAATTGGACACGCGCCTATACACACAGCTATATAGGGCTTACAAGAAAATACATGTATATGAAAATATTCTTTAAAAATGATACGGGAATACTTCATATTATTTCGTAACATAATGATGAGATCTGCGAATGATGCGAATGAAAACAAATCATAACAAATATAACAAAAGAGAATATCAAGCTAGCTTAGGTACGTGCAATGTATTTACGTTTTCATATCCTAACATCAATCAGTGCTATCAAAATAGATAGTACGTCGACCCCAATACACGATAACTGACATTTTTAATGTAGTTTCGGGAATCAAAATAAAATGTGAACATTAATTGGGTCTTATTGACAATCACTGCTTTAAAGGAATACAGTGTGACGTACTAGTATACATCTTGTGCACGTTAGACTTTGATGATACCATCTTCATGAGTATGATTATGCCAAATTGTTTGATTATATTAAATCACCGAATCTTGCCGTGTTTCACAAGGATCTATATAAAGTGATAAGATTTTTTTATGCTCGTTTTGCCCTGTTGTGTGTTCCGTGTATGTGACATTCAGTAAGCACTTAAAGGGGGAAAACAAAAATATTATACCATTTGAAATGATTCCAGCACACTTGCAATATTACATAGACACTTGCAACATAAAGAGACAAAATTATAGTCCTTTGATATTTGAACACTACGTAACATCACGTAAAATGTGCGCATTTAATGGCCTATTTCGATTATAATCGTCGAAGTGATAACACGTTACTGTGTTTATATAACTCTGCAGTAACCTCAAGCGGAGATACTTCACTGACGCAAACGTAAAAATTATGGGTAACTAGTACAACAATCACGTACATAGTATGCAACCACGTGCAAAGAATGATTAAAATATTGACGACGGACGTATGTTTGTCGAATATGTTGTGAATATGTCTACTTGAAGTAACTGGTTATGAAGTCCTACGTACATGCGTTATATGCACGTATAGGGTATTACTCCATTAATGAATCATATATTTCTGCATTATAATGTGGTTGTACTTGTGGATATTGAATAGACATGCAGTCACCACTGTGAACAACTGTATGTGTAGGAGGGATCAGGGCGCTCGTATATGTCTTACCTACTTAGAATTGAAATTTAACAATCTGGTGCACACTTTTGGTGGAAAATCCATGCCAAAAAAAAAAAAAGAGTATGAAAATTGGACGTTTAAAACATATGAAAATAAGTTTAGAAAAAATAAGTTGCAACACCACGAAATGATAATGGTAATAGTAGTATAGTAGCAGTGGTAGTAGTAGAAACAGCAATAGTAATAGTAATAGTATAACAGTAATAGTAATAGTAATAGTAATGGTAATGGTAATGGTAATAGTAATAGTAATAGTTATAGTAATAGTAATAGTAATAGTAATAGTAATAGCAATAGTTATAGTAATAGTAATAGTGATAGTGATAGTAAGAGTAAGAGTAAGAGTAATAGTAATAGGAATAGTTATATTAATAGTTATATTAATAGTGATAGTAATATAGTAACAGTAATAGTAGCAGTAGTAGTAGTAGCAGTAGTAGTAGAAGCAGTAGTAGTAGTAGCAATAGTATATTAGTAGTAGTAGTAGTAGTATATTAGTAGTAATAGTAATAATAATAATAGCAATATACTACTGTAGTTGTAATAATAATAATAATAATGATTATGATAATGTTATTTTCAATTTAAAAAGCGCCGAACATACTGTGATAGGACATATGGGCCGTTCTCCACAAAAGGGCACCAACAGGGTTGGACAAACTATGAAATTTTGACTTTAAAAAAGTCGTGAAACTCATTTGAATTCAGAAACTTTAATACTTTGAAAACACATAACAACCAACGGGTGATTTTTGACACCAACACATTTTTCAAGAAATAGCATTGAACTTGAACACATTTTTTCATAGTTTTTACCACCCGTCAGATACGTTACCATTAGGCCTTAGACAAGAAAATGGCTGTGGATGTATCATCTGTGGACCATCAATGTAAATATCTATTTCAATGCAAACGTAACTAATATGCGCACATGATTAAAAAGTAATTCTTGAACTTTGATCGGTCCAGATGTAAAAACACGATTGACGTTTGAAGCCTGTAAGTCAAAATCAGCTTAAAAATATATATATTTTTTCGTAGAAAATACACAACCATAAATTGCAATTAATATCTCTAATACACTTTGATCTTATATTACTTTGAAACAGTAATAAAAATCATACATATGTACTGAAATTATCAAAGAAAGCTAATTTCAAGGAAACTTTACAGCAGATTTTATACATTTTGAATCACAAGGAAAGAGAAAAATGGTAACGTATCTTACATACTTCTTCCACAAAATTTCGTTACTGTGATTTCCATCTCAAGATGACGATAAACTCAATCTTGCATTATATCTTAGACCCAAATGAATTATCAACCTTGAACATTCATATTTATAACCCTAGTTAATAGTCTTAACACTGCTCAGTAATACAAAGTCATATATTCATCATCATCAATAGCATTATGTGCATGCATTAAACAAAATCAACGCAATAACATAATCATGTTCTGTTTGAAATGTATGACTAAGATTTGATTTAAAATGTATAATAGTCCATTCCCTTCTATTAACTCATTGATTAGATATCTGACATTATTAAGGGGGACGAATATCATCAAATTCATACCTATACGAGTGCAAAGAAGATATATACGGTAATGTCGATATTGTAACGTTTCTGACAGACATCACTATACCATACGAAATTTTGTTACTGTGACTTATAAAGTAACATGATGATAAACTCACCCTTGCATATTGTTTTACATCAAAATGTTATAGCCACCTAGAACATAATTATAACCCCGGATAATCTATTTGACATAGTTCTGTTAGTAAAATTATTAATTGACAACATATACACAAACAAAGTTATCTCGAAACGTAATTATAATTCTGTTTCAAATATAATGACAGAAACTTTTGATTTCTAATGGACAATGTACGGCCTATTATGTAGCTCTGTCCCTCTGTTAACTCATGATTAGATATGCAACATCATTCATTTTGGAACAACATGATGAAATTGATTAGCTCCGAGTGTACAGACAAATATATAACTTCTAACATATAAAGGTAACGTATTTGACTGCTGACAGTTTAATCTTACAAATACAATGTTATTTCACTTGGGCTACATGTGTTTCGGCTCTGCTCCTAACAAAAAGACCCAAAAGAACTTTCTAAAATAGTATAAAAGATTTCATTCCCAGCAAGTAGTCATGTTACATATAGGTGTCAGAAGCTTTGTATAATGTATTAATGTATTTCCACATGTCCTGTCATGAAATTTGTTTTAAAAAGAAGCCATGGAGCAATACTTTAGGTAATGGTGGTAATAACGTAACCGACAGAACTCTCAAGTAAGACTTCTTTGCATTAACACATCTGATTCATCATCCACTCAAATATTTTGGTATATTTATTAAAGCTTACACTATATTGACGTATTCCACATTTTCATATTTTTGTACATTCATAGAGAGCCAAGACAAAACAACTAGATTAAGGAATGGAAAATATTCTCCTTCCACGTACATCAGTTGACAATTAACATTACGTTGCCCCTATACAATAATGTGGCAAGTATATTTAAGGAAAAATCCGGGTCAGAAATTGATATGATTTAAGAACGAAGAGGAACAAAAAATACATACCGAGTAACAAGTAGAGAAGATAATATATTATATTTCTAAATTTCACATTTTCAGAAAACATTTCTTGACCAGTCTTTATGAATATTCTAATGAGCAAGTCGTTGATGTCATCCGCTCATAATTTGTCATTATATGTTATACATGATATTTTGGAAATTCTTACTTTTTTGCAGAATACAGGCAAAAACCATACGCTTATATCAAGATATGTCAAAACAATCTCTCATACATTCTGGATTAATAGAAGGAAAGCTTTATCCTGTATGATATCTGATATATGACATTTTGAGGATGTCTGAAAATAAAATGTGTAGAAAAATGTGAGGAGATTACGTCATTAATTTGTTCATTTCAAAAAGAAACGTTTTCCAAAAAGAAAAAATGAAATTTAAGCACGTCATTATTTTCCTTTTTCCAGATTGGACATGTCGTGATCAGAAACAGGAACGAGATATTGGATTTGTCTTTTCCGCTCCTTTGCTAGAAACGTGGGGTCACTCTTTTTCTTTCTCTCTCTCTGTAGGCCTTCTGTATACCTCGGCAAGCGTTTTACCCATGTCTTTTTCTTTCTAAAATACACGAGAGACAGACAGAGAGGGAAAATATCAGCATGGGAGTTTTATAATCAATGTACATTGTTTAATAATATATATATATATATATATATATATATATATATATATATATATATATATATATAATATTATATAGTCGTCGTGTACGTAAGAACAGGACATTATCATCCAATAAGATTCGTTACGAGTCGGGTAAGATACGTTACCGTGCCAATGCTGGGTAATATTCTAACGTACATGCGAGCTATCACAACACATGAAACAATATCATGCATACGCAATATGTCTTTAAGCCCTATAACTGTTCCATCAACATTAAATAACTCTTAAATGTGTCATTGTGAGTAGTCAAATAATAGATAAATATTCAAAAATGAAAATTCTTACCAACCACGTAGCTGGGACGAATAACAAACGGCGAGAAGCCTTACATCTCCCTCAGACTCTCCGTACTAAATGTAATGCAACATATCACGCTTAAAGTGGCCGGCGTGCTTTGAAGAGCGGAGAACCATTTACAAAATTAAAGAATGAGCGCAAAGAGCGCTGCGCCTAGTTGATGCACTTTTCACAGATATATTTATATTTACATATCTGTGACTTTATGCGGTAACGTATATGACGGTAACGTATTTGACGGTAACGTATTTGACGGCCTTAATGGTCAACCTTATGTTTTCACGAAATAACAACCTTTTCTTTCATAACTCTTCTGTATGAATACAAGCAATGTATGGTGCTTTAAAGAAAAATGCATTATAACTTTGTCAACAAAGTATTTTTTCTGTAATAGAGCAAAGTTTCAGTAACGTATCTTATTTTCGTTTATCGTAACATACACAATTTCAAACTATGTGTCTGAATATATTTATTATTATAGAGTTTCAGAATACACTGTTTGTATTTATATAATCTTGAAATGGACTTCATTCACTACACCGAAATACATACCACTGCTTTATTGTCTTCATATTTTTTAGGGCGTCATACAAAAAGTAACGTATCTTACGGAGATTTGGAGACACCTTCGCTAAGATCGCAGAAAAAAATATACCAATCTTTTTTCGCTAAGCATTATGCTTTTTAATTTAGGCACCGAAGGCACTAAAAATTAGTGAGCAAAACATAAAGTTCTGATATTACAGTAAAGAGCGGGAGCGTGAAATATAATCACAGAGTTCGCTGGAGACATGGGTAAAATCAACATATACATATGTCATGCTGTCGAATATAATTTTTTCATGAGGTGCTGTGACCTGAATTGATTCTAATTTTACTCATTATATTCTCTAGTATAAATAAAAGTAAAAAAATGGTTTCCTGATGAAAAAAATCGTGCTTTATGGCCAAGAGAAGGGTGGAGACACAAAAATGCCCTTTGGCGCCACTTTTCGGAGAATGGCCCATATAGGGCCTATATGCATAATACATTCTTCTGCAAGAGCTCCAGATCTTTGTTTACCCCTCGAATTGCTGTAGTTATTGCGTGATTTTTTTTTCATTTACCTGTCCCATGCCCCCCCCCCCCTCCTACGGCCATTGGGTATGTGTGTATGTGAATGTATGCACGTTTGTGTTTGGGCGTTTTGCCATGTATACCTTATCATTACATACTGTGTGCTTATGGAAAGAATGTTGCGCTTTGAGCGTGACATCATATTGGCTGCCAAATACACCGTTGAGACCATTGTTTACCACTGTTTACCATTATTTACTGTTTACCGTTTACCATTGGGAGCAGTGATTAAAAAAAAAAATGATTTATCACATCCGATGCATAATTATATGTGCAAGTCAGTTGTGTCAAAAAAAAATCCTACCATGCAAAATTTTCGGAATAAAGCCTCAATAGGGAGAAATCATTGTTTTTTCTCACTACACCATAACTGCAGACGGTTTATTCCAGAAATGATCTTTTAACTATTGTTCACATTATATTTAACAATACTTAACATTGATTATACTGATTAAAATTTTTACATTGGTTGTTTCTATCCCTATCTCACATTTTAGAACCATTTTTAAGCACTAAAGCTGGGGTTTTGTTTCATCTGCAAATGGTAAATAATGCCTTTGAAGGAAACCAGAACCCAAAGAGCAATGTGGATTGAGTGAAAGCAGCAACATTAGTAGAACACATCAGTGAAAGTATGAGGAAAATCGGACAATCGATGCAAAAGTTATCAATCTTTAAAGTTTTGGTGTTGGAACCACTTGATAAGGAGGATACTAGAGTTCATGACGTCATGTGTGGACAACAATATAAAGAAAATATGAAGAGAATTCCACAAAAAGGTAATTTTTCATGAAAACTACACATTCCATTAACTTAGATACTGACATAATTATGTTAATGGTAATAATTAGATTCCCCCTGATTTCTGGAAGCGGTTAGTGAAGTGCTCTTTCATTAACTTTTGTATTGATTATCCGATTTTCCTCAAACTTTCACTGATGTGCTCTACTAATGTTCCTGCTTTCACTCAATCCACATTTCTCTTTGGGTTTGGGTTTCCTTTAACCAAAGATGATAGAGCGCGCGGTGCGGCGCTCTCATCTTTGGTTTTAACTGTGTGCCTCGGGGCAGACTGTGTTCGTGGTATGATTGTCTTACGTCAAGTCCAATGCTGAGTGTGAACATGGCCCCTGTGTTTGTTTGACTCCAACCCACGTGGCCCGGCCCTGACCATGCCTACTCGATCAAACGTGAAGGAAAGCCTTCAGATAACGTGTGGATGACTCTGGTGTATCGATCAATCATGGGGAAAGTTCACCAGTGAAAGAAAGCGCGAATTGGGATAGAGAAAGTTTACATTTCTGTTAGAGTTTGATGTGATATAAATGTGGGCATGCATGTGTGTGTGTGTGAGTTTTCTTGTGAGTGAATAGACAGTCACATTGTTGTCGGCTGACTTGTGCTTGCAAAAGCAATTACATGGATGCCATTTCTGTATTAGCTTGAGCACACATATACAAAAGAAATTAAGAACGCCAACACGATAAGAAAAGACAAACAGAAAAACACACGAAGCAAGGCATTCTAGTCTAACACCACATTGTCTTGTGACAAACAACTTTGCCAGTCCATTGCTTTGGTTTCCTGTATGGAATGGATTCTCTTCCAAAAGAGACGAGTCAGAATTTATTATTGTCAAATTTCATGGCATAGTGGGCTCGTAAATACTACTGCGATTCCACTACATACCTCGATCAGATTGCGCGCGCGCGTGTGTGTGTGTGTGTGTGTGTGTGTGTGTGTATGTGTGTGCCTGTTTGTGTGTATGGGGGAGAGGCTGAGCACATGTTCACTGTTTGGTCAGGGATGTGTACGCATGGGATGGGGAATATGATGATGATACGTTTTTTTTTAAAGGATAGTTATAAATTGTACGAAAGAAATTGAAAGGATAATTAGAAGAGATGAATATTTGCTTTGGTTGGGAGGGGAAGGGCTGGTTGGGTTTTCATTAATGATTCCATTCTAGATCTGTATAATGTATTTTTTTTTTTTTGGGGGGGGGGGTTATTTTATGTATAATGCTCTTGCAAATGAGACTGGGTTATATGATTCAATATATTCAAAGGATATGATAAAGTTACGTTTGGTATATGTCAATATTTTCTCATGAAGAAATTATCAGTGGGATCGATTCATAATCGAGCTATTTATGTTAGAGAGAGATTATTTGCAATACAAATTGAAAAATGGATTTGTTTCGTGTCTTGAATTGTATTTATATTGTTTTTGTTCATGTTACACTCAGAATGGGTTAATTTATGATTTGGATGAAATCAATAAAATAATATCAAGGGAAAAATGGGGGGGGGGAGGCGGACATTGCTCTGTAGGGTGTGTAAGAGGGCGCTGTTCTCATTACGCTTGTCATCAGCGGTGATCACATACAAAAAAAAAACAATCAAAAACCTTTGTGACGAGCACTTTAAATTTGTCTCTATGTATTATCTCTCCATTCATCTATTTTCATATAATTAATCGAAACTACAACAGCACGTACCGTTCTTGCCAAATGCAAATAAAGGAAGAATAGTGCTGTATGCCACTCATTTGAACTCTTATAAGTTTGTGTGCAGATTCAAAAATAATGTTTAGTCCTTATGAGTCTTGGGAAAGCTCCACTTTATCACATTATTTATGTGCTCTTTGAAATCAAACAAACTCACTTTTTTTTTGCAGGTCGTATCATATTGTTCTTTACTCCTTTGTACTCTTAATTACTGTGAACATTTTATTCATCGTATTTGTGCTCCTGCAGAGTATCTAGCTGTATTCTGTATGCCATTTTAAATGTATCCTCCTTTGAGATATGGAAAAAGGAATGAAATGACAATAAGATAAATCAGCGTAGAATAACTAAAGGAAATGCAAAGATATGAATATTTGTTAAGCCAATTTAGCACAGAGTTCGACAGAGAGCAAAACACATCGTCGAATATGCCACTGAAATTTTGCCTCTCAAAAATCTCCACACGGAGAAGTCACTGGGATGTGTATCAACCATCATCCCATCAGGCTAACTGAGAAAGCAGGGGAGATGGCTATGACGGGATATCCACATTTTCTGACGCGGATAGAAAGAGGCCAGCTTGACTTGATTTATTACCAGGCACGTTGATTTGCACTCAGCCCATCTGGGGCTCGTGGCAGCCGAAGAGCCCGGGTCTCTCCGTCTATGTTCTGACAGAGCAAGTTCGTTCCGTGAAAGTTACTTTGCGTTTTTTTTTTTTTTTTTTGTTTTATTCATTTGTCAGGAGCGGCAGAGAAGTATTGGACACGAAGAAAGATAACATAAGTGTTGGTTCTATCTGGGGTGATAAATATTCACAACAACGCCCCGCTACCAGCGGTAGTCATTTAATAGCTGTGAAATGATATTTTATACCGGACATGTTTTAGAGGTATTATGATGAGCTGCCATTAAAAAAAAATGGCAGAGCTAATTTTAGGCTTGTTAAACCTATATAATGCCTTATACACGCAGATATGAAACAACAAAGCACCACTTGCAGCCAGCATCACTGGCACATGCTATTCAATTCAATTTCCTCTCACCTCCCTGTTTCCATTAAGGCAGGAATACATGATACAATGTGGTTAGTACATGTGTCAATGCGACTTTCATCCAGTTGGCAAGGACAGATCGTTGAACACAATATAAATATTATGCACGAATGGTTTTATAGCGAAAAAGGAACAATGCACACTTTGCCATTGTAACAAAATAGAAGAAGTAATCATAACGATGGAAAAGAGTGTTCTGCTAAAAAGCCAAACTTGTAGGACGCGGTGAACACTCAAAAGAAAACAATGACACCAATAAAAATAGCGTATTTATGTAATATTCATCTTTGCACTATTGTATATATTGGATCATTGATATTTAATGATGCTGATAATGTCAGCATATCATTATTTGCAATCATGGATAAATTATTACCGCCTTCCATTCCTTTGACGTTTCGAATGGATGCACAAACAATTATCTCCTGGATGCGCCTTTCATTTTCTTTATTGTTCTGATTTCCTCTGTTAAGTGTTTCGACCATGTGAGCGTTGTTTTGTAGCTGGTTGATAATCCGCCGTGGTTTTTCCACAGTGGTCACGAATCATTGGGCGCACAAACGCTCCTCTGAATCGGATACTAGCGGGTTACTGTTGTATGTGTGTGTGTGTGTGTGTGTGTGTGTGTGTGGCGCGTAGAGATTGTAGCGTCATAAAAGGAACTCACCAGTTGAATTGATGCGGCGAAATGAACGCAAAATGGCGTCGAACATCGAAGGGGCAACCAGCGAGAGCCGAAATTTCGAGACGGTTATAGGCCAGTAGGGTCGACGGGAAAGGGGAAAGTTAGTATGAAGTACGCGTCAAGCAGGAAGGACATGAAAAGGGCTTGTGGTTGGGAAGAGAAAGAGAAGGAGGAGGGGCATAGAAAAATGGATGAAAAAAAAGGTAGGGACATCGGAATAGGGTGTGGAAGGAAAGAGAGGAAGAAAATGGATTCGGAAAGAGAAAGATGATAGGAAAGGTTAATGTGGTAAATAAGAGAAGGGGAATGGACTGGATATTTGGGACGGAGATGGGGTTTAAGAAAAACAGCAGAGCAGCGGGAAATATCATTTGGTCGGGGAAAAAAGATGAGAGTGTGGGATAGAGTAAAGAACGAAACCAGAGAGTTCAGAGGAATACATAGTAGTAGTAGTAGTAGTAGTAGTAGTAGTAGTAGTAGTAGTAGTAGTAGTAGTAGTAGTGTGTGTGTGTGTGTGTGTGTGTACGTTGAATGTTTGTATTCGTTTCATTGTGAAAACGATGGTGACATCAAACGGAATTCCAATGAGAATATCATTAAAAAAAGTACGTGTATGTGTGTGTGTACATTTTTGTTTTCGAAACTCAAGTTACGTGTCGATTCATTTTAAAGAACATTGACTATAGGCCTTACAGTGTTTATATTATGTACTACACAGGAGAAACAAATATAAGCATATTACTATATGCTGTTTTCATGCTTCAACAATCAAGTGTTATATACCATAGTCACTGAGAGCCCAAAACTGAATACCAGAAAACTCCAGTAATTTGATTAAAGATTAGTCCATACCGACAGTGCATGCAATGTCCAAAATAATATCCGATGATCAAATCTGAAAAGTGAGACGAGAGTGGAATATCACAGGAAAAAGGGTTCTACGACCTCTCCTTACCGCCTCTTCAGATCCATCAAATTGGCGGGTAATTACCATCTAGTGCCGATAGGTCACTTCCCCCGTTGCCAAGACAACGAGGCATCACTGGGTTGACCAGTTCGTTGATACAATTACAAAGGTGCATTGTGCCCTTGTGTTTCAGAATTAAAAGATATACATGCCTGATGTACAGTCATGCATTGACATACAGGCATTTGCATGGTCCCTTCATAAGACAGTAAATACACAAGCAAACCAGTCAAAGTAGAGTTACTTGAAAGTTTACTTTTGCTTGAAGTGAATTTTGATTTCGTCTTTTCCTTGCCTTTTTTGTTTTGACTGAAATATCTTTAATTCTAATACGTCGACCTCTGCAAGCGTGGTTATCCTTCTGCTTATTACTTCACAAGCCACAAAACCTTTTTTTTTTTAAAATTCTTTGTCAACCGTGAAGGATGTGGACAGTGTCAGGAGAGCAGACAAACATTGTAACCTCCATGAATAGACCGACAGAATAATACAATCATTGTTATCCATCATAAAAAACAAAAGGTTACTTCCGTGACATTGTGATAGGATTTGCGAGGCTATGTCATGTATGTTTGTGTATGTGTGTGTGTCTATACTTTTGCAAAGCTGATTGTAAACACTAATATCTTATCATGTTGAATGTCACTCAAAATCTTTACTTTTTAGGAGGCAACCATGCACTATATCTCTATTCACTGAGCTGCACGTTCCCAAACACCTCTCATAAACATTCCCTAAACATCTCTAATGAAATGAAATGAAATGAAATCTCCATGGATCCCTCCTGCACTTCCACTTGACTAGTTTTGACCATGAGAACAGTAAACTGTTGTTCTCCGCGCGATTGAGGATGACATTCATCTTGTGCATTTAACAAAAATAACAAAATAGGGTGTTGGTATAAAATACGGGGAGAATGCCTGGTTATACATGCTTGATGCATCTTCTTACACTGTCATTATGTGAGTGGGTTCACTGATCAGTTTTGCAAAATAAATGATTCAGCAAATAAACAATACAGGATTCAGTTTGACAAAATCGTCATCTGCTGTCATCGCTTGTTGAATGCATTGTGTTGTAATTCTCTGAGAGATCGCCAAAATTGCTGAGGTACTTTCGACCCTTTTTATAATGTGTGGCGTTCAAAAGCTGTTGTGGCAGCCAAGTTGCATGCATGATTAGTTGATGTTCCTGGTTTCGTCCATTGTACGGCACCCTAATCTTGTTAGAGAGTGGACAATTGTTTATCTCTATATTAATTGTCACAAGGATGACAAGTACTATAAAGGAATTGAATGTCAACTGTTTGTGTATGGACTCGTTATATTTGGTACTGTAGTACCAATTACATGAATGCCAGGGTCAATAGTTCTGGTTTTGTTTACGCATTCGACGGACACTAATTCAAAACTGAGGAAAAAAAAAAGAATCCTAAATCGTCGGAACACATGCATTCTGTTTCTTTTTTTATAACATATTGTTTTTTTCTCTATAGGTCTATGCAGAAATAAAGCATAGAATACATTGTATTCCTAGCTTACTACATGCCTATGGACAGGTAAATACAATGAAATAGAATACAGTGTTAATATACGAGTTACAAGGACACACGAATACAAACATTTACAAATGAAGATAATAGTTTTACATTAGATGAAACTGTCTCATAGCAAAAATAAACTGATACGATACTGTGTTACCTATACATGTATATCCCACACATCACATCGGTCAAATTTCCCTGATCCTACATGAGTATCCCTGAAGAAGGAAGAAGCAGACAACTGGTAGAGGTCTTATTTCGTCATAATAAAAGAATATAAAAACTTAACTAATTCGGTACTTTCTTTTTCTACCAAGATCCGATGCATGTAACACAAAAGTATACCTCACCGATCGCTCTTGATGGGAGAAGTTCTGCACAAGCTGATATGTTTTTAAGTAGAGAGCCATCATAGCCCCCCGAAATTTACATCGTCCCCAGCCTTCTCCTAGATTCCCCTTCCCATCCTTCATATACTCCCCATCCCAATCTGTGCTTCCCCCTAGCGGGCATTTTTATTGATTACCCCTACTCCGCCGTGGGCTAAAAATGTTGCCTAATGCCAAGATAATCATGTCAATGTACGTACGGTAAGTGGTGAAAAGCGGTTGTTTTTGCCTCCTCGCTTGCTGACTACCGAGGCAGAAGCCCCTCGCGTTCTGATCAGCGAGGGGATCGCTGTTTTCTCAACACGTACAATGCCGTCAAGCCAGTTTTCTCCTCAGTCCCGCCTATAGGCCACGGATGACTGTCATACTAAATGAGATTCAATTCATGTGCGTGAATAAGAAATGAATTAGGAAATCTGCACAGAGGCCTAGCTTACAAACTAAGGAGTTAATATCCCAAGCAGCTGTCTTTATAGTTTAGTTTGTTCTACTGTGTGTAGCATTTCTGTCGGAGTTAAGACTTGAAAGAAATTTTTGTTTCATAATAATGAAAATATTGATAATATGAATATATTGATAATACGAATAGTCAGTTAGAATTGAAATTGTAATGCGTTTTTTATCACTTAAGAACTATTTCATACACAAACAATTTACGTTTCTTTTTCAAATATATGGAATCGCCCATCTCGATTGGTAGATCCCTGCTTTGGATGACTATATGTTTTAATCTTACTTTGTTTTTCTCTTTCCCTTTTTATGTATTTTCTTTTTCAGAGAATCGTTGACGCGGCGGAAAACGGCTTCTTACTACACGAATACGATAATCAGACTGATGTAAGTGTAATCCAACTTCTTACATTGAACTTGTACGTTTAGCTATAACCGTATACAGAGGACTTTCGTTTCCAGCTAATGCCCTCCAACGACTGTATATACATAGGGCTAAATGGATCTCATGCTCTCTTTCACTCCTGTGCATTTCAATGTTGGCTGTAAGACACGAGAAAAGCCTTGCCACACGGCGCCTTCTTGGTATTCTCTCCGTTACAAAATAAATGTCATGAGAGGAATACGAAGGAAGGAACGAGGAATAAATTGCCTAATAGCATCCGTTTTCTTTCCCTCGAGTTCCTCGCTCGCGTTTTTTTTTTTTTTTTTTTTGTCCTCTCCAACCCCGAGTTAATACTAAATTCGATACTTAGGGCCTACAAAAACGGAAAGAGGAAAACTGAAAGCCAACATGTGCACAAAAGCGGGTTATCGGGAATCAGAGGCGAGGTATTGTGAGCACTGGATCTAGGAACGTGCGTGTTGTGTTATCAGCACTGGAATAGGGAGAAAAAAAATGAACAAATATTTTCCCTGATGCTTCCTCGAATTTCACATTTGCTGCTGATTGCTTTCGATGCTGTTTTTCTCCTAATGTCCATCGTAGAACACAAAGGCAAATATATTCATTACGGATTCCTCCCCCCCCCCACTCTCTCTCTCTCTCTTTCTTAGGAATCTCTCAAAAGCTCAACGTCATGGGTAGTATCGAGTATCAATCACTTCATTTCTCTATATTGTACTGTAGCTTTCAAGGGAATCAGATGTACGTCCGTGGGTGTATGATTGTTTGCCCTACGCTGTCATCTCTTCCGAGGAAATGACGATATTTTGTTTCGATGTTGGCGGGTAAAAAAAAATATCTCATTTTGTCGATGCTATAGAAACATGTCTAGCGTGTTGCGAGCTTGAGTAATTTGATTGGATGTCCAAAAAAGTACATCTCGGGATATATCTATCTCTAGAGTTTTATCATGCATCGCAACAGAAGGAAGGGGTTAGGGCATTACGTTTCTTCCAGTGGCCTTTAGTTTGATCAAGATGCAGGAGGTTTTCAACGCGGTTTCGGGAAAACGAAAGTATGAGACAGCATTCAGGGAATTTTTCCTTTAATTCGCTCCTGGATTTTGCCTCATCTCGAGCCCTCCCTTTGCTTGTAATTGAGTTCTTTGTTTTTAGGAAGGCCGGAGTTTATGGCACCATGAAGGACCTCTTTGATGACATAGAAGATGAGGATGTCTTGCCTGCAAGCCATATGGCGAACAACTTTTATTGCCCCAGTGCGTGAATACATAATGTAAAAAGTTAATAGAAAAATTCCCTCTGGCAAAATGAACTTGATTTAAATGGGAAAAACAGTCCGTATCAGTGACTGACCTGAAGATTTGATAAACAAAATCTGAAAACCCCATGCACGCGGTATGAAGTTTCCTTTCCTGGATTTATTAGTGTAGAAGCATTACGACAATCTTGAGACTCGCCATAAATGTACAAGGTGATTATAAAGGGACTGAGATTTATCTTCGTGGTAAATTTGCTGCAGTTCTGAAAGTTTCATCGTTATCAGCACATGTGAAATGAAAGAACATATTCCTATCTTTCATGTGACTTTTAACTCGTACAGTCTAGAGGTGTCTACGTGACGCCGTGCTACGGCAGGTTAACGATAGATTGGTGGCAATAAGAACGCACGCGTGTAAATCATTCTCCCCTTTTCCCTGTTCTCTTCAGTCTCCTGTTATTCCTTCCACGCTTATCTTCTTTTCTTCCTTTTTTTTTCCTCACAAGAGAGCTTTTTGTTTTTCTTTTCTGTTTAAGGCAATTTGCCTGTGGTATATAGTCTTGTTAGTTCAGCAATTACAGGTTACGTTTTGTTTATGAGGAGACTGTAAACTATACAAGCTCTGCATTATAGTACTCTCCATCATTTCCGACCAATTTTTATGAGGTATTTTGTCTGAAAGTCACGTGATTTATTGTATTTCAGTTCACCGTGTTTTTTCTTCTTGACTGTTGTAATTGATTTGTTACTTGTTACTTGTTGCAGTAATCCCATTCGCAGCTCGAAGGAAGCTATACCGGGATGCAAATCATGTCATTTGTGATAATGTGAATTCAAAAGTCTGTTTGCAGCTGAGTTTTTATTGGAAATGAAATGAAGCCACTGCAGAAACTACTGCAGAGAAGGAAAGCATTATTGGAAGATGGGTGTGGTCAAACTGCTCTATATTGCAGCGGAGCTTTGTAACCTGGTCGCAAATATCAGCGTCAACAGATTTGTGATGGCGGCCGTGTATGTTATACGTCCGCCCAATGTTCCCAGAACTATAGTGTGCATATAGCTTTTCAAACGATGATCAACTCACTTTCAGAGATCAATGTCACCATCCTTTAAGCTGACTGCAATAAATAAAATAAAATTGAGCAAACATAACGGTCAAAGTTTGCCTCAGACCTTATCACTGCCAACACACTGACAGAAATATTTGTCAAAACACTCTTACGCAACTTTTCAATATTATGTTGCAGACCTCATGTGAGTCTTTGTTTTTAATTCCCTTCCAGTAAATAAACTGACCACAGAAAGAAGTGCATGCGAATGGGAACATGTGAAATAATTAAATCATAATCCTGCTTATTACATACCATAGATATTATAATGAGCGGTATCACCATTTTTATGAAGAATGCCACAATCTCATCGCTTTCTTATTTCTAATCTTACTGAAACTTGTGCCATTCTGTTCGCTGATTTTACCCTGTTACAGTCAACAAGGAAATGAAGGGAATCGCTGCAAAAAGGAGAGCCTTTGCAAAATCCTAACTAAGGTTGAATTCTCCAATTCATGTAATGTGTATGGTTGTGAATCAGGGTACGTTATCATAATAGCATGGGTTGTAGCTCTACGGTAAAAGCGTTACTGTGGAATTCTGTTTCCCTGCGTTGCCGGTGCAATTTAAGCACAACAGAGAAACGCCCTATTAGGCTTGCACCAAATAATTGATCCGGTGTAGAGTAATGAGGAGCCATAGCAAAGAAATAGCAAGCAGTCATCCTTATTTGAGGAAATCCGCTTTTCTTTGTTCCAACAAACATCCCTATTCGTGATATATCTGGTAATTTGTCACAAAACTAATCATGTATCAAATTGGTGGATAATTTGCAATGCGCTATCCCCCTTCATTTTTGTTGTTTTGTTTTGTTTTGTTTTGTTTTGTTGGCTTAATTTTGAGTAAGGAGTAAAGGGAAAATCCCTCAATGGTTATAGCTTGTGTTTGCGAGTGCCAAAGCATGGCGCGATACTTCGTTGCTGATGACGGAAACAGGTATACTGCTCACTCGCCAAGGTGCGCTCGAAATCTCGTCATGATATACGGAACACATCCTCAGAAGACGGCAAGGCTGTACGGCCAATCAAGAGGCGACCTTGAGCGCTGCTCCAGGCTTGTGAATTAGTCTTTTAAAGTCGTACTTTGTAGGTCATCACTGATTGAAGACTTGCGCAGACTGCTGAGACTATCTAAAGTTGATGGGGATGAATTTCTTTTTTTCCTTCCCGAGGTGCAAATGAAATGCCTTCGATGTCAAATATCAGGCTGCGTACTCACTTAAATGTCAAGATTTTGTGCAGTAATCAGTAAAAATGGCGTCAGGGAGGTTGAACATGCACGTAGGCCTATGTGCAGTTGGCTGTGAAGATGATTCGATGACTAAGTGTCATGAGTGAAGGTACATTAACATGACTTACAATCGTTTACATCTACGCTTCGTTGCAAGGCTATATAGTGTGAGGAGAAATCAACACTCGGTTAGTCCTTTGATGTCTCAATGATCAAATGACGTGCCCTGCCCTACTAGTATACCACGGAGCTGTAGCTCCATGCTGGGTGTACCTTGGAGCTGTTATACCCATACCGGGCACTGTATGTGTATGATTGTAATACAAATACTCATATGTATGTGTGTATAGGGGTGATACTCTCTTTTTGTAATAAATAGCGGAGTATATCATGAAGAGAGGGAGGGGGGGGGGGAGATTTTCAAAGGGAATATGCTCGCCCTGCTCAATTCAAGGTCATATTTCACGTTTCTGCGTCATCGACTTGCATGAATAGCAGTAGATAACAGCCGCTGACCTCTGCTCTTAACCACCATACCAGTGTGCATGACTTTCATTTGTAAGGTAAGGAAGAAACGTGTCAATGTATTTACCTGTCGCGTTATTTTTCTGTTACATGACGTCTTTATAACCATTGGTAAACGTTCCAACAGTAAACAGTGTTTGAACTTGGTTGTACTGTCTTTTTCTTGTTGACTTCTTTTAGATGTTTACTCGTCGTTGGGTGAAGGAAAGAAAGAACATGATATTATTAATCAAACACAAGTGAACACAAGTGAAGTTGTTCTTTTTTCGACATGAAATCTTTAATGAAAGAATGACTGACATAGTCAACGTTTACCTTCTATTTTCAGTACACCTACTATAATGCGGTGCTCGTAAATTCAAATAGCAGCGATGCGACATCGTCCGACGAGAATCCCGAAGATGCCCTCCGCAAGCAGCTCGACGTGACTCCAGATAGCCACTTTGATGATATCCCGATCAACATCACGATCTCGACTGTACAAGTTCCGACAAATGTCTTTAATCAAGGTTAGTCAATGGCGCAGCTTAGTCAGCATTCAAACTCATTGCTGATATTCTAACAGGCGCAGCTTTCTCCATTAACCCTCTCACTACCGTTAGCAAATTTACTGCACTAAACGTCAAGGAACTAGTCGGGAAAGGATTAAACACAACGACTGAAATTCACAGAGGTAGTATGAGTCTGTAGTTCATCTAAAGCTTTGTTTAAATCTGTGGAATAGATTCAAACCTTAGATTTGATTTAAGCTATTTTTTGTGAATCATTAATTAATCACTGTTTTAAAGATCTGTTCAGAGCATGTGAATTCCCAAATTTGTCATCACCTCCAACAGCCGTAGAACCTTGAAATTCCAACATTCACGTAACTAAAAAATTAATGCCAAAATGGTTATTACGTATTCGTCGACGTCATCATCATCATGATCATCATCATCACGACTGTTCGCTGTTTGTCGTGTCCACATCTCCTGTTTGTCATTGCCGCACTGTTCCCAGTCACGTAATCAAGAGCTTAACATGATCAAAGCTCTGCATGCTTCTAACGGTCTTCCAGGATTCAGAGTTCATTACTGAAATGACAGACCTACTACTTGCTAATCCTCCACGTGTTTGACTACTTGACCCAGATGTGAACATATTAAAGTATCGCTGACCGCATTTTCTCCCTTTCTCCTGCGCCTTAACCGGTAAGATTTTGCCCACCGATGGCGTTTGCCTCTGGCATAATAATCATCTTGATCATCACCCTATATTCGAAGCCAGCTGCATGTAAGATTTCAGTTTGAGATACATATGTGTGATTTCCACAAATATATACATATTATATATATATATATATATATATATATATATATATATATATATATATATATATATATATATATGTGTGTGTGTGTGTGTGTGTGTGTGTGTGTGTGTGTGTGTGTGTGTGTGTAATTAATATACGTAACGCACTTGAATTATGATTGTAAGCATTCTATGGATTAACCGGTACTCATTTTAGTTGGCGAATCAGCAATCGTGGTTTCATATAAGTCTTTATTTGAAGGGGACATTATTTGTCATAACATAGATGTTAATACTTTGAAGGACTAGAATAATTTTCCGTAACTGAAGATAATCGATTCGTTAAAGATCTGCTGTTTGTTGTGTTTTTTTTTTTAACCAGAAGGTCTTAGGTCGCAATCCTGGTTGATGAGACCCATGTTTACCGATAGGTAACAGGTAATCCTGGGGAATTTAGAATGGAAGTTCCATCTAGACAGCTGAAGAGACTACCCTGGTTTATAAGACCATTGCTTATTATTGTCATTGTCGTAGTAACCAATTGTTTGCATATATGACAATGCAAGTTTTCATTACTCAACGTGTATTGTATTGTTTGAATTTGAAAACCACTCAGATGCGATGATGCATTATAGTGTGAGTGTTTCACATTCATGCCCTGACACGACATGTATTATTACAGCTTCCCTAGGAATGCATACGGACGCCAGTGACAGTTTTGTCGTGGCAACTTTTAAATGCATGAGAGATAGATGGCATTTCCGTTCCACCTTCAGCTTGGTTATTTCTGAAATGAGTAAATTGATTAACAAAATGAGAGCAATCTCATCAAATTAGAGATAGACCAAGAAAGATATTGAATCAACAGTTTGTGAGTTCACATTATTAGACCGAGGAGTTTCAAACACAAGCTCCTTGCTTTTGACGAATTAGTGATGTTCTGATCGCACCTACGTCAGAAACAAATTAAAGGGACGACAAAGAGACGGTCTCGGTCTCCTACAATATGCATTCACGTTTTGGTTCCTATGCAACGTATCGTGACTTTCTCCCCAAGCAACTTCATCATTACTGAAGCTTGTAGTGATCCTTTCAGAGCAAAGAGAATTATAACACCAAACTTTTAAAGTTGTTGCATCGTGGTATGGCAACGCAATTCGCTTTATGATATGGGGAGCACAGTCAGCTTCTCCTTGTCACTCCACCTGACTAGGATGGAGTTTGACATGAGATATGAAACAAGACGTTTGAACAGAAATTGAGAACGACAGATGCAATTTCGCAGAAAATGAGAGTGCTTGCATGTGGGGGTCACCTCGGTAATGTAAAATGAAAATGACTGTCAACCAGCAACAATGCCTCTTCAAACCCACTTCACCGCCTTTGAATCGAACGACCTCCCCTCTCCACTTTGATGGCTTAATGGAATAGATTGAGAGTTGGGGAAATATTGTCAGGAGTATCTGAAATTAGAACGCTAATTGGACACGGGGCTCGATAAATCCTTCTTGTTGTTCGCACGGTTGACTCGGGCTTGGCGGAGAAAAAAAAGCAAAGTTTTTTTTAGTTCTTCCCTCCCTTCGTCAGACCCTATGAAGGATGAGTGTGGAGTGGCAAGCAAAGAGACGCGTAAATTTTAGCAGTGGCAGAGGCACTATGTATATACTCTCGAGAGAGATTCGGAAAAGGTTAAGGGGTTCGTTGCATCGAGGGCCTTTCTTACCGCTCGTGATTTGTTTGTCTAATGCTTTAAATCACATTGATTTCTTCTAGACAGCTTAACAATGTTTTTGTATGTTTTCGTTTTGAGTTTTTACCCGTTCTTCTATTCCCTTGGGGATGGAATGCTTTGTGGAAAGTCTCTGTAATGCATGTCAATGATTGGATTTAGGGTGCTTATACCCTATATTACTTAGCCATTTATGTATAATGTGGAATATCTTCAACGAAATGGTATTTCGAGAAAAAAAAATATGCACTCATCCGTGGATACTATAGACATTATACTTATGAAGTGGGATAAAAGAATACAATGTACGCGATTAAATCTTGGTAAGCTCGTGGAACAAGGAGAGCCTGGCACGATCAAAAAGAAATTAAAAAGCACGAGGAAGTAATGGTCAAACTCTTCTATAATTATTATAATATTATGAAGAAACCATATACTGTTAAGACTGGACAACTTATCAATGATGTAATGTGATTGCACGGGCCTCTGTCGAGACGGTTACAGCTCGTTATTCCGAAGGTTCGTTATTCCGAAGGCTCTTCAGTCCGAAGATTCGTTATTCCGAAAGTTCGTTATTCCGAATTCCATTTTCGGATTAACAAATCTTCGGAATAACGAACCTTCGGAATAACGCCACAAATGTTCGGATTAAGGAACCATTTTTCATTTTCGGATTAACGCACCTCTAAGTATAGGAAATTTGTGTGATTCGGATTAACGAACCTTCGGAATAACGAACCTTCGGAATAGCGAACCTTTGGAATAACGAACAGCACCCGTCGAGACACGTTCAGTGATAATGTATGGGCAATCCACAGATGAAGCTATGGACATCAACAGTAGAGAAAGACAGTGCCAATATGGAGTGCATTAGTTGTGTGTCTATCAAACCTAATTGTGAGAACGTGCAGGGAACGTGAAGCGACGTATTTACGAAAGTTGTCCTCTCGTTCAATCAAACCACGGAGCTTTACACTGTGTTTAGAAGCTCCGTGATCAAACTAACTTTCCCTCTATTAAACACTTCAGAACTAATTTGTTTTAGTGCAAAGGATAGAAGAAAGCACAAATGCGTCTGTATAACCGATACACGTGAAATGACTGACGACATAATATCATTATACAGAAACTTCTAGCCACTAAATCAGCTAGATGGTTCACGCCAGTGCCGTATATATACGGCACTGGTTCACGCAAGCAAGGCATACATAAGTATTACAGTGCCCCGTTTTATTAAGCAAGAGTTTTAACTGATTCCAGGACTTACACTCAATTATAAGTTTTGATAAAACGGGGCCCAGAGGTTGGAAAGTACGTGATGTGTAATGCGTTTCCTAACTGAGTAAAAAAGAGAGTATTTGTAGAATCAAGAGATGTTAAAAACAAGCGTGACGTAGATACAATCCTATCGTTTAGTAGGACGGACAGCGACTGAATCTTAATTGCTAACATTCAAAGTGGAACCGACCACTTTAACTCACTCAGCGCTTGCTGAATCACGTACGTGTGCGTTTCGCACTTTAACCCTATTCAGGGACGGGGATTCTGAACAGCATCGAAGCAACAGAGACCCTGAATGAGGTGTACCTCGATAACTACCAGCACGACCCAACGCTGACGTGGCAGTACTTTGGGAGTAAGACTGGTTACTTCAGGGTCTATCCAGGTACGTCACACTTGCATTCCTATCTTGGCAAAGTACGTCAAGAATTCACCAAGGATACAATCAAGTACCGTGCGATAATACGTTGTCAATGTCTTGTCTGACGTATATGTTGCGTATATTCTTGGCTAAGACCAATTCCATTGGTTTCTCATTGGTAGATGCCTAATAATATTTTGTCTTTTATCATATTCAGTCATTGATTTTACTCTTACTCTTACTTCTGATCTACTTGGATGTTTTCATCAATTTACCTATTCATGCATTTATTCAATTATGTTTGAAATGTACCTTTTGTTTGTTGTTGAAGTTGTGAATGATTTATAATCTTCAACACAATCCACTCTCAGAATTCATAATATGATAAATCTTGCTAACGTGTATTTAGCTTCCATGGTGTGATGTGAAGAAGACAGGTCACGACCTTAAAGTTCTACGCTGAAGGCCGTAATGAGATCGGGTGTGGATAAGCAATCCAAACAAGAACTCTGCATGAATTTCATAACCAGTACCTTTCTCATATAATAGCTTATCAATATAGAGCGTTAGCACGTGTTCGTGGTTTGCCCTTTGCATTGTACAATATTGTTTTAAGCAAGAAGGTGAGTATGGGTCCTTGCGCAGAATTCGCGATATGTTTATTCACTGAGCACTGTCACTTCTGAGTGAGTGATTTAGTCCAAAGAGACAAGGCATGGTATATCAGATTCCCATATACGGGACACTCACCCTTTATAGCTCGCCTGACATATTATGATAAACGCACCTGCCGCTGAAAGCGGTATGGCGCTTGGCTGGCGGGCCAGGACGTGTGCTATCTGCATAAGATATGAAAGTATCGGAGATCCGGACACTGGCACTGGGTCGTTTAGAAAAAAAAAGATGCGATCCTTCAAAGGTAGAACGGTGGGAATCACATATATTGTCAAAGCGGAGGTCAAAACAATGCAGGTAAATTGTCATGCATCGATATTCAAGCACTAAGTGTTCATGGTAGTACAGTATGGCGCACAAACATTCAAAGCAATTGAACGCGTTCCTGGGGCAGTCTTCTCGATACAAACAAGCGCCAAATGCCAATCTAGATTTTCATCTCCTGATGTTACTTTGCCCTCCAACTCTCGCTTTCGAAGAAGAGGAAGTGGCTATAGCATGTCTTATTTAGATTCCACACTCTTCGGATATACTATTATTTAACTAAAGGCAATAGCTAGAGCCACCCCATACTCTTGAGTGGATAGATACGACCTTGGCTTGTTGGGTATTATATAGTGTTGTCTTATCTACATACATACTTTATAAAGGTGTCGAGATTGACTTGCGACTGCAAAGTAAACCGTTTCTGGCAATTCATCAAACGACCCCTTTAGTAAACGTTGACTCAGTTTAGGATATGGAGACCTCGGAAAGAAGGCAAGTAAAAAGGAAATACTGCAAACAATAAAGAATAGGCGAGAGAGGGGAGGAGGAAGAAAGCTAAGTTTATATAATCGCAGCCTCACGGCTTATCTAGATTCGTGGTTCCCAAACGGCGGTCGTTCCTAAATTGATGAATAAAACATGTCAGAAGGAATCCGAAGTGGCGGGAGAGAGTGTTTTCATTACGGTTTCTTTTCGCTGCCAGGCCGGGCTAAAAATAGGGGAATTGCAGTGGACAGGGGCGGAAGAAACCGATAACATCTGGGGTGAGTTCGATGTATGGCTTGCTCCGGTTCATTTGAGGCAAAGTCGTAAACATTGGAAGTATCTACAGGCGGAAGCCTTCTTTCAACCCTCGCGTTGATATTAATCATGCCGTCGTTTGTAAATGAAAGATGACTTTGACACTTTTGCTAAATCCAAGCTCATTTCCCCTATTTTGGGTAGAAATTCAAATAGACTGCAGACACTTGTCATTCCATTGCAGCGTTTATACAAAGGTCCTTCAGGAACAATAATACAGACTCTCCGAATCGATACGAAGTGCTAGATAGGAAAAATCAAAGTTGTCATTTCATTTGTAAACTAACTGGAATATTCTAGAATTTTAGCTGCCTTGCGTACGAAAGCTAATATTCAGGAGTTATCAAATAGAATGTTTACTATCTCTACCATACCAATTAGGAAGATGCTGTTGCTACTTTTTTATCGTCCAGCAACAGTCCTATGTAGTGTGTGACATTCCGTTCAGTCTCACAGTGCCTATTTTCTTTAGTAAAACACGTTAGTCCAAACCTTGGTGTGGTTACATTGCGAGGGGGACTGTGGTATAGTGTGGTATAGTGGAGAACGCTCTGGACTCTGATCAACAATAGACTCAGTCTTGAAACCCTGGCACATGCGAACATTTCTGGAGGAGATGTTCACCCCTCTTGGGCCAGGATACCCTGGCAAGGCCGGTATAGGGTTAATGCATCTATTATCAATGAGAGGTCCCTTTGGGATTCCCGTGCTATTTTAAACACTGAAAATGCTACCCTTGTTGAGCAAGGCCTTAATGAGTGTAATCATTAGTGTCTAGGCACCTAACTTGGTAGGTGAATGACTAAAGAAAATCGTTATATCTTTGTGCCGTTGTAGGTTACAAGTGGCCGCTCAATCATCAGAACCTTGATCTGTATGACTGTCGGGTCAGAGGATGGTAAGAATGTCTATATTTTTATTGTTTTTGTACCAGGTATGTGGTTGTTGTTCATCCACAGCTCGACATTAACGGCGGCCCTGTGGCCCAGCTAGGATCACTAAAAAGTTATGTCAGGTACAGGCCACCAAGCTTTCAAAAAGCATGTCGCTTGGTTGGCCGATCGGGCAACTAAGATTCAAAATAGATTGCTATTATAATGTTTCCTTTTGTTTCGTTCCACTTCATTTCTTTTTTTGGGGGGGCCAACAACATTTAAAAATTCAATGATTCTAGTGTTTTGTTTTATGGGTCACCAGAGACAAATTAGTGTCGAGCCCTGGTTTATCATTGTGAATATATTTAGTGTGTCATTTTATCGTTATTGTATGAGGCAAGATGAATCACTCGTATTATCGTTGAATATCAGTCTTACTGAGATCAGATAAACGAATTAAAGGCAAAACTGACATTGTTTATGCAAAGTGACTACTAATCACAAAGTATAATTCTTTTCCAAAGGTTGGAATTGATATCGAATTTGATTTACATTGGTGAGTGACACGCTATCTACATGCGATTTTATCATTTATATGTGTTTCTTTTTTAATATGATAAAGGGTCTCGAACACTTTACTTTTTCAATCTCTTTTTATTTTGTAAGAGATAAATGTGCATGCCCGCTGTTAATCGTCGGTGCCAGAAATGCAGACTTCGAGCGCTTCTGGTCAACTTCAATATTTTGATGAATTGCAACGCAATGGCTTCGCATAGAAGGCAATCAAGGAAACGTTTCAATGCATTGACCATAATACCTAGCGTTCAGTACATCTAGATAAAATGCAACTAGCATAATTGTAATTCACAATATCCGAAAGCTGGCAGTGACGCCACGCAACATACGATCAGGTTTTGCAAATGTTCACGTGCCGGGGAGAATCGTCTCATATTGTATTCCGATCCCACGTTCCAATTCTTCAACACGTACACTGCGGGCATTCGCCGTGCGTGAGTGTGCACAAAATGCACGTGTATGCCCCGGGTGTTGATGTGATTACGTACAACGTTCGTGCATATTCACATGCTTTTCTGGGTCATGGCTCTTCTATTACGTCTTGGGAGTAGCTTCTTCAACTCGTTATGTTGTTGAAGAAAAGAATCCACAAACCTACAGTTTATCTCATATTTTGATCTTCTTGTAACTGAGAATTATTACTGTTTACCGTTTTGAGCAGTGATTAAAAAAAAAAACGTTCATGTTATCACATTTGATGCATATGTGTAGGTCAGTTGTATCACAAAACATCCTACCATGTAAAAAATTCACAGTAAAGCCTTGAATATAAGGAGATATCACCATTTTTCTCAATAAACCATAACTTTAGACGGTTTTTTAGAGAAAAAAATCTTATTCAAACTGTTGTTCACATTTTTTTTTTTGCATTTAACAATACTTAACATTGGTTATACAGAATAAATTTCTTAAATTGCTTTTATTTTACCCCCTAACTCACATTTAAGAACTATTTTTAAGCATTAAAGCTGGATTTTTGTTTCACATGCAAATGGTGAATAATACCTTTAAGCTATTAGACAAGCATGGAAAATGTTTTTAGCAAGTTTGTAATTTTTCATATTTCTCCAATGTGGTAGCAGGGGAATAATCTGCTACCACGTGGGAGAGCAAGAACTTCTTCTTTCACAATTATGAATGACATGACAGCGTTTTGTACAATACTACACTAACTAAAATGTACTATTCATAATTTGCAGATGAAACAAAAACCCAGCTTTCGTGCTTCAAAATAGTTCCAAAGTGTGAGTCACGGATAGACACAACCAAAGCAAAAATGATAATCAGTATAATCAATATTAAGTATTGTTAAATACTTAATATTGATAAAAGTTATGCAAAATGTGAACGATAGTTTTATTCAAATTGTTTCTAGAATAATTCGTCTACTGTTGTGGTTTATTGAGAAAAATATGAATATCTCCTTATGTGTTAGGCTTTATTGTTCATTGTAAAGCATGTTTTGTGATACAACTGACTTAGGGCCCTACACATTATGCACCAAATGTGATAACTCGAACATTTTTTTTAATGTCTGCCTCCAATGGTAAACAGTGGCTTTAACATATTCATGTCTTTTCCATCAAGTTGTAAAAAACTAAACGAACTGAGAATCAAGTGCTCAAACTGCTACTGCAAACACTCACTAAAAAACACACAGATGCACCTGTCCACACGCATGCACACAAACAAGAACAATGGCAAGATACAACACACTCGGACCACTATGAGTAATCGTACAAATCAAGGGACGAGAGTAGGGCTTCTTTGTCTGACCGACCGTGTCTACTCTTTTTCGCCTGTCATTTACACACATACATACCGGTGACATAATGTTTCCCACCTCTTTTCCTGTATCTTAACACTTCATTTATTACTTACACATGAAATATATTAATTTTTTCGATTTTCTCATTTATTCATTCCTTTACACACACACACACACACACACACACACACACACACACGCACACACACACACACACCCACACACATACACACACAAACACACACACACGCACACACACCACTCATGATAAATGTCATCTTAGGGATATAATTTCCAGCTGTAAGCTATAATTTCCATGCACCATTTGCGAATGTCTACCAGTCTGCATCGCGATACCCAATTGTATTGCCCGTTTCCTGTATGGCCTATTCGATCATTAATAGTTGATATTTCATAGCGCCCTCGTGTAAGGGTATCTAGGCGCAAAGCTGTCGTTTCAAGGACGCAGCATTGTAGAGAGTGTCAAACGAATGGTGATTAGCCACAGAGAAACATTTTTAGTGCACTCCTTTCACACATTCAGTTTTAATTTGTCATTTTCCCATCCTGGCGACCGAGTGCGCCAATCAATCATTTGTGAGCTAATAATGGGAAATGCACAGAATGTCACAGTGCAGTGAAGTGTTGTGGTTCTTATGATAATTTTCATTAACTTCGATGCGACGGCGGACTATACTTAATGTTCATGCAGTGTTGCAATTGCTGTTTTTGGCGATGGTTTATTTATTACAATAAACACAAAAATGCAAATACACACACACACTCATATAAATACATACGTACATACATACATACATAATACATTTGTTCACACAAAAAGTACATAAACACATACATCCCTACGCACGAACATACACACGTATGAACACATGTATACTAGTACATCTATACACCCCCTACATCCCCTACATACTATATATATATATATATATATATATATATATATATATATATATATATATATATGTGAACTGCAAATTCAAGCAAAGATCAAAAGAGCACTGCCACTCCTACCTATGTAGTAATTAAGAAAATATAGCACCACGCTCGGTCTCACCTGTAAAACGTAATGCAATAGATCGATATTATGTTAATTCTGTGGTATCAGATGTAGTCAAATCATGAGCATCAAAACATGTACATCATAATGATTATATTGTGTATCTCTCGTGCATTTTCAGAATACAAAAAAAAATGACCTTCAGATTAGTGGTGGAATGTCGTTGAATACATAACGGCAGTGATAGAGGTAAATTAATACAACGTGTATACGTACACACAAACAGACACACACACACACACACATGTAGTTTGTAACTTTATGCCATGAGTACAACTTGAGACGACCTTGTTTAGGCACATGGTAGTTATACGTGCAATGAGCATGTATTGAAGCTGGGACTAGTCTTGAAATTTAAGATCTATCTGTGACTCTTAAATCTATCTATTTAAGAGTCAATCTTAAAATTTAAGAATGACTATAATTATGGTATCCCACTGTTTTCCCTGTTCAATTTCATTAGCCTTTCATCATCCACTTCAAATTGTCATTAATATTTACAGAATAATTCCTTTGTTCATCTTGTATTATCAATGGCTACATGAAAAAAGTCTCCGAAATATTCATTTTCATTAAAAAGTTGAGCAACATTGAAGACACACCATAATTTTTAGTCAATCTTAGATCTTAAGATCGACTTAAATTCTTTGTGAAATAGGCCTCTGGTTCACAGTTTTAAAACAGATAATTATATAGCTAGGTAGGTAGACATAGATAGACAGACAAATAGATATATGATACATAATATAATATAATATAATATATATATATATATATATATATATATATATATATATATATATATATATATATATATATATATATAATATATCACTCACTAGTACACAGCAAAGAGCCGTGTGATATATGGAACGGCAATTTCAACTACGAGATAATGAGAAGGGGCATGCAAACCAGCTAATTAGATAGGTATATGGACATAGATAGATAGATAGAGATAGACAGGAAGATAGGCAGACAGATAATAGATAGATATATTGTGTGTGAGAGAGAGAGAGAGAGAGAGAGAGAGAGAGAGAGAGAGAGAGAGATAGGGAGAATGCGAGAAAGAAAGAAAACTTACAAGCCTTCACTCGTCATCTTACTAGCCTCACCCCGAGGTGGTAAATGAAATGAAAATGAGACCCTCAATAATGCATCGCACCCAGACACTGAAGGCGAAAGATGGGGGCCACACTCATAAGGCAGCCCTGACCCTGAGATGACTGGGCTAGTCACATACACAACGACAGTACTAGTATTACTTCCTATGTGGTTCCAGTAAAAGACGAAGGAAGCAACTAGAGCGAAATGATAACCTATACCATAAATTGAACATTGATTACGAATGAGTAGTGAACAGAACGACGTGTATCTCGACCAACGTTCACTACATTCTGAGAATTCAAGGACTGAAATAATCGATAGGAATATAGGTTGCATCATGTTGAGATATCGACAAACGTAATTTCCAATCAAAGCAGAGCCACACACACTCACCCGAGCGATGCTCAGGATTTGGGGTTTGACTACTGTTCGTCTTTATACCTGATCCCCATCTGTTCGCACACCGGCTGATATCTACTCTGTATCACCGAGTGACACTCTCAACATAAAAAGAATATTATAGTCACGTATTCTGTCATAATGAGTGTAGGCAATGTAATAGACGCGTAATCTACTTTTTGTCGGGATGAACAAGTAAAGGAAAACAAGGTGCCACACTCTACGTAAGAAGGTTTTTGAGCTAGATTTAGTTTAAAAAGTATCACATCATTTAGTTTCTGGCCAAACACACACACACACACTACAAAAAAAAAAAAAAAAAAAAAAAAAAACAGGTATCCCAGCACGAATATTATATTCGTGCATTGTCTTTAGATGGCTGTCGGTCGGGGATTCAGGTTTATGCAGCCAAGCGGCTTTGGTAGATACGTGCCATAGACAACATTGTTTTCATCAGCAAGATATTTTTTTTTTATCCCACCCTCGGGAAAACGAGACAGTGATTACATTTTCGCATCGTACGATCGTTTTACTTGCCAATATTGATTTCAGACTTTTATTGATTACGGTCCTAATGTGTGCAATATATTTGAAAATGATGTGGTTTTATCTTAGATTGCGATAGAGTGTTTGGGAAATAATCACTGGAAATCGCGGTGCAGACAGTTGGCGCGACTTCAGTAATCCATCCCCTAAATGATCTTGCGTTTTGAAGAAAATCTAAGGAGGTAATACAAAGTTCATAGTTCCAGACTTGCTTGGATTCTACTCTTCTGTTTCATACGTCGATCCAGGCAAGCAAATGATATCTCAGGGCAGTGTTACATGAAACTTGTCAGTCATTGACAACTGTTTTAAGCTACTAAAATCCTTGCATCTGATTGGGTGAAAGCAAATTTGTCAGTTTAAATCACTGGCAAAAACACCTGATGAAGTACCCCCAGGGCATCACTTAAATATTAGATCCGGTATTTTTGTATTATTGTACCGTAGGCTATCGTGCAATTAGACTTCATTTTATGCATGCAAGGTGGAGCCGAGCTGATAGATTCTCGTGGAATACAAAGTGTACTTAGATGAAAACGACTAATATGTTCTTCCCTGTGTTCATCTACTTCTGCACTGCATCTGCCGAGTCGCTTTCTCTGCGAGTCCCCTCTACTCAGCTCATCCTCGATAATACATGCACTGTGCGGTGCATGGTAGATCCCTCGTCTACACAGCGGGTATATACCTAAATTAATGGTTCCCCGTACACCCCTCCCCTCTCTGCCTTCCCCCCGTCCCTAACCCCATTCTCCTCACCCCCACCCGCGCCCCCATCCCATCGAAATCTTTCCATGATCGATCGCTGCATTTCCAATGAGTTGACAGGGGATCTCAGCTAGCCTTTCACCGATGAAACCAAAATGCGATGCAATTCTTGTCTCGGATCTCGGCGCTGTATGGGCAGATGGGAGTGATACCAGGCAATCTATTCTGAGCGAAAGCATCATTGTATCCGGCTACGCTATACTCTCCTTCGTTTCATATCCGTCTCCTATTTCCGAAAACTAGTTAGTAAAAAAAACAAAACAACAACAACAACAACTTTACGTTCTGTGCTATGGGATGAAGTTTGAGGACGTCTCAATTAATTTGCAATCAAAATTCCAATGTTCAAAATGCTATGCTCACAATGTATAGAAAAATACAATTTGCACTCATCATGCACATGATCCAGAAGATCATGACGTGAATACTATTATGCTTTATGCATTCAATATAATACCACAATTGACTCATGAGAATTGCAGATCACGTCTAAGGGCCGATCAGCAATCAACACATTCATGACGATTTATCGCACTAGACTCTTCCCAAAATATACTTGTGCATTCACAATATAATGTGCTCCACGTTAGTGTCAAGCATGACAATGTGTCTTCGCCAAAGCCGAATGCAGATTTGATTTTAGGTTTGCTGGACAATCACGTGTGGCTCTATGTGGACTTCCCCCGATTTTGGTTGGCTTTTGGTGAACAGCATAAGAAAATTCAAATTCATTTCGAGCTTTGTCTTGACTCCTTATCCCCAACAATGAAGAACACAAATTAAGATAGCCTCCCCCTCCACGACCCCCCCCCCCCCCCCCACTGAAAACTTAAATGAGAGTTACCGTTAAACCATTACTGCAAGGTTTGTGTAAGAAAAAAACAAAAACAAGTGAAATATGCAGTAAGGAAGCTGACTGGAATGAATTCCATGAAATCTTGCACCCAATACTTGTTCATCTAACAGGTCAAGCGTCCATTGAGATTACCAATGACATATTGTGTTCGTTTTAATCATTTCATATCTACTAAAGACTTAGTAATAGGTTTTTTTTTTATCCCTCCTTCTCCTGCTAAAATAAAACTATGCAGGTAGATTCCGGATTGCATTAGCTAGATAGTGTTATGTAGGGTAAGCCATAGTTATCCCCTCTTTTTGATATAACTTTAACTAGCAATCATTCATTTTCTTTTAAATCACACCTATCTCTCCAGGTACGTTGAGGGCGCCACCTCCTCCAAAGACGTCATCATTCTTGTCGACGTCAGTGGTAGCATGACGGGTCTCTACGTCGAGATCGCCAAGTACGCCATCAAGAAGATTCTGGACACGTTCGGCGACAACGATTTCGTCAACGTCATCAGTGTAAGCTGATACCCTTTCTGAGTGTATTCTTATTTTTAGCAGATTTACGACGCTTTCCTTTTTTTATTTCCGTGTAAACTATGACGCATTTCCAAATATTTACTGTGCGAAAGGTGACACACTGACGTGTTACACCTCTGGTAAAGTATCTAGAGACCAGTGTTGCAATTTACGCGCGAAAATTCCTTGGGGTACGATATCTTTGTATGGGGAAAGCCTCACAGTCTATTCATGTCTTGAATGTGACCGTTGAACGGATCTCACTTTTCATCTAGAATGAATTTCGCTTGTGTTTGTGTTTGTATTTTTTTTTCAGTAATACGTTGAATTACATGGAAACTCAAACATAATGATGCACGGGGAAAAGGTATCTTTTTTAAAGCATTTGCTTCCAGAACCTTATACTGCGTAACAACTATAATCTCCTTATTTTGTAATACAGTATCCACATACGCTGATTTGCTGCACTAGACGAAAACATTGTAAAATTGAGTCTTTCGCATTCAAATGAAAGCAATATTGGCCTTTTATATCTTGTTGCTGGTCATCAAAGAAACTAAAGGCAAGTCAAATCGATATAGATGCATGGCAATTTTTGCGCTTTATGCCCTGTGACTCATGCTTAAGTACTGCCGTTATGCTGCGTGCATAATAAGCAATGTAATATGACCAGAGTAGAATTCAGAGCGATTCCAAAGTTTTATGTGTATGTAAGATAGCTTGGTTACAGCTATCAGTCCACGTACAAGGATAGAAAATGTCATTACAACATCATATTGATTACAATGATTATATGAGTTGGTTTATTATATCTTTCGTAAGACGGTATGAGAAAAAAGAAAATACACAGTATCCATGAATGTTTGATTTATTTTGTACCTTGCTCGTTCTTTAAACTTCGCACAAACGCACTATTCATTTTCAAAATGCACGTCTTTGTTTATGGAACCCAGGAGGTTAAATTAATGCCAACTTTGGAGAGTGCGTATAGTGTCCAAATATTCCCCGGCAGATGATAATTATAGTTTGTTAGTTGGTGAGATATGAAAGTAATACATGCTTTGCTTCCATAAAGGGATCTCAGAATATAAATATTCCGCTCACTCGAATGGAGGTGAATATGGGTCATTAGTGTTTGAAACGGATGGCATGTTTTATTGATGCAGGTGTCGTGTTTTTATCTGTAGACACCTGTACATGCTGGGCATACATCTTCCCTCGTGCCGAACTAAATCATGATGATGATACCGACCACTGACTCTTAATAAACATGAAATTCCTGTCAAGCCCGGTACTTCGTACGTTTTTGCACGTTTCCGCCCTGTTTTTGTCTCTATTGTCAATCAGTTCAACGACCAGACAAGATTCATCCAGCCCTGTTTCAATGACACCATGGTACAGGCCACATCAGATAACAAGAATGTGAGTACGCAGGACTATTGTAGGGACAGGTTTCTTTTTTTATTCTTATGTGTGCGTGTGGTTATATTTGTGTTTGTGTGTACATAATGCAGTGAGCGGTGACCTATAGCAAAAGAAATAATCTCCGGGGAAATCGAGGCATTGTCGGTGATGCTTGCACTGTCGGTTGATTGACGAAAATGCAACGAAATTGATCAAATTATCATATCCTCATACCCACGGTTGCATGACACCCCATCGCTTCAATACGTCATTTCCTCATTTGCATAGTGTAGTTTGTTATATTTGTTGCGATTTAAAAAAAAAAAACCGTAAGGGTGGGGATTCAAAAAGAAGCGAAATTAAATGCACACGCACCAGCCGGTTGTGTTTTCTATTTCAGGCGGTATAATATTATTCGAGACATCCTTGTGTAACGAGTTCCCTCCATTTTCCGGGTCACTACCATTCAGTCTTTACATTATCACCACTGCTGATGTGCGGGAGTAAAAACGTGAATTGTATATTTTCATTGTGCCCCTTCAGTAAGTATTGCTGTTAGTAAAGCATCGTGATCATTTCAACTGTTTTGCTTACACGTCACAGACATGCTTCCGTTGATATAATCTTTAATTATCATGTCCCTTGAATGCAATTCATAAATCCCAGAAGAGGATAGATGGATTTTTTTTCTTTTTCTTCATGTTGGATACAGACGATTCCATTTCAAAACGGGAATGAATTTACTGATGCACGACAATATAACCTTGTTGGGGATATTACTAAAAATTAACTGTGTATATAAGATATTTGTTATTCTAGGCTGAGATTTTCATTGAAAAAGTTGATGTGGTAGCTAAATTTCTGTTCAATGCTCTGTTGACAAAGCCTTTCGATTGAAGTGTACAAGTGGGAAACACTGCTAGGTGAATAATGCTAAATGACAATTGGAGGGTAATGTGCCATTTGGTGGTCAAATATAAAAGTACGAGCCAGCCAATTAGTTTGTTGATTCATCTCTTCTGGAGAATCGTGTCTAATAAATCGCTTGTGACGGTGACTTCATGACTGATTCGTTTTTGGTGAATAGCCCAAGCTCTCAGATTACCATGTGTGAAACATTATATTTGATTTATACTCTGATCTTGACAGTCACGGCGAAATAATGAATATCATTTTAGTGACTTGAGAAAGTAACATAGATACTGAAAGTTCTTAAGTCTCGGAAATGTATGTTCGAATGGTTAATGAGCTATTGATTATCTCTTTGTCCATCTTTATTAGTGCTTATTAATCTACTGAGTATTCTATCTATCTATCTATCTATCTGCAGCATGTGGCATTTCAGCAACGTTTCCAGATTGAAGGTTGATTTTCTTGTTTTGCTATTATTGTTATACCCACCACCCAGCCTCAATGCAAACATGCAACACTCTTACATTCCGGTTCAAATCTTACGTATTGCGCTGTGCATCAATGGGTGGTATTGCTTCAAACATAATTTCACCACGTGCCATTGTCTATTGCTCTAGTCTGTATTCGGCTATTGGTCTAAATTCAAGCCAAATCTGATTGTGTTGATTCATTTGATTATCTTCTTTCAGCTGATTAAGTCGGCGCTATCTTCGCTTGTACCATACGGTATGGCGGACCTCCAGAAAGCAGTGCGTCACGCCTTTGACTTACTGGAATCGGTAAGAGCAAAAGATAATGAGATTTGGGGGTATATCAGCCACCATATACGATTACGATTTATGTTGGCGATTAGGGGCTGTGATTTAGAGCAGGTAATGACGCAGATAATTTTGGTAGATTGCTACTTGTGGGGCTGCAGTAATAAGGTTTATCCGAAATTACGTCTATGAATGCACTGGGGAGCGATTCACTCGAAGATTTTAGGACAGATTTGATGTTTTGATTTTTTCTTTCTCCTCGCTTACGCAATCGGTTAAACGTGTGTATGGGCATTGATCGGTTGATGAAGCTACAACCGCGTGTTGTACATAGCTCCGTGGTTGAACTGTGACGCGTGATTAGGATTTAAGTAGACCTATGTACTTGTGTAACATATGAGACTTTCCTTTTTGTGTGATCATATTGTTATGTTGTCAATAATGATATGGGCCCACACAGTCTTTAATGATTTGCTTTGTTGGGTCGTATTCGACGTTGATCTTTTCTTCAGTTCAACAGCACGGGGCGAGGTTCGGGTTGTAACCAGGCCATTATGATCCTGTCAGATATGCTAACCGAGACTGCCGAGGATGTCTTCAGAGAACGCAACCCGAACCAAACGGTAAAAAACAGTAACACGGTATGCATATACAATGATAGGAAAAACATTATCAGTACATGTAGTGCAAGCATGTATGATGATAACAATAATGATTATAATTAAAATGATAGCAATAATAATGATAATAATAAATTACTATTATTGTCTGTATCGTCACAAGATATCTCGTGGAGATCAATATCGCGTCAAGTTCCATCCTGGAATCTTAGACTTCTAGTACTACTAGTACTATGACAAAAAAATAAATGAAAATAAAAGAACAGCAAAAAGAATGATGTTCCTATGAATGTACCTGACGATTTTTTTTTTCAGAGTGTACACATGCACGACCAGATCAATTCTAATCAAGTCAAATCAAAAGGAATTAGAATGAATCGGGTTGTGTGCTTTTTGTTTGTTTGTTTGTTTGTTTGGCAATGATCATTCACTCTCCCGTTTATCCCCTGTTCAACGTGAATTTCAGGTTCGCGTTTTCACGTACCAGACGGGACGAGAAAAGGATGGACCTACCAACCTCGTCAAGATTGCCTGCAGTAACAAAGGTATCGTATACCATCAAAATAGTCATGCAACTCTACCAATCCTACGTTTGCCATGTTACCATCGTAACATTTATTTATGTGCATGTTTACAGAGACACATTAGTCCGTTAATTTTCGTTGTTTATGGTATATAATATGGTATATATATATATATATATATAAGTAACAAAACTGGAACAAAGTTCATGCTGTATCACCAACGGTTTATTTCTGCACACAAATTTTCGAGCGTCTCGAGAAAGGGAAGCGAGATTTGTCGAAACCTTGTCGAAAATTTGTGTGCAGAAATAAACCGTTGGTGATACAGCATGAACTTTGGTCCAGTTTGTTACTTATCTTTTTATCTTGCCAACACGTGGATTACCTAATCAACATATATATATATATATATATATATATATATATATATATATATATATTTATATATATTGCGATCTATGTTCACAATGTTGTTCATGCAAGTCCGGCGAGCATTATGTCTAATGGTTATATGCCAAGGTAGCAGAAAAAGTGGAAAGGTTTAATATAAGTCAAAGTGGGCATCTTGAATATTGTATCGGTGTAGGAGCGTATACTCAATTATTACTAAATCTGGAAATCATAATTATAGCAACCATGCATAAAGTTGAAGAATGTTACTTGTCACTAATACTGCAGTAAATTTTGAAACAGTCAGATATGTCGCTTTATACTGCAGACAAATCTTATGATAATTGAGATATAAAATATATATGTATTGTGACAATCCCAGTGCAGTGAAGTATAAAAACTTCACCTGACATGATACTCGGCAATCGTTTCATTGGTGAATTCGTTACTCATCCATTGCAAAGTATCAGTGCCTGCAGTGCGTTTATTTTAAACTGCTGTGTGATGAAGGTATCAAACTTCTTCGTGTCTTGACTTTAAGGCTACTATACAAGACTGGCTACGATATCGGACGTTGAAGAGCAAGTCACGGTAAGAGCAAACAGTATTGTCAATAGTTTCCCTTCATTTGAGAAAGACTCAATTATTGGCCACGAACAAATCCATTATTTCCATTCTGATGTGATGAATAATTCCTTCATTTGCCTAGAATAGTAATGCAAATACTAAAATGAACAAACCAATACAGTACGTCACTTTTTGTCCACGAAGAACTACAGTCGCTCACAACAATTACTGTAAATGGTGTTGTTATATACAGATATAGCTAGTATACTCTCTAGCTTTACCGTCTATGAGAGTCAGTTGCTCCGAGGGAGTGCTGATGCTAGACGTAAATCTATGCTGCTATTCTATCTTTTCTATCTCCTCAGAGCTATCTTCACGTACTAAGTCGCCCGATGGTCAACGAGCGCATTCGAAAAACCGTCTGGAGCAGCGTCTATCATGATGCTTTGGTGAGTTTCCTTCTGCTTCGTTTGTATGTGTGTTTTGTTAAGATCTTGTATTCTCGAATTTTGAAGTGATGTATGATGGCCTGCTTCAGAGACTGATTTCTTTTGTGCTTCATTTTTTCCCCTTTTGATTATCAGGGACTCGGCTTGACAACGACTGTATCGCAACCCGTCTTCAATATCAGAAATGACACGGTAAGTTGCTAAGCTGTAAGAGCTCGTGCTTCTTATCTTTGAATGATACATGGAAAGATACTTGTGATGAAATATGAAGGAAACTGTTGCCCGCAGAAAAGAGACATGTAGTGACGTTTCATACACATGATAGCGGAAACAAGAAACAAATGCTAGTACCCTTTAATCAATCTTGTTGTAATGATATGTACTTCATGCCATCTCTTTTGTGTCACACACATGACTTTTTTTTTTTTTGTTGGAAAGATGGACAAGGGTGTACTAGAGGGAGTTGCCGGCACGGACGTACCCATCGTGGAGATGAAGAAGTTTACACCACCTTTTCAGGTAGGCTGTCCAACCCGTTTAGTCTGCTCTGTACAATCACTGTGTAAAGTCCTCGGCACACCGAGCACGGAAATGGCAACGGTCCTGTTTTATGTTATGGTGCACCAAAAGGAACCATGTCTGGTTATGCTACAATATCATTTCCTCACCAATAATTTTGTTACAAAATAAATCTTCACCTGGCGATTTTGTTGCTCTTCACTTTGACATAACAGTTAAATTTTGGGTGGTTTTGTACCAACATTATTGATTTTTAACAGGACCAGACATGGTCTGTAGCCGTTACCGTGGTCGGTGCGTGTGCGGAGACCTTAAGAAAGGAACGACCCTGTTGATAATGTCAGAGCACCCGTTTTTAGTCTTTATTCTACTCACCTCCACGCAAAACTATTTGTATTTGGTTTGTGTTACGATGTTGACGGGCATGTAAGATGCAAGGAACAAAAATACATACAGGAATTCACTCCGCATTCCTCATTTCGGATGATGTCATACATCAAGAAAAACTTGATAATATTTGGTATAATGTTAACAAAGTACAGTCATATCAGCTTAATACATTAAACAATTTAGATTGTAAATTTCTCCAGAGACCAAGATGAGGATAGTATTATAGTTAATAATATGTTTTGTGTTTTACAATTTCTATTCCTTATGTTGAAAAATATATATTATCTATATATAGCTCGGCGTGAACGGATACTCTTTCGCGATTACAAACAACGGTTACATCCTTTTTCATCCGGATCTGCGACCGTTGCATGGTGACGGCTTGATCAAACCGAACTACAACAGCGTGGATCTATCCGAGGTAGAACTGTCGGATACCGATGATGTGGTAAGTTTAGCATTATTTATTCATCTCCCTCCCGTCTCTCTCCCTTCATCTTTTATCTATCTATGTCTATACTGTATATCTATCTTATTAGCTGGCGTGCTGCCCCTTCTAATTATCATCTTGTAGTTCAAATCGTCGTCCCATATCACACGGCTCTTTGCTACAGTGGGTAACTATAATTATGGTGTTAATAGGCTTAACGTTCAATGGCTATGGAAAGACAAAAACCCTTTTGAATAACTCAAGACCTGTTGAGTAATCAAAATATGGAAACGATTGAATTTATGCTCTTCGTGATATCCATATTGTAATTAGCAAGTATCTCATGATTGTGTGGATTGGAAGTAGGTGGGAAAATTGGCTCAGTAGGTTATCAGCCTCGCACCAGTAAGCTCATGGGTTCTAAACTCGGTGGGATCGTCCATAAGGCTATCATACCGTGTCCCACTCTATGCTTCGAGGCGATAGTGATGTGAGAGAGTCAGAACTCGTGCGTATCTATCACGTCACACTTCTTGCGAAGGGCGGATGAATATCATTGGGGAATTCGTCCGTTCACACGTTTTCACTCTATTCCATCCCCTTTCTTGCGTGGTTTTAGTACGCGGATAACACAGACACGCTGTTACACCCCACGAAGAAGTAGTATAGTTGGCACTGGTATTATTGTAATTGTAAATTATTACTGTAAATGCTTCTTCTGTCAATAACTTGTATACATTACTGAGTTTCGTCTGCAGCATCGTCTTGAAGTAAATGTTATATCTGTATATTATCATGTGATGATTGATTTATCTTTTGTTGGACGATCAATTCGTGTTTCTCTCTCGGTCAGGCTTCTCTGCCCCGGAATTCACTTGAACTTCCTGAAAACCAGGTGACGAAATATAGCTGTCCATGGAACATCTCCAAAGAGAGATGGGTGTCATTCTTTGCCATTGACTGACTGCATGTTCTCACTAACACACTTCTAACACGCTCAGTGCAACAACTTAAAATTGGATAACTCCGAGACCTTGCATAATCTTTATCTTGCCACTAACCCTTCATCGCAGCAGTTCGTGATATTTCTCATCGTTTATATACCTGTATGCAACTGTTCTTTTAAGGACGTGTATTATACATCGCAGTTGGAGATTGTTTACTTCTCATATCTAAGCTTATGTCATGCATAAGTAATTTGTTAATCATGTGGAATGGTGTTTAATTTTTCACCAACCTTGTCAATTACATATGATAACATCGTACGTAGCATCGATGTTATGGAAAACGTATTAAATAGACATGATTAACATGATTACTTGCCGACTTCTCTTCCTTTATGTCAAGTAGGTTTCAATAGTTGTCTCGTCCGTCTTAGACATAAAGTGCTGTTGATGTGACTTTAGATAATTATGTCTTAGTTGTTTTCATGTTGCTGAAAGCATACGGTGCATGTTTTCTTTCTTATGAGTGCTAACGCAAACAATGCTCTGAAGTTATTTATATGCGTTGTCTTGACAGGAGCAGATATATTGATAGCGTGATAATCGAATGAAGCTCGTAGAGAACCTACTTACTACGAGGCAAAGCTGCTTACATTAATAATATCAGTCGGTACAAGGAGTTTGACAATACGCTATGCCTGACTAGACTTATTTCAACATCCGCTTGAATGCAAATCAATAATTTGCTTTGAAAAAAAGTCCTGAAACTGATGTTTCAGCAACCACACGAAGATTTCAATTTCTCAGAAGGAAATTGAATAATGCAAAGTCCCAGAAGCTTTCAGATAACTAGGTATAAAATAAGACAATTTACGTAAGTTGCAACCAAATAATTTTATGTTATATGATTGACGATATCCCATTCTTCAAGCGAGGGTATGATTCTAATCGATGAAAAAAAAATCATACTTTCATCTGGTAATATCATGCCATGGGAACACTAAAACATTAACATAACAACAAAATCACACATGCCTTCAACATACGGATAATAATCATGGTGGTGGACCTATGTAACGGTAGAAACGATATTGGATTTCACTCATTTTGATAAGTTTACTCCATGTTAAAATTAACTTCCATAAAAACGCTGACATCGACTGAACAGATTCATCAACTGAAGACACAAGATAAGAGAATTAAGTAAATCATGAAACAGTGTACCGAATATATATCTCTATTGAACAATTAATACAATATGCAAGTTAAATGACTTAATATTGTTGCCAAATCCTCCCTTTCTCTTCCCCTTCTTTTAGAGTTATGGGAATTCAGAAATGATGGTTCTTAGAATGGAGTAGTTATACGGCTGGTGATACATACATAGAATTGTGACGTCATTTATGCATGATTCAATTGGACAGTTGTCATTACATCATCTAATGTTTAGTTATGTGAGTGTAACGAATGTATGAGACATTAACAACTGTGTAGTTTTGATTTGTGATGACTGCTTTACTGTTATGTTTCGATGACTTTATTCCTGTTCTCAAAATCACTTTGAACTTGGGAGTTAAGTTTCCCAATAGTGCGTGAATGACTGTAGAATTACAAGTATATCAACACACACTGTCTTTGGCCATGAATACTTATCATGTACAAGCGTGTATCGACAGAACTAAACGCACAGTTCGAATTTGTGCTTCCCCGACGCCCGAATCTAATTAACCACGTTTACATCCTGTTACAATAATGAAGACACCTGTTACTAGTAATATTTGAATGAAGTAATGCTAAATCACATATTCATGCATTATGTTCTATCGTGTCAGCGTAATGGCAGCATGTGTGTACATTTACCAGTGTGAAGGTTATAATACTTACATTCGCATAGTGTTCTCACTGTAGTACATGTACTGTCACTGCAGCGTAATACACAACTATGCATGTATTCTCTAACAGTCTTATTCACTGCTGTGATGGCAATCAAACAATGATTCGATCTAAGACAAATTGTGTGCTCCACCTTCTTCGTGATACCATCCCAAGAGGAAAGATGTGTGATAGTGGAGATTAATTTAAGTTTTGTGATGTCTATGTGAGCGTCATACTGCTTCATCACTGGAAAGCTGTGTGTGACGATACCAAAAATGGGCACGTGAATGCTACGTATCTTCTTTTTTTTTTTTTTAATCTCATGAACTTGTAGAAAGTACGTCAACCCCCTCTCAAAACAATCGATCCAGGCAAAGACCACAAAGTTCTTTGCTCCTTTGATTCAGTGTATGCATACTTAATACCGACCGTTACTCATTTAGGCAACGTCTTTCGTTTGAATTTTTGGCGTTTTTTTCATATTTTGAAGACTAACTCCATTGGATTTGGTTTGGAAAACATTTATCAAACGTTTTCATGTCCTTTAAGGAATACTCATTGACCCCTTGATGTAGATTATCAGGAATACCTTGTGTCTGATTGTTCATCGGGTTCCATTATGCGGTGATTTCATTATGTTAAAATTGATAACAGCTATCAATACGTGCAATTTTATGTCACTATTCCATTACAAAACACTGTGAATGCCAAAACTCTTGTTATTCTACTCCGATGCAAGCAAAGAAGTAATAATATTTCCCCAAAGTAATCAGTTTATTTATACTTTTTCTTAGCGATCCCAGAAATTTATTGATGACATCCAACAGAGTTCGTCACAGAGGCATGATTTTGTTTTCTTTCTCGTCATCACGTGATATACTGATTTTCTATACTTTTTCATTCTTTCTTGACATGGAATAGCTCCGAGACTCGATGGTTCGAAGAGAGACCGGGGTCTATGAGATGGTCATTAAGCAAATGTTTGATGACTTGGTAAGCTATCATTGGGATTCATTCAGTCACACAGTCGAAATATCCTACGCAGAATGAAGAATATCATAATATTATATATATATATATATATATATATATATATATATATATATATATATATATAGAATATCATTCTGTTGATTACAGTCGCAGGAACCGTCTTGGCTTATTATCAATAGAAGCTTACCCTGCCTGGCAGTATAAATAGACATGCATAGGAAATTGCATCATTGCTTTATTTTATGAATCTGTCTGTAGTGGTACTTTTCAGAAGATACTTTTAACTCAGTTGTAAAACTCTATTGGTCTCCATCGTCATATTGCTTGTAATAATAAATCTGGAATTACATCGAGGAGACTATGTCAAAAACAACAACAAACAAACAGAAGAAGAAACTTAATGGCCTCTCAAAATGTTAGAACTAGATTAGTTTTCTTTGTTGATGTTAGAGACGAGTCCATATTGTTGCACCTTGTCTTACCCGTATAATATACTCTTGGAAGGTAACTTATAACAAGATTATGTATAAGCTCTGTATACTGTATACGAATATAATGTGCACGTATAACAGTATACCGTAAACTGTTGTGTTTGCATGTCATCGACTATATATTATTCTTAACTCTATAATTACCTAATTCATGACCTGTAATTTTCTACCTTGTATCAACACAGAAACGGGTGAGCAGCCGAAGGAATAAATACTACTACACATTTTTGGCACACACGCCTTACAGGTAAAACTCTTTTAGAAATTATCACTCCTGGCATTTGTATTTCATCCCACTCACATACACTCGGTTCCCACAAAGAACAGCCATATAAATACCCAAGTTTTTCTGTTCTGTTACCTCTCGAAGAGCGAAACAAGAATATGTTTTTCTATAACATATAAGCGTTAAGAATTGCGGCTTCTGATTTCATATCTACAGTTCATGCAGATGTGATATAATCTTAAAAGAAATGTAGCTGCATAATACTTGAAAATGCATTATTATCTTCATATGAATATACGTCACAAAAACAAATGTACAAAATAATATTTACCTTGTTTATTTATCAGTTATTACAAAATGATTCGCAGACGAGCGTAAATTTTCTTTTCCCAATATCAAATTGTAACAATTTCTCCCCATAGTCTGGGTATTTCTCTGCCCGAGGCCTATGACAACCAGAGGCTGCAAACACCCGAACTTTTCGTGAACTCAAGCGAAGATGGACAATTTGAATATCGGGCAGAGATATGCGATATACAGCAAGGTCAGTGCGTAATTTAAGTGAAGTCAGTTGATGTTATCATTTCGTTCAGCCTAATGATCCGCAGTGGTCACATGCTATGCGCAATCGAAGTGTGTCTTGCCAAAGAAAATGATAGAGGCAAAATGTTTACCTACATGTAATTATGATAGGCTATATTTTCTGAATCTTACAAAGCAGAGACCATACGATGCTTGCACAATTCTAAGTGTACATTTTTATACTACACGTGTGTATCTTGGTACATTCCTTGAACATAAACAATAATTTGAGAAGTAATGAACATTTTCTTCATTATCAGTCTGTATAATTTTAAATCGTCATAAATGTAGAGATGATCTCGATATTTTCATTCAACTTTACTTGTACCCTGAACCCTGGCTGTTTGGTAGTTATGATGTTGTGTTATAAATCAAGTACATGTACCATCGTAGATCAATGTCTTTTACCGTCCTTTTGAATAAATTTGATGTTATTTTGCAGCTGCCAAACTCTTATTTGGAGATGGGACTTTGGGGCAAACCATCATTGCAAACTGGTAAGCGTAAGGAATTGATGATAACTACACTCATTTTATTTCATATCAACTGAAGTCGTATCCGTTAAGTGATTGAGCCTTGAAGTGAGCATAAAAGTCTTCTGTATCATGCGTCATAAACGCTTCTGTTTCCCGGCGTGGATTTATTTGAAATCATAATTCTGCACACTATTCAGTTGGCCTTATGGTACGAATTTTGCTGCAAAAATGACGAAAATAAATCATTTTCTGTGATTCCTTGATGAAAAAAAAAGCGAGATTCGTGCGAAAAGTGGCAGTTCAACTGAGCATGTTTTCTCTCAGGGAGCGTGTATATTACCCAGAAGGATTCACAAGTTTCGGCAATCCCTACTGAAAAGAACACGGTGTCCCACAGTGTGGTCACAGTGTGGTCACATAGTCGACTATGTGAAAACGCTCGAATATAACAGTGTTGAGATGATTTCACAATGTGATTTGGTTTTCACAGAGTGTTGACATGCTTATGATCTGTGTCAAACTGTGAATTGATGTTTCACAATGTGTTCACACTGTTAAAACACTCGAAATTTAATATTGTGAAGAGATTTCACACTGTGTTCACACTGTGTTTCTCACACTGTGGGTGTTCTTTCCAGCAGGGATGTGTCAATGTACATTCCTCAAAAAAAAGTTTTAATATCTGAATGTGATCGATTATTTCTCTATTCTCTTAGTAAAAATCGATGCATACATGGTACCATTAAAATATTATTTGATTTTCATTAAAATAACAACCTACTTGTAATGATTATCCAATCGGGAAAAGGACAATACTTAAAAATATGGAATAAGTCTAAACAAAAAAGTTGCAAAATAGTAGTCATGAAGAGGCAATAAAGATTATTATTATGTTCTTTTGTACCGAGTTATGTCTTTTGTTCTCAGCTGGTAAACCACCAATGCCAATTTCAACAGAATTCTGAATTCAACATTCAAACTTTGAGTGGTACCATGCCAGGCAAGGTTGATATCTCAATTCGTATTTGGTGGCGTTCAAAAGGCCTGCGCAAAAGGGAAAATCGAAACTGGCAAACTAGGATGATTCCAAAGGGTGTAGCTGGGACCCTCAGCCGGATAGTAGGCCCTGGGACTATCACACAATGATAGAAATAAAAATTCCAAGCAACAGGAGGCGTAAAGTACCCACCCAGGATAGAACGGAACCGCAAGACCATTACAATGGTTACATCAGGGTGCTTGCTCTGTATATAAGCCATAATCAGAACAATTTGAGTTAGGGAATTAATTTACAGAAAATGTAATCATCTTTCTGTGGACACCAAGCATGCGTAGATTATTACTGCGATAAGAGAGAAGTAATCGATCAAACTCAGAATTCCAAACTTTTGTTTGTTTGTTTGTTTGTTGTCTTTTGCAGAGTTTTGTTTCCTTTTGATCAATGACATTTTGAACACGTATGAGTGTGTTTTAATCATGAAACACTGCCATGTTTCCTTGCAGGCTCTACTGTAAGATAAACTACAGCTCGTCAGAACGATACGAAGGAGAAGAACACGTGGTGAGGTTCCTTCAGGACGCCGCAATGCATGACGGGAAGTTAAACGACTTCTGTAAGTTTCATAGTTTTAAATCAGTATGCACAGGATTTATATTGTATTAGGTACCACTCAGAAGAAACCGATAGTCATTAAAATAATGTACATGTAGTAGGTCTGATGTTATATCTGTGAGAAGACACGAAAAGAAGGATAAAACTTCAAATGAGCAATTTGAAAATAAGACTTGTAACCGATTTCTTGTTTCAGGTGATGCCGTCATGGTGAATCATCTAATCTTTGATGCAAACGTCACACGATTCATGCTGGATTATTGGAAAGGGGTGTTCCGGGCTCCCGATACGAGGTAAGTGGGTTTGTACGTTAGTCGCGACATGCTCCATCTTGACTTCGTTTTTGTAACTGACATTGATAATTCCTTCTCTTTGTTTGTCCTTCGGCACCTGTTTTTAAAATCGATAATACATTTTTAGGCAAGATTTTTTTTTTTTTCCGGGGGGGGGGGGGGGGGGGGAGGGTGGGGTTGCATGCAGGTAGTAGATGTATGCATGTAGTAGACTGTTCAAATCAGCTCTTACCTTGAATAATGTGTTTGTTCACACGGGAGCATGGGCGGTGATTTGGCTAAGTCCTCTCATTTGGCTCAGTGGTCTGCCTTCAGATCCAAAGGGCCCGGGTTCGATTCTCGAGTGTAGCTGAGCAATATCATGTGTAATCATACACCACCCCCGCTGGTAAGAGGCAAAAGCACTCTATCCCTCGAATATAGGACATAAAATGAAGGTCCCGTGTATGAGAGAGTCTCAACTCATGCACGTAAAAGATCCCGCTTCATTCATTCATTGATCGCAAAGAGCAGGGTGCATAACCTGGTGAAGTGGTTCTAAACGATTATTCTGAGTGTCTGATATGATACTTTCATTTTCATTTGTTGAACCTGGCAACGATGTACCAATACCAGGACTTGGACGTAAATGGTAAATGGTGAATGGTATAAGGGAGACGACAAAAAATTAAATTACTGTATACCAAGTGAACATTAGACAAAGTGTGCTTCAGACTAAAAGGTAATTAGGCCATGCGTACGTTAGACTAAGTGATCATTTGACCAACTTATAAGTAGACTGATGATAGGTATAGTCCAACTGATTATAAGACTAAATGAAACTTTGCCGAAATGGTGATTAGAGTAAGTGATAAATGGCCCATGTGCAGTGATGTGGATATGAGCTAAAGTGCAGTTTTCTCAGATGGAAAATGAAACAAACAAACACCAGAAATGCACATACTCTTTGTAACCATGATAACTCTCTTCGTCGTATATTATTAGCACAATTAGGAGATGTTTTGTTTTTATCTGCCTTTGCTTTTGTTGTTTCTTTTTCAGCATGGTCTAGTCTCGGTGATGTTTCTGGCTAATCGCCACATTATCATTCGCTGTAAAAAGCAACAAAATAACAAAGTAAATAAAAACAAAACAAAGCAAAACAAAACAAAACAAAAGCAACTCTTTGGCTGATATTATGGCTTTAACGCTTTCTGTACCAGGAGCTATGGAAAGTAATTACAACACTGAGGTTTTCTGAGCCAATTAGCACACACAGCACACAAATAGTTTATTCCTTTCCTGTTGTCCCCATATATAATAACAAAAAATAGTATACCATCAGTTCAAATGTTTAACTTTTTTTTTTATCTGGTCGTTTTCAATAAGTCCAAAAGTTATAAGATATCTTTACCAGCAAATATCATACTGTCTTTTCCAGATTGTTATTTATGATTAGTTGCAGAAAGAAATACGATTTACTCACGTTGAATCAGGGAGGTGAAACAACTCACCTCTCTGGATCAATTTGACGCAGCGTCTTCATTTTTAATTTGAATTAAATAGCGACTTACAAAGGAATGAATATGGAATTTTTTGTTCACTTCCAGCGGTTTGGGGTTGAACAACTTGGCCCATAGCATACAAGAGATCGTGGCGGAGATCGAGGAGTACTGCTCCCCGGGGGTCACCACCGTAGCCAACTTCAATACCTCGGACACAGAGGCCACCACCGCCGATATGCATTCGACGACCGAGTCCGTGACGGCACGGTACACGACCGCGACCCCCGTGACTGAGTCGGTCCCATACGTCAAATTTTCGCATCTCGATCCGTTGAGGTCAGTTAACAAAGAGAGAGAGAGAAAAAAAAAAGACGAAGAGGAAGGGGGAGGGTGGGAAAGGGACTTTCTGTGAACTGATGAGCTATTGATGTAGTTGTGAAGCGAACTTCACCAAAAGAGTAATCACGTCGAATCGTGCATATTTTTTATTCTTGTTCAAGATTATGTTGACATTCAATGTGATGGACTCCATCACTACAATAGTATGAGTTTAAGCTTTCATTTCTATTAATCAGCTATCGTAGCGACTGGCTTCCTCCATAGATTTCTATGTACCGAATTAGTCTTTCTCTTTGAGGAAAGTGTTTTATTTGTCTTTCCAACCGACGGTTTCTTTAAACGAATCAGCATTTTTTTTTACTTTCCTGTATAGATGAATGTTATATTGGTGCTGAAAGGTTGCTTACATTATTAGGTAATATCTAGGACTTTAAATTCGTAATGAATGAGACAGTTACTGTACCGTTGTTTAAACTGAACTTTCTTCTTTGCTTTCATGCACTAACTTGTACAGTGATGGTGTGATACTCTCATTTCTCGGAACGTACGGCGGACTGACACGAATCTATCACAACCCACACATAAGCACCTATTTGAGGTAAGCCCCTCTTAAAACATGCAAGGGCGCTAGTGGGAATTGAAATTTCTTGACACTTTGAACAATAATATTTAAGGCTACGTTACCAACTCATCATTTTGTAAACACATGCCACTTTGTCGTGACACATAAGAATGCGTTTATGGAATGAACGAGTAAACCCTTTCATCATGAAAAAAGTAATCAGTACAAAGTGTAATAGAATGTGATCGTCCCATTATTTTGCTATTTCTCGCTTTGACTGCCAGCTGCACAAACGAACATGCAATGTCAAATATAAAATGTGTACAATTATGGTGTTTAAATTATGTGTAAACAACTTTCATATAATTATTTCTGAAAAAACTTTTTTTTTTTTACATTTTCAAACGATGAGTTTTCGAACGTGGTTGCTTTGCAAACAAACAAAAATGGAATGATAAAAGATATGGTGAAAGCTATAACAACTTCAACTATGCACGCTTTAATTCTGTTTTTTTTTTTTCTGTTTGACTTGACAGTGATTTCTCAGACCGGGAAAAACAAAACACCATCGAGGAGGGCTACTTTACAAGAGCTGTAGAAGAAATCGATGATGGGTTCGTCTTTTCCGTCCCGTTTGAATCGGGTAAATACCTTAACGAATTTAATTTGATTTGATTTGATTTGATTTATCATTCTACATCTCAAACAATAATGTTGTAATGCAATCCATTGGACATAAGGCAAGACATAACGTCGTAATTAAAAGAGAAGACAATTATTTTACAAACATAAAATTTTAGAGACAATCTAAAAAGCAAAGCTTGTATTGTATAGGTCCATAGATGAAAATGTTAAAGTTTTACTAAACAAAGAACTTAATGACGCAAACGTTGAAAGGAAAGAGCGGGACGTAAAGGCAAAGACAGCAGAAAGATAGAAAGAATAAAAGCGAGAAAAACAAACAAGCTACAAGAATACATTAGAACATACCGAGATAGTCACCCCGTGATATATATAATAAATTCATTCTTATGCTTATCTGTATCATTCATCCTTTGCAAAGTCGAATGTATATGTTTATGATATAATTCCTGATTTATTCTGTGTTATGGTTTGTTGGAAACAGAAGAATGAAAATAAATGAATTGAAATGAAATTCAAATTCAAATTCAAATACGCTTACAAGATTCGCCGTCACCCGAGCAAATTGAAACGTAACAACGTGCAAGATAAACATGATAGGTCTGTACGTGCATTGTACGTGCATAATAATTCAGGAAGAGCCTTGACATGAATGAAACTGTTAGAACAACGAAAAGCAAACCCGGAATGCCTGATAAACAGCGAGTCTGTCTTCTGACAGTTTACAAATCTGACACGGCATCCACGGCAGTCACGGCCTGTCGCGCCTGTCCACCCCGTTGCCCTGCGTTGTCTCAGGTCCGTCTCGTTTCATCCACGTCGCCGGGAACATGATGTAAACGTAGTATTTAGCTCAACACCGATACACAAATCCTATGAGAGCCTCACGTGTGGTATAGCAGTTTGCGAAATAATCACCCCTCGCTCTCCCTCTCACCCTCTCTCTCTGAATTAGAACTGGCAGGTATAGAAACTGTGGTGACAGCAAGCACGGCCATACGAGTCGAAAAAGACAGTAAAGAATTTGCCGCTGCAGGTGAGTGAGGTCACACCCATGTTTTTAGTGAGGACACACCCATGTTTTTAGTATTTCTCCCCAGCTTTTAAGCATTCATCGTCATGCTTTTCAGCATTCCTCCCCATTTCCAGCATTTCCGTATACGTAAAATATTCTGTAAACTTATCTTTTATTCTGTATTGTGATGTAATTTTTGTATTCAGTTTCTGTAAAATATTTTTATGTTTCTGTTGGAAATGGAAAAAAATGAATGAACGAATGAATGAATGAATGTTGAATTAGCGCATGCCGAATTATTTCAACGAACATAGCGATATAGCAACTGCCTGAATATTGATGCATGTTTCTTACTTTGTTTGTTTCTTTACTTTCTTTAAAAGAAGAAAGTAATATTCCCTTCCCTTCGGATGGTGACAACTGCACAGGGAGGCAAACACAGTCGGTCGACGCGGTGACAAGATATCGTTTTGAAATGCATGTCGATCGTGCTATAATTCGATTCATATATCGTTCGCTCATAATCGTTCAATTCACTCTCATTTTTATCTGCAGCCGCTGGGTATCAAATGCTTGGAAGTGCTCTACGCTCGTTGTTTTTCAATATTACATCATCTGTGAGTATGTCTCGAACTCTCCTCAAGACTATTGGTCTGTGTCAATTCTGCTTCAAAAGGGAGCCGTGTTTTCTGTATGTTTGCTTGTTTGTTTTGTTTTTAATAAATAACATTCCGAAAAACACAAAATGTCAATTTTGGTTGCATGGCACACCTTTCCACATCGTAGCAGTAGAATGTGGTGGATATATTGATGTGTGATGAGCTCTAGAATGACATCAACAAAAAGTTGCATCAGTTCGCATCATATATATATATATATATATAAAATATATATGCATATATATATATATATATATATATACATATATATATATATATTTTTTTTTTTTTTTTTTTTAATTGGAGTGATGATGAGTACTTGATGTTCACTGGTCCTTAGGAATGTGGAGGTTTCTTGATGCATTCTGACAACACATCCATCCATCTTGATCAAACACACGATGATGAGGTATCCCGGGTCCACCCACTTCCATGGGTTATGTCTGTATAGCTTTCGTTTGTTAATGGTGTAGGACTACATGTTTCGTAACCTTTGAGCAATGCTTGGAAATGTTTGGAATATTCTGTCGAGAAGTTTGTATATCAGTTTGACAAGTGATGAATCCTGCCCAATTAGTTTTCTAATTAGATTATTATCATTATTGTTATTATTATTATTATCATGATTATTATCATCGTTATTATTATTATTATTATTATTATTATTATTGTTATTATTATCATTATTATTATTATCATTATTATCATTATTATTATCATTATTATTATTATCATCATCATCATCATTATTAATATGGATTTTTTTTTAATGACAGAGCAGCGCTTGTCTTCTATGAACAAATAACCGTGGAGTAGCTCTCTGTGTCCTGAAGAAAATAAAAATGAAAATAATGTTTGAATTGAACACGGAAATCATTAGCTCTTCATGATGACAAGATAGCGTATCAACACATACACTTGACGTATTTCATGAGGTTTCATGGATAAGTTATTATGGAACTGCTTTCTCTCCCTTAATCCCTTCCCCACCCCCACTATCTCTTTTTCTCTATCTTATACCATCTCTTCTTCTCTATCTATACCATCTCTTTCCACCTAGGTACCTGACTGTGACCCCGAATGCACTCCCTCGTGCTTTAATGACGTAAGTAGACTCGTTTCATTGTAATCGTAAATGCGGTTTGTAAAGTGTGGAATTGTAAACTTCACTCTTTCTTACGCAAATACACACACAAATGTATACACGAAAATTATATGTTTGTGTGTGTGTGTGTACGCGCGCCCGCTTGTTATATACATAGAGAGAGAGAGAGAGAGAGGGAGAGGGAGAAACAGACAGACAGGACAGACAGACAGACAAACAGACAGCTTAGTTTGTTTATACACCTATCAAATAATTTCATATTCATTATAATTTTGTGCATGTTTCCTTCTATTCTTTTTTTTTTTTTGGCAGACCTAGTTACTCTACTAAACCTGTAATCTGACTTTGTTCTTCATCCATTTTATCGTTGCAGAGCGTGGAGTGTTTTCTTGTCGACAACCATGGTTACATCGTTGTGTCAACAGATATGACTCGGGTAAACCCTTTTGATGCTGCTCTTGCTAATGTCTTCATTGGTACTATAGTAACGCTGCAATGATGATGAGAATGATAATGATGACGATGATGATGACGTTGATGACGATGAGGACGACGATGATATCATGATGATGACCATAATTATGATAATCATGATATTAAACAATGATGATGACGACGTTGTTGATTACCGGTATGATGGTAATGGCGATATTGAAGATGATGCTATATTGATGACGATGATGATAAAGACGTTAATGATGATGATGGTGAGGACGATGATGGTAAGAGTGATGGCAAGGAGAGCTTACTGTCCTTCATGGTTCTCGAAAACTGTATCCCCAGGTACAGCTGGCGTAGTACAACTGCTTTATTGATCCCAGAGCGTCCAAAGATTACATCGCGCAGACCGCATATTCCACAGACAATCCTCTGTACTTGCAATAGGCACCAGTTGTCATAGTAACCGATTTATGAATGTTTCTCTTGGGATGGTGGGGGGGGGGGGGGGGAGACTTACGTCACCAAAATCTAGACAAGCAAACTGTCACTTGACGATAGATAACTTCACATCATTTTCACGTCAAGAATGCAACCCCACTTACGTGGAAAACGTTAGAAAACAGCATTTATTTATATCTGTTATCTCTTGTATTATTTTGCAAATGCCGAATGAATAATAATAATAATAATAATAATAATAATAATAATAATAATAATAATAATAATAATAATAATAATAATAATGGTAATAATAATAATATCGTGCCCTACTGCGTAAGTGATGGTAATGGTAGAATTGCTTATTAAGGGGTCCCTGATCAGACCATGGAACCATGATCTGACCGAAGCTAACTTGCACGATGTATCCTCGTCCACCGCAGCTGCGACCTGTGAGATGGCGGCGCCATGTTGCTGCCTGATGCGGGAGCTGAGCGGTCACATGGGTGTTTTCTCTTCCACGTCACTATTCGGCTAATAAGAAAGGAGTGTGTGTGTGTGTGTGTGTGTGTGTATGTGTGTGTGTGTGTGTGAGAGAGAGAGAGAGAGAGAGAGGGATAGGATAGATATAGATACGTAGTAGTATACCAATACACGTGGATGGCGCGTTGTATGCATTCTTTCAGATTAAAAGTCACATGCGGGCAATCGATTGAAGCTCATCTTCTCTTTTGATTCATAATGACAATCGCGCCTTTCAAGACAAAAACAAAAGCATCATGTTGTATGTGACTGGATAAGACATTGGTTTTATTCTAAATCAATGAATTTTCATCAATAGTTCTTTTTCTACTTCGCTTATTTTAGGCGGGCACTCATTTTGCAGCACACGAGGAAAACCTCCGGCTTTTCAACAAACTTGTTGATAGGGACATATTCGAAGTGTAAGTAATCACAGTAGGCCTACAATCTATTAGTCGGATATAGTTTGACCTCTGGCAGAAGAGCTGTACATTATTATGCTCTGCATATTTACGATATCAATGACAGTTAAAGATCTATTCCGAAGGGTTAATTGATTTTGCGTAGTTACCTATCTATATACAGCGGAGCCAGCTATTTTTCCTTACTTTGGTTATTAATTTGACGTTTTGTGGTTAGTGTGTTGCCACACACGTGCAGGCGAAATCCTGGTCTTGTTGCAATATCGTCTCTGTGCAGTTTTTGGCTTATCTGTATATTTTATATTTTTTCAAATTTTTAAACATTTTTATGTTCTGTCTCTGTAATATTACATACTGTGTGACTACTATATTCTACCTATGGTAGAACAGTAAGTGCTGCCTTGCTCATAGAAGATTGAATAAAATGAATACATACATATTTCATACAGGGTTCACGTAACTGACTACCAAGGCATGTGTAGACGAGAAATAATTAACAGTGCCGCCCCATCTCTGCGCAATGTAAGTATTATTCATTTTTTAATTTGTTTTCTTCCTTCTTATTATTATAATATTTTAGCATATTCCCTAATAATTTCAAACTCATTTTTTTTTTTTTTTGGGGGGGGGGATACATTATCACCTACGCAAGGAATTTTGAACGCACAACGCTATGCTTGAACAATGGCGACATAATTATTTGCATGGGATGTTTAAATTGTACGCTCATTTAAGTTAGATATTACCCACGTTCACTATTTATTTGTTTGATAGATACTTTATTTTCTGCAAATCAGTATACATAAGTTACATATTTATGAACATGTAGGAAATATACAAAGTAAATTCAACACAGAGTCGTTTGACTTGCATAAACAGCGATATACATAAGTTACATAAACATGAACATGTATTACTTATACAAAGTAAATTTACTACAGAGTCGTTTAACTTGCATAAATAACGATATAAAAGGAAATTAATGATATAATAGACAGTATGCATGTCTATGCAGCAGGGATTACAAAAATAATTGTAGTTAAGAAGCAATTATGCAGAGGGCCGCCATTATAAGCATTGCTTGAAAGGATGGCCGGTCCGATTGTGTCAAGCTAGCTCCCTAATGCATTTCCCACCCCACAACTCATTTATTTATTTATTTATTTATTTATTCATGTTTTCTTTAAAAGCAGGGTCCCGTTCAGAGCCTCAATGTTCATGAATATTTAATAGTGATGCATAAAGTAACTACAATGACTGTAAAATATATTTGTGCGTTGAGTTGGCAGTCGGTAGCGCGTCTGTCTCCAGATCCAAAGGACCCAGGTTCGATTCCCGAGTCTCACTGAGCAATGCTGTTAGTAATTATGCCACCCCCTTTAAGCCCTGGTCACAACTCGCCGTGCGTGCTTTTCGTCCGTACGTTCTTGGCGGAGGCCACGGCGTTCACGTTTTTTCTAAAAACGTGGGGAGGAAGTGACTAGCGCAGGGAGGAAGTACGTCAACGCACGACACTCGCACGGTTGCGCAGGATGTAAGTACGTGGCCCGCACGCCACGCCTGGCCATGAGGGGTTACGTGCATCGTACGGTGTGCACGTGGTAAGTGAGTTGTACGTGCTTTCAACTTACAATCTGCGTGAGATTGCCACGTTCTCTTGCGGAGGCTGTAATTACACGTGCTGCTCACGTAAGATATCCCTACTCTGTCGCATGTTGTAAGTGCGTGCAAGTGCGATGATTTTTTTTTTTCTCCCCGTCAGATGCTAGGGGTAGGCTTAATTATAGGACCACCATCCAAGGTTCTTCAGATGTATAATCATACTTCTTCTCCATAGATGTATATGGTAGTTTAACCTTCTGTGTGTCGTATTCATTTCATGTCTATAGGTTTTTATATATTCTGTTGAAAGAAATGAGATTGAAATAAATAAACTAAGTGAAATATGTGAAATGTGTGCATATTTGACTCGTTGACTCATAACGTATAAAATGGCATTCTATACCTGATGTAGGCTAATAGGCTAATGTCAATATCAGGTATACAATGACATTGAATAACATTATTTGGATTAAAACATCCTAACACATTGGCACTTGAGGTGAGATGCGTATGATTTGCTGTTATGAAGTCTGCCATCTTTATACCCAGTTTCAGAGGTGGTGGCATTTCAGACATGGAGGCATTTTTTAGCTAGATTTATCAGCACATTAATAGAACGTTGAATGTAGGCCTATGGGTTTGCAGTTTCATCTGAGACTAAAGGTGTAACGTTTGCAATTAAGGCCCTATATAAGGTAATACTGTCATAGAAAATTCTTCCTTGCTTAATTTCAAAATATACACATTCTCAATTTCAGAGAATGGTACTGACTTTATCACTGTTCTGCATATACAATGGTGATCAATGCCCTTTAACCACGCTTGTGCAGATCTTAAATGTAACATTTTTTTTCAAAACTCCAAAATCTTGTCACTTTATGCATTGACCATTCAGAGCTCAAGATTTCTATATGTTTTGCTTTGTTTTTTACTTTGTCTTATGTGCCACAAAATATGGTACAAGTATATACAAGTGTGTGTATATACATATTATATATATATATATATATATATATATATATATATATATATATTACTAATCGCCTACCAGACAGAAGGGTCCTATAACATAATCATTTTGGTTTGTGACACAATTCGAAAGAGTTTTGAAAGCCCTTTCAAGTGATATAGCAATCATTTTACTGTGTATGCGATTTCGATCCTATAATCCTTACAGGGAATTTCTGCCCGGTAGGTGAAATAGAACAGTATGAATATATAATTGCCATCATCATGACATCTTGGAGACGAAAATGATGATACTCGTCCGTCGGCTCGGTTCGTGTACCTTGCAGAGATCACTGCGCACAACTTGCGTTTTAAGTGCGGAGCAGGTGCTTATTCGGCAAGTTCGGTACGGTCTGCGTGCTCTATTGAACAGTTGAACTCAGGGAAGTGTCGAATAAGCACGGGCTGCGCACTTATTACGTGCTCAACACGTACGTGCTACGCGTGCCGTCAGCCGAGCAAGTGACGGTGGGGAAATTGTAAAAAAACGCACGGAGTCAGTGCGTTGTACGCACGTTCGCTGTAGAGTGCACGTACGTTGCCCGCACTTAAGGTGAATCCGTTGCCCGAACGCAGCGAAAGTTCCTCGGGTCCTAAAAGTGCTACGGCGTGTCTGCGTGCTCAAAAATTCGTGCGGAGGCGGTACTTACTACGTACGGATCCCCAAATTTTGCCTACGTTTTTGTAAGTAGACAGCACGCACTTGCAAGTACGGCGAGTTGTGACCACGGCTTTAGGAAGAGGCTAAACACTCTGTCCCTCTGTTAGGATATAGAATGAAGGACCCGTATGTGAGAGAGGGTCACAACTTATGCACGTAAAAGATCCCGCTTCATTCATTCATCGCAAAGAGCAGGGTGCTTAACCCGGTGAAGTGGTCCCACCTCACATGCAACTGGACCTCATGGAAGACCAGATAGTGCAGCTTAATATGGGCTACCCAGCCATATTCTTCCCAGATGGAAAAATACAACAAAAAAAAAAAAACAAACAAACAAAAAGGCAAACAAACAACAAACAAGCACGAGACATGAAACTCGTCACACTGACGAGTTAGGTGATACGCCTGGGGTCATCAGATGTCGGTCATCTGTGATCGACGAAGAAAAGAATGTGATATAGGCACCTTGAAGTTATATTGAGCGTGCATGCAAAACGGTTTCTCTAACCACTCGGCCACGGGACATCCACGGGAACGGTAAGGCCGAAAAAAAATGTATAGATATTACAGGGGGAAAAAGTCAATGCCCACTCAACAATTGTGGCCGCGTGAACATGTATTGCATTGCTAGAAGGAAATGCGGCCTTGTAACAACTGAGGTCGCTGTGCCATTTCTGGCAATTTCGGAAAAATACGTCCCGCAGATATAAAACCTATAATCGGCTGATTTTGATACCTTGCCTTTAATCACAATTTTCAGTGTGATGACGTCATCAAAGTACAAAACAATGACATGGACTTGAAAGACAATTGCTCAAAGTACAACACCTCCGTTGTCGTCATTACATACTATTTGACAGAGTCAGGATGCAACATTCTGCAGCAGTCGAAGCAATGTGGTCTCCAACACAAAACAGAGGGATATTGTGTGTGTGTGTGTGTAGGTGCGTTTATATACGAACGTAATTTCTACATGGACGAATGTGTAATACACCATTGAAGAAAAAAAAAGTAAAATAGCTAGGTATTTTGTTTCGTGATCTTGTGGGGTTCGAACCCGCACGAGTGCAACCTCACGTCTCTGAGACGGCGCCTTTAACCACTCGGCCATACGTCTCGACGAGAAAATATGAGGAACGTAAACTTATGTATGTGAAAGATGAATCAGGAATCGATTCGTCCACATTCCATTCTCATTTTCAGTTTTAAACTGCAAACTTGTTAACCTCATGAGAAGATTTCAAAGAACAAAATGCATGATTACTGCAGCTTATTGTCTCAGCTACAACATACTTAAATTTCAGAGGAAATGAAGCAAAATCAGCTGAGATAAAGGTGCTTAAACGTTGTCAAGTCAATGGATGGTTTTAAAAAAAATCACTTCCCATAGACATAACACGTAAACTTGTCCGATTTTGCATCTTTACTTTTAATCACAATTTAAAGTATGATAACGTCATCAAATTTCAAAACCATGACATGGACTTGAAAGGCAAATGTTAAAAGTACAACATATGTGAATTTGGGATAATATTGAGCTTAAACAACAGAGATACGAGCAAATGAATGTTAGAAACAGTACCTCAAAAAAATTAATTCCACTTTTTTGATTTCAGATGATGATATGATGACGTCATAATGTATTTCGGGAAATATTGATACTTGAAACGTTATTTCCAATTCATATGCTTTTGTAATATGCAATAAAAACATAGGGTCAACGGACTTTTTAAAGAGCTATTGCGAAATAAACGAAGACATGTTTTTCGCTATATTTCCACATAGACGCGCACACGAAATTTCAACTTTGACGCCAGCGCATTCCTTTGTTATAGGTCAACATCGATCGGAAATCAGTGGATATTGTTACTCAAAGTATCAGGAATCCAAATCAGTCAAAAAAATTGCATTTTCATGTTGCTTACGGGCTCTGCGCGCGAAATTGCGCGGACGGACGCGCACGCGAGAAAATGTTTGAAACGCTTAAAATTGTCTGAAACTTCGAGATTTCCCATTGGGAAGTCGTTTTGAGCCTTTTAAAATTTTGACGCGCGCTTACGCGCGCGTAATGATGACCTGTGTAACTAGCGTTAAAAAGTAAGATAGAGCGTGACCTGAACTTCATGTCCACCGAAAATGATTCAGAAATGACATCTAGTTATGAAGTTATGATCGATCATGTGACAAGGTCCGAAAATCACAAAATGGCGCCTAGATGACGTCATAGATATGTTACTGTCATGAAAACCTTATTGTGGCTAGATTTTGTCATGAGACATGTCGACTGAAAATGTCATGTTATTTCGTAATGTCATTCTTGAGATATTGACGACACAAAATTGTCCAGAAAGAAAGAAGAATAAAAAAAAATAAAGAGAGATTTTGACAATCACAATAGGTGATACGCTGATAGCGTATCACCTAAAAAGACTATTCAACCTATCACTAGTCAAGATCACGGCACCGCGTTGTGAGATTTGAGTCACTTTAGAAGGTGAACGAGTGATCGACTGTGGATGAGATTTATTGATAAAACGTGATGACACTAAAACTGTCTACTGTATTCTCTTCTTACAGAGTTTGGCAAACTTTCTCTCTATTCTTCATTGGTTGGCCAAACAAGTCATAGTGTGAGTATCCTCGTAAAGAACGGAGAGGTAGAATTGTCAATCTTGTCGCCTGTGTTTGGCTGTGTGAGATTGATTTCCTAAATTTACTAAATCATCAAAACTTTGTCGAAATTAACAACGGCTTGCTTATGATTGTGATTGTACAGTGTTTTCCGCTTTTACTATCAGAGATTATCATTATGCGTGTTGACCGTGTGGTTACCATGGAAACCAGCTGTGTTATTAAAGCCTTCATTGTTCTTTCTGTAGAGGGTAAATTTCATTCAGGCATGTTGACTCCATGAATACATGAAAAATTGCGAACCATCCGGTTAAATATTGGGCGATCTACATTGACCAATATGTTCAAACCTTGAAGAGTACGACTTCTCGCAGTTTTGCGCGTTAATTTTGGCCAAGTACAAGTAAATAAGTCGTAAAAAGAATGTAACGAATCCGTATCATTTCTGAAAGTGACACATTCCATCGTTCTGTTGCTTAGACATGATACGTAAGGGAATGAGTTATTCTCCTTACTTTCAAGAGGAGATTCAATGCCCTTTTGGTGTCTTGCAAAATGATTTTTCTTTATTGTTATTCTCATTATATTTTCTTTATTTCTTTCACTGTTGTAACACCGTAGAGTGTAGAGGAGTTCTTGTCGTTATAGAGAGGGCAGCACGTGGAATTCGGAAAAATAGAAAAGAAAATAGTAGCACTTGAACGAATCGTCCAATTTTCTTGAACTTTGCGTCATCTTCTGTGTTCGTTGACTTTGTTTTGGGAAATGCCCTTTTGGAATAAGAAAAAAAAATGAAGATGAAGAACTGTTAATCAGGTGTATTTTTGTATCGTTCCTTTCAGCTTCCTCAGCCAAATTAGTATCTACGACTGGTTGTCGGCAGCAGGTAAGCATTAAAAGAATGGTGTAGTTTTGGTTGACATGAAGATTCATGTATTAACTTTTTGTCTGATAATTAGGAATCATTTTTATGAAAAAGGAGCACACAGTTCTTAGAGAAAATGTACAGTTTATTTGATAAATAGCGGTTTTGGAATGGCCAAGATATCCAAAAACAAAGATATTCTAATAAAAGATGGGACCCACCTTTCATCATTAGCACCATTTTGCTTTACTTTGTGTTTTGATATCTTAGCCATTTCCAAAACTATTATTATCAAATGAACTTTTCATTCCTGTATGGATAATTTTTGTTAAACACACAAAAAAATTGTAGCATTCGTTGAGGTGTGGATACAATCACGGCGTTCAATATTCCAACCAAAAGCAGTACGAAAGAAAATAAACAGCAGTGGCTGTTTAAGACTAAACAACTTGTGTCACCCTCGATTATCTTAACATGACCAACGTTGCTTAAGAATCAATCGGATAGGACATAAAATGGAGGTCCCGTGTATGAGAGAGCAACAACTCATGCACGTAAAAGATCCCGCTTCATTCATTCATCGCAAAGAGCAGGGTGTTTAACCCGGTGAAGTGGTCCCACCTCACATCCAACTGGACCCCATGGAAGAATATGGGCTATCCAGCCATCTTGTCAGATGGAAAACGAACAAACAAACAAACAAACTAAAAAAATATCCTTAAAGTAGCAAAAAGATCTGCTAATGACTTTAAACACCAAGTCTTAAAATAAATCAGCACATGAATAAAGTTTGGGAGAGAGCCAACGCACTATACACACTCTGCAAAAGTCACCCTCATGTTACGTGCAATCTCACCCCGCTCTTTTCATGCGTTTACACAGCTTGCATAACAAAAAATATACATTTCCAAGTGAATTTCAATTTGCACCAAACTTTTTGTTTTTGTTTAGTCTAGTGCCTGCGATTATTTCCTTCCACTTCTTTCCTGCATTCTTCTCTCCTAATTTTAAAGTTGCGCAGACGGACGATCGCTATACGTACGAGCCGTGTGACCAGGAGTACACTTTCTACGTGGCAAACCGGAGCAATCTTCCCGAGAAGGGACTGGCCGGGAAATTCCTTACCAACTGCTCGGACTGTTTCAAGTGCGTTTCTATCGGTGATGTATAGCTTATGCAAACGGTAGAATTTGTGGTGTTGTCAGTCAGTCCTGTAGCCATACACAGGGAGAAGTGTTACAGATACCACTCAACATTATAACGGATCAATTTGTACTGAATATAGTGGCATGAAATCAACTAAAGTGATCATGACCGGACTTGATGATAGCCTTTTTTTTCCTCTGGTAGCCCGTTCGGGCCACTAAAGTCTTTGAATATGACATTTTGGTGGCCTAAAAAAGAAATGTAGTTGCTCGAAATGAAAGAAAATATGAAAACCCATTTTGACTTTCAGCTGCCCGATTGGGCCACCCCAAATGACCTTTTTGGAAAGTTGGTGGCCCGACATCAATTATAGTGGTCCTAGGCCGGGACCACAGCTAAGCTGCTCGTCTTTATGTTCCTTCAAAAGCAAATTAAAAGAGTTTTTATCGAATGCATATTTTGCAATGTCTTGTGTGATAAGCGCATATAGTGACACTGCACCATTACTTATGATATTGCTTTTTTGTGAAGTTAACAAGAACACGGAGTAACATCTGTTTATTTATTTTTTTATTCATTCATTTATTTATTTATTTATTTATTGCAAATCTTTATACAGAGTGGCCTGATCAGCATAAAATATACATCAGGCATAAGATGGACAAATCATTGTCAAGTTCATGACTTATGATGTTACTTGGGTTACTTAATTGTGTGTGCTTGTTATTGATATGCTGCTTCATACTGTGCTTCTTCCTACCGGCAGACCATACAGCGTGCAATCTGTTCCCCACTCAAATCTCATGCTGATAATTCAAGAACGGGACTGCGAGTGCTTCTCCGACCAGTCAGTTCAACTGGAGCCAGATGAGATCGAGTACAACGAGACAGCCTGGTGCGAGAGACTACTACAGTTCAGAAACAGAAGGAAACCAGATACGTGTTTTCACTACGATCCAAACGTGAGTCGGTAAAAATGTCGTCTACATGGTCGAGGTGTAGTTCGATTTTCATTCATGTTTGGTCCATGTCAAAAGCCACAGAACAATAGAGTTTGAGCAAGACGACTGAATAGTTTTTGTAATGTTCCACTGTGATTTTTCAACGATCGATGCAGGTTAAAACACTGCGAGAACTTTTGAATGCTACTTTCGCAAACTTCATGGAGTGCAGTGACAGGTCTTTATACAAACTCTTGTGGGCTCCTAGACTGTCGGCCTGTCGGACACTAGGGCTATCCTCCTTAATCATGTGAATAGACTGTATACAGTCTTGTGTATCTTGTGTATATTTTACCCGTTCATGACGATGATCGTACGTTTGTGGAGAGGTATAGAAGGGTCATATTATATACAGAAATATTATGGGTCGTTCCCGACATTCGTATGACAGCACTTTAGTGTGTTTGCGGTGTCTGTAGTTCGATGGTCCTCTTTGAGACTGAATTTAATGGTGTGAATAGGATATCTACACGTCTAAGGTAATGACTGGTTTCAATGTGTTCATTTTTTTTTTTATGTGGCTCCCTTCATGTGTTCTCTTGGAATTAGCTATTTGAATTAATTAATTGTATTAATTATTAATTAATTAGCTAATAATTAGCTGGTTGAATTAGGTGTATAAGTGGCATGAATATGGTATCCTGTACCAACCTTTTTGTTTCTTTGTTTGTTTGTTTAGGAGGATTCATCGGAGTGTGGGCGTGGCTTTATACACAGTCCTTCCTTCCTTCTCATCGTGGCTTCCTTCCTGCTCACCGCGGTGGGGCGCCCTCACTGACGATAGGAGCATCCCGGCCAGTATACTTCGCTGACAGCGTGATGGACTATACTTTCTTTTCGCTGTATATTCCTATCACTGTTAAGAACGGGATATTAAGTTGCAGTTGATTATAGCAGGTTGCTACTTTTTGTTTCAAATACTTCACGTGGTGCCCTCGGCTTCAGAACAATATTTTGCCTTTTTTATGCAGGAATGTTTATACGTTAACTTGCCTACCGCGAGGGTTCTATGGATTGTAGAAAATGCTTGATAAAATAGCTGAATGTATAGAGAGCAAAGAAAAGTGAAACAGCCAACATAATCGGCAATGGATGTTTGTATTCTTCTTTGCGACATTTTGCATCCTATTGGTTGAAGATGGAGTGTTCCAGTGATGGCGGCAGAACTCACACGAATGTAAGGAAAAGAAACATTAGATAAGTTCCTTAAAACAAAAGGGTTGTTATGGATTCTATGGAAGAAGATGACTGTAAAATGATAGATTTAAATGATCAGTTTTGTTTACTTCGCATTAGTATAGTGCAACATTGAGACTGAAAATAAAGTTTGCAATCTGCGATAGATTTTTTTTTTCACGATAGAGTTACCCTAATTTTCTTTATTTAAAGTTAGATGAGTTTAGATTTCTTTAGTAAGCTGGCTTACATTTCTCATTTGTACTGGTGATGTTACATCATTCACAATTTCAATGTATTCGAAATTCCTATGAATACCACATGAATCCTTGTGTGTTTGCTCAAGCAACATCTTAAGGAGTTGATGTTATGACGTCATTATCATTGTAGATACAATAACGAGTGATGAATTGTAGAAAATCATTATCATTAGCAATAATTCTCTCACTTCTATTACCGGTGATAACCGTGTTATTCTGAAATCATAACATAAACCAGCGAAATGGTAGAGATATAAGACAGAAAAAAACCCTCTATATACACTGATCGCTAGCTAGGTTATACATGTATGAACCGTTGGGTGGTGTGAAATATATAAGTTTCCTTCAGCTATGATAATAGTTTTGCTCTCTCTTTTTTTTTTTTTAATAATAGCCTAATCATTTTATTCAGCTTGTTTTGCTACAATGTGTGCCTACTTTAATTCCAAAGCGAATTTGCGTGTTTCAATGGGCGGTTCTGAAGCTTCGAAAGTTATCGAATGCTTTATTTGGTAGTCTTTCATCAAACTTTTATTTTGTTCATTGGTTTGTCTTTGTATTCTGAGTTTTTATAAACTATGTCTGTGTCACGATTATTTCCGTATAGAATAGAAATCAACTGCGTGATATATAACGAGATACAACCTCCAGCGTGTTCTCTTGACGTGATTATTTCCATACAATAAAACATGTTTCATCATGCATACTTGTAGTCAGATAGTGTGGTGTATAATATTCACACTAGGTTTTAATACACATGGAATTCTGAGTATTTTCTTGTAAAATGACGGTTCTTTCCATGCAGGGAAACTGATTATCCCGATGAGGCAGAAACGTTAAAGTATTTGGTATGCATGCATGTCAGGTGTAAAAAATAAGCATTATCTCAGAAGAGGACAATGAACCATTTTCTAGTAGATCAGGCATTGGATAATATATCATTATAAATGTCATAGTCACGGGAATCATGAAAATAAAACTGATACTAGTGCAATCAACATGATGATAATAACAATAATGATTATAATAACATTATATAATGATAATAATATTAATTATGGTAATAATAGTGAAGTTAATGACAATAATACAACGTAGTGATTACAGTAGTAATGATAATAATTGCAATATGAAGAAGAAAAGGAAGAAAAGAAACAAAAAAAAAACTATGGGTACTACATAGTGAATGGAGACGTAGACCTTTTACATATCGAGTGAGGTGCGGAACATTATGATAAATCGATTATAAACGCAGTGAAACCCGCTTCATGATGTACATTAATTTTTCATGCATAATCAATGCGTGAAGAAGTATAAATGTTCCTTATGTGTACGTATTTGCTTCGATTTTCTAGGACGATTAAAGGGAATTATTAAAGAAACCCTAGTAACGTTAACATGACAGTACAATATTAGTTATCGCGTGAGTGCCTTTAATAATGATTAGTAACAATGCACGTATGAGATGCACGTATTTTCCGATTTCGTTCATGTAAAGCGAATTTTAGAAGCGATCACTACCGAGTAGAAAGTTACAGCCGTTTACATGCTATTCAAGTACACTCTTATGCGTGTGGATATAATCGCGAAGCAATGGAATTCTATTCATACTCATATACTTGTAAATATCTGCAAATCAATAATGAAGTATGATACATTTGTTAGGTAACATACTGCTTCTGTGAAGCAGTTACGTGAGGGAAATCACAGGGGGAAAAATCAAACCCTTTCCGATTTAATGGGCTGCGTTTGATTTCACTACTGTACATGAGAATATAGCGTGTTGAAATGGACATTACATTAAAATCTTAACATAAAACAGATATGCATACACAATAACATATATATTAAAACTAAGCTTATCATATCATAACAAAATTCTAGGTGTGTATACTCGCCATTCTGTTTACCAGATTAATTGGCCCATGCAGTTAAGTTTCTCCGTTCTTGTGTTGCTTCTTGACGCTAAATATAATTTACATCTTCTATATACATATAATTATGCAATATGCACGAACAAAATAGCACCTGATATCGATGAGTTTGGATCCACCTGGGCGCTATCAAAAATATCCGAAGATGAAAATTATCTGATAATGGTATGATGTAATTGCACCTGTATGATACTCGTCGGTGTAGTAATCGGATGGGAATCTATTGTATATTTCATCTCGGGAAATGTAGTTTAGCTGGGTTATTTCATCCAGTTATAAATTCTTTGAAATTCGGGTGGGAGAATTCAGATTTCATCTGCTTCGCTTTCTTGCGTATTTTCCAAATCTGATATTTTTACTGTGTGTAGACACAAAAGTTTATTCCATCCACAACAAACAAAAGAACAGAAAAAACCCGATCAGCTTGAACAAAAACAACAAGAAAACAGACTTTATGCATTACTGAAGTATGTCAATGTCAGATTTATTTTTATGTCTAAAAACGGGCTCCGAGTTACAAAGTTGACAGTAAATTTACCTGTGTGTCGATGTGTGATGTACTTTGTTTACTATGGTGCTTCTCTGGGCTTCCATTCGATGGAGAATAAACAACCTTCTCCTGATGTGAGGAAATGATTTTGACAGATGCACCGCTGAGAAGGAAAGGATTCCGTTTTGTTCTAAGTTGAGAAGATGTCGTTTGACATCACAATGCTTAATTGTGAGTTTTTGTTCTGTTTTGTGTTGTTTTGGTATACTCTTATTGCACATAGACAAGTTGTACAAGTTGTAATGTTGCGATCACGGCAAATGTTATCACTGTGGACGAGTTCAGGAATCATGTAGGTCTATAGGGATTATGGTGAACTAGGCCCTACACTGTTAAGCTGTGAGGAGATTCTGGGGTCGGTTCCCAGTATACCGAGTTAACATTCATGGACGCTATTTTTCCCCTTTAACCCAGGTGAATACTTGACTTGGTTACCTAGTAATGGTGGAGAAATAATCATGACTGACCCCTCATACAGTGGGTGGTAGAGGCAGCCCAGAATAAATACCAGATACACATAACCTCATCATCATTATGGTTACTACTTCTGCTGCTATCACTTCTACTACCACTACAGCTACTGTTTTATATAATTATGTTTTTTTTTTCGACAAGGGCAAAAACTAAAAACTTATTCTTGTCTTCTTTTATCGATTTCACATGATAAAACTCCTCTGATTTCTTTTTTAATCAAACTTTGTGTTTAAGTAGAATGTTCGCGAAATAATGCCTTATTAACTTGCAGTGACGCCAGATCCCCTCCAGTAATTTCCGTTTACTATTAGTATTAAAATTATGACAAAAGGAGTGAGATTTATCTGGTCGATTCGGTGTGGATGTTTTACAAATTACGTAATCGAAATCTATACCGATATTATGCTCGCGAGGAAAATGCACCATGACCATAGTGTTGCGCTTGTAGACTTGATTTGGCGAGATATATACCAGGGGCGAGATAGCGGCAACATGCAGTTCTGTGCGTATTGTGCTTCCAACTAAGTTGACCCAATGACAGCATGTCAGTTTGTTCTTTTGGGGAAGTCGACGACCTAACCATTTTGTGATTTTTATTAGTAAGGGAGTGTGGCAACAAAAAGAGGAAGATCTGAAGTCCCGTTCAGACGAGTCTTTGAAATCCTGGAATAATGTACATTGACAATATTGAAAATATGATTTATACGGTGTATTTATTGTATATGGAATCTTTATGATATGACTTTGTTTTCAATAAAAGACATGGAATACGAATGTCGGACAGAAAATCCCTTGTACGGTGTGTCTTTACTGAATGACATGAGTTGAATTTATTTAACACATCTCCCATCCCCTTCTATTATAATGTTGCTCTCTTTTTTGAAATGTGGCTCTGTCTTCTGCAATGATGTGATTATTGTGCCTTTTCATTTATATTGATGTTTTACTGCTCTACACCATTCAGATGATGGTCCCATTTTTATCATACCGCTGAGGAAGTAATCTAGCAGTTCAAAACAGGATATTCACCACTGTGGACATCAGTAATTTACGAGGTTAGGCGGTGGTACATGTATTCTCGCTTAAGGGCTTTCAATGCATGCAACAGCAAGGTATTAAGCGTGGTGAATGCTGTTTGATCAAATACAACTTATACTGTACATCCAATGTGATTGCCACTTCATTATACACAATTTTAAAAAATAGGAAAATATTCGTCCCGAAACTGTTCTTCTACAACGTTTATATAATACAAAATGTACAATATTTTTGTATTGTAATGATAGGCAGAACAAAAGATGGACATCTAAAAACAAGGGATTTTCCTTGTTTTAAAGATTGACATCAAACATTAGCGCTCTGCAATCAGAAATTAAATTACAAGACTTGAGAAAGTGAAAGAAGACACATGTATCTATTTGCACAACTTTCCATTTTTATTACTCAATATTCTCGTTTACATTTTTAACAATATTATGTAAACCTATGAACACCGAAAAGAAACAAAAACGACTCAAAAGTTCCATACACTACACATGAACTGGAAAACAAAAATAAAAACAACAAATATTTCATGCATCGGAACTATAATCTCGAGCAGCCGTTCTCGTGCACACTCAATAAAAGGATACACGTGATCATGAGTTGTATGTATACCAACGATGTATGTATACCTATTTACGTTCACACAGGGAAGATTAAGGACCGATGACGCAACAAGTGGAACTTAAATCAGCAGCACCGCAGTGTCAGCCAGAACTTCTTTCATAATAGCTCTGCCAGTCTTCTGGACATGCGTCGCTGGTTTTACCATTCCATTACAGAATATACAGCTTCAAGTTTATGCGTAAATTTTAACATATTAAGGGAACATCCCCTCCCCATACCCCACAACAACAACAGCAATCATAAAACACCAACATAAAAACACTAAACACATAAAAAAAGAATGCGAAAACAAATATCAATAATCAATCAAACAATAACAATAATAAAAACAAACAAACAAACAAGCGATTCTACTGGCCAGAAACTTTGTTGGACTTTGACACGCAACGGCCTGTATTCTTGAGTCTTATAATGCATGATGAAACAACGGAAGTGGGCTTTCCTGATGAAACATATCTTATTTCAGTGATAGTGATTATAAGAATGTAAAATCATCGCTAGTAGCTGACAGCACATTATCCATTTTATGTTCATCATGATTGAATGTTTCTCCTGAAAGAAAAATGAGAAACAATCAAACAACAATGAATAGATTGAAATAAATTCAAAATCATCGCTAGTACCTGACAGCACATATTCACTCAATGTTCATCACGATTGTATGTTACTCCGGAAAGAAAAATGAGAAACAATCAAATGAAATCAAAATCATCACTAGTATCTGACAGAACATTTCCACTTTAAGTTCACCATGATTATGAGTTACTCCTGAAAGAAACATAAGGAACAATCAAAACTGAATTGAATGGACTGAAATGGAATTTCGCCAAAAGTAAATACGTGTCGATTAAACGTCTAAAGGAGACTGGAGCGTGGTGAAAATGTTATGGTGCATAATCTCCTTCAAACAGAAACAGAGATAAATGAAAATGTTAACAGATCAGGAAAGATACATGTATGCCTCACGTGACTATGACGTCGTCCAATAAAATTCCCCGCTGGCTTTGTTTCAGTTTGTGAAATATTTTCTCAAGAAACATCATTTTTGTCACGACTTCCCGAAGGAAATTCCACTCAAAATCTATCATTTCTGTCACGACTTCCCGAAGGAAATTTCACTCAAAATCTATCATTTCTGTCACGACTTCCCGAAGGAAATTTCACTCAAAATCTGTTACTCTACATTCCATACTACAAGAAGCAGAGAACTGATGGAACGTTAATAAAATTTCACGGAAAACGCGACAACCAAGGGCGGTTCTTTCACGTAGCACGTACAGAATAGGGAACCTAGATACAGGACTACGTGTATTTTGACGTCTCCATAGTTCCAAGAGGAATGCCACCTATACCGAAATTTGAATTGTCGCTATCCTACTGACGATACTGATTATAATGATCGTGTGTCTATACAGCCAATATTACAGTCTCAGCACTGATGTTCGTGAGAACTTCAGGAAAACACTAAACTGGTTAAACTTGCCAAAAGATTTGATAAGCACTCGTCCCAGTTTGCTCTAAACATTCATCCATCTGTTGCTTTGTTGAACCAAATTCATTGTAAACCACTTTATTTCTATGGCAAACTTTCTGCAGAGAAAATGTTTTCTTATAACACGAGACAGGGGTAAAGACTCGACGCAACAAGACCGAATACGACAAGATCCAACTTCCCATAGAGTCCTTCAAATAACAAAGTATCGTCACGTCGCGGTACGTCTCATGGGAGTGATCAGAACGCGTCTTTCAGCCGACAATCAAAGCCACTTCCTAGCACGTGGACTACTCTACCAGATCCCCTACTCACTCCCTCTGTCATCATGGTTAAAAGTTATGAAAATACTCGACAAATAACGACACTATTTCCGACCGTGTTCTCAAAGTTGGATTTTGAATGACCTTAAAAGGTTTTTAGATAGCAGCGGGCCTGATCGGCTTTAAGCAGTGTGTGTGTGTGTGTGTGTGTGTGTGTATGTGCTTGTGCGTGTGTGTGTGGGTTTTTTTTTTCCACAGTTTTATCAAATAATTATGAACATAATCAGTATATGATTATTATGTATTTTGTGATTATGTATTCATCCGATAATGGCATTTCATATTCTATTATTATACACAGCTGTATGTCACTCCGCAATTCAGCCACTTGGCTGCCATGGCAGTATTATGAATAAACCAGACTGAATGAATGAATGAATGAATGACCTTGTTTACAGCATTGTTTACTGATCCTCGGAACTCATGATTGAAATTTTGGTGTCGACCCTGTCTAACAGTAGTGTCCCTTCTCTGTAATCATCGAGACATGATTGGCGTTTAGATCAAATAGGTCACACAACATCAGCTGAGAATAAATTGTGCTCTTTGATAACAATTAAAAACATCCACAATACGTTTATAATGTATAATGATAACACTGTTTTCTGTCCTGTAATGACATGGAATCAAGTTAACAGGTTCAAAGGATATTTTAGCTCTGTAGTCAAAGTCAATCTGGCCCATCACAAAATTAAAGCACTTGATGAAAATAATACCTCACACATTATGAAAACAAAACGACACGTACATTGTCATTGTTGAGTGCTGAGAGCACCAACATAATAGGGCACCAACATCGATCGATCCGCTCGGTCACACACATTAACACATGCCTTTTATATCGTGTATGCACAATAGCTACATCATAGTCTTTGTTCACACGAATATTATTACGCGACTGAGATACACCCGGTATGCGATAGTGGATAATAATCTCCAAGTATGAACGCTGATATCATTCCACATCAAACTTTGGCAATATCCGCTGGACAGGACGTGTGAGACCTTAAGGTCCGCCTTTCATTGGCGAACATTCTGCCTGTCGCTTGCTGTATCTGACATCGAAGGGACCGCCTTCCGCCATACAGCCGTAGCGATCTGACAACAACCCGCCATCAAGCCCAATGTCGTCTGCTTTGGTCGTTTGCATGTACACCATGAACCTGGGACAACCATACAGAAGAAATGAAAACAGATCAACATATTACATTCAATAAGGATTAAGCAAATCAATAATTATTTTAGAACATACAGGAAACGGAAAATCACGATAACACGTAAAAACAGAGAATAATTTTCCTGGTATACATCGCATAGCATCTTGCTATGAATTTGGATATACAAAATGTCATTTATGTAGCAATTTCATTACATAGACCTGAATACCATTTCGTTCTATTATATATATTACTATAATAAACACAACTAAAATTGCGTTACAATTTCGAGACGGGATTTTATTCGCTGGAAAGTAATAGGCTATGAGCATAAGTGACGGAATACGACAAAATAAATAAAACAAAACCTTGTCGTTCCGTATTTCTATTTTTTTTAACACTCAGGAAATTTCTTTAACACGTCAATCAATAAAATCATACGACGTAAGTTTAACTTCAGAATCAAGACAAATATGACTGCTTTGTAAAACCAAGGAAGTTTGAGAAATGGAGTCACAACAGTCTTATTCGCATTGATCCCATGCTCGAAGCCGCCACTCAAAAATATTTGAAGTATGTGTCAAACTGGATCTGCCGTTCAGATGCGAGGACAATAGGCGTTTTCACATCAGCCCGATAAAAATCCAAGCTCGAGATATTTTTCGCGATCGCAAATTAGCGCACTATTTCATTTCCTATTCACATCAGCCCGAACATTATCAAATAGCGCGCTAGTTCGCATTAATTATCCTATTTCGGAAATTTCCCGAGTTGGACTCGAGATATTTTATCGATCAATTAGCGCGCTAATTTGTATTCACATTATCAAATAGCGCGCTATTTCGTGATCGGATTAATTTCCCAAGTCAGAAAATAGCGCGCTATTTCGAAACATCGGGCTGATGTGAAAACTTAAATCATAAATTAATAAAAAAAAAACTATACTTGAAGATGATACCATATTAGTTTCATTTGGCGGAAATAAGGAGAAAAGTGATAAAACCCGCTTTCCATGAGGGTACAATTTCAAACACTTTCACAAAATACAGCTCAGATTTACACTTTTGCACATTATTTTCGAACGGAATTGACTTCTGTTTTATATGCTTTATCATTAGGTGACATTTCATTGCATTTGATAAATAAACGAGCAGCATATACCCGATATTATGTTAGGGTTAAAAATGAATCTTCAGATTGCTCAGAAAGATTGCGGCTTCAAGCATCGAACATCAAAGGCACAAATGCACCTGTGGAATTCTTTTGTCCATTCATAGAAAACTGACAGCTGATTGAATAATTATAGTCAGTTGTATACAATAACTCCATCTCTCGAAACTCCTTAGTAAAACATTGAGTCAGAAGGATTGTCCATGAAAATCAGCTGACGTCAAAAGTCCTATGGCGCAATTGGTAGTGATGGAGGGTTCATAACTCGGCTACTTCCAATGATCGATGGATGATACATAATTATGCAAACATTTATACTGTAGTTATATAATATGGATGCCTAGCTTGACCAAATCTCATACACTCCCGAGGAAAAACACGATCACCACCATACACATTGTCATAAAGACATCCACAAAATAGTAGCGGATTCAGAGGGACGCACCGGGCGCGCGCGCCTCTTTATTCTTTGTTAAAACAAAAGAAATAAAAAGAAAAAATGAAATGAAACCCGGAAGTAGCACCAAAAATATTTTTGCACCCCCCCCCCCTTTACGGAATTCCTGGATCCGCCCCAGGCTTGGCACACTTGACCTTACATCACCTTCAGTGCAAGGAGACATGTGTCGCAGACGCCTTAATAGGTCAACGAGTGGAGATATACATGTTCAGTGTAGTTATCATCAACCTGTAAGCATTCCCCGCCAATAACTTCAACATTACCTTTGCTCCGGTAAACAAACTGTTTGCATGACCGTGGAGTAGCTCCACGGTTGAACCTTGAACGGAGTAGGGTACATTATCCGGCACAAACAAGTATTGTACACATTATTGGGAGCCACAGTGAATCCATTCTGTCTAGTTTAACATCTGTCACAACAGGTGTAGACTGTACATAGCTTAGTACTCCTAAGCATCCCCCCCCCCCTTCCAGTCGTGGAGTAACTCGCACTCGTGGTCTGGTGCTCTGATTAAAAAAAAAAAAAAAAATAGAGAGATCTGGATAACAATAGACATCAATTTAGCTTATTGTTTTCGTGTACATTGCAAAGTCTGAACAGAACCATCACTCAAATGACATTCTAGTAATTCCGTCAAAAAAGGCAAAGATATAATCACAGCTATTGATGCACTTAAAAGAGAGAGAGAGAGAGAAAGGAATGTCTTTCGGGTTGCAGAAAAAAACGAAGGACATGTATAGAGCCTCACCTGTTTGGGTTAGGAACTTTGAGCTTGTCTTTGATGAAGTCTAAGATGGCTTGACTAAGCTGACGTCGGCGCTCGATGTCCCCGAACCCACGTGAGGTGTATAGGATGAGGTACCCGGAAGGCTCCTTCGTACCTCCAGTGTAGAGGATTTGACTGGGGTGGATGTGCACTGATATGTCCTATCAGACAAGACACGGAAGGAAAGATATGACTAACACTGAAACATCGCAATCATTACTCATCCTTGCACAGAGCGGCGTATACACGCTGATACATAGAGCCAGTGAGCTGCTTTCTCAACTTAAAGGGTGTGTACAGTTCTGGTTGAGGTGAGGATTTAGCTTTTAACGTTTTGTGAGATATTCAGAAACCGCTCTATGAGATGTCAAAGAGCATGCAGTTTTAAGGGGTATCAAAAGTACATTCGATGAAAATCGGTTTTGAAATGGTTGAGATATCCAAAAACAAGGTGAAACAAAGAGATCCTAATAAAGTTGTGGCATGTCACCTTTTATTATTAGCATTTTTTTTTTGGATATCTCAGCCATTTCAAAACCGATTTTCATCAAATAAACGTTGAATCCTTCTTAAAATAACATGCTCTTTCATAATGTTTCTCATTATCTCAATTAGGAATGTTCAAAACATGAATCCCCACCTCAACCAGTACTGTACTGTCCCTTTAAATTCACAGGTGTACTGTCCTTTCATACTGTAACATCTTGCATTGCAACTAATTAGGGAGGTGGGAAGATATCTCTTCCCACCTCCATGAACTAATCGACAAATTGCCCAACAGAGGTGTAAATAACTAATAATATTTACGTCGACGTAGGTACGTCAATAAGTTGCAATAAAAACATCTCGATGGATGAGTTTCATGATTTGAAGAAACATTTGAGTTGCATACTTTCCACTTTATTCTTCAGTACACGCACTTTTGAAACAAGTTTGGTGCAGACCTATGTATACCTTCTGCTATACGGAAGAGTAACGGGTGATAACATCTTTACAGCTAACAAGACAAATGTTCTTGTTACATATTTCTCCAACCAAAGGTCAGTTAATAACCAGGTCAAAGGGCAGTTAATAACCAGGTCGAAGGCCATCGCATAGAGAAGCTAGGATACGACCCTGATACAGTGGACTCCCGTTTAACGAAGTCCTCAGAACCGACATTTTTTCTTTATATCGAAATTTTGTTATAACCGAACCAATAAACACTATACACTCTTAAAAAGAAAAGGGTAAATCAACATTTAAAAGGGGCGAGGAGTGACAGCGTTTTTATCTTGTATTCACCCTTTTATCCAGCTCAATCCAACAGTTAGATGCGCTAGATACAGCAAGAAAAGGGATGAATACAACATTTTTAAAACGCTGTCACTCCTCGCCCCTTTTCAAACGCAGATTTACTCTTTTCTTTTTAAGAGTGTAAAGATACATAGAGCAGGTAATATTGCAGCCTGAATTTTTATTTCGCAGTAACCGTTATTTCGTTTTAACCGTGTTCGTTATAACGGGAGTGCACTGTAATAAGTCAGGTCATTGACCCGAGCCCAACCAGGAAGTGGTGACAAGAGGAAGACAAACACGTAATACTGCACAGATAGGAACTATGACGTGTGGAACCAATTCGGCAGAGATGACGGTTTGCCCTCAGCCTCCTTACCGTGGTCACAGCACAAATGTTCGTGAGACGATCTCTCGTGCGTCCGGGTATTATACCTACTTCGGTCATTTTGTGTTTCTTCCACACTCTTCTTCGTTTCTCGAAAAATCAAGTACTGTACACGAAGCATACAATGTCAAGCGGACGGAAACCCACCTAAAATCGTTTAACAATTTTATTCTTAATGACAATAACAGCACCTCTCACAAATAGGGCTCTGTAAGTCAGGTGTAGGCCTATAGTTATTCTGCTTTCACAAGTGTACCGAAATGTAAATTTTTCACAGATTACACACAGCTACAATCGCTAACTTCTGTCTCTGCAAAGCTGCGCCACAATGCAAATATTATCTATCGAACATTTTCTAACTTGCGCAGCTACACTACCCCCCCCCCCAAAAAAAAAAGAGAGAGAAATCAACGGTTAATCAATGGTCTATGATTACGTATTATATGCATCTGTCAACAGCAGGCGAGAAAATTGCAACTCATTGACAGATTGCCCCACATCGACGTAAATTATTTACGTCGATGTAGGGCAATTCGTCAATCAGTTGCAATAAAAACACCTCGACGGAAGAATTTCATGAATTTAAGCGAGGTAATTCCTTCACATTACTCAAATAATTGAACGGGAGAAAGAGTTTGATGAGTGAATAAGTAGAATTCCTTTGTGGAAGATACAAAAAGATAAAGAAGACGGGAGAGAAAACACTGAACAGGTACAATAGATAGGCCTATGATAGAGATAATTCCACTACATAGCTAATCATTGTCTATCACAGTCTTGTGTCATATTCAGGTGGGGGCATGGGTAGCGCCGACATAAAGATGAGCATGCATGTTAGAACCAGTTTCCAAGGCGATGAATGGCTTTGACATACCACACTTAGATTCGTTTGTATTGCTACAATGCTAATTGTAGAAGTACATCATCAATGCTTTTGTTGGCACTAATACACCTGCACTATAAACCTTAAACATTTGGCGATAGATCGATACAGGTAGAGGGAAAGTAATAGTTTGTATGACCAAACGTTTTTAATGATCATTATAATGTAAGCCTATATGCGTATAATATACAAACGGGAAATCATTTTGTGACATAAGGAAAATGGGGATATCTCGATCTATTGTACAATTTGTATTATACTTGGTGTATACAATATGATGATAGGCCCTATTATCATGGATTGATGTTTGTTTTCATTTATTCATTTTCATTTTCAACAAAAAATAATGGGGCATAGCGTATATAAACCATGCTAAAAAAAAAGCAATATGCGTGCTTTGATGTACAAACAGGCATTGTACAATGGGATGTACGTGGAGCAAAGGTGTACAGACGTCAATGTATTACAAGTATTAAAATACTGCAACGTATTGAAAATGGAAGGGAAGCTGAGCTGAAAAGGAGGACTTAATTGTCATTATGCATTCTCACCTAGAGAAACATCATAATAAGGTACAGAAAAATGTTGGCTATGTCCAGTGAAACGTAAAACGTATTATTTATGTAATACAGTGACAATACATATCATATGCATATCGGACATCGACACTGTCACTGATGACCTAGATGTATATTAATGAAAGGCAAAACTTACTACGTTGTCACAACACGTCGTTTGTGATTGATCATAATTATTCATATCAGATAATTCACCTTGCATATATGAATTGACAGTATCTCAATACTACTGACAATAGAAGAATTGAAACCTTGATTATTCCGTACCTGTCCATCCCTGTGTAATCTATCCGACAGAATATTAGTTAATCCGATGGCGAAATCGTCGCTGAATGATTCTGCCCTGATATTCGTCTCGAACACGGCGAGAGGCATTTTTTACTGTTATTTCGATCTCGATATTTTATTGACGGAGACTCTCTTCCTTCGAATTGTACTGTGCTCACATGCAAACCGTGTCGCTATTTAGACTGCGAGAGTTATGGCACGAAAGTATAGTCTTAAACGGCGATTTCACACGCGGAAAATCCAGTCAGCCGCTTGACCTCACTGAGAAATGAAGATGTTCATGCTGGGAACAATTATTTGCAGATTTATACTATAGCTGCTTTGTACAAATAGTACGCGTCCTTTCTCACGTAGACACACGCTGTCATTGTCAGGCGAAATTACCACAATCTTTATCAGATACAGTACATCCTTCAGCATCAGCATCTGCATTGCATGGCCACAGCGCGGCGAGCTGCAGGCAAACCCAACGTGCGCGTGCCAGTGTTGCAGGCAGGCTTTCATGTGTGTACATTCTGTTTCGCTATTCCAACGCCCGCTATCATTCGCACTAGCAGCTATGACCCAGCTGATATCAAACCTCAGTCAGGTCATGACCTTCCTCCGTATACAAGGCCAGCTGTCGCAGTCGCGATTTTAAAGAGGTACATATAGTCAGGTTTACTTGGATTTGCAAACTGCAGTTAAATTTCAATGAGTCAAGCAAAGATTTTAAAAAACGTATGATGAGATATAATGAATAGGCCTAAATTGATACACGATATTAATGATATGTTATTAACGATATTTATTTTTGCTTCAAGAAAAGATATTGTCAAAGACATTAGGCGATAAGGTCATTATTGCCAATGCGTTTCCGAAGGATTTGCATACAGATTATGTTTAACAATAATTTCATTCTTCCCATCATGCAGTTGGACTTGATCTTTATTATAAAACAGAGATTAAAAGAGAGTAGTTGTACCTAGATCAGCAATCACTTACTGGAGGTGTTCGAGTTGCCAAATCAAAGACAAATACGATATCTTTTGTAAATCAACTAAGAATATTGCAAGACCTCATCTGTTTATGCATAATTATGGGTTTATGATCTGTGTTATTTTTACGGAGAAACCTTTTCTCTATTTGCATTGTTTCGGTAGGCGCCTACACATCCACAATGAAGCCATTCCACTGCATAATTCGTTAAGGTTGGTCAATTTCCTCTAACTTGAAGATAAAGTCCAGATCCCCTTTTAGTTGCCTACGTACTACATCACCTCGACCACTATCTGCTCTTGGGTCGGTGAATTTAATTGGCTAATCATGTATCACGGTAAATTGTCAACCCATTTCGAGGGTGCGTTGTTTACTTCACCAAATTATAGGGGTTCAAGAGCTGGAGTCCCAACTGGCTGTGATAAATAAATCAAACAGCTGTCGGTTTTCTGTGGATGCATTTGGGTTTGATGCCACCATCGTTTTGAGCGATATGAAAATTCATTTTGAACTGGAATTAATTGACATATCTGTAGAGTATTTTTTGCTTATATCAGTTAAATGAAATGAAATTTCACCTGATGATGAAATCAACAAAAAGATGTCAATGGGCCCGACCAGGAATATGTGCAGATAAAACTAATTGTACTGTATATGATCTTCAAGTATATAGTAATCTTTGATTATTAATCAATATGTTACATTAGTACCCGTTTATGCACAGTTGAGTAATTTTGATTCCGTATTATTTCATCAATCTTTACCAAATTTTTATTCGCGCATCCCCGTCACATGTTAAACCATTGATTAGTACAAATTTCAGGTGTCATTTTCCGATATTTGTAATCGATTTAGATCATTTTCACATCCTGGATAACGTTGTGTCTTGACGTTTGCGTTAGCTAGTATTTCGGGTTTTTATGATCGATCACTAGTAATGGGCCTATCCGTATTTCTGTGTTTCATTCTGTTCTTCATTTTCTGAATTTTGAAAGTAAAATAAAACTTAAACATCTTTTTGTAAGTGAGGATGGCGAGAAGTATTTACCATCATAAAGACATATCTTACATAGAGTGTAGCTGGTTATCATGCATTGCTACATGTAATCTGTGAGGTAGTCCAGTTTAGATTGGTATACATACAATGTATATTAATACTTCAATTTTGTTTTTAATTTTGCATCCCCCTTTCCGGAATTCCTGGATCCGCTCCTGTTTACCAAACTAATAATGACTGAAACAACGGCAAATATGAAGTGGTTAATATCCTTCCTTATTATCTATTATTCAGTGTGTATATAGGTATGATATGATAGATATGAATTTCATTATTCACCCGCTCCCCATAGCAAATATTTGTTCTCAAGTTGAATCTTTATACAATGAAAACCATTCAAGTTGAATGAAATCATCAGAGCAAACAAACAAACAAACAAATAAGCAAACAAAGCAAACAAAATAGACAAGAAAGCAAACGAAAATATTTCAATTAAATTGCATATGAATTAATAAAGTTGCCATGAAATTGAAAAAAGAGGTTTAAGAGTAGAGTTCCAACTGGCTGTAATTATTCAAACAGTTGTTAGTTTTCTCTTGATGTACAAAATGATTCCCCTCCCTGCTTGAAGATCGCTGCACAATGATAGCATCTCTACAGAAATTTGATGCGATGTTAAGATTTTTCACCTCAGGCTCTGATTCATTAAAAAGAGAAACAAACCTGGATATCAAAGAATTTGGGTCAGTGAAGAGGTCACTGACAAACATCAGACTTACATTTTGACATACAGCATTATCGTAATTTTGATGAATATTCTACTGTTTCGATATTTCATTGCACTCGGCCTATTTGTAATATCAAATTACAGTTGTAGTGGCATTTCATTCTTATGTCAATATGAATTGGGTGCCTTGGACAAGTTGAATACTAGTACGTCTAAATTGCATACGAGCGAGCAAAATGCCTTCAGCTGAATAAACTGGTACACTATAATACAGATTATTGGCTGACAAAAAAAAATGCTCCCAAAAAGGCTGCTTGTACATGTACAATGCACTTAATATTTTTAGAGGAAATACATGTGTTATTCGGTTCATAATTTTATTCATGTCTAATCACATCTGAAAGACTTTACAACATAAAACAATGCAATTGATGCATTTATTACAATTTTTTGGTCAATTCATAACTACTACAGATATGAGAAACACATAAAAATATGAATAACAGTAAAGATAGAGATAATGCTTCACTTTCTTTCCATAGACATACATGCAAGCAGGGCAATGTATGTGCATTGTTACATATGTTCACTGCTTCAATGTGCTGATGAAGCAGGTCAAACATTTACAACCCTGGTCAAATTATACTACTCTGTTTTCTTTAGGGAATGAATACAACACGTGCCAAGAGATATACTTCAAATTCTTGACACTTAACACTAGATACTTGAAGCGTAACACTGGACACTAAATAATATGTGATAAACCTTTCATGGCATGCGCCTGAGGGGAAAAAACAAACAAACAAACAACAACAACAAAAGCTATATTGGCATAAAGAACATCTATGACTCCCTATTGCAATATTCAACAGGTGAACCCCATTACAATGAGATTGTTGGGAAACAGCAAGAAATTTCTCCTCAGAACAAAAAAATCTTGTTAAAAACAGATAAAGTAAATAAGGGAAATAATGTCAGACTTACATGTCAGATCCTCTCGTACTAATGCAATCTCATAATATCAGCAATCATTATAACAAGGTTCGCCTGTACTTTCAACAACGTATCAATCGCCTCAAGAAATATTTGTCGTCACATTCTTTTCATAGCTGCTTGCTCATTACTGAATAAGGCAGATGACTCACTCGGAATGTAGTTATTGTGAATCTCAACAGACTGATCCTATGGTAAACATGTCAATTCCACTGACTGACTGTGTCTTCTGTAGCTTTGCAGTCTCTTTGGTGCTTTCGAGTTCCCTACAAGTTCCCAGATGGTAAAGTCTACACGCAAACTTTGGTTCTCTAGCAGCATAAAATATCTTAATCATGGGAAAGAAGCATTTCCTCTAAAAGTAGCAATATTCACATTTATTGAATACTCTTATTCACTTCTCTATAGCCATGTTTTGGTATCCCAGACTGAAGGCACCGATCAGATTGCTGGATGTGTTCAAATAATTGATGGTATGTACCACAACACCCCAAACCCTTTACTTAGGAGGAGAACATGAAACTGAACCACATTAGTGTGTACAGCTGTACTAGAGAGTTATATTTCAGTTGTTTATGGTAGTTATACTCCTTCTCAGCATGGATTTAACCACTTATGTCTACTAAAATATCAATTCAACATCACTGAGACTGTTCCCAGAAAACACATTAACACAAATAGCTTTTTATTGCAAATACGCTTAACCTGGCAACATCCAAAACCTGATCTGTTACATAAAACGAGATGATACTTGTGCTTATATATCATTGGTTGAATAAAATGTTGCTATTTGAGGTGATATATTACATATTGTCTACATATTTTTTTTGCAAATTCTTGCATAATGCCTCAGACATGACTTACATGCTACCATGTTTATCCATTTATTTGCTAATTCATCACGCGTTTATTGATTGATTCAATGGACGGTGCTATTGCTTATTTACTAGTATTCCTTCTATTGTTTTTTATTCTAAAATTGAACTTCAGTACAATTTCCTTTCATATAATTTCAACACAATTAATCTTTATATGTGACTAGCATGTATTATATCCATAATACGTAGTTACCCACTTAAGACTTCTCAATGGCTCACAGTGAGATACTAAATGCCTAATTAATTTCCCTTTATATGACTTCCAGGCACTACTCAATATTTATGAGCAAGCAAATCTATTAGCTGTCTGTTTTAAAGGGTTTCAAAACAAGCAAACAAAAATTAAAGTTTTTTTTTTTATTAATAACCCTACACTTTGCTGAACTTTAATGCATTTTTAATGTCTTTACAGGTATACAACCTGTGTATCTATACAATATTTCAGCTCTATGATGCTCTATGATGCTGACAAAAATGACCACCAATAAAAAATTAAAGAGCCAAAAAGTTCCTTGTCTCATGACAAACTTTTATAAACAGCAACATTCTGGATGACTATTATGTGTCTTTTCAATATTTGTTGCGTCAAATTTTACTTTACACCTGAACAGAAAATAATCAAATAGTATTAACTGCTACTGTTGCAAAAGGACATACTACAAGCTATTAACAATCAGAGTTCATTGTAAAATTTTGCATGAATATAACTGAAGATAGAAATTGGGAATAGTAGCAGTTCTCTTTGCAGTTGATTTTTCCTGCAATGTAGAAGTTCTCAAAGAACTCAAGATTTCATATTGCTGTCAACAACGACTTGATATGCAGGAACGATCCACTTTTACAGATCAATCACACAACACGTCTTGGTATCAGAATTTACAAAATGAGCATTAAATGCAGCAATTTCCAAGATCTTTGACAAGAAGTGTTCACTTATATTTCCAGAGCTAGGTGTTGATAATCTTATTTGTTTGTTTTTGCCAAAACATCTTGAATGTCCTTCCAACAGTCCACGACACAGTCTACAAAGTCTTTGCCGCTAAGTGAGTCAGGGTATGAAGTGATGTTGCATCCAACTGACTCATCGAATGCTGAGTAGCCAACGCCCAGGCCATTGGGGACCACAGGGGCAAACCCCCCAGCCAAAACGGCTGGTGCAGAGAGGGTACTCGTGGACAGGATGATGTGGTTGATGTGGGTGTAGGCAGGATCGGCAAAGATCTCCTGGGTTTTCCCCTCCTTGGCGGCCAGAGTGCGGAGAGCAAATAGATGTCGGTCCCAACCTTGGCCTACAGAGAATAACAAGTGGGCATATGATAGTGATAAGTTTTGGCAGTGGAGGTATTAAAACAAAGGCTAATGATGCTGAAAAAGATGCTGAAAAAGCATATCATCACAAAGGCATGTTCCTGTCTCATCAAGTTCAATTTCTCTTATTTTGATGTAAGACAGACTTAAGCTTGTTTGTCTGTTGATTGCTACAATCAATTGGCAACAAATTAAGATGAAAGTGGAAAAAAAATGAAAACAGCAGATGCTCTTTCCACACATTTCTAGTGTTTCACATGGTTGCAGTCATTACACACAGAGTGTGTCACAATATCATTACAGCACTATATCTACAACTGAAAATTTCTATTTATCTATCCTGCACAAAAACCACCAAAAAAATCATGAGACGTGTAAAAATACACGACAGACCACAAAGCCAGTACTAGAACTTTGTAAAACATTGCGCACAGATATGACAATGCACTAAAAAATTTGCTTCATAAATTGTAGCTCTATTCCTCACCCATTGCTGCCTCTTTGGTTAGCTGGTTGTGTTTGTTTGAGCACTCTTGAAGCAGTCTCCTCTTCTCTTTATCACTCATTGATGAGTTCTTGTCAAAAGCCTTGGAGCACTCAAACGTCTCCTTAGTGGCCGAACGCAGGGTCTCCGTCCGACCGTGTTTGAAGGCTGCTGTGCTGCAAGACTCGTACGTGGCCGCAACCCTGCCCATCATCCTATAGTATGCCATCTGAATAAAACATATAAAGTATGTGTGTGATTTCAAGTCATGCATAGTAGTATGTGTCTCGCACAGATCGGACATGAAGCAGGCATTTCTTCATAGTTTGAATGATCATTTTTTACTGCTAACTGACTGCACACAAAGGTTACACAAGCCATGCACAGCAGCCCACACAAGCTCCAATCTGGGGGCTTATCTATGCAGATCTGATGATGTTTACTGGTAATAATCCACACGATGTACACCTAAATACTTCACAAACTATGAATTAGTTTGGAGGAAGAGAACCCTGCACTACTTTCATCCCCTAAAATATAGTAGACCATTACTTATTACATTTATTGAATGCATTTTATGGATTACAATATGTATAATGTTTACTTCAAATACCTTTGACTGAAAAGAGGAGTGACTTTCTTGATAGGGAATTATTAAGCAACCTTATGTAATTGCTGGCAATCTTACATTTTTTTGTGTACAGAGAAAGAAATTAATTCATAGATCTAAAGCATGCAGGCCAATCATCATTGTTGTGTTTTGGTGTAGATTCTTAGAGAGTGTTTGGAATGGAGCCAACGAAATGTGCACATGTTGAAAAAAAAAATAATTAATTGAAAGAGTATGAAACCAAAATATATGTGGATTTAGGGAATGTAGCAACAGAAGTATAACATATGAGCAAAGTTTGAGGAAAATTTGACAATCAATTGAAAAGTTATGAATTTTTAAAGTTTTGTTGCCGTTAAGCTGGATGAGAAGACAATAATATTTTTTGTACAATGATAAAAAATACAAAGAAAATCCAACATACATGTACTCTCATCTTCCTATCATAATGAAAGAGCACTTGACTTGCCTCTTTCAGAAAGCAGGGGGACATGTTACTCTTAACCTGTGTCAGCAACAGTGATTTTAGTGGAATTTTGTAGAAATAAAAATTTCTTTGTAATGTTGTCCATGCGTGATGTCCGAAAGTGATGTAGTCTTACAATGTTGTATAATCAAACTCTGGCAGCACATAAGCTTGAAATATACATAAGTTTTGAACGGACTCTCTGACTTTCCTCAGACTTCACAGGTGTGTTTGACTAATATGGCTGCATTCACTCAATTAATATCTATATTTGGGTTTCATTTCCCTTTAAGAGATATAAGTTTTCATAAACTTGTAGCATCACATTAAAACTCCCCCTCCCCTTCCCCCCCCCCCCCCCACCCCCCAGGACAAGGAAAAGATCTGGGAATTCTCACAGTAGTGAATTCAATTACAGTGAAGAGAATTTTAAATATATCTCGTAGCTTAGTTTCATTCATTTACATTCAGCCAAAGGTCTCTTTCTAGTTCCTAGATGATAGTGAACATGGCAAAATGGGAGACAATGACTAACCTGGAATGAAAGCTGCATGATAGAATCTGGACTGATCTTGCACGTCTTGAGAAAGTTCTTCCCAAAATCCATGTGTTGGTGTGCATTGATACCCAGTTTACTGGTTGCTGCTTCGTAGTTGGCTCTGGCTGTGTCGATGGCGTTTGATACAGCTGGGTCGAGATCCAGCGCCAGCTATCAGTGATGTCATTATGAGGAGAAAAAGATATGAGACTCGGACGTCATCAAAATTCTTGCTTGATAAACTCTGCAAGGGACATACATTGATACTCACCATTACAAGATGTGGCTTTAATTTCACCACGAGACTTTACAGACAGAAAACATGCATGTAACACACATGACATACAACCATACACTTTATTGATACATCATGATCAAAATGTTTTGGCCAAATTCAGTCATAGCATTGATTGGCCATCAACTAGCAAGTTATCACTATTTTTAAAACAATATTTCAGGAGAGTACTCCCTCTTTGTAAACCATTTTCTACTTCTATCAATTTTGTTAAACAATGGAAATTGGTAAAAGACAAACAGACATGAAGCTAAACTCTACTTCAAATTTATCGAATGTGCTGCAAAATATGTAGTAACAGGGTATTTTGGACTTCCTTCAGTTTTTGTGGATTTTCTATGGCATCTTAGAGTCAGACAAATAGCAATCTTGAATCCGTAAACTTTACCATGCAAATTGATTTATGACCATGAATGAAAGCAATTATTGATGATAATGATGATAAACAGCCTTTATATAGCACCAGTTATCTGTAGAACATTAAAGGCACAATTTACCTTTTGCATATGATATGAAACAAAAACCCAGCACTAGTGCTTTAAAATAGTTCTAAAATGTGATTTAGGGATAGAAACAACCACTGTAAAAATTTGAATCCGTGTAATCGATGTCAAGTGTTGTTAAATACACAAAATATAAACAATAGTTATAATAAAAATGTTTCCAGACTAAAGCGTATACAGTTACGGTTTATTGAGAAAAACACTGATATCTGCTTATATCTTAGGCTTTATTGCAAAAATTTTATATGGTAGGATGTTTTATGATACAACAGACCTACACATATGAATCAAAAGTGATATCTTGAACATTTTTTAAATCACTGCTCCCAAAGGTAAACTGGACCTTTAAAAGGCAAATTCAATTGAGTGCCAATTGGCTAAAAAACAAACAAAACAAACAAAAACACACCCTCTCCCCCCGCCCCCCCCCCCCACCCACCCCCACCCCCCAAAAAACCTACAGCATTGAACATACTGTCCACACTCTCTCACACAGAAAGGGTTAAGGATGAGATCTATCAGTTCAAGGCAAAAGTTTCCATAGTAGTCTCAGATCACTGGGAGCTTCATGCCAGAATAGCCAGCAAACATCTCGACAGAGTGGCATTTTATACCTCATCTCAAAGAATGGACACTCACTCTCTTTACATTCTGCGATGCATCAATGCTTGCTGGCTGGGCTGACGGAGACACAGCCGGCTTCTCTCGCGTGTCCTTGAACGTCTCGTTGAAGAACCTGAGCACTGCTACGCCATCGCCCCAGGCATGCTCAAAGTTGACAGACATCAGACCATTTTTGCACACGATGACCTGGAATGACTTGTCAAACCACCTGAAGAAAAACAACATCTCTCTAGTTCATCAATGCAAAGAAAATGCAAACTCGACACCCTAAGAGCATGCTCCGACCCTTGCAGGCAGCTTAAGCTAATTGATGCTTATAATGTTCACTATAATTGCAAAGAAAAGAAAAAAAAAAAAAGACATGAGAAGCTCACATGAAAGTATTAGCAACATATACCAAAGCCTAGAAACTATAAAAGTTAAAGCGGTTATACCAACCAAAATTCAATACAATATCAAATTCTGATGATTATTCCACTACTAGCATAAATATGAGAGTCTACCCATTTTCTATGCAGTATCTTGCATTATACCACTTTTAAGTTCCTTCCTATTTAGCATTCCTTTCAGTTTCTTACATTTTCAGTTTCTATGCTGATATGAAAAAAAAAAAAGAATTCTTATTAATCATTTACTAGCTCCTGATGGGATTCATATGATGTACGTACATATGTCTGCACAAAAAAAAAAAGTTGCTTGACTGTATCAACTCCATCACACACACACACACAAAAAGCACAATCAAGCAAACAAACACGCAATAAAAAACAAAAACAAAAACAAGCATTATCCCTACCTCACCATCAACAGAGATCACTGAAAGGAGACATTTCATGAGTTGTGTTTATACCACTGCTTTACATGAAAGGATTTAACCATGGTCATCAGCACAAATGCATTTTTTTTCTAACCTGTATGCACCATCTCCATACAACATGTTCCTGGTCATTCCCTCTGCATCATCTGGGCTGGTATCATCTAGGCAGAGACAGAAGACGGCTGAGTCAATCTCATCCAGGGTCCTGGCATTGCCCTCGCTGGAGTCCACAATCTGCTGCCGGACTCGGGCCCACACGTCGCGGTTCTCTGCTGTCAGGTAGCCCCACGGGTGGTCCGGCCGGGCCGCCGTGTCGTTGAGGATGTGCTGGAGGTTGGCGTGGATTACAGCCGGCGACACAATGTTTCCTGGAAGCAGAAGAAGTATTATGAGAGACTTCATTAAGTCTTCATATTTCACTAACCCCATCCTTGATAAACTGGATTAAAGGTACCATTTTGGTATATTGGTATTACTATATGCTGTATTTTAATTTAATATTTTTTCTGTATTAATGCGCTTAGAAATGTCAGTAGTAAACGCTATATGAGTGTTTATTTTGTCTATTCATTTATTTATTTTAGCACGTATACTGCTCTATCAGAGAGCCTTGCTATCAAAATTAGTCCTGCACTGATACGACATTTTCAACCTAGTAGATGTTTCTCTTCATATGCTGACCCAAATTTTACACAGAACAGACATGGCTGCATTTAACGCATCTGGATTTTCAGTCAACAAGGATAAATATGTCAGCTAGTTTGCTGCCCTCTCTTGGCAACATGGCCATTCTAATCTTCACTCCACCTGAGATCTATTCTTTGTGAGACTTTTTTGGGTCAAACTCACCATCCTCATCTATGACGTCGAAGGTGTAGAACTTGCCATTCCTGACGACTAATATGTGACGGCCGGTCTCATCGGTCACCAGCTCGTCCCTGCCGATCTGGGGGATGCGTGTCGAGTTGAAGAGGCGGAAATACTGACTCATGTCAAGAGGGAAAGCTTTGTTGATGATTGCATAGTAGGCAGCGATTGACTGAGGCATCCACCTAAAAAATAAAGAAGAACAAAGCAAAGAACTGACATAATTATGAAGCAAATTCCACAACGACAGCAAATTCCACATTCATGAAAATTTCAACAAGTTTTGGCTATAAGAACTGCATGCCCTCTTTGAGTTGATCTTTCAGGCATATTTGAGTTTTGTTAGTTTTTTAACATCTGTATCTGTCATCCTGTCACGAAAACATACTGCATATTCATGAGGTTTACTGAAGGTACAGATACAACATACTGAATTTTGTTTCTTTAAGGATCTGTTGCATGTTTCTAACTCACAGTTACTGACATAGGCAAAACTTTCATCATTCTTGTAAATGACTACCACATACCCTGAACAGCAAAATTTTTGTTTTTGTGAAAAACTTTATCACTGCAATAACCTGTAATTGTATATGAAACTTGCTACATGGTAAGGCTTGGCAGGTCACAACTATGATGGTCCTTTCTGTCAGAAGGTTTGTGCTCCATAACCCTGTCACATTCAGAGCATCAAATACTACTTACCTGGCTATCTTCCGAAATGACTGGGTATCAGATTTTGGGGGGTTCAGATGGTAGACCTCAGGCTCCAGTTTGCTTGATCTGATAGTCTTCATGAAACGCATCGCTGACACCACGAGGTTTGTGGATCTGATTAACTAATAATGCATGCAAAGTATGAACAAGACGTTAGTACATTCCATGTAAATAATAAATACCTTTTTTACCTCATTGCACAGCAGCGCTGTGATATTTGCACGCAGAAACTTGGCATGAGTCTTGAGGCATCTCAGGCAATAATATTGTTTGGATTACGCATCGCTGACACCACGAGGTTTGTGGATCTGATTAACTAATAATGCATGCAAAGTATGAACAAGACGTTAGTACATTCCATGTAAATAATAAATACCTTTTTTACCTCATTGCACAGCAGCGCTGTGATATTTGCACGCAGAAACTTGGCATGAGTCTTGAGGCATCTCAGGCAATAATATTGTTTGGATTACATTGTTTACATTTACATGAGAGGAGACATTATAAGTAAATACAACTGCAAGTTAACATTGTAAATTATACCGAAAACTAGGCTATTTCCCTATAAACGTGCCTCATCTTTAAATTTGGAAACACAGCCATACTTCATATGACAATAGTCCTACTGAAAACACACAACATTTAATGTTCCAATCAAGGGTTTTTTGTTTCGTTTTGATTGTTTGTTTGTATTTTAGTTTGAGACAAATGCATACTAGTATCCCGAACTTCTTTTACAAAAAAGAAATATTGGGGTGTACACCTAAGTGGCACATACCAGTAATCATTCTTACTTTTGTCACATTGCTCAATAAGTTACTCTCCTGAATGTTTGTTCAAACGCATTTAATAGGCAAACATGACCCCCCCCCCACCCACTCACATACATATTATACTGTGACAAGTTCTGAATATTGAATGCGTTGCTGTTAGCATTAGCTAATGTCTTACAGTGACAACAATGAGTCTGCAAACGTTTAACCCTAACTTACCTGGGGGGGGGCCATAATGGCCCCCCCCTCGACAAATTCCGCGACCATTCCGGCGTGCAAAATTTTTTGACCGCGCCGCTCGCTGACTTTTTACTTTCAAGTCTCGCGCAACTTTTGAGACCAAATTTGTTGCGTCCGGGCATACCGTTCCGAAGCCACGCCCCTTCAAAAAATTTTCGTCAACCCCAAAATCGCTCAAAAACGTGATTTTGTGTACAAAGTCAATACAAATTGTGTTTTTTCAATTAATTCATATAAAGATTCATATTTTTCATTTTAATGGCTGAAATCAATTCATTTTAGTATAGTTATGCTTCAAAAAATGTGTATGACAAATTCTGTTGAAAAAAACAACAAAAACAAAAGTTCGAAAAAACAAGGAAATACATAAAAAATTGATAAAACAATAAAAAACATAAGAAATTAATTTTGATACTGAATTTTTTTTTACGCGCAAATGTTTGGAATGTCACTAGGAATATTTACACCAAAAATCAGCATTCCATAAGCTTTTATAAGCCAATTACAGACGAAAATGAGGTCTTTTGCATATATTTGCATAATTAATTGATTTAAAATAGAAAATGCTAATTTTTTGAAAATGTAACTTAGCAGTCTTGTAGATTACATCCGGCTTTATGTTCATGCAAAATTTTGCGGCGATCGCGCGATCAACGGCCGAGATCTGATGGGGGGGCCATAATGGCCCCCCCCCAGGAATTCAAGCTTGCTAAATAGCCCAGGTAAGTTAGGGTTAAGAAAATAACGATGAAGAGGCCAATATACCCCTCTCTTTATATAGTATACGTAATTCTCCTGAAAGGAGTGTAGAAAAAGTAATAGATAAAGGTGTGGAGAAAAAAAAACAAAAAACTCCTTGCTTCTTCCTCTATTTTTTAAAGTATTCTGTATTCTGAATGGTGTTATAATTTCATTGGCCACACCCAGAGTTGGTTTGAGAAATTGTGATACATCAAAGCCTCAATACACGCCTGGTCATTGCATTCTGGTCTCTCATCAAATTGGAAGGCCATAATAGGGATTGAAGTTCTTTCTCTACACCCTAAGTATTCTGTATTCTGAATGGCATTATGTCATCTATCTTATTGGCTTTACCTAGAGTTGTTTGATTTGGGAAATTATGATTTATCAAAGTCTTCAAACACACCTGGTCATTGTATTCTTGCCTCTCATCAAACTGGTAGGCCATGTAGGGATTGAAGTTGAGTACAAGAGACAACCTTGATTCAAGGTACATATCAAACCATGGTCCTGTCATGGTTAATGAAGAAGAGTGTGACATCTTGTGTTAACAATTTTCAGCTGGTTCAAATCTGGTTGGTTAAAAAAAAAAAAAAAAAAAAATATTGGCACCAGCAAATTACAACATGTACAATGTCAACATATCACATGTCGATCCTACAATCGGAAAAATAAAATATTGAAAATATTTTGAACGCATCAATTTGACAATTGAAAAAATATTCAACTGATTTTGAACTGCAGACTGGTAACATCAATCAACATACAAGTTGTAAGTCTGATTTTTCCTTCATTGGCATCACTGTCCAAAATCCAAATATATCGTACGTATATATAGAGTGACATAATGAAAGACTTGTGCAAAGGGTGGTCATGCCCTTACTGCATATCGTAACATGCATCAAATGCTAAGTTGGAGTTCTAAAAACTTATTTCATATCTACCTACACACCAATGTATGCTTGCAATTCAGTTACATGTATATGGTTTCTACACCTACTAATAAATTTTGCCTAAATTAATTTGTCTTGCTACTATAATTTCACAACTTAAATGACTTTCTATTTTTTGTCCTTTTTGATTCAACCTGTTGCAGAACTGAATTACCTCTCTAGTGTGTCAACAACAAAAAAAAAGTTTCATTAATGGGTCAATACTGCTTGCTCACCTGATATGTAGCTGGTGTGTTTGTTGCGCTTGTCTTGGGCAATGAGTTGGCTATTCAGAGCTGAAACACACAGTAATACAATGGAAAGAGCAAAAGAACAAATGTGACACTTTTTTTCCCCTGTCACTTTCATTAATTTCCACATATATATGACAATGCACAATCGGAATATTCCTGATAATCAAAGCATATTCACATTCCTTTTTGTCTCTTCCTACTGTTTGTCATCTAATGCAAAGTACATTCAGATCTTGCCTTATTAAGTGATTCAATACTTTATACTCATTCAATATGAACAATGATTTCATATTTCAAATATTCATCTGAGCTGGAATAAAAGTCAGTGATGAAATAATTAATGCAAATGGTGAGGATGCAAACTCTATCAAAAAAAAAAAAAAATGAGGAAGACAAAGGGGGCAGCAAGTATGCACATGCTGCTATGTCAACTAACCTTGCCCCTCTCCCTTCTCAAAGTCTCTGACAATCTTCTCGGTGGCAGCGTAGACCTCGGGGGAGAGAACAGGCTCCTGGGAGGCAAGGTATCGGCGGCAGGTGTCTGGCAGCTTTGGGATGGGCAGACGCGGGAGACTGTGCTGAAAATGCATTGTGGGAATGATGCTATCTTGGATGAAGTCTGTGCCAGAAGAGCTGTGTGGTGGAGATTGAGTAAATAAATACTCTACAACAATGTTGACAAAAAAAGGATGATGAACAATACATTGATATTAAAAGAATGCATATATTGAGCAATTATGACACAAAAAAAATTCAACTTGGTATGTTTACATAATGCTCAGAGTTTTGCTATTTTTAATACACAAATGTTGCACTTGTTTGCAGTAGATTACAAATAAGACTTTACATACACTGACATTGTACTGCAATTCACTCGTCGTTCTTTATATAATTTAGCAACATAGTTAGCTTAAGGACTGACTTTGTCTTGGAGCAATGTATCAAATCCTTGTAGCATCTTTCCCCTTGTGTTTGACAAGGGCAGTATTTCAGAGATTCACATCAGGACATACAATGTATAGTTCCAATATACATTGAGTTTGTACATAGAAAATGGATAAATTTAAAGTACATAGCTGGCAGTGGTCTAACTTAGTACTGTTGGTGTAATCTGTTCTTGAACTCTTCCTTGATGTATTGCAAAAGTCATTTTTACATGAAAAAAAATATAGATTTCAAAATGATAGAAAAATTTAAGTGATTTGTTATTGCTTCTGTTTAATAATTCTGCTAACATGAAAGAAATCAACAGAAGAGAACAAACCTGTTTCTGTGACTTGAAGTGGACATGCCCCATATTGCTGCAATGCGCTGAGGTAAAAAAAAAAAAAAAAAGAGAAAAAAAAAGAGGAAATTTGAAATGGACTCAAATCACTCAAGAGGAATGCAAATTTACCATATGTAAAGCCAGGAAACACACCATACAACATTTGACAAAGACCTATTCCTCAATGACCGACTACTACTAAGTTTAGCCTTATGCACCACAGCTTAACAGGAACAGTTTATCAAATACTCACAATCAGTTGGATGATGTTGTGTAAGTGCAATCTTAGATGGATTACGGGTACTATGTATACTTGGGTGCTTCAGTAGAGTTGGCAAAAGAAAACAATTTTCACTGTTAAACATTAAGTCCACAGACTAAAATAAATGCAAAATAAGCATTTATTACACATGCGTTTGTCAGCACTCATTCATTAATCAATGTCTTCTGGCCTTCTTCTTCTGTGTTGGAGACATTTGATACTCAGATCAAATTTGTACCGGTACTGTATAATCCTGTGCTAAATTTTACTGCCTTTGTGAATTCAGGCCATTGTTTGAAATGTTTTGTTTTCACCTATTAACTCTTTATGTGCCATGGTGTAAACCCCCTGCGTGCCACGTTATTCTGAGACACTTTAGGAGATTTGTTGTTCTGCCATCGACATGAAGTGAGCAAAGTTGTAAAGAAAATGTCTAACTTTACTTTGATGTTAATTGCATTGACAAATCTGACTATTTTCTTTCAAAAGAACAGTAGCTACATTGTTGTAGAGGCATGACTTTTGCACAGAAAACATTGACAGAAACCAGGCCAGGAAATTGCTTTCCAGTAAGGAACACCGGTTGATGTTCAATCACTAAATAAAAAGCAAGCTATGAGTGACAGAAACTGACCCGCGAGAAACGCTGTCATTGTACTGTGGCATTTGGCGATTTATTGATCGGTTTGGGCGGATTTGTGCGTTTGAGCAGAATACGCGAAGTTGGCATGCTGACGACTGAGACGGGTGTGCGAACATGGCACATAAACAGTTAAGGCTTTATCAATTCTTATTATGAAGTACCAACATTTGTTAGAACTGAACTCATTAACTGCTGAATGTTAGATATTGATACAGAAAAAAAAAAAACCAAAGTAATTTTATCAATTCAGCAGTAAGACTACAAAAGAGTAACATGAAAACAAGATATTAACAAAAATTAGTCAATTTCTAGGTAGGAAAATTCATAATACAAGAGTGAGAAGTAAGTTTAATTGTCCTTCAAATCAGCAATCAAGACAATCAAGTTTGATTGTCATTGTCATTGACATTGTCAATGTCAGACATTCATAGGGTTAGGTCTCCATTTTTCGACGGCTGGAATCTTTAGTATATTTCTAGTCAAAACGAATGCTACAACTCCGTAAAGTAAATTTTCAGCGACACATTAATTGTCTGGATCAGTACTTTACAGGAGCGACAGAAAGTTTGCTACTGTAGGCACCCTGCTGTTAGTGTTAGTAAAACGTACTGGGGTCAGCATGCAGCACATTACTTACTGTTGAAGATGTAACTCAACATGCAATGCTAAGCGTGGGACTAAGCTGGCTCGATTTTTCTCGTTATCGTCAACTCTCAGATTTCTACCTGCCTAAGTCTAAATTAAATACTTTCAAAGAATTCATAAGGATGAGCAAAATTTGACTACTTACATTCGATTGCCCATGTCGGCACGGTAATGTTAGTAGCCGCTGAATTCCAGCCATTTCTGCACTTTGGATGGTGACTCTCACGTCTGCTGCCAGCAGAATTTTAACACCGGTAATTGTACCGGTAAAGATCGTTATCACGGCCGGATCGATCGATCAACGTGAAACGACATGGTAGTAGTTCTGTGGTTATGGTACGAATAAGTACTCATCAAAGAGAGTACATTGTATAATCTCTTTGGTACTCATACTCATCCATGACCCGACCCCCTCACTATTCGCATTACTAGTACTTGTACAGTGCATCGTTTACATCGATATTGCACAGACAAACAAATGAACAAACAAAATGTAGTAAAATACATTGTAGTAATTTCTCTGAGAGTAAAATCAACAATATTTCAAAGACGACCAATCAAGTGTAAAAAGAAATAATAATAAAAAAATAATAATAAAATAATAATAATAAAAAAATAACTATAAAAAATATAATATTATTATTGATATAATAGTAATAATAATAAAAATTAATATGAATGAATGAAAATGACATTTCTGTCTCTCTTTTCCTTTTTTCCCCAATGTGCGATTAGTAATACTCTACACCAAACATTCATCTGAACACATAGGTATATTATTTCAAACTAAGTACTTTGAAAAACAGGCAAAGAAATATCGTGTTTCAGACCATACATGTCAAGAGAACAGCTAGGTGTCCTAACATGATCAATTCTCTTACTTCAACCAACAATCTATTATCATTTTGACATCACTCAAAAATGTAGTAAAATTTCAACATACGCATTACAGAATGAACATTCTTTTCTACTCTTCCAATTCTATTCATCATCTTAGTAAGTATTAAACTGATTAACATCCGGCGTGCTCTTGAACAGGACCAACGAAAAAAGATTGTCATTTCTTTTCGAGTTGTGTTAATTGCTATCCTATTTTTAAGATCCTTTACATTGATATACGCCTACTTTATTCTTCCTAAAAAAAAAAAAAAAAGCATAAATAATATGCGAACATCCTTTACGCTGTTAAGTAACCCGAATTTAAAATATCGAGTATAACTGGTTGACAAAACTTTTCCATCTTACCCATATCTCTATATCACAATTTGTTTTTTTTTTTAACCGCTTGACACATTGCAAAATAATCTTAAAAAAATTAACATCAACATCATATTTCCTCTTAAATGCAATAAATGATATAGTGACATTTTCACTTTCATCTAACAAATCATTAACAAAACGAATTCCTTCTCTTTACCACATTCGTTTAAAGGCCGACACACTCCCTACAGTGATCACAATATTATTTTTCCACAAAGGTTGGCATTGGAAATGACTATGATAAACCGAAAGTAAATCACCGTAAGCTGTGCATACTTCTTTCCAAAAGGCTTGCTCGAATATTAAGAAAACATTTCCGAGGCTCATATTTATTATTTTGATTGATGGGTCTGGGGCAAAAATACACTCAGGGATTGTTCCTGTTGTTTGTTTCTTTGTTTGTTTGTTCATTGGTGTTTTGCCTAAAGCTGATGCAAAGTTTCAGTCCAAGTATATAGCAGACGGATACATATATAGTGTTGTGTAAAGTTTTGCCTAATTGAAACCCGTTCTTTAACATCAAGACTCCTCCCCGATTCACCCCTTGATCATTATATTGACTATTGTGTATCATCGATGTGTATAAAGTGAAATTGTAAGATGTAAAAAGACTTAAAATCTGACGCTCGAAGAGAGAGGACATGCCATAAGACACCTGTCGATTAAAGTGTCTTTGAAATATACTCAACTTTGTATCAGAAGTCATTCATTGAGCGTACCTCTAAAAGAACCCGATACACAACAACGTTATTTATAGACCGGGCTTGCGTAGACCAAAGTAGGTCAGAGTACAAGTACAAGTATCACTTGTGACTTGATGGCACTAATAATAGACACCACAATCATGTATCTGCAGGGAGGTGACCTCCCTGGTACCCGAATTAAGCTTTTAGTGTTTATAGTCTGGTCAAGGGACCTAATTATCGTTGATTTGCAAGCACATAATATAGTATGCTAGAGAAGACTTCCCATTTCCCATCAATGTAATGTAAATATCGTCTACTATCATATACGAGTATTCAGGACTGCGTGAAGCGACCCGTTTTAACTCTGAAACTTAATCTCAAGAGTAATCTCAAGGAGGTGTTGATAGAACAAACTAAATAATGATCACATGGGATACAATGGACGGAGATGGAAGAAAACGCCACCCCCACTGTGACCGAAGATGTATCTCTTTTCCTTTCCTTTGTTGTTTGCTGTGTGCTCTCATAGTTTTGTATTTGCTTTTTGGGTGACACGTTTCTATTTGTTTTTGTTTTTGCTTTTGTTTTAGATTTTGGTTGGTGGGGTTCTTTTTTGTATTTGTATGGCCTAAATCGTGATCGAGATTTATATTGCGACTATGAAACAGTGTACCACACATCTGTCGTATGAGATTGATAAAGCCCGATGATAAAGTCGCCTTTACACATGCCAGTCAGAAAAAAAAAAGAAAAGAAAAGCAAACAACCTCCATAACAAAAAAAAAAAAAACAATTCTTACTTTACGTCGATCATTCGGCAATGACAAACCAATTAGAATTTGCGTCACGGTTTTGCACACCTGACGGTATAGTCGTATGCCCTGTCTGATGTACATTTACGTCTACATTCATGACTGTACATGTGCCCGATGGGAGATTACACGAACGCACTTGTCTACGTACTCGATTGTTAACAGGAATGCACGGCAGTAAAACAAAAGAAAACAAAATAGTGACGTCAATTATGTTGTAAAATGTGCCAACATATTTACTGGCCACTGCAAACCATCCGGGAACGCAATTAAATTGTCTACATAAGCACCACGGCTTTTGGATCAACTATAGAAAATAGAAAGCATATACGTGACTTGAAATCACTCAATGACTTGCTCAATGAAAGTTATAAAACTCATCTCTGTTGCATCACTAAAATAGGTTCAAAGTATAAAATAATAACTTGAAAAAAAAAACCCTCATACATTATCCGGAGTAATTGTCTTATATAGTTTTAACCTTACAAGCATTTTAACGATTGGATCTTTGGAAAATAACTAAGACCGATGCTAAAGACGGAAAATGATCAAATCATGTCTGTTTATATCTGTATCATTTGTTTTTACCAAAAAGTTGATAAGGCATTTCACATCATTTATATTATAATGATGAAAAGACAATCTTTTTATCACAGTGCAAAGGTACAAATACTCATCACGATTACTATCATTGCACGCTATATTTTGCCATGATTGTGATCCCTTTAGATCTGTACAAGTTTCCTGTCACCCGTGCAGTTTTACAGAATCTGATAATAACGATGGAGACAATACTAAAATATAAAACAAAAACAAGGTATGCGTCGCATTGTGCGACTTTCAGAAAGTCTCTCTTCGAGGTTCAACCAGAAGTGAGAGTTTAATTCAAAAGTATCCATCACAGTTGGTCACAATAGCAGAAAAGCTTGTTATTCATGTACAATGATGGAAGAAGGGACACCAGAAAGTTTGATGGCGTGAAACTTACGATGTCAAGAAAAAAAAAGCTAACATGTATTATAGGTATTTACACAATCGCACTGAAGATTTGTATTTTACGCTGCGGTACATGCTTCAAAGCAGAATCGAGACGACGCTAAGTATCCCTGACAATGCTTGGCAAACATTGACCAGCCGCAGCGATAATGAAGGCTGCGAGAGTATAACTGTGTTATTGTCAATTCTCTGCGAGCTGCTGAAGTATCCCGAATGCAAACAGTGAGTGACAATTTGCGAGATGCATGGGGTTGCTTATTACTTCTTGAGTGCAATCTCATACCATAGAAAGCGAGAAGTGGGAAATACGACTGTCCGAAAAAGGTGAGGAGAGCCCGTGTTGCACAGAGTGCTATGATTATGAGTGTATTAAAGACATTTGAAGATGACAGGGTTCTGTTCGCAACTTGAATTTCAGCAACGGACAACCGGTTTCTTATAGGTGATATACTTAGAGGAAATTTGCTTTGGTGTATTTGCTTTCCGTTCGGAATTTGAAAAGATTGAATCGCATGAAAACCAAGGAGTCCATTACACTCTGAAGAAATCTCTACAAGCGTCGTAGTGAGTCCCTTCGCATGTTTTCCCCCGATATGCTCCAGCATCATAATGACGATTGAGCATCACTAATGATCACCGCATGGTGGACAGCTGGAAAAGACGTATTAATTAGCATACTGTGACGTCATAACGAAATCTCACGGGTAACGGCAAGTTGCTTTCACGCATATAAGGATGATAGCAGTGAGTTGAAGTAGCCAATTGTGTCGGTGCACTCAGAGACTAACAAGATGGAGAGACTGCTTTACCCGTCTCCGAGCCCGCGATTTAGATTCAAAACCAATGAAGTCATGCCGATAGCGCAGTTATCCAAGGAGATGAACCGCAAGATACATGACGAATTCCTGGCCAAGTCTCGCCAAAACATCCTTGCTTGTCAGCACAGAATCATCCAGGTTCGCGAAAAATTTCCTGAAGAGGAGAGTAGTCCAGCAGAGGACGTCAACTGTAACGACGGCATCATACTGTCGAAGACAGTTCCGGAAAATGGGTCTAAACCTGACAGCAATGAACAGGAGATTCCTGAGAGTGACGAAAACAAGTCAGTTTCACCAAAGAATACTGCGATTGTTGCAAAGTCAGATTCAAAGCAGCTCCTTAGGCAGAGGAGTCAATCCCGTACGGAAATTGTCCCTCCAAAGCACAACATTCCATCAGATAAAGAAAGAGTCGTAGTCAGAAGACACTCTGAAACTTCTGTGTGGAATCCTTTTTCTCGGCACAGTGTAGACAAGCACACTTGGCCGAATCTATCTCCAAAGAGGACTCCTCCACACACACCCACGTCACGAACACCGTCACCACTTCGGCAGCAGTTGGCGACTTCTCACAATAATTCACGCACCAACTCACCATGTCGTCGGAAGACACCGAGTCTTTCGGCCCTGCCTCGTTTGGATGCCGCTATGAGACGCAACAGTGATCCCGCTCCGACTGCGAGATTTGTCGACATCACTAATGACAACGGCGAATCGGCGTTATGCATCGACGGCAAGGAAATGGGCGAGATGTACCACGGTTCTCTTTTCCGCGTCCTTCGGCATTCCTTGAGCGCGTTCGACTCACAGCCGCGTAACAGCGTCGACAATGTGTGGCGTAAGTCCTTCGACGGACTCGACGAAAATCTGAAGTTTCCAGAACCACGGAAACTCTCTCGTCAACCGCAACCGCCGACAACGCCGAGAAGACACCTCCGTTCGCCACCGATATCGCAGCAGCAGCTGGACAAGATTCGACGTGATCACGAGGCCCTCGTTGGCAGACAGCTGTGCCGACCGATCTCATTCAGAAAGAGAACCACTACGATATGAACATTTTGTAGAACTATAAGGTTGGTTATGCAGATATCATGACCATTAGATCTCGGTGAGGTCTCGCTATTTTGGACAATCCTCACCAGCATCAATTGTGCATGTATATCGATCTATACTACTAGTATTTTGTAATCTGGTCGAACGTTCAAAATGTATACTGTTATATCTAACAGTTGTGCTCTTACGGTAATGAGGAACATCAAAATGAGTTATGAAAAAGAGTTATGAAGACTGTAAACGCATTTTCTTTGCAAGTGAAACTTCATATCGTTTTTTACAAAAATGTTTTGTGTTTCGATAACTTACTTGAATAATATACTTCAATGTTTTTGCTTAAAAAAAGTAGGATATGTGGTTTATACAGTGTAGTTTGAAACTTTTTCTGTGATTTACAAGAATTGTTGATAAAATCTCACTTGCTTATCACGTACACAAAAAGAAAGCAAAATCTAGCAGCGTAAGAGTGTGTAACCGTGGTGGCCATAAGTTCCATGTTTCCGTCAGTGTTTAGATTTACTTTAAGATCCTTTAGGTTTTGTGCAATATTGGCAAAAACGATTTTAGTTGTACACAATCAGTCTGGCGAGGTTTGTTAAATATTGCAAAGAATGTATATTTGAATGTGCAAGTTGCGACAATTTGTATGCTTCTGACACTGGTACAATCATTTGTTTGGTCTATCTTTGATTGCTTTTGTAATGAATGAAAAATGAATGAAAGCCGTATAAGATGTAGTTATCATCCCGACATCACTGGTCTCGTGTACATTGTTGCTGAATTCAATACGATACACATTGTACAGCGTAATTCACGATCTCAGTAACGTCCTATGTGTATGTATGTGAATATCACACCATTGTGGTCAAGTATTGAGTAAAGTGTGAGAATCCCAATTCGCATGATGTAACTGTTGCATCGCGTCACTTTATGTCTTATGCTGTGATCGTATCTGCTGAAAAGTGTAATGCAGGATCGTAGACTATATAATTTTTCTTTCAAAATTCAAAATTGAAAATTGTGAACATTTTCTGTGAGTAAATCGATCGAGCGATTTACGGTCGATAGAAGGGCATTGGCGCATGCAGGAACTTTTTCATGGGGGGGGGGGGGGGAGGGGCAAAAATCTTTTTTTTTTTTTTAGAATTGAAGAGAGTAAGGAGGGTTTGGTATTGGGTATTTCCCTCCCTCAGGATTGAACTTTTGTATTAGAGGAATTGAAATTCAACTACCTCAGGGCCAGAGGAACCGGAGGGGCTGATAACAACAATGATAATCGCAGTGTAATAGTCATACTAATTATACCCCTCCCTGAATGACCGACCCATTCTTATAACCCTTATTCTACCTGGAGAGAGAGAGAAGAAATGAGGAAGAAGAAGAAGAAAGAAAGAAAAAGGAGAAGAAGAAAAGGAAGAAAAGAGATATCTCATTTCTCACTCATGTCTCGTATCTTACTCACACACACACACACACACACACACACTCACACACACGCACACACACACACACACACACACACATATATATATGTATAGATAGATATCAATCATAATATGTATATATACAGTATATGTATATTCAATTCAATTCAATTCAATTCAATTCAATTCAATTCAATTCAATTCAATCATAGTTCATTTCCAATCAACGAAAATCAAAACATAGTACAAGGTATACATGTCAAGAAATAATATCGTTCAAACATTTGCAAAAGATTCAGTGTAGTATCCGAGATAAATTATATAACATATATTTATATATCTACAATAATTAGGAGAAACAATGCATATATACTTCGTGGGCGTGCGGAAAGGAGAGAAGACGGTAACAATACAAGTCTACCAAGAACAAAAGACAGGAAAGGAAGAGGAGAGAAGAAAGAAGAGAGGTCTGCATACAGAACACGCCAAGTGCTGCGATATCAGGACAGGTGAAAGCTCGAGCATGAATTAAAGCAATTTAAATTATCTAGAATTATAACTAGAGAGTAGGTGTTTTCTGTATTTGTATTCAAATGCGACGAATTTGGGGGAATCTTCTAAACTGTCATCTAGATTATTCCAAAGTCTGGGTCCGGTATAAATAAATGTATTTTGGGCATGTGCGGTTCTCATTAATGGAAGATGAAATTCGTCGGAATGTCCCGTGGGATAGTTATGTACATGACTGTTTCGATGAAATGAGTCGTGAAATATTTTAGGTAAGAAGTTGCTGTTATAATTAAACAGAAACTGGCCAAGTTGAAACACATACAAATCTTTTATTTTTAGTATTTTATGGTAAAAAAACAAAGCATCTGTATGTTCCCGGGTATGTAGATTAAAAACAATTCTGAGCGCTTTCTTTTGCAATAAAAAAAGTTTATCAAGATAATTAGTAATATCTGATATGTATTACCCCAAGCAAGGATCCCGTAGTTTAAATAAGGTAGTATCAAACTAAAATAAAGAGTTAATAATGCAGATGAAGGAAGATAATATTTTAATCTGTTCATTTTGTATACGCCAATGTTATGTGAAATAATTTTTCATATGTTATCAATATGATTCCTCCATGAAAGCTTGTTATCAACACAAACACCAAGAAATTTAATGGAAGAAACTTCTTCTAGGGGAGTATATAGTATCAAATGTTATATTGCCTGGGAGGCTATAAAGAGTTACTAAAAAGCATAAATTTTGTTTTTTTAATATTTAGTGACACTTTATTTGCGTATATCCATTGTATTATGGCATTTTTCAATTCTTCATTTACTGTTCTTGTTAAGATATTTGGGTCAGGGTGGGAAAAAAAAGGTTAGAGTCATCCGCGAATAATATGAATGATAGTTTCTCCGAGGATCTATGAAAATCATTGATATAAATAATGAATAACAGTGGGCCTAGTAAACTCCCTTGTGGAACACCACATGCAATTGTTTTATTTTGAGAGTCAAAGCCAATTTTATTATATGATTATAATTATGTGAGATATGAGAAAGGAAGGAGAAAACGGTGCGTAGCTTTAACATCATTATTCCTCTTACTGTTCCTCCTTTTCGGAACTATATAATACATGTATTATACCGGTATAGAGGAAACACAGCTATAACATGTACATACATGATATAGGAGGAAAGGGAGAGAGTGCGGATGCATGATATACCCCAACATGATTACTGTATAACTTATGATGTTTGCAGTCTAAATGCCGATCAAGTTATTGACTCTTATTATCATTATTCTTTTTTTTTTGGTGGTGTTTTTTTTTTTTTTTTTTTTTTTTGGGGGGGGGGGGTTGGTATTGTTTTGTTTGTTTGTTTGTTTGTTTGTTTGTTTTTTGGGGGAGCGGCTGGTAAGTCTATCTGGTGACTGCATGGAGATATTTTGTTTGTGCACCATCATTGTTTTTCCCGAACGGCAGTAAAACCATTTACTATGAAAAACAAACGGCAACTTGTTTGTTTTCTGATGCTATACTTTGAGAGGAAAGAGTGATGATGATTACGCTTGTTTGCGAGAAGGCACCTATACAATAACCATGTTTGTTTGTTGTTGTAAAATGCGTTTGAACTTGAGGGAGTTTATGCCACCAACAGCAATTGTAGAAGAAAAACTTGGTCATAACATGATGTTGTTTTAACATCTATTCGGCCGCGAGATTTTTTTTCAGGCTTGTTATGTTTTGCGTGATGAGTAATTATCATCAGTTGGTCGTACTAAAAATTGGGGCAATTATAATCAAGGGAGACAGTGTGTTTGTGGCAAACCTGTTGGTCAATAGAAGTTAATCAGGCAGGTTATATTTGGCATCTGATTACAGTGCATTGTTCTGGCATTACTTTTACAAGCATGACCTTACAAAATCAGCTACAGGCTGATTTCCTTTACATGTCAACATGATGGAGTATGCAGTATGCGTATTTGTAAAGCTAATTGATACCTTGACCATGTTATTTTTCGTCATTTGATGTTATAAAGAAAAAGCAGCTTTTTGAAAGATTAGACCATGCATTGGTCAGCAATTACCAATTATTTAACATGGTCAAACACGTAAACAACAAGACCAAATCAACACAGTCTGTGATATACGCAAATGTATAGACCTATACATACATAATACAAATCACATGACTAATCAATTGCAGTTTTATCAATTGTCGTTTTCAAAGAGCTTCAAATGTTTCAGTATATATGTGAGTGGGCCCACTCTTTTTGCATAACTTATAGGAATATACTGGGTCTAACCACTTGGGCCCCACTTTTTTTTTAACATCCGGAACATCCTAGAAAAATGTGGTAAAACTTTTGTTGTTTTTGCTTTCAAGCTGATTAAAACTGCCCCCTCCCCCTTTTAAAAACGCACCGCCTGCCGGCCGTGGCACATAAATACTAGTTTACTTCCTCTCAACCAACTCCCAATATCATTCCACTTCATACAGCTAAGCATAATCCTTACACTGCAGAAAAACAAAACAACAACAACAACAACAACAATAATAATAATAATAATAATAATAATAATAATAATAATGATGATAATAATAATATTGATAATGATAAGAAAAAAAAATAATAATAACAACAACAATAACAACAACATCATCATCAACCATTTCCAATCCAGAGAATTTAACTGAATGAATCTATGGTTAGACCAGGGACATAAGGTCATCACCTATATGTAGGCCTATACACATTTACCGTGACAACCTGGCGTAAACAAACTGTCTATTGCATGAGTGAGATAATAGGCCTGTGTGCATTATCAAAAACATCGTATCACCACAGATCATTATTTCATTTAACATAGCCTTTTACAGAATGTCATTGCCCCGCGTCCAAAAACACGATACCAAGTAGTTCGAATTTCATGAATGCATGCTTTTTACGCCTTCGAAATCTCCCTACCGCTATACACACAAAACCTGCGCGATTAAACACAAAACTTGTGATTAAATAACGTAATCCATATATTACATATTTGGTACACAGAAAACACATTCCATTCCAGCGAATTTAACTTTAAAACTGTTTAACTTTTTTTCATTCATCCATTCATTCATTCATTCATTCATTCATTCATTCATTCATTCATTCATTCATTCATTCATTCATTCATTCATTCATTTATTCATTGTATTCCATTTCCGGGGCAGAAACATAATAATGATGTTTAACAGAAGATGAATGCATTACATCACAGTGTATAAAGAAGGAAATAAGTTTACAAAATTGGAGATACGGTATACGGGAAGTCTATACGCCACAGAAAGCATACAGAAAACATACAGAAATGCTGGATAGGGAGGAATATGAATTTATCTATCTGGAATCACGTTTCCCACTTTTCCAAATGTATCGAAACTTAGATTGCGTATAAATTGCTAACTTTTCTGCTTATCTTGTTCATACAGAACTTTTATTCTAATCAAATCGGTATGTTATCTTTCCTTCCTAAAAAAAAAAATAACCAAAATTATGATTAGCTTACTGATCTTTTGTTTGTCTGGTAAATCAATACCAAAAAGAATCTCTTCCAACTAAACTGCTGCAAATTAACATATTAAAAAAAAAGTACTGCACTTTTCCTAAACCTTCATAGAAAATTAGCATGTTTAATATGAATGTTTATAAATCTTTTCCTCTTTATGGCAAAAGGAACATAAAGTTTACAAACTTAAACTGAAATAGGTGATTATTTGTATACTCTATATACTCCATGCGATAAGGTGGTACTTCTACTGAAGGTATCTTTATTAGAAAAATCATTTTAAAAGAATCTCATTTTTTTTTCATCAACGAATTATCACTAATTAATTTTCTTCACCAATTCAGCATAACATCTTCGGAGGTAATCTTATATATAAATATATATATATATATTTTTTTTTTTTTGTCAAATACTCGATCAACACATCTAAGTAATATTGTCCTTTGTTGTAAGAATAATACACTGAATATAATTCCCCACTCATATCCATTTCATGATCCAATCAGAAACTTTTTTTTTTTTTCAAAAAACATGTAGGTCTACAAATGTTCATGTTATGTAATGCACCTTTACATGCAAAGCTACAATACAGCATTACTAGTAAATCGATTCTTTGCTCAATGCTATTTATCAATAGTATATTTCACCATCATTCGCTGCGTGGGCGCTCACCACCACCACAAGCTCGCTTCACCGCGCGCACACATACACGACACACGTCCGTCCACAGTCTGGCACCGCCTTTGCTGTGCTCTCTTCCTCGATCTTGTCCAGAGAGTAGCACGGCCCGACCATACAGTTACATAGTGAAAGCCTCAGAACTGGAAGACCTAAATCTTCCTTGTTGCGGTGATCACTTTAGGTAAGGGTATTTCTCACTTTGAGACCAGCTGTAGCATTTAGGAGAAAAGCATGCTGTCTGTAGAAATGTAGTTGAACAGCTGCAGTCACAAGCCTAACGTTACACGTTTTGCAACCGTAAGCTTAGGCGGAGCTTCCCCGTGCGGCGTGGTGTGTGCCGTAGGGACTGCCAGCTACACGAGACGTGGTTCTTGTAAGATGTCGGCACGTTTGCGCAATACCGGTATACTATTGTACTGGTGCCTTATGTGATATGTGGCTTGTGCATATTATTTATAAACGTCATTCACCGGATTCAGTCGAGTAACGAGGTTACAGCTTTACAAGAGAGTACCCTGCTTTACGTTTAACGTTACAGCTGATGGTGTCATACTCGAAGAATAAACTGATATATTGCGTAAAAGTAACTTTGGATCATAGTATAGTCAAGTGAAGTGTGTGATCGAGACTGAAAGGAGACTGACAATACATTTTGAGCTTGTGTTGTGTCACCGACAGAGCAGAAGTGGGAGAAGTGGCCAGTAAGTGATATAAATAATTTAATAGACAGTCTAAACTAACGTTAGTTGAGCACAGATTTGACCAAATTTGTCAATAAATAGATATATATTATATACCAATCTCACTATTTCCAGGTCTAAATTCTAACTGTTAGATTGTCTGCATTCATCACTGCAAAAACTAAGTACTAGACTACCGCTACCAGAAGTATAATAAGTACTAGAGTACTTATAAGTACTTATAAGTAATAGAGCACAGAAGGTCCTACGTACTAGTACTACTCATCGACCGCCTAATTTTTATCTGCCTAATACGAATATTTAAGACTGAAATTCACTTTAAAACTTGACCTACTTGATTGAGAAAATCTGGCACTATCAAATGCTGTTGTCCCTTTTTCAATTCGAAGTTTCAGTGCAAAATTATTGCCGTAGAACTTGAGTGCCCTCTTTTCAGCTCCTCGCGGTGCCGCTGCTTTTTTTAATCGACCGCTGTTTTTGTATTGACAAAGCACACAAACCCAGTTGTATTGAACACCGTGTTGTACGAAGCTTTTTAGAAAATGCATTGACATTACATTACGATTCGGTTAAAATATCAATTTGAAATTTTTGTCCTTGATTTCAACCATAATAATGAACTGTGAATTTTCGTTTTCCCACACATCCTCATCGACAGTCAAAGCCAATACATTTTTATATGTTCTGTGTGTAGTGCAGTGCGTACTAAGTGTTTTGTGCACCAAAAACTACGCGGTCGGTTTCAAAAAGGGTGGTTAATGTGTAGTAGAGCTACCATACCTTTCCGAGATGGCTCCTATAGGGCTAACCGCACCAGCGACCCTAACACGTACCAAGTTGGGCTGTTACTAGTTACAGCGCCCCGCACCGAGGTTACTATAGGGTTTACATCATACATGGAAGTAAATTCAACTTGTTTCAAATGTCTAATGTATTTATTCATATGTAGATTTCTTCTCTGTGTAACATTTACTTGACATTTTTTTTTTCGTAACTTTATTGACAGATACACATTTGACGAGAGAGTCTTGAATGTTGAGGGCATGAGCATGGTTCCATTGATGATCAATGCCACTGGGTTGTTACACTCCTATATACTTATAGTCCTAGCACTCACAATATTTTTGCTGGCAATGTGGAATTATGATGGCAATTGCAACGGGAATTGCAACAGAACAGCAATTGTAAATGGGCACAGTAATTCTCAAGTCAATGTGAATTAAAAACCTGCACCAAGGTTCTACCTCCCATGCCAAAATTCGACCACGTGCAAAAGCATAGGTTGTACACAGAGCTGGTGGTCGAATTGTGGATGGTTAGTGTTCAAATTGTGGGCAGCTTGCTTTAATTTTGCTGTATTCAGTACAGTATTCATCGCATAATCGGGCATCTGATAATCGGGAACCTCACTTAAATGACATACGCTTCTCAGAAACATTTCCAATGCACGTTATTTTCACTGGATAATCGGGCGGGGACCTCTGATAAATGGGACAATTTTTCTTCAAGCAATCTTTGATTTTGTTGATATTTTACACAAAAAATCTACCAAAATACCACAACAATATTTCAAAGATTCCCTATCAGTTGTCTTTTACATCGAACTTACAGAGCAAGCTTCGGACTGGTGTGTTTTGACCTCCGTCCATCCAGTACACATACATTTCAGCTTGCTGCCCGCCTTCGCTTTTCTGTACATGCGCGTGTATATATGGCGAGCTAGATTGCTACATATTGGCAACACATACACAACACATGTACAGTGCAGTGATCGCGGCAAGTAAACAATCAAGCCGTGATGATTGAATGATTGAAGGACTTTTTATTGACGTTCCCACATCAGTTCTGGGTAATCATTTCCCATTGTTGTGGATATACAGAACACCCTACGTGTCCAAGAATTCTATGAATGTTTAAGAAAGTGCTAGCTTTTAATCCACATATTTTGTGTTTGAAGAGAGGTGACAGAAGAAGAACCCGGTTGCGATTACTCTACATCATTGCGAGAATGCAGGGAGAGCTAGAGGGTCGTGCCGAGGGGTAGCGTGGTTGTGTATTCATGTACATGTACAGTACGTCAGTATGCATGTGTGTGGGTGTGTGTGTGTGTGTGCACTACATGTACATGTCGTATGCCGTATAGTGTACGGTGAGTGCTCATCGCGAAATCGGGCACCCCGCTTAAAGGGGCCGTGTTTGCTACTCCCAACCTGTCCCGATTATGCAATGAATACTGTATTGATTTTCAACTTTTAATTTGCTTTAAAAATGGCAGCTTTAAAAAAAATGCATATATTGATATTTTGTAATCCTGAGATAGGGTTGTTGTGTTAAGTATTTATGCATTGTAATAGGATCTAATTCAATTTTTTTTATTGTTTCTGTTTATCAACAGATTTCGTCTATAAAGAGAGTACTATTCCATTGTCATCCTCTTCGTTAACTACGGCAAACAATCCTAAAAAGATGTCTACAATAATAAGGTCATACAACGAGGAACTCAAATACCTCAAGAAGCTTGATGACAACTGCTGGCAAATTAAGAAGGGATTTGTCAACAATATGCAGGTATTTATGCAGTTACAATGTAATTACGATGTATGTTAGACCGAAAGATCAGTCTGTATTCATCATGGGGGATATATGTTCTGCTGAGACTACATGTACAGTGTAGCTTCACGGAATCTCTCTCCTATACAGATTGAAGGCTTTCGTACCCGATTCTGCTGTATTAAGGGGAACTGTATGCTCAACTGAGGAAAACCAAATTGGCTAACATATATATGCATTTGCTGATGATGATCAGTTATCAGTGTGCTATTAGGGTACCACTAGCACGCTGACATGCTGGTAGCTAGAGCTCTATATCTTTTCCCATGAAAATTCTAAATCTTTGATATATCCAGCAGCTAGTGAGCGCATTGTATTCATAAATGCTATTTAATTTTAAATTTGGACTGTGAATATAAGACATAACTATTCAGGAGGATGAGATTCCTCACCCGGCACATCTATAAGCACCCCTCCCCCACAGCAGTGTCTGTGAGAGGCTTCTGTCTGTCTTAGAGGAGAGCTGTCAAAGTGAAAAAATGTTACGAAACTTTTCCGAACAGACAGATTTTTTCTGTCTTTAGAAATGTATGTATGACCATTATTTCTTTTTTTTTATGCTGCTACTTAAACATTGAATAATTGGTGCTGATCCATGTTGTGATGAAAACAATCTGTCAATCTCTTACATTAAAGGGACTGTACAGTACTGGTTGAGGTGGGGATTCATGTTTTGAACATTCCTAAGTGAGATAATGAGAAACCTCTTATGAAATATGAAAGAGCATGTAATTTTATGAAGGGATCAATGTTTATTAGATGAAAATTGGTTTTCAAATGGCTGAGATATCAAAAAAAGGTGTTAATAAAAGGCGACAGGCCACGCCTTTTATTAGGATCTCTTTGTTTCACTTTGTTTTGGGATATCTCAGCCATTTCAAAAATTGATTTTCATCAAATAAACTTTTGACATCCCTTGGAATTGCATGCTCTTTGACATCTCATAGAGTGGTTTCTGAATATCTCACCAAACCTTAAAAGCTAAATCCTCACCTCAACCAGAACTGAACACACCCTTTAATATGCAGATATTCATATGATTGCAAACTTCAGATTTTCACCTAATTATCTTCTACTTCAATGAGACAGACACTTGCTTGTGCAGAAACCTATATTCTTAAATGCTTGTATGTACCCAAGTGTGTTCCTTTTGAAAAATTCTTACATTTAACCCTAAATTATAGGAAGTTTTTGCTGTATGTAATCTTTTCGATTAATATTAATGTGACTTTACTGTACAGAAAGCTTTCCGCGTCCTATAGAAATTGTCATTAGAAAAGTTTGGTATCAGCAAGATTCTGTAAAACGAGGAATGTTCGTGAGCACCAGGATTCGCAAAAATACAGTAAAATGCACACAAAAGTTCTTGTCTACACTGTATGTATTGCACGGCAGTGGCAATTGGCAAAAATTTCATGCCACAAAAGAGGCCGTCGACTCCTATTCTCGAAAATTTCATGCTGCGAATATATCATGTTTTACAGTATGTGAAAGGTTACAAAGTTGGGGATTCAGCTTATCACATAATGTCATGTTATTTCATTTACAGTTTTAAGTAATGAACTCGTCATTGAATATGTGAAGTATGTATGGTTTATGAATTTTTGATGATACAATTTATGTGGTGTTGTTGGGAAATGCTAACATGAATAGTTTTTCTTCATTTTGTGTGTCATGTTGAGGTGGTAATTGCAAATTAACCATGTTATTGAAGTTGAATTTTTGTGTGTTATTAATTGTCAAGGTGGAAGGACGATTCTTTGTTGATCCAAAGCTGGAAAAACTTATGTTTGAAGAACTGCAGCAGGCTTGTAGAACAAAAGGTAAAGATTTCATTTTAAGCACTTCTGTATCATTTCATATGAAACAGTATGTATTACAAATGTCTCGTTGACTATGAATGCCCATTCTCTTATGCTTCTTTGTCTTTTGAATTGAATGATTTCAAAAAACAAGAATATCAGATCTGTCTCTTTTATAAAATCATTATGTATTTTCCAATTAAGATGGCTTTCACATGCATATATCACCTCCAATGTTTTTGGTGCAACTTTCAAAAGGGAATTTGATAGATATCAAGCTGTGGGTAATGCAAGTGTCATTTAGGGACAGTTAAAAAGAGAAGAGCAGTGTATTGCATACATCTACTTTCATTCATACTTATCATATCTCTTTGACTGAAGTGAGAATGGGTTCAAAGTAGTATGATGTGCTTTTGCATTATACCACTTCTCCTTCAGGTAATGACAATATGCATCACTTGTTACAACCATCTCATGAAATATATTTTTTGACCATGTATATGTTAGAATTTGAACAGCCTGTAGATATTTGAACCAGAGAGATGTGGCACATTTCTGCAGAGTTACACTCAATCTGTGCGTGCCTACTTGTGATATCATCCATTTTAGGTTTGAGTGTGCATCCAAGCTTTCATTAATGAGTGTGTCATCAAGCAGTGTATCAATGAGAGATATCATACCATGTTTTCTCTCAGGAGTTGGAGGCTTCCTCCCTGCTGTAAAGCAGGTGGCCAATGTTGCCGCCTTACCAGGAATCGTGGGATATTCCATCGGGCTTCCAGATATACATTCTGGATATGGCTTTGCCATTGGTACGTACACAGATGTAGTCAACTTTACCAGATACATTTTATCAAGGCTGCTAATTCCGTATCCAAATGTGGTGCAATGTTGGGTGATTGTAATTCTCGTCGTTTTTCTCATTGTGGTCCATTACTACGTGCATTACATTGGCTGCCTGTAAAGCAGAGAATCATATTTAAAACTCTGCTAATTGTATATAGAGCCATTCATGGTACAGCACCAGTGTACATACAGGAACTTGTAGAGTTAAAAACATCATTTCAAACATTTTATCATCTTCGAAGTTCACGGGATCAAACATTATTGAAATATCCATCGGGGAAATCAAAAGTTACTCTTGGTGACAGGGCATTTTTGTACGCTGCACCAAAATTATGGAATAATCTCCCTTTGTTTGTAAGACAAGCAGTCACAACTAATGAGTTTAAGGCCAGGTTAAAAAGTCATCTCTTGAAGTAGTGTATTTTCTGTTTGAATTTCTTGTATGCATGTCATTTTGTAATGTGCAGTAGAGTATATCATTATAGTAGCTGCGCAATATAAATGTCCTTTTATTATTACAGGGGCCGCGGAAGCGGGGGGGCTGGGGGGGGGGGGGTTGCAGCGCCCCCACACTTTTGGTTCGTCAAAAAAAAAAAAAAAAAAAAAAAAAATCGGAAAAAATCACAACACTCATGAATTCCAATTCCCAAAGATTCCGCCCTTAGATACTTCCCATCTGAGCGGGGGGGTCTTGATTTTGCCGCCACCCCCCACACTGAAAAACATTCAATTTCCTGAATGTTCATGGATGAGTTATTGATGAATAATTTGATTCATTTAATTTAATTATACATTCAGACAGAAATAAGTGTGAGTAATCCAAAAATAATGACATTGTTTATCATTGACAGGTGTAGGGGAAAACTGCATTGCTAAACATTAAAGGCATAATTTACCTTTTGCAGAAGAAACAAAAACCCAGCATTAGTGCTTTGAAATACTTCTAAAATGTGAGTTAGGGATAGAAACAACCACTGTGAAATTTGAATCCATTTAATCGATGTTAACTATTGTTAAATACACAAAAGAGAACAGTCGTTATAATAAAGATGTTTCCAGACTAAACAATCTTCAGTTACGGTTTGATGAGAAAAATACTGATATCTCCTTATATTTTAGGCTTTATTGCAAAAATTTTTATATGGTAGGATGTTTTGTGATACAACAGACCTATGCATAAAATGTGATATTATGAACATTTTTTAAATCACTGAGCACTCCCAAAGGTAAAGAGGACCTCTAAAAGCAGTAAAGTGCTATTTTATGTAGCAGAGTATAAAAATGCATCATTCTTTGTATTCTTCACAGAGCCTAGCAATCAAAAAGAGATTTTTATAGAGAATTATATAGCTTACATTCTCACCAAAAGTCAGGAAAATTAAAGAGATAACAAAACAGACTATTCATTGGTCTATCAAAAAACAAATGTACAGTTAGATTTGATATATGTACATCTCATTTGTATCTACTGGGGTATGTAAGCATGTTTGTTTATAGGTTATATATTATATGGTTGATGACTTTTACCTGCTATTTACTAGTATATTATACAGAGAGTCAGATAGGTGTTATTGTGTGTTTGTGCAGGCAACATGGCAGCATTTGATATGTCCAATCCTGAGGCGGTGGTCTCCCCCGGAGGAGTAGGGTTCGACATCAACTGTGGCGTGCGTCTCTTGAGGACCAACCTTACTGAGAAAGATGTCTTGCCCGTCAAGGAACAGTTGGCCCAGTCTCTCTTCGATCACATCCCTGTCGGGGTGGGGTCCAAGGGTGTCATCCCCATGGGAGCCAAGTGAGTGGAGTGCCAGTGGAGGTGTGGGGGGGGGGGGGGGGGTAGTGAGGGAAGGGGGAAATATTTAGGCAATAAGCATGGGTCAAAGGAAATCAGTCTTGTTTGAATTCAGGAATTGTAATGGTTTGGGGAAGGGTGGTGATTTAGGGTAGGGGCATGGAAGCAAAAAGTAAGGGCAGAAAGGTCATATTATTTGATTTAAAAAAAAAGTTTGTATGTGATAGATTGTCAATTTTGTCTTGTCATGTGTTATTGCATTGTCAGTAGGGAAGCAACAGCTGTAGCTGAACTTGGAAATGTTGACATGTAGCCTTCACATGTGTCATAGGAGTATTCAGACCTAGTGGCCTCATAGTATTGAACTTTTGACATCATTGTTTTAATTTTGTCATCCACTTTTTTTTTTAATCCTTACCCAATCTCTAGCTAAAACAACATGTGTTCAGATTAAAAAACAAAACAAAAACATCAATGAGTTAAGAAAAGTCACTGAATCTGCATTCTTTACATATAATCACTGATATCTATTTGTAAATAAGTTAGAATAGCATTGAATGTTTGAATTTCTTCTCCTTTTTTTTCTATGTTTTACCAGGGAGTTGGAGGAGGCACTAGAAATGGGAATGGATTGGTCTTTGAGAGAAGGTAAGAAAAACAAAAACACTGCTGGATTGGCATTCATTCTCTATAAGAGTGGAGACATTGAATTTATTCTTCAGGATTCAATAGTTATCTTTCATTGCCATGACTGAATGCATGTCAGAACATTACTCAGGTTGTGCCGTAAGCAGTGTTGTTTGCCTGCTTGTTTTGTGACTGATGTTTTGTGCTGCCTAAATTAGCAGCCCCCATTAGGTAGACAACTGGTAGAAACTGAGAGCACAACTTCCACACCCAATAGAAAGTCCCAATAGAAAGACACCAGCAGTGCCAGTATAATAAGTGTTCATGCTTTAGTCCCACAAATTGGCTTGTCATTAACATTAATTAGCAAATGCTGCAAAGGAGACCAGACTATCAGGTGTCGAAGAAGGGAAGTGTACATTCTTGTTGTCGATGCACTCCTAGAATTGATGTCACCGTATGTTAATAACAGTGTGTTTGTGCATTGTGCATTCTGAAAGCAAGAGGAATTAAGAAGAGCAATTATGATGAAGGGGGGAAACATGTGACTATTAATTGCGAACTTTAGATCTGCATGGCAAACTCTAAGACAATGCTAATTTAGCCAAAAATGGTGTTCTGCACCTGCAGTAATCTACTGACTAGGTAGACTCTTCTGTGCAGACATAACAGAAAGGCTTCTTTATCATTACACATTGGGAAATAAGGACGATTTTTAGCATACATATATGGGTGGAAATGAGCTGCTTGGCAGAGGTCTGTGCTCTCAAAGTGCTTTTCTTGTTTTAAATGTATCTCTTACACAGCATGTTGAGTGACAAAGAGCATCAAGTTATCTTCTCTTGTGTGCATCTTGCTGTCAAAACTAGTTTCTCGTGTGTGCCACGTCATTGATTGTGTGCTCGGGTGTGAATTAGGAATGATACCCAAATATATATGTGGATTGATTGAATGGAGGAATATTCATACAATGCATCAGTGAACTTTGATGAGTACAAGATGATCTGTTAGAAAGTTATGAATAAAATTTTTAGTGCTGCCATTGCTGGATGAGGAGACTACCAGAGTTAATGGCATCACTACAGGACAATGATCTGAACAAAATATAAAAAGAATTCAACATGTTTTCACTTTTCTAGCACAGCGAAAGAGCACTTGACTTTACTAATGCCTCTTTCAGAAAGCAGGGGGAATTATATAACCCTCTAAACATATGTCAGTAACAAGTCAAGGGAATGTGTACTTTTCATTCAAAACATTAAATTTTGCAGAATTCCCTTTATAGTTTTTTTTTTATGCCTCCGCCACGAAGTGGTGCCGGAGGCATTATGTTTTCAGGTTGTCCGTTCGTCCGTAATGAATTTTGTGGACAAGGTAACTATCAAAACCTGTTTAGGTATCCTAATGAAACTTGCATGTATGTGTATTAGTGGGTGAAGTTGTGCCTATCAACTTTTGGGTGCACATGCTCAAGGTCAAAGGTCAAAAGGTCAAGGTCAAATACATAAAATTTCACTATTTCCACCATATCTATTGAATGCCTGAAGATATTTTCTTGAAACTTAGTGTATACATGTATTACCCAATTAAGATTCTCTGGTGAAAGTTTGGGTCATGAGGTCTAAGGTCAAAGGTCAAAAGGTGAGGGTCAAATACATAAAATTTCCTATTTCCACCATATCTATTGAATGCCTGAAGATGTTTTCTTGAAACTTAGTGTATACATGTATTACCCAATTAAGATTCTCTGGTGAAAGTTTGGGTCATGAGGTCAAAGGTCAAAGGTCAAAAGGTCAAGTAAAAATATTAAAACTTCTTTTTTTTTCTCCATACCTTGGAAAATTGTTCAAGGTATCTTCATGGAACATAGTATATACATATACTGACTGGAAGTGATTATCTAGAGAATGTAGGGTTCATGGGGTCAAAGGTCAGGGGTCAAAGGTCAAGTGCAACACTTCAAAATTTTACTATTTCCCTCCTATCATGCAAGCCAGCAGGGTTATTTTTTTACACTTGGTGTATGCATACATGTGTAACCTAATAGAAATTCTCTGGAAAGTTTTTTTTTCTTCTTTGTTTGCCTCAAAGGTCAAAAGTTCAAAGATCAAGTGAAAGTGCTGAACTAACTTTTTCCTCCATATCTCGGAAGTGGCTCAAGTTATCTTGAAACTTAGTACATATTATGCATGTTCTACCTGAAAGTGATTATCTTATGAATTTTAGGGTCAAGGGCCAGATGAAAATGGTAACAATTTACTATTCAATTCAGAAATTGCACTTTTTCTCCACACCTGTACCTTGAAAATTACTCAATGCCTAAATGTATGAATGGGTCAAAGTCGAGTTAAAGTCCTTAAATCCCTAGATACATGCTCTCCTATTCATCCAATTAAACCTAGGTCAAGGAAGGTGAACATTCAACACATTTGTGACAAACTTGTCATTTCAATATTTTGCCAATTTTGTGAAAATGTAATCACACATTGTCCACATGTACTATCTAGACCTATTGGGAAAATCATGCATTATGGCGGAGGCATACCAGTCGCCAAAGCGACATTTCTAGTTTATTCATATTTTCTTCACATCACTGTCCAGTGATGTCACAAACTGTTGTAGTCTTCTTATCGAGCCATTGTGGCACTGCAAATTTAGATATGTTAATGACTTTGAACAGATTGTCCAATTTTCCTCAAACTTCCCTGGTGTGTTAGACTAATATTGCTGCATTCATTCAATCAATGCATATATTTGAGTATCATTAACAGTAGTTGATGACAGGTCTCTCTCCCTTTGTCCACACCCTTCAGGCTATGCCTGGGCAGAGGACAAGGAACACTGTGAGGAGTATGGTAGGATGCTGCAGGCAGACCCCAGCAAGGTCAGCGCCAGGGCCAAGAAGCGAGGACTCCCACAGGTCAGATTTCGTCAGTAACGAAATAAATTATAGTATGATGTCATGGCTCCTTGGTGAATGATGCCGATGTAGGTTGCTCCAAATTAGAACCATTTGTGTCTGATGTCATCCCACCTACCAATACAATGATTTGCTGTGTGTGTGGTGTGTGTGTGTGTGTGTGTGTGCGCATATCTAGTACCACTCCCAAATTCCATTTTTTACATCTATCTAGTCTTGCAACTTCAGGCAAGTCTGATTATTCTAGAAATGATCAGTTTAACAGCAGAAGAAGACAAAGTCTGGATGGAGGAAACCTTCATTGATTGACACATTTGATGGCATTTTTTTTTTTTTTGCATTACAGCTGGGTACATTGGGTGCTGGTAACCACTATGCCGAGATCCAAGTGGTGGATGAAATCTTCAACGACCACGCTGCCAAGAAGATGGGCATTGACCAGAAGGGTCAGGTGTGTGTCATGATCCACAGTGGGAGCAGAGGGCTTGGTCACCAGGTCGCAACAGGTAGAGACAAGTCTGCCAGAATTGTTACTTTGTGCCTGAATGATGGCATAGTTCAATTCTTGTTTTTCATCTGTTTCAGCTATTTTCCTAGTACAAGCTCTTTTTACTATAAATTCGTCAGATGAGTTTGTTGAGGATGCATTGGTCATATTTGACTGCTGTTCCCACAGTCAAGATCCATTTGAATTTATTCAATCTGCTCATTATGAAGACTCCACTATACATTACAGTGATACAACACAATCAGCCAGCATGTAGACATTTAACCCTAACTAAGCCGGGCTATTTAGGCAGATGATAGAGCCGGGGGGGCCTCCCAGGCCCCCCCTTCAGATCTCGGCCGTCGACTGCGCGATCGCGACAAAAATTGGCACACACATTGCCTATGACGTAATCTAAAGTACCATGAACTTGATTTTTTTGAAAATCATCATTTATGCTAAATTATGCTAATTTATGCATAATAATGCATGAAATATCAGACAATTTGGTATGAATCACTAAATAAAGCTCAAAACAGGCACATCTTTTTTGTAAATATTCATTTTAGTGTCCTTAGCAAATGCAAGAGAAAAAAATTGTGTAATCAGAAAAAGTTTCTTAAGTATTTTGTTGTTTTTTAAATTTCTTATGTATTTCTCAGTTTTTTTCGAGTTTATGTTTTTCATTGTTTTTTCGATGAAATTTGTCCACGACATTGTTCCAAACAAGAAAATATGTTATTAATACCCCCAGATAATCATGCTTTTATGAAATTTGCCTGAAAACACAGTTTGCATTGAAATTGTACACGAATTCACATTTTTGAGCAATTTTTGGTCTGACATGCACGTACATATTTATGCGCAACTTCGGAACCGCGCACCCGGGCATTACAAATTTGGTGTCAAAAGATGCGGGAGACTCGAAAGAAAAATGTCATGAAACGTCACGGCAATAGCTTTTCGCGTTAGCGATACATCGTGTGAAACGTCAAGGGGGGGCCTCAGAGGCCCCCCCCCCCCGGCCTAGTTAGGGTTAATGCAGTTGAACCTTAACATAGTTTTGTACTATGTGAGGGTACAATATGGGGGAAATTTAAAATGTGTGTGAAGAATACCATAGTTGAAGGAGCAACTAGTATTTGCTCCTACAATTTTTATGGGAAGCTCTTTGTCACAGAATTAAAAAAAAAACAAAAACAAAACTGTAATGTGCAAATACTTTGCAAAGTCATTATTCAAGAAGCATTCACAATTGAAAGAAGTGTTTTCATTGGTCTGATACACTTTTGTTATCCATAACAAATGGTTGTGCTGATATAAGTCTTATTAATGGGAGTTTAAAATCACTTGTGATTGTCAGCTAAAGGGGAGTTGTTGTCAACAAACACTGTAACAAATGCTGTTATTCTTGTAAACTGAGCATGTCAGTTTGAAAGTTAAACCGTTGAAGACAATTCCCGAGAATACTTGGGCAGGTGTCTATGGGAAATGCGTATGCGTGTTATAGCAAAAATCTGTCTGTCCTCAATGGGTTTATGTTATCATTTGCTTTCACCAAGATGCTCTGGTTCAGATGGAGAAAGCCATGAAGAGGGACAAGATTGAGGTCAACGACCGGCAGCTGGCCTGCGCCCGCATCAGCTCCCAGGAGGGTCAGGACTACCTGAAGGGAATGGCAGCAGCTGCTAACTATGCCTGGGTCAACCGGTCCAGCATGACGTTCCTCACCAGGCAGGCAGTGGCCAAGCAGTTCAACACCACGCCCGACGACCTGGACATGCATGTCATCTACGATGTGTCACACAATATTGCAAAGGTAAGCCCTATTTTTCTGTAAGATTGATTGAAGGCACACTAAACTGGGATTCAGGAGAGAGCTGTTTGATGTCATGATGATTCCTGCCATCTTCAGTGCAAAGATCAATGATGTGAAGCTAGTGAACCTTCAATCAATGTAGATTAAGAGTGTGTATCGCGGATACTCTCTGTGGTACAGTTTCAATAGTCGTTCACAATTCGCTGTACATAGTTAAGTATGGTGCATGCTTGTTGGATGCATAAATGTGGGTCCAGTGCCGTATATAAAGAGGGTCTGGACAACTGCTAAATTGGACACCATGTCGTTACTCAGCGTATTACACATTGGAGGGTTAGCTTGTACGCTCAGACATCATAATGAAAACAAGCCAATTAACTCTTTATGTGCCACGTTCGCACGTCCGACTCAGTCGACGGCGTGGCAACTTCGCATATTCTGCTCAACAAACAAAGCCGCCAAAACCGATCGATAAACCGCTAATTACTGCTAATCCCGCGGCACAATGAAAGCGTTTCTCGAGCTTTTGTTCCTCTCATATACGGCTTGCATTCTATGTGGTGATCGACTATCAAGCGATGTTCCCAACTAGATTTGCTCGTACATTCTAATTTTCTGTCACGGTTTTAAATGTTTTTAAAGCGCTTTATGATTTTAAGCGCTTTATAAATGATATTTATTATAATAATGATTTATTATTAAATGTGCAAAAGTCATGCCTTTACAGTAATGTCGCATTTGGTCATTCAAAAGAAAAATGGAAAATAGGGTCGTCATACAATTTATATCGAAACAAAGCTTGGCATTCCTCTTTAACTTTGCCTTCTATTAATTATGCCCATCTTAACAGAAATTTGTAGAAGTTATACAAATTGGAAAAATATAATTCTTTCTCGAAGCATGACTACCTTCATGTCTCAGAATAACGTGGCACACAGGGGGTTTCCACCATGGCACATAAAGAGTTAAAGGGTCATGAACAGTTGGCACTGCTTGTGAGTGCACTTTGGTAATGATATGGCTCCACGAAGATCACAGGACCAGTTTTGCCCAATCGCAGGATTCAAAACTCAAAAGCTGAAAACCAAGTAGGCCAGACTCTTTATATACGGCACTGGTGTGGGTCCATGCAACAGCGCCCTCTTCAAGCTTGGTTTAGTTTCCCATTAAGCCTCTTGGGACTACTGTCAGAATGTGCTGTGGAGATTAAATGCAGAATGGTTACTCAGTGGTAATGACAGGGTTAAACCAGATACTGCAAAACAGTTTGACTCTTCATTCAATAATCTGTAGAGTATAATATCAGGATGCACCCCCCCCCCCCATTTGCCAGGTTAATTTGTTCTTGTCAAATTATGTCGAGTTTACTTCTATAAACAAGTGTTTTGCCTGTTCCCTCACAAAGGCTGCATGTCCAACTTTTACTTTGTCCCTGTAAGCCTGGTACTTTTCTCTTTTACCATCTATGTCTTCTTCATGTTTATATTTTCTACATTGCCTTTGTAGCTCCATGCTGTTGAATACATTTCTAATGTTTTTGAAATGCCACAGGTTGAGGAGCATATGATTGATGGTGTGCAGAAGACACTACTGGTCCATAGGAAGGGCTCCACCAGGGCCTTCCCCCCTCACCACCCCCTCATCCCGGTAGACTACCAGATGACCGGTCAGCCGGTGCTGATTGGTGGCACCATGGGCACATGCAGTTATGTCCTGACCGGGACCGAGAAGGGAATGTCCACCACATTTGGGTCAACCTGCCACGGGGCTGTAAGTGTCATGACAAGTCACTTTGATGGACATAATGTTGGCCTTAGGGATGATGATTTTTTTCTTAAAAATGCAAATAGTGTATAGATTATGACCTTTAACAAGTTGAAGACGAGTCCCGAGTATATTCAGCTGTCTACGGAAAATGTGTGTCGTAGCGGTGTCAGCTTTTCGTAATTGGGTTAATCATTTTTTAATCCATTTTATTTCCTGTACTGATTTTTTCTAAGATTGTGTGCTGAAGTTTTTTGCTAAAATAGTGTACATTGGATGCTTTTTTATTCTTTGTTTTTCAGTCAAATGCTTTGGGCATTTTATGGCTTTTCTCCATTTTTTTTCAACAAAATAGAATGAATCAGATACAAGCAATCTATGGAAACTGTGTGTTTTCTGTATCACAGGAACCTTATCTTTATCTTTTGGAGGTGCATGGGCTCTTTATATGTTGGAAAAACAGAAAGTTACCATCCTTCTGAAATAATTGTGTCCGAATAAGAGATGGAGGAGCTTATGACATTGTAAGGGATGTCGTTTTATTCTCTCTTTTGCAGGGTCGTGCATGGTCCAGGGCTAAGTCGAGGCGAAACCTGGATTACCAGCAGGTCCTGAGGAAGCTGGATGGACTTGGAATCTCAATTAGGGTGGCTTCCCCCAAGCTGGTCATGGAGGAGGTACGTTCTTTGGCTCATATGAAATATTCATCTCTTTTCTGTTGTCTGCTAAGGAATGGATGCTAAGTAGATGTCATATTTCAAACATTTTACATGTACCTTATCTCTTAGGATACTCCACATCAGCAACCAAAAATTCACAAGGAGTATGATTTATATAGCAGAATTGAAGTGGAAATAATTGAAAGGTTGAAAGATTATCAAAAGATATGAAACTAATACAGTGCACTCCCATTACAGCGAACACGGTTATAATGAAATCAAACAATAGAGTCAAAATACCGGCCACAACATTATCCGCTTTATGTATTTTATTGTTTATTTGTTCAGTAATAATGCAATTTTGATATAACAAAAGAAAACTGGTGGTCCTGAGGACTTTTGTATAACGGGAGTCCAGTGTATAGCATCAGTGGTTTTATATGTGTGAATCAAAGAAGTACGTAAGAGCAAGCCACCCATGCAGTGTTTAATGTGTGCAACTGAAAATTTGAATGTGGCAGAGTGCTCTCTACTGTTATTTGTTTGCACTCCATCATCTTCTTTGAGCTGAATTTTAAACCAGTGTGTTAAGACAGTGTCAGAATGTAGGTACTTTTCTCATTGGACATACCAGTAAAGGAAGGCCTAAATGTGAGCAATCAATCAAATGTCTTTGTGTGTTTACTGGAGACAGTCTTTCCACTGCATTGACAATGTGCTTGGTTGTGTCCATCTTGTTATCCTACAGGCTCCGGAATCTTACAAGGATGTGACCAGTGTGGTGGACACATGCCATAGTGCTGGTATCAGCAGCAAAGTACTGAAGCTCAGGCCAATTGCAGTCATCAAGGGCTGAGAGAAATTCCTGATGTGGAAGCAAAGCTCAAAATCAAAAGGACATGCCTGAGAGACAGAGAGAATACACTTTTTTTTTTCTCCACAAAACTTTGACCGATTCGACTGGAATTGCACAAAGCCAAGTCAGACTGGTCATTCATCGGCAAACCGCGTTGGAATTGGAACGATTCAAGTTTTGCACTGAAGTGGCAAAAGCAATAAACTTCTGAGGGAGCTGTACTTGAAATTATCATGGCGAGATACCAAGTCGATATTTCGCATATCGTTCACTAGGTCTGCATTGATTTGGTGTGAGTGGGGAGCTGTGATGTCAGTGATATGAGTTTGTTCTCCATGGTTATCTGGAGCTTCTCTTTTGGATACAGTTGGAGGTTAGCTGCAGAGGTGAATCTTATTGGACCATCCTTCCACGAATGAATAGCAACACATCGTCTAGACCTCACAACCACATCTTGGTGAAGTGAAGTGTTACACATACATTGAATTCAACTCACATCTCATGACTACTCAGATGCTTTTTCCAGATGTTCCAGTTTTTGTTTTCCCTGTGATTATGTAGACCACAAATTTTTCTATTTGCAGGGGACATTTTCCACCCATGTCCATTTTCTCACTGCCCAGTGGACTTGTCTGAATTTGTCAGCTGAGTTGCTTTTTACCACGTGGTAGGAAAAGTTTGCAATTATTCAAATTCAGTAAATTCTCCAGTCAAGTTGTTTTAATTGCAACTGATAGTCATATTGCCCTATATCGATGTAAAAGAGCACTGAATTGATCAGTGTTTAGTAGAAGCCATAATAAAAAGTCAAAGGCATACATACGTGAGCAAACTGTGAATCAGTTGCAGAGGTTGCAACTCTTCCACAGATCAAGATAATGATCTTATACCTGTCAGTAAAAGGTCTGTAGTGAAGTACAGGGTATCAAATCTCACATGTCTTGGCTCTGAGCAATGTTTAGCTTATGATCTTGAGACGGTATAATGAAATGGCTCTGCTTGAATGGGATGTTCCTGCAAATATATAGAAAACTTTCAAAAGGTATGAACAAGAGGTTACAAGGTCAATTCCATGTGCTGCCCTCTTTTGGTGGAGACTCTCAGAAAATTCATGATATTACGGTCGAATGATACAAAGAAAGTATAAAGGGAATTTCACATTTTGTTTTCTCATGTACATGTAAATGCAATGCAAAATAGTACATTGTACTTCATACACTCATGTATACTTGATTTTACATTTTATATTAGAGTGATAGATGTCCATTACATGATCTTTACCATGTTAGAAGAATCAGGAAAGTTATTTTCATGGGGTTAAACCAGGGAAAGCTGCATCAAATGTAATCACAAATTTTCCAATTGATGATATTGTAGTCAGTCATGTCTATCACTATAGTGGCAACAATCTGCTTCTATGATATTACCCTGAAGATCATTCATGTGTCATATCTCGCAATACAAAAAGCAAGTTACAAACAAACTACAGCCAGTGAAAATGAATTTTCTCTGGCAGTGCACCTTTTCTTGTTTCTTGTAGTCCTTAATTTATAAGAGAAGCAGTGAATTATCTGACAATGTAGAGCCATCAATAAAAGAGGCCACCTCACGTTCACTCGAGGACGGCCAGAGAAAAATGCATGCACTGTGTGTGCGTGTACATAGCATTCTCATGCCACTGCATGTTATACTATGCGTGCATGGAAGGTGCGATACCACTAGCGTGTGCTTTAGTGTAGTGCAGTGCAGTGGCTAGCGCGCGCTAGCTCCAGCACCAAAATGCGTGTAATTCCCTCTTTTTGGCACCCAGGGTACAACCTTTTTAAGAAAATAAATAATTCAACAAAATGGCTGATTTTTATTTGGTACCCCGGGATACCATTTATGTCATCAAATTGTCTAGCGGAAAAAAAAACCCCCACAAATCATGGCGTGAACAGTACAGTGGACTCCCGTTATTACGAAGTCCTCGGGACCGGCAGTTATCTTTCATTATATCAAAATTTTGTTGTAACCGAACAAATAAACAATAAAAATACATAAAGTGGATAACGTTATGGCCCAAATTTCTACTTCGTTACAACTGGAATTTTTGTTAATAATTTTGTTATAACCGTGTTCATTGTACGGGAGTGCACTGTATTCTGTAAACTGAGATAACTGTTTAAGTCATTGTTTTCACATTATTGTCTCTATAAGTCATTGTCTTAAAGATGTAAACTTTTTATAGCATAGTCTGAAAGACCATCAGAAGATTTAAGAAGTGATAAAAGCAAGCTTTCAAACTTTGTGTCAAAATCTATTTGTTTCTCAATTTAAGTGCATTAGGTTTTTTGTCCCCCCTTTTTACAGTATCTTTGGTATCTAGCATGACATATGCAATATGTCTTACCATTTCATGGTTACTACCAAGTTTCATTGTTACATGTTATACCATGGAGGGTGACACACTGTTGATGAAATCAGCATGAAAGTGAACAGTTGCCAGATTACTGTTCTTTGTGCCATGTTTTTGTTTTTGTTTTTTCATTTTAATGCAATTCTTTGAAATATCTTTCTAGGTACCAAGAATTGGCCTAGCCTCACCCTTGTAAAGTGGAATTCAAACAATGGAGAAATTGTGTCTCATTTACAAGTATAGTAGCTGAAACTCTTTCATACGTTACCCAGAGGGAAATAAAATGATATTCAGTTGGTACTCCTCCTTTGTCATTATTTCCCGAGGTGTACTTTGTTTACAGCTCAAATAGACAAACTGAAAGAGCTTTTAAAGATTTGAAGGTATTTCTCATTGTTGTATCACACCAAGTGAGGTTGAGATTATCCTTAGGTTTACTGCTTTTCTGAAATATAATTATAGAGTTTATATTTAAAAAAAAAAATAATAATAATAAGGTTCTTGTTTCACAAGTTTATGGATCTTAGTGTTAGTCATTATGGATCTTAGTGTTAGTCAGAGTTTTCTTCTCAAAAGTTAGGACAATGTGGCCGAAGTGGGTAGAAGAGTGAAATGATCTTTGCATCATGCACACAGTGTAGGTGTACCTTTGCTATGGGTGTGTGGATGTGGTGCAGACCAGGGGGGTGTTTCATCAAGTTAGTCAGCGCTGACAAGTTGTCAGTCTCTGACAATAATCGTAGTAACAGGCAGTGACCAGAGCATCTCGGCCAATCAAAACCAAGGATTTTGCTGAAATTGTCAGAGACTGACAACTTGTCAGCGCTGACTAACTTGATGAAACACCCCCCCCCCCCCCAAGAAGTGTCTATGACTGTATGTACAATGTATCTAGTATGTTGTGTGTGGGTGGGTGTATGTTCTGAATAGGGGCAAGCATATTGCCACAACACATACACAGTGTCATATTGTGAAGTATAATAGCTTTTTAGGTCTACCTCGATCGCCACGTTTTAGTGGAAAAGTATGTACAGAAAGCTCACAGCTAAAGCTTTAGTTTTATGTTGAAATACAAAAATTCAGCTAAGGCATCAAATTATTCAAGAAATCAGTAAATGGGGCAGCACACAAACACACAAGTCACCTCATTACACATAGCACAACGAAATGTCCTGACTAAAATAAATATTTATTCCTCTGGTATAAATTCAGTTGACTCATGAAGGGTTTGTTTGCAAAAACCGATAAGTCCATTTTTGAAGATTTTGAAGTACGATCTCTGTCACAAAATAAAAAATAATACCTTTTAAATGATATATTGGTCACTACATATAAAGGTATATTTTTGAAGTTATGGTCAAAAGAAGCAAAAATTTTCTTATTATTCTCTTTATTTTTCTTGACGTTTAATAGGAAATATCTCCATTTGGCAAATATGGACTTATCGGTTTTTGCAAACAAACTCTTCACATGTCCCCTTCCGGTGTCACATACATGTACATAAAAACATGTGTAACAATACTGCCATCACAAAATAGGCACATACATGTAACTTGTCGAATACAAATAGCAATGAATGAGTTAGAACAGTGGGTATTATGAGTAAGGCTTTGGACAATTACAGATAACAAGGTTTGCCAATTTAGAATTAAATCTGTCTTCAAAACTGGTGGTAGTACAAGTGGTAGTACAGGTGGTACAGTAGTACAAATGAGCACAATTATCTAAAAGTACAGAGGTGATGGTATTACATTGTACCAGGGCTTTGTGGAAGAACAAACACTGAAGAGGATACCCTGAGTAACGAAGACTGATAATTTTACACACCGTATATCGTAGCTTTCTGATTAGCTTATCCCCATTTCATAGCACTGTGGGCAAAGTATGACACAAACATGCTTTCAGCCCTGAATAAATGAAAGGGGGAAAAAGAAGAAGTATGGAATGCTTTGCATGGTTTTGAATATCAACTCAAATACTCTGTACATACAAAGTGTAGTTGTATGGTAAGATATTATCGTGCAAACAAACCAAATTCCTCTTTTTTTTCTTTTTTCTTTTTTTTACAAGAGAGTCATACACAGTGATGACTACCACATCAAATAATGCCTCTCGCACCATGTGAGGGCCACTGACAGAAAGTGAGAGAGCTAAAAAGGAAAGCACATTACCATACCTCACACGTGAGAATGACCAATATACAGTACATGCTCTGGCAGTTTTCATAATATACAGCTACCAACAGCAGATCATCAGCTATTGGCTTGGGAATACTAATATTCATGAGTTCAAGCATTTCCTGAATGCTTCAATATCTAAGCAATCATATGCGGAAATGGAAATGCATATTTGTAAATTTGTGAATCAAAAGAGAGCTACCAATATGTTTTATTGGTACATTGTATGCCAAAATAACTCGGTGGGGGGGGGGGGGGGCATGCCTGTCCAACAGTCTCTCCATTAAGACAATCTGACTTTAGTTTGCCTGACTAGAAAGACACACATTCCCTACTTGGCTACATAACTGTGGCTAGAGATTGGCTTCAATCTTTTTGTAGCCATGTACAATGGCGGTACTGATGACTGCTGCTGGTTGCATGCTTGGCTGGTCACAAACATTATCAGTTTTTTTCCCCTTCCTTTTCCACAGCTCCAGTATAACTCCTGAACTCCAAGGAAATCTTTGACGGATTTCACTCATTAATGATAGGCAAGTTACAAATTATTTTTCATCATCTTTACACATGCTCTTTACACCAGTAGAGTAGACAAGATATTCAAACTTTGCCAAGTTGATGGATCACATACCCAGAATTAGATCATGACATAATATTCCACTTAAAAAGAATTGTTTGCCACTTTTTTTTTTTTTAAACAAATTGGTTGCAAGCTAGTTTTGTTTGCACATGATTGGTTTATTGAATCTTCCAACCACTTGTAAAAGAGGATTTTTAATCACAGTCGGTCAATCAACGTGAATAACCATTTTGTTCAATCTTTCATGATAAAATATTGATTTTTTTCTCACCCAAAACTTGAAAGTGACACCAAAGACACAATCACCATCAAATAAGACATTAGCATGTACCAGATACTTGGAATACATGCCCCATTGAGGTTTTCTTAGGCACTGTTTACAATATGCTACACATTTGATGCTTCAGTAATTTCAGAAAAGTCAGGAATACAAATCACAAGTATACAAGAATACTTTGGTATGAATAAAATAATCTTGCATGGTTAAGGCCTCGGTCACAACCTGCCGTACTTGCAAGTGCGTGCTGTCTACTTGCAAAAACATGGGCAAAATTTGGGGATCCGTATGTAGTAAGTACTGCCTCAGTACGGATTTTGGAGCAAGCAGACACATCGTAGCACTTTTAGGACATGGAGAACTTTTTCTGATTTTGGGCCCTACGGATTCACACTAAGTACGGGTTGATGTACTTCCTGCTCTTGTTACTCTCTCCCCACATTTTAAGAAAAATGTGAATGTCGTGGTCTCCGCCAAAAACGTATGGACTATAAACATGCACAGTGGGTTGTGACCGAGGCTTAAAACTTACCTTCAGAATAAAAATATTCTGGATATGCAGAGTGTAAATAACAACACATTGAAAGCACCACTACTATTGTAGCATGATATGCTATAGCTCTCTCTTTTTTCTCTAGTTTATGAACCCCAAGGTACTGGCAGTTCCAAGCCAAAAAAGAACGAACATGATGCTTTCAAATTCCTTAAGTTCAGCAGCATTCCCATTTTTCAAGCCTCTTGGATAGTTCTTTCTGTACAATGAATAAATGCTTTTAAATATTTCATAAACCTGAAAGCACTGTATACAAGATAACAACAAACCCTGTATACTAGAATTAAAGTATGTCAGCAATGAAGCACCAGATGAAATGGCAGGCAGATACACAGAAGAGGAAAGCTACACGTATGGCTTGGCCTGCATTACCAGTATCTTCTGGTACAATGTATTAAAGTACAATGGGTTTGATGGCTTAGGCCTTTTTCCTTTCGAGATTCTGATACTTATCCAAAGAGTTGCATACATGTAGGACCGGCCAGGTACAGGTGTATGTGTAGATAAGTGGTGAACTCCTAAGAATCGCATTGCACTTGTAACCACTATGTGCAGGGGGTGTACAGAAAAAAAAAAACATAACATGCAAGGAATACAATCTTGACTGGGCTTGCATGTACACTCTCCAGCAACGCTTTATGCGTATACAGTATGACACAAAGTAACATGTGAAGAATATGCACTTGCTCTTTGTAATGCTCAAGTTGATACACCAACATCTTATACTTTATGGGTTTATCTCCTCAATGTTTCTTTGCCTTTCTTTCTGTTCAGTTCAAATCAACCAAAATGCAATATGAACAGCTGGAGAAACCATTAACTTCAGTACATTACAAGTGCTAATATGTAATACCACAAAAAGAAAAAAAAAAGAAAAGAAAAGAAAAGGTGCATATTATCTAGAAAATGGACACTGTGCCTTTCACTACAAATTTAAAAGATCCATGTTTTTATTTACTGATGAATCTTTCTTCATTTCTATTTTGATGTTTTTTTTTCTGACCCAGCAATGTACACTACACTACACTTCCTCGTATGTGAAGGAAAGGTGGGATATTTCATGAAACTCACATAGAAATTGCTTCTTGTCTTTCTTAGTGACAAAAAAGTCACTGGTTGTACTACACTGTACACTGTAGTATCTTTTCACTCAACAGTCTCTGCGAGAATAATGATGAATTGTTAGATCATAACCATTTTTTCCTTGGCTGCCACATCGGACACTTAGAGCACATTTTATCTAAGATACAAATGTCAACACCAATATCAAGATACTTGACATCTTACAAATCTCAATCAATTCAACAGAAATATGCCTGAATTGCTTGCTTTGTCATCTTGACGGTGCATATTGCTCGACATAAATTGTAGATACAAATGCAGTACAAAATGATAAATATGAAAGACCATCGGACATTACACATTCAGATTAATGTATGCGTAGCATGGAATTCTGGATGATGAATACACAGCAGACTTTTGAATAATTTAGAATGGATAAAGAACTGAATGAGAGTATTTACATTAATACAAGTGTAATGGCACAGTGTGCAGAAAGTGCTATTAAATGGTTGCATAATACAATGAATTAACACACATTAGTAAAGAAGAAAGCACATAAGCTGATTACATGTACATGGTACGAGATGGCCACTTTTTTTTTGTCCCATTTCAGCAGGGCTCCCGCTTCAGCAGTGGCTGGTATTGACCCATGTAAACCAACAGACATGAAACCCAGTATGTGGGCATTACACTAAACCAAGCACAGTATTAAACCATAATCAATGATAAAAAAGTAGACATGTGCTATGACATGCAGAAATAAAATGAAAATAAGAAAGGACGCAGAAGTTTTATAGTTCGGGCATATGCATCACTGGAACAAACCTTTCATTTGATCCATAAAAATAACTCTTTTCATCTTGAGAGTTCACAGTACATAATATCTAGTCATGATGCCTATGACCCTGCCTATAAAAAGGAGGAGGCAGTGCTGTTAGGTTACATTGTAAGAATATGCTTCCGTTATATCATTTGAATGAACAACAAGCACATACGACAGCTTATTAGTGATGAACACCTTACTCTCATTATTTGTCCCTCTTTCCTTCACTGTCTGTCCACAAAAACAGATGTGCAAAGAGGGAGAATTTGGGCTGCACATAGGGAAGGTGAATTTCAACACTCGCACTGAAGGGGTGGTTAGTGTACAGGTATTGTCGAAGCCGAGGACACTAAATATGACCGCCTGCACTACATCCTATACTGCCCAACAGCAATGATGTTTGGACTGTGCAATTGGCAGAGTCTATCCGAAAATGGTTAAAAAATAACCCTTCTAGGAAGGAAATAAAAACAATGTGATTATTTCCAAGGATTTACTTATCCTTTTTAGACAATACTGATAGTCAACAGAAGCGTTTCAGCCTAAATATGCCTTGAAAAAGTGAATAGTTCTGATGAAGCAGTGAAAATAACACATAAAAGGTTTGTTCCATCGAGGGGATTTGCACAATAGCATAAAAAGAGTTAAGAAGCTAATTAAATTACAACAAAATGCAGAGCATTTGTCTTGAGGCACCTTGATCCTATCAAGCACAGTGCAAACAGTCAGTTTGCGATGACCTTGAAACAACCATTTTGTGTAGGTATACAACTTGCTGGGTTTAGATTTCTTCACATTTGGTAAGACATTGATTTATAGGCATCTCCTCAATGCTCTGTATGACAACATACTAAAATTAATTCATGTGCAATACAGCACGTGAATGATTGGCCTGAACACATTGCACATGATTAAACATGATACCTCAGACACTCTTTAGGGAGGCACATAATGACATATGACAAATTGCCATTCACAGTTTCAAGCTCCTTCATCCTTCTTGAATTTGCCACCAACAATATAAGATCATCCCAGCTTGTTGGTCTCCATTCTATCTTCAAAATGTTGCACATAAATTATGCAGCTCTTGAAAAGTACAAGCAAATTCATTTTTGTAACTATTGTGCCAAGATTTAATTATTTGCAGTCACGCAATCCCATACCTTGGTGCTACATACACTCATTATGGATGGTTGCACCACAACAGAACTCAAGAGCAGGCTGCCCCTGGCATCATCCACTATGACAAATCTGACCAAAATATATAGAAACAAGAACATCACTTTCCCGACCCAGCTGAAGCTCTACAGATCACTGGCTGCAGGGTCCATCCTGCTGTATGGCTGCGAAGGCTGGACCCAGACAGCTGAGATTACCATGAGGATCCCGTCATTTGGAACCATGAGATTCAGCCATCTCCTAGGCATCTCTTGGGCAGAAAGGAAATCAAGTTAGTTTGTCTGTGATCAAACTACTCTCTTGTTGGGTCCTCAGGAACTCCTCTTTGGAATTGTAAAGAGGAGGAAACTATCTTGGTTTGGACCCTATAATCCTGTCACAACACTACCCAAGACAATCATGCAAGGAACATTGGAAGGTGGCAGAAGCAGAGGTAGACAGGCCAAACGCTTGATGGACAACATTAACGAATGGACACAACTTGAGAGCAGCCTTGGTTACACTGCTGTGCAGCACAGAGGACAGACACAGTTGGCGACACCCGATCTCCTCAGTTTTTTACATAATACTCCTCTACCTTGGACTTATTGGGTCATGAGATGAATGAATGAATTCCAAACTGTAGCCAAAGCCAGAATCATGACTGGTACATTTGATGCACGGGATTTCCGGAGTATCTTCAGCACTGCTCTTCATCGCTTATACAGCATGCTAAGTTGTCGACACCATCAGATACTAGTACATGCTGTGCTGCCATTGTTGTGGTTCCACTCGCATGGGATCCAGCGCTACCACTAATAGTGCGGATGCTCTCCACTCCCTCCCCGTTTGGCTGGATACCCTGTGCTTCCTGCTCAGCCAGACATGCCGCATTCTTCATCCAATCCTCGTATGACGGCGGGGCATCCAACTCCAAGCTCACGCTAACGTTACCACCCGGGCCTGGGACGTCCAGCTCGATGCACTCGTAGCTACCGGTGGAATCAAAGTGTAGGACTGCTGCATACGAGGGTGGGCCTTCATCGTGAATGATTTCCTCTCGCACAACCTCCCGTGGTTCGTCACCACTGCTGTTGTCTGCACTGTTGGCTTGCTGTGCTCTCTTTGAGGCTTGCTCTGTTGTCAAACACAAAGAAACAAGGGTCTCTTTCACAATCATGAGCAAGTGATTACACATAAGCTACAAATGCATAGGGGCAATTCCGCGGTTAGTAACGTTACATTTGAACAAATTTTGATATTTATTTTTACTACTAAATCACCATTTATTCATTTCAAGTCAAAATCATGATGAAAACATGTTCATCCTTCCCAGGTTTATGATATAGAATATAGAAAAGAATGAATACAATCCAATAAATATTAGGATTGCTATGGCAACTAAAAGGGCTGGTTAGTAACGTTACGAAAAAAGGACATGACAAAAAAAAAAATCAATGTCTTGTAACAAAAAGTGTGCAAAAATTCAAGTTACTTCAAAGTATTGCATTAATCTCAACTCTTGCATCATGACAAATGTTCACGCAAATATTTTTAGCAGTTCGACCAATAATTTATTAGCTAGACCCCCAAAAGCATAGTCAGTAACGTTACGGTTAGTAACGTTACATTTGTCCGGAGTAATTCTGCAGGTCATTTCACCCTTTTGTACATGTAATTGACAAAATGTCACAAGACTTCTGGAGTATTTAAATGTATTCATCTTTTACCCTTTAGCAAAATTTTGAGGAAAAATTTTCAAAGGATCCCACTGTAATTTGCATTTAAGTGAATTTCAGCGTCCCCAGTCCCACATGTACATTTTAAATGATGGTTTTAGATCTCGCAAAACCAATAAATACGAAAAATAAAATCTACTGAATTTGAGAGACCTTAATGATTGGTGGCAACATCCATGGTATTGGTTTATACCTAAATTAAAGGGTAAGATAAAGAGGCACATTTCTTATATCCATGTCATGTCCCCCTACACACTGACTGCGGAATTGCCCATAGATGTATTGCGGCATACAGCAAAGCACTGCATGCGCAGTGTCAAATCTATTGGTTGGAAATGCCATCTATGAAGGACAAACGTGAGAATTGATAAACTCAATACAAATACACTCACAGCTTGGTAATCAATGGACCTGGAAATGATTTACTAAGCATCCTCTTAAACACGTAACTATTATGAAAGTTAATTTCACAACACAAACATCCAGTAGAACAAAAAATGTAAATAACCCATAAGAAATAAATGATAAATACACTTTCCTGTCTTTTCCGCAATGCATCGCAGAGGAAAGTTTTTTTCCATTCAGATGTATGTCAATTACAATGTATACTTTTTATATCAATAAGCCAGTTCGGGGTTCCACGTTGAGCATGAGCAGAAAAAGGTCATCAGTACCGGCAGAGCATGTTGGTTTTTTATTCACTGAGATCAGCATCTGTGATGTAATGATTATTCAAGTGATCATTACGAGTGGTGCTTGCCAGCACATCCACCTGACAGCAAAAGCCGTAATTGACAATATCAACAGAAAAAAATTGTTAATACATTCAATGCGAAATAATGAAATGGATGCTTTCCAAAGTGCTTATTGATGGATCATTCTGGTCACCTGGTCTACGCAAGTTCATTCTTTGTTTGAACATGACTGATGAATTCCATATATTGTTACGTTGGGTAAGCTGAAATACCTTCTCTCGCTTGAAAACTCGTGGAGTGCCTAATCAACCGAGAAAGATTTTAGTAGAAAGGTCATTTGTACCGATGTGCCCATGAGCTAACCCCGAACTGGCTTATAAGGAGAAAAAGGGGGGGGGGGGGAGGATTTGAAAAGAAAACCGTATGATGAGGAGTTTGTGAAAGATACTTACTGGAATGTACTCCGTAGCAACACACTATTAACCATGACGCTGGTGGCAATATACAGATCAGGACTATGACCAAGGCATTGACAACTGCAGAGAAAAATGAGATCAAAAACAAACAAACAAACAAAAATTCACCAAGTTCATCATGAAAGAAAGCACTGCTTAACAGTAATCAGGACAAGATTGCTACTGCCAAGAGGTGCAATGTCATGCTCAAGGAAATAATTTGACAACATATAACTGGTTACAAAAGAATGTACATTGATCATAATGTCAACACGTCACAAGAAAATGTAACCACAGAAGAGATTTTTGACTGCACAAATGTAGCGACATACTCGTATCCACAACAGGCAAGTATAGCTTGAGTAAACTTGATACATTTGGAAAGGAATCATCATTTTGAACTAAGTAAGCCCTCAAATACAGCACTCAACAAGCATATAAAAAAAAGTAATAAAATTAGCAAATAGCAGAACTTATGTTGTTTGCATATTTCTTCAGAGTAGTTTGAGAATAAGATATTGACGTAAAGCATCCCACAACAAAAAGTTCCGTCTTGCCAGTACTTACTATAAAGTAAATATCACGGACATTGTCATTTCCCATACAACAAGTCACGGAATGTTGGTTCCTTTATATTTCAAGGATAATAATTACTTCCTTCTTCCTGAACAAGTGAAGTTTACTGGTCAGTGACATTAAATACATTTGGAAATCCCAGTTGTCATGCAAGACACTCACATAATGTGTATATTACAATGTAAGCATTTGTGTATCACAGTATGTAAACATACATTGTATATGTTTGATTATATTTTCAGGAGTAATGATGTACATCTCTTGCTCTTTCTCAAAGTCCCTTACCTCTCATGTAATCATTTGAACTACATATGACATCTCAAATTCAACCTGCAAGCAATATTAATACTGTTCATCACATCACCTCACAGCTAGCAAATAATAACATACAATCAACCTTGCCTAAGTCGAATCCCCAGATTTGGACTCAAGAAATAACCTCGACTTGGAGAAAATTTGACCTATAAATGTACAAGGGATCAAAATCAAAAGAACATACAAATGTAGAGAGAAGAGGACTTGAAAAGGCCTTCAACTTACAATGACTGCAGGTGATTATTCGCTTACACTGTATGTGAGGTCGACCTTAGTATTGGAAGGTTGACTGCATTTGTACACCTTTGGAGGTGTTGTGACCAATTCATTCTGTCTCCAAAACACCAGTTTTGCACGTGAGAGACCAGAGGTATCACTACAATGACTGGCCAGTGGCATCAGAGAAAAATAGTCAGAGTCAAAATGTCTAGTCTAGTAAGTCTTTTTTTATTTACACTGAATGCCATGTAACAGTGCACCTACATAAGCAATACCTAAAAATCTTTTTGCATGAAATCTATTAATTGCAAAGAATGCAATGATCAAAATCTTTTAATCACTAACTGTTCATGAGAGGCAAGGTACAAAATCAAATCCATTCATCTGGACTTACTGTTTTAATTCCGAGAAAAGTTTCACATTTGATCCTGGATGCTTCATCAGACCATTTGATTATGACGAGCTGCTGGAGCATCCAGGATTGGATGTGGAACTATTCTCACAGCTGAATTGATGTAATTTTGTAAATCTTTATTGAATATCACCTGGATGAATCAGAACTTATCCCATTGATAAATTGTTTACGATCCCCAAAGTTCACTACTCTCCATACATAACACACCCTAAGGTACGTAGTTAGATGTTACATGACATTGTCGGGGGGGGGGGGGAGAAATCATGCGCACACGTGTCCTGTACATGTGCAACGTGATGAGACTACTATATTTAGTTTCCTGCTACAATGTACTTCATGCACTGCTGCTCTAAGTTTTGTCGTCATTTTACTTCCTGAAACCCACACAACAATTGAATGACTTACCTGAGAATTCACAATTTGCTCCATAGTAGCTTGAGGAACAAACACACGTCTGGTTTTGACACACCTGGTGGTTGACACAGGTTATGTTCATGCCACAAATGTTGGGTTCCCCTGCAGATAGACCAAAATTTCACCAAAACATTGTCAGTGCAGCGGGTACATTTTGTACCTTAAAAACCTTCAAATGCACTTCCTCCCTTTTCTAATATTTCCTCTCTTATTTCTTCTTTAACTGAACTGCATTGTATGTTGCAGGCAAATGCAAACAGCACAGAATATTTTATTGAGTACAGAGGTTGGGCAAACAACAAAGGACTGCTAGAATTCAATTACTATGTCAATAGGTTGGATACCATCAGGGAAGAATATTGCCTACAGCTACATAAATATCAAACAAAAGTGATTTTTGTTCACATGAATGTGGAATATTCATTATGAAAACATGGCGCCTCAGTGCCTCCAGTACTAACTGCGATGGCTGTAATGCATCATGTACAATGTACATTGTACAAACGAACAATTCTGATCTTGTGCTATGAAAGACTTATTTATTTATTTTTTAATTAATTTTTTTTTTTTTTTTTTTTTTTTGGGGGGGGGGGGGGGAGGGTCAATCCATTGTTGTTTTCTGTTGTTGTCCGACAAGTAAGAGTGTTTCATATTCAGGGATGCCAAGCTTGTAAACAGCATTGCAATATTTTAAGGTTAAAAATTCATATGTTAGTGGTGGGGAAACAGCAGTACCTTCCATAAAACCAACAATACTTCTGCCCCCCACCCTCAAAAAAAAAAACAAACAAACAAAACAAAACACCACCCAAAACAACATTTCAGCAACAGCACAAAATACAGTTGTACTGCTGAAAAAGGAACAGTTGACATTTCTGCAAACTGTATCCATATCACTGATGTTGCACATCCTTGCATGCATGGGCAAAATATTGCCATCACACTGAATAATGTTAGAAGGGGAAATGAATCATGAAAAGCATGATTCACAAAAAGCAAAGTAGCTTCCATCAACTTTTGGCTTCCTAAATGGCAGTAGGTTTTATTTACATCTATATGAAAATACATCATATTAATCTGAATAGCACATTATTTGAGAAATAAAAAAAAGAAGAATTAATACAAACTTAATGTGTTTTTTTTTTTCTCACAATAACATGTACATTGAAATAACATTTGGTAATTTAGAAAATTCGAGCGTGATGCTCATGAGTCCAAAGGAAGTGACGTTCAAGACTACTTTGGGTCTTACCATCTGTTGAAGTAGTCATTGGAATAGCAAGTGAAAGCAGAAACACTGCCATGAACACATGAAATGTCGCATCCATTCTCAAGTTTCTTCCCGATGGCATGCCCGGTTGCAGAACTGTGATTTGATGATGCCTCAGCAAGAAAGAAGCAAGCAGTCACGATTATCTGGGGTCCAGCACGTAAACATCAGCACTTGGACTGAAAGTGTCTCCTCGTCAGGAGAGGGGTTTCTGTTGGATAAATGGTGACATCAGAAAATTGGTATTAGATGTCTTCACAAGATTAGTGCATAACATGTCTGCATTGGACTAATACATGGTTTCCTCCCACATTTTCCTCAATTACATGTAGGCGATGTTTGCACTTCCTAAAAATATTTACTTCATGTACAAATGCACTTAGCTTCTGACGGTGCTACTGTGTGATGTACAACTCTAGTCGCCACATTGAATAGCTACAAATGTGCTGTAGCCACTGGGCAAGCTGCATTGTTTGCTTGTCTCTATGTTTTTGGGAGGGATTCTTGTGATGAATCTCCTACACTCTTACAGTGTACAACTGAGATCCAAATCATGAATGCGGTATGCAAATTACACGCAACAAGGCTGAACTAGTGAGTGTTTGGCATTGCGTGTTGAGGCCATTACTTGCTGTTGGTGTTTGCGTGTTGAAGCAACAGTTTTAATTGCTGCCAGAGTTAGTGTGTAAAAGCCACAGTTTTAATTACTGTGGGTGCTTGCGTGTTGAAGCCACAGTTTTTATTGCTGCTGATGTTTGCGTGTTGAAACCACAGTTTCAATTGCTGCCGGTGTTTGCGTGTTGAAGCCACAATTTTCAAGGACAAGTTCACCTTCATAGATATACTGGATAGAGTGAATACAGCAATCTCAGTAGCACACATCAGTGAGAGTTTTAGGAAAATCAGAAAATCTGTTCAAAAATTACATGTATGAACCTTTGAAGTTTTGCTCAGTCAATGCTGGATGAGAAGACTAAGATTGTAATGTCACATGTGAAGAACGATAAAATACAGAAAATATAAAGAAAATTCAACATATTTTCACATTTATTGCATAATAAAAGAAGACTTCACTTGCCTCTTTCAGAAGGCAGGGGGAATAGCAATACCCTTAAAATAACACACTGTACATCAGTAACACGTCGAGGAAATGTCCTCTTTTTCAAAAAAAAAAAAATATATATATATATTTTTTTAAATTCTCTATCGTTCTACGCATGTTACATCATGCACTGTACTGTACATGTAAATGTAGTCATCTTCTCACCAGCAGTGACTGCTCTGTACAATATAATGCACTTTAAAATTTCATATCTTTTGAATGGAATGTCCGATCTTCCTCTGATTTCACTGATTGTAAGTACTAAAATTGCTGAATTCACTCAATCCACAGTACATTTGTATAGAAGGTGAACTTGTCCTTTAATTGCAGCTGGTGTTGGCATGTTGAAGCCAGTAAGTTTAAATTGCCTGCCAGGACCTCAGGAAGTCATTAACTTTTTCTGTCACACTTGACCTTGTCATAATATTCAGATAACAGGATTTTACTCCAAGGCAGAGGCTTTGTACACAGTAAAACATACTGGTCCCCATGAAAGACCAGCACCACTGTAATCAGATGCACCTGATAATTATGAATACAGGTTATCTAGTGGTCCCTTTTCTCCTTGACTAACAATATGACATGTTTAGTTTGATACATATGATGGATGTGAACACATCTTTGCAATTCACTAGATGTTTTGTGCTTTATCAATGGATACTAGACAGTTGGTTAAAATGATCAGCTTGCACCAGACCACAATAAAAAAAAAAAATGTCCCAAACAATTGCTTTAGTTGCCGAGACTTCTGCGTGTACGTTTAAGAGTAAACAATCTCACCCCATGAAGTGAATCTGTGGGATATTCCGCCAAAGTGAAATTAAATCAAGGTGAAAGTGAGGAATATTTTCAAAGATATGTTACTGGTACTCAAAAAGCGGCTGATGGGTAGTAGGTCCAACCATACTATATGACACAAGATAAAAAGGCAACCATGTCACGATCACACCTAGTGTACATGTAACTGCAACCAGCCCGAACGCAAAGCATTTAATACAGTACATATCTGTGAACAAGGAGCATCCGTGGGTTACTGTAGCTCACACCTTATTTTCATACAGCAGATTACGTAGCAGTGATACTGAGAGGTCTCGTACTGGACATCCAGTAGTACGTATATAAACTACACAGCCGTGTCACTGTACACCAGTGTCACAACAGGCATGACATCTGGCCAGGCTAAGTACTACTGTGTAGGCCTACACTTACACAAATCGGCAATACAGAATTAAAACTAACTGCCACAGTCCGAACGCGAAGCACTCAAACAGTACAACTGTGTACAACAGAGCACCCCGGGCGCTAGGTTGAAACTTTACTTTGATTGGTCTGTATCTTGTTGTCGGGGATAGAACCGCGGAGACTGCATCTGGCTTCACAGAATCCCCTTGGTTGGAGGAGAGCCGTATTAAGTCAAAATAACAAGAACTCCTGGAGACTACCGAATTCAAACCCAGTCAATGGAAGACTCCCTAACAGTTAGACCTAGACATTTTCCGTAACACGTTGGTTACTAATTACTTATGTTAGCTTGTGATTGATACCCATCTGCCACTATTAAATTTTGATTCTTCTGTAAAAAAAACAAACAAACAAACAAACAAACAAACAACAACAACAAAAAAAAAACAAGATCAATTTACAGAATTTGACAGCCATGTCATCAACCATACCTTTTCGACAACGTTAGTATGATGAGAGCTCAACGTGCTCAAGAGTCAAATTCCCTGTTCGTTCAAGTGTGTCAGCACGGTCAACGATAATGCAGCTTCTAAATTTACTTCTGGAACTGGCGATCCGGGCGTGGATGGGGCCGGTACCGGTAACTAACGGTACTCCGGGAGATCACCACCAGGCGCTAGCAGGCGAACAGCCCAAACGCTTCCGGCCCACTAACTGTGTACAAGCAGCGCTCCGGGCTTGCAGGCAGGTTAGCTCTCGAACAGTCGAAGGAGGGTTATAGAAGATTCTGTAAAGTGTAAATTAATGACATTGCGTCACCTAAAGACTACTGTAGGATTACGTGCGATGTGTGTGTGCGATCTTGGAACGTCCTATCGCACCTTATATCAATGGAGGTACTCGACATTAGTCTCTGTTTACCGCGACTCACAGCACAATAACTTCACTGCTGTATTTCGAATCATAGCCATTCCATAACAAAGCACACACGTTACGTAGAGTGATGTGTGTGTGTGAGACGACGCGACGTAGCCTAGCGCCTTGACATGTCGCTTGACTGCACCCACACCACCAGTATCCTGCACGTGCAGGCAACGCGCCAACACACACCACCAGGAACTCGGAAACGTTTGTTTGCTTTTTTTCTTTATCCAATTCAATTCAATTCAGTCATTTCATAAAATAACATTCAAACAAGTTACTGAGATATGTGTGCGTCAAAGGGGGAAATCACGCAAAATCATGGGGCTTGGAAATGGAGATTTCCTTTACATCTATAATTATGTTGAGTAGATTAATGAATTTAAGTGTACGATAGGAAAAAAAAAAAAACTGCTGAATTAGATCCTGAAAACAGCTTATCCAATAGTGGCGAGCCAATGGAGTAAAATGGGGTCAAAAGGGGCCTGATGAGCTTTCGATCCTAGCAGAATCTTCGTCAGAGGCAAAATGACAAACAGGCAGGGAAAGCAATCACATTACAAGAGCAGTCGGCAGGGACAGGCTAGGGACACAGAACAAGGAAAACAAAAGGCGAGGGTAGGAGGTCATGGGCAAGGAGCCCAACAGGAACAGGGAGGGGCATTGGAGCGGGAGGGTGGACAGACAAAAGGCAGATCAGGGCAGGGAGGTGAGAGGAAAGTTTGTCTCACCTCCCTGATCAGGGTCAGTAATGATCCTGAGGACCATGGGGGCAGCCATATTGAAGGAAAAGAATGAATATAGGGAGGCAACATCAAACAAGATAGGGAGCAACAGAGGGATAAAGCAGGGAGGTGGCCACCTCCCTGGATAAAGAAAGGAAAATAGTGAAATAGCAACCGCATGAAGGGGCGAGGGGGGAGGCTGGGTGAGCCCTAAAAAGGTGTACCAAGAGGAGGCAAAATGAAAGTCAACCAACAAATGCAAGTAATAAAACATAACAAAGAATAATTTATATACATAATAATGATAATAATAGCAATAATGATAGGCCTAATGATATTGATAAAAGAAATTAAGAATTATTTAATAATAATTCAGAATAAATTTATTGGTAGCAAATTTGGTAATTTTAGGGCCTACTACAGTACATGATCGAATGAGATATCAGAATAAATATTTCTTGGTGTTGGGTTACAAAATAGCTTTATTTCTTATTTCTGTCCTAAGACAGCTTAGCAAAGGTATTATATTAATGTCAATGTTACAAAATAGTTTTTTTTTTTCATTTTGTCCCAAAACAGCAATTATCAAAATGTATTATAATTATTGTTTGTCAATGTATTATAGGCCTACGCATATATTTTTGTGCCCTTGTTAATTGTGATATGGTGCATTGTATTTTTCTTTGTCCTTTACATGCCCGTGGGCAGGTGGTAACCTAGAATGTTTATTAGGCACTGTGCTTTTATCTGTGGAGAAAATAATAACATATCATATATAAATCACAGTTTCCAATAAAACATAGGGCCTAAATATGTCAAATTGCACCTGAAAGAACTAAAATCGTTTTATCATAACTATTGTAGTTTGGGCCATGAAGAAAAAAAAATACAGTTACAATGTACATTCATTTTCGTATAATAATAATAATAATAATAATAATAATAATAATAATAATAATAGTGGCTACTTGTATAGCGCACAGGTCCACTTTTCAGTGATCATGGCGCTTCAAATATGAAAAAATATCATATATTTACATGCATATACATATTCAAACATTTCAACAAAGAAAAAAATGGTAAACAAAAGCAAATATATACCAAATAAAGAATACAACATATATCAATTAAAAATACAATATTAATCCAATATTGATGACATACAGCAATTACAGTCCTCAGTATGAAAGGAACAGATAAGTTTTAAGTTTGGATTTGAATGACTCTGTAGATGACAGTTCCCTTAACTGAAGAGGTAACTGATTCCACAATTTTGGTCCCATAACGGAAAAAGCACGATCACCATACCCATGTTTTACTCTGGGTGTTTGGAGTAAGAATGCATCTGATGATGAACGTAGCCTTAGTGTCGGATTGTATTTTTGAACAGAATTACTTATGTATATTGGGGAAAAAGAATGAACTGAATGATGTACTAATAACAGAATCTTGTACAATGAAGGCCTATTACTTTGTGGCACGGAGTCACTGCGTGGCATGATTAACACGGTATAGGCCTATATGCAGTCCTTTGACTTGCTATCAAGAAAGTTTAAAGCGGATTTTTTTTTTTTTTTTTTTGGGATGGTCTAGTACACAGAAGCAATGGCACTATCACCCGACACCGGATACAATACTATACAAACAGACATACAAACAAACATACAAATATACAGACAACATAGCAAACAAAAGACGCTATCCGACAACAGCGGCAACAATACCGGAAACCATGCAAGCATATAAATCCGGAAATACAAAAAAAAAAAAAAAGTAAAATTCATCAAGCTGTCCAGAAAGCTTACAACAGCATGTTTCTTCTCTGAAGCCTTTATTATTGTGTTATATGCACGCAGGATCTTTTGTCTTCCACTATCTCTAGATTAAATACGTGATTACAAATAAAAGCGGAAAAAAACATTATTATTATTCCTTTTATACGTAAATTGTCTGGTTGTGACCCAAAACTAATGCTTACACATAGGCAGGAGGGGGGGGGGGGGAAGAGGGGAGCAGAGCAGTTGCCCTCCCAAATTTCCCTAAATGTGCATGGAAAAGTTGACATTTTGACTTTTAAAAAATAGGGTACTGTCCTATATCACCCAAAGTGTACCAAATTGTAAATTTGATTCTGATAGGGAATATGCCCCTCTTGTACATCCTCTAAACATAGATCTAAATGCTCTGACCACTCGTCTCTTTCCCCAATAGACTTAAATAGAGTAAGTAGGGTGCCACAAAACCATGCTTTTAAAGGTTTCCTGAAATACAAATGCATGTTGATTTGTGCTGATTTATGCATGATACCCTCAACATCACTTTTGCGGTGAAACGAATATCTAGAAACATTTCATATATTTTAATTATTTTTCTTCTATTTTTTCAGAGTACTTGAATACGCCCACAAAAAAAAAAAAAAAAAAAATCTTCCAAACCAAAGTTGTGACCTCATCTGTCAATCATTGCTAAAGTACTACAAAAGACACTGGAATGCACCTTCCCCTCGACTCCGCATAACTTGCACATCTTATGTTTCTGCGTTAATGTAACTAACGCAAGACATGGCGAAGGGAAGGTGCGTTCCCAAATTCATCAAAAACGCTTTTAAGAGTGATTTTCATATGAATACTAAAACTGCAAAAGCTCCCACGTATAGCAGGGGGCGTCAATTCTGAAGGGAGAAGCCACTTTGCCCCCCCCCCCCCCCCCCACCGGGAAGAAAAATATAATAATAATACGGGCCTAAAATTATTATTATTACTATTTATTTTCTTTTTTTTTGGGGGGGGGAGTGCAAGCGCAGCACCAAGCGCCAAGGGTTGATTATGGAAAAAGCGCGGGTAATTTGAAATGCGCGCATGCATGGTGTATGCATGTACGTGTGCTGGTAAAGGTAGTTACACGGTATTGGCGCCAGCGACTTCTATAGGGTATTTTGTGGCGAGAAAGAAGAGAAACGTGAGTTCTTTCAAATATGAAAAACTCATGCTGGTATTCCGGTCTTGATACACGTGCACAGAGCTCAAAGAACGACCTTTACAGGCACGTGAAGCTATATCAGCACGTCATGGTGAGTATAATTTTATGGATTTGTCGCATCAAATCAAAGATTTCGGGATTTCTGCAGACTACAAAATATAATAATATCAATTAGAACCTAACCCATGTATGGTTGGGGCACCACCTATCGACAGGGCACCTTCCCATCGACACCCTGCGTATCATGGCTGTTTGCGTATAGAACGAAAAAGTACGCGCGGGATTAGTGTCATTGGCTATTTACAAACAATAAAAACGAAGAAACGAAAATCAAACTCAAACAAACCTAGCTAAAAATTACACATCCGATCAGTAACGACGCATGCCTGTGAAATTCACGTGTATTACCTATGGCCTGTGAAATTCACGTGTATTACCTATGCTGTGAAATTTACGTGTATACCTATGGAGGAGTGGGGGTGCCGATCGCAAGGTTCCCTTTTTAGCTGCGCGAAGAAAACGGAACGCACGCACTAAAATTGCGCTATTTTAAAACGGAGATTCATAATCAACGAGACTGTCACGACATTCAAAACTGCAGTATTTATGACATATTTGAGGTAGGAATTAGGCGGATTTGTATTATATTTTAGAATAAACAAGCTACAGATCCTTAGGGTGTCGATACGTGGTACCCCCAACCCTACAGCCTGACATGGTGCACATTGTTTCTGATGTCTGAAAATGTTAGAGGTAAACTTGGTCGCATAGATAAATGTTTCAAATAAAAATGAAGTGTGACAACGTCAGCTTACTATTCAGTAGATGCGTGTAAACATAAAGAGCCCTTGCAGTTCAAAGTTGTAGGGCATCTAGAGATCTATATGTTATAGATCCTACCGTGGAGCTAGTATATAGCTCCATGATCCTACTGTATAATCAAAGTAGACATTAATTTGAAAACATTGAATCGACATCACTTGTATACCATTACAAGCTGTTCAGTTTCCTTTAGTTCTATTCCGAGGCAGCAGGCCTAATTACGTCTGACATTTTACATTTATTTTCTAGCTCTGACGCCTTCACCTTTTGAAAAACTCTTCAGGAGACATTGCTGCCAATGTCTTTTAATTTTTCCGTCAGTAAAAAAACACAAACCCCCCCCCCCAAAAAAAAAAAAAAAAAATCCTTACTAGTGGTATAAGAATGTTGGTCTCACTTTCAGGGGCCGCGGAACGTTTTTTTTTTTTTCTTTTCAGTGTGTATAATTTTATATGCATGGCCGGCGGAACCAGGGTGGGGAGGGGGGGGGGGGGGGGGGGCCCTCGGCCCCTATTTTTTTTTTTTTTGCTCCCGTACAGAATACATAGAGTGTCACTACTTTGGACCCCCACCACTTCTTTTATCCCGGAGGTGGCAGTAGAAAAAAAAAAAATAGAACAAAACCTTAACCTTTGAGCGCGGTAATGCGCTGAAGACCTTTTTGTTTGTTTGTTTGGTTTTTCTTTTTTTGCTTGTCAGCTGAAGAAACCCGGAAGTGGCACCAGAACTTGCGCTGAAGGCCTTTTTTCTTTCTTTCTTTTGTTAGTTTTTTTGGTTTTTTGGTTTTTTTTTTGCTTGTTGGCTCATGAAACCCGGAAGTGCCCCCCCCCCCCACTTTTGAAAACGTGGCGCCGGCGGTATTTGTGTGTGGAGGAGGTGGGGGCGGGGGAGGGGCAAGGTCAATGATTATGGCTTTTTCCATCTCTTTTTCTTAAATACTTTTGACAAGCCCCAAAATGGTGGGGGAGCTGTTTTTTGACAAGCCAAAAATGGGGGAGCAGTTGTTTGTTATTAAGAGCAAAATAATTGGGGTGCGGTTTTTAAATGATTTTCATTTATTTATTCATTCATTTATTTATTCATTTACTTATTTATTTATTGTATTTCATATCGAATGTGTCTGTGTGAATTTTGTCAAAGATTTACTGCCGTGTATTCAACTTCGCAGAAAGAATAGAGAGACAAAAATGGAAATAAACACAGAAAACCAACCGAACCAGTTCTTTTCCACTACATTTCTGATTTACTAGGCCGATATATCGAGACTCTGCACACTTCTCGCCAAAAACACAACGAACCCTGAAGAAACAATGCTCTGCTATCGGTCGTTACTCGATGTCTTCAACGAATCGTCCATAGAGCGATCGAGAGAAGCCGCGAGGCTGATACTTGCTATCGGGGAACCAAACGTGCTTCGCGCCCTCAAGCGCCGTTACACTGAGCAGGGCACCACACCGGATAGCTTTTCCTGTCAAGGTAATAATGTACATGTCCCCGCCCCGCCTTCAAAACCAACGGATACAAACAAAAAATGGACAATTGATCAGAGAAAATGCTTCCTTTACACAAATTGAGATCTACACACAGGATTATTCTGGCAAAGTATTGTTGTTATTTTGTGAGAATGTATAAATGGGACCCTGTCGTAATTATTCGTCCTAATTAGTGGGCCTACTGCTAAAAGTACTAAGTATCAAAATATTTAATATTACAGCAGATTAACGTTAACTTGTAACAATCTAGGGCAAGGGGCATTCACGAGGGGGGGGGGGGGAGGGAGGCACGTGGGTGCATTTGTAGGGGAGAGCGGGGTGAGTTGGGACGCGGGTCAAGTGGGACACGTTCTCTGAATCAAAAACTTCAACAAGCCCCTAGCAACCATACATCACACTAAGAAAGCCAGCAGTTTGGAAAATTCTAAGTAAGTATAAATTGCTATTGAAAAATTTCCCCAAAATATAATATTTTTTTGAAATCAGGTTAATTAACCTGTTGTCTTTGTATTCATAATTTCAAGAGCACAATTTAAGCTGGTGGTGAGCCTTATTAATATGCAACTAATATAACTTGTTTTTGACAAAATTTAATGCCTGCATGGTTACTAAGTAGTCCTACATATTTATGTATATGTCATGTGAGGGACAGTTGGGACAACGTGTCCCGTTTGTCCCTCATCAAACCATTACATGTACAATTGTAACAGACATAATCTATTAACCCTAAAAAGACTGGGCTATTTTGGTAGCTCGAAAGACTGGGGGGGGGGGGGGGGGGCTAAAGGGCCCCCCTTAAGATCTCGGCCGTGGATCGCGCGATCGCTGCGGAAATTTGCACAATGGTAGTGTGCGATGTAATCTACAAGATCGTATATTTAAATTTTACAAAATAGTCTTCTTTTATTTTATTTTGATTAATTATGCTAATTTATGCGAGAAATCAGACTCTTTGATCTAAATCAGTAAATAAAGCTCCAAAAGTGCTCATTTTTGGTCAAATTATTCTTTGTAGCATTCTTAGCAAATGTACTTGAAAAAAAAAATCGGTATCAAAATTAATTTCTTATTTATTTTATTTTTTTATGAATTTCTTATGTATTTCTTTGTTTTTTCGACCTTTTTGTTTTTGTCGTTTTTTCACAAAATTAGTGGCAGACACTTTTTGAAGCATAATACTCCTAAAACAAATTAATTTTAGCCATTGAGAATAAAAATAAACATATTTATAAGAACCATGTGAAAAAACTCAATTTGCATTGACTTAGTACACAAAATCACATTTTTGAGCCATTTTCGGCCTCACGTGCATGTACAAAAAGTTATGTAACTTCAGAACCGTACCCCCGGGCGTCACAAATTTGGTGTCAAGATGTGCGGGAAACTCGAAAGAAAAAAGTCGTAGAGCATTGCGGCGAGAGCATTGCGTGTTGCAGAGTAATCGCGCGAAATGTCGAGGGGGGGGGGGGGCCTTTTAGGCCCCCCAGTCTTTTTAGGGTTAAGATGAAAGTTGAATCAAACAATATTTATCACCCAAATTCACAGTTGATGTACTCTGGAAAGAAAATGCAAAGACCAATAAAGATAATAAAGATAATTTTAAAGCATGTTTGACTGTTGTCATTACCAATGTTTCATTACGCCGTCCAACTTTGGCATTTCTATAGGATGTACCACTTTACCCCCACCGTCCCATTTCTCCCTTGCTGTTGTCCCCCTTTTCCCACGGGTGGGTCAACTTTTCCCCCAAAATAAGTTTTTTTCTTTTCATTAACTGCAGAAAATTGAGAACAGTGCCACCCCCAGATTATGGCTCTTTATGTAACCCTACCATATGAACCTTTATGCAAGCCCGAAAGGAAATGTAATCATCTCTTCTATAAAAAGATATAAGGAGAAAATTGACAAACTTGAAATAATGTCCCACTTCTCCCCGCTCTCCCCTACACACCCCTCCCCCGAAAAGTTTTCAGTATTCGTCTGTGATATTCTGTTACGTGTACTGAATCATCGTATCTTGTGACTTTGTGACTATCTTTATAGAAAACATTCACTCTGAACTATTTCTTATCGCATATCCTGAAAGTATGTGTCTTTGTGAGCTGGGAATCGACATCAGGGTGTATGACGGAAACATACTTTTAACAACAGCATTTTTTTTTTTCATAACGATATGATATCGGCGAATTGTGAATGATATTATGATTTGTCCATGCAGAATTGCATCGTATGATGCAAAAACTGCAGTTTTTGATAGCTTAGAACAAAATATAACATTTATCAAGTGAATAGTGATTGTTGTTACTCGTCTTTTGGGGTTCGTTTGCAGCGTCAACTTCCAGGCAAAGTTGCCAACTGCTTGGAAAAGTGAAGTCACCTAGCGCATCGCCGAAGAGGGCGCCAATTAACTCGTCAACCATTCGCGGTTGTCGGAACGGTCCGACAATTGGCAAAGGCAGCACGGAACCGGGACGATATTTTGTCGATGATAATACTCGCGTCCCTTCCACATCCGGTGATTCTGGCGTCAGTATCTCGTCCACCAATACTGCATCAAACTGTAACAACAGCAATATCGAAGCCACCAGTTCTTCTGGAAACGCACAGTGCTCCAGAACTATCAATCCTACTTTAAGTGAAGTCTCGACTTTCTCAGATCATGCAGGAATAAATATGATTTCTAAGCACGTAATCAATCATGGCAATTCAAATCCCGACTCTCATTTAAAAAAGAAAGATTTGAACGTTTCTCCTTCGAAAAAAGTAGACATGGAACCAAAGGTTAAAGGAACTCCATCAGATATGGTGGCTGAGAAGAAGCAAGGTGCAGTGAATAAGGACATGTCATCTAGGATACCAGAGCCACTTCAGTGCATGACATCTGATGCAATTAGGAGAGTTCCTGGACTAACCTGCAGTCAACCGAGGTCACTGTTAGAGCCAGTCAGCTCATCAACCTGTCTGTATAATGAGGTCTATCTAGACCGTCATGACTCAACCATTTGTTTTCCCACAGTCATGCCTAAAGACCCTGATGTAACTCAAATCCCGAACCAGAAATTTTTTCCAGAGTTGACATTGGTTCGTTGTGACGAATCTCCAATCGTCCATGTGTACGGAAAATCCTCAGGCACGGTCTATCCTGCTGGGACACCGCATATCATCACCCTGTGCAACACCAGCACTCCTGTTGCTATGCTGCAGCAGCCAACAATAGTTCCCATGACAACACAAAGCGCGACTTCGGATGATATCGTCAAAATAACGCGGGAGATTCTAGACGACCTGCAGGTCGTGCGACAGCACCGACGGAGTTGCTTCGCCGACGGGAATGCGCTGGTAGAGGTACGACCACGATCGCTACCGGCGGCACCGACGATGATCGCGACGCAGTCTCCGAGTGGAGAATTTCATGTCCCGATGGACATTGGAAGTAACCGCAGGGCGGTACTGGCTATCAAGGCGTTGAAGTGCACCGGAGCCAACAACGTTGCACTCTTTAGCAGCTAAAAGATTTCTCAAGTTCGTTGAATTTCTAGCCCAATTTCTAGGAAAACGTTGATATCCGATTTGATTGTGCTGCATTAACTGTAAAGAACGGCCCAAGAAAGAACACAGGTTTCTCATTCAGCCGTCTAAAGAATAACCTCTTGTACCAGGATTAAGTTAAAAACGATAGATCAATCGACATCCTGTCTCTGTAAAGTCAAAAGCACGTCTGTTTGAGTTCTTTTCTCCCAGTCGCTGATGGATGAGGTATAACTTGTCACTGAGGTTATGAACGTTATGCAGTAGTCTGTTGTACGATGCATGTCAACGTCTGTTCTATCTGGAAAAGGGCAATACTGCCTCAGCAGCATCGCAATGGAGGTACGTTTTACTCCATAGTTTCATATTGCTTACAAAGACAACAACTAAGAATCAACTCACTGGTACACATACTTACTGTGTGCTGATTGGCTGGATCACATGAATACGAAAAATTTTGGCATGCTCTCGATTGGCACTCTCCTGCGTTTGTGTGAAAGTTACGCTGCCACATTATTATTAGACTCTTGTCTGTTTTTTTCTAAACTAGCATACGCATTATGCAACAACTGTGTTCGTCAGATGCTCCTTATCCTTTCTGTTCATGACTTTATCCACTTTTATGTGGCGCGTTGAACCTCGGTGTATCGTTTTTGTGTCTAAATGGAGATGGGGGATAAAATGAAAGTGCGTGAGATCAAGAACTTGTACACAATCATGGAGACAAAACGATAAAACGAGAATGGAGTTAAGTCATTGTGTTTATTATCTGACAAACGTTTACGCCTGTAAGGGAATCTGTAATAAATCAGCCGCAAGATGGCGTGTTACTATTGAATATCCTTGTCTGACGCACGACACACACACACACTGCTGTCAAGTTCACCTGTTCTGGCCGCATTCTTAAAAAAAAAAACAACAACAACAAAATGAAAACAAAATACGCGACGATGTTTCTCACAATATGCAATATCAGATATTCTGATTCTCGCTCGATGGATACTAAATCGCCGTTCCGACGCACAATCATACTTCGCAGTATACAGTAGCCATAACGTGTATGATTGTTACGGATAAACTGCTCTGTTTTAGTGTTCTATGATAGTTTCCAATTTCTTCTGTACGTTCTTCCCATCATTGCATTGTGCTATTTTTCAGGGGGTGGAGGGGGAGGGGGCATCATTCTTTCTATAGCGGACACAAAGGGAGAAGATAAATGTGCAATGATACCGAAATCATGAATAAAAAGTGATCATCATGTCGTTAGAGTAATTTGATATGGTTGGGTTGACACTGGAGTGTCAGTCAATATTTGAGCGTGAGTAATCCTGTGTTGTAGCCCTCTTTTTTTCGTGGTTTTGTCTTCGAGTCCTCACTATGTGCAGCACAACACAGTCAATCTACTGCAGTTTACATAACGAACAGGTTTATAAAGAAATTCTCGTTACAACGAAGGAAAATTCAGGTCCCAAATTATCATCTATTTATCTTTATATACTTTACTGTTTGGTTATAACGAAATTTCGGTGTAACGGAAAAAGACCGCCAGTCCAGAGAACTTCGTTATTGCGGGAGTGCAATGTAGTAAAATGCTGCCAATGTTTCTGTGCGGCAGCTTCCCAAACGAAGGGTTAAACGATCGAAGGGCTACATAGTACATGATGTGATGAATATGCATTCACCTGCATTCTGCCTATTTGCAATTAAATCACACGCGTACTTGTAGTTGTGTCGCACCTCCATTTCTTTCGCTTGTGTGTTTCTTTTGTTTTAAAAGTGGGGTTTGTTTGTTAGTTTGTTTTTGCATTGATAAGTTGCGCACCATTCTGCTGCTCTTATCAACCACTTTATCTTACTCTGTATGGTATTACTATGATTCACACCGGTTCGCTTTTTTTTCTCTCTCTCTCTTCCCTCTTTCGCTTTGCATTTCCTCAGTTCCGCTGTCCTCGTTTTAAAGTGTCAACGTCGTTAATTTTTTCCTTCTTTCTTCTCTCATTGCGTGTCGAGATTCATGGAAAAATCTGTTGGCACGTTCTTATATATGATTGTTATTCTACATTGGCTTAAGGAAGTGCGTATGTCCTTTACCATTGTAGGGTCTATAGGTATCCGATTAACCCCCGATCCTTGGGCCACATTGTCGACTTTGGAAATGGAGCAGGCTAAACAACCATTTCTCCTGAAGGTCAAGGGTCGGCGAAACGCAGCACGAACGGAATTGAAAGGACAACTCAAGTTTACTTGGTTAGCCTAATCTCGAGCCTCTTCGAATATTATGAGTAACAGGCTCAACCAATCTGATAATAAACGTGTCACGGGCAAAAGTCTCATCAAATCTACAGTTAATAACGAACGTTTCATTAAGCAAGAGACCCAAAGAAAAGATTGTCATGCGAACAGAGGCTTGCTGCATGCCATGACCAGCACAATTTAGTTATGATTATGAGCACTGCCCCCCCCCCCCCCCAAAAAAAAAAAACCCACTTTGATCGTTGATTTCCTTTCGACAGAGCAGGGCCAAGGGCGAGTGCGTATGTCATGACTATGCAACCGATCAGTAAATATTCACTGTCAAAATCCCCAACCTTTACTGGCAAATCCAAAAGTGAAATGTCACATCCGGTAGATTCGCGCACAATAATTTCATTAGCAGTTAGTGCACCAGATTAAAATTGTACAGGGTTTAGAATACAAATTCAAACATTGTGTCAAATCAAGTTGTGACGTGTAAATCTTCAACATGTAAGGTGTGAAAGGGATGGTATAGTATTGATTAAGGTGGGATTCAGCTTTTAAAGGGGATGGCTAGTAACTGATCAGTGGGAATCAGTGGGAATGCTGGGGATCGTTCCAATCCTTGTGGGATTCATTTAATTAAGAGTACATTATATATCTATTGTTGTGTGAAAATTATTTGCTTCAGAATGGTCTCATATTCAAGTAATGTGCAGTTTAATGTTTCCAGGTTATAGCATGCCTGTACAGTGACGGGGCGATCGTTAACGGAATAATATGAGACCATTCTGAAGCAAATAATTTTCACACAAAAATAGATATAATGTACTCTTAAATGAATACCACAAGGATTGGAACAATCATTCTCCAGCATTCCCACTGATTCCCACTGATCAGTTACTAGCCATCCCCTTTAACGTTTGCGGTATATTTAGAAACGACTCTATGAAATGTTGAAGAGCATAATAATTCTAAGGGGAATTGAAAGTTCATTTGATGAAAATCGGTTTTGAAATTAATGAGCGATCCAAAAACAAAGTGTACACAAAGCGATCCTAATAAAAGTCGTGGCCTGTCACATTTTAGAATTGCTTTGTTGGTAAATCTCAGCCATAATTTTCACCAAATAAACTTTGAATTCCTCTAAAAATTGCATGTTCTGTTGTATTTTATAAGGGATTTCTCATTATTTCACAAACACACACACACACACACACACACACACACACACACACAAACACACAGAAGTTGGAAACCCGCAGCCCCTATATATCTAAACGAAGCTGTACCATCCCTTTATGAAGGCGAGACTTCAGATTGCAAAGTCAAAGAGAGGGAGAGGAAGAGAAATATAATATTGTGTTGTATACTCACAAGGGGTAATGAGCTTATCAAATCAAGAGTTTAAAGGGGCTGTACAGTTCTGGTTGAGGTGAGGATTTAGCTTTTAACGTTTTGCGAGATATTCAGAAACCACTCTATGAGATGTCAAAGAGCATGCAATTCTAAGGGGTATCAAAAGTTTATTTGATGAAAATCGGTTTTGAAATGGCTGAGATATCCAAAAACAAGGTGAAACAAAGAGATCCTAATAAAAGGCGTGGCCTGTCGCCTTTTATTATTATAACTTTTTGGGATATCTCAGCCATTTGAAAACCAATTTTCATCAAATAAACGTTGAATCCTTCTTAGAATTACATGCTCTTTCATTTTCATAAGAGGTTTCTCATTATCTGACTTAGGAATGTTATAAACCTGAATCCTCACCTCAACCAGTACTGTACAGTCCCTTTAAAGGCAACTTCGAACATGAAAACAGGAACGACCACTTATACTTCTCCTCAAACGTATCAAACATCAACTGTAGATTAATGACGTAGCCAGGATTTAAAGAGGGGGTGGTAACAATATGCGAGGTATAGGGAAGGGACCGAGCCCGAACGAGCGGGGTGCTTGGCTTGGGGGGGGGGGGGGGGGGGGGGGGAGAATGTGAAGGGGTTCCCCCTCCCACAATGACAACTTTGTACATTCTGATGTTGTTAATGGTGCAATTTGGTGCTTTTTTTGGCGTGCTTTATCGACTTGGAACAGTCATCCTGGCGTAGACAAGGTAGCAGTATTTCGATACAGATATTGTAACAAAACAAGAATATAATTCAAGCAGACATAGCATGAACATGAGATTTAATGTAGAGAGGGGGGGGGGGGGCACGGAAGGCGAAATAGTTAAACCTTCACGCGGGAAAATAGCGCCAGAAAATGCATCAATACTCGAGTACACATCCGTTGCCGTAAGTCCTTTTTTCCCGGGGGGGGGGGGGAATATGTTCAATATAATATCTTCTTTTTTTCGGGGGGGGGGGGGGGGGGCGGTGGAAGGGAAGCTCGCGAGGGTATTAAGCCACAGGGAGAGCTTTTGCATTGTTAGAATTAAAATTCAGCGATCTGGTGCACACTTTGATGGATTTTTTTTTATCAAGAGGAGGAAGAAAATTTAGCGAGTATCTATAGAGACAATGTGAAGGACTAATTTTGTGGTGTATGTGGCTTCTTTGATCGGCATGTGCGTCTTCACCGTGTAGTGAGTTTATGGAAGTGGTCCGAAGGGAGAGAGTGTCGGAAAGGGTGTCCCCCACCACCGAGGGTACTTTTGTATTTTGAGAGTCAAGATTCAACAATCTAGTGCACATTTTGGGTGGCATATTTGCATTTTTTTTAGTAAGATAGTTAGACAAGTATTCAGGGACAATGTGAATGGCTAAATCGTGGTATCCGTCACCTCTTAATCTGTTCTGCGTCTTTGCAGCGTCCTATAGTATACGTTTATGGAGGTGGACGGAAGGGGGTGTCGAGGGTGCTGGAGGGGTGTTGTCATCCTCTTTCATATAATATTTCGAATTAAAATCCAACGATGTGGCAGTGCCCCGTTGCAAAAAAGGTTACTATTGTGGTAACTTTGCCATCCAATGGTAACTACCATGGTAACAATACTCAACAGCCAATCAAAATCAAGAATTCCATTGTAGTTACTATTGGATGGAAGTTACCACAATAGTAACTTTTATGCAACGGGGCATTTGACAGTAGCAGTGACACTGCCTGAAAATAGTCATTAGTTTTAACATTTCGAAACAGGAAATCTAGATACTTTACCACTCACTTATGGTTTACAAAACCACTGCGATTTCAATTATAGGTATTATGTATGATAATTTACGATTTCCACATTTGAGTTAGAAACGTATATAGAGTAATTCTGAATACTAGATAGAACTGCCTAATTATCCTTTTTTTTTATTTCAGCCAATCTTCATGCAGGGAGGAATAGTATGAGAGACAGAGTGAAGGAAAAGGTTTAAGCAAGGACATGATTTGTTCATTGTATAATATTTCCTCCAGAATGCATTTTTTTTTACATCCAATATATACCCACATATTGAATTATATATATACATATATATATATATATATATATATATATATATATATATTTATAATATTGATACTTGTAGTCCGCGTGTTGGTACCAGTACAAAAAAGATGACAACGTAGCGTGGTAATGCATTTCAGTCCAACAGTGCTATTTATTCAGACCAAATTTTCGACGAATACATTCGTCTTCCTCAGGGTCGACAATGACAATTCTGAAAGTAAACATGATGACTCTATTATTATATAGAGAATAGAGTCATCTTGTTTACTTTCAGAATTGTCATTGTAGACCCTGAGGAAGACGAATGTATTCGTCGAAAATTTGATCTGAATAAATAGCACTGTTGGACTGAAATGCATTTCCACGCTACTTCGTCATCTTTTATATATATATATATATATATATATATATATATAAGATGACGAAGTAGTGTGGAAATGCATTTCTGTTGAACAGTGCTATTTATTCAGATCAAATTTTCGACGAATACATTCGTCTTCCTCAGGGTCTACAATGACAATTCTGAAAGTAAACAAGATGACTCTATTCTCTATTATAATATAGTCATCATGTTTACTTTCAGAATTGTCATTGTATATATATATATATATATATATTTTATATATACATATATATATATATATATATATATATATATATATATCTTCTTCGTATAGCCCAAATGTATATACATGTAATCTTATTTTGGAAAAGGTTGAAGGCGGCGGCTTCACACGTATACACGCAACTTTATTTTCCCCTTTTCGCATTCCAAATCTTGGGTGGGGGTGGGGACGACCGCCCCCCATCGCCCCTCCCCTTCCCCACACATCCCACCCCTCTCCCTTGCCCACTCCCCCGCATTCATTACGCCAGTGCTGTAGATATTGCTCGATTTTTTTTTTTACTGCCTGACTATATCTATAGGTCTACATGCACCGTTGTGTCACAGTCATCTGAGAAGCTGATAATGAATACGAGGTAGAATAATTCTCCTCCTTCACTGTGTTTAAGCTTTCATCAACAGGTCAAAAAGAAAATGGCCTATTTCTCACACTAATTTTTCTCAGGGCTAAATGTAGATACATTTTCCTGTGGATAGTCGTATTTCTACACTAATCCCACACCTTAAAGAAGAAAGGCTGATTTGTAATTTTGTGAAGTTCATTTGGACATTAAATCATTGGACTGCAAGATACATGTTTTTATGTAATTCTGTCCCATTCGCAGGAGAATGTTTGAAATGACGTAAAGCACAGACACGGCGAGGTCTGCCATCAATAGCTCTGTTTACATTTTGTCATAATAAAACAGCGTATCCCGTCCTCGTTTTATTGAAGTGGTTTACCGTCGCTACTGACATGACTGATGAGATCATTGAAGGCAAATACATCATACAAACAAGGACTTTGTGACTCTCTAATGTGTTTAAGACATCTAAAGAATTTATATTTTTTCCTACATGCGAGATAAGAATGTTGCGCAACCCAAGTGTCAATATGTTACGAACTTTACATTCTGAACTTTGGCCGCTTCTCAAGGGGGCCAGCATCGCAAAAACCCTGGACCTGTCTCATTCTGTCTCATTCTGTTACTATGTGAGGAAAATAGTGGCTTTATCTGCACCAATAATCCCCTTTTTTGATTGTGCGTCATCGCGCATACTATAGTATGCGTTTTTGTAACAATGAAATCACAAAGCATTAATTAATAATATGAATAAACAGGAACGAAAAGAAATGCATTGTAATATTTTGCTTGTAAACTTATACAGCTACACCCTTGGTTAGGAGGATGAACTGTTGAGTATAATAGTATCGGATAGGGACTCGTGCCGAGTGCACGGACACTGGTTACAAAAAGGCTAAACTTATCGTTACCAAAAAGCAAGGTTGTCAGTTGTAATAGCTATGGAGTCTGTAAACTATATACACTCGTGATGAGGTTAATGATTCACTCCTGCAAGGACACAGACAAGGGCTGGAAAGGCTTGTTGTCCTGGCTTTACATATGGGATTAAGTGCTTGAAAAGAATACAACGTAAGGGATTTTCGCAATGAGTTCAAATTTATGACCGCCTCTTTTCAATGTGTTAATATAATTCCTACACCCTTTTACTGATGCAGTGGCGGATCCAGAGGGGGCGCAATCGGCGCACGCCCCCCTTTATTTTTCGTTAAAAACAAAAGAAATAAAAAGGGAAAAAATGAAATGAAACCCGGAGGTGGCACTAGAAATAATTAGTCACCCCCCCCCCCCCCCCCACTTTACAGAATTCCTGGATCCGCCCCTGTGATGCATGACATGTTGAAGGTGGGGCAAGGGAGGGCAAAATTTCTGGTTTAATTGGAATTGATGGGATTTAGAACACGTGACAAGGAAGACTTCATTTCATTCCAGGGGTGTACCACTCCGTGACTCCGTGTATAGGAATATTATGCTGTTCGATTCGACACCTCTCTTGTCACGATATACCACAATCTTTTCGTTGATACACCAATGACTGTTATGCACCTGTTGAATATCACCTATCGATTTCGTGCTGCGGTATTCACGCAGGAGGTGATTTATCATAACGGTTTGGATTTTTGTATTGATTTTTATGTAACACATTCAAACAGCAACATGGAATGAAGGGTTTACAAAACAAATGCATATTGAAAACCATACAATCCCATCAGAGAACGAGAGGAAAAAAGAGAGAATTTATTATTCAACTATCAAGGGCCCAACAGAAAGGCTAAAAGCCTATACGTGTATAAAGCTGGGCCTATATTTACAACGGATTCTTCCATAGAGATGTTATACATTGCGCGCGCACACACGTACACACATACAGATTTTAAGATAACACGTCGATTTGACCTGACAGAATCATTGCAAATTATATGAATGGCATTGGTACAAATTTTATCTCTTCTTGAATAAATTTGATGATAGGATAGTTCTTATATTAAGTAATGTTTCATCCATATCAAAAGATCTCCAAAGAAACATACTGTTGTTTGTTTGTTTTTTGAGCATGCAGGAACGTATTTTAAGGGGATCGAGTTGATAGTTGGAAAAGTATATTCAATCTTAAGAAGTTATGAATGGACCAATTCATATTGAAATATTCTTGTAAAGAAGTAGGGAGGAGTTAATACGTAGTTCTAAGCAAACGTACTAAAAATGATTTTGAAAGTATGCACATCATAAAATTAATATTCAAAAATTTTAAAGAAGGAGATGGACAGGTTATATATGAGCATATGGTGTAAAGAATTTGATATGATCCTCATTGCACGTATCTGTAACTTGAGCAATCGACTTATATTCCGTTCAGAGTACTGACCCATGACAGTCTTAGTTTGCAGGCACAAACCCTTGTTGGTCGTACATTGTATTAGGAGTCTGCATGTGCCAAGACCATAATGCACGCACCACTGCACTGCAGCCTCTCCCATGGGGTCATAGACTGTATTATGATAAAACATCATGAATATTCTTCGAAGATTGACCTTCACTAAAGTACAGGACTCACTGACAACTTTTTATTTTTTTTATTTTTTGCAGATGATACCAATAATGTTCTTTCCATGGATGACAATCTTTTGAACTTACTGAAGCGCCGCATCCATCTTGGTATAGTGTACCAATGTCGTGCGGCTAGGGTGAGGGGGGCTATTCGCCCTTAGTAACCCATTGATAGTCTTAATTCCGATTTGAAGCTGTTTATTGACGTTGCATGAACTTGCAGCTGGGGGGAGATTGTTCCAGTCATGAATTACCCTTTGACTGAATGTGTATTTCCTGGCGTCAACTCTCATGTGTTGCTTCTGGATTTTGAGTTGGTGTCTCCTTGTGCTCTGGTGTGTTGCAAGTTGGAAGATTTCTGTTGGGTTGATTCTATCTATCTTATTGAATATTCTGTAGGTTTGGATTAGATCTGCTCTGCTGTGTCTATCTTCTAGTGTAGTGAGGTGGAGTTTCTGGAGTCTTTCTTCATATGGAAGGTGTCTTATGCTTGGGATGAGTTTGGTGGTTCTTCTCTGCACTCCTTCCAACAGTTTGATGTCCTTGTTTAGATGAGGTCTCCACACTTGGATACAGTAGTCAAGATGGGGCCTGATCAGTGACTGGTACAGTTGCATGATTATTTCAGAACTTCTGTATTTAAAGGGGCGTTTTACCATGCCAAGCGTTTGGTTTGCTTTCTTGGTTGCTTCTGCACATTGTTTTGTAACTTTGTAACTCTGTCAACGTCAACGGTAACTCCTAAAATGCTAATCTCGAAACACGTCTGTACGATATCCTTATTTTTCAATGTAATCGCACTATCGTCTCGGTCTACCGTAGCTAAGGATAAAAATAATGAAATTAGTCTCTTTTATCCTCCTTACGTTAAACACAATTTTTGCTTCTGCATACAGTGCATAAGGAGGATTTTTCACAACACGGTAATATAATTGATTTTTAAAGAAATTCAGCTCGCATGAGATAGCTTGAGAAACTGAAAATAAAGAAAGGGAAAGGTAAAAACAACACCAACAACATAACAGAACTAGCTTTTCTCACTTCAAGATGTGGAACGCCCTTATGAAGAGGAAAGACTGCCAAAATGTAAATAATGACTGAATTGGATCACAATGCTCAGCTTCGCTGTAATTATTGATCGCGTAACCCGTTCTTTTGTAATAGACTTGTTCATTACGTAACCGGGAGATGTCTCTCAGTCTCACACACCCCTCTGACGTACCTATGTTACTATTGTTAGGGTGGGATGTGAATAATGGATATGCAGTGTGTATCGTATACAACACACAAACAAACTTACACACGTACACACAACCTCATACACGCACATACATGCACACACATTATCCTGATTACATAGGCCTACATTCTTTTTGAACTTGATACGGTTTATTTCATAGAAGTTTTGCAAACTTTACATGGCAACCAAAATATAATTACAAAGACTCCATTCGTGAGTAAAACCCATCCTTTTCTCATTAGCCAGGGTGGGGCTGCCTTATATTAATCCAACGAAGGACAGTACACATTATAAATCACTCAAAGCTAATTATCTCGCAGCCTATCTTTGAGAACCACAATGTTTAACTATAAAGCTCTTCCATCAACCTTCACACGTTCAATACATTTCAAGACTCCAGTGATGCTACGTCAGGGAAGTCTCAAACAAACTGAACAACTACAGCAGAATTCCTTAATGGACAATAATAGGAAATGATCCACAATAAGTCAGTTCGCGTTCCACTTTGCGTGTGAGCAGAAAAATAAAGTCATTCGTTCCAACTTGTATATGTTTGTTTTCGAAATCACTACATCTGTGATGTAATGATTATTCATGTAATCCTTATAAATGCTGCATGCCAGCACATCCACCTGACAGCAAAAGTAGTATTTGGCGATATCAATGGAAAGACATTTTTGATACACTTAATGTAAGATAATGAAATGGATGCTTTCCCAAGTGTTAATGGATTGACGGATCGATCTGGTCATCTGGGTCATCTGGTCTACGCAAGTTAATTCTTTGTTTGATCAGGAATGATGAACCCATAACTTGTTACGTAAAGCTTATGCATTATGCAGCTCTGAAAACGAATGAAGTGCCTCTAACCGACTGAGAAAAAGGAAAGGTCATTCGTACCAATGTGCCTGTGAGCTATAACTCCGAACTGGTTTATTTGGAGAAAGGCTGCGGGAATTAATATTTAGGGTATCACGACATTCTACAGCAATGTGTGTGTATAGTGCGGACGCTAGTCCTACTAACACGGCCCTGACCTCGTATGAGAAAGTTTCCGAGCTGGCCAAACAATAGCCGAAATGAGAATTACTCTCTCACAAAACAATTGGGTCGCTAACGTCATATTATGATGACATGCTTCAGGAGAAGCATTATCGCTACGGACGCTATTGTTGTTCTAAGCATGAACACGGCGTTTGGCATTGAATGAGACTACTCGGAGAACGGCGTTACCACCAGCTGAAGGCCTGTTTCTGATTGGAGTATCGCCTTTCATTGGTGCCGAGGAATGTATAGCATGCACTTGAAGGCGGAAGGGCGAGGGCTGACCTGATCGGGACAGGACACGACTGTGAACTCTCCTTCAAAGTGCTGGATACTTTCATTAACATCTGAACTGAGGTTGGAATATGCACCATTGAGTTTTTCACCGCAGGTGACTGCAACGATATTCTACGAGTAAACTATGGCGGGAATTTTGAGGATGATAGCGAGCCTACTGTTGGTGGTATCGCTCGGTGGTGGTTTCGGCAGCGCCGAACGAATTCTTATGAACGCCCTGCTCGGGGAGGGCAGTCACTTTTTGTGCGCCGCTGCGATGGCCGAGCGCTTGGTGGAAAAAGGGCATAACATCACCTTCTTCATCAGCAATGCTTACGCACATCGGACTACTGATGCCAAGTACGCCAACCTGTTTGATTTCGAAGTATTTCGCCACCCCATCCCCGTAGAAGAGGTGCACAAGCAATTTAACGCCTTCAACGAACGCGCCTTCGAGCCAGCATCTGCTCAGATGCTTACTCTGGCCGAGGTGATGCGAGACGGTCGAGCGACAGACTGTGACGCCATTCTTGGCGACAAGGACATGATGGACCGACTAGCGATGGCGAACTATAGTTTGGTCGTCTACGACATCGGCTGGGTTTGCCCTATACTGATGGCCAGAAAACTTGGGATACCCTACGTCGGCGTGTCTGCCGTCTCCACTCCATGCACAATAACCGAAGGCGTCGGCGCCGTGCAATCACCGGCTTTCGTGCCTGAAATTTTCAGTGGATTGCCAAATACTATGAACTTTATGGATCGCGTAGTGAATACCATTAGTTATGTTTTTGTACGCTTATTTGGAATATATTTTCGCCAGCCATATGATAGGCTGAAAGAGAAGTACAACATTTCACCTGGAGAAGATGTGCAATATCTTTTCGACCAAAGCGATCTGTTCTTAGTTAACTCCGATTTCTCTGTGGAATTCCCGTGTTCATTGCCGCCCAACGTAATTCCTGTTGGCGGGTTGACAACTAAACCAGCAGTTGCATTGACCGACGAGTTGGAAGATTTCATGCATAGTTCCGGAGAACATGGTGTCATCGTATGCACCATGGGAACCTACTTCACCTCCGTGCCTCCAGATGTGGTCAAAACTTTCATAGATGCATTCGCGCGTCTTCCTCAAAAAGTCATCTTCCAACTCCGCTCCATTCCATCCGGAATAACTCTTCCGCCGAATGTAATGGCGTTGCCATGGTTACCTCAAAACGATCTTTTGGGACACGAGAAGACACGCGCGTTCTTGTATCAGGGAGGCAACAACGGATTCTACGAGGCTTTGTATCACGCTGTCCCGATTGTCGTCATACCCATCCACGGTGACCAGTATGATACTGGTGCCAAAGTGGCGAGTCACGGCATCGGTATCACCATCGACAAGGGATTGTTGAGTGAGACTCGCATCTTCGAAGCGCTGAAGGACGTGACGACGAATTCGACGTATGCGCACACGGTCGGAAGACTTTCAGCAATGTTTCGAGATCGCCCAACGACCCCTGCCGAGAGGGCGGCGTTCTGGATTGACCACGTAATATTCCATGGAGGCAAACAATATCAATTGCCCTTGGTGCACATGGATTTCATCAAGAGGAATCTTATAGATGTATTGGGCTTTCTAATCGGATGTCTCATGTCGGGTCTTTTCATCACACTCTTCGCCGTTCGACTGCTCTTTAAGCTCCTTTTAACTGCTTTGAGAACGTTAACTCATAAAGACAAACAGGAGTGATTTTGCAAATTGTACGTGAATTCTCCATGTGACATCGTCATCTGGTTCCCCTGGGAGCAAAAGCAACAACAAAACTAATGTATATGCGTGTGTGTTTAAGGGGGAGGGGGAGGAGGGGCTTCCATCCCTGAAGAGGAGGATGTCAGGGGTAACGTGTATCGTAATTTGGCCAAGGTCAATATGGATCCCTCAAAGAGTGTGAGGGGAGGGCTGCAGCCCCATAATGTAAGTCTCCTGAACATGATTACACTCGTTAAGATTTAACAACTCACCTGATAAATATCTCAAATAAACATTGGGTCAAGGTGTACTGCAGTAATCAGTCCTTCTGCTGATTTTGAGTGAAGGGGTAGACCGGTTGACTTCCTTTCAAATTCGATGCATGACTTCCTAACACATACTATCACAGACAGCTGGGAAGCCTACACAAGTCTTGCCTGACCAGACAATAACCACAGAATGCAAAGGGAATTCCGAGTGTTGGAATAAAATAACTTGTCATATAACGGTAGTGTATGGAAGTTACTTCTTTCCGTTAAAAGAAAAGGACGAGCAATAATGTACACTCAATAGTAAGCAACGATGAATTGTGCAAAAGTGGTGAGAGTGTGTAATACCAATAGGGGTTCCAAGTGTACAATAAAGTTAATAATAAATTACATTTTCACATCACATCAACATGGTAAGACTTACTGTCCTCCTGACGAATCGACTCAACACGGACACTGGTTTGTTACACGTGTTTGCCACAGTCCATTTACTAATAGCACGTTATGCTTTACATGATGGTTCATCCATGTGAGTTAAACAATGACTTTAAGCAATAATGATAATGAGCTGAAAATCTGTTGATATTTTGAGTTATTACTGAATGACATATTGTCTTATTACACTGCGCTGTAAGTACGTTTTGCGGCGATTAGATTAGGACAATCCTTTGAAATCAGTGCAATCAATTAGCACAATCAGCTTCTCTGTATAATTATGTCAGTTCATCTGTCGTAGAATTTTCTCTAACTTAAGCAACCAGGTACTACAAATGGTTGAAGAGCAAAATAGTCATATTTTCATGAGAGAGTGATGTCGGTCATAGCTCACGTCTATTGCGCAGCTGAGAAGAGGTGTAGTGATGACGTCATTGTCCTACTGTACGATAATGTATCATCTCATCATGGGTTTGTAAATCAAATTATTGAATTACATGTATTAATCACTTGTCAACTCTCCAGAACATGAAGTCGTAAATAGTCGGTGCCTAGTCCTTACAGCTCTGAAAAAAAAAATATTGACATAGTGAATGTTATAATTTCTTTTTAATCCGTTTTTTTCCGTGAAAGCAAATGGAAATTTGTGAGCCTATTTCATGACCTCATGTACACATTGTAATTTGAATGACATGATTGGCTGGTATCACTGTTTCTCGAAAGCATGTGACTCATTTATCATTATCATTATTTCATTATGAACTCCTCACTTTCTTTCATGTTGAACTGCACTGAAACTGTCATTGTTGTTTTTGTATGTGATTAGTATCTTTTGTATGTGATTGGTATCTCTTTCTTATTTCTTTCAGTCAACCTGGACATGGGGGGGGGGGGGGTTCCTTTAAATTGACATACTACTAGTAGTTGGTTTTGTTTGTAAGTGCTTTTACAGGCTGTGTTAGGGAATTTCATTCGTCCTACTGATTACTTGTTGTACTTCAATATTTTCCTCGCCCAAATAAATGTAATGATTTACATGTATAAGTTTACTTTACCAATATTATGAATGAGAATATTTCAAGAATTCGTTAGATGAATTACTTTATCGTATATTATGATTATAAATGTATGTGTGTATGTTTATCTATGTGTGTGTGTGTGTGTGTAACTCCCCAGTCATTGCTCATCAGATACGTGACGAGATAAATGGAAAATAGTGATTAATTATAATCGTCGTATATGCATAAGAATTCATGTAATTTTCCCTGTCTGATATTTTCATGTTTTATGACTAAGGAGAATTTGCGAACATGTGCGTACTGTATATCAGCAGTGGAATTAAAGTCACTCGTTTTCCTGTCGTGAGTTCTTGTACCGAGGAGTACATGGTAGCAGTCCATTAAATCAGTACGTGATGATAATCGGTTGGTTGGCGTTATACACTCTTTTAAAAAGACAAAATACCATCGGATCCTGTTGAGAGAATACAAGTAAAACCTGGAATGAACTGGTGCTGCGTGAGCTGTTGGACCAGGCGTCATTGTACCTTTTAGCTGACTTACTAGAAGTTTTATTATAATTTGCCGTAATGATTGATAAATGAACGGTAATGCCTAATATAAGTACGTTTCTATCCTTCATCTTTTTTTTAATATTTTCGTCAAACAACGCGTATCATTAATACAGAGGAATTTGAACGATCCACATTAACAATTTTGTCTGTGTAAAACGCGTCTATTGCCATATTAGAATCTACACTTGTATGCCACCATCATAAGTGGTGGCAGCCATCACTATAGAATCAGTTCGTAGGAAGGGATCGAGGTTTACGTTAATGTCCGAGTTGACACTGTCCAGTCGTGCAGTAAATTGCCAGCAATCAAAAACATTCACCAAATAATATGAATTTCATCTTAATGCATTCGCATCGGCATCTTATTGAGGATGGCTGTTACAATGAAGGTGGGCTGACTATAAAAGGCAGACGCCAAAATCTAGCAGTAGGTAAGATGACCGACTTGACCGTACGTCTTTTAAAAGAAAATCGTTGGATAACTACCCCTAGCTGTAAAATAACAATGAAGCCTTGTAAAATCAATACATTCTGATGGAATTGTGTTGAAACCGCACAATAAACCAAAGCAGTCTTTTTAGTTCTTCCTGTTCTGCCAATAACATTGTTCTCCCATGTCATTTGTTTTCCCCTTAGGTAGGTTAGTGTTTTGTTCGCAGTCAACTTAAATCAATATCATCTTGACAAGTGAGTGGGCGAGTATACTGATGTAAGCATTTAACACCAGACAGACTTAGGGATCGTTGCGACTATGGAGCTACAACTGTAGTAGCCTAGTCTAGTTCTGGACTCTTTTTAGGGCTCACACCTGTAAATAAAATGGAATGTCCCAGACCCCTTCACAAATTCGTACCAAAGATACCAAAATAAATGAAGAAAAAAATAAATTAAAAATCAATAATGCAGTTTGGCCAAAAACTGAATAGCTGCAGATATTGCGTATGCATTCCTCTACAAACTGCATTTTGGTTGGAAGATGAAAGCTTTTCTCATGGAATTTGAAGGGACTATATTTCACTGGGTGCATGTACAGAAAATAGGTGATTTTTTGAGTGAAAAGAACTCGTAGTCTGTTTTTACGGACCCTTGGACAGAGTTTGAGCCGAAGAACCCGACCTGGAAATTTGATGGATGAAAGGGTGTATCTCACTTATCCAGGTTAGTGAAGATGAAACACCTCATTTCTCCCAGCTATTTTACAGATTTCTTTTTTTTTTATTTTGAATTTCAACACACGTCTCTACGTGGAATTATTTACCCGTGTGAGCCCTATAGAGTATGCATGTAATGCACACAAGTCAATGGGAAGTACGTGTGTATTCATCCCATACTTGTAAGCTCTGCTGGTTTATGTTGATCTATTCTGTCAGATCCCATCCTCCCTCCCCCCACCCCCTCCTCTATCCTCCCCCTCCTCTACCCCCCCCCCCAAACTCTGCTTGACTACAATTTGTTTTCTTATTATGTTCTTGTTGTACTATAGATCTTAGTACATAGCAGTCATCAGTATCACACAACTTTGAATGATTGTGGTATTTTAATGTACATGTATTTCTTTATTTTGGCTACCACTGAAACAGCTCAAAATACATAAAGTTAATCTGATTGATAAAACAAAGTCTTTTACAGTACTTTGCAGGCAATAAGGTGATGATGACACCAATCAAGGATAACTGCCTGCATCTATGTATTCATCTTATGAAGAACTAATCAACACTGCAAGATTTCTTTCAACCGCGCAGTTCTCGGGATCGCGCCATCACTCGGCGTAACGCGTATAGTCGGCGAAAACAGAATCGATAAAAGGGGTCCAGAACTAGACTACCAGTAGCCCGGGCTGGTACCATCGATGGGCGCGACAAACGCATTCTTATGAAGAAGCTGCTATGTCAGCATCCTTAAAGGGGCACTAAAATCCAAATGCATGTTGATTTGTGTTTATTCATGATACCCTCATGATTTGTGATACCCTCAACATCACTTTTGCGGTGAAACGAATATCTAGAAACATTCCATATATTTTTAACGATTTTTCTTCTATTTTTCTTCAGATTACTTGGGAACGCCCACAAAAAAATCCTTCCAAACCAATATTCTTGAGATGACCTCATCTGTCAATCATTGCTAAAGTACTGAAATGTTCAACAAAAGACATTGGAATGCACCTTCCTCTCGACTCAGCATAAGTTGCATGTTTCTGTGATATTAATGTTACTAACAAAAGACATGGCGAGGGAACATGCAAGTTATGCTGAGTCTTATTCAATTTTTTGATAAACGAATCTTCGGTAATATGAACCTTACGATTAACGAACCTTATTTAATTTTCGAGTTAACGAACCTTCAGAATAACAGGTTCTTAATCTATTCAATTTTTGAATAAACGAACCTTTGGTATCAAAAGGGAGGTGGAAGAAAAATTTCTTCAACCTCCCTGGTATCAACAAACCTTCAGAATAACGAACTGAAACCGTTCTCACAACTCGCTTTCTCGGACCCGAGAAGTCGACAAAGATGACATCTCACAACTCGCCTTCTTGCCTTCTCGATCCCCAAGAAAATGGTTAGGTTTCTCACCTTATCAACCATTTTCGGGTCCAAAGAGGTGTCATACGAGAACGCGTCTTTTCAACCTTCTTGGGGACCGAGACGGCAAGATGGCGAGTTGTGAAATGCCATCTTTGTCGATTTCTCGGGTCCGAGAAAGCGAGTTGTGAGAACGGTTTCAGTTCGTTATTCTGAAGGTTTGTTGATACCGAAGGTTCGTTTATCCAAAAATTGAATAGATTAAGAAATGTTGTTACTCTGAAGGTTCGTAAAATTGAAAATGAAATAAGGTTCGTTAATACGAAGGTTCGCTAATCTGGAAATAAAGTGCGGCATTACGAAGTGTGCTAGTATGCACCTTCTCTCTTTTCATTTTTTGCATAAACGAATCTTCAGACTAATTAATCTTATTTAATTTCCGGACTAACGAATAGAACTTTCGGAATCACGAACTTTACTTTTCGGATCAAAGAACATCCAAATATAGGTAACAAAATGTTTGTGTTTCGGAATATTGAACCTGATTTCATTTCGGATTAATTTACCTTCGGAATAACGAACATCACCCATGAGATCTCGTCTGCTTGCCTTTTTGGACCCGAAAAGATCGAGGGGCGAGGGACCTATTCTCTTCTTCTCACAGACACGCATAAGGTTCCGTAAAAAGAACAGTATAAACCGAAATGACAAATATAGTTAATGAAGCTATTTAAAATCATAAGGCAAAAGCATAGTTTGCTGTAATACCCTTTCCATAACACACACGGAATGATACGGTTTAAGGGGTTCCACAAAAGATCCTACACTTTAGGATCTTTGGTTCCACAACATACAGTATGCAAATCACATATTTCACATAAGGCTGCTAAAAGGGCATTTTTTTTTTCGTAAAGACTGACACATCTTGCAGATGGAATTACTATACCTAGCTGAGGTTCGAACCTTTTCCAAATCTCTTGTTAAACGTGGCATAATCTTTTGTTGTTGTTGTTGTTGTTGTTGTTGTTGTTGTTGTTGTTGTTGTTGTTGTTGTTGTTGTTGTTGTTGTTGTAGGTGAGGCAGGGTACGGATAGGACAATCCAAACTATGGTAATATATCATGACAAGGTGCATAAAATTTGAATCGGTTGATTTTGGAAAACAATATGGCAAGACCATTGATTCTATAGGAGTGCTACCTTGGCAAAAAGGCTAAGATCAATAGATCACACAAAAAGTGTGTCGGGGTGGGGGGGGGGGGTGCCCCCACCCATTTCGCGGCCCATGGTGTAAAGGTAAAGTCATTTGCTGATTTTGAGTAAAGGGGTAACACTGGTTGACTTGTGCATGGCTTCCTAATATAACTGACAGCTAAGAAACCTGCACAGGTCTTGTCTAACAAGACATCAACCACAGCATGCAAAGGGATTCCAAGTATTGAAATACTTCAAAGGCATAATTTATTTACCATTTGCAGATGAAACAAAAACCCAGCATTAAGGCGTTAAAATAGTCCTAAGATGAGAGTTAGGGATAGAATTGTGCGAAAGTGGTAAGAATGTGTAAAGCCATCAGAGGGTCCAATCATATACATGATAAATGATATTCTTACATCACGAAATAAAACGAAAGTAAAAATCGTTTTAATGTCCTACTGACAGACTGACTCAACATAGACATAACTTCGAGGATTAGCTCATAGTTAAGTATGGGGCGCCAAGTGTCGCATGGTCATTCATGACGACATGACCGATTTTGTGACGAAAGAGACCATGCACGTACACGTGACGCATTTATTATTCACCTGATGGAAAAGTGATGCCTATGTCTAAAGCTTCCGCTACGCAGGCCAGACCAAAAAAAAAAAAAAAAATAAATAAATAAATAATAATAAATAAATAAGTGAGGGACCTGATACAATGTACTGTATATACATTTAGCATGTCTAAAATCACTACTGAGACACAGCAACCAGTAACATTGAAGAAGCGTTTCCGTGGGAAGAAAGCCGTAATGCCTCATCTCATTTAAAGGGGAAGGCTAGTAACTGATCAGTGGGAATCAATGGAAATGCTGGGAGATGATTGTTTCAATCCTTATGGGATTCATTCAAGAGTTCATTGTATATCTATTGTTGTGTGAAAATGATTTGCTTCAGAATGGTCTCATATTCAAGTAATGTGCAGATTAATGCACCGTCACTGACCAGGGACGCTAACCTGGAAGCATTAAACTGCACATTACTTGAATATGAGACCATTCTGAAGCAAATCATTTTCACACAACAATAGATATACAATGTACTCTTGAATGAATCCCATAAGGATTGGAACAATCATCTCCCAGCATTTCCACTGATTCCCACTGATCAGTTACTAGCCTTCCCCTTTAAAGGGACTGTACAGTACTGGTTGAGGTGGGGATTCATATTTTGAACATTCCTAAGTGAGATAATGAAAAGCCTCTTATGAAATATGAAAGAGCATATACTTTTAAGAAGGATTCAACGTTTATTTGATGAAAATTGGTTGTCTAATGGCTGAGATATCCAAAAAAGTGCTAATGATAAAAGGCGACATGCCACAACTTTATTAGGATTTCTTTGTTTCCCCTTGTTTTTGGATATCTCAGCCATTTCAAAACCGATTTTCATTGAATAAACTTTTGATACCCCTTAGGACTACATGCTCTTTGACATCTCAGAGAGTGATTTCTGAATATCTCACAAAATGTTAAAAGCTAAATCCTTACCTCAACCAGAACTGTACACACCCTTTAAGGCTGGTAGCAATGCCCAGAGGAAAACAGGGCCAGCGGAACCGGGGGCGGGGGCGGGTTGCCCCCCCCCCCCCCACCAACGTTTTTTGCACCCGCACATAGGAATGCCAGGGGCGTCACCTGCAGCTTTTTTTTTTTTTTTTAAAGGGGGGGGGGTGCGTTTTGACACTTAATGTAACCTGCGAGATTTTTTTTTATTTGATTTATGATTGGCTTCTGTATCATCATGTACATTTACATATACACTATACATTGTACATAATGTATACATGGGATTGTATACATACATTGCTAGTGGCACGTATTCAAGCATAAGTTGTTTTCAAAGTATTTTTCTACACTACCTTTACAATGTAAACATATTTGGGATGTGAAATAGTGCGATCTGGTGCACAATTGATAGAGTATCTTTTTAAATATTATACTTAGAGACATTATCTTTTTTTTATATTCAGTATTGGATACGAATTGTCACATAGGAAGTTTACATGTACTTTCCGTATGGAACTGAAAATTAGCCATGGTTTGATTAAACACACAAAGTAATACACACCCACCCACAAGCGCGTCGGAACACTGCTGGTTTAGGGGGGGGGGGGGCAAATCTCGCACATTAAACGGTGGGAGATCCTCGGCAAGGGAGCGAAGCAATCGAGGCGGGCGGGGGGGGGGGGGGGTTGGGAGGGGGATACCCCCTCCCACGGTAGGGACTTTTTGTGAAAACAAGGGTGTAAAAGTCGCATTTATAGAGTCGCATTTATAGTCGCATTTTAAATTTCTATGGAATTAAACATAGTAAAAAAATCACTGCAAAGGACCGTGGTCATAACTTATGAGAACTACTCATTCTACATATAGTGGAAAAAATCACTGTGAAGGACTAGATGGGGGTACATTATGTGACGGTGAGATCCTCTGCTAGGGAGCGAAGCGACCGAGTGGGGATGGTGTGGGAGGGGGATACCCCCTCCCACAGTAGGGACTTTTTGTAAAAACAGAGTATAAAAGTCGCGTTTACAGAGCATTTTAAATCAAATTTCTAGGGAATTAAACGTAATAAAAAAATCGCTATGAAGGACTATACGGGGTACATTATGTGACAGTGCAATGTGAGATCCTCGGCGAGGGTGTTGGAGGGGGATACCCCCTCCCACAGTAGGGACTTTTTGTAAAAACAAGAGTCTAAAAGTCGCGTTTATAGAACATTTTAAATCAAATTTCTAGGGAATTAAACATAGTAAAAACAAATTGCTGTAAAGGACTATGATTATAACATACGGGGGTATATTATGTGACGGTGAGATATCCCGGCGGCGAGAGAGCGAAGCCAGGCCCCTGGGAGCAACTTTTTTCACAGGGGTGCTGAACCCCTGAGCCACCCCGTTAGGTTTGCGGACCATATGGAGCGTTAATACTTTCAGTACATGATGCTCAATTATGGGGGGGGGGGGGTATAGGCCATGCAAACAGAGGCGGTAATTTCACCCAACAAATGGGAGGGGGGGGGGGGGAAGGCACCAAATGCGAAATGATAAACCGATAGTATCCTCGTGCCAGAAACTAGCACCCGGGGACCAATGTAATGCATTATTCAGGGGGAGCAGAGGAGGGGAGGGGACATTCAAGCAGGGGGGGGGGGGGGGGGAGGGGGGCTGCCACATGAGGAAACTTTTTACATTTTTAGTGAAAATTCAACGATCTTGTGCACACTTTTGTGGAAAAGTTGGAAATTCTTGAATTAAAACAGTAAGAAAATGAATGTTCAGGGGACAGTGTTAATGGCAGGGCCGGCGGAACATTTTTCATGGTGAGGGGGCCCACTGCCAATATGAATGGGGGACAGCTAGGGACATCGATCCGTTTTCAAGATGGGGAGGGGCAGCATGGCCGTCTGTAGGAACCTTTTTCTGGGTCGGACAAGAGAAAGCTGCTATGTTGTGTGTTTGAGGGAATACTAAAGTGAAGGATCGAGCAAGTATCTGGACCGAGCAGGGGGAGGGTGTGGGAGGGGGTATCCCCCTCCCACACAAGGGAGATTTTGCATTTTTAGAAGTAAAATTCAATGATCTGATGCGCTTTTTGATGGTAAGAGAGCCAGTATTCAAGATAATGTGAATGACTGATATGGTTACTGTTACTCTCTTTTTCAGCGTGTGGGTCTTCACTGTAGGCCCTACCATTACTAGGTCTATGGAGATTGATCAAAGGGGGAGGGTGTGAGAGGGGGTATACTATCCCCTTGCAATTTTAAAATTGAAATCCAACAATCTGGTGCACACTATTTTGTGGAATATTTGGAAAATTGTCAATCAAAAGAAGAAAGAAAATGTCATATCAAAGGGCAATGTAAATGGCTAATGAGGTATCTGTCACCCCCGGCTCCCAGGGGCTTGAGCGAAGCGACAGAGCTGGGGAAGGTGTTGGAGGGGATATCCCCTCCCACGGTAACGGTAGGGATTTTTTTTTTTTTGTAAAAGCAAGAGTGTAAAAGTCGCGTTTATAGAGCATTTTGAATTAAATTTCTAGGGAATAAAACATGGTAAAAAAAAATCACTGCGAAGGACTATGATCATAACTTATGAAAACTATTCATTCAGGGGGAGCGAGCTACTTTCACTTTGCCATACGTCTGAAATGTATTAATTAAAAGCTTAAACGTGGTCGCATTGTTCGAGCAATACAATAATTGTTCTTATGAGCACAGAAGCGTAGAAGAAAAGGAAAAAATAGTTTACTATAAAGGTGTGTTTCAGGGGGCACACTCGAGGATGCGAGGCTACCATCTATACACTAAATTTTCTCGTAATTAGATATTAGTGTATTGATGTAATAATGTATATTGTTAGTGTATTATTCGCCCTGTTATGTGCGAAAAATTTCGCATTTTCAGTTATGAAATTGACAACTTTTAGACGAGAAAAGTACCTTTATCTGAAGGGGTGCGTTCGCACCCAGCGCACGCCCTGGTGACGCCCATGTATAGGGTATCACCATTTTGGCCCCCACTTCTTCTTCTTCTTTTTTTGTAACCGTTTATCATCTAACCTACCCCTTAGCGTATCTATAGTGTAACCTACCCCTGAGCGTATCTTTAAGAACGCTATTGTTTGACGATTCGAGTCTCCTTGCTTGACAGGAATTTAGCATATCATTTCCGTGAATTTCTTGTCGATTTTAATCGTCAGTCTAGAGGTATGACTTCCTCAGTGGTCAAGAAATAATTTAAAAATGTCGCAAGCTATTAACTTTGCAGATTTGGCAGTGCAAGTTATAAACAAGATCAGTATATCGTCGCTGGGGTGACAAGACCTTGTATCTCAAATTTTGGTGAAAATTACTTTTTTGCATTAATGGTCAAATAATCGGTTAAGTGATGTCCTGTCCAAATCCCAGCTGTCTTACCCCAAAAATAAAGCCACCACGGCATGTCAAAGGAACGGCTATCCCATTCAGTATAGTGCTTTGGCCGCCATGTTTTTTGGCTCTCCTGAACATTTGACATTTTTGAGATACGAGGTCTTGTCGCCCCAGCGACGATATACTGCGTACATAGGGTACGAAAAACGGCCCTTGGGCTGTTAAGGACACTCAATGGAGGGCCATATTATCTCACCCCATAAGGACATTACCACATACGACACGACTCAATGTAATTTTACCAAAAAAAAAGTTAATTCATTTACCGTTCAATGTGAGCATTAGTGCCCATTTAATCCACACTAATCGTATGCCCAAATTTGTCTATAATGATGTCTGAATGATCCTCATGCCTTTGCATACATCAAGTGGTGTTTGGAACATGATGTTGCGTCGAACATTTTTCTTAGGTATCAACGTTCTTTCATGTAAATTTTGTGAACCTCCTTGCTAAATAATTATGTGCAACCACCAAATACCACTGTTTATTCGTGTACGCAAGTATCTGAAGAAGTGAGAGGGGCTGGTCCATCTTACAAGCTGTGCTAATACCCCACTTTCCCCTATTCCTAGTGTCTCCATGCCTCACACAATATTCCTTTAATCATGCGAGGTATGCGAATAAAGCAAAAGTAAAGTGATCATGGTTGGGCAAACATGAATAAGAAGTAGACACAATACAGGAAAAGGTTATGCGAGTTTTTTTGTTCGGTTTTTTTTTTTTGTATTCAATTCTTGTGAGTGGATCAAATGAATCTGCCATCGAGGACTGGCAGTGAGCACCGAAACCGAAAGGAATGGCAGACTCGTTTCACTTGTGCTGAATGTGCATTGATATTTGAGAAACGTTACGAGCTCAACATTAATTATCACCGCAGCTGATTTCAGCGATATTCTTCTGAAAACGATGGCGGGATTTTCAGGGCTAATAGCTAGCCTACTGTTGGTCGTATCACTCGGAGGCTTTGGCAGTGCCGCACGAATATTAATGAACGCCTTTCTTGGAGAAGGCAGTCATTTTTTCTGCGCTGCTGCGATGGCTGAGCGCTTGGTAGAAAAAGGGCATAACATTACCTTCTTCATCAGCAATGCCTACGCACATCGGGCTACTGACGCCAAGTATGCCAACCTGTTTGATTTCGAGATATTTTATCACTCCATTCCCGTGGAAGAGGTGCACCAGCAACTTAACGCCTACAACGAACGCGCCTTCGAACCAGCCTCTGCTCAGATGCTTACTATTGCCGAGTTGATGCGCGACGCTCGAGGGAAAGACTGTGACGATATTCTAGGTGACAAGGCTTTGATGGACCGACTAGCGATGGCAAACTTTAGTTTCGTCGTGTACGACAACACCTGGGTTTGCCCCGTATTGATGGCCAGAAAACTTGGAATACCCTACGCCACCGTGTCTGCCATTTCCTCTCCGTGCACAGTAGCAGAGGGTGCCGGCGCGGTGTCATCACCGGCTTTCGTGCCTGACATGTTCAGTGGTTTGTCAAACACTATGGACTTCATGGATCGCGTAGTAAATACACTCAACTATATTTTCATAAGATTAATTGGGGAGTATTTTCGCCAGCCATACGATGGTCTGAACGAGAAGTACAACATTTCACCAGGTGAAAGTATAGGGTACCTTGTTGACCAAAGCGATCTGTTCTTAGTTAACTCCGATTTCTCTGTGGAATTCCCGTGTTCATTGCCGCCCAACGCAATTCCCGTTGGCGGGTTGACAACTAAGCCAGCTGTTGCACTGTCCGACGAGTTGGAAGACTTTATGCAGAGTTCCGGAAAACATGGTGTCATCGTATGCACCATGGGAACCTACTTCACCTCCATGCCTCTGAATATTGTCAAAGCTTTCATAGATGCATTCGCGCGTCTTCCTCAAAAAGTCATCTTCCAACTCCGCTCCATTCCATCCGGAATAACTATTCCGCCGAATGTAATGACGTTGCCATGGTTACCTCAGAACGATCTGTTGGGACACGAGAAGACACGCGCGTTCTTGTTTCAGGGAGGCAACAACGGATTCTACGAAGCTTTGTACCACGCTGTCCCAATTGTCGTCATACCCATTCACGCAGACCAGTATGACACTGGTGCCAAAGTAGCGAGTCACGGCATCGGTATCACCATAAACAAGGAATTATTGAGCGAGACTCGCATCTTCGAAGCGTTGAAGGATGTGACGACGAATTCGACGTACGCGCATACGATCGGAAGACTTTCTGCCATGTATCGAGATCGCCCAATGACCCCTGCCGAGAGGGCGGCGTTCTGGATTGATCACGTGATATCCCATGGAGGCAAGCAATATCAAGTGCCCCTGATGCACATGGATTTCATCAAGAGAAATCTGATAGATGTCAAGTGTTTCCTGGCTGGATGTTTCATCTCTGGTCTTTTCATCACCTTCTTTACCACCCGACTGCTCTTTCAGCTGCTGTGTACTGCTTGGCGAACCGTAACTTGCAAAGAAAAACAAGAATGATTTTGCAAACGTATGGTAATGTTGTATATCTTATTGAGAGACCCAAAACCGATTTACCAAAGTATTAATGATGTGCCCATCGAAGCTGATAAGCTACGTTGTTCATGCGAAAAGTATCAACTCTGACCTGCAAGTTAAAATTGGGTGTCTCGGACGGGATTGGGTTTGTCAAGGTTAGAAATAACAACTCACTCTGGTCCATGGCCTTCGGAGAACTATGGGCCTTGTTGCCTGACAAAAAACACATAATCGAACATAAAACACACAATCGAACATAAATCAGAAAATCGAACTTATATCAGGTATTAGTCAATTAGAATTGAGTATTCAGAGACTTATATTTTGGGGATTTGACTGATGTTTGATATCGTTTCATGCAACAGGACCATTACTAAATGAATTGGTCTTTTTTAAACATGTTTACGGCGCACCATCCAGATCCAGTGTATGCCTTCATAGCACTTGACTTTCTTGCCGACTAGGAAGCTTGCTCGCCAGAGGCTTGCCTGGCAAGGCAACACCCAAAGCACCCAAACTGAATAAATATATAGTATGGAAATGTAAAAGGTAAAGTATGATGTGGATATATAGTATGTCATTCGAGCATGAAATACATATAAGAAATTGCGAATGATTCGTTAACAATTCGATAACGAAGATGCACGAGTATGTTGCAGATTGCGCCGCCTAGCAATGCAAACAAAGCATTGCTGTTTGCGAAGGGGTCTAAGGGGTGTTGCAAAAAAGTTGCAATCAATTGCAACTCCACAAAATGTACTGCAAATTATGCAATTGATTGCAAATTTGCAATACCCCCCCCCCCCCCCAGTGTAAAGGCGCGTTCAAATAATCTTCGCACACATTACCCTCTGTGAAAATGAAAGAAATGAACCATGGCTATATAATTTCCCAGGTTCAATACCAGAAATAAATAGATAGATAGATAGATAAATAAATAAATAAATAAATAAATAAATAAATAAATAAATAAATAAATAAATAAATGACGCATTCACAAGCTTTCCATTTGTTACTTAAACCAATTTTGTTAGAAAGATTTTTTTTTTCTAGAAACATTTGCCTTGGAATAAAGTAAGGTATCTCTACGACCAAAGGAGTATAGACGTTTGTCTTGTTTGTGAAAATCTGATTGCGCCCTCGTGCTGAAGTGTGTTTTACTCTTCAGTCTCAATGAAATACCAATTCACTGATTTCACATTTTCCCTGAAAAATAGGGTTTTTTTTTAACGATTTCATCTTCAAAATAGCAAGGTCAGATTAATCAGGGAGGTGAGACAAAATACCTCCCTGGATTAATGTAAACCTTTCAAAGCAGTATTAATATTATATGATTTATTGCGATACATTGATTGTTTCAAAGAGTAAATGGCGCAAACTTTGGTGTTTTGGTCTGGACCCTGGAATGATGTTATAACGGTACAAGTATACTGGTACGATTAATGAGTAGAGCCACCTAATCGTATGAATTATGGTGTGTGTGTGTTTTTTTTTTCTTGTTGCATCTTAAGGGATAACCCCCCTAAAAAAATGAAAATACTAAAACATGTTCTTGCATGACGCCATATCTAGTGGTGCTTATTCAGGGGTTGTTTCGAGGTGTTTATCAAAATGTCAAACATTATAAATGTCGTGACATGTCGGCGTAAAACTATATTTTCATACTCGTTTAGCGTGTGGACGTTTAACTAATATGCAGCTTACACAATTACTGCTATGATTTCGAAAGCGTTTCTGAATGAGACATAATTATACTTTAATGGTGTGAAGTTTCTGTGAAGTTCTCCTTGTGCCTTGAAACCATTGATATATGAGTGGAAATTGCGAACAGAAGTCATGGACGAGAAAACCGGAATCTATGGAGTATTTAGGTTGTGCGTTTCAAAGAGGGAAGTCAATTGCTCCTTTATTATGTGATGGCACTAAAAAGTAAAAAAACAACAACAACAACAACAAACAAACACAACTTTTGAACGGGAGTCCGATTTTCGTCAAACTTTCCTTGATGTGTTCCATAATATTGCTGCATTCTTTCAACTTACGTGTTTATGAAGGTGAACATGTCATTTAATTATTTACATTCAGACGTTTAGACAATAACAATTGTTGAATTGAGCATCGTCACTGACAAAAGGACTGCTTCCCTCATTTCGATCTTATTTGGCTAAGGTGTCTTCAGACTCAGAATTTGGGGTAAACACGAATGCTGGAAAACAGCAAATAAATAAAAAAAAGACGACAAATTTTGTGTCTCAAACTTGGTAATTATACTGAAGTAGACACTTTCCCACGTGCCGGAAAAATGACGTGAACGCACGCGATTCAAGAAAGATGTGCCCGGAAGAACGTACGACACGAACGCTGGCGAGGCCCGCGTATCCTGGCATGGGTTCATGTCGATCTTCTTGGCACACATTTCTTAAATCGTGAGCGTTAAGGCCGTGTCACACCTTTCCGGGCAAGCCTTGCGTGCGACTTGCGAAGAACAATTTTTACTACCCGGAGGTCCCCGCTGATGACCCGCACATGACAGTACCTAGGACGTATCTCACCCGTAGTCGCCCGGAGATGCGCACGCAAATCCTTTTACCCGCAACCATGTCTAGGCCCTGTCACACCTTTCCGGGCAAGCTACGCGGGCTTGTTGCGTGTGCGGATTTTCCAGCATACCAGACAATAATTTCTGAGGGTGAACAAAGATTTGGGCGAGTTTTGCATGTGTCTTACTTTGCTGGACGCGTTCTACTTAAATTCTACTTGCGGGTATTCTGTGTGACCTGCGTGCCAGGCGCGTGGAAGCTGACAACTCAGTGAAGGAATTCCTTTGAAGGAATGACAGAAGTCCCACAGAATGTCATTATCTTGGCCGAATACGGGGACTGCGAAGTACCTGCGTGGGAGTTGCCTGCGAGGTGCTGCTGCTAAGGGCCTCCTCCTGGCGTTCTGCATGGACCTCTGCGGGCAATCCCCACGACTCACCCGAAAATAGTTTTGGTCATGCTCAAAACTTGGTTGCTGGTAAATCGGACTTGCGTGCGCACCTCCGGGCAGCTACGGGCAAGATACCCGCTAGATACGGTCAGGTGCGGACAAACTGCGGAGAGCTCTGGGCAGCAAATTTGTTTCCCCGCAAGTCAACTCGCAAAACTTCCCCAGATACGGTATGACAAGGCCTTGAGCATGCTCAAAACTTGTTCCGAGTGACTCTCGGGGATATGCCCCCAGAGGTTCACCAGTAAAAGACACTTACAGGCATGTCACATGCAGGCAACTCCAACGCAGGTACTTCGTAATTCGCAGTACCCGCAAGGCGCTCGTAACAGAAAATGGATCGGTTTCAAAGTTCTCACGAAGGTCACACGGAATACACGCAAGTAGAAGGTAAGTAGCACGCGTCTAGCAGGTAAAACACAAGTGCGAAACCCGCAAACATTCTTGTCCGCCCGCAGAAAATTCTCCTGCCTGCTGGAAAACCCCTACTCGCAACAGGCCCTCGTAGCTTGCCCGGAAAGGTGTGGCATGGCCTTTATCGTCGTTCTTGCGGGCACACTACAACTTGTGGACATTCATGTAAGTTGTTTAATAGTAAAACATACATGACGTTTACCGTTACTGCGAAATGTTTACTCTGAAACAATGGGCAAACAAAAAAATGTTAAAATGAGATTACAAATCACAATCAACCTGCCAAAAAAATATTTGCTTTCTCTTGCAAAGTACGTGCATAATTATGGAGTAGCTTGAGCGATGATTTCCAATATACACTACAACTGCACATGCATTCGAGAGCTGTCCTAAGCACATGGATTTTTTTTTTTTTCTCTCAAAGCGAATTCTTGTTTTTATCCAGGCTAGCTGTCGGAGGTTATATGATGAGATCAAGGCAGGAAAGATGTTGAACAACCCCTAAAACAAAAAATGACCCCCTTTCGTGTAATTTACTTATCTATTTTATGATAAGTGGGGGAAATCGGAAGCTTTCAATAGGAAACATGTAGGCCTATATCAAATCTTCATTTTAAATGAATTTTTTTTTTTTGTCTTAAAGAATATGAATGTTGAGTAAGTGGTCGACCATATTTATCTCCGCTTGATTGCTACGAGAATGTGATCAATTGAAAGATGTCAACAGTTTGATGAATGAATAATCTTTGTTTTTTAAAGTCTTATCGATGTTTTTCAGAATCCAAGGTTGGCGTCTTTTTCAAAGGGACATGTTACCATCATGAGCCACTTTTTGCTACATACATGAAGGAAAAGAATATTTTCTAAATAGAATAAAATAAAGTAAAAGAAATGAAATGAAAAAAAATGAAATGAAATGAAAAGAAAAGAAATGAAATGAGATGATATAAAATAAAACAAATAAAATAAAACGTTGAAAATTAAACAAAAAATACAAATCTTATTTAACCAAGAATCATCATAGAGTTTTGCTCCAAGGACAGCCCTGGGAAACTTTCGCCTGACCTCCTCCCCCACTGTAATGTAAGAGCCTAGAATGGGCCCGATTTTTCGAAAACGACTTATCTTTTGTGCTCTTGAATGCACTGTACGCTTCAATACCGACTTTCTTAGAACTGTGGTTATCTTGTCGTTGGCTTTCTTATTACTCCTTTGAAAAGCACTCTATGGACTTCAGAAAATTTTAACAATCGGCTTTGAGTAGGAAGATTTTATCGGTTTTAAGGTTGACAGTTCGGCATCCAACAACCATGTTGAGTAAGCACCGTTTCAAGCGACGTACATTATTGTATATGGCCGCAACATAGGCCGGCAAAGGTCGAAAGTTCAAGCAGCTTAAAAGAAAGAGAAAGAAAAAGTTGTGTGTAAAGCTAACCGTTACCGATATCACCTTTATAATAATATCTATCGTCCGCTTGACACCGGTGTGTGTTGCGTGAGACATGTTGTGGCTGTCTGTCTATATCATATTGTACATATATATATATATATATATATATATATATATATATATATAAATATATCGGTTTTTGCAAACAAACTCTTCATATATATATATATATAATTTATATATATATACCATTATATATGTATATATAAACAGGCAAGTCCGAGCAACCGAACACTTTGGCCCGAATTCACGAAGGTGGTACAAATGAAATCATGGTTTAAACCATGGACAAAAACCATGGAGCACCAAGTGTCGCATAAAATATTTCATTACGAAATTGGTCATTTTGTCGACAAAATGACCGTTTCGTTAACGAAATTATCATTTCGTGGACGAAATGTTCATTTAGTTATAAAATGTTGTCATTTCGTAACAAAATAATCATTTCATCGATTAAATGACTGATTTCGTAACGAAATATTCCATGCGACACTTGGCGCTCCATGGTTTTTGTCCATGGTTTAAACCATGGTTTCATTTGTACCACCTTCGTGAATTCGGGCCCTTATGTATAGGACATACAGAGATTTTAGACCTCTGGAAAGTTATGAAAGAGCTTTTTTTTTTCGTGTGTGTGTGTGTTTTTTTTTTTCGGTTTTTTTTTGTTGTTTTTTTTTGTTGTTTTTTTTTTTTTACTGCTCATCATGAGTATGACAGGTATCTCTGAGAAGAATATTATAGTATAGTTTGATGTCATTTGACCTTAGGTTAAGTATTTTATTAAGGAAAATATGGCAACTTACGTACGGGACCACCCCAAAAAATAGACTTTAATCTCTTTTTTTTTTTTCAAGTAAAGTTCAAATCGAAAATTCTCTGAAGTATACTGATCAAGTTCTGTTTAGCAGTGAAGAAATGTACAATACTGAAGTGTCTTTTAGCAAATTTTCACTGCAAAAAAAAAATGCATATTTTCATGATGTTAATCAAATTAAAGGAAGTACACATTACGGATAGGACATGACCCAACTTGCGTATTGGACAGCTGTCTTATAGTGAGCAAGCACATTAATGGAAATGATTTTGAATTTCTCGAGTCCAAGACCTCATATTCACTCGAGTAGATTAAAAAATTCCAATTGAGAGGAAAATGTGTGTTTTCTATCGTTTAACTTGATTAAATAATAAATAACCTGTGGCTAAGGGACGGTACTCAAACATTCCAAGAGGCGAGAGAATTTGTGAAAACGTATTATTGTTCATTGGGCTGTTAGGTCAGATTATTGACGGATTTCACTATTTGTTTCAATGCCCGCGCTCTTCGCAAAAATACTCTTAAATAAACAAACACTTATTAAATATTTCTGGAAACACCCAAGTGTAACTAAAATGGATTCACTTTTTATGTGACAATGCTAAAGAGACATTGGTGAAATTAAAGAAATTTTGTCAGGAAATTTATATATAGATATATATATATATATATATATAAGACTGAACATACAGATTAAAAGTGGAATTATATGTATCAATACAGTCAATCAAGTACATAAGACCATTGAAGGTAATACAGTGAAGTTATCTACAAGAAGGTCTTTGGTATTATGGTATAGGGAAGTTTTGTAAGTTGTATTGTACTTTGTTGTATTAGTAGTCGCGATGGTAGTTCATGCCTGGTTAAAAAAAAAAAAAAAAAAAATGTTACATTGGGAATGGAAAGCATGGCAATGTTGTATGTGATGCTTTGTTGGGTCACACCTCTTTATATTATTGTCTCCACTATACTAACCCTTGTATTCATGATTTCATGTTTTAGTGCTCAGACAAACCGCACGCGGTGCATGTAACCTTTAATCCTGCACATCTATATGTGCTCTTGCCTATTATATATATGCGTATATACAATATAGTAAGTTTTACTGTTACCAAACTTTGTATGTGTATTATAACAAGTTATCTTTTATAAGATTTTGTCAAGCTGAGTTGGCCACTGCCAGTCTGTACATACGTTGTTTTCAGAATTTGTATTTCGTCGCATACCCCAATGGGGTGATTGAGTTAATAAAGTGAACAACTAACACTAAAAACCACCTTTGCATGGATGGTATCCCATGAGAGTGCATCCCTACATACCAGTGTCCAAGGAAACTGTTTCCATAACCATAGTAAACACTAAGAGTCATCATGTTACTCTAAAATCATCGTTCATATACTCGCATACCTTTAATCGCGTGTGATGTCTCTGTACACTCGTTTTACTCGCCTGAAATAACTTATGTGGAAAATCGAGGCACCATAATGCTGTAGAATTACACAACTCCAATGTATTTACGTAGTGGTTAATTGTTCAACGTGTGATATTTACTTAGCTTCACCCACGTTATCTATTGCCCGTTTCGTCAAGGTGCCAGGCACATGTTGCATTACACCAGAGCAGTATGCGAATTGCTGTGTTATAGTTTGGCTTGAACATGATTTAAGATATAGGCCCTGTTGTGGTAGGAAGACTAGTATACCGAGATCTAAGAAAACAGAAAGCGACGCTCTGTGCTATCTTTTATCACCTGTACACTGTATCCTCCTCCTCCTTCTTTTTCTTCTTCTTCTTTTTCATCTTCTTTCCTCCCTTTATTCTTCACCATCATCTTCTTCGGCTTATCTTTTTCTCTTTCTCAGGAGATACAACATGAAGTCGTGTTTCAGTGCGTAGTGCAGGTCTCTGACGCTAGGAGACAAAGTGTGTGTGTCGACATGATTTTAACGGCTTTTAGTCTTGGTAGAGACAATCTGCGTTGGTGAGCCGAAGCCAACAAACTAAATCCCAACAAGTGTAATAGTTTATGTTTGCACTGTATAGAGTGCAGGGTCATCCCATCTATTGAAAGGGCCCATGAATAACTTATCAAATGCATACAACTTTGGAGGTGTGTGGAGCCTGGAGGTCTCTCCATGCTAATTGGGCCGATGGATGGGGGTTATGAACAATGGGTGGAAATGATGAAGAGATTCCTTGCATCTACATTCTCATTGTTCTTTTCGGCTGTTCCCTTTTCTGTTTTTTTTTTTTATATTTTTTTAACATGGGCTATGAGTCCCGTATGTAACTTTCGTTTAATCACTACATAGTATACTGCTTTCGTTTAATCACTAGTATGCTATTACGAACAGAGCCCCCCCCCCCCCCCCCCACACACACACATATATGTATATGCATATAGATTGAAAATGAAAACGAAAGTATACAGGAGTGACTGAGGGATGGACAAACAAGTATATGAAGGAAAATGAATAAATTCATAATATACACGCACACGTACATAGAAATGAACTGGTAACTAAGTCCTTCTGAGATGTTTAATCCACAACTTTGGTGACATTCTCTCTCCATTCTCTCTTTCCCCAGTACCTGGATGAACTAAACAAGCAAATACAGCTACATCTGTACTAGTCCGTCAGATGGTTTCTTACAGTCCGCCTTGCATGATGACTATAACGGGCCATACAGCTGTGTATTGAATAAACCTTGTTAGCTCCACACACTAAAAGTATGTCTCCTAGGTAGAATAAAATACGCTGACAGACCTCCCGACCATACTGAAGGAATACCGAGTAAAGAATCTGAATTTTGATCATTCCCAGCTCTTGTTTCAACAGGGATTTCTTATTTTTCTGGATAATTTTACTGCACACTCCTATGAGAACTGCTCTTTCTTTCCTACTTTTGAGCCAAATCATCCCTATTTTTCAGTCAGAAAGGTTGGGAGGTCTGCACTGAAGTTATACTAGTAGCCTCTTTATAATTTTCCACCCCTAAACTGAAACGACCACCTGGCGCACAATACCAGCACTGTTCATTAAATGTGACAACATGGAACAGATCTTGGGGTCTATCAGACTCTTTACTGGGTAAAATGCTCCAGGAATTTTCAGCTGTAAAGAGAAATATTATGCCGTATTTGACTTTCGTAAGAGACAAATAAGCTGTCAATTTGATGACATAAACTGTGGTCTGATTTAAAGTAACACTTGACTTGTGGTTTACATTCCATTTGGGGTTAAAGTCCAACAAACTCACCATCGCGTGGGTTCACTTTCCCTCCTAAAATACAGACTAAGGGTAGACTGAAGGCTGCAATCATACAGTTTGATTGAAATCTAACCAATTGCTGGAATTACATCCCTTATAATATATATGTGACACCATTCATTTTTGTTTGTCCTCAAACAAATTTATCATCTCTCTCTCTCACACACACATAAACACATCCAACCATACACACACACATAAACACATCCAACCATACACACACACACACACACACACACACACACTCACACAATTAGAAACTGCACTTATACATGTAACGAGAAAAGCAAAGAACACTGCAATAAGCTGTTCTGTGTGCTAAGCTTCTGAAGCAACTTTACAATGAATCAAGATTGTGACCCCGCAAATCTTTGACCATTGTCTGTGCTGATGCAAATAAGTCTACTTTAGTGTTCATTCACTACAAGAAACAGCAAGCATCACAATATTTTGCCATGTATTATTTTCTTTTGTTTCATTTTTTTTTTTTTTTTGCTTTAATCTTGAATACGTTACCCAAGGTACAAAGGGTTAGGATATTACAAGGACCAGTAAGTGTGATATACCAGTAGTCTGTACTAAAGAGGCAAGAAACACTTTATAGGATCTATAAAGCACCTTTATTTGAGTTTCCCCTACTTACATTGCTGGAATAAGACTAACAGAGGGCATTACTTTGCATATAAAGCAAAAAAATGATTCAGAATGTTCAGCCACGCATATGCAACTGCATGAATATTGTACTGTACAATATACAGCACAACACTTCTCATGAAATCATTTGACATGGACCATTGCATCCCATTCAGAGTTCTTCCGATGATTTTATTTCCTCCGGTTTGCTGTCAATGTTGACTGCAATTCTTAAATTGTTTGGCAATGATGTACTAGATAAATAAATCACAGATCACATCCTGATCCCCCTCTGTTTAATATCTTAAGGAGCATGAATCATCATCTTTCTATCATACTTGAAAATTGAACATTTACAACTAGAGAAGCACTCTGAGAGCGCAGACCTCCGCCAAGCATGCAAATCATTTTCACCACTGATCTTGTTCTTCCATAGAGATATCAGTGATTTCCACCCATACGTACTTATACAGTAGCATTGTGTGCTGAAAGTCGCCTGATTTCCCAATATAGAAGCCTTTGTTACGTCATAAACCCTCAGCTGTACGGCGCGCCTCGCCCTAGCAGAAACTAGAGCATGCACTTTAGTGCGCGGATGCAATCCTCAAATACACGCAGCCTGAACTCCCAAGTTCATTGACCCTACCTGCCAAAATATCAAAAATCCTTCATAAATTCCCCCAAAATTCTCGGATCACCACCAAAAGTTAATCTTTTGTTACTTGTGTCATTCTTAACCTTTCCTGCAAGTTTCATCCAAATCCGTTCCGTACTTTTTGAGTTATTTTGCACACGGACAAACAAATGAACAAACCAACGGTAACGAAAACATAACCTCCTCACTTGGCGGAGGTAATGATTGGATATTCAATTCAGCACAGTTTATTACCCTCACTAGAAAGGCTATAGTTTAGCCAGTATCTTTTTTTTTTTTCTTTTTTGCAGTAACATCATTGGGGGAAAGAGAAAGGAAATGAATGAAACTTATCAAATTTTGAGAAGAAAAAAGTGATGAATTGGTAGTGGTAATGGATCCAGGATTTTGTTTCTTAAGGATGCGTTCAGAGTTCCATGATGCAAGTGGTATTAATAATACTAGAAGAAGTCAACCTATTTTTTGCACACCCCTAAAATCTCACGACAAAATAATAGATGTTATTCAGATTAATGACATTATTTCCTTGGAGTATTGCCTTTTGGCACCTCTGTGACTGCAATTGACGATCATAAAGTTTCAGGGACGAAATGGAACATCTTAGCAAGTCTTATCACGAGGGCAACTCAGATGACAGGACAGCGGGTGCTAGGTAGGATATCATAATGGGGTAAACACACCTCCTCCTTTTTGAGGCTGTTTGTTTTATGCTTCAGTGCCAGAATCCTATTCCCTTTATGAAATATTGTATATGCTGAATATTTTGCGAGGTTTTACTGTCATCTTTTTTTTTTCTGTCATCTACACTGGCATTAGTGCAATGTTACAACATTTTGACATAGATACCCTGCATCTCTATTAAGTGGATACAGTGCTTTTTTGCAAAACTTGATATTAAAGGGACTGTACAGTACTGGTTGAGGTGGGGAATCAGGTTTATAACATTCCTTCATGAGATAATGAGAAACCTCTTACAAAATATGAAAGAGCATGTTATTTTAAGAAGGATTCAACATTTATTTGATGAAAATTGGTTTTCAAATGGCTGAGGTATCAAAAAAAGTGATAATAACAAAAGGCGACGGGCCACGCCTTTTATTAGGATCTCTTTGTTTCACCTTGCTTTTGGATATCTCGTCCATTTCAAAACAGATTTTCATCAAATAAACTTTTGATACCCCTCAGAATTGCATGCTCTTTGACATCTCATAGAGTGGTTTCTGAATATCTCGCAAAACGTTAAAAGCTAAATCCTCACTTCAACCAGAACTGTACAGTTCCTTTACGGTGGAACATACCGACTCCAAATGAAAACAAAGATAGCTCAAGATATGAATGCTTTGCCACTTGCCACCTTTCACCAATGTAAGGCGGAGTAAATGGTCTTTAGCTATTTGAGACTCGGCCTACATCTGTAACCCCCAGCTACCCTGGCTTGGTCCAGGCCAGTGGTCAGCTGGAAGTCACACAGCAAAGGGCAGTGGATGGCTGGATATTTCTGCAGGCCACACAGCTGGAGAGGGTCCCTCACAGTGGTTGGAGTGATGGACATCCTCAGTGGTCATCTCTGGCCATCCTCATCGGAAGAGTCACCCTGCTGTTTTTGGCCCTCCTGCATAAAAGGAAATGCCATGAACACACATATGAATGAATGAATGGATGAACAACAATAATAACTAGAAAAGCACTCTGAGAGCACACACCTCTGCCAAGCATGCGGCTTATTTCCACCACTGATCTTGTTCTTCCATAGAGATAGGTATCAGTGATTTCCACCCATACGTACTTACTTACAGCATTGTGTGCTGAAAATTCGCCCGATTTCCCAATATAGAAGCCCTTGTTACGTCATAAACCTTAAGCTGCAGGCTTGCCTTGCCCTAGCAGAAACTAGAGCTTGCACTTTAGTGCGCGCATGCAAACCTTAAATACACGCAGCCTGCACTCCCAAGTTCATTGACCCTACCTGCCAAAATATCAAAAATCCTTCATAAATTCCACCAAAATTCTCGGATCACTACCAAAAGTTAATTGTTTTGTTACTTGTGTAATTTTTAACCTTTCCTGCAAGTTTCATCCCAATCCGTTAACTACTTTTTTGCACACGGACAAACTAACTAAATAACTAATGAACAAACAAACCAACAGTAACTAAAACATAACCTCCTCCCTTGGCGGAGGTAATGATGATAACAGCAGCAACAACAACAACAATAATAATAATGATAATAATTGTTATTGTTATCATTATCATTATCATCATTATTATTCTTCACAAATGTCACACAGGACTATTACATTAAAATGAGAAACAAAAGAAGAAGGTACAGTTTCAGAATGGTCAGACATGTATACTTTTAATAACAATCTACAAGCTGTACATGCAAAGGCATGGTGTTATTGAATGAACAAATAATACAGATTTAAAGTTTTCTGTTGAGTTAGTTTGATTTAAACATTCAGGTAGATTGTTCCACAGCTGAGGGGGTACTGACGAAGGACCTCATTGTTAATTTAAAGTGATTCCTCGTTTTCTAAAGTCAAAATGACAACAAAAAAAAAAAAAAAAAAAAAAAAAAAAATATATATATATATATATATATATATATATACATATTATACATATGATGCATCACGCGTTACCCCGGGGTACCGTAGTACCCCGGATTACTGCGTTGTGTAGCGCCACCTCACATCCACTCGAGGACAGCCAGAGAAAAATGCATGCACTGTGTGTGCGTGTGCTAGCTCCAGCACCAAAATAATTTCCTCTTTTTGGCACCCAGGGTACAACCTTTTCAAAAAAATAAATAATTCAACAAAATGGCTGATTTTTATTTGGTACCCTGGGATACCATTTATGTCATCATATATATATATATATATACATACATATATATATATATATATATATATATATATACACCTTGAATGTGGCCATAAGTAGTTTACTGTAATTGTGAAGCACCAAGTCCTGCACACAATACTAACAAGCACACAGGCAATATTGCCCCCATTTCTCACTTTCACCGCTCCTACCCAATCTTTTCTATAAGTTCGGCCAAGTAAATTTAATTTTGTGGGCCTTTAATTATGCGGAATCACGACATTACATAGTGGTCCACATAACAAGCAAAAATATTTTACATGTATTCATTTTTGCACTAGCTTCCCTGGTAGCGCAAAATGCAAGAACATTTTCACCCCACAAAAATGTCCACTCTTTCAGCATTCTATGTCCTTGATCCATTGCTCAGACACAATGGCGATTTGAGCGACAAAAGACAGCACAGACCTAGGAGCTGGGAGGTGGTGAGAGAATCCGAAAAGGACAGATCAAGCCTGCCTTGGGTAAAAAAGGAAAGTGAGGAACAAAAGAAACAAAGGGAGAGGGAGTGATAGGAGATAAGAGGAAAGCCCAAAGCGGAGAAGTGAATGAAAGCTTTAAAGGGATGGTACAGTATTGGTGGAGATGAGAATTGGGCTTTTAACGTTTTGCGAGATACCAAGAAAACACTTATGAAATAGTACAGAGCATGCCATTTTAAGAGATTCAGAGTTTATTTGATGAAAATTGGGTTTGGAATGACTGAAACATCCAAAAACAAAGTAAAACAAAGCAATCGTAATAAAAGATGGGTCCCACACTTTATTAGAATCGCTCTGTTTGCATATCTCAGCCATTTCAAAACCAATTTTCATCAAATAAACATTGAATTTCTCATGGAATTACATGCTCTTTCATATTTTATAAGAGGTTTCTCATTATCTCACCAAAAAATGTTAGAAACCTGAAATTAGGTCTCAACCAAAATTATAGATCCCTTTAATAGCAGGCTGGGCAACGAGATGTAGTGAAGGAAGGGAGTGTATAATAGAAATCTGTATAGAGAGCTGAGGGCAAGACAAGCACACACATGGAAACCATATGTACGGTTTGTATCTTTTCAGATACCACGTCAGTAAGTGACATCATAGATCACCCCTTTGCTGTAAAGCCAGTGATACTGATATGTAACAGGCATTGATTGAGTCAGTGGAACGATCGGAATACAAAACAACATGCTTCCCAGTGCCTTCTCATAGTCTTATCCTTGACGAGACTGGAAACTACTCGCAAAAGGCGTGTCTTCATCAGCCCGAAGTTCAAACTAACGGGACATTTTGCGGTCTTAGAAAATAGCCCGATAGAGCGGATGTGCGTCTTCATCAGCTCGAACAGCCTACTTCGGGAAATTAGTCCGAAAATTGACGCATGCGCACTTTGCATCATTACTCTGCCTAGCTCGCTGTTCGAAAGTGGATTTCCCGCTCAAAATCTCCTACAACACCGTATGTACGATACTACAACCAGGGAGGTGAGCAGTACAGCAAATTCTCTCCAAAGGGATATTAATAACGCTACTCTTCTGTCCAGTGACACATCTTATATGAAATGAACGAATTGCAATGTTTAAACAAATCCAAAATACACACAATCTGCAAGAATCTTTAGCTAAGGTAGAGTGGACCAGAAGAAGAAGTTTACAAAAAACAGCTAGCAGGCATGCACGGAATCACCTCCCTGGTTTAAAGATGTCAACAACAGTAGGCCTAGTACACACATGTGATCCTTGAATACGCCGTGAGTGTATGCACTTTACACAATCACTAGCTTGTACATGCGCTTTCAATAGCCAGCTGGCTAACCAGAAGCCTGGAGGAATCAAGAAAAAATTTTCGGGCTGATGGAGACGCACCCAAAATAGCGCGCTATTTCACGAATTAGCGCTCTGGTTCAAGAACTAGACCAAGATTTTGGGGGAAATTTTCCCGATCAAATAGCGCGCTATTTGTGTCTTCACTACACAGATAGCGCACTATTTTGACATCGGACTAAGCGCATTATTTTGAAACTTCGGGCTGATGAAGACACGCCTAATGAGGCAGACATTTAGGCCCGAATTCAGGAAGGTGGTACAAATGAAACCATGGTTTAAACCAGGGACAAAAACCATGGAGCGCCAAGTGTCACACGGAATATTTTGTTATGAAATTGGTCATTTTGTTGACAAAATTACCATTTCATGGACGACATGTTCATTTAGTTACAATATGTCATTTCATTACACAAAATAACCATTTCATTGACGAAATGACTGATTTTGTTACAAAATATTCCATGCGACAATTGGCGCTCCATGGTTTTTGTCCATGGTTTAAACCATGGTTTCATTTGTACCACCTTCATGAATTTGGGCATTAGAGTTAAAGCTAATTACAAATAGTGCATAATCTCCGCTTATGAGTGAAATACATGTATACTGTATGAGATTTACAGCCATACCCATACACATGTAAAAAAAAAAAGAAAAAAAAAAAGAGAGAGAACAGGTAACAAGTAAATACTCTTACCAAGTTTTTCCAAGAGTGATTTTGGGCATGATAAATACCTAACTCCCATCATATCAAGGTCCAACTAATCCCCATAATCCTCCTCCTCACTCCAAATGAAAGGATTCAAAGCCCTTTTGGATAGTGTCTACTGTAACAAAACTCGTAAAATAGAAGAAAGCACACCCTCGTTTGCCTGTTTCTATTCCTAAATGGAGACTGTCAAGGCCATCTTGCTACGATAATTACAAGCAAGGGGTAGCCATGCAAGACCACTGATAAGGAGCAAGCCTGAGTGAGTGGGAGGGTCTATGGAGACCTGTATGGATTTATCTTACGCCACTGAAGTGCTGACTGTGGAAGTTATGACCAATCAGTTGAGAGCTGTTCAAAGAAGCTAATGCATGGTGCATTTTTCACACTGATGGCTGATGGGTAAATCTCATGTAATTTATTACAATTTATGGATGTTTCTTTTCCTACAACTTAGTATGTAAATGCTCCCCCCCCCCCCCCCCCCGAGTCATGAATACTGATCAATATTTTCAGATCTTAAAGGCCAACATGCTGTCATGCTCAGCTTGTGGTCTATGTGTGACTTCATTCTCACTCATCTGCACTGAAACCAGCTTGGTAGCCTTTACAGGATAGTTTCACCCTGAAAATCAGTGTATATGAATATAAGCAGAAAAATGAGAGTAACAGGACAGCAAAGCTCTGATCAAATGCTAATCGAAACTAAGCAAGTTATGATTTCTAAAGTTTTGATCAATCAAGCACAAATTGTCAACTCTGTGATGCAGCATGTGAGATCACCTTCCATTTGCCCATAAAATTCCTTAAAATTTCTCAAGTTTCATCAGTGATGATAAAACACAGTCACCATCCCTATTTTGTGTGTGGGTGTGTGCAGAGATTCTCCAGAAAAAAAAAAAGAGAAAAAAGGTTGACAAAATCTTATTTTATAGTACAGAGCAAATGGGGATAGAGTTCACATGTGACATCAGAGAACTGCTAATTGTGTTTGAATGATCACAAATTTAACAAATCATAACTAAGCTTTCTGCTCAAACTTTCACTGTCCTTTTCTTCTAATTTGTCTGCTTCTTTTCCCACAAACTGATTTTCAGGGTGGATTTTCCCTCTGAGAAAGGCTAATTTGCCATTTGCAGATGAAACAAAAACCCAGCATTAGGGCTTAAAATTAGTTCTAAAATGTGAGTTGGGGATAGAAACAACCAATGTAAAAATTTGAATTGGTGTAATTAATGTTAAGTATTGTTATACAGACAAAATGTGAACAATAGTTATAACAAAAATGTTTCTAGACTAAATTGTCTACAGTTATGGGTTATATAGAAAAACAGTGATATCTCCTTGTATTTTAGACTTCATTGCAAAATTTTTACACGGTAGGATGTTTTGTGATACAACTGACCTACACATATGCATTAAATGTTATATCTCGAACATTTTTTAAATCACTGCTCACAAAGTTAAACAGTACCTTTAACCCTTTAGGAGCCCAAACATGTGGCATTACTTAGCTGGCTTTTTCATCAGCAGTTAACCTGACCTGGTTATGAATTAGCAAACTTACTCCTAAAGTAGCACCTCAGTCAAACAGCCATATATCAACATGACACAATACGGATTAGGGAGATCAGGTAATTTCTATTCATTCTTCCCCCCCCCCCCCCCCAGAATCTGTGCCAATCAGCAAAGGAAGCACTCTTGCGTGTGTGCAAATCGGCAAACAAAGCACAACAAAGATTTAACCCATTCTTTAACTTGTATTTTTAGATAAGTACTACTGAGGAGACAGGGCCAGGAAAACTTTGCATTTAGAAAATGCTTAACCCTGAAAATAAACCGATCAAATTCTTGATAAAACGAGAGTTTGCAGTTTAATACACCAATGGTATTACCACAAACCTCTCTTACTTATCGACTTCACCATACAATCCTTCAAACAATATATGTGACCGTGCATCACAAATCCGTTATTTAAACAGGTTAAACAGTTGTGGACGGGCAGATTTTACTGCAACATGCATTTCCAAAAGACACTTGCCCAAGTATACTCGGGACTCATCCTCAACAGGTTGAGAAGGTCCTCACTTAAATGCTTAGAGTCTGCTCTTCCAGAATGTGCCTTTAATTAAACATGTGTGTGCCAACTTTCTGTTGGTTTTATGATGCAGAGTCACATATTATCAAACTTCAAACAACACAATCATACTCTTCATCTGTTCCCTCTCTTCATTAAAACCAATATTTTGGCTCCCTCAGAGTTTGGGGTGCCATGCATTGCACAAAATAAGAGTACTAAAACAGATGCAACATTTCAAGCTTCATCTAGTTTGCCATTAAACAGGGCTGCACACTAACCCATTTTTTCTGCCGGTCCAACCTGTCTCTGTCGGACCGGTAAATGCCCTGTTTTACCATTTTTTGCCGGTCCGAACAGAAAATTTACCGGTCAACAACAACAACCACCTAAAAAAACATTAAATGACTTGCAAACGTATTTTCTTGTTTTTTTTTATGGACGCACCCCCCCCCCCACCCATGTACATTTTACAGATTAATATATCTTTTTAAACTTGCATTATTTATTGCACAAAAAAAAAAAAGATAGGAAAAAATACAATGTTTGTTTGTGAATTACAGAGTAAAATGATAATGAACAAAATCAGATTGTATCAAATGCGTTTGTGACTTTTTCTAAACATCGGCACACGAACATGCTGCGTAACCTGCTCTTGGTGGTCAGTTGGATTGCCATGATTTAATGAATTATTTTAGCTGTGATATTTTCTGATGCACGCGCTACATTTTTCTCCCGATAATCTATTCGCATTTGTGCATGCGTTCTTGAAAGGTGCACGACATGTGCAGGGCCGAATTCGCGATCCTTTTTGCGCCCATTTCCACCTCAAATACTAGCGGGATTGTGACGATTTCATAAATTACTTCGGCTGTAATATTTTCTGATGCAAGCGCCAAAAGAGGTTGAAAATGTGTCCTTTATTTTTTCCCGACAAACTCTTCGAATTTTGTAAGTGCGTTCTTAAAAAGATGCACCACATGGCCGAATTCATGATACTTTTTGAACCTTTTTCTACCTCAAATATCAGCGGAATTGTGGCGATTTCACGTATTACTTCGGATGTAACTTTTTGTGATGCACGCACCGGCAAGAATGGTTGAAAATGCGTTCTTTATTTTTCTCCCCATAATCTCTTCGCATTCCGTACATGCGTTCTACGACACGGCCGAATTCACGATCATTTTTGCGCCTATTTCTACCTCAAATATCAGCGGGATTGCGATGATTTCATGAATAACTTCGGCAGTAATCTGTTATGATAAACGCGCCAAAATGGGTTGAAAATGTGTCCTTTATTTTTCTCCCGATAATCTATTCGCATTTGTGCATGCGTTCTTGAAAGGTACACGACATGCAGGGCCAAATTCGCGATCCTTTTTGCGCTCAATTCCACCTCAAATATTAGCGGGATTATGACGATTTCATAAATTACTTTGGCTGTAATCTTTTATGATGCACGCGCCAAAAGGGGTTGAAAATGTGTCCTTTATTTTTTCCCAATAAACTCTTCGAATTTCGCAAGTGCGTTCTTAAAAAGATGCACCACATGGCCGAATTCATGATACTTTTTGCGCCTATTTCTACCTCAAATATCAGCGGAATTGTGGCGATTTCACGTAATACTTCGGATGTAACTTTTTGTGATGCACGCACCGGCAAGAATGGTTGAAAATGTGTTCTTTATTTTTCTCCCCATATCTCTTCGCATTCCGTACATGCGCTCTACGACACGGCCGAATACACGATCATTTTTGCGCCTATTTCTACCTCATTAATATCAGCGGGATTGCGATGATTTCATGAATAACTTCGGCAGTAATCTTTTATGATAAGCGCGCCAAAATGGGTTGAAAATGTGTCCTTTATTTTTCCCGGATAAACTCTTCGCATTTCGTAATGCGTTCTAAACAGATATACGACACGGCCAAAAAACATGATTCTTTTTGCGCCTATTGTTTCCTCAAACTTCAACGGGATTGCGATGATTTCATGAATTATTATTCGGCCGTAATCTTTATGATGCACGGGCCAAAAGGGGTTGAAAATGTGTCCTGTATTATTCTCCCAATAATCTCCTGGCATTTCGTACATGCGTATACGACAGGCCAAATTCACGATCCTTTTATCGCCTATTTCTACGTTAAATATCAGGCGAATTGTGGCAATTTCATGAATTATTTCAGATGTAATCTTTTGTGATGCACGCACCATGCTAGAATGTTTGAAAATGCGTTCTTTATTTTTCTCCCCATAATCTCTTCGCATTCCGTACATGCGTTCTTGAAAGGTATATATACCACACGGCCGAATTCACGATCCTTTTTGCGCCTATTTCTACCTCAAAATAATATCAGTGGGATTGCGATGAGTTTATGTATGACTTCGGATGCAATCTTTTATGATACACGCGCCAAAAGGGGTTGAAAATGTGTCCTTTATTTTGCCCCAATAAACTCTTCGCATTTTGTAAATGCGTTCTTAAAAGATACACGACACGGCCAAAAATCATGATTCTTTTGCGCCTATCCTTTCCTCAAACTTCAACGGGATTGAGATGATTTTATGAATTATCACTCGGCTCTATAATCTTTATGATGCACGGGCCAAAAGGGGTTGAAAATGTGTGCTACATTTTTCACCCAATAATCACTTCGCATTGCGTACATGCCTATACGTCACGGCCGAATTCACGGTCCTTTCAGCGCCTATTTCTACATCAAATATCAGCGGGATTGCGATATGTCATTAATTATTTCGGCTGTAATCTCTTGTGATACATTCACCAGAAGGGTTAAAAATGCGTTCTTTATTTTTCTCCCGATAATTTCTTCGTATTTGGCGTTTTAAAAATTATACATTGCATGCAGGGCCGAATTCGATATTCTTTTTGCGCCTATTATTGTTTACTCAAATTCCAACGGGATTGCGAAATTTTCATGAATTACTATTCGGCTGTAATTTATATGATGCAAGCGCCAAAAGGGGTGAAAATGTGTCCTTTATTTTTCTCCCGCTAATCTTTTCCCGTTTCGTACATGCGTTCTTATCTACAAGGTATACGACACGGCCGAATTCACGATCCTTTCTGCGCCTATTTCTACCTCAAATATCAGCGGGATTGTGGCGATTTCATGAATTACTTCGGATGTAATCTTTTTTAATACACGCACCAGAAGGGTAAAAATGTCTTTTTTATTTTTCTCTCGATAATCTCGTCGCATTTGTGTATGCGTTTTTGATAACCAAGACAGCATGCAGGACTGAATTCAAGATCCTTTTTTACGCCTATTATTTCCTCAAATTTCAACGGGATTGCGTTGATTTCATGAATTGTTATTCGGCTGTAATCGTTTATGATGCACTCACCAAAATGAGTCCTTTATTTTTTTTTTCTTTTTCTCTTCTATAATCTCTTCGCATTTCGTACATAATCTTTTGGAAGATACGACGCGGCCGGTCGAATTCATGATCCTTTTTGGGACGATTTCTACCTGAAATATGTAAGCGGGACTGCCATGATTTCATGAATTTTTTTCTCCCTAGTATTATCTCTTCACATTTTGTGCATGCGTTCTGAAAAAGTACACGGAAGGGCCGATTTTGCGTTATCTTCGTTATGAGAACATTCTGAGCGAATGAAAATATTAATTTGTGAAATGACTGTGCAAAATGAAAATAAACGCAATCAGATCCATTTACTGTATCGCTGAATATCGAATGTGTTTTTACTTTTTCTAAAAATCGACACAAGTAAATTAGTTCTAACATAACTGCCACGCTGCTGTGAAGCCGGGATTGGATCGATCCTGCGTTAAAAAATCATGAGTAAAATGACCCAGAAATGCGTGCGCTTCTTTCAATGCTTCTTGTCTGGCATGACTGCCGATCGCAAGCAAACGAGAAGCAGTTACACGGTACATGCTTTGTATCGTTTGTTTTGCATGTACAATGTACTAAGTATCGCATTGCATGGCAGTGCGTGAGCAGCGCCAAATGCGCAAGCGAGCGCGAATGTAACTGGTCGACTGCAAGTGCTCAAAACTATTGTTTATTGTACAAATTGCACCGGTAGACATAAACGAAAACTTGCGTAAAACTTGTTGAACAGTGCGATATCTTGCATTCTGTTTCTCCCTGATCGGGGCTGCTCTTTTCCTTTCTACTGACCCCACCAATGCTTTTTTTTAGGTGATCCGAGAATCCTCTCGGATCACCTTCTGTATCTGTACGGATTTTTTGTTTTTCTTCTTCTTTATTTCTCCGCAAAAGTTGTGTAGAGATTAGCTCAGAAAGTGCTCCTCCTATCAACTTCAAAATTATACCATGTATGTATCGTGTCCCAAAGACGACAAATTTTGTAAAATCATCGTGATCAGTCGACCGTGACGTCACTATGACGTCATTATATGAAAACACATTTTCAATCATATCTCATTAATGGAATGGAGTTTTTCAATGAAATTTACATCACATATATTTCAAGTCAAGCGCATTCTACTCATATTCTCAAAATTCATCTATATTTTAAAACGTGCGCGTTGAAATATTTGTATGCTCAAATCGAGCTCAAATTTTTTTTTGCACACGTTTCAGACCATTTGGAGCATTTTTTGAAAAATTGAAAAAATCGGACGGACGCGTACGCGCGCGCATATATACGCACGCACAACTCAAATGCAACAGAAATTTCCCGTTTTTTCACACGCATCGTATGTCTGAAATTTCAAGGTATATTTCTATCAAGTTTCAATTCAATCCGACCCAATATGACGTCATACGGGCCCGTCAAAGTTGAAATTCCGCGCGCGCGTCAATGGCGATATACAGTGCAACTATACCAAAAAACCGCCAATTTTAAATCTGATTTTACTCGTCAGGATGGACGGTGATCCCCCATTTTCTTTAAATATTTTGAAAGCTGATGAGTTGTACATGTCATTTCATGGGTTGGCGATACTGAAAAAATGATTAAAAGATATCAAATTTCTTAATAAAGTAAAAAAAGTAAATTTTCAAAATGACGTCATCAAATTTCAAATTCATTCGAGCGTATCTCACTTAAATTTCGCCAATTTTCAACCAGATTTCAGTATGTTGTAGCTTACGAAATGTTCTTTCATTAATGTAATAACAACATTTTGATTGGATAATGTCATCACCTCGTAAAAATGGATTTAAAGTATCCTTGTAAAATTTGACCAGTTTACGTGTTATCTCTATGGGAGAGCAGTTTTTCTGGCAGTGAAAATTGACATCACTATCTTTTTCGAGCACTAGCTCACTTATGCTTCGGTGAATTTTTCCCAGATTTTAGTATGTTATAGCTGAGACTTTGGGCTATCTCAAATGTGCCCTTTATTTTTTCATACGATGTCGGCATCACGTCGAAAAACTTGGTTGAAAATGGCACGTGGTTTCGATGCAGCGTCATTTTGCTTAATACACAGGGCCTATGGAGCATGAAATAGGTCATTGCATAGCGCATCCGACTCATAATCCTATGGTACCTGGTTCGAAGCTCACTCCTGCCAATTTTTTTTTTTTAACACTTTTTTTCTATTTTTTCTTTAGTTCGTCTTAAAATCCTTTCCTAACTTTATCTTTCTCTGATTGTTTTATGCTTCTCCTTCAAATTTCTATAAAATAATCTTTTTCTTTATTTTTCTTTCTTTCTGCTACTTTCTGTGCAATAGATGAACAACAACAATGACTATCAGCCCCATACTTAGCACATGCTTAGTTCATGTCACGCACATTATTTTATAAAATAACAACTACTTGATCGGACACCATCTTTGGTATGTAAATTAGGGTCAAAGGTCATAAGTGCTTCATCCTGTATCTTGGAGAATACATGTCCTATCTTTCCCATATTTTGCACACGCAAACACCATTTTACAAGGATCAGTTCACAAAATAACCACTTTTTGCTCAGATGTCATCTTGTCTGTGTAAATTGGGGTCAAAGGTCATATGTACTTTTTTCTCTATCTTCGTTATGACGTGTTATCTGTATGGGAGGGAATTTTTCTAGATGCGAAAATTGACATGATTGTCTTTATCGAGCACTAGCTCACTTACCCTTCGGTGAATTCCTCCCAGATTTTAATATGTTGTGTTTTTATAGCTGAGACTTTGCGCTATCGCTAGTGTGCCCTTTGTTTTTCATACAAAGACGAAATCATGTCAAAAAACGTGGTTGAAATAAGCTTATCTTTATTGTATTGAATTTCACAACACAACCATTTTTTGCTCAGATGCCATCTTGTCTGTGCAAAGTGGGGTCAAAGGTCATATGTACTTCTTTCTGTATCTTCGTAATGACGTGTTATCTCTATGGGAGGGAATTTTTCTAGATGTGAAAATTGACATGATTGTCTTTATTGAGCACTAGCTCACTGACCCTTCGATGAGTTTCTCCCAGATTTTAATATGTTGTAGCTTAGACTTTGCGCTATCGTTATGTGCCCTTCGTTTATTCATACGACATCGAAATCACGTCATAACACTTTGCTAAAATTAAAGCTTAGCTTCGATGTATTTTTTTTTTCATATTTCTTTCTTTTTGCAACTTTCTTTGCAATAACTCAAGAAAGACATTCCCTATTACCCCCATATTTTGCACATGTTTAGTTCATGTCACATACATTATTTCAAAAAAATAACAGCTACTTTATCGGACACCATCTTGGTTATGTAAATTAGGGTCAAAGCTAAAAAATGTTTCATCCTGTATCTTGGTGAATACATGTCCTATCTTTTTCCACATTTTGCACACGCAAAGACCATGTTACAAGAATCATTTCACAAAATAACCACTTTTTGCTCAGATGTCATCTTGGGTGTGCAAAGTGGGGTCAAATGTCATTTTATATACTTGAGTACTTCATTCTGTATCTTCGTTACTGTATACGAAATTCGGTACCAAAGATGGCAGGTCTGACTCCCTTTTCTAAATGAGAATCCAAACATCACACGGCCAATGTTCCCTCAACACCGATAAAACCTGTATGGTCATGCCTATTTGGATCAGGACTCACATCATTGATTTCCAAACAGATCGGATCACCTAATTTGTCAGTGTTGACAAATTCTAAGTCTAGTTTTTTTTTTTTTTTTTACTGGTCATGTCGGACCGGCAACTTGTGGATTTCCTGAAAAGTTACCGGTCCGACAGTGACTTTTACCGGTCTTTGACCGTCGGACCGGCGCCAGTGTGCAGCCCTGCATTAAATGTCACCAATCAAAACAATATTTCAGGGATGCCACTTTTTTATACTGCAACCAACAGCAGACCATTCACGCTGTCTCAACTTGCCTTTCTATGAATTGCATAAGGTAAAGAGTGAGCAATATTGTTGTGCAACCAAAACAGCAGCATACCAAGCGATGAACCTGCACACACTTCAAACCAAAACTCGAATTCTCCTTTAATTCAGAGCTGGTCACAGTGATCATCACAATACATCTACAAAGTGTCAATACCAATTCTCTGATTTGACATATCATCCTTCCTTTTAGTACTTGTGTGATGCTCAGCACAAGAAAGGAAAACAAGACCAATGACTCCACAGGACAACTTTCACTCACCATCTTGAGAAAGTCAACCAACTTGGCAGCATCTGTGCCCGTTGTCAGGTCAACGAAGTCGGTCGGCATGGAGTGCGCCAGGTAAGCACTGGGCTGTACCCCCGCCTCCTCCTGGATGCAGCGAAATTGACAGTCGCCCGCATACTGGGGCAAGCCGTCCCTCGCACCACGCAGCTCTGTCCACGTGAAGAGGAGAGGGTCCGTCACCTCGTTGAAAGGGTTGAAATCAAGGATGAGGTATTCCCCCTAAAAGTTTGAGCAACAAAGGAGGAATGATTGAAATGACACAACTACCTGACGCTTTATTCAATGCACTTAGGCTGAATTTGATCGCCCAAACACAAACCAAAGCAAATCAATCCAATGCATACCATAATGTACTGTGCCAAAGCTGGAGCATTCAAGCACTCTGTGGGGAAAGTGTACTTCATGAGTTATTTTTAGAGGGGGTCACACAGTTTGTAGCAACAAGGTCATCCACCCAGCGCACATAAGCTACAATGCACTCTCGTTTTAACGAACACAGTTATAACGAAATTCAGGTTACAACCAAGTAAATATTCATACCAACATACATCAGGGTAAACATTAATTCCCTTTTATTTTGGGTGGTTTCACACAAGTTTTATATTTTATACAGCTGAAAAATGAGATTTTTAAAATCATTTCTGTATATCAAATGAATAAGACATTGTGAGAGCATGTCATCATCAACTTGCTGATTTGAATATTGATAATGACTGGTTAAGAAGTTTCTTATCTGATTTAGATCATGTTTGCACCGTGCTACAGGAATTTTTTTTTCTCTCTCCTTGTTACGAAATCAATAAAGTTTTGCGGTGGATTTCTTCCGTAAGACTGTCCTAACAGCCATCTCTTTAGGAAACAGCTCTCATGTAAGGCATGTCAACTCTCAAGTTTCAGTCTGGATTAAGCCATCATTTTGAGACACCAATGAAGAAAAATGTATTATTTTGGCAAAACATGTTTTGTTGATCATATTCCAAGTAATGCAGTAAAAGCACATACAAGATTTGTTGCATGGGATATCCTTGATTCTAAGTAGATTTCCTGCAGAAATAGTTATTGTTTTGGAGCAGGATTATCCAAGCAATCTCCATATAATACTATAAGCAATGACAAGAGGCACTTGGAAATCTCTATGTCTACTGCTAATGAAAGGTTTCATGCACAAAAGGCACAAGTCCCACTTGACAGCAATGTGAACATTCATTACCTTTTCCATCTGCAACTTTACGCAACAGTTATTGCATAGCACAAAATCAAGTTTGCTCTCTTCAAACACTTTACTCACCTCACTTTTTCTGAAGACATCAAACACATCTAGGTCAAGAAGAAAGAGAGAGAGAGCAGTATTTATTTCATGAATATACATAAACAAATTGGATCTTCAGAACATTACTAGGTGTCTAACTCAGATTTAATTGATCATTGCTTTCAGCAAAAACTTGTGTTCAAATTTGACTTAATTTGGCACTTCATAGTAGGTTAACATTGAGAAATATCATTTTAACAGATATTTATCATGAATGCCCTGACTTGGACACTATTTCTATTATTTCCATAGACCTTGTGCAGGTTACAATAAAGCAGAGGAGTAATTAGACCATATTCACACTGCTGGGCTGCCCAAGACTGGTGTAAACTGCGGTACTCAAGCACACAATTTGTGTGTTCACACCTACAATTTGGGGCTGCCCAAAATGAAATCATTTTGTTGAAGTGCTACTCTCCATGTAAATAAGGGATTTTTTCTCTCAGTTTCAATATTAGTACAGTCTGTATGCGTAACAAATATTTGCAGAAAGAGGAACCATTATCAAACATCCAGAATGTGTGTGGTTTGCAGGCACACATAAACTGACATCATACAGGATCTCCCGTGATGAATTTGGACCCCGTTTGAGCCCAGAGTGTTTACACCCAAAATATAGGCCAGCCAAAGGCCAGCTTTACACCAATTTTCCTTGCTGGGTAAATGGAGCTAAGAAGTAAATCAAATCCTTTGCAGGTTATCTCTTGTCCCCCAACCCCCAATCATCAATGTGATTATCCAAGCAAATCTTGCATTGTTTTGGGGGATAGGTATGCCACACATTTATCAGCAAAATACCGACTCGGTGGGCTGTAAGGAATATCATTGTAAATTACAGCCCCAGCACATGAAAACTTGTTTTGTAGGACATGTCAGTCTCTCTGTCCAGTCTCAATGTTTTCATACCACCAAGCTGTCTCCTGTCCCTCTCTCCACCCTTTCTTATTGTTCTGTGATTATACATAACATGGTGACAACAACAACAACTAGACAAGCACTCTGAGAGTGCAGACCTCCACCAAGCAGCTCATTTCTACCACTCATCATATCATTCCGTACTGATTTCCACCAACATGCATGCATTGTGAACATCGCCCCATTTCTCAGTAAATTGTATAGAAGCCTTTTGTTATGCCATCAAATTCCAGCTGCACGGCGTGTCTCGCCCTAACAGAAACTAGAGTACACACTTTCATGCCTGTATGCAAACCTTAAAAAATGCGCAGTTTGAACACTCGAGTTCATTGACCCTACCTGCCAAAATATAAAAAATCCTTCATAAAATCCATAAAAATTCCTAGATCACTACCAAAATTTAATCATCTGTTCCTTGTGTCATTTTCAAGCTTTTATGTAAGTTTCATCTAAATCCGTTTGCAACTTTTTGAGTTATTTTGCACACGGACAAACAAACAAACAAACAAACGCTGATGAAAACAAAACCTCCTCCCTGGGCGGAGGTAACAACAACAACAACAAACAAACAAACAACAAAGAGAAACTTACAATGGGCATCTGGGAATGAACATGAGACATATCTGTCATGGAAGTTGACAATTTCATATGTCAGGTCATTCTCCATGGGTGGGATACAGGGAAAGAAACTGGAAATGTCTCTCTGTGAAATGGCTGAGAAGAAATAAGAAGATAACAATATGTGCTTTATATACTACTAGAATCATAACAGCACGAAAGCAACTCATAAATTACATACTGCCTCCACTGAATAGGGTGATATGGGTGTAATGATAATATTCTCTATAATGCAAAGTGATAAACCCTTTATAGATGGGTAAACTCTGCACACACACACACAAAAAAAAAAATCAGGAAGGAAATGTGCATGTTCTCTCAGACACAGGCAGAAATTATCAATTCAACAGCCTCTACAGTATTTCCTTTAATACTATCACAGCATCCATAGGTATTCAATGTTGTCTCTGGGATGAATGCAAAATTAGCCATTTGACTTTTTTCCAAAATGCATGCAATTAAAAACAAAAACAAAAACCAATAGTTCTATAAACAGCTGCAATGAGCAGTACAAACATAGAGTAGTATATAAAAGTTGTAGAGATGTAAGGAAAGAAAGATATACACAGAAAAAAACAACAACAACAAAGAAGCAGAAGAAAAAGATATAATGATAAAGACCCTAGTTATGGTATATCTTCACTTACCTACTACTTCCTGATTTGCGACAAACACACGGAACTCCATCGATGGCACAATTTCTTTCCATCTTCTTAAAACCAACTGAAAACGTACAGAACATGTTAAGAAAACATTATACATATAGAACACATCTTGGACAGAATCATGGCTCCTATATTTCCTCTATGATTGAACAATGGCACAATGAAAGGGGAATAAAACCCAAATATACATGTGCAATGACAGAATGCAGCAATATTAGTAGAACATATCAATGAAAATTTGACCAAAATGATTAAACAATCTACTCAAAAAGTTATGCATTATTAGTTTTATAGCAGCCATCCCTGTATGAGAAGATTCTATACAGTTTGTGACCTCACATATGGACAATGATATAACTGAATGAAATATTAAGAGAATATCACTAAATTCCATTTGTTTCTCCTGAGACATACATTATATCATGGGTAATACTGTAATGACACGAGTTCAGAGCACTGGAAGTAGGTGTCTCTGGTACATCATAGGGTGTAGGGGGCGTGCGGTGACTCCATGACCTTAAGAGTCGCTCGGGCAGTGTGAGCGAGCAATTCTTAGCTGACTCTCCACAGAGGCGGACGTGGTCCATGGTGTGTCTTTGTTGTGTATTGTTTACGCTGTGTATCAGCTCTTCATGCGGCAATAACAGTTACGCACCGTGGCAGACGAACTCTCCGGATTGGCAAGTATGGTAATAAAGTTTCTTCGCACGCATGCACTTTTCTCGTCGCTTGTGAATTAATGATGTCAACTTGGTGTGATATGGAGATGTGGTCTGATCGCTGTGAGCGTGAGTGAAGTGTCCGCGAATATAAACCCAAAAAAGATCGCACATAGTAACTGCAGAAATCTGGTTAGACTACAATATTATTCTCCCTGAATAATGACAGAGGGGATTCAAGTGCTCTTTCACTATGCTAGAAAAGTGAAAAATATTGAATTTTCTTTAACTTTTCATCAACATCCACATGTAATGCAAAAACATTGCAGTCTTTTCATGCAGTAATGGCAGTTTCAAACTATACAAAGTCATAACTTTTGGAACAGATTGTCTAATTTTCTTCAAACTTTCACTGATATGTTTTGCTAATGCTGCTGCATTCACTCAATGCACAATATATTTGGCTTTCATTCTCCTTGAACATGCAGAAAGCTTGCCAATTCACAAGAGATGTCCAGGGTTGACTTTACAAATCAAACAGAATGACTGGATTCAAGCCAACATGTAAGTTTGCACAAGAAAAATTAAGTAAGCAGGACATACATCTCATTATTATCACTGAAAGTTTCCTTCTGTAAGACTAAAAGCATTCGAATTAACAGCATACATACACCATATCTTCACAGCATGCTTGTAAGATTTGACTCATCAGCTTGACAGTGATCAAGTTTTATCAAAGATACAGTCCAACCTCAGTTATCTAGCCATGTCAGGACTGGCGCTCAGCTGGATAAGTGATACTGTAAAACGAGGAATGTTCGCATGCATTTTAATTTCGCGAATTTTGCGAGCGCCAAGATTCGCGAAATTAAAATGCACGCGAAAGTTCTTGTCTACACTATATGCATTGAATGCCAGTGGCAGTTCGCGAAAATTTCATGCCGCAAAAAAGGCCGTCGGCTCCAATTCGCAAAAAAAATTCATGCCGCGAATATATCATGTTTTACAGTATGGCCAGATGAGCAAAATATGCTCAAGAACGACACTTTTATCAACCCGTTGAGAACGAGTCCCCAAGTATGTAACTCGGGCAGGTGTCTATGGGTATATGTGAATTTATGCGTGCTGTAGCAAAATCAGTCCGTCCTCACTGGGTTAAAGCAAGTTGTGTTGGAAGTGTGCATATGGCGCTGTTATCATAATACTCATTATGATCATTTAGATGATATCTGCATGTTTCATAATTCAAGACATATGGAACTTCAATGGAATATGAGTGGAAATACACCTTTTTCTTGGTCTAAGTTCCTTCTAGCAACCAATATAGTACTTGGCACTGAAAGTGCGAAGACAACTGTGTGCAAGTCCATGTCTGAATATCAGTGAGATCCTGAATCATGATGGCCAGAGAACTGAGGTCAGATTGTATGATTATTCCAGTGATACTTACCTCATATTGCACTTGACCAGCAGCTGTGTCCTCCTCACTACATGTCTCAAACCTAGTTGGAAGATAAATGGGAAATATGGCTTATAGTTTGCCTGCATCAAATCACTCAAGTATTTTCTGCATAGAATGCACCACAATAGCCATAACTAACTTAATGATGAAATGCCTCAGTGTAATATTGATGTATCATAGCAACATGAATCATACTAAGGCTGATATACATAATGAAGACACCCATGAATTTCTAAAAACAAACAAACAAACAAACAAACAAGTGAAAACGTGGGTGAAGTTTAGCTAGGGTAACAGAAGCGATTTAGAAAAAAAAAAAAACAAATACCATATCAAATTTCAGGTCAAAATCAGTAGAAATAAGAATCTACCTTTAAGATCATTTTTAAGATGATTTTAAAAAAAAATTTCAAACAAGAATGCTTCTAATATACATCGACTGAGATGGAATATCTGGAACACTTTATCCGAGGTCTAAAATCAGAACACTGAGGGCGCCATAACAAGAACGTACACATACACACGCAAGGTACACCATTGTATAGGACTAGATACTCCCAGGGTACATCTTCCTAGCAATTACTTGAGTGCACACCAGAAAAGTGATGCAGTTGCCTGTAAAGGTCTGAACACAGGGGGCAGCATAACCAAAAACCACAGGAACTTGGATTGATCAACAAAGTTTTAGTGATATTAATCCGTTGAGGACGGTTTGATTTCGCTATAACACATATTTCCCATAGACACCTGCCCGAGTATACTCGGGACTGGTCCTCAACATGTTAAAAGAATATCTCCCAATTTATTACATTCACCAGTGAACTTGGTCAGGGTGACCTATGACCCCAGTATAAGAATAAAAAATGAGGGTAGCACCATCAAAACCTACATAAGTGTCTTTTCCTACCCATAGTTTACAACTGTACCTCTGGTAAGATTTTTTAGAAATCCATTCATTCAATAATGTAGTTTGTACAGTGCACACAAACAAACCTTCCAAAACTCACATTTTTTGCAATGTACAATTGCTGTACAGTATATCCCCCCCAAAAAAATTACAATCAGATTTTCCTATTGATAACTACCAATATGATTAAACTGTCTAGATACTACTTCAAGGTCTTAAAATATAACATCTTAGCTTTATTTTGCAGAAAACCCCATTCAATTTGGTTACATGGTCACAGAGAAATATTGATTGTTGTAAAGCACGTCATGAGTCTGATTCTTCCAAGTTTAGCACTTGGATGCTCTTGGAACTGCATATTATAATGTGTGAACACAATGGACAGAACTTGGAGAGAAGAGATTCCTGTATATGCTCTACAAAATTCCTCATCTCTCTTTGACCACTGAAGCAAATCAAATGGGTTTTCTGTAAGATGTGGGCAATGAGTTATAGTTTCATACCCTGAAATTGTATTTTAATTGATTCACTATTTTCAAAGTTATCATTGCGGAGGGTCCCGTTTACATTTTTTTGGGAGATACGGTATTAGAAAGTCATCTCATGGAGGACACTGCCACAATTAACAATAGGCAAGTAGGTTTTTCCATGATATACCTCAGATGCAAATTCGAACAAAATCTGCTGAAGAATATTGTGGGATATGACTACCAATGACAGCTCTGTAATTCCAAAATACCATTTTTATACAGATACAATTGTGATACAACTGTGATAACAAGCAGTTCCACACCTCATTCAAATTGGCTTTGATTTAATGGAATAAAATCTTACAAAGATAACAATAGTTTCAAAGTTCAAAATTGGTTCTACATTCATTAAGATATGAAAATTATGGAATTGTACTGTTCTCTGCATGAGTTCAGATAAAGCAGTGACAAGAAGTCACAAATACAAACTGGAATTGGCAGAGGTGATGATGTCATCAAGTCCCCAATGGAATTGTACCCAATCTTCACTAAATTTCCTTTAAAAAATGAAATAAGTTAACCTTACTGGTTATACATCCTTTCCTTCAAATACTTCTAGTCTTGTAATAGCCTGATAAAGATGACTTTAAGGGGGAAAATGTTTTGAAACTATATAATGATATCAGTCAATTTTTAAAGTACAAATCAATAGGTGATATATGGTGATGACTGTCTTCCAATTTGCATAGAAGTTTCTAGAGGCAAAAACAAATGAAATTATAAACTTCTACACCTTTCTCTATACTCTATGTCTGTTAAAACTTTCAGCATCCCATTTGTCTAATCTTACATGCAAACACACACACACACACACACACAGTGCCAGTACTCACGGTTGAGTGAGGTCATGTGTGACAAAGTCTGAGCTCTTGAGAAGGAGGATGATGTCGTTGAAGGTTTGACACTTGAGAGAGTTTCCAAAGGCAATCCATGATGCATCCTATGATCCAGAACATCATAGAAAAAAAAAATTAAACAAACTCAACAAACATGCAGTTAGACGGGATTTAGAATTACAATGTCCATTCAATAATATACAAACAGTAAATAGTCACAAGTGCAATGGTACAAGATTTTGCACAATGCAAAAGATGAGAGTGCTCTATTCAAGGAGGCAAAGTCGAGTTGAATACTGCGCCTCTCGCCTCATATTTAAGCAGGTGCAAAATCTTGTTCCACTGCGCAGGTAAAGACCATATACTATTTGTTTCATGCGACACCTCGGACATCAACAGATGTGGTCCACACAGATTCTTGAATTTAGCACAGAAATGAGAACCATTATTCATGATAAAAAGCAAGGAGTAGCACAGTCACAGTGAGTCCAGTTGTCCATATGTGAATGAACAGTATTACAACATACACCAATATACACCGATCAGTTGAAGTTGTTGAGAGTAAAATGATTGACAATACACGTATGCGGGCTTGTAAGCACACTTGTAACTGTTGAGTGCGTGTGGCAAAGGTTTGTTTACTGTGACATCAACATCAGAGCTGTGCAATGGAACATAAACTTTGAGTCAATCAAGAGTTAAACGTGGGAGTCAATGGAAATTGGTAACATCATTACCGCCTTGTGATATCCATTTTTGCCCAAACAAAATTGCACAGATGACAGTGATGAGTGTGCAATGGAACTTATAACTGCATGTCACATGATAAGCAATCAACCAAACAAAGAGGTACATTCTTTGTATGTGTTGTATACGAGCAAATCATTGACTAACCAGAAAGAGGAAGCATTGTGGCCTTGGCTTAAAATAAATCTATGAGAGTCCAACCTGTATTCAACATGGACAGCAGAATGATTTCAAAGAAAGGATGAAATAAATTTGCCAATATGTATGATTTTGTTCACTATGACTGATTTTATAAAATACAATTTTATTAAACTACAAAAGGATCATGGATAGAAAGTGACATGAAATATCCGAATTGCAACTCTCTGCCAGCCATCCGCATAATGTCTGATCTATCTGCCCACCACATTGTTTAACCTGAAAACACAAATGTTGTCTTTCATCTACACACACAAAAAAACAAAAAAATGTGCTGTCCATAATGAGTCTGCAAAAATCACTTTTATTCACCTATAATCTGAACCTGTTGAAGGCTAGTCCCGAATATACTCAGGCTGGGGTCTACGAGACATGCACATAACATCAAAATCATCTCGTCCTCAACATGTTAGAAGCCCCTCGATTAGGCCTGGGATGATCCTAAGTGACTCACCCGTGGTGCGCTCCAGTTGAGTTTGGGAAACACAGCCCCTCCTAGCTGCTTTATGGCTCTCTCTACCTTCACTTGCAGCTCTGGAAACGAGGGTGCCTATACAACAGAAAAGAGCAATAAAAATTAACAATGGATGCTATAGACACCATGTAACATGCAACCATGAATTTTAATCAGAGAGACACTCTCAATTAAGACATTCCTTTAACACATCATAGTCTTTATACTGCAACCCTGCCATTTCAGAAGTCACACCATGAGAACAAAGTACATGCACAAGGAAAGTGTAAAAGGGGATGGCTAGTAACTGATCAGTGGGAATCAGTGGGGATGCTGGGGGATGACTGTTCCAATCCTTGTGGGATTTATTTAAGAGTACATTATATATCTATTGTTGTGTGAAAATTATTTGCTTCAGAATGGTCTCATATTCAAGTAATGTGCAGTTTCCCGTTAACGATCGCCCCGTCACTGTACAGGCATGCTAACCTGGAAACATTAAACTGCACATTACTTGAATATGAGACCATTCTGAAGCAAATAATTTTCACACAACAATATATATAATGTACTCTTAAATGAATCCCACAAGGATTGGAACAATCATCCCCCAGCATTCCCACTGATTCCCACTGATCAGTTACTAGCCATCCCCTTTAAGTAAGCACTCCTTACTATCTTGGTAATGGCTGAAACTTCGTATTGTTTAGAGTGTTAACCTGACCAATAAAGTCACTTTGTAGTATATCGCTGAATGAATAAATGACACCTTGTGACAACAGGGCAGATTTACAGAAGAGAGAAACTAGAAAACAGAAAGACAGCAATAAAAACGAAAATTTGATCTGTGATACCTATAGCATGTAATGTTTTACCTATCATTGGTCTGAACAGGCTCTTGCTGACTTCTAACAAAGGAAAATTGGGCAACGTAAAAGCTGCATTATTCAAAACATTCATAATAAATGACATACTCTCAGTTATAAACTTTGAAAACAGTTTGACAATAACAATTTCTCTCAAACTACCCACCTTAAAAAATTATCAAATATGAGTTGCTATCAACATCTTATTGAAAGGGATTGATCTTCAAAGTGGAAGTTTCATTTGCAATTGTCTGTTGCATGCATCAATTGACGACCACTACACATAAATAATCTTACATTTTTGCAAGGCTCCTCCCTCGTATTTTGCTGGCACTGGAGTTCATCTTTACTAGAAGTTAAAGAGGGTTAGAAAAAAAAGAAGGAAATCAAATACATATAGCAGTTTCCTCATTTTGCCCAATGTCTGGAGATAGCACCTACTGAGCAAACACTCTGAAATTACAGGTACCTGTATTTTTTCATTCCGAGCAGTCCATCATCGTCATGGAGATGATAATTTGACATATTTAGGCAACATTTCAAAAGAGTCAGTAAAAGCTCTGGTGACCATTCAATGGTGAATATTTTGCATTTCTTGTAAAAAAAAATATGAATCAAACCTCAATATTAAATCATCAATATAATCACTTTCTGGAAATAAGACAGCTTTTCCCACTTTTTTTTTTGTGATTCTGCAAAAACATACTAATAAACATACAATGTTGCAAGGATACACATAGGAAGTGACTGATTTCTTGAAACCGACAACAAAACTTGTGCTTCTGAAAACAACACTTTTCCCCTTGATAACATACACAATGCATAGTTTAAAGTGATAGATGAGATGAAGAGTTTGTTTGCAAAAACCGATGTCTATTTTTGAAGATTTTGAAGTACGGTCTCTGTCATAAAGTACAATATAATACCTTTTAAATGATATATTGGTCACTACATATAAAGGTATATTTTTGAAGTTATGGTCAAAAGAAGCAAACATTTTCTTATTATTCTCTTTATTTTTCTTGATCTTTAATCGCAAATATCTCCATTTGGCAAATATGGACTTATCGGTTTTTGCAAACAAACTCTTCAGATTTATGCAAGCATTGAAATATACTTTGCAGGAAGTTTGCTCATGCTGCAAATACCATTCTGTCACTGTGTTTTATTTTGCTTCTTTGCATGGCGTACAAAATTTTGTGTCCTTTTTACGTGCACGAAATATACAACACATATTTCATCATGGAGAAGATTCAAATACCTGCGAGGGAGGTAGATGCCATCGGCATGAAGGTAGTCGATGAAAGACTGTGGCAACTTGATGATCTCACTGTCGAAAGGATTGTAAAAGAAGTACTTCATATATTGCAATATATCAAATATCAGTGTGACAATCTATGGCATGTTCTCAAATTCTTTGCACCTCATTCTCTCTCAATCTCTCCAAGGCTAGTTCAACAAGGCCAATTCCCATTTATACACACTTCAGTGTGAATAAAGGTTCTAAGCGGAAATATAGTCAACCTCGCCCGAGTCTATCTTGGTCAAAGAAAATTTTACGCGGATGGATTTACCACTGGTCAACATTTATCAATTCTATTGTGTAAAGTCAAATTCATGTAAGTTGAGATTTGACCAAGGCGGGGCTGACTGTCATTTCAAAGCTTGTTCAAAGCTTGTTTACTGGCAAAACAGAAGCATGACATTGGTCATACCCAAATCTAAATTTCATAACTTTCTTCTCTTGGGCCCTATCTAGATGGAAAACATAGTTCACTCTCGTTATAACAAACACGGTTGTAATGAAATTCCGGTTACAACGAAGTAAAATTTCTAGAAATAAGGGCCACAACATTATCCATTCTAAATACTTTTATTGTTTATTTGTTCGGACCCTGTTATGATGCAATGTTGATATATTAATGAAAGAAAACGGCCAGTCCCGAGGACTTCATATTGCAAATGGGAGTCCACTGTATCTAACGTTACATTTTGTTTGATTTTACTTTGTTAATTTCCAAGGCAAAGGCAACTTAAATTGGTGGTAAACTGCACTTGTAGCATGCTTGGAAATGGAATATGCACACTGTTTACATTGATCATGTTGATAGCAATTAAAATGACACTCATTGATTGTCATTGATATCACACACACACACACACACAATAATAATAATAAATAAATAAATCAAGATAGAGATCTGATACGGTAGACTAGATAGCTGTTCTATTATCAAACTAATAGTAGGGTAAGAGTCCCACTCCCAGTATTCGGTCACCTCCCTGAATTCGGTCACTTACAAGTATCCTAAGTAAATCGTCTAACTACGAATAGTCTAGACCTAGTACGATAGACTTTTAAGAAAGGATAAATTTACACTCTTCTCAACCAAAGCCTCAAGGCTCACTCAACGGTGCTCAACTTAATAAACCTCGATTATTTCAGTCTATTCTAGAACCTAGTAACATTCAAAAGCTAAGAAATTGTTTTGTTTAGCAGACAGAGAATCTTTTGAGTTGACTGGACTGCTCAGAAATTCTACCTGGCTAGAGGCGAGGCAAAAGAGGTTCTACATGCGTACAATGAAAAGTACTGAGCGACAACTTTCGAAGTCGCACTTACATTCACTATCAATGCGTACGTACCTCTCAATTGTGTGCTCTATAAAGTTAGTGTACCACGATGAAAAACTGCAATTCAGAACTTGCTGTCGATTCATTGTCTGTGTATGTTTTCACAGGTGACACGAAAGGGAAATATGAAACCAACCGACCCAAAATGAACCTGAGCGCTCCAAATACTAGTATCACTTCGACGGCATTCGAAATTAAGTAAATCTTGATGCTGATTACAGCATTCACTCGTGCGCTATTGTAGATGCTGATGCAATTGCAAATCGTGTTGCAGACTGTATTTGCAGCTATATGGTACATGGTTAGATAACGTTAAAAATGACAACCACTGCGTGTTTTCTGCTGCAATTTCTAAGCGGAGTCATTAAATATCTTTTAATAAGCGAGTAAACCTCCTTTAGAAAAACTAAAAGACTCATCACAACTTAAAAACAAAATATTGCAGTCTAAAAAATATTTGCAACAACAGCATTAACTTTATTTGATGGCTAACCTCTTTCAAGATTGGTAAAAAAAGAAGAGATTTATGGATGATTGCGTAATACCACCCACATGATATGATGTACCTCCGTTGTAAGCATAGAGCTCTATTATACACAGCTCTATGGTTGTAAGAGATTGGGTGGTTACTATTACATCTTGAAGGATTGGTGGTAAAATGTTCCGATCGCGTTTGACATCCATCAATACTAGTAATCTTCATGATCAGATTTTCAGTTTATAAATGCATAGGCCCGAATTTCCCGTGGCCCCAGCCCCTATCTAGCTCCGAATCCTCCTCCCTCCCCGGCCCGCTGACGAGCAGGGTTACGAACAAAACATTTTTCGTGTTTGCTTTGGTTTGTGTGTAGGTGTGTGTGTGTGTGCAGTGGCGGATTTAGAAGGCGGGGGGGGGGGGGGGGGGGGGGCGCAACAGGCGCCTCCCCCCCCCCTCTTTATTTTTTTTTTAAACAAAAGAAGAAAATAATCGGGGATGGCGTGCGCCCACTTTCATTTTGCAAAGATGCCTCCCTTACGGATTTACTGCATCCTGGTGTGTGTGTGCATGCGCATGTGTGTGTGTGTGTGTGTGTGTGTGCATGTTATTTTTTTTTTTTTTATCACAGGAAAGAAAATGATTTTGTGTTTGTAGTTACATGGAACCGTTATGATTCACCAATGTATCCTCTATCTTTTTTCGTTTATTTTTTCATTGACTGAAGATCGACTTAATCTGTGCACCATGCAGATCGCAAACTTCAGTTAACAAAAAAATGCAAAAGCTAATTCGTGTGTGGGGGGGGGGGGGGAGGGGGCAGGGTATTCCCCTCCCACCCACTTCCTTGGCCTGCCGTACGAGGACGCTGCACTTGATTAGATTTCCAGTCAATTTGATCAGTAAATGAAAAAAAAAAAATCAAGCAATAATTACAGAACTTAGTTTGTCTTATATAGGTCGCAACCAGGGAGGTCCACCTCCCTGGTCGCAACGGTCATCTCACTCGCTCAGAAAGGTTCTCTTTTACCACTCCTCCCTAAAATGTTTGGTTACGGCCCGGGCCTATTGCATCATGTCTCACCTTTTAGGGCCTCTTCATTGAGCTCCTTCACCTATACCTACCAAAAGAAGAAATTGTGCAGGATCGACTCGGTGACATTAGTTTTAGTGGGAAAATCATGGAATTTTGATGTTTGCACGTAAATATTTCATACCAAAATATATATGTATAAAATTGATTTCAGTTGTGATCTCATACCCAAATTGATGAGATCGATTATTAATGGTAGAACACACAACTCTTCCATTTATTTCATTTGTCCATGAAAAAATCTTTTTGGTCGATGGCAAATTATATGATTTTTATTTACTATGAGCTATCATTAAATGCTCTAAGTTATTGCAACACATCAAAAATTGGTCGTGTGAAAATATAACGTTTTCTTTTTTGAGTATGGAATGTCAGAAATTTTATTGAAACACCGCTTCTTGTAAACTGTGAAGGGATGACATCAATATCTCCTCCAATACGCACACGTGGTTGCTCCTAAAGTCACCGCTTCGTAATTGTAAACATGTAAAACTCTACAACGTATCATCAACTTTCATATTTCATGTCAGATTTTGTTGAAACCTTCTCTTCCTTTCTTGTGTTTGCAACTTGAACACGTTTACTAGCATGAAATTTCGCATTGGTTATGTCATGGCTTGGCTCAAGAGGGCGCATTTTACATTAGACACACGAAATTGTGGCACACAAACAAAACCTGCTAAAAAAAACATAAATGATAATAATAATAATTCAGAGGAGTTGCAAAATCCATGCATCTTTAACACGTTGTAATTCATGTATCTAGACATTCAGATAAACCATAACAGTCCATTGTATGATATAGTTCAATTTATTTGTTATCAGTAAGAGTATCAGTATTAATGATAGATACGACGCAAAAGTTCTTTTGATTTGAACTGCTATAGTAATGTAATCAGTGTAATATTTTGTACGTACACATAAAATTATATACTGTTCATTATTAACAACGTATTGATCCTCTTCTTTTCCCTTCTCATACCTCATCAGTCAACCATGGCACTCATGCTGTGGGGCTATTGTATACTTTCATGGTGGGCAAAAGGCGATGTCTACTGAAAACAGATAATAGGGAAGATTCATAAAATGAAGCAAAGTCGTCTAAAGAATCAAATGGACGTACACACAGCTGAAGCAAGATCATCATTCAATGCATCAATAAAGCTCTAAGTGCACTTGGTGGTTTACGAAAAGACACCCTTTTCTACAGTCAAAATATGTATACAAACTTTAAGCATACGAAGAATATAATAACATAATAATGGTAAGATCAAAGGGTCTGACCAGCTCAGGCTTGATATACCTAAGATAGTATTGTTAGACTGACGAGTTTTTATAAAATCTAAAGTGTTACCAAATACACGAGTATAGTCATTTTTAACACGATGAACGTAACCAACACATTCCAACAAAATGGTACATGTATCTGAATAATCTTGACTCCATATCATTTATCAGTAACATCAATATGGATGTATAGTCTCCAGTCCGATATGAATGTTTGACTTCAGCTTTGGCCTCATACACTTACTGAATTCAGACAAGAACAAGCAAAAAAAAAATAATTACTTTTAAAGTATAATCATAAAAGGTCATGTAGTCATCAGCCAAGCTTCCTGGTCGATACAAGGACGTCCAACTTAAGCTTCCAACTTTGGGGTCTCGTTCAATGCCGGTGAACTAATAAGCGGTTCCTTTTCAGTGAGTGCTGACCGAAAGTTGCTCGAGAGTCGTGCCGCTCTGCACATGCTGCGGATGAGATTCGTGGCAAAGCGATCAGCGTTGGTAGCGTGTGGGCGTTTGGCAACGCTGATTTTACGCACATCGCTCATCTGAGTCCGTTTCCTGGCATGGAAATTGTTGGCGGTGGTAATCCGCTCGGCAAAGTTCATTACTGGAGTGCATTCATCACGGGGACGTGGTATCCAAAGAGCCTCTTCAAAATGTGTTAGCAAGTCATAACTTCAGACATTTCATGCAGGTGGATCATCGGAAACTGCCGGTTAACAGACGGAATATCCAGGATAAGTAGGATTCATATTTGTAAGCCAGGTTTTTGGGCCTACTTCTATAGGTAAATTGTTCAGGCCAACATCGAGGAGAAATTTTCTCGCAATGTCTGAAAAGGCAACGGAAGATGCAGCTCCCGTCACAGCCGTAGCCGATTCCGCGGTAAGTTCAAATGAGTGAAGTTTACATGTTTCCCGCTCTAACTTCTTTACTATCAGGTTGTCAAAAAAACATCATAATTGTGTTTCATCATAGCATTCAGAATGAAGGATTAAATGAATTCACATGACCACTGATCAAAAATCCACGTATAACGAAAATCACGATGGGTGAGTGCAGATTAACAATAACAACAGTCATTGGTTTGTGACCATACAATGACCATTGAATTTACATAGGCCTATCATGCCCTAATGGTCACTCGATCGCTGTAATCATTGCCAACGAGTGCAAACAATACCTGAGAAAACCACAATAACACGGAGTAGAAAATTAAACGTTCAATCTATTCTCTACACGCCCTACAGTCCCGGCATTCTCCACTTCATCTCACTTCATTTACTACATCAGTCTTTCCAGCCAGTGCGGACTGGTGAAGCGTCTTGTTGGATTCATTTTGTCTCACCTCCCTGTTGGGTTCAATGGAATTCGGGCCAGAAATCGATGATAGCGGACGTTTATGGTCAATATAGTCTGATGGACGTGAATAAACAAGGTTAAATGCTCACGGAGCCTTGCTTGTGTTTTCCCCATGGACATCACAGAAAGAACGAAAGAGAAGGAGCGGAAGAGAAAGAAGAAGTGAGGAAAGTGAGGAAGTGAGGAAAAAATGGAGAAAAATACACCTTCAGAACGTTCAAAAACATGGGCCTATCAATGTAGGACGTAGTATCGTTTATGAATTTTCCCGATAGCCTTGTAACAAGCGATTAAATTCGCCCTTGACCAATGAGAAACATAGAGATTAGTTTACTAACTCATCAACAATTATATGCGTCCCTGTATAACAAAAGTTGTTCTTGATAACAAGAAAAAGCTTGCCTGAGAGGATTGCCTGGTAAATCAACAATGATCGATAAATGCAGAGTGAAATAAAAGCATTGCAATTCATTGAGAAGTACATGTGCAGGTAAATCAACTACAGCAAGTTTTTAAGTCCCCAGAGGAAAACTATCCATGAAATGGACTTCGTTATGTAAACTGGGCAACAGACCGTTTTTATAATGACGCATTCAAATCTGTGGATGTTTCATTCCCGGGAAGATAGAGACGAGCTACTAGTATTCCACTGACCTGATAGCTGGAATCCGGTTTGCATACATTACGTGTTGCTATGTCGGACAAGCCTTGTACAAGGTTTCAGGTTGTCGCTGAAAAGAGAATTTGAATGTTACGAAAACGGCCTATTGTAGTGTCGGTATTTCGCTAGTCAGTGTGCATGCATCATCGTGTCGTACGATTATATCCTTGTACAAGTTTGCAGGTCGTCATGCCGAACAACTTTCGTTCCTGAGGTATAGGTGTAACGCTTTAATTGGTATAGGGGCATAGGGCCAATAGGCACACCGGCCTACTCAACCTAAAAAGATATATATATATATATATATATATATATATATATATATAGCGAAGAATCAAGAAAGAAACCAGTATGCATTATTTCGCCAATAAGAATGAGTTTATTGAACAACTGAAGAAGGTGGAGGCCACCGAAAATTTGAGTTGTTCAATAAACTCATTCTTATTGGCGAAATAATGCATTACTAGTTTATTTCTTGATTCTTCGCTATATTTGAGCCAATACGTGAATTCGCAACATATATATATATATATATAATCACTGATAATAAACCGCTCTTTGTATAATTATATGCCGATATGTAAGGATTGCCTCACCCAGAAATAACTGATGAATGAAACAACAAAAGAGATCGAGAAGAAGAATGGAAAGAAGCAAGCGAAAAGTAAACAAGATCTAATCAGTTTGATGGAAACGTCAAGGACAATGCGAAACTCGACTTAATGGCAGCGATGGGGCACAATAGGCAGTTTTCATAGCATATTCATATTTTATGCACACCGGTGCTGTTGAACAAAGATTATTCTTGACAGTAGAATAGCTCGTCTCTATGTTCCCGTGAATGAAACATCCATAAATTTGAATACATTACGAAAACGGTCTACTTGCCCGAAGGTGTCATCAAACCAGTTCCAATATCCGGGGGGGAAAGTACATAAAGGGGTAAAATGGCTATATTATTATATTGTTGACGGTCTTAATGAACGCTTCCGTCGTAATAACACGGTGGCAAACTGTGAAGAGCCAAACTACGTGGCGTAGCTTAAGTATTTTGCGTTAGAAGTATACATTAAATTCACATTAGGCGTTTTCACATCAGCCCGATGTCTCCAAATAGCGCGCTATTTTCTGACTTGGGAAATTTTCCCGATAGCGAAATAGCGCGCTATTTGATAATGTGAACACAAATTACCGCGCTAATTGTATCGCTCTGATCGAGAAAATTTCTCGACTCCAACTCGGGAAATTTCTGAAATAGCGGGATACTAGCGCGCTATTTGATAATGTGAAAACGACTCGAGAAATTAGCGCGATGAATCCCATCATGCCTAGCTTGTGTGACCCGATCGATCGAGACACACTGCACACAAATCATGAGGAATTTTTGAGAGAGCACACACATTACTGATGCTGTTTGCACATACTCAGCTGTCGAATTAGCTATTTTAAAATTTCTAACTATTCGGGCTACCAGCTCTTCGGGCTGATGTGAATAAGAAATGAAATAGCGCTCTAATTCGCAATCGCGGAAAATATTTCGAGCTTGGATTTTTATCGGGCTGATGTGAAAACGCCTAATATGCCTAGCGTGTGTGACCCGATCGATCGAGACAAACTGCACACAAGTCATGAGGAATTTTTGGGAAAACACACACATTACTGATGCTGTTTGCACATACTCAGCTGTCGAATTAGCTATTTTAAAATTTTTAACTATTCGGGCTGTCCCCTCTTCGGGCTGATGTGAATAACAAATGAAATAGCGCTCTCATTCGCAATCGCGGAAAATATTTCGAGCTTGGATTTTTATCGGGCTGATGTGAAAACGCCTATTAACTCCACGTTCTACGACCAACTATCCCATGCAGCCACAATTAAAAAGTAAGACTTTACTGTTAATCCAACACTATATATAATGCAAAGTGCGCGTTAAGCTAACGAAAAATTAATGGAAAAGAATGAACTCAACGAAAGTGCATTTCCCCAAACCTATCCTGAGTGAGAAAGAGAAAGTACATCGTATTCGTAATTGAGAGAAGCACATAAAGTAATAACCAGCAAAAACCACTGTGCCAATATGAAATATCATCCTTTAAGAGATACCGTGAATCCAATGAACGTAGAATGATTATAGTCTTACAGTTTTCTGACTTGTGAAATAGGCTTCGGTAATGAGGCCTTCAAACATGAAATATGAGGACTGTATCATTAATTTTTATGTTTATATAAATTCTCATACACCCTATTCTGAGTGAGAATACATTTCCTTGTACAGACAATATGGAGAACATTATCTCTTTTTGCTTCCTGTTACAGTCCTATTGTATTTTTTTTTCTGACGGGTGAGAAAATGTAAAAAAAAAAGGGGGGGGGAGGAAAGGTAATTTCACTTTTTGACTGATATTGAAAGAATATTTTAGTCGCTTTCATTTTCTTTTTCTTTTCTTTTTTTTTTTGAAGGGGCGAGGGCTATTAAGCAGACACTTTTCATCAAGGATCAGCTATAACACAGGCATTTAATACATGATGTAACATGTAAAGCCAATTTTGCTATTATTTTATTTATCAGAACACTCCGCGTTAACTTTGAAAGTAAAATCAATAGAAAGGGTACGTAGAAATTGTTTTTAAAGGGATAGTATAGTTTTGGTTGAGATAAGGTTTCAAATGTTGAACTTCTTGTGAGATAATTATAAACCACCTATATGAAATGTTAAAGAGCATGCTTATTCTAGGAGTAATCAAAAGTAAATTTGATTTTATAAAAAAAAAAGGGTTTTTTAAATGGCAAATATATCCAAAAACAAAGTGGTCCTGAAAACTTTGTTTTACTTTGTTTTTCGATAATATCAACCATTTTAAACCGATCATCCAGTTTCATCAAATAAACTTTTGATTTCTCTTGGAATTGTATGTTTTTAATTTTCATATAAGTTGTTACAAAGTATCTCACAAAAAGTTAAAACCTGAATCCCTCTCTCAACCAAGATTATACCATCCCTTTAAGCGATGACATCGTTCTTTTATTCAATTTACACTGTTTCAACAAGTGCCGCTGTTTGATGAACACATAGACAATTTAGACATCCCACTCTTGTTTGTTTTATGTTTCATAACCTTTGAGAACAGTGTGATGATATAGTTATATCAATATAGGCTTGCTCTATACCAGAATGAGAGAATTATGTTATACCTAGTTATAAGGAAAGTTGATCACAGCCCCTTACTGCACCATGTAATACATCATTGAGCGCACCGTCACTACACACGAAACATTGAAAGTTCACCCGATCGTACGTATATAAACGCAAATTTTTATTTCTATTGTTTTTTTCCGGGGGGGGGGGGGGGGGGAGGCAACTGCCCCGGCCCCTTCCCGGTTCTGTATGACCATTAAGGTACTTTTTGATATGAAACCTTCATGATGCAAAGGCTGCGGAAACTGAAAACAAACGCAGATTGCTTCGCTCGAACTTTCTCAAAATAAACATTACCGCCTGCCAATAGGTTTATAGGAAGCAAACCAGCTGGTGTTTAAAAATATGATACGTTATAGATGATTTATGTTCCCCATTCAATTTACTTTCAAGGCAACCAGAACTTTGAGCAGACAGCGAACTTTCGACAAAGGAAAGAATGTTTCGTGAACAAAGTATTTTAATGGTTACCACACGTGAACCCTGGAAACAAGGGGAATTACTCGTATTTATATATGGTATACATTTCTATAGCATAAAGTTTTTCAGAGTTTGATTCGATGAAGTGCTGTAGACATCGTCATTTCTCCCTATACCATAATTATAAAAAATATAATGACCAAAATTATCAATAATTGAAAGAACTGCCCTGACCCCTATTATCGATAATGAAGGCCGTGCATAATTATAAACCTATCACAACGAGCCAGTTGCCGTTGATATAATGTTATCATTATCACATCATTATATCAAGGTAACAATACATTATTGTTGCACCATTTGAACAATTTTATTACTACTCAAACTTCTGCGTCTACAGAGTGGTAAGATTCGCGTGCATATTTCTATAGAGAGTCGAAACTGATCGGCAATAAAATGAAAGCACACTTTAAAGCCACTATTTACCGTTTGCAGATGAAAAAAAAACAAAAAACCCGGCTTTACTTCCTTAAAATAGTTCTAAAATGTGAAACAACCAATGTCAAAAAAGTAATCAGGATAATCAATGTATATAGTTGTCACAAATGTACACACAAGTAGTTATATGTACATGTATCAAGGTTGTATGCATGGTTGTTTTAATGTGCACATTGTATGTACACAGGGTGACCAGATGAATGGAGAACATTCTATATGATATTAGATGTAGTACATACAGGCTGACCAGATCAGTGGAGAATTTTCTACATGGTATACAATGTAGCTACAGTACATGTATGCATGTGACAGGAAATACATTATAGCTCACTCAATCTAGAATGATTTAACCCATTCCAGAAAATTCTGGGAAGTGCTGGCTGAGTGAGGCACTGCCCTTGTAGCCCAATGTGATTGGTAGTTAATTTTGGCAATGATGTTATGCACATATTAGGAAGTGAGTCATCCAGGATTCCTGGAATTTGGACTTGCTAGTAGTATGTTCAGGTATGTAGCCCCAGGTTGGAGAAAATTACAGAATGTACTAGAAAGGGGTGAATGGATAGTATATAAGCAGGAGGAATTCTGAGGTAGGCAGAGTACCCAACACCTCTGCTCTGAGAGTTACGTCACTTCTGGCTCTGAAGCGACTTGTTATAGTCAGTCCTGTGTTACCTGCTGACCTGCTATACAAACTGTGTTTGTGGAGATAAGGCCTGGGAGACATTTTGCCTGCAGAGAATTAATTTGCCTACGTTGGAGATAGACTCCATATTTTAGTGTCAACGGACATTATTACGGCAAAGCTGTGACGGGCTGGATTCCTCGTTGGACATTCTAAAGTGAATCATCATTCAACGCCTCAACTGAACGTGATCGTCATAACGTTTGGATTCTACACGTTTTGCTGTGGACACATAACTTGGATTTTACCCCGGATCTATACCTTGGACTATCGTAACCTGCACCTCTGGATTTACGTCGAAGGTATTATTCATCGGTGCATCGTGGATCATTCCTTTGTGCATCGAGCATCGTATCTGGACACTTCAAGGACCATGTCATTTAATTGGCTGTAATGTATGTAAGTGATTCTATTACTGATTTGTAACTGTTTCTATTGATCATTATTGTACTGATGTGAGAACCGATTACGAGTCTGTACCCACAATATCACTGTTAATAAACCGCCTGAACATTAGTTAATTGTTTCTTTTGTGCGATCATTCTCAGAGTGATTTTGGTCGTAACAATAGTATTGTTAAATATACAAAGCGTGAACAAAAACTTTATTAAAATCGTTTCTAGAATAAACTGTCCACAGTTATGGTTTACTGAGAAAATAACAGATATTTCAGTATATCTGTGGCTTCATTACGAAATTTGTATACGGTAAGATGTTTTGTGATACAACTAAGCTGTGTATGTGCATGAAATTTGACAACTCGAACATTTTTATCACTACTCCCAATGCTAGACCGTCGCTTTAAAAGAATATAGTTTAACAAACAACTTTCATACACTCAATATAATCATGATCTTCATCTTCAGTGTTTCGGATGTTCTTTGTTTACGGACTGTCGCAGCCGAATGGTCGTTTAAGGCATGTTTTATCTGTATGATCACTTAAAGGGAAATCGTCGTAACGAATGTTCTTGATCATTCCATAACGTATTAAAAGTATAATCATGTCGTAATGTACCAGCACTCGTTAGCTATTATGACACGTTGTTCAGCCTATGAGAGGATTTTGATACAATGAAATGACTTAAACTGACATCCTATGATCATTGTACTCTTATCAACGTAGCGTTCAAAAACATCCACCCGTTCTTTATCTTTCTCTCCGCGATCCCCCCTCCCCTAAACTTTTTTCTTTCTCTGTGCATTACTATTTGAAATCAGTCTATTTTATGAGATTGTGATAAGGGACTATGCATGACAATCTAAAACTAGAGATTGTAATTTGTCATCACTGACAAATTAAGGTGATCCGATTTTTTTTTTTTAATCAATGATTCAAGTCCTGATCGCAATAGGCATGACCATGCAGGTTTCATCAGTGTTCAGAGACATTGGCCGTGTGATGTTTGGATTCTCATTTAGAAAAGGGAGTCAAATCTGCCATCTTTGGTACCAAATCTGTATACACTATAACGAAGATACAGCAACAAGTACATGACCTTTGACCTAACTTTGCACAACCTAGATGGCATCTGAGCAAAAAGTGGCTATTTTGTGAAATGATTCTTGTAACATGATCTTTGCGTGTGCAAAATATGGGAAAGATAAGACATGTATTCACCAAGATACAGGATGAAACATTTGTGACCTTTGATCCTAATTTACATACCCAAGATGTTGTCCGATCAAGTAGTTGTTATTTTATGAAATACTGTACGTGACATGCACTAAACATGTGCAAAATATGGGGGTGATAGGGGCTTTTTTTCTTGAGTTATTGCAAAGAAAGTTGCAGAAACATAGAAATATATCAATACATCGAAGATAAGCGAAGATAAGCTTTAATTTCAACCAAGTATTTTAACATGATTCCGACATGATTATGAAAAAACAAAGGGCACTCAAAGATAGCGCAAAGTCTCAGTTACAACATATCAAAATTTGAGAAAAATTCACCGAAGGGTAATTGAGCTAGTGCTCGATAAAGACAATCATGTCAATTTTCACATCTAGAAAAATTCCCTCCCATAGAGATAACACGTCATAACGAAGAAACAGAAAGAAGTACATACGACCTTTTGACCCCATTTTGCACAGACAAGATGGCATCTGAGCAAAGAGTGGTTATTTTGTGAAATGATTCTTGTAACATGATCTTTGCGTGTGCAAAATATGGGAGAGATAGAACATGTATTCACTTAGATACAGGATGAACCATTTATGACCTTTGACCCTAATTTACATACCCAAGATGACGTCTGATCAAGTAGTTGTTATTTTATCAAATAATGTACGTGACATGAACTAAACATGTGCAAAATATGGGGGTGATAAGATATGTTTTTCTTGAGTTATTGCAAAGAAAGTTGCAGAAAGAAAGAAATATTTCAATACATCGAAGATAAGCTTTAATTTCAACCAAGTTTTTTGACGTGATGCAGACATCGTATGAAAAAACAAAGGGCACATTCACGATAGCACAAAGTCTCAGCTACAACATACTAAAATCTGGGAGAAATTCACCGAAGCATAAGTGTGCTAGTGCTCGATAAAGATAGTCATGTCAATTTTCATTTCCAGAAAAACTACACTCCCATAGAGATAACACGTAAACTGGTCAAATTTGACAAGATTACTTTCAATCCATTTTTACTAGATGATGCCGTCATCTAATCAAAATACTGTTATCATGTTAATGAAAGAGCATTCAATAAGCTACAACATACTGAAATCTGGGTAAAAATTGGCAAAGGATAAGTGAGATATGCTCGAGTAAACTTGAAATTTGATGACGTCATTTTGAAAATTTACTTTTTTTATTTTATTAAGAGATTAGATACTTTTTAATCATTTTGCCAGCATTGCCACCCCATGAAATGACATGTACAACTCATCAGCTTTCAAAATATGTAAAGAAAATGGGAGGTCACCGTCCATCCTGACGAGTAAAATCGGATTTAAAATTGGCGGTTTTTTGGCATAGTTGCACTGTATATTGCCATTGACGCGCGCGCGGAATTTCAACTTTGATGGGCCCGTATGACGTCATATTGAGTCGGATCGACTTGAAACTTGGTAGAAATATTCCTTGACATTTCAGACATTCGATCAGTGCAATAAAACGGGAAATTTCTATTGAATATGAGCTGTACGTGCGTATATGCGCGCGCGCGTACGCGTCCGTCGATTTTTTTTGAAATGCTGCAAATGACCTGAAACGTGTGCAAAACAATTTTGAGGTTGATTAGAGCATGTTTAAATTTCAACGCGCGCGTACGCGCTCGTTTACTATGAACGTGACTAAATTTTATGAAATATATCAATAGAGCTTGACTTGAACTATATGATATGTTAATTTCATTCAAAAATTCTGTTCCATTAATGAGATATTGATGTAAACGTGATTTCAGATAGTGACGTCATAATGACGTCACGGTTAACTGATCACATTGATACACTAGATCTGTCGTCCTTATGACATGATACATATATGGTATAAGTTTGAAAGTGATAGGTAGGGGACTTTTTGAGTTAACCTCTGCACAAGATTTGAGGAGAAAGAAATAAAGAAGAAGAAGAAGAAAGAATCCGTACAGATACAATAGGTGATCCGAGAGGATACTCGGATCACCTAATTAGTTTGAGAAAAAGATTGACTTCTTAATCTATTAGATTGAGATTTTCAGTCCAATTTTGGATTGGTCCCTCGGCTCACAAAAGAATTTAGAGATATATATGTATAGTATTTCTACAACCTGTCCTGCAAACTGCATCCTCAAAATGTTCTGCGCATGCAAGTTTGGAAACGCAGTCTTACACAATAAATTAAAAGCATAGTGACCTCGAAGTCAACGCTCTAATGATGGTCTTTCATGAATGTCTCTAGATAATAATGCACGTTTTTAATTGATTTATTGCCTCTCTATATTTTGATAATTGATATGATATAGATGACTTGGGGCAGTACTAATCAAGACGAAAATGTATTGAATTTTAATCATCATCTCTCTATCTAATAGTACAGGTAAAATAATGGTATTGTGTGTAGATGCAAATAAGGGAAAGAATGATACACTGTAGTTGTTTCTAGGACCCCCGGAAAGGTAGTCAGCTAGATAATAAAAACAACATTTGGGGGCCTGACGCCTTAGAAAATGTTCCATAAAGTTCAAATTTACATATAAACTCAGATGAGTGTGAAGCCCCCTTGGGCTCTTGTCTTTCTTTTTCGTTGCATGTATAACATATATATATATATATATATATATATATATATGTATATAACAACAACAACAAACCAATATTTGACGAGAACGAAGCGATCCACAGTTGAATCAGGGAGATGGAAAGATCCCACCTCCCTGGTGTCAATAGCACCTTGTACTCAAGATAATTTGTGAGTTATGAGTGCACTATCTTTTCTGGTTGCAAAGTTGGATGCTGGAAAATACAAAGGAATAATATCATTACAAAACTACAAAATAAGGTTACCACTTTTACAATAGATGCCGACGTGTAAAGTAAAAAGAAAACAACATTCAACTTTCAAACACTATAGATAAGTCCTGCTTGTATTGTAATGCCATACCCCAAACACAGTCTTGCTGGAACAGTTTGTTCGGTCATTGATTCAATGTACCATGCAATTTATCGAAGATTCTTCATCATCCTCTAACCATACGTTTCCCCAAACCTATTTCATTTAAACCTCCCTCATTGAATTCTAACCATATGGTAGCAAAATAATAATTATTCATCCCCTTGAGTTGTTTTATTTTCTCGACGACATAAATGATTGTCGAGTATTTTTCAGATTTTCATGTATACTAGTTTCCATCTGACAGCCACCACCTTCACTGTGCTTGGATGTTAGAAGCGTCTTTTTTTTTTACCATCACGCAATTCGGTGTTCATTTATTGACGTACAATATGATATTTATTGCAGTGGATGAAATATTCATTTTATTTTGCATGATGTATGTTGAAAATATTGTAATGTTGGTATTTTCTTGTTGCTAACTGTGTGGAAATAAATGAATTAAAGTGCAATGATATACTCGAAAACGTAATCATAATAGTGATGGAAATGAAATAAATGAAACGAAACGAAAACTCTGATTAGACATTCGCAGCTCAGCTTACACAACACGGAGTCACTTAAAAGAACTTGACAAAACATTATGACTAATTAGCTTAAGGGAGATAAAAATAAATGTCCATTTGAAGTTTTTTACTGTGCGCCTGATTGATCCAGAACTTGTTCCTTGGATTGACCCTTGTGATTTGCTCGTGAATCCATATCATATCAGTGAGAGTGGATGTCATTGTTGAAATTTACCATCATTGTCATTACAGATGAGGACTCACTCAGTCCATGGACCTAATATACAATCCAACTATTCACGGCAGTCTCTCTTTGATGTAATCATCGTCGCCGACTCATGATTAAGTACATCTTAATGAGTACAGTATTCAGGTGTCTGGACGATAACGATTGTGTGATCATGTATAGTCACTAACAAAAGAAACGTTTCCCTCATTTTAGTCTTGTTTCGCTGATGTGCCTCTTTCAGACGGAAATTTTTTGAATAAATACAGATGAGGAGGAGCAGCAAAACTTGAGATCATGACAAATTTTGTGTCAAAAGATGGGTAATTGCTGATTCGCACATTTTCGCACACGCATAAGACCTTGCCTAATAGCAAGATATACCTGTTCTCTACCATTACCGTCCCTTTTTGCTCTGGAATAAGCTGCGGAAAAATGAAATATTGAGAGCACAAATGACAATCATTCTGCCAAAATGTTAGCTTTCTTTTAAAAACTACCTGTTTCTCCCAAGCGAAATTGCTTGAGGTATGATTTCCTAACATACACCACAACTGCACATTCACTTTACTTGATTTTTGTGAGTTGTTTTCTTCTGTGCATACAGTTTTAGATTTCTCTTATCTCCGTCTTGTTCTTCTCCCGGCTTGCTGGCGGTGACGATGATAGGATCAAAGCAGTGAAGCATGCTAAAAATGTCTTTGTGGCGCTTTTGAGATGTACAGGTGCATGGATTAATTAACGATACGATGAATGTCCATGTATAATTATCAGGTCCATAGTTATACGTTCAGACGGTGACCCTTAAAGGGATCGTATCGTTTTGGTCAAGACCTAACATCAGGTTTATAACATTTTTATTTTTTGGTGAAATAATGAGAAATTTCTTCTGAAATATGAGAGCGTGTAATTTCAAGAAGGATTGAACGTGTTTTTGATGAAAATTTGTCTTGAAATGGCTGAGATATCTTTAAAAAAAGGCGATCCTGATAAAATTGACAGGCCACAGTTTTTATTAGGATCTCTTTGTTTTAATTTGTTTTCAGATATCTCAGTCATTTCAAAACCGATTTTCATCAAATAAACTTTTGATTCCCCTTAGAATTGTATGCTCTTTAACATTTCATAGAGTGGTCACTAAATATCTCGCAAAACGTTACAAGGTGAATCTTCACCCCAACCATGCAGTACTGTACAGTCCCTTTAACCGCGAGGATAGTTAGAGGATAAGCTCGTAGTTACGATAAGCACAGTGTAGACGCACTCGATGGCTAACTTGAAGTTAACTCGAAGATAGGTATCATGTTCAGGGTTAGCGTTCAATCAGTGTCGCGAAGGATCCCCACAAGATAAGCGTAGTTACGAGGTGGGGGGGGGGGGCAGTAAGCCCATCCTCGAAGTTATCCTTCGAGCAGGGAGCCCCACCTCCCTTTTTCCAGAATATTAAAGCTTCGTCGTGTGTCGCGCGTTGTAGTTAGGGGGCCAGAGCTTATCCTCAGGGATAGCTGTCATCGAGGATAAGAACGTAACCAATAAAACTTTTAGTTGTATATAGTTATATCAAGTTTAACATTTTCATGTGGCAGGTTGAGTCTCTACAAGAGCTCTTAAATCATCTTGTTTTGGCTTTATGTTCTGCAGATGCAGAGACTCCACAGGGTACTGTATATAATAATCCATCACTACGATGACCCAATAAGGTCATCTAAAACCCATTCTTCTCTGTACTTCAGGGATTGTATGGTTCCACCATGGAGCTACAAACAAACTGTAGCTCCATGGTTCCACGAACTGCATGTCATGTTCACCCCTGTAAAATGTAGACACCAAGAAACATTTTCAACAACACCGATGAACCATGTAATTTCTGCACAGGTGACTTCCAGACCAACCATGACCGACTTAGTACGCCAACACGTCTCACAATATCATATTTTGTATAAAATTTCTTTATATCTTAGAGCATTGTAAACACGGAAAATGTTGTTGAGCTAAGGAGAAGCATATGCGGGAATCACCGACAAGAAGGTCTTCCAAATTCAAAACGAGTCCTGGATGCCACCATCCAGCCGTAACTGCAAACAAACCCACGCAGCATGTTATATGCTCGTCATACACTACCGTTTCCAGTATTTCATCAGTTGGTGTTCGCGGACATACTCCGTTGCCCATCCCATATTCCCATATCCCATATTCGCGGTATGTGTGCAAAACAAAGGCCGGGAAGGTGGGGGGTTCAGAGTGAGGCTTACGTCTGGAATATTTTCGCATTTAGCTCCATGGATTTATCTGTTTAATCTTCATTTCGTCACTGCCGAAAAACAGGATAGCCGATTATTAGACCCCGTTTACAGTGCGAGGCTCGGCCGCGGCTCGGCCGCCTTCATTTCGGTGTAAACGCGCAAAAGGCCAAATGCGGGGCCAAAATTGGCCGCGCATTTGGCCTCGCTTTGGAAGTGGTCTCGGCCGCGGCCGAGCCGCGGCCGAGCCCCGCTTTTTCTCAGTGTAAACGCAAACTGGGCCAAATGCGCGGCCAATTTTAGTCTGGCTTCCAAACCCTCTGCCCGTACTATTTCGCTATTCAGGATATTAACCCCCTCAATGTCGAAAACTAGTATAGTTTAAGGTGGTTTTGTCCTGCAAAGGATTTTTCCTTCGGCAAAGGCCTTTGCCCGAACGGCGACTTCGTCGCCACGGAATCCAGTTGGCAAAGGGTCTGAAAACCAGACTATACCTAGTCGCGTTTGTTTACTAGCAGAGCGGCACTACGACAAAATATTGAAAGGTTTGAATTAAAAGCGCGGCCGAGCCCAGCAGTGTAAACGGACAAAATTGCGAGGCTCGGCCGCGCAAATGAGGCCGGGCTTGAGGCCAGGCTCCGAGCCCGGCCCCGCACTGTAAACGGGGTCTGCGAATCCCCACCTCAATGCAACGATTGCAAAGGTGTGCCAAATGACATTCGGGTCTTTGCACATATCTGATAAATACACACACATATACTATGCGTTTAGTTGTAGATATTGATATGAATAAGATATTTTGTTTCCTCCTTCCCATGTGAAAAAAAAAATTGTATTCACAAGTTGGAGGTGAAGGTGGAAAAGATGAATGAATGAGAAGCGGATGTAATAATCATGCTTCGGGAAGCACCCATAAAAGAGCGAAAGAATACACTGATTTATTATCAATTTACCCTAGCTACACAAGTTGATTATCATAAGGAAGAAAGGTATCAATGAGACTTCCGAAACTGTAGAGTAACTGGTGATTTCATCAATATCACTTTATTTTCAGTTAGGCACACATTTATGTTCCCTCGCGGACACCTTCATCATTTTGACGCTTTGCTGTGATCATCTTCAACTTAACTGATATGAAATGAGTTTTGTCTCTATGGCGTCTTCGTTTTGTGAATGCCAAATAGATTGGAGTTAGAAAGTATAGTGTCATTCATCATAACTTGGTTTAACAACATTTCATGATTTATCATGATCCCCCCCCCCCCCCCGAATTGCTAGACTTTGCCAGTTCCACAGAGAACAACTCGCAGACTGACACAGAACGTGCACATACGTATTTTGCCCCAACAGGCGCGGGTAGAAAATCAGTCTATGTGTTCCTTATAAATAAAAAAAGCAATCTAACCGTCAGAAGTAAACGATTCTTAGCCATTGCGCCCGCCTTAAATACAAAACCACACGACCTCTGACACGCCTCCGTGACCTCATCTTCCGCCTCGTGGGAGACCAGCATGAAGACACTTTAGGACCCGGAGATATCTGAAATGGAATTATACCAAATTCATAATATAGGAGAGAGTAAAATTTCCAATCTAGTGTCGATTGTGAGAGGATAACGGTGAGTTAACTCCACGCATAATCGCGTGAAAAGCTCATACGGCGCGATTTACGATAGCACTTTAAACGAAAGCTGTGACTATAACAAGCTGAGGCGGAAGAAGTTGTTTTTAGAGGGGGTACTGATCGAGGTAAAGACAGAAGTTGTATTGACACTTCAGACGAACTCGGTGCAAAGAGATTGGAGTTTGCATGTTTGTCTCCTTGAAAAGATATTTATCCTGCAGCAAAAGAACGTGTTCCCGGCGCTCTGAATTCAATGGCTATAGGAGGCAACTGAAATACCCTCTGAAATATACAAAAGTCGGTACAACGCTATTGACCATGCAGGGAGAAGTCTTCCGCGAGATATCTAAATGTCTTTCTTATCGCTTGCGCGTACTATCTATTTCACAAGTTATCAGATTATAATGGTATATTATACTCAGAGGATTATGAGCTAAATAGCGTCTCCCTCCCTCCAACCCCCCCCCCCCTTGTATCTCCCTCTCCCCTCTGTTTCTCTGATCTCTCTTTCTCCGTGACAAGACTGTAGTGTGATTATAATGGGAATTGACTTTAATGTACGTATGATACGGAGGACGGAGGAGATGTCCCCGGAAAATTATAGGACGGGCTATTATATATACATTGTGTGTGTGTGTGTGTGTGTGTGTGTGTGTGTGTGTGTGTGTGTGTGTCCGTGTGTGTGTGTGTGTTTGTGTATGTCAAACCTACGTAAAGCTATGTGCCCATCTGTGCATCAAGTATACGTCTGTTTTCATGTTTCTGTATCTCCTCGATGATTCGGTGCATACACCGAGCGGAGACGTTCTATTGCTTTCCTTCATCGAAAAACAATGCCATACCAAGTACAGAATATTCTTATAGAATACATAGTTCCTACAATGTGTATATACTACCGATAAAGTTGATTCATTACGTATTTAAAAGACAAAAATACCCATCCTGCATACATACATTGTCTGTAATGTTGTCTCATCACAATTACTTTGTGCAATAAGTTAACACTATGGACTTTTTGTCCCGAATTCACGAAGGTGGTACAAATGAAACCATGGTTTAAACCATGGACAAAAACCACGGAGAGCCAAGTCTGCCCTACCTTGGCAAAAGGAAGCAAGTGACAAAAGTGACATTTCTCGTAAAAGAGCAAAATGTGTCTGTCATTACACTGACGACAGACGTCAATGGACTATCATGATGTCTTATCTAACATATACTCTTAGTAGGATGAGTGTTTCTGCATGAAATTTGGCATGGAAGAAGAGCTCATTATGTGAATTATGAAAACATCGATAACTCAAATTCGGATGGTTTGTCATTTGCTTCCTTTTGCCAAAGTAGGGCAGAAGTGTCGCATGGAATATTTCGTTACGATATTGGTCATTTCGTCGACAAAATGACCGTTTCGTTAACGAAATTATCATTTCGTGGACGAACTGGAATGTTCATTTAGTTACAAAATGTCATTTTGTTACAAAATAAGCATTTCATCGACGGAATGACTGATTTCGTTACAAACTATTCCATGCGACACTTGGCGCTCCATGGTTTTTGTCCATGGTTTAAACCATGGTTTCATTTGTACCAACTTCGTGAATTCGGGCCTTGGTGGTTTTTTTTTTTTTTTTTTTTCGTCAGAATTTAGGAAAGGAAGAGGATATGTGCTTAATTTTCTCTGAAGTTAAGTACAATCTTTACCGACAGAAGATATACGTCATCATTTATTCAAGGACGAATAGAAAGCTAACCAAGTTTAAAACCGAAAATGAGGTATCCTCCTGGTCCGTCTGTCAGGAAATTGTGCTGAGTAATGAATTCAATCTCTTGTGAACAACTGTTGCTTTGATCAATTATCATTGCCTAAGGGAGAGAACAAAATCTGGAAACTATACCCGATGGAAAATGCATGGGACACCAACAGTGAAAATCTCGAAAACGAACGAACCAATAAATCAATGTCGTCACTTAATCATCATTTTTTTGGTGTCACAGTGATAATATCCACGGAAACAACTAGTAAACCTTAAACTTAGTTTGTAACCTTACCTGAAGTCCCTATACTGTAAGCACCTTTCCGCGACAAAAGTGATGAATTTCACTTTTGTCCCCATCACAGGCAGATTTTCGTGACGTCTAGTCTTTTTTCATTCAAATTGTAATGCTTTAATTTCTACTTATTCACCCTCACTTGTTCGCATCTTGCTTCTGTGAGTTCGTACAGTATTCAGCGGTATCATTCTATGCTATTTTTTCTTATGTATGTATTACGAAATATTCATGATTGTTATTGCGCTGTAATCACTATTCATTTTATCTCAGTTAAAAGAGAGAGAGAGAGAGAAAGAGATTATCATCAAGACACCCTCCCAGGACACACATAGTTCACTTCTGTTTAACTTTGTTCATGGAACTGCAAAAAGGGATTACCTCCTCAATCATCAAGTATCATTACTATACAATACATACGGAAGCATTGACTACTTGACGACGAGACGTGGCGAGATACTAATCTTGTCAAATCGGCTTATAACATCCACAGCATGTCGACATGTAAAGATATTCAACTTATATTATCTTTCTAAGTCGACTTACAAAAAAAAAAAAAAAGATACATGTCGTCATGGCGACGTAAGTTATCTTTCTGGATTGATTTCACCAAAAGTTCACGTCGTCGTGGCGAAATAAATCGTCTTGCCAAGTCGACTTCCCAAAAAGTGATGTCGCCATGCGATATGAATTATCATACCAAGTCGACTTCTAAAGAAAAAGATACATGTCGTCATAGTGACATAAATATTTATTACGCCATGTCAATTTCCCAAAAAGTATATGTCACAACGATGATATAAAATCATCTTGCCAAGTGGCATTGACTGTATACAGTATACTCGCGCATGAAAGACCGCAGAGTTATCTTCCAAAACACACACACACACACACACACACACACACACACACACACACACACACACAAAGGTAAAACAGGAAGAGTCGAGAGTGATAGAAACAAACCAACGGACCCGTGTTCAGTGACGTCACACAAATTGACCCACTAAACGTCGTAACCAGCAAGTGTTGTCATTGCGAGTACAGAGAGACGTGACATCGGAAAGAGATAACGATATCTGAAATGCATCGAGATTCAATCGAAATTACCATTTTGAGTACCTATAATACAGTGTGACAGCAGTACCAGAATCATAATCACTTCAGACCACATTACCAGTTCAGAAATTTCCGCCAATCAAGACTAATTGAAGCAAGGAAAAATAAAGCATGTTAAGGATTCCCGCAGGAAACATCCTGCGGACAGGTAACCTTCACTTGCGGTGATGATATGACCTTCCAACTTTGTAATTATTGATTGTTATACCACCATGGGCTTACCTGGCCTTTGTACAAGCAAAAGACGTATGAGTAGGCGTGATCCGGAAGTAACTGAACGATGACAAGGTAAAATGATGTTAGTAGGTCAGATGTCTGTGCCACTCGCAACTGGTCATTATAAATGTCAATGAGTGGAGATTTTCTGTTCATCGACGTTGGGAAATTGCGCAGAAACTTGCATATCGTTCTCACGCACCTATCACACACTCTAAAAATGAAATGGTAAAATCAACACTTTTATTTTCACTCCTCCAATCTAAATGTTAAATCTAACGCACAGACAATGACAGAATGTTGGATTTAACATTTCTGAAATGGTGGTTCAACATTCCGAGTGTTGAATTTAATATCTAACGAAAGGTTGGAGGAGTGACAACATCTAAATGTTGATCTATCATTGAACAGGATCGTGTACACGAAATAAATACTGAAATGACATGTTTGGTCATCAAAGGATGAATTTAAGAAGACATAAGGCGGCGAATGTTAATAACAAGTAGGAAGTGGACTCATTCACGTAAGAGGGAACATATAGCATCTGAGCAATATTGCACAGCAGCGTGTTTGAAGCACGCGTTACATGTGTCTTTCTCCCAGAAAATACCATTGTTGTATCAGATGAGTACGCGCTTTCCTCTTGATCGAATCTACATTATGGTGTCTCTCCGTGAGATTCATAACAAGTATTCTGAAAATGCTATTAGAAAACATTCGCTCAAGAGAAAATAAGGAAGTTTGGCCGGATTTTACGTCCTTGCAGTCAAGAGTTAATTTCTCAAAAACATAGGTGCCTTATTGCTGTATGCTTGTTTTAATGTATACTCTTTTAATGGAGAGAATCTGCTTGTCTGATATCCACACATACTAAAAAACAAGAAATTATCAACAAGTAACATATCAAGAATGCCATTATGAATGTAGGAGAAAATGTATAACAAGAAATGATAACACTATGATAATCCACTCAACCCGCTCTTTTCATAGTAACAACTGGATCACTGTAAATCATTACTGTAAATTGTTGTTTACATTCGGAGAGAGCACATGATTTGTATGAATTTTTGACTGTATAGCATAATGAATTACATTCAGCGTGTCATGATGAATTTAGAAGGGAATTTATGAAAGAAATAAATAATACCATAATCTTCCCAACCCGCTCTCTTCTTTCAATAATGTACAACTGCATCACTTTTGATTATAACTGTAAATTTGTCTTCAAATTCAAATATCACTTTCAAAGAGAACACATAATCTGTACGAATCAATATGCAACTAAAACGTACACGGATATGCTTATATTCATATAAATTTACAGTATGCATATACCGTACTCATGAATGAATTACTATTACCTTGCCGCACAATACGAGACCACAAACCGCAAGCCGCTGATTTCTAAACATTACCCTCGACCGAAGGATACATTGCATTCAGTAGTCTCTTTAATCGTCCTCCCCACTAGCATAGGGTTAAAGGGTGTGTACAGATCTGGTTGAGGTGAAGATTTAGCTTTTAACGTTTTGCGAGATATTCAGAAACCACTCTATGAGATGTCAAAGAGCATGCAATTCTAAGGGGTATCAAAAGTTTATTTGATGAAAATCGGTTTTGAAATGGCTGAGATATCCCAAAACAAGGTGAAACAAAGAGATCCTAATAAAAGGCGTGGCCTGTCGCCTTTTGTCATTATAATTTTTTTTTGGATATCTCAGCCATTTGAAAACCAATTTTCATCAAATAAATGTTGAATCCTTCTTAAAGTCACATGCTCTTTCTCATAAGAGGTTTCTCATTCAGTTCAGTTCAGTTTTTATTTCTGCATTTCAAAATCAATACAAATCCACAAATCAACAAAATACTTACATAGTCATTTACACAGCTAATATTCGTATCGTTTGGATCTTACATACATTTTTTTTTTTTATTCAAGAACGAATATCATATATGAAAGGAAGCAATAGGAGATGATAAAAATGAAATGCAGGGGACCATCATCATAAGCTAAGCTTGACGAGGAAGATGGCCCCAGGTAAAGAGATACATAAGGAAAATCTTGCCACTCACTGAGTGGGGGGTAATTGTGCAAAGGGCACAACGAAGAAATACATAAAGAAAATCTTGCCACTCACTGAGTGGGAAGTAATTGTGCGAAGGGCGTGCGGTGCAGTGCGGTGTGCATTGTGTTGGGATGAATCTTGGTTTGTACGTTGAGTGTTATTTTGTGTATCAGTGTGATGAGGTGAATATTACTTCAGTTATGGCCGTGAACTCATTGTTTAGGGTGTTTGTTGATCAGGTGGTATTATTATCTCACTTAGGAATGTTCAAAACATGAATCCCCATGCACCTCAACCAGTACTGTACAGCCCCTTTAAGGCTAGGCTTAGGATTGAATGCTTTGTCGGGACACCCTGCTTTAGACCAAGGTATCGCTACTATCTTTGGTATCACATTCAGGCAAAGATAAGTAGGAGGCAAAATTAACCCATTTTGTACCAAGGAGTCAAATGTGCGGAAATTTGACGCACAAACCTATGGAGAGGTAATTGGCACACAGGGGGTTAAAGAACTACTTCTCAGAAACGTAACTAAAGCGTTGTGTTGATGACTATACACTTCATAAATAGGAAATATGTCATGATTGATTCAGAATACATAGCTGTTACTGCTTCCGGATTTTTTTTTTTTTTCACTTAGGGCTTATTCTTATGTTGGCAAATGTTGATAAACTTTATTTTCTGAAAATTGAATGGAACGAAATACGTGTATGTAATGATTTATTTAAATTACTACTCACCATCATTATCATGACCTGATAGTTCTATAACTTCATCATTATTTGCGATCAAGTGACAATGATAATAAGAATGATAATAATTCACCTTTATAAAGCGCATAATAATTAACAAAATTCCCTGTGCGCTTGACATTATATAGATGATGACTGGCGGGGGAGGGAACATAGCGAATGTTCCACCAGAAGGGTTTGAAATGCTATTGAGGGAAGTTATAAGTTCCGAGACGAAGTCGAGGGACTTAACTATAGCCTCCCGAAATATCATTTCAAACCCTGAGGGTGGAACGTTTGGTATTTGGATGTTCCCGACAACAAAAGTCATCATCTGTTATATCATATGGGTTACTCAAATTACACACTTTCGTACGCATTACAATACGGTCATCTGCTTTTTCACATTGTATGGAATAGGCAAATTTATCCTATCGATTGCGTGAAAAATATGAACGTTAAATCGTTTGGTATCGTTTGTCATTTGTTACGTGAAAATGTTTTCCCATGGGAGAACATTAGAAAAATGTTCTGCCCATTGGCGAACATAACCAATGTGCCTCCATCACGTGACTGTGTTTAGCCAATCACTAACCGGTATTTGACTAACCCGTTTAATATTGCATAATATTATTCAATCGATCATGACATAATACATAATAATCAATACTTGAACAGATAAGTTCAAGTATTGATTACAGCACCACAATTACAAAAAAAAAAAAACAACAACAACAACATAGCATATCTGCCATTCGCAAACACCACTCATTCTCAACCGTCATTCCCATTGATGCATACATGTATTAAGAATATGTAAATGACGACGCAGATTACGAACAGTATCAGTAGCCAGTGGTATAGCAATAACGACATACATATACTTCGTCACGCTTAACCTAAGTTTATACTAGTTTATCAAAGCAATACTACGTTTGTCTCGGAAGTTTTATGATCTGAAATCAATTTTGTCTCGTTTAGTTGTTGGTTTCTTTTTTTTTTTCAATGTCTATTAATCGAAGATTTTCTGGTATAGTGCATGGGAGATGCACTATATTTCGCTCTATAATAGGTCTGTGGCAAAGAGATTACCCTTATAAGATCTCTTTGGTCTATGATCACTCATTTGCAAACACACACACACACACACACACACACACACACACACACACACACACACACAACATACACACAAGCGTGCACGCACCTTTCGTAGGCCCTACTTGCCTTCCAGAACATCTGTATGCATTCATCATATGTTCTTAGAAGTCTGACCAAACTAGGCTAGTGCGCTGGTTTACCGAGGTCTTTTGTTGTGACGTAGAACTCAAAAGGAAGGAGTCATCATTTTATTATCCCCCTTCGTCGAACCATGGAGCTACCAAAAGTCCTAGATAAGGGATACGGCAAAGCTAATACTAACGTACGTAAAACCTCATAAACCGCAAAATTTAATATACGCAAATGCTAACACACCTCTATCACATAATTATGATTACTAGTATTTGGTCATCACTTAATTGCAAGATCATTGCCTGTTAGAAAAAAAAAATCCGTCAGTAACGCAAGCGATACCAATCATTGCTATCGATCTCAAACAGCTTATGTCCCGTCACCGCGATAATTATGAGACAGAAGGACTAAATGACAATAATATTTTTGAGCATCATTTCCAAAACGCAGCAATCTTTATACCTATTACTCACAGCCTCACAGGCAAAGTTTAATACGACCATGTGTCGTTCGTGTACACTCAACGGGTGAATGTTGTATTTTATCCGAGTAGGAATCGATGGCGTCCTGCATCCACAAACTCGATAGAATGAATGTATGTCTCATACGTACAGCAGCACTAAACACCAACACCAAACATGAACAGGCAAATTTGACAATCTCAAAAGCTGGTGTTCGCTACTGGGCAAAATTTTGAGGCAAACCTGCTAACACTGATTGATTTCAAGTTTGGGAATATTGCTGATGTTGGTGTTCAGATAACACCAACACCAACGCTAGCACTGACAGAACTACAAATCACTTGTTGTGATGCAGTATGAATATGTCTGATGGATTGTTCGTGCATTCATTTCTATACTTTATACTACATAGGGAGGCGGGGGAGCCAACAGGGGCCTACTGTAGATGTAAAAGTATTGGCTGTACCACAGCACGTACAGCATGGAATGGAGACTATTACAAATTACAAGATCGAGTTCCGGCGGACAATACAATGACTCACAAACCCAACAGTGTCCATAATGTGACCTGAACACGGAAAATTATTCAATTGTAAAAGCCATTGTTTGATCAAGCAACCGTCGTTTACGAGGTTCATAAACTTCCAATTTAGTCGTCATGATCAGACCATCTTCACAAAATGACTAGCAAATCAATCACAAATCAATGAGGATTTATCAGTTTCTGTACGTTTTTCTTCTTTTTCATACTATTGGAAACTACTGAGCAGGTGATTTTGTCTGCCTAAATGTTCTGGCCTTCATTTAAATGAAGGGGTAAGGGCATTGTTGAAAGACCGTCGAGCGCTTATCTTAGTGATTATTAGTATTTTACTGATTTTTCACTCTGGTCTCGATCAAAAGCTGCCAAGGTAGACAGAAGAGTAATTATCTGCTGTTCATAGATCACAACAATCTACAACTGATGGGCGTCGTTGAGACGCAATCTAGCGCGTCGCGGAGCTCGCTCGACTGTCCAAACTTTGCTCGTTGGTTGTGTCGTGGTGTGACAACAAGTACAAAGGTCGTACGTTGTACGACGCTGGGAAAACTAGCAGAGGACTCCTGTGCAAACGGATCGTTTACTGTCACCCATATTGCGTGTTGATATCCGATCGTATACTTCACTGAGGATCACCTTTCGTCGCTGTAGTGCTCGTCGACGTCGTACTACGCCAAGAGAACCGCGTCAGATTAACCCTTCAAACCCATACAACGATCGTCGATTTGCTGAAGGGGTTTCAGTCTTGCGAACTCTGCTACTGGTGTTCTCACAAGGCCAGCGACAGACGTATGCAATGGAAGTAGAATACCAGCCCGTTGCAGTAAGTTCAAATATTTAATCAAGTTTAGGCGCAGTTCCATTGTGTGGCAGCTCCTACGTGCATCATAACTTGCTACAATAGTCACTGAATTGACTGCGTGAACATGTGGCATCAAAATGAGTAGATTTAGAAATGCTCTCTGTAACAGCTATGACTTGGAATGAATAAATAGGAAAGGAAGACGTAGAGTCGATTTAAGCTGTCAAATCCTCAGCGGAGATTTCGACTCCAAACAATATTGATAGAAAGTATAAAACTGGAGATATATTTATGCACAGAGCGTATTTGCCGACGCACGATACACGTACGCAGCGATATCCAACACCTCATTAATGTTTAGTGCACAAAGTTACATGAATGATACAGAGAGAGAGACAACCATGAAATCTGTAGTCATAAACCTCTGCATGTGTCTAAGAGAGAGCGAGAGAGGGAGGGAGGGAGGGAGGGAGAAAAGAATAGAATACGTGTAAGGTTTGCCAGTCTCGGAGACAAAGGGTGTTTCCGATCACTGAACATGTTGTATAACACAAACACCAAGCATAGAATAGATAAGCCAGACATAAACTAGATACTCCTTTTCTCCCTCTTCTCTGTTTATCTGTAGCTTACCTTTTCGAATATTCGACACAGGCCATAATCGGCGTACAGATGTGACAAAGGAGTGGGCCGAGATCCGAACATTATATTCCTCTAAGATTAATGAACATTGCCAAGTTGTTAATTTCAGGGTATACAATATAGTAATTATGGAATGTTTCATGGAAGCTATCGCAGGTCCTAATTTCCATGTTATGTCCCGATGAAGAAAGACCCGTAGCTGTATTGGGACAGATTATGTAGTTGCAAACGCGTTGTGGATGTTACTTTTCTATCACTCCTGATAACAGCTTTCGTGGTTGCCCTCATGTGGGCCCTTGTCATAAAGTGTTCTTAAAAAACGTGCAGATTATAATTTGGAGGTCGAAAATGTGATATGGTAGTATGTTCGCATTATTATTATGTGAAAATCAGGATCAAAATATGTTGGGCGTCAATGGAAAAAAAAAGAGAACAGCTTGCGTAGAAATTCTTTTCGCTGTTAAGACTTTTCTTACCATAACTTATGCATCCTTGTCAAGCTTTGCTCTAAAATCGTAGAAAACTATTCATTATCTGCATGGTTAGCTGATACGCCTTCACGATATTAAAACCAAGTATCTGTAACATGCATGCAGCATTAATTGGTAACGCTTTTTATCACATTCGTTACATGGTGACAGAGGTAATTTGCATAATGTGGTAATTTGTCACGAAGACACTTCCTGATTATATCCAACGTTTATCTACAGAGTGATGTTCATAGGCAAAGTGCATGAAGTGACACTTGGCTATATATGATAAGAAGAAAAAAATTGTATACACATACATGTAGTATATTCTCGTATTATTTCAGAAGGATTTAAGAGTGTTTGCGCTTACTAAACCACAGGAACAATATCTACCAAGGGTACAACGTGTGGGTTGTCATAGGGAAAATATGTGATAAATATTTGCGAAGCAAACATTAATTTTCTCGTCAGTCTCTCTGATGTCCTTATCATGCTCATGGTACGGCTATTTGAGGGGAAATGAGCTGTTTTTAATTTACGCACAATATGAAGTACACATTTCGTGTCTTTATTACTTAATGTTTATACTATCTATAGGTTCTGCGATATTATGTGATTGGATTGGCTCATTTAAGAGTGTACAAAGAAATGGCTCTCCAGTGATCCAAATTATTTTTTATTAGTGTTCAATACCTAATTATGTTTCTTATGATCGCTATAGAAAACATCGAAAAAAAAAAACTTTCTTTGATATGTCAATTTATCGCATAATTAGTATCATGCAAATACAGCTGTAAGTTGAGCAACGTGTTTCATCTAACTTAGAGGCACTCCAATTACATGAAGGACACATTAGATATAAGTTGAAACAGCTCCATTATACTCCCGGATATTCGAATCGCTCCATTTCCGTTATAATGACCAGCTTCGTCAACTCAACTTTCGAGCGCGTTGCCGGCGAAAGCTCTAATCTCTCATGTCTGTCGGTACAAACTTGATGTCGACCATCTTCACCGTGACCTTTTCGTCTTCACTGAGAGTTCTGTCGAATCCGAGATCAGCCAGACCATCGTGGCAGTTGCATTTGTTATACCAAGTACAGTGGTACATCACATCAAAATAATATGAGATGCACGATCTTATAACCTTGTCACAATATTTTAGAATTAACCAAGGAGGTACCTCCTTGGTATAACGTTGATCACATACCACTGACTTATTATGTCTAATAATGACCCTGTTCAACGGAAGAGAAGTAGGAAATGTTTATATGAGTTTAAACAACAAAGTCGGGAGACTAATTCAGGTTACGTGATAATCCTCGATAACATTATAATTTAAATTTCATTAGCTGTGGGAGATCCAGGGGGAGCGCACCGGGCGCGCACCCTCTTTGCGCCCCTTTATTTTTTATTTTTTTTTGGTCAAAACAAAAGAAATAAAAAGAAAAAAATGGGGGCGGCGTGTATCCCCCCCCCCCCTTTGATTTTGTAAAGGCGCCTCCACTTAACGGAATTTCTGGATCCGCCAGTGATTAGTGTAGAACTTGACACAAATAATACGTGCGCTTTTTTTTCAGTGCTCACTCATCCGCTCGAGTTCATAAAATGCACCTATCTCTATCGAGCAGCCTCTTGATTGTGAGCAGTTAGAGAGGGTCAAAAGGGCAGACGTTGTTTTTTTTTCGAAGTTATCTCGAAAAACAGCCTCAAAACTGGAATAAAATACACACATAAAACGCACGTACACGCACACACACACACACACACATACACACACCAATGCACCTAAGATTTCTGTAATTTCCAAAATGTTTTCATCGCAAGGTTTGGCCCTTATACCCATGGGCACCTCAGCTGTGAAATGATAAGACTAAAATGGGAGGGAAGGGGGAGAGGGAGGGGAAACTACATGTACATGAAAAGAAGCGTCCCCATTTCAAATCTATGTGATTAAATCAATATCCTCCAGTATGCCAGGTGCGAGTAAATACACTGCGATAATCTGTGATGAGTATCACATACATTATATTCCGGTCCCGATCGGAAACAATGTGGTGACTACCACTTACAATGTTTTCCCTTTTGTATGGGTGATATCAAACATTGTAGAATATTGTAGAATTTGAGGAATCTTGTCCAAGTGGCTATCGCCCCACTATATTGGCCTGAGAAAAGATATCGATATAGGCCTACATGCATTACTGGAACCATGTGTGTGTGTGTGTGTGTGTGTGTGTGTGTGTGTGTGTGTGTGTGTGTGTGTCTGTGTGTGTGTGTCTGTGTCTGTGTCTGTGTGTCTGTGTGTGTTTTAACTTGTCGTCATAATGCGAAAAGGACAAAATATTAACACATCAAGAACATATTACAAGCATTCATTCACCACGTAGCGCGAGATATCTTTCTTTGTAATCCCTCGAATGAGATTATACCTTATAACGCGCAGAGTAATGTGTTCTTGGTTGGTAGAATGATCACCCATACACAGGTGCATATTTACTCGTTGTTTAGATATAGGCCTACTCCATTACTTATTTTGGCGAAGGAAGGAATTCGAATTCAAAAGGGAATCTGCTTATGTTTCCCCACTGGTCTTTTGCGTAATATCTCTTCGGAGACTAATGGCGAAACTATAGCCATCCCAGGTCTCCAAGGGTTACCGGACATGATATGTCAGAAAAGGGTTGTATCATGCATCGTATAACTGATTGATAAGGGAACAAAATCCTCAACTATGTAGCCAGGCCTTCATATCCTTACAACTGTGGACGTCGATTAGATTACAGCACGTGTGTGTACAACAGGTTTAGGCTGACGACATGCTCGTCGCTAGATTGTGCATTCTTCTTTTGTTGTTGTTTTTTATCACATGGGACCATTCTACGCAAAACAAGAGTAATGTCTCAAGGGAATGTTTACAACCTCAACTATGGTACATTTCGGGAGGTAAGTGACGTACGCCATTCACCGATTTGTACGAAGCAATGGAGTCAGTTGAGGCAGGGAGGTGTCACCTCCCTGGTTGAGGGCACAGTATAGTAATGAGGAGTTGTTGTTGTTTTTTTGGCGACTGTTGGATGATGGACAGTTTCTTTTGCACCGCGAGACACGCTCCTGGGATCGGCATTGCCCACGCTGGGCGTCAAGCCTTTGATGCCCCCCCCCCCCTCTCCTTCATCAAGAGTGCCATCGAAAAAACAAACGACGAGACTGCTATAATAGAGCACAAGTCATGTATAATCATCATACCCCATGAATCCAGAGTGTGATTGTGACAAGGGCAGTTGGGACGATGATGCCTGCAGTATAACAAATTATGCCAATACTTGCTGGTATTTAGATAGTTGTTCAGTAAGAAGTGAGGTTGATATACTTTCAATATCATGATACTTCCATCCACAACGGCGAGCACGTGTCTACGAATACGCCTATACTGTTGCATGTACAGGTCAATAGTAAACTTCTCATCTTTTATCTGCTTTACCCCTACAGGCAAATGAGGAGAAAACGAATGTCGAAAGCAACGGCCAAGACCAGGCCGATGTTGCCTACCAGAAGTACAGTGAGCCCGAAGATGGCGGCGAGGAGGTGGCCCCCGAAGTCAGCGATGCCCAGGCAGCGTTACAAGCCGACGCCATTTTGAATCGTCTGAAGAGCGTGGTGACGTACGGAATTGAGGACAATCCTCCATGGTACACAACGATTATCCTCTCCTTCCAGGTAAGACAAGAACTACAGATCTATATGGCACTCATACTGTAGTAGTCCAGCAGCAGCATGTTATGCTTTTAATCCTCATGCACGTTACCATCGTGACATTTCAACGTAAGTTATTTTTTGAGATTTCTTCTCTTCAGTTACTAAGGGTAGCGACTCATGGTAACCAAGGTAACCAATATCAAAAAAAAGAAAGAAAAAAAAAACAGGTTTATGCATACGAGGCTAGGGATTTTAAGACCTATTGCTTTCGTTGGACTTTCTGCCACAGACCCTCAATCGAAGGCCAACATCCTTTGCCTATGATAGACCTATGGATAACATTAGAAAATATTGAGTGTAGTGCCTCATCCTTCGTTTAACCTATGTTTCATCGATGTCGCGGAGAGGAGGAGGGCGACGAAAGATTCCTACAAAAAGAAATAATGCTTTGTGTATCCTTCTTCAGCATTTTCTGACGATGTTCAGTGGAGTACTGGCCATCCCACTCATTCTATCGGAGAGTCTTTGTCTTCAGGAAGATCTCGTGACCCTGTCAAAGGTCATCGGGACCATCTTCTTTGTCTCGGGACTGGTCACTGTTCTGCAGTCAACGTTCGGCGTCAGGTAAAGAGCTTCCTCGCCTATTACAACGCGCATGTTGAAAATGACGGGATGTGCCTGAGTCATACAGGCGTCACACTGTCCCGAAATTGGGCAAAAAATGGATACATGAAGAGAGAAATTTTCAAATTCGGCTCTGACCGTATAAACTTCCTGCAATTCGTGAGGGCATACCGTCGAAGGACTTTCCAGGGCTCCGGCAGCAACTTCGTAAACGGCGGCAAGATCTTCGGCAAGCCAAAAATAGATCTTGTGAAGGTTCATGGGAATGAAGATTCACATCTTCGTGTAGCCTTCCAGTGTAGTGCAAGTGCCGATGTGTAACCTTCTGTAGGCACCGCATTTGCTTCGGCAGTTGTTTGGCTTTTAACCAAGTCCAAGGACAACTTCATGCACAATTGAAAATTCCATGTTCCGTCAATTTCGAGACAGTGTGATGCAACCTTATACACTGATAAAGAAACGAAATGATAGCATAATTATGTGTAACATAATATGTGAATGTGTGCGTGAGCGTATAATATGTTCGTTTTGAGCAAACTTTTCAGGGGATGTGGTGTTGAAACATGTTGACTACAGTAATATAATGTAACAATCAAGCACTAGAATTTAAAGTTTACAGCGGGTTTTCAAAGACAATCGCTGTGAAAATTTTGTATATCCCCTCTTAGAACTCTTGAATTATGCCAATTCTTCCAATCCTACAATGCCAGATAATTCTGCAAATTGACAACTACACTTCTCAAAAAAATGCTTGTTCGTCTTGCTGTATGATGACACTCAATGGAATCCTAGATCCTAGATTTCAGATTGTCACTGAGGTACAAGGCATTAGGTAAGTTCACTATAGGACTCAATGAAAAAAAAATACCACAAAGGTTTTGAGGGGTTTATGAGGTGTATTTGAATACAAGATAGTAGCGACATAATTATCATAAAAATGTTCGTATATTGTGCCATGATGAGCTGATTGGCAGTGCTGGTAATGTTTTTCCCACAACGTGCCGGTGGCAAGTATACAAAGTAAAATGCATGTGATAAGTAGCCTTACTAAGTGTTAGTAGAACTCATTCTGTGATCAATGGTTTGGATGGAAACGGAGGCTAATGTTATTTACTTTTCCGGGTTTTATTTTTGTTTCGTTTTTCTTCCAAGATCATATTGATTTTGAATGTGAATGACTTATCTTAAAATGTTTCCGTGCAATGTGATTATTTAGCCACATGATTTTAGCAAATCGTGCCGCGCCTTTGCTTTCGTGTTTTTAAGTGTATTTTTGTTTTCGTTCATTTTGATTTACTCCATTTCTACGGTTTCTGTGTCCTCCTTTGAAATAAAACTTTAAATGATTTTGCCCGTCAAAAGGCTGCCAATCATTCAAGGGGGTACCTTTGCATTCCTCCTGCCGACGTTTTCCATCCTCCAGCTAAAGGGTGACTGCCCGACTACTGAGGGTAAGGTGACTAGCTCCTCATGGCTGGTTTATTGATCAGAGATTCCCTCATCATACCACATTTTATGCATTCTTTCTTCCATGAAACTACCATGATGAAATCTGTACTTTCATGAGTTCGTATCTATCACGACAACATGACATTAAGTAGAAATTTTTACTGATAATGATATACGCATACTTTCGAACTCATATCCCACCGCCGTCTGCTTTTCCATGCGATGTTGTTCCGTAGTGCTGTTTCAAAACTTCATCTCGTCTCGCTGGCATAGGAAGCCAGAGTAGTGCTTGATTATTCCTTTACACAAATTAATCAGCTACGCTTTAAAGAATATTGTGAGTCCAGAGAGAAATACTTTCAAATTTCTTAAATAGCTAACTGCAAACTCCTTATCTCTCGGCATTTACGTCCTTACAGTTGAAGTAATTCTTTACCATTTGCCGATGAAACAAAAGACCCAGCTGTAGTGCTTCAAAATAGTTTTTAAATATGAGTAAGGGACAGAAACAACCAATGTTAAGTATTGTTAAATACACAAAATGTGAACAATAGTTAAATTAAGTCAAATTGTTTCTAGAATAAACCGTCTATCCTCAGTTTTGGTTTATTGAGAAAGATAGTGATATCTCCTTATATTTTAGGCTTTATTGCGAAATCTTTACTTGGTAGGCTGTTTTGTGATACCTATAGACAATATGTCGTATATGCATCAAATGTGATTACTCGAACGTTTTTTTTTTTAATCACTGCTCCCAATAGTAAACGGAACCTTCAAAGCTCTACATCGTGTAGATCATTTTGACGAAGAGGATTGTACGCTCCATTTCGAAAACATGAATTATCAAGCCATGTCAATCATCAAAGTTATTGATTGTTCCCATTGCTGTTGACATCTTTATCACTAGTCACTAATCACGCGAAAATCAGTGTCCTGTACTCGTACAATGTGTCGTATTTTGAGGTCATACAACATTGTCATACTCGTATTGTGCGTTCTTCTTTCTGAAATATTCACGTGTTTTAGATACAATCTCTTTTGCTAATTTCCAAATGCGTAGTAAAGCAGAAAATACAGAGACAGCTTGTGCGCTTACTAGTATCACTGTACAAAGTTCCTCTTTTTCGTCAAAACGAAATAAAGAAACGATGAGTTATTTTGGTATCGCGTTTCCTTTCAAGTTTCAAAACGACTGGGTGATCGTCGTTTTGCATTGACCAGCACTGATGACACACAAGAAATTTTTCATGTTCTTGAACAGCGTATACGTAATATCATTAGCGCTGGTGGCATTAACTGATGTACATGTATTTTCATTAGATCTGTCCAAAAGTTCTCCAACTGTTCGAAGGAATACTGAGATTGCTTGAACCTCCTCACAGAAATCAGGTTACGGACTATACTGCTAAAAATTGACCATCCTGCATGCACCGATATAGTATTCTTGCCCGGCCATGCTGGCAAATGATCTGGCCCAAGTATTAGTGAAAATTGGAGAACCGATAAGTTTTGCTGGATTTTAATGAGAGCTCTTAAACATAACAATTTCTGTGCAGGTGGAGCAGAATCTCCATACGAATGAAAGATGATTTGTGAAAGAAAGGTTAAAATTCCAGGCTGGCTGATTCCCATTATTCAGGTGGTCCATCATGACATAAAACCAAACCATTGATTTTATACACGGAGGTCTACAGCATATTGCAACCATTTCCGCCTCATCGTTATCCCGATATATCGCAATATCACACAAGGACTAGGCTGGCTGCTCTTATAGGTGTCTGTACCTTACCCCTATACGTGTCTTGAGAGCTTTGTAGGGGGCATTTCGAACGTCGCGGATTCCAGTCCGCTGACAGGTTTGTGAATTATGTTTCATAGGGTACATACTTTCTCCTGTGTTAAGAGATGCCGTCTCCCGCGGTTTTTTTTTTTTCAACCATGATGGGGCGCTTGTGCTAAAAAGGACGATAAAATACAAGAAGATGAAATAAAACAATTGAACTCTTCCGAATTTAAAGCGTCAGATATCAATCGAAACATGTTTGATTTGACTAAGAATAGGGAAGGGTAAACACGACCTGAGATTTACGTTTGACCTTTAAACCATGCACATGCAAGCGTGTTTATGCTTTGTGAACATTTTGTTGAGGACTGCTCAAGGAGTAGGCCTACAACAGCGACATCTAGCCCATGCATCTTCGCTTGCAGTGCTGTCATAATATATTGCTGCATTTATTCTATGGGCGCTATTATCGCCACTGTGCATCAAAATAAGACAAAATCGAATCGCGATTTCCATTATAGAGGGGCGAAGCTGACTCATCAAGCAAGAGGAGAATAAAACTTAGTCTATTTAGTAACATCGTAATTTTCCATCATTTCATGTGATTAGGTCAGAGCCTGTAATCCTTCGCTTGTCGCAGCACACACTACAAATCCCAGGTTCAAACCAGGCGTTTGTTCTTCCCCTCCGAGCCCCCAGGAAAAATAAATCAAATGTCATACATATCTGCTGTCAGTAACACGAAACATTTTGTAGCGTCAGTGTCGTTATGTTGTCAGAGACAGAGAGAAATATGCAATTTTTATTGTGCTTGAAGGGTAAATGGCTACAGATTAAAGAGAGAAAACAGAATGAAACCTTAATATGAATTATTATAGTAACTATAAAAATGTTTATTTTTTTGGTCACATGACCGAACGTAAAAACTGGTTGACCCCTACGCCAGCCATTGAGCTTGAGTGCGGAGGTGTTGGAAGCGGTTACAGCTCGTTATTCCGAAGATTCGTTAGGATTCCGAAGGCTCTTCAGTCCGAAGATTCGTTATTCCGAAGGTTCGTTTTTCCGAATTTCATTTTCGGATTAACAAATCTTCGGAATAACGAACCTTCGGAATAACGCCACAAATGTTCGGATTAACGAACCCTTTTTCGTTTTCGGATTAACGAACCTCTAGGTATAGGGAATTTGTGTGTTTCGGATTAACGAACCTTCGGAATATCGTACCTTCGGAATAACGAACAGCACCCGTTGGAACCAACTCGTATATACTGCGCCCCCCCCCCCCCCCCATTATCCTCTGAGTCTTACAGGACACTTTTGTCTTTGCAGCACTTGTAACATGCTAATTCGAACTTAATAACCTTCCTCACCTGTGATTCCCGTGGAATGGAGGAAGGAAACCTTTTGACCGTGAGTTACTAGGGGATCGGTGCACAAAATGATCAACGATATGGGAACTTAACCGGTCTCGGTAACACCAGAGGGTGTCTCGTTTCTCATGGTCGATACTCTTGAGATCCCACGGTACGCCGCCCGGATATGCCGCCAAAGCTCCATGACCTTTATACGAACTTCTCTCTAACTGTCTTGATATGTAATCATTAAGACTCAGTGTGAGTGTTTTGTATTACCGTGTCCTGTATCATAGGTTGCCCATAGTGCAAGGTGGCACCTTCACCTTCCTCCTACCGACGTTCGCCATTTTGGGCATCCGGGGTGACTGCCCTACTCTGGAGGGTAAGGAATGAAATCAAGAAGTCAAGATTGTCAGTGTACAAAAACCCTTACCAGAAATTAGGGGCAGAAGAAAAAAAAAATACATTGTATATACGAGGAGATTTTAAAAACCCATTTTTGTTGTTGTTGTTGTTGTTGTTTAAAAACAGTAACAGATACCATAAAGATCACTTGTCCACGATCCTACCATTTGGAGTATAAAGATCATCTGCCGTGTTTGCAACACAAGGCTGCATATTGTTTTGCTTTTCATGGAATTGTTACGCGATTGACCTGAATATGTCAGAAAGTGATTATTCTAATAATGATCAACTAATCTGTCACCACTTCTTGATACTATTCTTTTCCACCACTTCCAGATAGGCCCTGCTATATTGGTACAAATATTCCATTCACAGCACGCAGTCTACTTTTTTTTTTTTTATTTGCCAGTGAATCATCCATAAACACAATTTGTGTACACTACAAAAAGTCCGATGTTAAATATGAAACACCGAGCTGGTGTTAAATTTCCGGTGCTCATTCATTGTGTTAGATTAACACCTCCGGGTGTCATTTCAAAATTTAAAATTGTTTTTTGAATAGTTTCCTAGTTACTGCACTTCTTGTTAATTTTGAACTTCAACAAGACGATAAAGAATTTTCCGATAAAGTACTTGATTTTTGAAAAAATGTGTAAACACATTTACACCACAGTAACACCAGTTGGTGTGGTCTCCTATTGAAGCTGGACGGGTGTTATACCATTGAAATTAACACCACCAATATCAAATCAACACCATGCGGTGTCATTATTGAATTAACTCTAGCACAGTGTCAAAAATATCACCAGCAACAGTGTCAAATTAACACCACGAAGTGCCAGGTGAACACTTTTTAACACCGTCACAATACATTTTCTACACCTGTGGGTGTGGTCCTCTATTGAAGTTTGATCGGTGTTAGATTTACCACCCATGGTGTTAAATCTAACACCGATGTTTTTACAGTGTATAAAATTTTATCCCTGGCAGTCTTCATCCTGAAATCGCTCAGTCGTCATAATCATGCAACTGCATTACATTGTACTAATTAAAAACACAGCAAACTATAGATGGCTCAATCGTCATAATCAAGTAATTGCATTATTTCGTACTTAACACATCAAACTAAATCGCTCAATCCTCATATCATGTAACTGCATTACGTTGTACTAAACACAGTAAACTAAATCGCTCAATCGTCATAATCATATAACTGCATTACTTCGTAACACAGCAAATTCAAGCAATCTATCATCATAATCATAATAAACCGCATTTCAGTAAAATTTTGCAACTCACATTCAATGAATGATCACTAACTCTTCTGGTTTTCCAGATAGAAGGCCACATCTCGCTTTACTTACCCACCTTTGGCAACTTTGCTCTTTCAGTCGCTTTCAAATATTTATCGTTAATAGTTATTTTCTTCCAATTAGCCGGTGTCCATACAGAAAAAGAAAGAGAGAAAAACCCTGAATATTGACGCAAACGTGGTAATTCTTTGCGGCACATCGCTATTGTATCAAACAGATAGACCCGTCGTGAAGGACAATCCTCATTCAATTTCATTTATTCATTTATTCACTCTCATTTTAGCTAATTTCATGTGCTTCTATACAAATACATTATCACCCCCTCCCTCTTTATACTCTATGACACGTGTTTACAGGCACAATAATTTATTACCTAAACTATCTTCAGTGTTGAATGATAATATGTCTCTTTCACGTATAATATGCAATCAGTTTTAGACTGAGATCCGAGGCAATCAAAATTCAAAATTAATCAGATAATTATAAATATTCTTCTTTTTTTTTGGGGGGGGGGTATTTGGGATTGCTAATTTGGACGTTATTTCTAAACAGACGCTAAAAACTTGCTGACAATCATCAAGTTCAAGTGTTGCAAGTCTGTGCTTCATGAGAGCCGTCATAGTCCGACTTTCACCGAACACACTATGTCATTTATCGAATTCAAATCCACTATTTGGTATGTTTAATAACAGTTTTGTGCACCAGCACAAATAAATTGAATAAATTGAAATAGTAATGATAAGCTTAAGAACATCAAAGAAGCACGAGTAGTTCTTGGCTTATTTTGTCACCCGCTGAGTGGATTTATTGAATATACTACATCAGCAACACAGTGATCGCATTTACCCATGCCATAACAACTAATAAGCTTTCAGGGGCCTGTCAAACTTTTCACCCGAGAAAAACTCTGGTATATAAGAATTGAAAACTCAGGTTATAGTATGATGCCACCATTCACTTTGACTCAGGAAATACTCTGTCAAAAAGTAACCTGCATAGTTTTCTTAGGTAAAAAGTTTGAGGTAAGAGGTCCCAGGTGTTGTATTCAATGAAGAGAAAGTGATATCTTCCATCAAGAAACAAACATCGCCACTTTTTCATGCACTGAATAATAAAAAGTGGATTTCCACAATCATATAGTGCATGGGCACGTTTTTCTTTCTTTCTTTCTTTCTTTTTTCATCTCCATGAAAAGTTATCCGTTTGTAAACATAATGTTCCGTAGCAAAATATTCGATGACAGACATTGATACTGAATATCCTCTTGTCAATCAGAATTCAAGGCAATTGAATCACTTTCCAATTCCGCCAACAAAGTCGGGCGAGGGATGAAATTCTGACCTCATTTCCGAGTTGCGTAGGATTGTTGGTAAGCTCTTGACAAGTTGACATTGCCCCTGACATTGGTGGATAGGTCTCCATTTCCCTTTTGCCATGGTGTTATCAGCGGTCATGGAATTTCGATCAAAGTTTTTGGCGTGCAATTTGTGGAAATCCTGCTGGTTTATGCGGGATAAAGTCAGGATAAACTCGTTCGTATAGACACGACCTTGTTACTCATTGTTTACGCTAAAGGAAATTCAAGGGGGAAAATCGCAAAAAAGAAAGTCCTTTGACTGAAATATCCATATGATGTATTGGAACAAGGTAACAAGAGCAAAATTAGCTGAATGTCCCCCATAACTTATTAAGTAACGGCAAAGTTGATCAAGCTGACTTTTAATGTTTAAAGCTATCTCGAAATATCGTGATGCCATGATGATTTAACCTCTGACCTTTTGCTGAATATTATCATGACTTGTAATAGTGTAACTGACTTATTTTTATAGCGCCTTTGATTTCAATGCTTTTTCAACAAGTATTTAATTCTCTACTGGATCGATTTTCTCTAACTACCAAATATGTCTTTCCTCTCTGTCAGGAATAACATTGATTAATCGCATCCACGGTGTTTTTGTTGGTTTTTTTTTTCACCCTTCAACGTGCAGGTAATGCCACCATAACGGAAATCCGAACAGAGTTCCGGTCTCGGATACAGGAGGTAGGTTAAACTGTCACACGCCGTGAATTATTTAGACCGAACGATGATGGATAGTAGGGCCTATACAGTAGGATTTGAAAGAAGTTTTAGGCAGGTAGTTTGATTGTGTCGTGTCACTCGGGTTACATGACCAAATGGGTATACTATGCCTGTATTTTTTATTATGTAAGAAGGAACTGCTATTGCCAGATATCAATATTTTAATGTGACGGGATCAGGAATATGTGACACTAAAATTCTAAAATTGTTTATTGAGTAGGATGCTTCGGATATTATTCACTCTTTATCAATAACCTGAGTCAGGGTGTGACGAAACCTGTAGCAGCCAGAAAAATGAAAAAAAACAAAACAAAAAACAAAACAAAAAAAAAAAAAACATGAAGAGAGTTCCATGTTTTTTAACCAAATGATAAAAAATAGAAAATAGCAAAAAAAGCAACAACAATTATGTAAAGTTTAACTTTATTTTGCAATAGTTAATGTTTTTATATATTTAAATGTATTCATGCTGATTCATGTAAAATGTCCGCAATGCAGCCTGCGGGTTGCAATGGACGTTATCCAATAAATACCTTTCAATGAACAACAACATTAACACCAACGACAACAATTTAAGAATACATATTTTACTTATTGTATATATACCAGAACTACATGTATAAATTTGTATATAGAATGGAGTATTGTCCCTCTACAGTATACGGTTCACATAGGTCGATACGCTACATATTATGAGGTAGATACAACGATGACAACACGTTGTGCATCTCTGGGTCATCTAAAATTTCCTCTAGAATTGATGTCAATATAGGATTCACACAGTCAACCCATTCATCCTTTTAGTCGGTGCCCATACTTAATTCACTCAACTCTGAATACGAACCTGCATGCGAGGACTTAGAATTTCGATATTATTCCACTTCATGTTTCTTACCATGCCACTAGTTAGGATTTCGATAGTGCGTGTGGGAAAGGTTTTGAGACTGTTATTTGCTCTCTCCGAACTTCAATGATTCATCAGGTGACAATGAATTCCGGAAATATTAGAATCCGGAAAAATCATAAATTTTGTGGTTTCACAGCACCTGATAATAAACGATGACTGCGTAAAATGCAAATGTATGTCCTGTCGTATGCGACACGGTAGTATTGCGCTGTCAGCACTTCTGTTTGTTTGAACGACTGAAGGTGTGGGCGTATCCAGTCGGAGTGAGTTTCCGCTGTTTCTAGATAAACAGAGTACAATGATGAATTTTATCATAACGAATTCATTCAATACTTATATAAAGTTTGAAGTTCCTTAACGTGTCTTCCTATAAATGACGTCCAAACTTATGATGCGTTTCAAGTTCATCGTTTATGATTATTTGATATTTATTTACGTGAACCGACGATGCGAGAGTACTATATATACTTGTGAACATACACAATTATCCAGGTTATCCTTCGTGTTAACTTATCCGCTTGTATGTGCTGATGATTCTGAAACGAATATCGGATATACCGTATACATCATTTCGTGTGTAATGATTTATCCGCCTCCTATCGACGCCAACGAACCTCCATTAACCGAGGGGCGGTCATTTCCTCTGAAAGTTGAACCAATCAAAGCTAAAATGAACGTTAACTGTAGTAAAATCAGGAGACACTGATTTATGTCTGAATTCGATACGTGAATGCTCAAGATCTCTTCCAGCTATACATAAACTACGCGCACGTATTTCGATACAAGACGTATAGGAAGGTTTCTTCCTGCAAGCGGATGTGATTGTGTATTTCACTTTGATAAGCTTTTATTCATCAACATTCTAAATGTGTGTATCAAACAATATAGAAAATATTCTATACGTCGAAGGTTGTTTGTGTGTGTGTGTGTTGTTGTTTTTTTTTTTTTTTTTGCCTTGTAACATGTATAAACGTCAAGAGGAAAGCAGTGAATAAAGAAAGCGAAATTGATCTCCAAAATTTTAGTAGTCATGAATAGTACGTCACATCCAGTGATATGGTTTGATAAAGGAGACATGATGATTCAAACATCTGTGTTCATGATTTTCTGAAGTCAAAGTATGAACTTACAGTTAACAATGATATAGATGGCCTATTTCAGGTAACAAGAAATATGACGTCAGCATGTCCGGGATTTAAAATAAAGAACAAGCGAGAAATTATGGGTTGGACTGTACTGATCGAACGGATGAAAATGTCTGCATTGGTGTATCATCATTCTTGTATAGCGTGGAATAACATCATAGAGGAAGTAATTATACTGTCGTCTGTGCAGTAATGATGAATGATAAATCAGTCTCAACTGCTGTAAATAGCTAATGAAAGTGAAATAAAGGTTTGCCCTCGTCATAAACTTGGCGGCTTAACACACCTTCCAGAAATATTGTGTGGTGTGGTTTTGTTTTTAAGATGGTACTTATCTCATTACAAATTTCTAAATTATTGCACCGATGAGTGTATCGAGTGCTTTACATAATACGCTTTTGTTTCAGTGTGTTTTTGTGGAGGTATTGTTTTTTTTTTTTTTTTTACATCGTTACAATATCGACATCAGAATGCGTGTATTATTATGTAACCTATTTAGGGGGAAATGAATAGGTAAAATATAGTCGGATTATTGTAGTTTGTATGGATTTTCTCGAATATCTACAACTACAATCTACTGTCAAAACTTCATATTCCGTGGCTGCCGATAAGAGTTAGAATCCAAAATGCACCGAGTTCCAAAAGGCACCGCGTTCCTCTAGTGTCACGATAGCGTGCCACATTATAACTTCACTGAATTCCATTGTACTATAATGGAGGGCAATGTGGCAACGTGGGGGCACAGTGGGAAGGGCTCCTGATTTTCTATCGGAGGACCCGAGTTCGAATCCAGTCCACAGTGCTTGCGTCCTTGGATAAGATGTTTTTACTCACCATGTCCCTCTTGACAAAGGTATGAATGAGTGTCTGGCAATGCTAGGGGAATAACAATGACTGGGCCCTCCGGTATAGAACAGAGTAGAACATCATTGTCCACGCTGAAAAGGCTACCCTGGATGAGGAAGACCGTGATCTATTACTATTTTCACATTTAGTATTGGAAAAAAAGCGAAGAATGTATGCGCGTTTTTAATTGTTAGGTGATCCGAGTATCCTCTCGGATCACCTATTGTATCTGTACGGATTCTTTCTTCTTCTTCTTCTTCTTCTTTATTTCTTTCTCCTCAAATCTTGTGTATCGGTTAACTTAAAAAGTCCCCTACCTATCACTTTCAAACTTATACCATATATGTATCATGTCCTAAGGACGACAGATCTAGTGTATCAATGTGATCAGTTAACCGTGACGTCATTATGACGTCATTATCTGAAATCACGTTTACATCAATATCTCATTAATGGAATGGAATTTTTGAATGAAATTAAGATATCATATAGTTCAAGTCAAGGTCTATTGATATATTTCATAAAATTTAGTCACGTTCATACTAAACGAGCGCGTACGCGCGCGTTGAAATTTAAACATGCTCCAATCAACCTCAAAATTGTTTTGCACACGTTTCAGGTCATTTACTGCATTTCAAAAAAAATCGACGGACGCGTACGCGCGCGCGCATATACGCACGCAAAGCTCATATGCAATAGAAATTTCACGTTTTATCGCACGGATCGAATGTCTGAAATGTCAAGGAATATTTCTACCAAGTTTCAAGTCAATCCGATTCAATATGACGTCATACGGGCCCGTCAAAGTTGAAATTCCGCGCGCGCGTCAATGGCGATATGCAGTGCAACTATGCCAAAAAATTGCTAATTTTAGATCCGATTTTACTCGTCAGGATGGACGGTGACCCCCCATTTTCTTTACATATTCTGAAAGGTGATGAGTTGTACATGTCATTTCATGGGTTGGCAATGCTGGAAAAATGATTAAAATATATCAAATTTCTTAATAAAGTTAAAAAAGTAAATTTTCAAAATGACGTCATCAAATTTCAAGTTCATTCAAGCATATCTCACTTATTCTTCAGTTGATTTTCGTCCAAATTTCAATATGTTGTAGCCTATTAAATGGTCTTTCAGATATATAATAACAACAATTTGATTGGATGACGGCATCACCTCGTAAAAAGGGATTAAAAGTAACATTGTTAAATTTGACCAGTTTACGTGTTATCTCTATGGGAGTGCAGTTTTTCTGGAAATGAAAACTGACATGACTATCTTTATCGAGCACTAGCTCACTTATGCTTCGGTGAATTTCTCCCATATTTTAGTATGTTGTAGCTGAGACTTTGGGCTATCGTAAGTGTGCCCTTCGTTTTTTCATACGGAGTCGGCATCATGCCCAAAAACCTGGTTGAAATTAAAGCTTATTTTCCATGTATTTTCATATTCCTTTCTTTCTGCAACTTTCTTTGCAATAACTTAAGAAAAACAAGCTCTATCAGCCCAATATTTTGCACATGTTTAGTTTATGTCACGTACATTATTTCATAAAATAACAACTACTTGATCGGGCACCTTCTTGGGTATGTAAATTAGGGTCAAAGGTCAAAAATGTTTCATCCTGTATCTTGGTGAATACATGTCTTATCTTTCCCATATTTTGCATACGTAAAGACCATGTTACAAGAATCATTTCACAAAATAACCACTTTTTGCTCAGACGCCATCTTGTCTGTGCAAAGTAGGGTCAAAGGTCATATGTACTTCTTTCTTTATCTTCATTATGACGTGTTATCTCTATGGGAGGGAATTTTTCTAGATGTGAATATTGACATGATTGTCTTTATCGACGACTAGCTCAATTACCCTTCGGTGAATTTCTTCCAGATTTTAGTATGTTGTAGCCAATGTAATACTCTTTAAGTTTTGTTCAATCAAAGTTTTAATCGGATGATGTCTTCACCTCGTGAAAATGGATATAATGTAACCTTGTCAAATTTAACCAGTTTACATGTTATCTCTATGGGAGGGAATTTTTCTGGAAATGAAAATTGACATGACGGTCTTTATCGAGCACTACCTCACTTACTCTTCGGTGAATTTCTCCCAGATTTTAGTATGTTGTAGCTGAGACTTTGAGCTGTCGTCGAGGTGCCCTCTATTTTTTCATACGACGCCGAGATTACGTCAAAAAACTTGGTTGAAATCAAACTTATCTTCGATGTATTGAGATATTTCTTTCTTTCTGCAACTTTCTCTGCAATAACTCAAGAAAAACACCCCCTATCATCCCCATATTTTGCACATGTTTAGTTCATGTCACGTACATTATTTCATAAAATAACAACTACTTGATCAGACGTCATCTTGGGTATGTAAATTAGGGTCAAAGATCATAAATGTATCATCCTGTATCTTGGTGAATACATGTCTTATCTTTGCCATATTTTGCACACGTAAAGACCATGTTACAAGGATCATTTCACAAAATAACCACTTTTTGCTCAGATGCCATCTTGGCTGTGCAAAGTGGGGTCAAAGGTCATATGTACTTCATTTTGTATCTTCGTTATAGTGTATACGGAATTTGGTACCAAAGATGGCAGACCTGACTCCCTTTTCTAAATGAGAATCCAAACATCACACGGCCAATGTTCCTAAACACAGATGAAACCTGTATGGTCATGCCTATATTGGGATCAGAACTCAAATCATTGATTTTCGAAAAGATCGGATCACCTAATTTGTCAGTGTTGACAAATTCCAAGTCTAGTTAGGTGATCCGAGTATCCTCTCGGATCACCTTCTGTATCTGTACGGATTCTTTGTTGGGTGTTCTTCTTCTTCTTCTTCTTTCTTTATTTCTGGACAAAATTTGTGTATCGATTAGCTCAGAAAGTGTTCTTCCTATCAATTTCAAACTTATACCATATATGTATCATGTCCCAAAGATGACGGGTCTAATAAAATCATAGTGATCAGTCGACCGTGACGTCACTATGACGTCATTATATGAAAACACATTCTCAAACATATCTCATCAATGGAATGGAATTTTTCAATGAAATTTACGTCACATATATTTCAAGTTATGCGCATTCTACTCATATTGTCAAAATTCATATTTTCTCTTAAAACGCGCGCGTACGCGCGCGTTAAAATATTTGTATGCTCAAATCGAGCTCAAATTTTTTTTTGCACACGTTTCAGACCATTTGGAGCATTTTTTGAAAAATTGAAAAAATCGGACGGACGCGTACGCGCGCGCACATATACGCACGCACAGCTCATATGCAACTGAAATTTCCCGTTTTTTTTACGTTAATCGGATGCCTGAAATGTCAAGTAATATTTCTACCAAGTTTCAAGTCAATCCGACTCAATATGACGTCATACGGGCCCGTCAAAGTTGAAATTCCGCGCGCGCGTCAATGGCGATATACAGTCCAACAATGCCAAAAAACCGCCAATTTTGAATCCGATTTTACTCGTCAGGATGGACGGTGATCCCCAATTTTCTTTACATATTCTGAAAGCTGATGAGTTTTACATGTCAATTCATGGGTTGGCGATGCTGGAAAAATGATTAAAAGATATCAAATTTCTTAATACAATTAAAAAAGTAAATTTTCAAAATGACGTCTTCAAATTTCAAATTCACTCGAGCGTATCTCACTTATCCTTTGCCAATTTTCACCCAGATTTCAGTATGTTGTAGCTTATTAAATACTCTTTCATGGATGTAATAACAACATTTTGATTGGATGACGGTATCACCTCGTAAAAATGGATTGAAAGTAATCTTGTCAAATTTAACCAGTTTACGTGTTATCTCTATGGGAGTGCAGTTTTTCTGGAAATGAAAATTGACATGACTGTCTTTTTCGAGCACTAGCTCACTTATGCTTCGGTGAATTTCTCCCAGATTTTGATATGTTGTAGCTGAGACTTTGGGCTATCGTAAGTGTGCCCTTTGTTTTTTCATACGGTGTCGGGATCATGTCGAAAAACTTGGTTGAAATTAAAGCTTATCTTCGATGTATTGAGATATTCCTTTCTTTTTGCAACTTTCTTTACAATAACTCAAGAAAAACAAGCTCTATCAGCCCAAAATTTTGCACATGTTTAGTTCATGTCACGTACATTATTTCATAAAATAACAACTACTTGATCAGACGTCATCTTGGGTATGTAAATTAGGGTCAAAGGTCATAAATGTATCATCTTGTATCTTGGTGAATACATGTCCTATCTTTTCCATACTTTGCACACGTAAAGACCATGTTACAAGGATCATTTCACAAAATAACCACTTTTTGCTCAGATGCCATCTTGGCTGTGCAAAGTGGGGTCAAAGGTCATATGTACTTCTTTCTTTATCTTCGTTATGACGTGTTATCTCTATGGGAGGGAATTTTTGTAGATGTGAAAATTGACATGATTGTCCTTATCGAGCACTAGCTCACTTATGCTTCTGAGACTTTGCGCTATCGAAAATGTGCCCTCCATTTTTCATACGATGTCGGGATCTTGTCAAAAAACGTGGTTGAAATTAAAGCCTATCTTCGATGTATTGAGATACTTCTTTCTTTCTGCAACTTCTTTACAATAACTCAAGAAAAACAGGCCTTATCACCCCCATATTTTGCACATGTTTAGTTCATGTCACGTACATTATTTCATAAAATAACAACTACTTGATCAGACGTCATTTTGGGTATGTAAATTAGGGTCAAAGGTCATAAATGTATCATCCTGTATCTTGGTGAATACATGTCCTATCTTTCCCATATTTTGCACACGTAAAGACCATGTTACAAGGATCATTTCACAAAATAACCACTTTTTGCTCAGATGCCATCTTGTCTGTGGAAATTGGGGTGAAATGTCAAATATACTTCATTCTGTATCTTCGTTAGTGTATACGGAATTGTGTACCATAGATGTCAGGTCTGACTACCTTTTCTAAATGAGAATCCAAACATCACACGGCCAATGTCCACTAAACACAGATGAAACCGGTATGGTCATGCCTATTGGGATCAGGAGACTCAAATCGTTGATTTTCGAACAGATCGGATCACCTAATTTGTCAGTGTTGACAAATTCCAAGTCTAGTTATTTTTGTGCTGTGAAACGTCCTGAACCCGAGGAGCGCTTGACAACTGGCAAGATTGTGTAGTCTTGAAGTATCAACATCGCATCGTGTTCTTAGTACATGTACCATTGTTATATATCATTCTTTCATTCATTCATCTTTATTGGTCTATGTCAAACATAGAAATTTGGTTTCCATTGACATTAATAACTAGACTTGGAATTTGTCAAGACTGACAAATTAGGTGATCCGATTTTTTTTAAATCAATGATTCCAGTCCTGATCGCAATAGGCAAGACCATATAGGTTTCATCTGTGTTTAGAGACATTGGACGTGTGATATTTGGATTCTCATTTAGAAAAGAGAGTCAGGTCTGCTACCTTTGTTACCAAATTCGGTATACACTATAACGAAGATAAAGAATGAAGTATATTTGACCATTGACCCAACTTTGCACAGCCAAGATGGCATCTGAGCAAAAAGTGGTTATTTTGTGAAATGATTCTTGTAACATGGCCTTTGCGTGTGCAAAATATGGGAAAGATAGGACATGTATTCACCAAGATACAGGTTAAAACATTTATGACCTTTGACCCTAATTTACATACCCAAGATGGTGTCTGATCAAGTAGTTGTTATTTTATGAAATAATGTACGTGACATAAACTAAACATGTGCAAAATATGGGGATGATAGGGGCTGTTTTTCTTGAGTTATTGCAAAGAAAGTTGCAGAAAGAAAGAAATATCTCAATACATCGAGGATAAGTTTGATTTCAACCAAGTTTTTTGATGTGATCTCGGCATCTTATGAAAAATTGTAGAAACATTAATGATAGCCCAAAGTCTCAGCTACAACATATTAAAATCTGGGAGAAATTCACCGAAGAGTAAGTGAACTAGTGCTCAATAAAGACCGTCATGTCAATTTTCATTTCCAGAAAAATTCCCTCCCATAGAGATAACACGTAAACTGGTTAAATTTGACAAGGTTACATTATATCTATTTTCACGAGGTGAAGACATCATCCGATTAAAACTTTGATTGAAGAAAACTTAAAGAGTATTACATTGGCTACAACATACTAAAATCTGGAAGAAATTCACCGAAGGGTAATTGAGCTAGTCGTCGATAAAGACAATCATGTCAATTTTCACATCTAGAAAAATTCCCTCCCATAGAGATAACACGTCATAATGAAGATAAAGAAAGAAGTACATATGACCTTTGACAATACTTTGCACAGACAAGATGGCGTCTGAGCAAAAAGTGGTTATTTTGTGAAATGATTCTTGTAACATGGTCTTTACGTATGCAAAATATGGGAAAGATAAGACATGTATTCACCAAGATACAGGATGAAACATTTTTGACCTTTGACCCTAATTTACATACCCAAGAAGGTGCCCGATCAAGTAGTTGTTATTTTATGAAATAATGTACGTGACATAAACTAAACATGTGCAAAATATTGGGCTGATTGAGCTTGTTTTTCTTGAGTTATTGCAAAGAAAGTTGCAGAAAGAAAGGAATATGAAAATACATGGAAGATAAGCTTTAATTTCAACCAAGTTTTTGGGCATGATGCCGACTCCGTATGAAAAAACGAAGGGCACACTTACGATAGCCCAAAGTCTCAGCTACAACATACTAAAATATGGGAGAAATTCACCGAAGCATAAGTGAGCTAGTGCTCGATAAAGATAGTCATGTCAGTTTTCATTTCCAGGAAAACTGCACTCCCATAGAGATAACACGTAAACTGGTCAAATTTGACAATGTTACTTTAAATCCCTTTTTACGAGGTAATGCCGTCATCCAATTAAAATATTGTTATTATATGACTTAAAGACCATTTAATGAGCTACAACATATTGAAATTTGGACGAAAATCAACTAAAAAATAAGTGAGATATGCTTGAATGAATTTGAAATTTGATGACGTCATTTTGAAAATTTACTTTTTTTACTTTATTAAGAAATTTGATATATTTCAATCATTTTTCCAGCATTGCCAACCCATGAAATGACATGTACAACTCATCAGCTTTCAGAATATGTAAAAAAAATGGGGGGTCACCGTCCATCCTGACGAGTAAAATTGGGTTTAAAATTGGCAGTTTTTTGGCATTGTTGCACTGTATATCGCCATTGACGCGCGCGCGGAATTTCAACTTTGACGGACCCGTATGACGTCATTTTGAGTTGGATTGACTTGAAACTTGGTAGAAATATTCTTTGACATTTCACACATCCGATCAAAGTGAAAAAACGGAAAATTTTCATTGCATATGAGCTGTGCGTGCGTATATGTGCGCGCGCGTACGCGTCCGTCCAATTTTTTCAATTTTTCAAAAAATACTCCAAATGGTCTGAAACGTGTGCAAAAAAAATTTTGAGCTCGATTTGAGCATGCAAATATTTCAACGCGCGCGTACGCGCGCGTTCTAAAATAAATATGAATTTTGACAATATGAGTAGAATCCGCTTGACTTAAAGTATATGTGACGTAAATTTCATTGAAGAATTCTATTCTATTAATGAGATATGGATGAAAATGTGTTTTCATATAATGACGTCATAGTGACGTCACGGTCGACTGATCACTATGATTTTATAAAATTTTTCGTCTTTGGGACATGATACATATATGGTATGAGTTTGAAATTGATACTGTGAGAACTTTCTGAGTACGTAGATACACAACTTTTGTCCAGAAATAAAGAAAGAAGAAGAAGAACTAGAACCGGAATTTGTCAACACTGACAAATTAGGTGATCCGATCTCTTCGAAAATCAATGATTTGAGTCCTGATCCCAATAGGCATGACCATACCGGTTTCATTTGTGTCGAGGAGACATTGGCCGTGTGATGTTTGGATTGTCATTTAGAAAAGGAAGTCAGACTTGCCATCTTTGGTACCGAATTCCGTATCCACTAACGAAGATACAGAATGAAGTTTATTTGACCTTCGACCCCACTTTGCACACCCAAGATGGCACCTGATCAAAAAGTGGTTATTTAGTGAAGTGATTATTGTAACATGCCCTTTGCGTGTGCAAAATTTGGGAAAGATAGGACATGTATTCGGCAAGATACAGGATGAACAATTTGTGACCTTTGACCCTAATTTACCTACCCAAGATGGTGTCCGATCAAGTAGTTGTTATTTTATGAAATAATGTACGTGACAAGAACTAAACATGTGCAAAATATGGGGGTGATAAAGGCTGTTTTTCTTGAGCTATTGCAAAGAAAGTTTCAGAAAAAATATCATAAAGCATCGAAGATAAGCTTTAATTTCAACCAAGTTTTTGGACGTGATGCCGACTCCGTATGAAAAAATAAAGGGCACATCTACGATAGCTCAAAGTCTCAGCTACAACATACTAAAATATGGGAAAAATTCACAGAAGCATAAGTGAGCTAGTGCTCGATAAAGATAGTCATGTCAGTTTTAATTTCCAGAAAAAACTGCACTCCCATAGAGATAACACGTAAACTGGTCAAATTTAACAATGTTACTTTTAATCCCTTTTTACGAGGTGATGCCGTCATCCAATCAAATTGTTGTTATTATATATCTGAAAGACCATTTAATAAGCTACAACATATTGAAATTTGGACGAAAATCAACTGAAAAATAAGTGAGATATGCTTGAATGAACTTGAAATTTGATGACGTCATTTTGAAAATTTACTTTTTAAACTTTATTAAGAAATTTGATATATTTTAATCATTTTTCCAGCATTGCCAACCCATGAAATGACATGTACAACTCATCAGCTTTCAGAATATGTAAAGAAAATGGGGGGTCACCGTCCATCCTGACGAGTAAAATCGGATTTAAAATTAGCAGTTTTTTTGCATTGTTGCACTGTATATCGCCATTGACGCGCGCGCGGAATTTCAACTTTGACGGACCCGTATGACGTCATTTTGAGTGGGATTGACTTGAAACTTGGTAGAAATATTCCTTGACATTTCAGACAACCGATCAAAGTGAAAAAAGGGAAATTTTCATTGCATATGAGCTGTGCGTGCGTATATGTGCGCGCGCGTACGCGTCCGTCCGATTTTTTCAATTTTTCAAAAAATGCTCCAAATGGTCTGAAACGTGTGCAAAAAAATTTTGAGCTCGATTTGAGCATACAAATATTTCAACGCGCGCGTACGCGCACGTTTTAAGAGAAAATATGAATTTTGAGAATATGAGTAGAATGCGCATAACTTGAAATATATGTGACGTAAATTTCATTGAAAAATTCCATTCCATTAATGAGATATGATTGAGAATGTGTTTTCATGTAATGACGTCATAGTGACGTCATGGTCGACTGATCACTTTGATTTTAGTTCGATTGCCGTCTTTGAGAGACGATACATATATGGTATAATTTTGATATTGATAGGAGGAGCACTTTCTGAGCTAATCGATACACAACTTTTGAGGAGAAATAAAGAAGAAGAAAAACAAAGAATCCGTACAGATACAGAAGGTGATCCGAGAGGATACTCGGATCACCTAACTAGACTTGGAATTTGTCAAGACTGACAAATTAGGTGATCCGATTCTCTTTTAATCAATGATTCGAGTCCTGATCGCAATAGGCATGACCATATAGGTTTCATCTGTGTTTAGAGACATTGGCCGTGTGATATTTGGATTCTCATTTAGAAAAGAGAGCCAGGTCTGCCATCTTAGGTACCAAATTCGGTATACACTATAACGAAGATACAGAATGAAGTATATTTGACCATTGACCCAACTTTGCACAGCCTAGGTGGCATCTGAGCAAAAAGTGGTTATTTTGTGAAATGATTCTTGTAACATGGTCTTTGAGTGTGCAAAATATGGGAAAGATAGGACATGTATTCACCAAGATACAGGTTGAAACGTTTATGACCTTTGACCCTAATTTACATACCCAAGATGGTGTCTGATCAAGTAGTTGTCATTTTGTGAAATAATGTACGTGACATGAACTAAACATGTGCAAAATATGGTGGTGATAGGGTATGTTTTTCTTGAGTTATTGCAAAGAAAGTTGCAGAAAGGAAGAAATATTTCAATACATCGAAGATAAGCTTTAATTTCAACCAAGTTTTTGGACGTGATGCCGACTCCGTATGAAAAAACGAAGGGCACACTTACGATAGCCCAAAGTCTCAGCTACAACATACTAAAATATGGGAGAAATTCACCGAAGCATAAGTGAGCTAGTGCTCGATAAAGATAGTCATGTCAGTTTTCATTTCCAGAAAAACTGCACTCCCATAGAGATAACACGTAAACTGGTCAAATTTGACAAGGTTACTTTTAATCCCTTTTTACGAGGTGATGCCGTCATCCAATAAAAATGTTGTTTTTATATGACTGAAAGACCATTAAATAAACTACAACATATTGAGATTTGGAGGAAAATTGACAAAAGAATAAGTGTGATACGCTTGAGTGAACTTGAAATTTGATGACGTCATTTTGAAAATTTACTTTCTTTACTTTATTAAGAAATTTGATATCTTTTAATCATTTTTCCAGCATAGCTGACCTATGAAATGACATGTACAACTCATCAGCTTTCAGAATATGTAAAGAAAATGGGGGGGTCACCGTCCATCCTGACGAGTAAAATCGGATTTAAAATTGGCTGTTTTTTGGCATACTTGCACTGTATATCGCCATTGACGCGCGCGCGGAATTTTAACTTTCACGGGTCCGTATGACGTCATATTGAGTCGGATTGACTTGAAACTTGGTAGAAGTATTTCTTGACATTTCAGACATCCGATCTAAGTGAAAAAACGGGTAATTTCTATTGCATATGAGCTGTGCATGCGTATATGCGCGCGCGCGTACTCGTCCGTCCGATTTTTTCAATTTTTCAAAAAATGCTCCAAATGGTCTGAAACTTGTTCAAAATAAATTTGAGCTCGATTGGAGCATACAGATATTTCAACGCGCGCGTACGCGCACGTTTTAGGGGTATAGATGAAATTTGAAAATATGAAAAAAATTAGCTTGACTTGAACTATTTGTGACGTAAATTTCATTGAAAAATTCCATTCCGTTAATGAGATATGAATGAGAATGTGTTTTCATATAATGACGTCATAGTGACGTCACCGTCCAATGATCACTATGGTTTTATAAAATTTGTCGTCCTTGGGACATGATACGAATATGGTATAATTTTGAAATTGATAGGAAGAGCACTTTCTGAGCTAATCGATACACAACTTTTGAGGAGAGAGATCTTTATTGTGACAACGGGAAGTTTAACACTAAGACTTAGAATTTGTCAAGACTGACAAATTAGGTGATCCGATTTTTTTCTAATCAATGATTCGAGTCCTGATCGCAATAGGCATGACCATATAGGTTTCATCTGTGTTTAGAGACATTGGCCGTGTGATATTTGGATTCTCATTTAGAAAAGAGAGTCAGTCTGCCATCGTTGGTACCAAATTCGGCATACACTATAAGGAAGATACAGAATGAAGTATGTTTGACCATTGACCCAACTTTGCACAGCCAAGATGGCATCTGAGCAAAAAGTGGTTATTTTGCGAAATGATTCTTGTAACATGGTCTTTGCGTGTGCAAAATATGGGAAAGATAGGACATGTATTCACCAAGATACAGGTTGAAACATTTATGACCTTTGACCCTAATTTACATACCCAAGATGGTGTCTGATCAAGTAGTTGTTATTTTATGAAATAATGTACGTGACATGAGCTAAACATGTGCAAAATATGGGCGTGATAGGGGCTGTTTTTCTTGAGTTATTGCAAAGAAAGTTACAGAAAGAAAGAAATATCTCAATACATCGAAGATAAGTTTGATTTCAACCAAGTTTTTTGACGTGATCTCGGCGTCGTATGAAAAAATGGAGGGTATAGTCACGATAGCCCAAAGTATGAGCTACAACATATTAAAATCTGGGAGAAATTTACAGAAGAGTAAGTGAGCTAGTGTTCGATAAAGACCGTCATGTCAATTTTCATTTCCAGAAAAATTCCCTCCCATAGAGATAACACGTAAACTGGTTAAATTTGACAAGGTTACATTATATCTATTTTCACGAGGTGAAGACATCATCCGATTAAAACTTTGATTGAACAAAACTTAAAGAGTATTACATTGGCTACAACATACTAAAATCTGGAAGAAATTCACCGAAGGGTAATTGAGCTAGTCGTCGATAAAGACAATCATGTCAATTTTCACATCTAGAAAAATTCCCTCCCATAGAGATAACACGTCATAATGAAGATAAAGAAAGAAGTACATATGACCTTTGACCCTACTTTGCACAGACAAGATGGCGTCTGAGCAAAAATTGGTTATTTTGTGAAATGATCCTTGTAACATGGTCTTTACGTATGCAAAATATGGGAAAGATAGGACATGTATTCACCAAGATACAGGATGAAACATTTTTGACCTTTGACCCTAATTTACATACCCAAGAAGGTTCCTGATCAAGTAGTTGTTATTTTATGAAATAATGTACGTGACATAAACTAAACATGTGCAAAATATTGGGCTGATAGAGCTTGTTTTTCTTGAGTTATTGCAAAGAAAGTTGCAGAAAGAAAGGAATATGAAAATACATGGAAGATAAGCTTTAATTTCAACCAAGTTTTTGGGCATGATGCCGACTCCGTATGAAAAAACGAAGGGCACATTAACGATAGCCCAAAGTCTCAGCTACAACATACTAAAATATGGGAGAAATTCACCGAAGCATAAGTGAGCTAGTGCTCGATAAAGATAGTCATGTCAGTTTTCATTTCCAGAAAAACTGCACTCCCATAGAGATAACACGTAAACTGGTCAAATTTAACAATGTTACTTTTAATCCATTTTTACGAGGTGATGCCGTCATCCAATCAAATTGTTGTTATTATATATCTGAAAGACCATTTAATAAGCTACAACATATTCGAATTTGGACGAAAATCAACTAAAGAATAAGTGAGATATGCTTGAATGAACTTGAAATTTGATGACGTCATTTTGAAAATTTACTCTTTTTATTTTATTAAGAAATTTGTTATCTTTTAATCATTTTTTTAGTATCGTCAACCCATGAAATGATATGTACAACTCATCAGCTTTCAAAATATGTAAAGAAAATGGGGGGTCACCGTCCATCCTGACGAGTAAAATCGGATTTAAAATTAGCGGTTTTTTGTCATAGTTGCACTGTATATCTCCATTGACGCGCGCGCGGAATTTCAACGTTGACGGGCCCGTATGATGTCATATTGTGTCGGATTAACTTGAAACTTGGTAGAAGTATTCCGTGACATTTTAGACATCCGATCATAGTGAGAAAACGGGAAATTTCTTTTGCATATGAGCTGTGCGTACGTATATGAGCGCGCGCGTACGCGTCTGTCCGATTTTTTCAATTTTTCAAAAAATGTTCCAAATGGTCTGAAACGTGTGCAAAAAATTTTGAGCTCGATTGGAGCATACAAATATTTCAACGCGCGCGTACGCGCACGTTTTAAGATTATAGATGAAATTTGAAAACATGAGTAGAATTACCTTAACTTGAACTATTTGTGACGTAAATTTCATTGAAAAATTCCATTCCATTAATGAGATATGAATAAGAATGTGTTTTCATATAATGACGTCATAGTGACGTCACCGTCGACTGATTACTATGATTTTGTAAAATTTGTCGTCTTTGGGTCATGATACATATATGGTATAATTTTGAAATTGATAGGAAGAGTACTTTCTGAGCTAATCGATACACAACTCTTGAGGAGAAAGATCTTTTTTGTGACAACGGGAAGTTTAACACTAGAACCGGAATTTGTCAACACTGACAAATTAGGTGATCCGATTTTTTTTTTAATCAATGATTCGAGTCCTGATAGTGTAAAGTCTCAGCTACAACATGTTAAAATCTGAGAGAAATTCACCGAAGCATAAGTAAGATAGTGCTCGATAAAGAGAGTCATGTCAATTTTCACATCTAAAAGATTCCCTCCCATAGAGATAACACGTCATAACGAAGATAGAAAAAGAAGTACATACAACATGTATGACCTTTGACCCCACTTTGCACAAACAAGATGGCATCTGAGCAAAATGTGGTAATTTTGTGAAATGATCCCTGTAACATGGTCTTTACGTGTGCAAAATATGGGAAAGATAGGACATGTATTTATCAAGATACAGGATGAAACATCTATGACCTTTGACCCTAATTTACATACCCAAGATGGCGTCTGATCAAGTAGTTGTTATTTAGTAAAATAATGTTCGTGACATGAACTAAACATATGCAAAATATGGTGGTGATAGGGTATGTTTTTCTTGCGTTATTGCACAGAAAGTTGCAGAAAGGAAGAAATATTTCAATACATCGAAGATAAGCTTTAATTTCAACCAAGTTTTTGGACGTGATGCCGACTCCGTATGAAAAAACGAAGGGCACATTAACGATAGCCCAAAGTCTCAGCTACAACATACTAAAATCTGGGAGAAATTCACCGAAGCATAAGTGAGCTAGTGCTCGAAAAAGAGAGTCATGTCAATTTTCACTGCCAGAAAAATTGCTCTCCCATAGAGATAACACGTAAACTGGTCAAATTTGACAATATTACTTTCAATCCATTTTTACGAGGTGATGCCGTCATCCAATCAAAATGTTGTAATGATATTAATGAAAGATCATTTAATAAGCTACAACATACTGAAATCTGGGAGTAAATTGGCAAAGGATAAGTGAGATACGCTCGAGTGAACTTGAAATTTGATGACGTCATTTTGAAAATTTACTTTTTTTACTTTATTAAGAAATTTGATATCTTTTAATCATTTTGCCAGCATCGCCAACCCATGAAATAACATGTCCAACTCATCAGCTTTCAGAATATGTAAAGAAAATGGGGGGTTACCGTCCATCCTGACGAGTAAAATCGGATTTAAAATTTGCGTTTTTTTGGCATCGTTGCACTGTATATCGCCATTGACGCGCGCGCGGAATTTCAACTTTGACGGGCCCATATGACGTCATATTGAGTCGGATTGACTTGAAACTTGGTAGAAATATTCCTTGACATTTGAGGCATCCGATAAGTGTAAAAAAACGGGAAATTTCCATTGCATATGAGCTGTGTGTGCGAATATGTGCGCGCGCGTACGCGTCCGTCCAATTTTTTCAATTTTTCAAAAAATGTTCTAAATGGTCTGAAACGTGTGCAAAAAAAATTTGAGCTCGATTTGAGCATACAAATATTTCAACGCGCGCGTACGCGCACGTTTTAAGAGAAAATATGAATTTTGAGAATATGAGTAATTTGCGCATAATTTGAATTATATGTGACGTAAATTTCATTGAAAAATTCCATTCCATTAATGAGATATGATTGAGAATGTGTTTTCATATAATGACGTCATAGTGACGTCACGGTCGACTGATCACTATGATTTTACTTGATCTGTCGTCTTTGGGACACGATACATATATGGTATAATTTTGGCATTGATAGGAAGAGTACTTTCTGAGCTAATCGAAACACAACTTTTGTCCAGAAAGGAAGAAAGAAGAAGAACAAAGAATCCGTACAGATACAGAAGGTGATCCGAGAGGATACTCGGATCACCTAACTAGAACCGGAATTTGTCAACGCTGACAAATTAGGTGATCCGATCTCTTCGAAAATCAATGATTTGAGTCCTGATCCAAATATTCATGGCCATACAGGTTTCATCTGTGTTGACGGGACATTGGCCGTGTGATGTTTGGATTCTCATTTAGAAAAGGGAGTGAGACCTGCCATCTTTGGTACCGAATTCCGTATACACTAACGGAAATACAGAATGAAGTATATTTGACCTTTGACCTCACTTTGCACACCCAAGATGGCGTCTAAGCAAAAAGTGATGATTTTATGAAATGATTCTTGTAACATGGTCTTTGCGTGTGCAAAATATGGGAAAGATAGGACATGTATTCACCAAGATACAGGAAGAAACATTTATGACCTTTGACCCTAATTTACATACCCAAGATGGTGTCCGATCAAGTAGTTGTTATTTTATGAAATAATGTACGTGACATGTACTAAACATGTGCAAAATATGGGATTGATAGCCGTTGTTGTTGTTCATCTATTGCACAGAAAGTAGTAGAAAGAAAGAAAAATAAAGAAAAACTATGTTATTTTATAGAAATTTGAAGGAGAAGCATAAAAAAATCAGGAAAAGATAAAGTAAGGAAAGGGAGATTAAGATTAACTAAAGAAAAAGAAGGAAAAAAGTGTTTAAAAAAATAAAAAAAAAATATTGGCAGGGGTGAGCCTCGAACCAGGGACCTTAGGGTTACGAGTCGGATGCGCTACGTAATGACCTATTTCATTCTCCATAGGCCCTGTGTATTAAGCAAAATGACGCTGCATCGAAGCCTCGTGCCATTTTCAACCAAGTTTTTCGACGTGATGCCGACATCGTATGAAAAAATGGAGGGCACACTTACGATAGCCCAAAATCTCAGCTACAACATACTAAAATCTGGGAGAAATTCACCGAAGCGTAAGTGAGCTAGTGCTCGAAAAAGATAGTCATGTCAATTTTCACTGCCAGAAAAACTGCTCTCCCATAGGGATAACACGTAAACTGGTCAAATTTGACAATATTACTTTCAATCCATTTTAACGAGGTGATGCCGTCATTCAATCAAAATGTTGTAATTATATTAATGAAAGATCATTTAATAAGCTACAACATACTGAAATCTGAATGTAAATTGGCCACGGATAAGTGAGATACGCTCGAGTGAACTTGAAATTTGATGACGTCATTTTGAAAATTTACTTTTTTTACTTTATTAAGAAATTTGATATCTTTTAATCATTTTGCCAGCATCGCCAACCCATGAAATAACATGTCCAACTCATCAGCTTTCAGAATATGTAAAGAAAATGGGGGGTTACCGTCCATCCTGACGAGTGAAATCGGATTTAAAATTGGCGTTTTTTTTTGCATCGTTGCACTGTATATCGCCATTGACGCGCGCGCGGAATTTCAACTTTGACAGGCCCGTATGACGTCATATTGAGTCGGATTGACTTGAAACTTGGTAGAAATATTCCTTGACATTTTAGGCATCCGATAAGTGTAAAAAAATGGGAAATTTCAATTGCATATGAACTGTGTGTGCGAATATGTGCGCGCGCGTACGCGTCCGTCCAATTTTTCCAATTTTTCAAAAAATGCTCCAAATGATCTGAAACGTGTGCAAAAAAAATTTGAGCTCGATTTGAGCATACAAATATTTCAACGCGCGCGTACGCGCACGTTTTAAGAGAAAATATGAATTTTGAGAATATGAGTAGAATGCGCATAACTTGAAATATATGTGACGTAAATTTCATTGAAAAATTCCATTCCATTAATGAGATATGATTGAGAATGTGTTTTCATGTAATGACGTCATAGTGACGTCACGGTCGACTGATCACTTTGATTTTAGTTCGATTGCCGTCTTTGGGAGACGATACATATATGGTATAATTTTGATATTGATAGGAGGAGCACTTTCTGAGCTAATCGATACACAACTTTTGAGGAGAAATAAAGAAGAACTAGAGATTGTAATTTGTCATTACTGACAAATTAAGGTGATCCGATTTTTTTTTAAATCAATGATTCGAATCCTGATGACCATCATTACAGGTTTCATCTGTGTTTAGAGACATTGGCCGTGTGATGTTTGGATTCTCATTTAGAAAAGGAAGTCTGCCATCTTTGGTACCAAATTCTGTATACACTAGATAACGAAGATACAGCAACAAAAACATATGACCTTTGACCCACCTTTACACTCCCAAGATGGCATCTGAGGAAAAAGTGGTTCTTTTGTGAAATGATTCTTGCGACATCGTCTATACGTGTGCAAAATATGGGAAAGATAGGACAGGTATTCACCAAGATACTAGATGAAAAATTTATGACCTTTGACCCTAATTTACATACCCAAGATGTTGTCAGATCAAGTAGTTGTTATTTTATGAAATAATGTACGTGACATGAACTAAACATGTGCCAAGGATGAGGGTGATAGGGCCTGTTTTTTTTTTTTTTTCTTGAGTTATTGCAAAGAAAGTTGCAGAAAGAAAGAAATATGAAAATACATCGAAGATAAGCTTTCATTTCACCAAGTTTTGTGACATGATGCCGACATCGTATGAAAAGGTGGAGGGCACACGTTCGATAGCCCAAAGTCTCAGCTACAACATATTAAAATCTGGGAGAAATTCACCGAAGGTTAAGTGAGCTAGGGCTCGATAAAGACAATCACGTCAATTTTCACATCTAGAAAAATTCTCTCCCATAGAGATAACACGTCATAGCGAAGATACAGAAAGATGTACATATGACCTTTGACCCCACTTTGCACAGACAAGAAAGCATCTGAGCAAAAAGTGATTACTTTGTGAAATAATCCTTGTAATATGGTCTTTGCGTGTGCAAAATATGGGAAAGATAGAACAGGTATTCACCAAGATACAGGATGAAACATTTATGACCTTTGACCCTAATTTACATACCGAAGATGGTGTCTGCTCAAGTAGTTGTTATTTTATGAAATAATGTACGTGACATGAACTAAACATGTGCCAAAGATGGGGTTGATAGGGCCTGTTTTTCTTGAGTTATTGCAAAGAAAGTTGCAGAAAGAAAGAAATATCTCAATACATCGAAAATAATCTTGAATTTCAACCAAAATTTTTGACGTGATCCCGACATCGTATGAAAAAATGAAGGGCACATTGCCGGTAGCGTAAAGTCTCAGCTAGAACATATTAAAATCTGGGAGAAATTCACCGAAGGGTAAGTGAGCTAGTGCTCGAGAAAGATAGTCGTGTCAATTTTCATTTCCAGAAAAACTGCACTCCCATAGAGATAACACGTAAACTGGTCAAATTTGACAAGATTACTTTCAATCCATTTTTACGAGGTGATGCTGATATCCAATCAAAGTTTTGTAATTTTATGTTTGAAAGAACACTAAACAAACTACAACATACTGAAATCTTGGTGAAAATTGACAAAGGATTAGTGAGATACGCTTGACTAAACTTGAAAATTGATGACGTCATTTTGAAAATTTACTTTTTTTTAATTTATTAAGAAATTTGATATCTTCTAATCATTTTGCCAGCATTGCCACCCCATGAAATGACATGTACAACTCATCAGCTTTCAAAATTTGTAAAGAAAATGGGGAGTCACCGTCCATCCTGACGAGTAAAATCGGATTTAAAATTGGCGGTTTTTGGTCATAGTTGCACTGTATATCGCCATTGACGCGCGCGCGGAATTTAAACTTTGACGGGCCCGTATGACGTCATATTGAGTCGGATTGACTTGAAACTTCGTAGAAATATTCCTTGACATTTCAGGCAGCCGATAAGAGTGAAAAAACGAGAAATTTCTATTGCATATGAGCTGTGCGTGCGTATATGTGCGCGCGCGTACGCGTCCGTCCAATTTTTTCAATTTTTCAAAAAATGCTCAAAATGATCTGAAACGTGTGCAAAAAAAAATTTGAGCTCGATTGGAGCATGTCAACATTTTAACGTGCGCGTACGCGCACGGTTTGAGTGTAAACTGAAATAAGAGAGAATGTGTAGAATACGCTTGATTTGAACTATATGTGACGTAAATTTCATTGAAAAATTCCTTTCCATTAATGAGATATTAATGAAAATGTGTTTTCATATAATGACGTCATAGTGACGTCACGGTCCATTGATCACAATGATTTTACAAAATCTGTCGTCTTTGTGACATGATGCATATATGGTATAATTTTGAAATTGATAGGCAGAGGACTTTCAGAGTTAATCTCTGCACAACTTTTGTCCAGAAATAAAGAATCAGTACAGATACAATAGGTGATCCGAAGGATACTCGGATCACCTAACTAGAGATTGTAATTTGTCATTACTGACAAATTAAGGTGATCCGATTTTTTTTTTATCAATGATTCGAGTCCTGATCGCAATAGGCATGACCATACAAGTTTCATCTGTGTTTAGAGACATTGGCCGTGTGATGTTTGCATTCTCATTTAGCAAAGGGAGTCATATCTGCCAAGTTTGGTACCAAATTCTGTATACACTATAACGAAGAAACAGGAACAAGTACGTATGACCTTTGACCCACCTTTGCACTCCCAAGATGGCATCTGAGGAAAAAGTGGTTATTTTGTGAAATGATTCTTGCGACATCGTCTATACGTGTGCAAAATATGGGAAAGATAGGACAGGTATTCGCCAAGATACAAGATGAAACATTTATGACCTTTGACCCTAATTTACATACCCAAGATGTTGTCCGATCTAGTAGTTGTTATTTTATGAAATAATGTATGTGACATGAACTAAACATGTGCAGAATATGGGGGTGATAGGGCGTGTTTTTCTTGAGTTATTGCAAAGAAAGTTGCAGAAAGAAAGAAATATCTCAATACATAGAAGATAAGCTTTAATTTCAACCAAGTTTTTTATCGTGATCCCGACATCGTATGAAAGAACAAAATAAATTTAACGATAGCACAAAGTCTCAGCTACAACATATTAAAATCTGGGAGAAATTCACCGAAGGATAAGTGAGCTAGTGCTCGATAAAGACAATCATGTCAATTTTCACATTTAAAAAAATTCCCTCCCATAGAGATAACACGTCATAACGAAGATACAAAATTAAGTACATATGACCTTTGACCTCAATTTGCACAGACAAGATGGCATCTGAGTAAAAAGTGGTTATTTTGTGAAATGATCCTTGTAACATGGTCTTTGCGTTTGCAAAATATGGGAAAGATAGGACATGCATTCACTGAGATACAGGATGAAACACGTATGACCTTTGACCCGAATTTACATACCCAAGATGGTGTCCAATCAAGTAGTTGTTATTTTATGAAATAATGTACGGGACATGAACTAAACATGTGCAGAATATGGGGGTGATAGGGCCTGTTTTTCTTGAGTTATTGTAAAGAAAGTTGCAGAAAGAAAGAAATATCTCAAAACATCGAAGATAAGCCTGAATTTCAACCAAAATATTTGACGTGATCTCGACATCGTATGAAAAACCGAAGGGCACACTACGGTAGCGCAAAGTCTCAGCTACAACATATTAAAATCTGGGAGAAATTCACCAAAGCATAAGTGAGCTAGTGCTCGATAAAGATAGTCATGTCAATTTTCATTTCCAGAAAAACTGCACTCCCATAGAGATGACACGTAAACTGGTCAAATTTGACAAGATTACTTTTAATCCATTTTTACGAGGTGATACCGTTATCCAATCAAAATATTGTAATGTTATGTTTGAAAGAACATTAAATAAGCTACAACATACTGAAATCTGGGTGAAAATTGACTAAGGACTAGTGAGATACGCTTGAGTGAACTTGAAATTTGATGACGTCATTTTGAAAATTTACTTTTTTTACTTTATTGAGAAATTTGATATCTTTTGATCATTTTGTCAGCATTGCCACCCCATGATGTGACATGTACAACTCATCAGCTTTCAAAATATATAAAGAAAATGGGGGGTCACCGTCCATCCTGACGAGTAAAATCGGATTTAAAATTGGCAGTTTTTTGGCATGGTTGCACTGTATATCGCCATTGACGCGCGCGCGGAATTTCAACTTTGACGGGCCCGTATGACGTCATATTGAGTTGGATTTACTTGAAACTTGGTAGAAATATTCCTTGACATTTTAGACATCCGATCAAAGTGAAAAAACTGGAAATCACAATTTCATATGAGCTGTGCGTGCGTATATGGGCGTGCGCGTACGCGTCCGTCCGATTTTTTCAATTTTTCAAAAAATGCTCCAAATGGTCTGAAACGTGTGCAAAAAAATTTTGAGCTCAATCTGAGCATACAAATATTTCAACGCGCGCGTACGCGCGCGTTTTGAGATAAAAATGTATTTTGGGAATATGAGTAAAATTCACTTGACTTGAAATATATGTGACGTAAATTTCATTGAAATATTTCATTCCATTAATGAGATAGGCATGAAAATGTGTTTTCATATAATGACGTCATAGTGACGTCACGGTCGACTGATCACTATGATTTTACTTGCGCTGTCGTCTTTGCGACATGATACATAAATGGTTTAAGTTTAACATTCATAGGCAATGCACTTTCTGAGCTAACCTCTGCACAATTTTTGAGGAGAAAGAAATAAAGAAAGATTCCGTACAGAAACAATAGGTGATCCGAGAGGATACTCGGATCACCTAACTAGAACCGGAATTTGTCAACACTGACAAATTAGGTGATCCGATCTCTTCGAAAATCAATGATTTGAGTCCTGATTCAAATATTCATGACCATACAGGTTTCATCTGCGTTGACGGGACATTGGCCGTGTGATGTTTGGATTCTCATTTAGAAAAGGGAGTGAGACCTGCCATCTTTGGTACCGAATTCCGTATACACTAACGGAAATACAGAATGAAGTATATTTGACCTTTGACCTCACTTTGCACACCCAAGATGGCGTCTAAGCAAAAAGTGATTATTTTATGAAATGATTCTTGTAATATGGTCTTTGCGTGTGCAAAATATGGGAAAGATAGGACAGGTATTCACCAAGATACAGGATGAAACATTTATGACCTTTGACCCTGATTTACATACCCAAGATGGTGTCCGATCAAGTAGTTGTTATTTTATGAAATAATGTACGTGACATGTACTAAACATGTGCAAAATATGGGATTGATAGCCATTGTTGTTGTTCATCTATTGCACAGAAAGTAGTAGAAAGAAAGAAAAATAAAGAAAAAATATGTTATTTTATAGAAATTTGAAGGAGAAGCATAAAAAAATCAGAAAAAGATAAAGTAAGGAAAGGGAGATTAAGATTAACTAAAGAAAAAGAAGAAAAAAGTGTTTAAAAAAATAAAAAAAACATATTGGCAGGGGTGAGCCTCGAACCAGGGACCTTAGGATTACGAGTCGGATGCGCTACGCAATGACCTATTTCATTCTCCATAGGCCCTGTGTATTAAGCAAAATGACGCTGCATCGAAGCCTCGTGCCATTTTCAACCAAGTTTTTCGACGTGATGCCGACATCGCATGAAAAAATGGAGGGCACACTAACGATAGCCCAAAGTCTCAGCTACAACATACTAAAATCTGGGAGGAATTCACCGAAGCATAAATGAGCTAGTGCTCGAAAAAGATAGTCATGTCAGTTTTCACTGCCAGAAAAACTGCTCTCCCATAGAGATAACACGTAAACTGGTCAAATTTGACAATATTATTTTTAATCCATTTTTACGAGGTGATGCCGTCATCCAATTAAAATGTTGTAATTATATTAATGAAAGACCATTTTATAAGTTACAACATACTGAAATCTGGGTGTAAATTGGCAAAGGATAAGTGAGATACGCTCGAGTGAACTTGAAATTTGATGACGTCATTTTGAAAATTTACTTTTTTTACTTTATTAAGAAATTTGATATCTTTTTATCATTTTGCCAGCATCGCCAACCCATGAAATAACATGTCCAATTCATCAGCTTTCAGAATATGTAAAGAAAATGGGGGGTCACCGTCCATCCTGACGAGTAAAATCGGATTTAAAATTAGCGTTTTTTTGGCATCGTTGCACTGTATATCGCCATTGACGCGCGCGCGGAATTTCAACTTTGACGGGCCCGTATGACGTCATATTGAGTTGGATTGACTTCAAACTTGATAGAAATATTCCTTGACATTTTAGGCATCCGATAAGTGTAAAAAAACGGGAAAGTTCAATTGCATATGAGCTGTGTTGGCGAATAAATGCGCGCGCGTACGCGTCCGTCCAATTTTTTCAATTTTTCAAAAAATGCTCTAAATGGTCTGAAACGTGTGCAAAATCATTTTGAGCTCGATTTGAGCATACAAATATTTCAACGCGCGCGTACGCGCACGTTTTAAGAGAAAATATGAATTTTGAGAATATGAATAAAATGCGCATAACTTGAAATGTATGTGACGTAAATTTCATTGAAGTATTCTATTCCATTAATGAGATATGATTGAATATGTGTTTTCATATAATGACGTCATAGTGACGTCACGGTCGACTGATCACTATGATTTTACTTGATCTGTCGTCTTTGGGACATCATACATATATGGTATAAGTTTGGCATTGAAAGGTAATGCACTTTCTGAGCTAACCGCTGCACAAATTTTGCCCAGAAATAAAGAAGAACTAGAGATTGTAATTTGTCATCACTGACAAATTAAGGTGATCCGATTTTTTTTTTTTTTTTAAATCAATGATTCGAGTCCTGATACTGTAAAGTCTCAGCTACAACATATTAAAATCTGAGAGAAATTCACCGAAGCATAAGTAAGATAGTGCTCGATAAAGAGAGTCATGTCAATTTTCACATCTAAAAAATTCCCTCCCATAGAGATAACACGTCATAGCGAACATAGAAAAAGAAGTACATATGACCTTTGACCCCACTTTGCACAGACAAGATGGCATCTGAGCAAAAAGTGGTTATTTTTTGAAATGATCCCTGTAACATGGTCTTTACGTGTGCAAAATATGGGAAAGATAGGACCTGTATTCACCAAGATAGGGGATGAAACATCTATGACCTTTGACCCTAATTTACATACCCAAGATGGCGTCTGATCAAGTACTTGTTATTTTATGAAATAATGTTCGTGACATGAACTAAAGATGTGCAAAATATGGTGGTGATAGGGTATGTTTTTCTTGATTTATTGCACATAAAGTTGCAAAAAGAAAGAAATATTTCAATACATCGAAGATAGACTTTAATTTCAACCAAGTTTTTTCACGTGATCCCGACAACGTATGAAAAAACGAAGGGCACACTTACGATAGCCCTACGTCTCAGCTACAACATATTAAAATCTTAGAGAAATTCACCGAAGCATAAGTGAGCTAGTGCTCGATAAAGATAGTCATGTCAATTTTCATTTCCATAAAAATTGCACTCCCATAGAGATTACACGTAAACTGGTCAAATTTGACAAGGTTACCTTCAATCAATTTTTTCGAGGTAATGTCGTCATCAAATCAAAATTGTGTGATTACATAAATGAAAGAGCATTTCATAACCTACAACATAATGAAATTTGGGTGAAAATTGGGAAAGGATAAGTGAGATACGCTCGAGTAAACTTGAAATTTGATGACGTCATTTTGAAAATTTACTTTTTTTACTTTATTAAGAAATTTGATATCTTTTAATCATTCTGTTAGCATAGCCTGCCCATGAAATGACATGTACAACTCATCAGCTTTCAGAATATGTAAAGAAAATGGGGGGTCACCGTCCATCCTGACGAGTAAAATCAGATTTAAAATTGGCAGTTTTTTGGCATAGTTGCACTGTATATCGCCATTGACGCGCGCGCGGAATTTCAACTTTGACAGGCCCGTATGACGTCATATTGAGTCGGATTGACTTGAAACTTGGTATAGATATATCTTGACATTTCAGACATCCGATCAAAGTGAAAAAACTGGAAATTTCAATTGCATATGAGCTGTGCGTGCGTATATGCGCGCGCGCGTACGCGTCCGTCCAATTTTTTCAATTTTTCAAAAAATGCTCCAAATGGTCTGAAACGTGTGCAAAAAAAAATTGAGCTCGATTGGAGCATACAAATATTTTAACGCGCGCGTACGCGCACGTTTTAAGAGAAAATATGAATTTTGAGAACATGAGTAGAATGCGCATAACTTGAAATATATGTGACGTAAATTTCATTGAAAAACTTCATTCCATTAATGAGATATGATTGAGAATGTGTTTTCATATAATGACGTCATAGTGACGTCACGGTCGACTGATCACTTTGATTTTAGTTCGATTGCCGTCTTTGGGACACGATACATACATGGTATAAGTTTGAACTTGATAGACATAGCACTTTCTGAGCTAACCTCTGCACAACTTTTGGGGAGAAATAAAGAAAGAAGAAGAAGAAGAAGAAGAAGAAAGAATCCGTACAGATACAATAGGTGATCCGAGAGGATACTCGGATCACCTAAAAACAAAGAATCCGTACAGATACAGAAGGTGATCCGAGAGGATACTCGGATCACCTAACAAAGAATCCGTAGAGATACAGAAGGTGATCCGAGAGGACACTCGGATCACCTAATAATGACAATACACACACATCTCGTATCACAATTATATATGTCTGTGACAGGTAAAATGAATACAAACACCACCCTATATACAAATCTATTACACAATTTGTACACATGCTATATATCAGTTCTTAATAATCCTATTCAACCCAAGCTACTTTAACCCTTCCCAATCCCCAAAATTCTAAATTTACAAAATGATACTACAGACCTTCAGACAAAATTTATGTGAGAAATTTTGATATGTATATATATATATATATATATATATATATATATATATATATATATACTTAATCTAGTTATTCATATTTCCTTGTACTTCTGACCGCCAAATTTTCAACATCAATCTGGCCCGAACGAGCCACCTGAGAAAATGTTCGTGTCGAGCTCTGATATATTATGTTATATTATAATGATATCTGCTTTATCTTTTTATTGATGTTGTGTTCAAGTGCACATAAATCACGATTACTCTCGGTGATTGTTTTATTCCAGATCCAAGGTGCCGTCATCGTCGCGTCCATCGTCCAAGTCGTCATCGGTTTCACAGGAATCATGGGACCGCTGCTCCGATATATCGGTCCTCTGGCGATTGCACCAACTATCGGTCTTATCGGACTGTCACTCTTCAAATCGGCGGCGGCACAAGCGCAAGTACACTGGGGCATTGCCTGGATGTGAGTCAAAATTACATCCGTATGATTGGCGGGAGAATCGGTGTGTGTGTGTGTGTGTGTGCGAGTGTGTGTTTGAGACCGAGCGTTTGTGAGTGCGGTAATGTGAGGTGAGGAGAAGAGTGTAACGAAACCGACAGAATTCTTCTCCGGAAGGATGATGTAGACCTATAGTGTAATCCCATCAGTGATTTCGTTCCTAAACTCACATTCGTATAGATACTTCATAGACAGAATAAATATCACCAAATTACGAAACGGCAACAATTCAGTATTTTGCGATGTTTGGTGATAGTAACGATTATCACACTGACAGTGTAACAATAACTTATTCCTGTATAGCGCATCATCACGTTTTGCAAGGTTTCTCTGGCCCTGAAATATGACAATATATACTCAGTATATACATGTACAGAAGTGAAAAGTATACAAGGGGGGACAAACGTTTTTTTTTTTTTTTTTTTTTTTAAAGACATTTTGAAAATTTACATTTGAGCTAATTCACTTTTCTTCTCTTTCCTCTCAGGACGATGATACTTATAATCATGTTCTCTCAGTACCTCGAGAGGTTCAGCGTGCCGTGCCTTGGCTACAGCAAGGCCAAGAAATGTCACGTGACGAAGTTTCCCGTCTTCAAGTTATTCCCAGTGAGTCCGCTTTCTTCAACCTTTCCAACGAAAAGAGAAACTGACACTCGCTCTGCGTTTCACTTCTGATTCAAGTCAGCAACGACTGAACATTGAAGAGCAGTGTCATTATTGTCTTTAGCTGTCTTTTTCCGCTGGGATTTCAATTTGTTCACTTTTATCGGGCAGATTAAAAAGGATTATGAGAAACAATCTGAAAATTATGAAATCCATACATGATGACATCACTGACCAATCCTTGAGCAACTCAAGAAATACAGCATTACGTCACATGCATAACAATAAATATAGTGATAACATCACGGTTGTATTATATCCTTTGTTACGGACATGCTGGATAGATGTTGTGTGAACCGGTATTCAACCGCTCGACTTCAATATTGATGGCTCAGATTTTCTTCCCTCTTAGACTGAATTGAATTGAATTGAACTGAATTTTTTATTGTCCACAAATACGAATGTGGAAATGTGCCTTCCACCAGCCGCCAGCGTTACGTACAAGAGATATACACAAATAACAATTGTTCAAAGAATAACATACGCGTGACAAATTACAAAAAAAAAAAAAAAAATCCAGCAAACAAAAATATTTTACTATAATTGTTGCAGAAAATGAAAATATTAACCATAATAATTATAATTCATCTTTATTTGTTATTTAATTGGGTAGTTTGAATAAATTCCATAACCATGAAAATATCGTCATTAAAAAATTCAATTTTCAGACAAATCCTCCTCTTCTAATCAACATCTTCATCTTCTGCATTAACTCCTCCTTAATCTCCATGTATCTTCTCTATACACATCTAAATCTACACATTGAAAATATTTAATCAATACATAATATATTAGAAATACAAAGTTACAACACAGTACAACAAACAAACAAACCTCGATTATTAATTCATGAACATAAGATTCACTATATGACATGGCAATTGAACATGTGGGTGAAATTTGATGAGATCTGATAAGTATACTTAGTATATGGTCATTGTTTTGTTTGTTCTTTAATTCTCTCTTTTGTTTTGTTCAGTACATATTGTTGATTTCTTGTATTTTGTAGTAATTGCTGAAGCGCTTTGAGTCTGTATAAAATATATAAATATTAGTTATTATTAGTTATTGGTTATTGAGATTAGTAAATTCCCCACGCAGATGCATTTTATGTCGCCGCTTTCACAGTGTGAAAGTATTTCTTCAGTTATACTATTTTCGTGTGTAGCTCCATGGTTAAAAGAGACCTCCGGATGATTTTCAAACTTTTACATTTGAACAACTATAAATTAGTTAAACTGAATACAGAGTTTCAGAATTTACAGTGATTGGGATGAGGAATAAGAGTGTTTTCAAAATTCATAACAAATTGCAATGAACAAGGATGATGACATGCCAGCCTCACCATAAGAATGTACAAGTTGAAGCTCAAGGAAGCAGAACAAAAGAAGAAGGCATGCATAGAGTCTTCACAGGTGAACTTGTCGAGCAAGCAACATTGTAATGGAATTATACTGCTGCATTTCTGAAATATGTGAGGCTCTCATGTCATCAACACTGTTCAGTGTAATTTGTTTAAGATTTTCAGTTTATTGGTTTCTCTGCTCAAGGACCACAATAACTTCCACGAATCTATACATAGTAGCTGTCCATTTATGTACTACATGATGTGAAATTATGAAAATCGTCTGGAGTGCCCCTTTAAACGATCGTTTTATGTTCTTCTATCCTAAGATCATTATAGCGATTTTGATAGCCTGGTTCTTCTCATTCATCTTGACTGTGACCGACGTGTTTCCCACCGACCCAAACGCCTACGGTTACAAAGCTCGCACTGATATCAACAGTGATGTGCTCAGAGAGGCGCCGTGGTTCTACTTCCCTTATCCTGGTAATAAATGACTCTCTTGATCTTCTCTTCATAGAAGTGATTATGCTGTTTAGTCGCTGGCTGAGTTGCCGCAGGAAGACTAGTATCAACTCGGAACGGTGATTAGCACTACCAAACAAGCACGTTTTTGTGTCATGAATTTGTAATCAAATCAAGTTTATTCTTTGTATTCAAGGTGTTGATTCAGTGCATTATACACACATTTACGCATTTACCATGAAAGATCAACCAACTTTGGGACTGAAGAGAGGAAAACAATTGGCAAGTGTTTTCCAAGAGTTTTGACTATAAGCGACCTCCGATTAACTCACACCGAATGCAAAATCAATGTTTGATGTCTCACAGTAAAATATTATAATTATTTCTTTTTTCCTCTCCGGTGGGTATAGTCATGTATTGACAACTTCCATGGCTTCTGGTAGAAAATATTGGCTTTTTTCATGTATGGGTGTGAGGTCTGTGCGAAGTGTTCACAGCAAATTTATTCTGTTCTTCCTGTTGAATCTGACAAGGGATAAGACATGTCCGTTCCCTGAAGAGTAGATTATTGTCCCCCTTGAGTCAAAACGCGCTTGCCAGTGTGTTTCATTCAGTCTTGGCGTTTCTTTTTTTTTTACGATGTCACTTTAACAGAGTGAGTAGATGACACAGTGCAATGTACTGACAGAGGTGAACGTCGTAGGGCAATTCTGGGTGTAACCCGAGAAGAAATATTTCCAATATACATGCGTCACCAACATTGCATTTACAGTAGATGGCTACAATTTACTCCATTAAAACTTTTGTAATGTGTATGGGTAGCCTACGAACGCACACAATTCCTGAGCAATGTTGATACCATGCCAGTTGCGTATCGATTAAATTTTTCCTGAAATTACATCCTACTCTCGTACCAAATTCGAATTTCCACAGGCCAGTGGGGAACACCTCGAGTAACAGCCGCCGGAGCTTTGGGCATGCTAGCTGGCGTCCTGGCGTCCATGTTGGAGTCAGTAGGAGACTACTACGCCTGCGCGAGGCTGTCCGGAGCCCCGCCCCCTCCTCCCCATGCCATCAATCGTGGGATCGGTATGGAAGGTCTCGGCTGCATCTTGGCCGGAGCTTGGGGGACAGGGAACGGGACGACATCGTACAGCGAGAACATCGGTGCCATTGGAATCACCAAGGTCTGTTTTTGGTGCCATCGGCGTCATTTACAATTGTTGTATTTTTTTTTTCTACCTGACTAATCCGCAGTAAAGCCAATACACAAACGTTACCTGCATTCCAAAACCCCTCATCGCAGTGTGGTGAGCAGATACGGCTTTGGACTATGAAAAAAAAAAGTCATGGGTTTGAACGTTGACCAGGGTTTACATCCTTGCCCATCCTTCTACTAAACGATATAGGTCTACTTGTTTTTTTACCAACTGTATCCCTCTTGACTCGGGTGTATGAAGAGATGCTCGGCCTGAAGTTTCGGAACAAATAGTATATAGTTCCAGGGTCCTCTATAAGAACGGTAGATACACTGTTCAAAGAGGCTTTCTTGGGTAATAGAAATGTTAGTCGATACCATCTACATAATTGTCATTATTATTATTATCATTAGTCATTATCGTCCCCGTTATCTTCAGCATGTGTTTTTCCTTTTGCTATACAGCCTCTGTTCCGTGGTTCTAACAACACAATAATTTAATGATTATGATAATGTAATGGTGTTATCTATCTCATCGCCAAGAGCTGCTCGTAATGTTTTAACCTTAAATCATCGCAACATGACAGGTAGGAAGTCGTATCGTCATCCAAGGTGTCGGATGCATACTGATGATTGTTGGAGTGTTCGGAAAATTTGGCGCCTTTTTCTCTACCATTCCCGATCCAATCATCGGTGGCGTACTGTCGACAACATTTGGTAAGGATAAATCCCATGCACGATTTATTACGCAACTAAAGGGTATTATGTTCCATTATAATGCTGGATCGTTTCACATACACATACGCATAGTTTATAGGCTTGTACACAAATGCAAGTGATTTAAGTTGTGCCAGTTCAGATGGAAAAGCAGTCGTGTTCGCCAATATATCAGCTTGAGCAGGGAATTGCAACTGCGTGTAAATGCAATTAAGATCAAATATGAGATCTCGGGCAATCAAACAATAATTCCACCAATCGATTGATAATGAGGGGAAATTACTTGTAGACACACATGAATTATCATTATGCTTCTAACATTGTGCAGGAATGGTTGCGGCGGTTGGAATCTCTAATCTTCAGTTTGTGGATTTAAATTCGCCTCGAAACCTCTTCATCATTGGCTTCTCTTTCTACGTCGGAATCGCCATTCCTGACTACGTCGTCGCCAACCAGGACAACATTAACACTGGTAACAAGCACCGTCATTTACTCGTCTGTGAACATTCACATAGACAGAGCCTACAGTGTAAAAACAGACAGACATTAACAAACAAATATATAGAATGACGACATTGCTGGAGTTCTTTCTACCATGCGACAGTGTAGCTAGTTGTGGCAAATCTTGGCTCTTTTCCCTTGTCTCTTCACAGCATAATAATGAACTGAGCATGATACTATTAAAATGCTGAAAAGACAGTCACAATGGAAATTGAAACTGAACCTATCTTGTTCTTTATCAACGTGTCCTTCCACTTAAGGTTGAGAGAAGTACCATGGGTACCCTTGTGCTTCAAACAAAATAGAAGTACAATGTATGCTCCAATAGTGGTGCTTTTGCTTTATTTTTTTTTATTTATGGTTTTGTTTCTTATGACTCGCTCTCCACACCTTTCTAATTAGAGGACTGCGAGATATCAACCTTTAACACATTACTGTAAGTGCAGTTTATTCATTCTAATGGTCTGTTGTATCTCTTTATTTTTTTTATTGTAACATATAATTATGACTGAGAATATAACAATGATAACAGTAAGGATGCAAAATTATTTTATTGATAGCGATGATGATGCATGATAATAATAACGATGATAATAGGTCATAATCCTCGTATAGCCAAAATTATAACAATTATAGTTATCACTATATTATTATCTTTTTAATTCTTTATCATCACTATCATTATCATTGTGTCGGTTCTAGTTCCGTATGTTGGGTCGATTCTTCAACTTCTTGACGAAGTTGTTGGGTTTCTTTTTTTAACAAAGTTTTTTTTTTTCTTATATTTACTGGCTTCTTTCAGGAAATGAAACCTTTGACCAAGTCATTGTTGTCCTTCTCGAGACCAGCATGTTTGTTGGTGGAGCTGTAGGGTTCATATTGGACAACACAGTACCAGGTAAGCACTGTCGAAGGCGACAGAGTTTCAAGATCTTTATCTCATCCATATAATAAAACTAAATGTTCATCACGCGACATCAAATGAGAATAATGACTCGAAAAAGTGCATTAGATATTGTAAGACATCTCGCGTGCCATGTGAGATTCATTTAAGGACGTGAATAGATTCATGATCTTCAGGGGAATTCCACACAATTTATATAGTTTCACACCATGTATGGGGACATAAATCGAAAGTGCCATATTGTATAGATTTGTGGAGTTTATTGTGGTCCAACCAGGGAGGTGTTTTCGTCTGGTCCAACCAAGGAGGTTTTATACATGGAGTTCCAACTGGCTGTAATTATTCAAACAGTTGTCAGATTTCTATCGATGTACAAAGGAATTCCACAGGTGCACTTGTGCCTTTGATGATCGACGTTCCTTGCCGCCGTCTTGCTGAGCATTCTGAAGATTAATTTTGAACGTTATCATAATGTTGGCCATATTTTGCTTATCTATTTATCAAATGAAATGAAATTTCAATTAATGATTAAGCATGTAAAACAAAAGACAATTCGGTCCAGAAATTTGCGCAAAAGTGTAACTCAGAGCTGTATCATATGAAAATGTTTAAAACTGTACAATCCTATAAAGCTGGTTTTATCACTTTTCCGCTTAGTTTCCACAAATGAAACTAATATGGAATAATCTTCAAGTATAATTCTTTATTGATAGATATATCAGATTAGTGACCATGTATGACCAGTGGAGTATTTTTCATCTTTATTTCAGCATTTTTTGCTCAATTTCTATTCGCGCATCCTCATGTCTGCACCAACCACCTTTTATAAGAAGGGATAGCGAAAAGTAATTACCATCACAAAGAAATATCATCCTTTGAAAGTGGCTAGTGATTATGCAATGAGACACGAGTCAATTGTCTTCCTATCTGCGCGGCAGATCCTGTTTGGCACATGCTTCAAATATTTTTGAGCGGCGGCTTCGAACATCTAGCAAAGGAAACAAGACGGTTGTGACTCCATTCTCTCGAAACTCCTTGGTCCAACCAACAATCTGAAAACCCAAGACATGATACTCTAAACAAGGATGATGACGTAGGAGACTCACATATTCCAGAAATGTAGCAATGTGATTCAATAAACTGTGTAGAATAATTTATGCATGCTTTCTTCTTTTGCTATGCTTCCTTGCGCACCCACAATCATGATTCCTATTTTATGTGAAGCTGCTACGTCACCATCCTCCGTGATTGTTCATGGTGATATGTGATTAATTTTGAAAACATTCTTATTCCTTACCCCAATCACTATACATTCTGAAATTATGTACCAGGTAGGCCTATACACAATTTATAAATGTTCAAATACTCAATGTTCAAAGTCTGAAAATCATCCGGAAGTCTCATTTAATGAATTTTCATGATTGCAAGACAGTTGTAACCTAAACGTATTGTTAAATTGTTAATGTATATTACCTGAAGTTGAAAACAAGACATGTTCTACAACCAACATCCATTACTTTGAATTTTTAGTTATACGAAAGATTCAGTGGTTGTAACAGAGTACCGAATTTAGATTTGTTGAGCAAAGACATACACGTATATTCAGACAGAACACGCAGCACAGAAGTGAGGAAGAGAATTGTTCATTTTCCCGCCAGGCACTCCGGAGGAACGCGGTCTGACCAAGTGGAGAGATATGTACGGAATGTCCGACGAAGACGACGAGGACTTCGTCGATGCGTCCGAGGAGGTCATGCAGCTGACGCTGAGGTCGTACGAGATGCCCTTCGGTATGAAGTACCTGAGGAAGTGGCAGTGGACACGCTACCTACCGTTCAGCCCAACCTTTGCGGGTTTTCACGTTCCGAGGAGAGTGAAGCAAGCCCTGCCCAAAGGGTGTCGAAAGAGGAAAGCACATGGTACGTAAAAGCGGCGGGAAACTGAATAATATTTGTTCACAATGTTTGCGTTCAAAGTCATTATAGCATGGCGATCAACCATAATTAGCTCAGACATGGTTCTAGTTTTGAATGAATCCACCGTGTTGTGTTCAACACACTGTGTTGACCAAGCAATACAGCAGTTTATACTTAAATTGAATACCAGCGCTGCGTTTATGTTAATCTCACGTTTGTTGAATGGCATACATCGTAAGTTTCCTGCCTTCAGTACCATGAACTTTTGCTACAGGTCCTTAGGAAAACAAAACAGGCACAGAAACACTTGCTGCAGGTAGCATAATATCCGTATGTCCTTCTGGTGCTGATGAATATGTTGTGTCTAACAACTTTTTCTTAACGTTTAATTTGATATGTGTTGAATTACTTTTTGGCTTGCTTGTGAGGTCCCAAATTTCCAGAATACAAGAGCAAAATACACGTGTTGTAGAATAAACCTGTATTTGTTGAAAATTGCTAACAGAAACATTTCTCTAACTAATTTTTATTCTGTACACACATTCTTTTTAGATGATATACCAATGGGCCAAAGTGGCGAGTATGTGGCGTAACGCGCATGTGGCCGTTAAGCGTCAACTCAGTTGAATCCGTTCCAGACTCCACCAGTGGGATTTTGTTCCTCGTATGCTGATTATACCTCGTCATCAAGGCAACTGTCTGCCTCTTTCCTGTTTGTGGTGTTGGTATTGTTTACACTACATTATTTATCGCCAATTTGCTGTAAACATTCACAGCCTTATCCCTGTCCCTTGTATTGATATTTTGTAAGTTTTTTCCTTCCTTTTATGGGAGAAGGGGGTGAGGTGGGGCTTGGAATACAATGTCTTCCACATTTGCAACAAATTTATCTTCAAGGCCCTACCAAAATAACACTAACGTGGGATCAATGAACACTCAGTCGATAGCTTCCTTCTTTTATGATTAAGCAGCATAATTACAGAAAGACAACGAAAGCAATTTGCAATTTCATACGATACGAGGCAACTTGTTACTGCGTACTGCCTTGTGTTGTTATTCCCATTGCAGTTTTTTTTTTTTTTTTTTGGCATCACGTAGGCTGAAAATACGACTTAGAGGTGATTGCTACCTCAGTAGGAAACTTTGTCTGAACCCTATACAATTGTATCTCATTCGTGATACATGGCGACATCATTATTATTATTTATTTTTTTTTACTTACTACGTACGACAGTGTATTTATGTCTGCGAGGTGGCCGAGTTTTCTGTTTTATACTCCATTGCAAGTCCACTACGTATATACTCACTAGCAATTAAGTTAAGAAAATTCCCCCGCCAAATATGACGTCGAATCGAAAGGATACATTAATTAGCTTGAGTGGAGGTTTAGAGATGTTCTTTGTGTTTGGAAAACTAGCGAGTTCCTATACATGTACGTGCTATCAAATTTCATTCAAGTAAAATGACCCATGTTCTCTTGATCTCACACTCATGGTATGAAGGTGCTCCTATATGTCTTATGTATGACCTACACATGTATTTGTTCTGTCTATAATCAAAACCTAAGCTTGAGTCTTTCTACATTACATGGTGGTTGTTTCTGTTTTTCATTACATTTGTTTCTCTGGGTCAATTTAAGAGTCTTCTTCAGCAATGCGAACAGAGAAAATTGTAATTCCACTTTGCCACATACTTCTAAGCATGGTAAATAAATAGTAAGAATAACCGAAGTTATGTAAAGCCCTGTATAATGATGATTGTACAGTATGATTAGTTACTACTTTATCTTTATCTTAGTTTTATTCATAGAGTGTATTTATGTCGAATTTTGTTTAAAGAGAGAATTCATATTCGTATCGACATTGACATCGACATTGCCCCACCCTCTTCAAATTATTCCTCTGCAAGTGTTATAGGCATTTCGAGATGTGCTAAAATCTCACTGCTCCTTTTAAGTAAAGACCAGGGCATGATTACAGTACTATCTCAGAATGTTTGTCAGCAGGGCCTTGTCACTTGATCTCCGGGGCGCAGCCGACGCATTCACGGCAGCTGTTGCGGCTCATGTTTCCGCATTTCATACCGGCTTCATTTTGTTAATTGCTATAGGTTTCTTGCCAGTCACGAATTCATCTTGTATTGTTGTTGTGGTTTGTTGTTGTTTTTTTCATTCAAAATCACAGTCTTTGTGTATTTTTTTATTTTGTTTGGTTTCACAGACATTGTTTTACATCCAAATACATTACAATTATGAAATTGATCGACCGGCATCATATATATTTTGCACGAGTGGAGACTTGTACGCAGAATCATGTAATCAAGTTTTATTAGTACCCGTCACTTTTCACTCAAATTTATTTCATCCTACCATGTTATCATTGCATTCATCATCATCATCTCTGTCATCTACTCTCGTTGTAATTGTGCCATCTTTAATGGAGAGGATTTATCTATTTGTTGTTTGTTTGTTGTTTGTTTTTTACCCCATTTAATTAACTTTTGTACACGTAGCATTAGTGGTCAATTTACAGTGTAGGCCCCTAGTATTGTCGTTGCCTTGGTGTGGTATGCGTGAAATTATTTGCACATGCTTTTCTTTGGCTAATTGTTGTTAATACAACGTAGTTGTGCAACTCGTGTGTTTTTGTAATGTATTATTTCGGCTTTCAGTTGCTCAGCAAAGATAAAATACTATCGGCATGCAAAGTTCAGTATAATGTGCTAAGAAAATGAACAGAAATACAGGTAATAGAATTTTGTGTGTAGGTATATTAAAATGTTGTGGTACTTGTGTCAGTGTACATAGTGATATCGAACATTTGCAATGAGTTACTGTTAACACAACTCTGTAATTTGTTACTTTCCTAAAAATGTATTTTCTATTCCAAAATGTAAAGAAGTCAAATTGTATAAGGTTTGCCATTTGTATAAATACCAACAATGAATATAATGTAACATATGGGCGTACTTTAAAATAAACTATACTGTCCATCATTCAGTACCATTAAATTCTTTGACAGTGAGTCATTCATTACAAGAATACCAGCATGTGTGATAAAATGAAAGAAATCTTGTTAGTGAATACACACACACAGGTACACAAATGTACTGTTGATGCAGAAAACACACTAAGGAGTGTCCTTCAGATAATCTGCCATCATACACATAATATAAATGCCTCCCCCCCCCCCCCCCCACACACACACACTAACCCTCAGAATATCAAACTTTGCCATTAACTGACAATTTACAATTAGTGCATTTCCACAACAGAGCTTTATAGGCATATTAATGCATGTAAGCATAGGTTTGTGTTCATGAGATGTGGGTCTTTAGAGACTTGTTTATCAAATTACCCTTTTAGTCACATTAAACTCACCAATTTTCTCAAGGGGCAGGCATCAGTTTATGATGGAACCATTAACACCACCTATAAGACAGTTCCAAAGTTCTATATGACTATCAATATGATTTCCAGCTTTAGCAAAAATTTGAAAAATTGAGTCACTAAATTTGTGTCTTTCCTTCCTATTAAAGATATTTAAAAGACTCCACCTTATGTTTACGTACACAATACGGTTTTTGTTAGGTGATCCGAGTATCCTCTCTGATCACCTATTGTATCTGTACAGATTCTTTCTTTCTTTATTTCTGGACAGAAGTTGTGCAGAGGTTAGCTCAGAAAGTGCTATGCCTATCAAGTTCAAACTTATACCATGTATGTATCATGTCCCAAAGACGACAGATCTAGTTTTGTTTTGTTGTTTTACTTCAACCTGAAACTTCACAAGTGCAGACTTACATATTTAATGACAGAACACTAATTTCCTTTGTACATCTATTTATTGAAAGTACCAAAAAGGTGACATATTTACAATGTACAAACTATATACAGGTCAATTAAAAAAAAAAGTGACAAAGGTATTATTCTGGAAATGTACTCCTTCATCCACGATCATAAAACTGACGCAGTAGTCAATTATTGTCATTCAGCTACAGTGTACATCAGACCAAAGGGCAGATAAGACGCAAAATGTGATTGCTTGATCTCAAATTGATGAAACAGCCCTGGTGAGCCTATTAACATCCGTCCTCTCTTCGTATCCCTCTACACAAAAGACATTGCAGAGGTGGGCAAAAAATACAATAGAGGGAAAATGACTTAGTGTCTTGAAGGAGGATCTTGTAACCAGCTAGTGTTGACTGCTTTTACAGCCCATGTGATGCAAAACCACATCTGGGTTTCACACCTAACTGAAAGTAATCTCTCGGTCAAAGTCTATGGATACCGCACGTAACGGTCGCACAAGACTACATTGAAACGTTGCTGTCTGCTTCAGTTTGTTCTCCATCATGCCTATCATGACATTCTCATGACTAATGTAATAAGTGTATCTAAATCAAGGTTGCTTCCCTCAATGGCACTGAATAAAATTGTGAAAGTTCACAATCACCACATTCTTTATATCATGTTATAAGATTTTCTGTTTGTATTCTACTGTACATTGAAATGCCAAATAAATAAACAACAATAATAATTATGAAAATAATAATAATAATAAAAATAATAATAATAATAATAATGATAATAATGAGAGAAGAAAGTGGGATTGAATCCTTGCCAAACATGTCACAGAGAAAAAAAAATGAAAAGAAACCTCTTCATGTGTTTTGTCCCATTCCACCTGTGCTCAAGCAGCAGCATATCACTGTCAGCATGGAATCTGCTTCCCTGGAGATCTCACCTTGCTCAATTTTTGTGCACCTCTGGAAGAAAACCCCAACTACTTTCGCAATTGTTGGCACTTGCTTGTAAAGTTTATGTCCCATAGGAACCAAAACATCAATCGATACGGGGAAACAGATTAATTTGCATAAATGTAAAGTCAAAGTGGTTATGTCAAAACACACAGAGCGATGATAGGGAAGCAAAAGTGAAATCAAATCTAATATCAATCATGACCACACAGCTATCATTGATATACTGACAAGAGGCTTTTCCTTATGCTCATATTCATAATTATTTTGTGCATGAGTGTCCTTTGATACATGCAGCACATGATTAAAGGGTGTGTACAGTTCTGGTCGAGGTGAGGATTTAGCTTTTAACTTTTTGCAAGATATTCAGAAACCACTGACTCTATGAGATGTCAAAGATCATGCAATTCTAAGGGGTATCAAAAGTTTGTTTGATGAAAATCGGTTTTGAAATGGCTGAGATATCCAAAAACAAGGTGCAACAAAGAGATCTTAATAAAGTTGTGGCCTGTCGCCTTTTATTATTATCACCTTTTTGGATATCTCAGCCATTTGAAAACCAATTTTCATCAAATTAACGTTGAATCCTTCTTAAAATTACATGCTCTTTCATATTTCATAAGAGGTTTCTCATTATCTCACTTAAGAATGTTCAAAACATGAATCCCCACCTCAACCAGTACTGTACTGTCCCTTTGATGTGCATGTGTATGGTATGCATCAAGTAGAAGCGTTAATTCTGCTGGTACGACACTGGGCATCATGAGAGAATGCAAAGGCTTTTCCTTGCGCAATGCAGCATGTATTCCAAGATGGCATATTCCTCAATTTAAAGGGGGATGACACCCATATTAATAGTACAGCTGTATTGTTGCATTCATTCATGTAGTAGATCACATCAGTGAAAGTTTGAGGAAAATCAGACCACCTAATCAAAAGAGATGAATTCTTGACAGTTTTGGTGCCACCATCGCTGACTGAGAATATTACAACATTATGTGACATCATGTACGGAAAACGATATAAAGAAAAGATATAGAATTCCACAAAATTGAATCTTTTAAAGGACAAGTTCACCTTCATTAACATAAGGATTGAGAGAATGTAGCAATATTAGTAGAACACATCATTGAAAGTTTGAGGAAAATCGGACAATCCGTTCAAAAGTTATGAATTTTTGAAGTTTTTGTGCAGTCACTGCTGGATGAGAAGACTACTGCAGTGTATGATGTCACATGCGTACAACAATATAAGGAAAATATAAGGAGAATTTAACAAAATTTCATCTTTTGAAAAAAGTACACATTCAGTTGACTCGTTACTGACATGTTATAGGTAATATCATTCCCACTGCCTTTAGAAAGAGGCAAGTCAAGTGCTCTTTTATATGCGAAAAAAAGTGAAAATATGTTGAATTTTCTTTACATTTTCTTTATACTGTTGTACTCATGACATCACGAGCCTTAGTAGTCTCCTTATCCAGCGGTTCCAACACAAAAGTTTTAAAAGTTCATAACTTTTGCATCGATTATCCAATTTTCCTCACACTTTCACTGATGTGTTCTACTAATATTGCTGCATTCTCTCAATCCTTATGTTTATGAAGGTGAACTTGTCCTTTAATGAAAAGTACATATTTCTTTGACTTGTTTCTGACAGTATGTTAAAGGACAAGTCCACCTTCATATACATAAGGATTGAGAGAATGCAGCAATATTAGTAGAACACATCAGTGAAAGTTTGAGGAAAATTGGACAATACGTTCAAAAGTTACGAATATTTTAAGTATCTGCGCAGTCACTGCTGGATGAGAAGACTACTACAGTGTATGATGTCACATGCGTACAACTATATAAGGAAAATAAAAAGAGAATTTCACAAAACTTTACTTTTTGAATAAAGTGCAAATTTCTTCGACTTGCTACTGACGTATGTTAAGGGTAATATCATTCCCCCTGCCTTCTGAAAGAGAGAAGTCAAGTGTTCTTTTGTTATGGGAGAAAAATGGAAATATGTTGAATTTGCTTTATTCTTTCTTTATATCGTTGTAATCATGTGACATCACAAGCTATAGTAGTCTTTTCATCCAGCCGTGACTGCGCAGAAACTTCAGAAATTCATAACTTTTTGAACGGGCTGTCTGATTTTGCTCAAACTCTCACTGATGTGTTCTACTAATATTGCTGCATTCACTCAACCCACATGTCTATGAAGGTGAACTTGTCCTTTAAGGGTAATATCATTCCACTTGCTTTCTGAAAGAGGCAAGTCAAATGCTCTTTTTATTATGCCAGTAAAGGGAAAATACAAGGTTAAATTTCTTCATATTATTTGCATATCACATTCCATACAGGACATCACAAAATGTTGTACATGTATTCTTGTTCATATCCCATGATGTCTGCTCAGAAAATTGAAAAATTCAAAACTTTTCAACAGATTATCTGATTTTCTCCAAACTTTCACAGATGTGTTCTGCTATCATTGTTGCATTCACTCAGTCTGCATTTATATTAGGGTTTCATTCGCCTTTCATATGGAAGCTGCTCCATGATGACTGGACTATTTCCAATAATATCAAATTACTTCCACAGTGATGAAGTAATACCATAAAAAAGACCCCATCCTAGCCAAATTCACAACAGTAATTAGAAAAAAAAAAAAACCAACAAAACAAGACAAAACTCAAACTTTTTCTCAGTTCTGATTTTGTTTGGTTTCAAACTAAGTGCACTGGACAGTGATCACTAAACATCACAACAAGAAGCCAACATCCACCACAGAATATGCTCTGACATTTTGGGCAAGGGGAATCAAAAAATGTTGCCAAAACTTGCATCTGCATACTCCATTACCAACAAATAAATTTACGATTTGTCAAACACATGATGATGATGATGGTAATGATGATGATGATGTTGATGATAAGAATGAAAAAAAAAAAAAATGAATGTCCATGCTCACAACCCAGGGTATCCCACAATGAGATGGATGGATATGGTGGCAGTGGATGTCAAGTAGATCTGTTGGTTCTTCATCAACTGCAGGTAATGCCAAGTCATCCTCTAGCTTCACCATCCTAAACAAATCTGTGCACTGACGTCCATTCCTCTGTGTGAGAGCTTCCCTCTCATGTTCACATCTGTTCTTTCAACTCCACAAATCAGCAGCTCCTTCGGATTCCACCAGGCAGGCATCAGTGGACTACCGAGTTGAGAGGCTCCGCCCTGATGTTGGGGAGATCAAGACCGGTGTCGACATCCTCGTCAACTTCTCCAATGACGGCACTGAAAAAAAAAAAAAATAGATGGGAGGATGAACACATCTTGATAATTACTCAGAGGAGGGTTGCTTGTTTTTTAGAGAAGAAACCAAACAGTCTTAAAGTGCAGCATCAACTACAGTAGTGAGAGAATACCTCCCCTACAAAAGTAGACACACAAGCGAATGAATTCACATTTTTTTAATCCAAAATTCACCATTTCATCAAGGCAATCAATTACACACACACACAAAAAAAAAAAATCATTAAATAGCTAGAATTTTAGGAGAGACCTAGTTTAGGCAGTGGGTATAAATATCTCATCTCCCGACCATCATACCAAACATGACTATAATGTAATTCTCATTACAACAAAGTACTGTAAATGAGTGAATACTATGCACACAGTTGTTACGCTTATTTCATACCATATCGTCCACTGTTTCATCTTTGTTTCCCTTTTCTTGTAATGTGCACTTATAACTTGACAGTGGGTTAATGTTATAAAATTTGAAAATAACGAAACTTTGATATGTAACAAAAGAAAGCTGCTGTTCCCGAGGACTTTGCTCTGATGGGAGTCCATTGTTTCAAAAACTATTTTTGTTTCAAAATGCCCAACTCCACAAAGGGACAACATTTGTGAAACTTTTGCCAGGCTAATACCCTGTAACAATACAGCGCTTGATGCAATTGACATAACATGGAGTAGACCAGGTAGATCAGAAGCAATAAGTATTGAACATCCCTGTATCATTAAGACGCACAACAGACAAAATCACAAACAAAATTTATATACATGTACTCAATAAATTTCATAATGCCATTAATTATCCCTTGGATTTCTCTTCACATAAATCATAACCTTGCAGAAGATATTACTTTGGTATATGTTTTCAAAGCAGAAACAGATTCAACAAATGTCTCCCTCTCAGCCCAGCAGTCCCCGTTAACCCTTTGCGTGTTTTGTACCCAATTGGCCCAGAAAACCCCATGGCATTGTAGACACTGTCCTACAAGTAAGTCCCTGGTACAGATACAAGTAGGGTTAAACACCCATCAAGCCCTCACTCACATGTTGTCCCCTCGGATGATGTAGAGCCCCAGGACCACCTGCTCCACGCCAGCCGTGTTGCTGTACACTCTCTCATGGCTCTCATCCAGAATCAGATTAATGGTCTGATCAAATCCTTTCAAAGTACCCTGACAGTCCGACGAAAAGACAGAGAGAAATAGATATATAAAACACAGAGAGAGAGAGGGGGATTGTTAACAGATTTATTGACATGATCTCATCTAACTTGGGAGATAGCCTTCTTCAAGCTGCAGATTTGTCAAAGATTTTAAGAAAGTCATCGCAATGATTTAGGCCACTTCCTCTCCAAGATTTTCAATTTTAATTCCCTGAAAAGGTTAAGTCAAACAGCATCTGTTCCTGTAGGCAATAGGGTGATACACTGTTGCAAATTACCATGTTGCAGCAACACCTTGGCATGATTGGGAACAGAAAATATGCTGTGTTGACAATTTGTCAGTCTTGTCCCATAACAAACTAAGCCTTCTGCCTTGAGACAAATGCTTCATTGCAGAAAGAAAATTTTTTTATTCATTCTTTTTTTTATACCGACCTGGTAATATCAACACCAGAAGACACTAGCTCCAGTGTGGGTAAATTTATGTGCCAAACATTTTTCATAAGGGCAATGAAATTCATGTATTACAAGTGTATATCATTTGACATAATTCTTATCTAGATCATATGTTCAAATTCATTTTCAAATTACTGTTTACATACATTTGTTATATATGTACATTATTCTTGTCTCAGATGCAAAACACAAAATGTGACATAGAATTTAGCAACATGAGAAATGCAACCATCAATACTTTATACAATGTACAAACATAAAGTCTAATCATGGAGCAACGTTGAAGCTCTATGGTTATATACATGTATGTGATTATAATCAGGGGTTTGCAACCCTCCTACCCTCTCTTTTACCACACACAAACTTTGACCACACCCCCTGACCCTACCAGGAACACTAACAGGCTAACATCTCCACATCATGAGAATGTACAATATTTTCTCATGACAAGAAAGACAAACTGAATAAGCACTATACAAATTGTAACTGTACATGTAATTAATTAGCCTTAGGTGCATGTTTTGGATAGATTATTGATGTAAACTTAATTGGAAGTGGGTCTCTTAGGTAGTCTCATATTTGAAAGGGCAAGTAAATGAGTTTCATAAGAAAACACATTAGTATTATTATTTCAGGCACACTCTAATTTGTTTGATAACTTGCATTTGTTGGTTGACTCTCACTTTCATTTTGTTGCCTCTTCTTGGTACACCAGGTTAGGGCTCGCTGCTTGCTCAGCCTCCTCCCCCCCCCCCCTCACTCTTGCTGTTGCTATTTCACTCTTTTCCTTTTATTTATCTGTCTGTTGTTCCTTACCTTGTTTGATGTTGCCTCCCTATTCATCCTTATCCTTCAAAGGTTGCCCCTCTCTCCGGATCATCACTGACCCTCCTCTGCCTTTTGTCTGTCCACCCTCCCTCCTATAATCCCCCTCCCTTTACCTGTTGGGCTCCTTGCCCATGACCTCCAACCCTCCCTTTTTGTTTTCTTTGTTCTGTGTCTCTAGCCCTCCTCTGACTGTTCTTGTTGTGTGTAGTTTTTTGCGATTGCTTTCCCTGCCTGTTTGTCATTTTCCCTCCGACGAAGATTCTGCTAGGATCAAAAGCTCGGGCCCCTTTTGACTCCACTTTCACAAGAATGAGATGTACTTAACCCTATCAGAAAGAGAGGGAAAACTCCGCCTAGGTGATATACTTTAGTACCTTAGTCCTCTTAGATTCTGAAGATTATAACATTTACTAGTTTACATTGCCTATATATCATCCTACAGATCATAGATGCTAGATGGTCTAATTACACAGGGTTTGGTACATACCACTATCTGTCTTCCATCATTTGTGATCACCGACACAGTATCTGGTAATTTCAGTCACGAATGTTAAGAAATCCATGTAAGCAAATGAGATTATATGGCTAAGTTCGACCATGGCATTAAAGGGAAGGTAAACCCAAAGAGCAATGTGGATTGAGTGAAAGCAGCAACATTAGTAGAACACATCAGTGGAAGTTTGAGAAAAATCGGACAATCGATGCAAAAGTTATGAATTTTTAAAGTTTTGGTGTTGGAACCGCTGTATGAGGAGACTACTAGAGGATATGACGTATGAGTGGACAACAATACAAAGAAAATATAAAGGATATTCAACAAAAATTCACTTTTCTAGAATTATGAAAGAGCAGTGGACCAACCGCTTTCAGAAAGCAGGGGGAATAATTGCTACCCTTAACATATGTCAATATCAAGTTGATGGAATTTGTAATTTTCATGAAAAATTGATTTTTGTAGTATTTTCTTTATATTTTCTTGATATTGTAGTCCACTCATACGTCATAACCTCTAGTAGTCTCCTCATCCAGCGGTTCCAACACCAAAACTTTAAAAATTCATAACTTTTGCATCGATTGTCCGATTTTCTTCAAACTTTCACTGATGTGTTCTACTAATGTTGCTGCTTTCACTCAATCCACATTATTCTTGGGGTTTATCTTCCCTTTAATGATTAACAGTCATAATATCAATAATAGAATGCACTATGTCACACAACAGCAACAGGGAGCAGCTTTTTAATCCACCAAGGCGAGGACAGGCTGATTTTGCAACAACACACATTTCCCATAGTCATACACACTTGCTCGCATAGACGATCAGGACTCATCCTCAACGGGTTAACAACTTCAAGTTAATTTGAATGGAATATTTGTGAATTGGTCAAGGCTAGGTCCTACTAGCAGTAGCAGGCTTCATAGGCCTATTTAAACGGTTACATGTAGGCCCTAGATCTAAATTATATGATTTGGCATGCCGTATATTTAACGTTAGAAGTCTTTATTTGTTGATTAATTGATGGAGGTCAGGAAAAGAAATACAGTATTTCACAAGTACCATACTCTAGACCAGCCCTGCCTCATCCATGGGCATAAAATGTGAATTACAGCCTTAAAGTTGTATGTATATCAAACACTACAGCGGTCAGCCGCGGCATCTGCCGGCTGCCCGCGCCAGCCCGTCGGCCGGCCGCCGCCAGTCCGAAAGCCTGCTGTGATAGGTCTAACGTTACATGCATGCTGCTGACCTGCTCCTGAGCTCCTGCTGCATGCATAATGAAATATTTATTATGAAGTGACAATCACAAGTGTAACTTTTATCAGGAAGACAATACGATACATTACGAGGGCGAGATCTAAAAGGATACGATTTACGTAGGATTCTAAAGCCGACGCCATGGTCACAAAAGAAGCCGAAATTCCCCACGCGACGTTTGACAAACGGGATCGCCAATGTGAATCGTTATGTGTACTGGAATTGTGCGAGTCTGCTCGTGGCTAATTTCGTTATACCACACAGTATCGGCGATAACGAATCGTATTACATCAAACGTCTGGAAAAGATTGTACGAGACTAACAAAATACAATCGTCGAAAAGAAAAAACAAAAAGAAAAAAAGAAAGTACACTGTACATGTAAACACTTTTTTCAAGTTTATATTTCTCATACAATATTTGGCTAAAAATTAACGTATAACGTACCATATTAAAGGTAATTCAATTGGCTATCAACCTGGTAGGTTAATAAAAAGGGAAATCTAACGCATGGGTGAACACCTTTGTTTTTCTCTTCCAAGGCACAAAAGAAAAAAAAAATGCAAATATGAACAAGCTGTCTTTCAGGTGCAAGTGCTTTTCCATATAGCGTGTAACAATAAAAGAACATAACTTTCAAACTTTTGAGGGTACATGGCCGGCAGAACCGGGGGCAGGGGGGCTCGCCCCCCTCCCCGCCCCTCCCCGCCCCTCCCCCACTTTTTGTGCACCATACAAAGGAATACATAAGGTGTCATCACTTTGGGCCCCCACTTTTTTTTAACCCATAATTACGTAAGTGGCTTTAAAAAGAAATAGATAGAGATCTTGAAGTGTGAACGCGGTAAGGTTATGTTTTTCCACTGAAGACGTTTCTCAGGGGAAAAAAACTCGGAAGTAGAAGGGAATCGAGAGATGAGCTGAGGACCTTTTTTGAAAACGCTCCGCAGGCCCTGGGGTAAAACGAATGTGTTCATTCATGTGTTAAGTTTCCATTTGTATTAACCTATTAAGTGGATAGCCAATTAGATAACCTTTAATATGGTATACAATACATTAATTTAAAATTGATGTAATGTAAAAATAGAACAATATATTAAATTAAAATATGCACTCCCTTGGAAAAGGACGAGCTTCATGTTTTCTAAACTCTTGTTTTGTTGTTGATCGGTAATTATGATTAATTGTGATGAAATGTAAATGTGTAATGATGTATATGTTTACTGTATTGTGAGTATAGATTATGTGTACATCCATACAGGCGCGGTGGAGCACCCCAATTATCTCGCAGAAATCCATCGGCAGCCGAGCCTCATTTGCATAAAGTAAACAACATGTACTCGCGTAGTTGAGAAAAAGTAAACAACTTCTCAAGCTAATAACAATTTAAGGAAACCTATTTTCGGATTAAAATTGAGTTAGTTTGAATTTGAAAACATGTCCGAATATGCACATATAACATATTAAAGGATTTGACAATGATAAAATGTGAAATTTTAGCGAAAACCTGGCGAGCAAAATTACCAAAAATATGCCTCGAAAATCAACCTAAAATTCACGAAGTGTGATTGCGGAACCAAAGCGCCATTCGAACAAAGTACACCGAAATGTATTTATCTGCTTGCATTTTAAATGTCATACCGTAATATTCCCGGCCCTGGTTGTGTCGGCAAAAAACAGAAGGTGATGTCAAAAATGACACGAACGTAAAGCGTACAGGTCGGTCCCATGTATATAATCGCGTGACTGTAGCGTTGCATGTCACAGCACACACAACGCTTTGCTGCATGCAGCGTGCGCGGCAGCAGCTCAGCAGTCACCGCCGTGCGACACTCAGCAAAATTGACTGCGTCACATGCAAACCAACAATGAGCACGAAATCCTGAATCTCACGTACCACGCATGCCCAATATATTACGGGAAAAGAAATGACGTCATTTTCAATTGTTTCGCTTACTACAATTTTCTATTCCAAACCCTGTAGAAACATGTTGATTTCTCAAAAAGTACAGGTGGAACCAAGCGAAAACTTTCACCATATATGGATTGAGGCCTGATAAACTTATGTTGCCAATTTCGGACACATTGGAGCCCGGCCATAGTCCAGTCGGAAAAAAACAGAGAGCATGTTTTACGAGAGGTGATTTTCAAAACGCTTTAATATCTCAAGTTCTAGTACAGCAAATTTCATAATTTTTTTCATCAAAAGGAAGGTTTTTAAAAACTTAGATAGTGTGGGAAGTTTGAGTTTACTAGCGGCACGCATAGCGGCACAAGGAGAAGGTAAAGATTTGACTTTTTCATGCACACAGTTTCGGGCAGCCGTGGATGCCCGTTGGAAATTCAAATAGAACGGGGCGATAATGAGATGCAAATTGGGGTGCTCCACCGCGCCTGCATATGCCAACAAGTAGAATTTCCTATATGGACAATAAAATGAATCTGAATCTGAATCTGAATTTCATCAAAATTTTCTTTAAAAAATATGAACTCAAAAAAGTTTTTACTTTCTTTTTGTTTGCTAAGTGTATCTATTGCAAGCACAGCGAATGGAAAGAGAAAGAAAAAGCTCTTTTCTATATTGCATTTTTTAATACCCTTTCCGCCTATTCTTTCCCTGAATCATTTCATTCATTGGTAGACCTATACACATATACACACACGTACACACACACACACACAAACGCTTTTCCTCAAGTTTTTGTTTTCTTTGGATATCTTAAATACATTTGGTATCAATTCTTTTCTTTCTTTTCTATTGAAATCTTATCATAACATATACATCCTATATATGCCTATATGAAATGAAAAATTGAACTGTATAAAATGTTCAATTGACGTCAATTTTAAACCAGCACATTGCTATATAACAAAAGGGTGACTCATTGTCTGACAAACACAGACAAAAATAGGGCATTTCCTTCCTTCGAAGCATGCATGCTCCCAATTAAAAGTACATGTAGGTCCTATGAAAATACTGTATCATGAAAAACTCTAATTTTGCAAGTTGCCCATGGATGCTTAGAGTGTTCTCCAGTCGTTTTTAGGGCATACCTGATTTGGTCCCCAGACTGTGTATAAAACGAAATTGCGACCATTGGCAAGCTGACTGCCAAGTTGAAGAGTGATTACATTCATTTTTTGAACAAATTTGTATTATCATTTTTTGAACTAGAAATAGCACATTCTATCTTTATATATTATTAGTTCTTCATATAAATTAACTATCCTTCCAATGTAAAATAATATGAATAAATCAAAAACCACAATCTGAATTTTGACCTGAAGTCGCTGCATCAGCGTAGAGTGCGTCCCACATGTGTATTATAATTATAAGATTATCATCTTTCTTGCGTGTTTGTGTTGTTATTTCAGAAGCCCGCGACTTTCTACCTTGTTGAGAGTTAAGAAAATCTGCCAATATGAGTGCGGTAAGATCAACGTTTAACGCGTTAGTGCCTTTGTGATGCTTTTTAGTTTAAATATAAATATTCTTGTTAAAAGAATGTGTTTTTCCTTGGGCAAAAATGATTGATATGAAACGTATTATTGACAGGAATGTAAATGTACGTAAGGCAGTGTACGCTACGTGAGTGAATGTGTGAGGGATTTTCGGTCACAGCGCTCTGTCTGCACTTTATGCACCCAGTTATCGACCCAGTTCCCCCCGCATAAAAATGGTTATTATTATTTTTTCCAGCTTGGTTTTCAAAGCAATCTGGAAAAAACATATAGACCAGGATTAATCAGTAAACATTTTGACTCACCTCTTCCACTGTTTCTTCCTGTTTTCTGGTCGTTTCCTCCACTTCTTTGCAGCGCTCCCCAATTCATGATCATTGCCGCCTTGTTGAAAAATCACCGCACGAACGTCTACAGCAAGCCAAATGCTCCATACAATCACTACAGTATATCGGTACACTTACGTTTATTGACTTAAGTACTAGTAAATTGTTCGAGCGCGAAATTTAACTTCGTAATATTGTGAATGACCATTTGACTTGCTCATTTACAATATTACGAAGTTAAATTTAGCGCTCGAACAACTTACAATTTGTACTAGTACTTTAGTCAATAAACGTATTAGTGTACAGAATGATATAGGTCCTAGTGATTGTATGGAGCATTTGGGTTGCCGTAGACGTTCTTGCGGTCATTTTTCAAATGAAGGTGGCGATGAATTGGGGAGCGCTGCAGAGAAGTGGAGGAAACGACCAGAAAACAGGAAGAAACAGTGGAAGAGGTGAGTCAAAATGTTTAAAAATCCTATGTTTTTTCCAGATTGGTTTGAAAACCAAGCTGGAAAAAATAATGATAACCATTTTTATGCGGGGGGAACTGGGTCGAAGTTGCGTTAAGCCAAAACGGCTGAAACCGTCGAAATAGCGTACAACATGTAGAATCTATGTATCAATGGTGTCTGTCTAAAGAAGCGAAAAACTGACCCAGCAAATGTCATTACTATAAATGAGAAGTTTTTCGTGGAGCAAGATACTTGTCGGTCAAATGAAGCCCTCGCGGCGCGCGGCTTCAAGGCAAGCGAGCTGCTCATGCTGATGCGGGCTCAAGCGAGCTGCTCAAGCGAGCTGCTCAAGCGAGCTGCTCATGCTGATGCGGCTCATGCTGATGCAGGCTGAGGCCCCCATTTCAATAAAAACCCTGTTCACTTCTCACTCTCAGCTCAGCTCATCTAACTTGTCTAGATAATGTCATGATCTATCTCACATCTGACACAAACTGTTATACTTGTATAATCTAACTAGGTCTCAACTAGTTCTAGTTAGAGCTACATCACATGTATACTGTATCGGCGTGTTAGCAAGTTTGCACGGGTATGGTGTTGATTATTCCACAGCACACTGATAGAATACAAAAATTGTACTACTCCCCCTAGAAAATCTATTCGAATTTGTCAGCAAACAAGATGTCTAATGAATTTAAATTGCTTTGACAGTAGGTAGAACTTCCTTACTGGGCATTACAGGTTCACTTTCTTCATGAATTCTGCCGTCCACTAGCCCTTGGGCGCCTTTCGTGTAAGCGTCCCGCCGCATCCAGCACACAGACAGCGCGCAACATGGCTGCATGCAAGCTGTGACTGCAGTGAGATTTTCAGAGCAGGCTTGCACGTGCATGTGAGGAGATTTCTGTACATAACATGGCATCTGATAACTATGATACACATCCCAGTCGCTGTATAAATTAATCGTGACAGGGCTGTACCACAGGACTACCAGAGCGGCCCACAACACAGAGCAAACACAAAGTGAATTTTATGATCGCGTTGAGTTTTGACATCATTTTTTGTTACCTCAAACTCATTAAAGACAATCTTCATTAATGAGACTTCATACTATGTTATCGATATTGACATACGCAATTCACAACTTACTGAAAACGAAGATTATATGCAGCATGTGCGAATGGTACATCGTCTTTATCAGGAGTTCACGCGATCTAAATGCACTTTTAAAGGTCACACTGTCGACTTTGCTGCTACAGGGAAGCAGCTAGCAGCGCACGCACGCAAAGAGCGCTGCACTTATGGTCACGCATAATTGCAGAGAGATCAACGCGCCATTTTGAATTCTGCAACGATGAACCCCAATGGTCAGGGATTGCGCTAGAAAGTGCCATATTTGTGTTCAGTGGACATATCGCAAGGGCTGTCTATGAACTTGAATACGTACCTTTTGTAATATCATGCACTTTACATGAGTAACATATAAATTTGTATATGTTTTGTAGTTGTGTTGTGGTTTCCGATGTGATGGCAAGACCCCACTTGTCTGACTCCGTGCAAAGCACGGTGTCTGGTCGGGCTAGGCATCTGATTGCATGGCTTGTGAATTCATGTACTGTAGAACAGTGTTGCATGTCTGCAAAGAGCACACATACGTACATGTACCATTGATATTATTAACAGACCTGTCTAGTTTATTCTTTGTCATTTTTTTCCTCTTCTACAGGGAATGCCTCTGAACCCTAAGCCATTTTTGAATGGTCTTACTGGCAAACCTGTAATGGTGAGACTCAAGTGGGGAATGGAGTACAAGGGCTACCTTGTGTCTGTTGATGGTTACATGAATGTACAGGTGAGGTCTTACACATTATTTGTTCACTGTGCAGAGGATCACATTGCATCATTGTCAGCACATATGTAACCCGAATGTTACACTCCCGAGTTCATAAATAAAGAATATCACACCTGGGATTAAGTTTTGACAAAATAATCCAATGACAAACTTTATTAGCTTGTTTGTCGTTCAACAAAGTATATCATTCAATTCAATTTTTTCACAGACTCAATTGTAACCTTTGTTACATTAGCATAACAAAATATTTGCCAGTGTATGACGATAATTCGACTCGTTGCTGTCTCTTTGTCCCTCTCGCCGGTTATCTTGTCGACGAGCCCAGAGAAGTCGCAAACCAGTAGTACACGGTAGCTGATGCAATGCTCAGTAGCCGTCAGTCACGCTGAACCAAGCAAAGGCTGGCCAAAGCTCTCATCCAAATATGTATCTAGTCAAAAGAGTTTACAAGACACAGGACTCTCCTAATATTGTGTCTTTCTGATCAATAATATTTCTTCAGGAGTATGGAAGTCCACTCCAATATCTGATCTGATACATTATCTATACATACTTGCCTCACAAACCTATATGAGCGCATTAGACAATACAGATCGTAATCGTATACATTCAACTGTTTGTCAATCCATTTTGACACATAAGTGCTTATACGGTCAATGTAGCTTCTCAAACTTCAGTTTAACATTTCAACGTTCTGAATTATATTATGCAACACTGCTGCCACAAATAAAGCTTTGATCTATCTGATCAACTGGCAGTATAGTTGCTTCATCTGGGGTCATCATTTAACATTTGTGACTCCAATTCAAATCTCACAATTTGAGTGGAAATAGTGCTCCACGCACACAATAATTACACTGAGCAGTTGTACACTTCACCACGCATGTACAGTTAACATGTATACATTAAAAAGAGCATGAATATCTCCATTCATATATTCACAAGCGCACAGCTATTCCTCACATTTAGTTCTTTGCAAGGTTCTTCACATTTAGTGGCTAGTCCTCCCTCTAGAGTTTCACATTCCACATTTCAATAGTGCAGTGACCTCCGCCACTCACGGCGAACGGTCAGTTGACATAAATCTGTCAATCCAGACGAAGGGGGGGGGGGGGTGGTCATTGTAGACCTCAATGTTTATGAGCATAGCCTCACTTTCTCTGAGTGTGAGGGTCTACAAGGCATTTCAATATGCATGTATGCAAACATCTGACTTCTAATTCCAAGTCAGCTTCCCAATTTTGTCTGCCTGTTAATGAACTTTAGTGTATGCATAATCATGTCCATTCATAAAACATTCAAAGCGCAAATACCTTGAAGTGCATTGTAATCTTACATTGCCAAGTAATACACAAGCATCAATCATCGATCATCAATCTGCATACTATAATAATAACTTCGGAATTCATATACATGATATCAAAGTCTCCCAATACGCAATCTCCAAATCTATTGTTTAGAGTTCTTAATTAACAAACACTCTCCAATGCAATACACATTATGAAAAATACAATGACTTACCTAGTCAAAAGAGCCAACACTCGTTTTCACTACAAGTTGCTCCACACGGCAGTCAGTGGATGTACGTGCCACAACCAGTTGTATCACAGGCACATAAAACTTGTATATAACAGTACAGCTGATGCTTGTAAGATTTTACCAGTGTTTTGTGGTAAACCTCTCAGCAGATAATATATGTGTGAGAAAACTTTCTGGATCACACAGTCGATGTAACAAGCAAAGTGGGTGCAGGCCTCAAAGCGCTGGCAGGAAGCAGATATGCCTATTTGCTCCAAAGCTATGGGCTTTTATACTTTTCTGTCTCTATGTAAAATGTTAATATTAAAAACTTTCTCGAGAAAATCAGAAACTTCCAGGAAGTTAACTGACCAGCAGAAATATCATTGGTTCATGTTCCTATGACATCATTCAAAGTCTGCCTCATTGGCTAGAGGTCACTCATTCCCCTTGACTTCCAGGAACATGACTGACGTACTGACCATCCACTTGGCCAGACAAAGTCTTAACATTGACCAAGGGCAGTAACGACAGGCTTTCCAGTCACTCTCAAGCCTTCTGGCTACAGGGCTTTAAAGTTGCACTCCTGTGACCTTGGTCACTAGAGCTGCTGCCTAACCAGCATAGCTATATAACACATTGTTTATACTCATGCAAACACTGATCTAGTTAACATACTAGACAAATCATATATCAGAATCATATAAGCACTCAATTAGAATGCAGATACATACATCTCATTCGCATTAACGATGTATTAAACAAAACAAATGCACACTCATATCTCTTATGCTGAAGTGTGTGGATCACACTTTGTTCTGAACGTTTGACATATCAAATAATAATCTTGCAAACAGTCATACCCTTACAGCCATTGATAATGTATAGCACAACAATATCTGTAATATAAAATGTAACACGAGCAAAGTAAATGTAGTAATGTGTGGAGTTACTCTGCTTTAAGGCACACGCGAAACTAGCTTAAACAGTTCATTGGAAATGGGGGGGGGCAGAGAAGAAAGGAATAGGAGAGGACAGTATTTGGGCTAGACTGCACTCTACGTCATTGTCACAGAAAATGTTGGTCTACAGTTAGAACCAATCCACTCTGTATGGGCTTTGCCCATGATAGGACAGTATCCCTAAATCCCAAAGCAACTACTACTTTGTCCTAGCGAGAATGACCTTCCTCTTCTGAGACATGGTCCTTTCGTTTCTCTTGATGTGCCTACACACCAACAAAAGGGAGGGGTGCTTAAAACAATATCCCTAGACTGGCTAGCTTGCTCTCACCTTGAGTTTTATTACACCTACATAGTCTAACACCAGCAGGGGCATTTCACAGGGCTTGACCAGTCTCAATACACACAGGCTTACCATTGGACATTGGATACTGGGGTCAAAGGCTGGAGGGGGAATCTTAAGACTAATCTTGGGGGTTACTAGTGCACTGATCGAGGGGTTGTTGGAAAACAGGTGGGGTATGGACGTCAGAGGAGGGATGAATGGAGGGGGTAGTAATAACAGTGACCATGGGTTTTCCAAGGAAGTAGGAATCTAGTCTGACGACATTCTGGAGAAATCTTAGTAACCCAAATTTTGGTGGGGTTACATCCTCCCCTTTCAAACCAGGGTTCACTCCTGTGAACCTCAGATTAATCAAAGCCAAAGATCTTACGCTTAAGGTCAGCAAAGAATCCTGATGAAGTTGCCTGCCTAGCACGAGAGGGTTCACCAAGGGTATCGTACTGCATGCGTAGCGGCGGCCTTGAAGAGCGAGTCGAGCGCCTGATGGATTGCGGGGCAGGCTCTGCATTGATTGCTTGCTTTGCATTTTGCACTTGCTCAGCCTCAGGTTCTGCTGGAGGATGAGGGGTGTTACCTCTGGACTCTGTGTCTGGGGGTAAAGGGCTAGTGTGTCTACTCTCTTCCTCCATGCTCTCCCCTCTCAAATCGGGGACTGCATCATCCGGTGTTGCTCTACCAGAACCACTGGATGCACTTGTGGCATCTATGCTGATGTCACTGCCAGCCTGGTTCTCTAAGTCTGAATCGGTTGATGTCTCCTCAGTAATGGGGTCAGGGGATAAAACGGAACCGCCGGAAACACCTGTGTCACTCAACACATCAGCTGTGTTGACCTGTTCAGGGGTCTCGCTGGTAGTATCAGAGGGAATACTGGGAGGTTGGGAGGGGACAAACTCTGGCGCATTTACGTTAAGTCCTGAATGTGGGTGGTTAATGTGCTTGCGTACATCGAAAAGCAGAGTAATTTCTTCATCACTTGAGTCTGAACTATCAGACTCTTCCTCACTCGGAGGGGCAATGGACCTTTTGGAACGAGTCCGATCAGCTGGACTCCTTTTCTTACCTGGTCTCTGGGTCTCTGAGTTATGGGCTAGGGCCTCATTCAAGTATTCTATTGGTAGGAGAAGGTTGCGGTGAAGGGTGCGTGTCCTACCAACCCCGTCTTCAGGTGCAACTTCATAAACTGGCATATCAGGGTTAAGTTGCTTTGTGATGACATAGGGGTTTGCATACCATCTATCAGCTAGCTTCTGTTTTCCTGTCAGTCCAACATTCCTAACTAGGACGCGATCGCCAGGTTTCAGGCCATTTGCTCGCACTTTCGCATCATAGCGGACCTTGTTGGCACTGGCAGACTTGTCTGATGCTGCTGACGCAAGTTTATACGCCCGCGTTAGCTGATCACGCAAACCACTGACGTACTTCACGTGGTCAGTCCCAGTGAAGTTGTCAGGGCTAGTGCCAAATCGCAGATCAACAGGCAGCCTAGCCTCCCTGCCGAACATGAGGAAATAAGGCGAGAAACCAGTGCTGTCATTCTTTGAACAATTGTAAGCGTGTACAAGTGCACTTACATATTTGCTCCAGTTTGCCTTCTTCTCCTCCTCCAGGGTCCCCAGCATGTCCAGCAGTGTCCTGTTGAAACGCTCAGGCTGAGGGTCTCCCTGCGGGTGGTAAGGAGTTGTCCTTGACTTTTTAATGCCAAGGAGCCTTGACAGCTCATGGATCACTCTGCTCTCAAAGTCCCTACCTTGATCAGAATGAAGGCGCTGGGGCAGACCATAATGTACAAAGAAGTTCTCCCACAGGACCTTGGCGACAGTGGCAGCAGTCTGATCCTTCGTGGGGAAGGCTTGTGCGTATCGTGTGTAGTGATCCGTCACTACCAAGATAGACTTCTTGTTTGAACGGTCTGGTTCAAGGGAGAGAAAGTCCATGCAGACCAGCTCCAGGGGGCTGGTTGTATGGATACTCACCAATGGGGCTGCTGGCTTTGGAGGAGTCTTTCTTGCAACGCAACGAGGGCAATGTTTGACCCATTCCGTGATGTCAGCACTCATCTTTGGCCAGTAGAATCTGTCTCTAGCCAACGCTATGGACTTCTCGATCCCAAGGTGGCCAACACAGTCGTGTATGCCCCTCATTGCCTCGACACGGCGCTGGGCAGGCAATACTAACTGGTGATGGCGGTTCCCTAAGGAGTCAGTGAATGTTCTGTAGAGCACTCCTCCGCACAAAACTAGCCTGTCATACTCGCGGAGTATTAGGGCAGCCTCTCTTGAAAGGCCGGTATAAGACTGCGGCCTCTCCCCACATTCAACATAATCCCTGACTAGTTTCAGTTGGGGATCTGCCTTTTGAGCCTGTGCCCAGTCTACTACATTCAGGTCTGAGCCCTTGGCATACAGACCTGGGATAGACTCTGCACTGGCACACAGGGTCTCAACGTATGGCTGGCTTCTATGAGGAGAGTTGGCTGAAACATAATGCGTCTGACAGAAGGCAGAGAGTGTGGACACTTTCTCACCTGAGTCTGACGTCTCATGCAGCCTTGCCTCCAGATCACTAATCTTGCACTGCTGGCGAGCCTCAAACTCCTTGTCGAGACCGGGAGGATGTGGTTTCCGTGACAGTGCATCTGCTTCAATGTTCGTCTTTCCTGGCTTATAATGGATGGAAAAATCAAAGCAGGAAAGTGCAGCAAGCCATCTATGTCCTGTGGCATCGAGTTTTGCCGACGTCAGGACATATGTTAGTGGGTTATTATCTGTCATAACCCGTGTACCTTTTGCTGCATACAAGTAATCCCTGAATTTGTCGGTGACTGCCCACTTTAGAGCAAGAAATTCCAGCTTGTGGGCTGGATAGTTCTTCTCACTGTGGGACAGTCCCCGACTTCCATATGCCACTGGACGAAGCTTACCTCCATGATCTTGATACAGGACACCACCCAGTCCATCACGGCTGGCATCAACATGGAGCACAAAAGGCTTTGACAGGTCTGCGAAGGCTAAGACTGGGGCTGTGACCAGACAATGCTTCAAAGCCTGAAAAGCATTCTCACACTCCTCAGTCCAAGCATCACCAAGGGGGTCACTTGCCTTTCGGGCATCCGGGCTCGGAACTTTCTTTGGAGGTGGACGGCCTCGCTTCCTTGGGTAAACGCACCCGCTTGTAAGCGCGTTCAAAGGGCGGGAAATTTTGGCGTAGTCTTTTATGAATCGCCGGTAATAGCCAGCAAATCCCAGGAAAGACTTGACATGCCTCACTGTCTGTGGCCTGGGCCAGGTTCTTACATCGGCCACTTTGTCTGGATCTGTCTGTACCCCAGCCTCGGAGACTACATGACCAAGGTACCTAACCGACTGACAGCAAAATTGGCATTTTTCTGGTGATACCTTCAAGCCAAATTGCTGCAGCCTATCCAGCACCCTAGCCAGGCGCTCCTCCATTTCCTCCAGCGTCTTGGAGAAGATTATCAGGTCATCCATGTACACCAGCACCTCTAACATGTTCAGACCTGACATACACTTCTCCATCAGCCTTTGGAAGGTTGCTGGTGCTCCCTTCACCCCTTGGGGCATACGCTCAAACTGGTAAAACCCCAAAGGGCAAGTGAAGGCCGTTTTCTCCTTGTCAGTTTCACGCATCGGGATTTGGTAGAATCCCGACTTTAGGTCGATAACAGAAAACCATTTACTGCCACTCAGGGAATCAATGGCCTCCTGTATCAGGGGCACTGTGTACTGGTCGGGGATGGTACGAGAATTGAGTGTACGGTAGTCAACGCACATTCTTAAAGTACCATTCTTTTTCCGAACCAGCACAATTGGGGAGGCATAGGGACTCTTAGACTCCTTAATGATGTTGTTCTCCAACAGCTGTTGGAGATGTTGCTGCAAGTCCCTAAGATCAGAGGGAGGCACCCTCCGAGACCTCTCACGGAATGGTGTGTCATCGTCAACACGAATCTGATGCTCCGCATAGCCTGTACTGCCTAGGTCAAATTCATGCCTGGAGAACACATCACTCCTCTGCCTGCACTGATTGAGCAGCCTTTCTTTCCACTCCGAGGAAATCGGGCCCCAATTGATGGGCAGCTCACTAATGTCAACTTGAGGGGAAGGGGTGTTATCGCCTACATTAGCACTTACTTGGGAATGGGTTGCCTCGGTGTAACTGTGAGGCTGGGTAGGAAAACTACTAGGGGTAGGGAAACACTTGTCGGGGACATAGGCATCTACTATTGGGCAGTTGCCAGGGACAGTGATAGACTCAGGGCTACTATTGGTCACCAGCACCCTTACCTTTCCAATGGCACCACCTGACAATTTCTGTACTCCTGGGGCTATGTGTAACCCACTTGGAAGTTTGCTGTGGGGATTACACTCTAAGAAAACAGTTGTTTCTTCTTTCAGGGGATTCCTAATTTGGGCAGTCATTACCAATTTGGAGTGGGGAGGTATTTGAGTGCTATGTCCTTTCTTGGTCCTAGCAGTGCCCAATTTGCCATCTGGGGACAACTTCTCTTGTTTTGATATGCTGGCATAGATATCCCTGCATTTAGTACTAATCTTCAATGACTGGGCGAAGCGCGCTCCAGCCATCCTCCTACAAGATTCAAAACAGTGCCTGAAAAGTCCTGAATTCGTGCCAATAATCACTCTATGGTCACAGGGACGCTGGGGGTCTGGTACTACAAGAGCCAATGTACTAAACTCAGTCCCTGTGCCAGCAAATGACCGTTCAAAACCTATGTTAACGTAGGCCCAACCCAGATAGGGCATTGTCCCATCCCCTCCATGGTACAGGACTAGGTCACTTAGTTCATGCAATTCCCTATCTAGTGTGTCGAAAAGGCTCTTGTGTATAAGAGTGACTTGAGACCCACTATCAAGAAGGCATTTTGTCTCCTTTCCATCTATCCAACATTTTGGGTTAATAGCATCTCCTACTAAACCTTCAGGAACATCGTTCTTGGAAACCTCAACTTTAGAAACAAGTGGGGGAGAATCTAATTTTGGGGGCCCCTGGTTTCCCCTTCCCAGGCGCCCTTTCTCATTTCCCTGGTTGCCAAGGATGTAGTTGATAAGTTTTTTGCTCAGTACATCAGGGGGGACAGAATTTTGACAGTTTCTACTGATGTGGCCCTCCTCTCCACACTTGAAGCAAAGAACACCAGTATTATTCTGTTGGGACGACTGAGATTTGGGGGGATTATTGGTGGGTTGAGGTGCTGGTGGAGGTACTGGTTGGGGAAGGACATGGGATTGGGAGGCTATTTGGGGTGGCAGAATGGAGGTTTCTACCTTACTGTGGGCAGCCTGTTTGGGTTTCGTGCTGACGGGGGGTCTTGAGGCAGACAACGATTTCTTCACCCTCTCCTCTTCTTCCTGCTTTCTCACCGAAGACAGGAGTTCCAGGAAGGACGGTGGTTTCTCCAGGCGTTCTCTGAGCTGTAGGTTCACCAGGAGCATTTCATGGTAGAGAATGCCCCTGATGAATTGTCGGAGTCTCACCTTATTGGCGTCATGTGGCTTGACAACTCCTCGCCTAACCACATGGCGCATGACTTCCTGTAAGCGAGAAAGATACTCAGAGGGAGACTCACCTTCAGCCTGGACTGTCTGATGAAATCTGACAAACAGTTCATCATCCGTGTCAGTATCGCCAAAAGCCAGATCCAGAGCCCTGAGGTAGTCTGCAGAGCAGGCCTGGGGATTCTCACGCCTAAGGTCTGTAATGATGCTTGATGCAGGCGGACGCAATGACTCACGAATGCGCTTGCGCCGCTCAGCATCATCCAGAGTCTGCCACTCCTCCATCTGGCTCTCAACGTGCTCTATCCAGATGGGGTAGCTATCCTCATCACGCGCTGCTGTCTTTGCACCGGAGAAGCATCGCAGTTTTCGATACCCTGTGGTCAGCCCACACCGTGCTAGCGAAGCTGCTAAAATTGGGATGTCTCGATCAGGGAAGGACATGGATGGTTCACTGCTACCAGGGGAAGGGGGTGGAGGGTTGTTAGTGATGGGAATGTCTTGAGACTGGACTTCCTGAGCTCTACGCCCTGCTTTTCTCCATTCTCTAACTAAACCTCTCTCCCTCAGGTCCTTGACACTGACCCTGTTTCCTCTGACTGGTCCTAAACCGTCCAACCGCACTACTCTGCACATAGTGTCCCCATCTACTGGAACGACAATCTGTGCCTGTAATCCTAACAGAGCAACTGCATCTTCGAATTCACACAGGAGCAATGTTTCCCCTGTATCGGGATCATCCCGCCTTAAAACCTCAAGTAATGTGGGATATAACTCTGACAGTGCCAGTGCAAACACTTCTGTTGGCACTGTCTTTACACCTGTTGCAAGTAGGAGGGCATTCTCTACTCTAATCTCCTCCTTCTTGCACCAATCCTGTCCAATCTGCTTCAAACTTTTACCTGCCATCGCTTTGTTTCCTGCACACGAGTGTTGGCTCTTTGGTACAATAAAACGAAAATGGTGGATGTAACAGTAACAATCAACAATAATAATCAAGACTCAGTTTCGGTAACATGTGTCACCAAACAAATTATGCAATTATACAATTAAGAAAACGATGGTTCCCGGACAAGCCCCCAATTTATGTAACCCGAATGTTACACTCCCGAGTTCATAAATAAAGAATATCACACCTGGGATTAAGTTTTGACAAAATAATCCAATGACAAACTTTATTAGCTTGTTTGTCGTTCAACAAAGTATATCATTCAATTCAATTTTTTCACAGACTCAATTGTAACCTTTGTTACATTAGCATAACAAAATATTTGCCAGTGTATGACGATAATTCGACTCGTTGCTGTCTCTTTGTCCCTCTCGCCGGTTATCTTGTCGACGAGCCCAGAGAAGTCGCAAACCAGTAGTACACGGTAGCTGATGCAATGCTCAGTAGCCGTCAGTCACGCTGAACCAAGCAAAGGCTGGCCAAAGCTCTCATCCAAATATGTATCTAGTCAAAAGAGTTTACAAGACACAGGACTCTCCTAATATTGTGTCTTTCTGATCAATAATATTTCTTCAGGAGTATGGAAGTCCACTCCAATATCTGATCTGATACATTATCTATACATACTTGCCTCACAAACCTATATGAGCGCATTAGACAATACAGATCGTAATCGTATACATTCAACTGTTTGTCAATCCATTTTGACACATAAGTGCTTATACGGTCAATGTAGCTTCTCAAACTTCAGTTTAACATTTCAACGTTCTGAATTATATTATGCAACACTGCTGCCACAAATAAAGCTTTGATCTATCTGATCAACTGGCAGTATAGTTGCTTCATCTGGGGTCATCATTTAACATTTGTGACTCCAATTCAAATCTCACAATTTGAGTGGAAATAGTGCTCCACGCACACAATAATTACACTGAGCAGTTGTACACTTCACCACGCATGTACAGTTAACATGTATACATTAAAAAGAGCATGAATATCTCCATTCATATATTCACAAGCGCACAGCTATTCCTCACATTTAGTTCTTTGCAAGGTTCTTCACATTTAGTGGCTAGTCCTCCCTCTAGAGTTTCACATTCCACATTTCAATAGTGCAGTGACCTCCGCCACTCACGGCGAACGGTCAGTTGACATAAATCTGTCAATCCAGACGAAGGGGGGGGGGGGGGTGGTCATTGTAGACCTCAATGTTTATGAGCATAGCCTCACTTTCTCTGAGTGTGAGGGTCTACAAGGCATTTCAATATGCATGTATGCAAACATCTGACTTCTAATTCCAAGTCAGCTTCCCAATTTTGTCTGCCTGTTAATGAACTTTAGTGTATGCATAATCATGTCCATTCATAAAACATTCAAAGCGCAAATACCTTGAAGTGCATTGTAATCTTACATTGCCAAGTAATACACAAGCATCAATCATCGATCATCAATCTGCATACTATAATAATAACTTCGGAATTCATATACATGATATCAAAGTCTCCCAATACGCAATCTCCAAATCTATTGTTTAGAGTTCTTAATTAACAAACACTCTCCAATGCAATACACATTATGAAAAATACAATGACTTACCTAGTCAAAAGAGCCAACACTCGTTTTCACTACAAGTTGCTCCACACGGCAGTCAGTGGATGTACGTGCCACAACCAGTTGTATCACAGGCACATAAAACTTGTATATAACAGTACAGCTGATGCTTGTAAGATTTTACCAGTGTTTTGTGGTAAACCTCTCAGCAGATAATATATGTGTGAGAAAACTTTCTGGATCACACAGTCGATGTAACAAGCAAAGTGGGTGCAGGCCTCAAAGCGCTGGCAGGAAGCAGATATGCCTATTTGCTCCAAAGCTATGGGCTTTTATACTTTTCTGTCTCTATGTAAAATGTTAATATTAAAAACTTTCTCGAGAAAATCAGAAACTTCCAGGAAGTTAACTGACCAGCAGAAATATCATTGGTTCATGTTCCTATGACATCATTCAAAGTCTGCCTCATTGGCTAGAGGTCACTCATTCCCCTTGACTTCCAGGAACATGACTGACGTACTGACCATCCACTTGGCCAGACAAAGTCTTAACATTGACCAAGGGCAGTAACGACAGGCTTTCCAGTCACTCTCAAGCCTTCTGGCTACAGGGCTTTAAAGTTGCACTCCTGTGACCTTGGTCACTAGAGCTGCTGCCTAACCAGCATAGCTATATAACACATTGTTTATACTCATGCAAACACTGATCTAGTTAACATACTAGACAAATCATATATCAGAATCATATAAGCACTCAATTAGAATGCAGATACATACATCTCATTCGCATTAACGATGTATTAAACAAAACAAATGCACACTCATATCTCTTATGCTGAAGTGTGTGGATCACACTTTGTTCTGAACGTTTGACATATCAAATAATAATCTTGCAAACAGTCATACCCTTACAGCCATTGATAATGTATAGCACAACAATATCTGTAATATAAAATGTAACACGAGCAAAGTAAATGTAGTAATGTGTGGAGTTACTCTGCTTTAAGGCACACGCGAAACTAGCTTAAACAGTTCATTGGAAATGGGGGGGGGCAGAGAAGAAAGGAATAGGAGAGGACAGTATTTGGGCTAGACTGCACTCTACGTCATTGTCACAGAAAATGTTGGTCTACAGTTAGAACCAATCCACTCTGTATGGGCTTTGCCCATGATAGGACAGTATCCCTAAATCCCAAAGCAACTACTACTTTGTCCTAGCGAGAATGACCTTCCTCTTCTGAGACATGGTCCTTTCGTTTCTCTTGATGTGCCTACACACCAACAAAAGGGAGGGGTGCTTAAAACAATATCCCTAGACTGGCTAGCTTGCTCTCACCTTGAGTTTTATTACACCTACATAGTCTAACACCAGCAGGGGCATTTCACAGGGCTTGACCAGTCTCAATACACACAGGCTTACCATTGGACATTGGATACTGGGGTCAAAGGCTGGAGGGGGAATCTTAAGACTAATCTTGGGGGTTACTAGTGCACTGATCGAGGGGTTGTTGGAAAACAGGTGGGGTATGGACGTCAGAGGAGGGATGAATGGAGGGGGTAGTAATAACAGTGACCATGGGTTTTCCAAGGAAGTAGGAATCTAGTCTGACGACATTCTGGAGAAATCTTAGTAACCCAAATTTTGGTGGGGTTACACATACATTGTAGAAGCAGTGGTGTTGACTCTTTAACAATTTCAAGTGTTCTAATTTCCAGTGTTCTAATAAGTGCATGTTGCCACCTTGCTTTGTATACAGCATTACCTACATGTACTTATGAATTGTTTAGTTTCTATGATTTTGGGGGTTGTTTTTGAACTGGTATTAACATCATCTGTTTTAATTCAGGGATTTTTTTTTCTACTGAGAAAAAAGTGAAATATTATTCAAGTCTTTTTTTTATTATTATTTTGAACAATCAAAGTCCTATGCTCACTGCATTATCACAGATCAGCACCACCATTTACTTGTAGATACTTTGTGACCAGTAAATAATGAATGTTGACTTTGTATCTTTAGGATGGTAATTATGTTCGTAATTGTCTGATCTTGCCCACATTTTAACTGGCCTACCCCCATCACTTTTTTTTTTCCACTGCTTACCGTACACAATATGATATTTCTTCTTCAGGAAACGTCCATTTTCCATTTAACTTGTGCTTTGCATAGAAAGTGCACTAGGTGTAACCTTATTCCTCCTGGTTGTCTCGTGCCTTAATCACCAAGATCTGCTTTGTCCTATGATTTACATACAACATGTACAATTTAGCTACATTAGGACTACAACCCAGTTTGTCATGCACATTTAATAGCATTCTCAACTGGCCAAACAAGGTAAATAAGATGACAGTCTTTTATACTTCATAAAGGTTGATACCAAATGAAAATTTGAAACCAGCAAAATAGAAATTTATAAGTACAAGAATTCTGCTTTGTCTCAATTATTCTTCTGTTTTTTTCATCCTTTCAAACTTACTGATGACCATGTGAGAACGTAATGATATATTGTATGATTTTTGCAGAAATCTACTGTTTGACACCCAAAGTTCTTGGCATGGTTTGAACAAAATACAGTAATGTGCTTTGTAAAAATATATGTACATGTACCTGTCAAGTGGAGACAGGAGTATTCGATCAGGTTAGAGGAGTATGCCGTGAGGGCGTATTGTTTTGACCAAGTGATTGAGATTGGCTCTGTCTATGTGCAATGTACACACTTAACCATTTCACATCTTTTTTCATTTCTAGCTTGCAAGTACAGAAGAATACATTGATGGTACCTTCACAGGGAATCTTGGGGAAGTTCTAATCAGGTGAGTAATTTCTTCAATTTCATGGTGTTTGATGTTAAGTAATCGGTAACATCAGCTGTGCTAGTCTTATCAAGGAGAGAGAAATTCCAACTTTCATTTTCCCTCCTCTATATGTTTGGTATAAGGTATTTCAGTAAAAAACCACCAACTCAATAACATAAAACTGTGTAATATACATGTACATTTTAATGGGCGTGCATACATTGTGCAGAGACCTTTACAGATAATTTAAACAATGAAAAATATTGTATAAATCTCATGAAGCTGTAGGTTTCATGTGTTAATTCTGCATCTCTATGGTTTGTTTGTCCATTGTATATTCCCGTTTTCATCATCATAATAATAATAAACAGCAATGACATTTTGCTGTATTATAAAATTATGAAGTACGGATTTTCAGGCTGTACATGTGTCTCACATTTGTGTTCTCTACTCACAGGTGTAACAACGTTATGTACATCCGAGGAGTGGAAGAAGAGGAGGAAGATGGCGAGATGAGGGAATAGCAGCTGTAGAGCCACTTCCTTCTAATACTCAGCCCCTCGAGAGAGAAATGAACTCTGTGTGGACTTTTTGTATAGATACCGAGGAGTGTGACATCCAGGACCTGTTGTTGCTCTTGTTGAAGCCAGTTGTCACCTTGAACAGAGGAGTGGATGACCCCTGTTATGTGACATTCCAGGTTTTCAAGTGAGCATGTTCCCTGAACTCCAGGAGTGACTTTTCAAGTGTTTTTATATCGGAGCCAGCCAGCTGCAACCTGTCATGGCATGGTCACATACTTTGTAAAGTCTGGGTCGTGCTATGTATGAAACCAGAAGCAGTCATACAATTGTAATTTGCACAAACTGTAAGTTTTGTTGTTGTTTTTTTCTTTATTGGTAATTCATTTTAATATTTCACCGAGTCAAACAATGGTTCTTATAATTTGTTAAATAAGAGAAGAAGACCGATGATTAATAGTATGTGCATTTTACTGTGGAACAAAGTTTGCACAACACTATTGACACAATTTGTGTTAAGAAGAGGATACTTGTTCAGTACATCCACACAATTGCATACCAAGACAGTGTGTATACATTGTAACTCAAATGGCATGATGATGTAGTTAGTCAACTCTGCTCAAATCAGATCTATGAGGACTGGAATATTACTTTCAATGACATTTTATCTATCAAGGGTATTAACATAGTGGAATCATCACATATTTTATGATCTGATGCGAGAATCAATAAATTTCAGATTGATAAATTTATGCGATCAATGCTGAGTTAGAGCTAGATGAGAAAGGAAGAATGATGTCACTGATCTGAGATCATTGGATTATGACAAGTTCACCTAAACATGTTGGATAAGTCATTACTGTAGTCCTTTGTTTGTCAGTGCTTGTTCTCAAGTCACAATTTACAAACATAAATTTACCATGACTAGTTCTGTGATATTTCAAAAGATTGTGTTTTAGGCATCCCTGCAACTGACTAAGACCCCGTTTACAGTGCGGGGCCGGGCTCGGCTGCGGCTCGGCCATGGCGGAGCCTCGCAATTTTGTCCGTTTACACTGCTGGGCTCGGCTGCGCTTTTAATTCAAACCTTTCAATATTTTGTCGTAGTGGCGCTCTGCTTGTAAACAAACGCAATTTGGTATAGTCTGGTTTTCAGACCCTTTGCCAACTGATTCCGTTCAGGCAAAGGCCTTTGCCGAAGGAAAAATCCTTTGCAGGACAAAACCACCTTAAACTATACTAGTTTTCGACATTGAGGGGGTTAATATCATGAATAGCGAAGTAGTACGGGCAGAGGGTCTGGAAGCCAGACTAAAATTGGCCAAGCATTTGGCCCAGTTTGTGTTTACACCAAGAAGAGGCGGGCTCGGCCCCGGCTTGGCCGCGGCCGAGACCACCTCCAGAGCGTGGCCAAATGCGCGGCCAATTTTGGCCTCGCATTTGGTCTTTTGCGCGTTTACACTGAAATAAAGGAGGGCTCGGCCGTGGCCGAGCCGCGGCCGAGCCTCGCACTGCAAACGGAGTCAATGTTCTTTTTTACCACCGTTTTTTTAGTTTGCCATAATTTTAGTCCTCTGTTACATTCTTCTTCCATGCATCATATCACATACCAATACTCGTGATATTGATGTGAGTGTACATGTATATTCATTAGCAAATATTTTCATGTTTGTCAACAGTACACACTCGAGTCAAACCTCTTAAATATCTCATTTTGGTAATGTCTTGATTGTTGTTCTTTTTTAAATAACCTGTAACATGCTGACTTCAAATACATTTATGGAAAAGTTAACCATACAAAATACTATAATGAATCCATCAAAGTCTGATATCAGACATGTCTGTAAAAATTTGAGTTGCTGCTCGCCTACTCTTTGTATGTGTGTGGAGTCTTCAATTCAGTTAATGTAGTTCATTAGTATCTTTTTGGAAAAGTTTTTTTCCCGATAGTTGAATAATGTGTACAAGTATGTGACAAATAAAGACATTTTGTAATGTAGATCCAGTATCCATGTCCCTCTTCTTTCCTTCACTTTTGTTGTTGCATACCCCAAAGATTACACTGTACTGGGATTTTTAATGTTACAATAGATGAAGTCTTTTTAATACTGCATTAATTGTAAGTTAATGAATATGTCCAAGTTAAATAACAAAAAAAAACACATGTTTATGAATGAAATTGTCTAGATGTCATGATTTATTGCTTTAGCACTATCGCCTGCTGTCATTTGAAATACATGTACATGTACAATGTATGTGTAAGTACATGTACATGTACCTCTTTGCAGTTGAGTCTTGAGAGAAGCTATAAGTGTACATGCAGGCAGATCATTGTGATGGATGCCTGCTTTCACTCGTTCAAACATAAACATGTTCATATTACAGCTTGATATGCAGACTAACTCAATATCAGGGGTATAGAGTTACTACCAGTAACCATCTGTGCAGTGTACCGGCATTCTCTTGTGCGTCAGCTACCAAATGTACTTTCATCATACAGTACAAGGAAAGCACTCGCAGTCAGGGATGGGACTGACGGGTGATTATTCTTGTTCTAAACCTCACAGTTCATAGCAAGGTACATTGTACATGTATGATGTAAAAAATTAATCTTCATGTCCCGAGGTGAGGAAAGATTACATTATCCTCTTCATTTTGTTGGATTATACATACATGTAACAATGTATCCCACGTCACCACAGCCACTAAAACTTCCAAGGCAATGCCATATCCTATACACCTCCCACAAGCAAACCATACAAAAAGGCATACACATCTGCAATGTAGCAGGGTCCACCAATCACAGAGTCCTCATTCAGCTTTGAATTCGTACACAAACTATGCCCAAAATTGATGCGCACAGTACATGTGTAAAGGTTTGTATTGTGCAAAATGAAGCCATGGTGGTCATCCAAAGACATGATGTGTAACTTGCAAAGCTAGTGGTACACATAATGTAACATATATAGTCATTACACTGTGGAGGAAAAAAAATGTCAACCTTTCAAGCTTCATTACATTTTCTTGAAGTTAATTGTGAGTATTTTCATGTTTTTTTAATTGAAAACTGTCAATATGCAAATTCAATGTGCTATGTCAAATGTAGAATAAAATTAATATAGAAAGGGTTGTTGGTAATTCTCCAGTAAATAAATATATAGCACATGTGTACACTGAATTTCCTTACCCCCCCCCCCCCCCCCACACACACACAAAGCAAGCAAAAAAAAAAAAAAAAATAACAGAAAATTCAGCTTTATACATGCATTTTATTGGTCTTTGAAACAAAACAACCAAAATACTGTTCATATCAGTACATATATGCTGTATACTCAGATGGGACTATCTCTTATAAAATGAACTGTGTACAACAGGCTCCTTTGATTTATGGGATTATCATATCCAAGGATAACCACAAACATGAAGATTTTGTGGTTTAAGTGTATACATAAATGTACACCCGCTATGAATTATTTCAGCAAACGGTACAGTAGAAAAATATCAAATACACTGCATTTAAACAATGGTACTAATGTACATGTATCAACTGTATTTCACCATGAAGGCACTGTGTACAGGTGAAAGTAAGATGCTTGAACTAGGATAGGTAGTAAGAAAAGTCAAAACATAAAGTATAGATTTACATTTTGTAAGTACAATGTATGTCTCTATATACACTTTTTATCACACATCAACATCCATCTACGTACATCCCCCCCCCCCTCCACACACACCATCTCATCCCTATTCATTACGCACAGATAAATGGTCAAGGCACAGATAAATTCTTCAAAAATTCAGCCCTGAATATGGAAGACTAATGGAATGGCAAGGTATGTAATAAGAAAATTACACTTCTTTCTTGGAAGGGCTGTCCTAATTAAAAATCACAGATTCTGGTACACTGTATAGCACGCAATATTGCCAGTGTAGTAACACAAAAATTGACAAAAACGATGTATATTGCACAAACTGATCATGGAGAAGGAAGATTAAAATTTAAATGAAGATTTTCATTGTCTCTGATCTAATGGCAGCTAAAACTGCAATTTCACTGTACTACATGTATTTTATACACATTCATACTGTATTTGGGTAAAATTTGGCAACAAAAAGTTTCTTGCTTGAAGATGAGAGATGAGAAAAACATGGAAAGCAAGAAAAATTAATCATCCAATTTCTTGTGAAAAAATTAGAACATGATTATGAACATCTCACACTGATCTTTCTTAATTCAAGTACACTATGCATTTACCTTTAGTTGAATGTATCTACATTATTTTTCCCCCAAGGTACATGCAGTGCAATAACACTACCTCACTGTTATCATGCAGGAACTTCAATGGAAACACATGAAAATTTCGAATACACTGTAAGGATATTTTGCATATGAAGAACTAGAAATGTCGCTACGGCGACTGGTATGCCTCCGCCATAATGCATGGTTCTCCTAATAGGTCTATAGTACATGTGGACAATGTGTGATTACATTTTCTCAAAATTGGCAAAATATTAGAATGACAAGTTTGTCACAAATGTGTTATATGCTCACCTTCCTTGACCTAGGTTTAATTGGATGAATAGGAGAGCATGTATTTGGAGATTTAAGAACTTTAACTTGACTTTGATCCATTCATAAGTTTAGGCACTGAGTAATTTTCAAGGTATGGAGAAAAAGTGCAATTTCTGTATTGAATAGTAAATTGTTGCCATTTTCATCTGGCCTTTGACCCTAAAATTTGTATTAAGATAATCACTGTCAGGCAGAACATGCATAAATATGTAGTAAGTTTCAAGATAACTTGAACCATTTCCTAGATAGTATTATGGAGAAAACAGTTAGTTCAGCACTTTCACTTGATCTTTGACCTTTTGACCTTTGAGGCAAAAAAAAAAAGGAAACAAACTTAACAGAGAATCTCTATTGGGTATTGCCCTTGACCTTTGACCCCTGACCTTTGACCCCATGAACCCTAAATTCTCTAGATAATCACTGCCAGTCAGTACATGTATATATATTATGTTCCATGAAGATACCTTGAACAATTTCCAAGGTACAGAGAAAAAAGTGAAATTTTAATATTTTTACTTGACCTTTTGACCTTTGACCTCATGACCCCAAACTTTCACCAGAGAATCTTAATTGGGTAATACATGTATACACTAAGTTTCAAGAAAATATCTTCAGGCAATGCATAGATATAGATATGGAGGAAATGGTGAAATTTTATGTATTTGACCTTGACCTTTTGACCTTTGCCCTTGAGCATGTGCACCCAAAAGTTGATAGGCACAACTTCACCCCCTAATACATATACATGCCAAGTTTCATTAGGATACCTCTAAAGGTTTTTTAGTTACGCTTGCCACAAAATTCATTACGGACTTATGGACGGACGGACGGAAGGACGGACGGACGGAAGGACGGACGGACGGACAACCCGAAAACATAATGCCTGTGCTACCACTTCCTGGCGGAGGCATAAAAAGTACCTGTCATAATCAATACAGCCAAAAAGGACATTATGAATACAATTATGTTGTGTTCATGTCTATGAATCTTTTGAAGTGAAGATATCTTTAGTACAGTACAGTGACACATATTACAAAATCTGAAAAGGAGATTAAAATATATATATATATATATATTCACCACTAATCATACATTTTTATCATCATTGTAATCATTAATCAAAGACATTGATTTGGGAATGCTAATGGCATAAACAGTTTCATCATGACTAGCTTTGCTTTCAAAATAATATTTCAGAGATCTAGAGTAAATGCTTCTCAACCATGAAATCCAGTGCCTGAAAGGAGGTTCTACTGACAGGTAAACTTACAACACATGACAAGGCAAAATAACTTGACAGAAATATGACATACATCACAAAGAGTGAATAGATTGTCCAAACAATTACATTTGTGTGAGAAGTTTCATTTCCATGAAAGGAATGAGCAAATAACATTTATCATCCATAACACTTTCACAACTTTTCATCAGTACAATTCATTCTGACCCATTATTGACAGCCACAGAAGAAAAATTCTATTACATAAACTTTTCATCTTGACTTGAAAAAAGAGGGAAGTCATGGAAAAAAAAAAGAAGAATTATGCCATAGTTATCATACGAATTTGCATCCACGTGACTGTTACCAAGGTGATTGACTGTCACCACTACAAAATGGCACTCTATAGATCCAGTGGAGAAGACTGAGTTACCAAAACAAAGTTATTTCAGATAGTTTATCATGTATTTTTCAGTAATTAAAAGCAAAAACTTCTAAAGGCTTATTGGCTGTTGCTATGGCAGTTACAGTGTAGTCCTCCTGTGAGAGATATACATTTATATCTTATAAAGTCACATTTGTAACAGTTCTCGGTCTGAACCACACACAAGATCGTCCTGAACATTGGTCTGGGTCAAGCCTGACTTCTCACTCTCACAGCCACACTGTCCTATGGTCACTAGGTTACAAGAATCAGGGGCAGATCCAGGAATTCTGTAAAGGGGGGGGGGGGGAACTAATATTTCTGGTGCCACTTCCGGGTTTCATTTCATTTTTTCTTTTTATTTCTTTTGTTTTTAACGAAAAATAATGGGATCCGCCACTGAGAATACAAAGCCGAGTGACCTATGGCAGTCATTCGCAGAGTGCTAAGTTCAGGGAAATGTAGGGTCACTCTCCTGCATTGTTTTAAACAATGGGCATGTTCCAGTGATTAAGCAGTGTTAAGGAGGTATGAACTAACCATGTGGAGACGGGTTGAACTAGGAATATTTTCTGCCCATATTTGTACATGCCTATACTGAATTTCAGCAAATGTGAACACAAATGGGGAACAAAATACAAAAAAAAAAGAATATTCATCCATGTTCAATACTTCTCCACTGACAGACATTCAATAAATAAACAAACTTGAACAAACAGCTAAATAAGGCTTTCCCTTTACTGGAAGAATTAAAAGAAGGAATGTTTACATTGAATTGCATTGATTTGCAGGTGTAATATAGCTTCCTTGGATTGTATTCCTCGCACATGACACTACCTTAATAATTCCAATAGCTACTTATCACTGGAATACACGACAGCTCCTCCTTTGATGACAGTCTTCAGCAACTCCTGATGGCATCCCATCTGGTAGATGAAGTGCTCCCATCTGTAACCATGGAAACAAGAACACTGTGACTAGTCTTTACCTTTTTTCACTTTCACTTTACTGGTTAAACTATCTTTGATTTGATTCCTGAAACACTGATAAGTGCCATCACTGAGAGCATCCAGTGCAATATAAAATTCTACAGAAATTCAATTGTCGCTGACATAAAGCATTTACCAAAATATGTGACAATAATTGTACACAAAACGATAACTACATGTCTTCAGGTATTCCAAACCTTCACTGGAATAAGATACATTGGCCAACTTAGCCATCATAATAGCTTTGCATGCCCTTTTGATTACAAAGTGAACACATACACAACTTAACTTCTGAAATAATGAATAAACACCAGCATGAAATCAGAATGCAAATTAGTATTTAGCATTTCCTCCATAACTAGTTGGCAAATAAGGAAGAGAATTTGCACATTTCACAGTGAAGCTTGCATCACTTTCTAAATGTAAAAAGTTAAGTCATGAAATAGGTATTGCTCTTGCAAAATTATTGACTGACAATTCAATATTTGAAAATGTTGCAATGCTGATGGAATCACAAATACAGGGGTGGATCCAGGAATTCCATAAAGGGGGGGGGGGGGGGGGGGGGGGGGTGGCTTTACAAACTTAAATGGGGGTGCACGTGCCCCCCTCCATTTTTTCTTTTTATTTCTTTTGTTATCACAAAAGAATAAAGGGGGAGGGGCATGAGCTCAGTGTGCTCACTCCTGGATCCACCACTGCAAATAACACACCTGGGGGCATTGATGACAAGCATGTCTGCCACCTTTCCAACCTCCAGTGACCCGTGAGTCTGTGACCGGCCCAGGGACTTGGCTGCATTGATGGTTGCTGCTGCCAACGCCTCCTCCAGGGACATGCGGAAGATGACACATGCGAGATGCATGGTCAAGGGCTGCAGCAGAGGGGAGATGTCATTTGGATGGAAAATGTACAAGTCAGTATGAGGGATTGTAGTTTAGGACTGCAAAATGGCTTATACTCAATTTTGGAATTGTGAAAAATTTAGCCAGCAAGTAAATTAATATTTTAGATGACTGCATTATTTATGCCATTATTGAGCAGTTGGAACCCCAAATTTGCCACTGTAGTATATGTACCTACAAAGTGCTCCATGATGCACTTCATACACCTCCTGGACCAACAATAAACATTCTGAAACCTAAGCCTTTGTGGCATTAAAGTTGCCACTGCTTTGAAAAGATGTGTAATTTTAATCCAGATATACGAGATGCAAGAACAGCACAGAGGCTCATAGAGGCTCTCTTTCTGAGCCTCAACCCTCACACCAAACTCCTTCCCTCTTTTGAGTTAGGTGATCTACCGGTATACATGAACGCTTTAATATCACGACAGCGTTCACATGATCTATAGTACCTTTACATTAACATTTAACTAACTTGAAGGCATTAATCATACCTGAATAACCACACCAAAACAAATGTGCAATGATGACTTGGTGTGGATAAAAAGATGGTTGCATACAGTTGGTGTTATGTAAAGAAATAACAAACATTTAGACCACAAGAGAGTTGAAAGGGGATCAGCCCCAGATGAGAAAGTGAAATCCTTACCATGGAGAGACAATAGGCATTGGGGTTGAAGTCTGACCCGAGGGCAATGGGTACATTCTTGCTGATCATCTGCCTGGCTGGAGGGGGTTTTAGCCTCAGGATGTATGCCGTGGTGGGGAGGAGGACGGCTACTGACCCCGCCTGAGCCATTGCCTCCATGCCTGGTTCTGAGATCTCCTCAAGATGACTGATTGCTCTGGCCTTCAACTCTGCTCCAAGCTACAGATTAAGATTTTAAGTTTACAACAAAAGATTTATATAAAATCATCACACACAAAGTTGTTTTATGTCAGCTATATTGACCAAATCTGCAATGAACAAAAATACTGAAATGCTAATGTGGGTCAATATCCATGTTTCCTATTAGCATGATGCTTCTACACACTTTTCATATCATCTGATATATGCAAAGTTTGAATTGTTACCAATTAATAACTCCAGTAGTCCAACAAATCACACCAGTCATTAAAATATACAAATTTCAGACTGGAAAAAATTTAAGGTACAGCTAGTGCACTCCCGTTATGATGAACACGGTTATTATGAAACTCCAGTTACAACAAAGTAAATATTCAGGACCCAACATTATCCACTCTATGTTGTTTATCATTTATTGCAGTGGCGGATCCAGAGGGGGGCGCAAGAGCCACACGCCCCCCCCCCCCTTTATTTAACGTTGAAAACAAAAGAAATAAAAAGAAGTAAATGAAATGAAACCCAGAAGTGGCACCAGAAATATTAGTTGCACCCCCCCCCCCCCCCCCCCTTTACAGAATTCCTGGATCCGCCCCTGTATTGGTTTGGTTATAATGACATTTTGATATAATAAAAGAAAACTGCCAGTTCCGAGGACTTCATTACAAAGGGAGTTGACTGTAGTGTATCACAACCTAGACTTGTGGTAATGTTGACTGTCACAGCTGATATAAGAGTTAAATTCTAAAGATTTTAAAATATCAAATTCCACAAGCATCTCACCTCTGCTGCTCTGACAAGATGGAGTTCGTCACCATGGAAATTGATTGCCATTCCCATCTTGGTTCCCGCCTCCAGTATCCTCCTGGTTTCTTCCACCTCAAAGATACCCTTGTCGCAAAAGACATCAATGTTCTCCACCTTCAGCTCCCCCTTCTCCATCAACTCTTTAATACGTGGTAACTGAACATCGATGACATCTTGTGTAGCCTCCTCTACAGTCATACCCCTTTGGAGAGCAGAGTCAGAAGGAGAAGAAGAGTTCATTGAAAAGGTGGGGGGGCAGGGCACATCATTCACATGTAGTACCCTAAAACTCATTGGCTTCTAGTTTGCATGATTAAAAATTCAACCATTGAAATTTCCCTGTATACCTGTACTCATTCATATAAAGCAGTCAAGATAATAATCTTCAAGACATCAACCATATGGTGATATCAATAACTGTACCTAAATCAAGCTGCTGTTTCCTTTGCATGTTATATAACTCAATCCCTGAGCATCAAAAAAAAAAAAAAAATGGAAAAAAAAGGAAATCTGATGTATGTCATGAATTTCAATGATTGGGTAAGCCAACTCACTTTGGAATGGCATGAGCCCCACAGAACGTGCTGGATATCTCGATGGGAAGCTCCCGTCTCGCTCTCTCCAGCACCTGTAGCATCTTGACCTCTGTGTCGACGTCCAGCCCATAGCCACTCTTGCACTCCACGGTCGTGGTACCGCAGTGCAGCATGCTGGTCAGCCTGCTCCGGAGCAGCCCGTAGAGGTCATCCTCCGAGGCGCTGCGGGTGTGGTTGACGGTGAAGTGGATGCCACCTCCCGCCTTGTGCACATCCATGTAGGAGGCTCCTGCCAGCTGTATTGCAGAAATATTCTCACGTTATCAACCATTATTTCTGTTGAAAATTATTAAAAGCAGGACCATATTGTTTTATTTGACTGTATAGCCATTGAACAGCCTCATTTATTTTGACCGCTGACTGAGAGTACATGAGAATGACTGTAACAATGATTCTGATAATACTAGTAATACAAAAATTACATTCATAGGACAACTAGATATGATATTGATCATCTCTGCAGACATTGCTTCCATAGAGCATCATAATACTTTGGAGAGGGCGGGGGAGGTGGTTGTTGTTGTTGTTGGTACTTTTAGTGTTTGCCAGAAGGACGATCACACTTATACCTAAAAATGTTCTCATCAATTGAGCGGCTAGTGCTTTAAGTATGACATGTTACCTTCATGGCAAACTCATGAACTCTGTCTCCTGCCCACACAGGATGAGTGTGACCATCAATCAGTCCTGCAGATGAGACAAGAAACCTTGCCGACTTTCATTCCGCAAACATTCATAGATTACATTTCCCATGATAACATTTCCAATAACTTTGTTTCGGAGTTTACCATGAAGATATAGCATTTACTTGTAATTCTGTTAACAATTCCCCATTTCTTTACTACATGTTATTATGTTTATTACATTGTTGTACTGATCTCATGTCATTAAATGTATACTCAAATATTTCATTGTATCCTCAATTTGCTGGAGATGAAATAAAACAACTTAAACTTGAACATTCACTTTCTCTGATCTTTTGCAACATCTCTATTAGTCAGCCGAAAGAGTAATAGAGCAGCATACAAGTATAGTTTACATTGATGATAGTAATAATGATAATGAGACAGTTACTATCATTACTGCAACTAATGATATTTATCAGCATGGTCATTAAAATCATCATATCTAGGATTTGCAGTTAAATACTCTGAAAAGACAGAAAACCTAATTATCAAGTTCTGAAGTTCAAAAGTCACATCATAACTTACCAGGGATAACACACATGTTAGAACAATCGACAGTCTGGTCAAACTGGCAGTCTCCATATTTGGACTGAATGGCACTGCTGTGGCCCAGAGCAGCAATTCGACCTTCCCTTGAAGAGAGAAATAGTCAAAATGTGAAATGTTAAAGGGATCGTATAGTTTTGGTTGATACCTAATTTCAGGTTTCTAACATTTTTGGGTGAGATAATGAGGAAGCTCTTATGTAATATGAAAAAGCATGTAATTCCATGAGGAATTCAACTTTTTTTGGATGAAAATTGGTTTTGAAATGGATGAGATATCCAAAACAGAGCGATTCTAATAAAGCGTGGGACCCAGTTTTATTACGATTGCTTTGTTTTACGTTGTTTTTGGATGTTTCAGTCATTCCAAACTTGATTTTCATCAAATAAACTTTGAATCCCTTTTAAGGTGGTATGCTCTGTACTATTTCATAAGTGGTTTCTTGGTATCTCGCAAAAAGTTAAAGCCCAATTCTCATCTCAACCAATACTGTACCATCCCTTTAAATCATGTTCAAATATTGCATGGAGCAGTTGTGATAAGAATAATTTTGTGCTGTTTTATTTTGTTGAGCTCTTCATATGAATACTGATCATATTCCATGTTTCCCATACTCTATGACACTGGTTCTCCTTTCCTACTCTTGTTCTTGCAGGTAAATAATCATTTGAGCCAACATTGCAACATGAACAATGTCTATTTCTGATCATAACTACAAGAATATTCCTTGTTATGCAACAAGGCATCAATGGAAAGGTTTATGTTGCACTATGTGATGAGGGACTTCCTAAATGGCACTTAATCCGTTTTGCAAACGATCTCTTTGTATGTACATAAACAAAAGATTGCAGGGTGACAGAAAAGTTAATATGGTAACAAATGTGTTTAACAAACTCTACCCGTCCACAATGACATCCACACCATCGTCTCCATCCTGCTGAATGACTGCCACTTTCTTCATGGCTTCCCCAACCAGGCAGGATTCACCTTCACTGCACACCTGCACTACCTGCCTCGCATTTCTCAGACACAGTTTGAAGCTGGCCATGCTCTCTTTCTTTCTTCTGCCTCACAGTACGACCTGATGAAAGAGTGAGAGATCAGTTGTAATGACAGTTATCTCCTAGTATCCTACTGAAGGGGGATGTGGAACCGAGGGGAGGGGGACATTGATCCTTGCCCCAACTTGTACTAGCACAACATTGACAATCCCCCCCCCCCATGCACACACACTAAAAACAAAAACAAAAACAAAAACAAAATTATTTCACAGCCCCTGTACTGTAAACATACCACACTGACATAAACACACTGATGTCATTGACATCAAAGAGGAAGTGTGATAAATTCTGTTAATCTTCCATTCAACCCAGCTACACCAACACTAAACAAGAGGAGATGAACACTGGACTGTAAATCACCATGATACAGTTGTTTATGTAAAGCATGGGCTCTCTGTATTAAGCTTTTACTTTTTGGTACATATACAACATATTGTACATGTAGATTCTGGGCCAAAAGGGATGGGACTGTGGCATGGGACCAATAAAGGCAAAAGCCAGTGTAGCTGTTACTTTTAATGCTTGAATATTAAAATTATGGGCCTTGTCAACAGCAAGAACTAAGGCCATGTCAAAAGGCTATATACTGCACTCCGTCTAGCACATGCGCACAGGTTTCATAGATTCCTCTTGACCGAATCATTCAAAGTCATCAATTTGGACAGAAAGGGCTATTAGAGGAACCAAATGTTCCCAGGCGAGTATTGTCAACAATTGAACTACATCAGTATGTATTCAAATTGAAGCAATTTTTGGTACTTAAAGTTGGAATTTAGGGGCGATAATATCCCGTACGAGATCCCGAATCCTACAACCCGCAGCGCGAACACTTCACGTTCGGGCTGGTCACAGCTAGGTATCGATACATGTGGGTAGGTTACGAGAATACTATTAGTACAGTAGGTTGGGAAAATCAAAAGCAATCTTCTCTGCTAGTTTTATCACAAAACTCAAGGCTTATGCAATCACAAACATATTGTAGTACCAGAGACTCCAATTCTCTTGCTTTCGACGGGAAATCTCCCGCCGAAAGCCCATTTTCTTTTTAAATCTCCCATTCTCCTGCTTGAGATTTGATTTTTCCCGCCCTGGTTCTGTGTCTCCCACTTGAAATGATTTCTTACCGAGTGTCATCGTATGTTGAAAAATAAGCCTTAGATAGCACGAGAGATCATCTAGAATCCTTGACTAGCTTCCAGGGCAAGCGGGCCCTGGACCGCGGCTGCAAGGACATCAAGTCGGAGTCTCCCGTTTGCTAGGGCTAGGGGTTTCAGGCGGGAGAATCTCCAGATCACAAGGTGCTTGGGGTTGGAGTCTCTGTAGTATGGGTAAACTCACATTATATAAGCTCCAAGGATACAGCATGCATATCCCCTGGCGATTGCCCTGCTGGTGAACCCCTGCCCTGCCCTGGTCTGGGCCGTGGCCATGGGAGCCATGTCCTGGACAGCCAAGCCAACCGTATCGTGCACTGTTTTGTTTTTTTCTAACCCCCCCCCCCCCCCCCCCCCCCCCCCCCCCCCCCCCGAGGCCCGGATAAGAGCTTCGGCACTTGTCCACACATTTAAACTCTATCTTTCTTGCATCTAAATGTTCCAATTGTCTGACTATTCAAATAGTTTACCTAAGTCCTAACGACAACGTTACTACAGTTAGATACTAAGTGAAGTACAAACCCAACAAGTCAATGTGGCGTGGTCAAGTGTGTGATATATCCAGTCCGAAATATAAGTCATTACCAGTATACCGTTATGGTACCGGTTTTCGACACTTTTGCACATTTCCTTGTTTACCATCAATACTGCACCGTTTTACCTAGGAATTTCGATATGAAGTTGAGCTACAAAGGCCAACAACTATATGCCTTAAAGGTAGGGAATCCCATTTGCACGCCTTAAATGAAGAATTGTATAAATACAGTGGTATGTTGAAGAGAGTATCATTTTAGAAACTCCCACAAAGTATTGAAAGTGGAAGGTAACATTTAGTACATTTTTTTGACCGTTAGATTTTGAATTGAATTGTTTTCGGGGCCCAAAACCAGAAGTGTTCCGGCGCGCTTGGCTGGCATCAGATTTTGACACCCAGCATCATTTTTCGACACAATCACAGCGCGCATCACATATAAATCACATGGCGCGTACAGTACACGTACACTGCATTGTGGACACAAACCAGCAATCATACCAGCGCAAGAAGTTGTTGTTTCCTCTATAACATGTCTTAGTATGGGAATGTCGAAATCTGGTGCCACATTCTCAAAGCCAACTCTTTCTACAAGTTTGCTCATTTATCACGAATTCAGCCATGAAATTACTAAATACGATTATGAAATCAAACATTAGGATTTGGCAAACAAACTGATACTAAAGTAAGATAACCGGCATGGGTGAATTTCATTTTACGGCGATGTATAAAAAATGCGTCATATTGTTTTGAACCCCTAAAAAAAATCCTAAATATTCTACCGTCGGATTATGATGACAAGTGACAAACGGTGTTTATATAAGACTAGAAATGTGATTGATAACTTGTTTGATTGTTGAAGTCAGACGTTTGGACTGAGTACAAAATTTAATAAGAATTATCTGCTGGGTGTCGAAATCTGGGTCCTGTCGAAAACTGGTGCACTAACGGTACTAGTTTTTGATACCAATAATACAATAGTCGTGACAGTACTGGGCCTATTACTAGAGGTTTAACGTTAAATCTACTCCTGCGTAAATTTTACTAGAATATAATTTACTATTGTCTTTATGACTACTATTGGGTCTAGTAGTAGTAATCAGTATTAACACTCAGGTCAGGAACTAACGTCTAACCTCGGCGCGGGGCGCTGTAACATACACGGTACGTACTAATTGGGGTCGCTGCTGCGGTTAGTCAGGAACTATATAACCTCAACCAGCCCCTTGAAGATGCAGAATGAAGGGTAATCTACCTGACCTCGCTCTAAAACTCAGGAAAGTCAAGTTCTTTGCTGGGCTGGCAAGAAAGAAGGGCACTGTTGTCGACAGTATTAGCAGCAGTGATGATCCCTGTTCCTCCTGGCACCTGGAGCTGTGTTTACTTTGGTGGTACAACCGCTTTCCAGGCAGCATGCAGTGCCGCAGTGCAGTGGATGGTAGGTTTTTGTGTACGTGATTCTTCATCTAGACAGTCGATAGTCGCTTCATCAGCTAGTATCGCAGGTACACGTGGTTGAGCTTCCACCACTCACTGACCTCAGTGGCTTCCACACCCACGTTCCACCCTTCCGTGGTTCCACCCAACGTTCTACCATGGAGCTACCAAAGTTGTCTTTTTGGTAGCTCCATGGTTCTACATCAAAGCACTCTGAGCGAAATGCCTCCATGATCCACCCCCCTCAGCAAAACAGAAAGTAAACACTTTATCGAGTTCATTATTTTGATAGATTTTTTTTTTATTGAAAATCAATGTATTATATATATATATATACCATATTAATATGCCATATTAATTCAATTGTCTATTGGCTATCAACCTAGTAGGTCAGCATAAAGGGAAACTTTACACATGAGTGAACACATTTTGTTTTTGTCCTCCAAGGCACAAAAGTAAAAATTGCAAAAATTGACATATAGACATAATAGGCCTATTGTCTTTCATTTGCAAATATAACAAAAGACCATGGTCTTTTGTTATATTTGCAAGTGAAAGACAATAGGCCTATTATGTCTATTATGTTAACTGCAGTTAACATAATGAGAGATATTAAAGAAATAGCAAAAATAAGTTTGTGTTCTGATCTTTATCTCTTAACTTTAGACTTCTTTAGCTCAAACAAAATCAAAATCAAAGTGGGAAACTTATGGGGGAATCTGTCGATTCATGTTTGTTTGTTTTTTTACTGTGTTAAATCTATCTTTTGTTCTTACTGTTACATAGAAGAGCATTTACGCATGAATGACAACTTGTTCATTTTGGCAATTTTTACTTTTGTGCCTCAGAAGAGAAAAACAAAGGGTTTTTTACTCTTCTTCTGATTATTAAGTCTGCCTCCTTCAATAGGCTGAAGATTCTTGCAGACTGTGCTATTAACATTATAATACAGTTTATTTACAGATATTTACAAGCACATAGAAAATTTGATGAAAATAAGTAAGGTTTTCACTCAGGCGTAAAGCTTCTCTTTTTATTGACTTACCAAGTTTATAGCTAATTAAATTACCTTTCATAATAATTATGGTACATAATACATTAACATTTAGCCGAAAATTCTATGAGAAAACTTGAAAAAGTGTTCACTTTTTTTTTGTTGCGAGTGTATACCACATTAATCTAACGAGGCAAGAGATTGGCATTCAATCAACCTAGATCCATATAATTATGTTGCACAGTACTAATCATCAATAGGTAGATTATACAGTGAAAAAGAATCTTCATCTCCATAGGCGGCTTGGGGGTGGGGGGGGGGGGAAGGCAGGGGTATCATATATGCCTATACAGGGGTGCCACCGAACCCCCCCCCCCACCCCTGCTTGCGAGCAGGTTACACCTGTACAAATTTGAATCTACAGTGTGGTTTGGTTTTAATAATTTTGTTTCAATTTTTGTTATTGAATAACAAACTTTTTATAACTTTTTTACATTTTCCAAAATGTGCCACCCAAAATGAACAATTAAATTCAAAATCTTTCTCGTGGGAGATCCTAGAGGACTACCCCACCCCCGCCCCCTCCTCAACCCCTTACAAGGCATGTGCTGCTCTGTCTCCCCTCTCTCACTCATTTGCTCTCGCGCGTTTCCCCTGCAGATTAAACATACCCCCCCCCCCCTTAGAAGGCTCCTGTTTTTTTCTCCATTTTCAACCCCAATAAAAATCCATATTACTAGTGAACAATCACAGTCCCTGAATAGAACAATTTGATTACTGCACAATAAAATAAGGAATAAATTTCGAATAGTCAAATCCAAGAAGTAACCGATACTGTTGCAAGGACTCGCACGTCTCTTTTTACTCATTAGTGGAATGTTTCTATCAAAAAATTTTACATTTGTACCTCTATCAAAATGATATCCATATAAAAGACTATAAAGCGCCAGGAGGCCCAAATTTCCCAAAGAGCTTCAATGAATAGTGAGAAAATCTCTTTGAGGAGGGAGAGATTTTTTTTTCTCACCGAGGATCAATTACTAGAGTACTAGTAGGCCACAGTGCAAGTTGCAGAACGCCCTCATGTGACGCATTTACTCTTGACGACGGGTGTCATTTACACAAACATATTATTTTTGTGTCAACGAACCGGAAAATACTGAGGAAAGTGCTTGTATCAGAAGACGTTATCTAGAAGTATGGCGGCACCGCGAGAGATCGAAGCAAATGAATACCTACAAAATCACAAGATTATGGAGCTTTTTCACAATATCACGGGGCAGCTTGTCTTCCACAGACCAGGTACTATTAGCTATATCATATGCTAAATTTTGCAGAATTCTGGGCTTTGTGTAGTCCCATATGCTACTGTGCATGTTGGACTATCACAGCAGCGTTGTGTTACTTGCATTACAATGACAATCTATGTGGAACTTCCTAGTTTCTACACAGTCAAATAGCCTCTACCGGTAATAAAATTTACCTTTTGTATAGGTACTGACAATAGCAATAGTATCTGACACATTACCCAATTGTCAAAGTTTTGACAGTAGAGATGCTTTTCGAACTTGTACGCAAGTCCCCTGAAGGGCAAGGACGCAGGTCTCCAATAATATCCCATTTGAATATTGCATAAACATAAAACTAAAAGTTTTAAAGGCTAAAGCGGAATTTCTTGCCCAATATAGATCTCAATTTAGTAAATACATGTATGGTAAAATTGGTAAATATTTATTAACAATTAGTAATTGAAAATTGGTAAATATTTAATTCCAAAGATGTGAAGTGATGGTAGGACCGTGTTGAGGCGCTTAATAATATAATTTAGTGGTTTACACTAGCTATTAACGTTTTCTAGGTCTACCTACTTGTTCTTCCATGAACTTTTCATGGAAAAACAAGTAGGTAGACCTAGAAAACTATAATACTTTCATTGAAAGTATATGTCTAATGGATATGATACTATGCACACTAAGTATCATTCAGCAGTGGTATATGTTGTATGTTTATAGATTTTTATGTGTGTTTTTCATTTTACAGACAATCCCAAGGCATTTATGATTGACTACATTGAAAATTGAAGAGGGGCGAACCACTCAGATGAACTACCCATGTCTATTTGATGACACAAACATCGAGTCAGTCTTTGGTATGCTGGATCCTACAAAGAAAGGCCATATCACGCTTGAACAGTACAGAGAAGGCAAGTTTGATTATGAATACACATTGTTGAACCTCTGCTATTATCTGACACATTTTAATTACATGTCAAAGATTTAGAAGTGTCATCTTCGATTCAACTAAAATACCTGCGCCCTCTCTCACCTGATGCATTATACCGGAAGGTCCTGAACTGTACTACATCCAGATCCAGATCCAGATGTCTATCCAGTTATTGCAGTATATGTCACTGGTAGAGATATTATGGATTTTCGTCATCACATGCATCCTCAAAAGAAACCAGTGTGAACAAGCTGTTTCTTAATCCAACTAGAGTTTTAACCCTAACTAGGCCGGGGGGGTGGGGGGGGGGGGCCTCCGAGGCCCCCCCCTTGACGTTCCGCGCGATGCATCGTAATCGCAAAAAGCTATCGCCGCGACGTTTCATGACTTTTTTCTTTCAAGTCTCCCGCATCTTTTGACACCAAATTTGCGACGCCCGGGTGCGCGGTTCCGAAGTTACGCATAAATATGTACCTGCATGTCAGACCAAAAATTGCTCAAAACGTTAATTCGTGTGCAATTTCAATGCAAACTGTGCTTACTGGCAAATTTCATAAAAGCATGATTATTTTGGTGTTTTATTGATCAAAATCAATCAAACAGTGAAAAACATAAAGTCGATAAAACAAAGAAATACATAAGAAAATTCAAAAAAACAATAAAATACTTAAGAATTTTTTCTGACATCACAATTTTTTTTAATTACATTTGCTAAGGACACTAAGAAGAATATTTACACAAAAAATGTGCCTGTTTTGAGCTTTTTTTTTTGTGATTTATACCAAATAGTCTGATTTTATGCATCATCATGCATAAATTAGCATAATTTAGCATAAATGATGATTTTTTTTTTTGAAAAATTAACTTCATGGTATTTTAGATTACATCATAGGCAATGTGTGTACCAATTTTCGTCGCGATCGCACGGTCGACGGCCAAGATCTGGAGGGGGGGGGGGCCTGGGAGGCCCCCCCCCCCCCCCCGGCTCTATCAACTACCTAAATAGCCCGGCCTAGTTAGGGTTAAGCATTGCACAACTGTACTTGAGTAGGTTTTCAATTTTTTTTTTTTTTTTTTTTTGGGGGGGGGGGGGGGGGTAATGATGAAATACACCTGTACTGCTTTCATGAACAAGTGTAAACTTGGGAGTAGCCTTATCAATGTCACTTATATTTAGCGTACTTTTGCCTTTCTATGTTATTTTCAGTAGTTAGGTTGTATTGCCAAACCCGCCACAAAGCAACTCAAATCAGTTATAATTTTGTTTTTCTTGAGGCGCACACAGTCAGGTAGTATCACTGTATCATCTGTATTGGTTTTTTTTTTTTTTTTTTGTGACTGTAATTTTGGTGTACTGTGCTTTCTTGTCTTTTAGCATGAATAGCACCCATGCGCTTAGAAACACCTGTGTAAAGTGTCTTTAAAATGCAATTATTATTATTATTATCATTATTATTATTATCATTATTATCATTAAATATTTGTCAATATGTTTCTTGCAGCAATTGCAACTCTAGGCTGTGAAAACATAGATGAAAATCCAAACAGGAGCAGAAAGTGGTCGAGTGACAGCAGACATCTTTGCCAGAGAAGTGTAAGTGAAACTGCAGGATTGGCTTATTATTCCATTGCCTTGCCACTCTGCTATCAGTGATTACTGTAAAACATGATACATTCGTGGCATGAAATTTTTCGCGAATTGGAGCCGCTGGCCTTTTTCGAGGCAAGAAATTTTCGCGAATTGCCACTTTCGCATGCATTTTGATTTTGCAAATCTTGGCACTCGCGAAATTCGCGAAATTAAAATGCACACGAACATTTCTTGTTTTACAGTAGCTTCTTACATACTTACATTGCAAGAACAGTATTGCTTTCAATTGCTCTTATACATGTACAATGCTGCACGGAGACAACTTAAATAGATAATTTATTTCTTATTACTTATGCTGATAGTATTTGGAATTCGTTGAAATACTGTCTGCAAGTGAAATTAGGTGGTACAGTATAATAGAATGCCCACAAAGTTCATTTGCAGGGATTTGACCAGCACTGCAAGATGATTTTCAGTGACCTGTACAACCAACTCACTACAGTGTATTTGTCTAATTCATTAGGTATATGACTGATTTTCCTCTTTTCTTTTTTTTTTTTTCTTTTTTTCAATTTCTGCAGGAAGATGGGATTGAAAAAAGCTTCAGCAACATTCAAACCAACAATGTAGAATGGCCCTGATTTCTGTACATCGGATCGCAAAGAAACCAGGAACCCTGCTGGCAGGTCCTTGTTATCATTTGTTTGCTCTCTCACTTCCATGACGGAAATGAAGACAGTACTGGACCTCATCTATTACATGCTGGACACTTGAATAGCAGGGATGAAGTCTCCAACATTTTCTGCTTATTTCATACATTGCAACACGTGTGTAGCCATTTTCGATCTATAAATGAAGAATTGGATGCACAGGCTCCGTGATATGTGATCCTTCCACAAGCAAGTGGGAATGCATGTGTCAGTTATCTGTGCTCTGACAAAAACTACATTTCCTCTACCAAAGGGGATCCAGATTGGCATACCATACAGACTCCAGCTCCAGTGCTTCGTAGCATTCACCAGTTTGCATGTGTGTTTATTTTTTTCCATCCCCATTACTATTTTCTGTAATTTGTTCATCAAACTTTCTCCAGTTTGGTGTGGTTTGATTCATGTACATGTATATGTGATGACAAAACTTTTTTTTTTTGTTCTGATTTGTGAAAATTATAATGACTGTCAAAAAGCTTAATTGATTGCTTTTGAAGACTTTGAAACATTCTAAACACTGTTTAGGGATGCAGAGGAATTTCTTCTTTTTTGACAATTTCCAAAAAGAAATAAAGATGCATTGCCATTCTGCATATGGTGCATTCTACTTGTTACATTTTCATTCAATATTTGTTAATTATCACTGTAAGAGACAAGAAAGTCCCGTATACAACGTCCTACATTTCAGAAGAGACCATTCATGACAGCGCTGAAGCAAGGCAGTGTTTTTGCGATGGGTACAATACAGATGGGTACAATAGAGATGTGTCAATCTGTGGCGACTTGGTACATATATTTATATATATATATATGTGTGTTGATAAGGTAGTCCACGTGTTGGCAAGATAAAAAGATAAGTAACAAAGATGCAACAAAGTTCATGCTGTATTCACCAACGGTTTATTTCTTCACACAAATTTTCGGGCGTCTCGCCGCCCTTTCTCAAGTGTTGATACTGAGAGAACAGTATCAACACTTGAGAAAGGGCGGCGAGACGCCCGAAAATTTGTGTGAAGAAATAAACCGTTGGTGAATACAGCATGAACTTTGTTGCAGCTTTGTTACTTATCTATATATATATATATATATATATATATATATATATATATATATATATATTTAATAATCTTGTTTATATTTTTCTAAGATTTATAATGTCTGTTTTATGTTAAGTGCTGTCTGGGGCAAATTATTTGTATAGGGCCCCATTTTTCTCTCTCTTCTTTCTTTCTATAAAACAACAACAACAATCCGTGGCACTCAGTCAGTTCTCCATACAGAACAGTGGACGGTAACAGTTATCTAATAGAATATGTCTTTAGCGATGTCCTTTGTACAACCCAGAGTTTTCCTTTGAATCTGCATTAATGAAACAAATGTATTTGTTAGCATAAACTTGAGATTATTATACACCCTGTAAATCCAATATCAGACATGCATGAGCATACTTCATATAATAATTATGCTACAGGACTGTAGCAGGATCCGTCCCTCCAAGATATCTATGGAGCCTCAAGGCTAATTTCAAAATAAACTTGTACTGTATAAAATGTACAGAGAGACTATCCAACAGTCGTACTTATTATTACAGTAAAAAGAATTGAATTCATAATATTGCCAGTCTTTGTACTGTCAATGATATAGCAGTGGCGGATCCAGGCAGGGACGCACCCAGCGAGCGCCCCCTTTAATTTTATTAAAACAAGAGAAATAAAAAGAAAAAACTGGTGGGGCGCATGCGCCCTCCCCCTTTGATTTTGTAAAGGCACTCCCCTTTTACAGAATTCCTGGATCCGCCCCCGGATAGCATAGTGAAATGCAAACTTGCACTGCTTTATGTATATTTGTACAGGGTAAAATCTTAGTGTGTACATATGAAGAAGTTTGTATTATGTGTACAATAAATACATGACAAGATACTCTTTTATTATGTGTCTTTGCATCAAATCTGAAAATTAATTCATTGATAGATTATGTGAAATGATTATCCAAGTATTTGTATGACCAAGAAGTCTGATCTGCTGCATATCTTGCTGATTAATAATGTATTTGGGGGGGGGGGGGGGACAAAGAGACATACAGTTTTGATTCATGGTGTGAACATGCTCAAAACTCATTTAAAGTTTAACTTTGTGATACAGTGGACTCCCGTTATAGCAAAGTCCTTGGGACTGACAGTTTTCCTTCATTATATCAAAATTTCATTATAACCGAACAAATAAACAGTAAAAACCAAAGAGCAGATAATGTTGCGGTTTGAATTTTTACTTTGTTGTAACCGGAATTTTGTTACAGCCATGTTTGTTATAACAGGAGTGCACTGTATGTAATGACATGATTCTGAAATTCGCTTTGATGCTGGAAAGTGCCAACATTGGCATGTTTTAGATTCATACCCAAGTTTAGTCAGGTATTCAATTTAGAAGGGTTCTTGCAAGGTTCTTGCAAATTGAAAGCTTACCTCAGCTTACCACACACACACGCACACACCAACACACACACACACACACACACACATACATACAATATATATGTGTGTATGTATATATATATATATATATATATATATATATATATATATATATATATATATAGACGATGAAGACAAACAAGTTGACATAATGCATTAGATTCCAACTTTTTTTTTAAATTGGAATCTAATGCATTATGTCAACTTGTTTGTCTTCATCGTCTTCATGCTCTTATTCCAACACGCGGATAATAATACCATTTTATATATATATATATATATATATATATATATATATATATATATATATATATATACATATATATATAAAGAGCGAGAGAGAGGGGGGGGGGGGGGAGAGATTGCCTGAAGTGAGTACATACTAGTTTTCTTAGGGTCGCAGCCCAAACATTGTACATAATGTATCATGCCATGTTTGCCGGTATATTGACTGCCATACGGCCCACCAGTAATCAAATACTGGAGGGGTTTTCACTCATCGGGGACAAAATGTAAAGGTACGGGTGATTTCCGTGTCGACCGCCACTCTGAAAATCTTTCCTTGTTGTCTTCACGGTTTTATGGAAAGCAACACACACAAACACACACACACACACACACGCATATGCATATGTGTATAATTTATTATAATACACACCAACACACAAAAATCGCTCGCTGTGGATGGTTCCTTCATCATAACAATCAGTTCACTTAGTCATAATCGCCGTTATTGTCACCATAAAAGTCGCCACTTTTGAAGTTGAACTGTGCATGTCAAGTTTGGGTAAACTTTATCTTTAGAAATACAAAGACAGATGTGAAACTCACTTCTAAAGACTTATTTTAAGAAAAATACAATATGATAAATTCATGGAATGAAGGTGAATATAAATCAAATGTTGAACATCTGATAGATGTACTAGCGCAGTTAGGAAATTGATGCATGCCTGAATGATCCCCATCATAAATACTGTTTGAAGAATTCCGTGATAAACAAATCGTATTGAAACTGCTTATGTGATGAAACCATTGGTAGTGCTGTGCCAGAGGACTGGTCACAAATTGCTGCATGCGTAGAATGAAGAAATTCATCTCTAAAATTAGCGACGGATTTGGACGTACTGGAAAAACAAAATGGGTAAAACGAGATGGATCGTCGAACATGGTGGAATTGATAGGCCCAACCATCTGGGACACTTTCAAGGCCTCTTCCATCAGACGGACGGGATGTAACCCGACAAGCGGAAGTTTCTCATCCTGCATGGCGCATGCGCGCGCAAGATCGTTGCGCACAGACAGACATTAATCTTTTCTTTTGTCTCCCCCACAAAAAACAAAACAAAAACAAACAAGTAATCAATGCCTTGCCTTACTTCCTTTACTTTCTTTTCTCATATAAAGATGTGCATGTCTTTATCATTTGCGCTTCAAACATTCGTGCCCTCAGAGAGCCGCTTCATAAGCTGCGTCAGCCTTGCCAGTGGGAATCTTTCATAAAGTTTAAGGTAGGCATGCATGTCTTTCATATTAGATACGCATTGTTCTTATCCTGTCTTATCATAATCTTATCATGATAATAATATACAATAATAATTCAGTCTTTGATCTGTTAGGAAATTTCATAGTAATTACTATGTGGTCTGAAAACATTCTTTAGATGTCATTACAATCTTGTCACAACTTTGCAACTTCTTGTACACCTCCTGGCAATGGAAATTCTTTATCTATTTATTTCTCTTTCCATTTTGGCCAATATTGATGGAATTTATTGATTCGGACTAAAATGCAATGTATCAAACGCGTATAAGAGATAAGTTTAGTATATATATATATATTTACAATCAAACGATACATAATGTGTTCGATGTTGTATTATAAGCCCATAATAGCTGATGTTTACCGCAATCTGTATAAGTTGGAATTGTATGAAAACATTGCCTAATTTCTATCATCGAAAGCACGGACAGAATTTTCTCACCGCTCAGAAAAAAACATTTTGATAATGGTCTCTATATGTTTGAATAAGTTCTGGGGTGGGGGAAGACTTCTTTGGGGCAGACCTTTTCATTTTCAGTATTGCGGTATTTTGTGTCTTTAATTTATTATGCAGAGTGGCCATAATTCCATTGACTTTGACGATTCTTCCCGAGTGTGTGCACTGCTTGTCAAGTATGTCTACCAAGTTGCTTCTGCTGTCGATGTTGCTGATTACGGCATACTGTGCCGCTGTGGAGGAATCCAAAACGGGACTGCGCAGAAATTGTAAGTTTCCGTCTTGGTTTCACACGCTAATCCAGTTAAATGTTCATAAATTGAGACACCTACCCTAGAAACTTTAACTGTTATTAAGGTGTTTAAAAGTACATTCGCAAAGTACACAACTTCTTGATTAAACTGCAAAATTTGCTTTGTTGTGATACATTATTAATGCTCATCATACACTTCACAGCTGAAATTTCCATATTAATTATATTCATGTTTAACGTAATTATGAAAGTTATGATCTGACGAGAATTTGTGACATTTTGAGTAATAAATATTAAAGCCTTGGGGCGTTAAGTTGGGGTCATCCCACGAGCCCAACACCCACGAGTCATACGGCCCACGAGCTATAACAGACATCAAAAAAGTCCATGAGTCATACACCCACGAGTTATACATGAAAACCCACAAGTCATACAGCCCATAACACGAGTCGTAGTCTACACTATAGACCAAGTAAAACAGGCCCACTTGCTAGATACTAAGTAAAATAGATCCATTAGCTTGACACTAGGCAAATAGTGTCCATGAGCTCGACACTATAAGCAAAAAAGGCCCACGAGCTCGACACTTATACGTACATTAAGCCTCGTGATATAATGTCGAGCTTGTGGGTCTTTTTTGCCTTGTGTCGAGCTTATGGACCTTATTTGTATAGTGTCTAGTTCGTGGGCTTATTTTAGTTGGTGTCAAGCTCGCGGGCCTTGTTCACTTAATGTCTAGCTCGTGGGCTGTACATGATTTATGGGTGTCGAACTCGTCACGTGCACCCGTTGAGTTGGTCCTGTGGGTTTTTTATGAACATTATTATTTTTAAAAAGTTGATTTCGCTTTCATTTGCCACACACAGACGATATACCAAAGTGACTAATTTTCGGCGCGTTTTCAACAACATCATTGTGGTGTTATCCTGCTTTACAGGGGCAAAAAAAAAAAAAAGCAGAAGAAAAGATAAAGATCATCTTATAGTGCCATCAGCGCACCAGTCGAAGAAAATTCAACATATTTTCATTTTTCTAGCATAATGAAAGAGCACTGGACTTACCTCTTTCAAAAAGTAGGGGGAAATGATATTACCCTTGGTATATATCAGTAATATTTAAGTCGAGGGAATGTGTTTTTTTTTCTTTTATTGAAAGATTAAGCTGTTCGGAATTTTCCTTATATTTCTTTTAATCGTTATAGATACGTGACGTCACGAAATGTAATAGTCTTCTCATCCACAGATGACTGCACTGAAATTTTCAATGGATTTTCCTCAATAAAGTTTGAGGAAAATCAAGCAATCAGACACCTTAAAACGGATTTTCCTCAAACTTCGTTGATGTTTTCAATTCCGGGTTTCTACGATAATGTTGCTACATTCACGTAGGCCCCCTATATGGGTCTCATAAGTTGCTCTAAAATCAGGAAACTCGATACAAAGCTCATCATGAAAACATAATCAGAAGTAAAACACATGTCCATTTATAGGAGGAAAAGGGACGAATACCATGTTATTTCTCATGTCTGTCATTAATTTGTTGGTGTTATTTGTTTGTTTTCTGATACATAGACCAGGAAAACACCTACACTTTGACGGATGACGTTGATGTTGATGAGGCGAAATGGACATTCTTTCGGAAAATCTATCATCGGGAATGTCACAAGGCCCCTGATTCACGTTGCCCGAGACATAAGAGAGGTGATATCATTGGCTGTTTGCATGTACCAAATCATGTCATTTAGAGCAACATTTATAGCGAGGTCGCTTGAGCGAAATCACAGCATTATTTTCACTTCCCACTATAATTACTACCATAATTTTTTTTTTTTATGTAGTTATCGAAACCAGATAATCTCTTGATGTAACAGATTCAGTCTTAACATGGAATATCCATACATTTTTTTTTTATTCTTGTCTATGATTCGCCTTGCATTAGTATAAATTTGTACAAAAACAGATACATTTTTGATGGCAACTTCTGCATTTACAAGGCACGTGCTGTTTGATTTACACATGATCGATTGTGGCGACTATAACCTATACGAAGTAGAATGAATGATCGTGGAATTATTTTTTTTCAAGTGGCAACAGTGACAGTGTTTAACATTAAAACTGAACCCTTTCTTTTCTAAGTTTAACTGGATCTATGACACGTGGTCACTGAAGAAGCAATTTTCAATTTTACAGCCATTGGTGAGGAGCTTACTGGACACTGCGAATGTTGTCAGGGCAGGATCTTCGGGAAACTGAAAACCAAATCCCGCTGTTCATGTGAGTTGCCAATCTATAACCAAAATATGTTGTCAGTTTTCTAAGTTTTTTTTTCTGTCTTCGTTATTTTTAACTTGTGCATGAAAAATAATTGTTCTAACTTATTCCAGAATGCTGTCCATTGCAATGATGTCTTGTTTATTTAGTTATTTTGTGTTTTATATTGACAAGTGGCCATGGAAGAGAAAGCTATTACACATAGTAACACTGAAATGCGCAAATGCTTTTCTAGGCGTTTGTATTTTTTTTTTAGAAAGTTGCAATTTTCTGAATTTGAGCCGATAGTATACATGTACTTTCTTCTGTCAAGTTGACTTTTGTGTTTACTGACAATCATTTCATAATTATGTTCAATTCAATTCAAACCAATTCACTTATTTTTTTCATTCTTCTTTTTTTCAACAAAACATAACGCATAATATATTTGGAATTACATCATAAACATAAACATTCAACTTTGTAAAAGATAAATGATACAAATAAACAAAAGAATGCATACTGGCAAAAAAGTACAAAGTTATGCTTATGTTAAGATATCACCGAATACATCAGTCTGTCATTCTTATCTTCTTCTTTTTTTCTTCTTTTTAATGCTTTGGTCCATTACTTCGAAATAATTTCATAACTGTTCTTGATTATTCTCTCTTACTTGAATAAGATTGGGAAGGCCGGTTAACTTTTTACTATCGTCATTTGTCTGAAGTAAAATGATTTCTTCTGCTAGACTGTTTTTATGCCGTTTCCTGATTTTAAATCAGTTTCTGTTGATGTTCTTTTTTTAGGTTGGAGAGTAGCCCTTAGTTTTAGAATTGTATCTCTTTGTAGAACGTCGCACTGATATCAAACCGTAAGAGCAGAATCGATGTGTGCTATACTTAAAGATGCATTTCCCCATAAAATTTGCAAAAATGCCGCATATGATTATCATGGTTGACATTGACACTTCTTCTCTCTTTCAGTCAAGTCTCACAAGAGACGTAAGTAAGTCATCAACGACAAAGGATAAGGGATTCTGACAACTACTTCTTCCTCACAACGACCACACACTTCGTCGGAGCCTATATAATTTGTCCGAAAGAAATCAGCAAGAAAAAAAAATGACAAAAAGGAGCAAATATTTTGATAATCACAGTGATAGCATCTCAAAATAGTTACTGAAATGGTAGTCACGATAAAGGGGTCATTACTTTGATAAAGAGGTAATAATATTCAAGAAGTCAATGCTGATGAGATGATTTCCGAAAATAAATCTTAGTGTGAGATAATACGTTATATAAACGCAGTCATGATTACGTCATGACTGCGGCTTAGCAAGACGTGTGTCTCACGAGCTCTCGAGAATTCATACTTTTCACAGAAATTACTGCCTTCTAATTTGGATAAACGTCTTATTATCCTCGCGAGTGTTACTGGGACATGAGTCAGTACCACTTAAGAACACGCAAAGGAGGCAAAAAAGCAGCAAATTCGACTAATTTTCCTGGTCAAAATATGGATGCAGTTGGTTCCACGCCACCAGTACCAGCAGGCGCCACGCACGTTGTTTTAGGCCCCGACCATGCCCCAGCAATCCCCGCCACGCCTGACATAGCATCAAGTCCTACGAGGGAGGCATGGGAGTCCTTCGTCACGCTCTCCCGACAGATGAATGGAAAGCTTGATTACGTCATAGCAGAGCTCGCTGCATTCAAGCAGGAATTGTCCGTAACCAAGCAAACTGTTGCGGAGCTTGAAAAAAGCATGGGGGACGCCTCTAGCAGAATTGATGACATGCAACGAAAGGACATTCCTGAAATTTCAAAGAAAGCGGATAAATACAAGGAGGAGCTGGAAAACAAGCTGTTGCTGTTTGAAGTTCATGACAGGAAGTTGAACCTCCTCATCTACGGAGCCCACCAAAAGCCCAACGAAAACCCGTATAACACCGCAGCTGAGGTGTTTGCGAAGCTTCTCGCTATTCCTATGGAAACCGCTGCTAGAATTCCTCTAGTCAACGCTCATCGTCTGCCTACAAGGTCTGGAGCTGCTGCCCCTGAAACCAATGTTCGCGCAGGTGCTGGGAAACGTCCGGATCCTATCATCGTCCGATTCGCGTACATGATCGACAGAGATCGCGTACTTCGCGCATATGAGCATCCAACACAGTCCACACGGGACTCTGACGGCCCACCGGGCGAGCGGGAACCCGACCACGGTAAGCGAATCTCTATCCGTACCGATCTTCCAGCCTGCATGAAACGCGAAAGGGGAAGGCTTTCATCAATCGCTTACGATCTTCGAAAGAAGCAGCACCTCTCTACACGAATCAAGATAATTGGCACCAAAATAATTCTACAAACTCGCCCAAGATCGACTAGTAATGTCCCAAGCAGCTGGACTAATTGGTCGGATTCTCAGGCGTAAGCATTTCACTCATTTGATATTTCTAAATCACTTGATTAAAAGAATGCGATATTGTTAAAGTAACTATCAGAAGCATTGATCATTATTTCCATTCTCATGCATTTATTGACCTCTACTGCACACTGTTCCACTTATATAATAAACTATATCATAGTCATAGACTCGTCAGTAAATCAATGACAAATGACAAATACGAACCCAATAATTTACTGCATGTGTTTAATATTCTATTACGTATTGTTATCATATTTGAACTTCAACCCACTCAAAAGTATGGGGCTAGTGTGGGGTATATGCCTGACAACATGTTAGGATTTTTTGTGTCATTTATATTCTACTTTCAATTAGCCAAGCTCCTCGGCATTTGCTCATATTCGCTGAGCAGTGGAATTTTCCAATGTATAGGAATACGTGTTGAATGAATGCCGAAAAAATACCCTTGAAAATCTACGTGTTTATAATATGAATGACCCTGTACTGCATATGTTATCTTATTATCTATCGCTATCATATTTGAACTTCAACCCATTTAAAAGTATGGGGCAAGTGTGGGGTATATGCCTGACGTTAAAGATTTCATGTTAGTTTTTTTTTTGTGTTATTTATATTCCACTTTCAATTGGCCTAGCTCCTAAGCATTCTGTTCATCCTCGCTGGGCAATGGAATTTTCTAGTGTAGTGGGGATTCATATTGAATGAAGGCAAAAAAAATAAAAAAATACCCGTGAAAATCAATCATGTCTATATGAATGATCCGATACTGCATGTGTTATCCCATTACTTATCGCTGTTACTCTAACTTCAACCCATTCAAAAGTCGGGGCCAAACCTGGGGCCTATGCCTGACAATCATGATATCATGTTGGTATTTTCTTGTGTGTGTGTCCTTGAAACTCCACTTTCAATTGGCCTAGATAGTCCCTGGGCATTTTGCTCATCCACGCTGGGCAGATGAATTTTTTAGTCTAGTAGGGATTCATGTTGCATGAATGCCGTAAAAATACCCTGGAATATCAGTCTTGCTTTTATATACTATACTGCATGTGTTATCGTTTATTACTTTTCGCTATCATACTGGAATTTCAACCCATCCAAAAGTCTGGAGCAAGCCTGGGGTACATGCCTGAAGATAATGATATCATGTTAGTATTTTGTGTCACAAATGTTCCACTTTCAATTGGCCTAGCCCCTAGGCATCTCACTCATCCACGCAGGGCAGTGGAATTTTCCAGCAAGTCCAGTGTATAGTAGGGATATACATGCTGAATGAATGCCGAACAAAAAAAAAAAACAACAACAAACAAACAAACAAACTCGAAAATCCATTGTGTTTCTATGAATGGCCCTATACTGCTTGTGTTACCCTAGTACTTATCTCTATCATATTGGAACTCCAACCCATTCAAAAGTCTAGGGAAAGCCTGGGGTAAATGCCTTACAATCATCATGTTAGTATTTCCTGTGTCATCTTATATTCCAGTGTAGTAGCGATTCGTGTTGAATGAAAGCCGAAAAAATACCCTTGAAAATCCACCGTGTTTACAATATGAATGACCCTACACTGCATGTATTATTCTATTACTTATCGCTGTCATATTGGATCTTCAACCCATCCAAAAGTATGGGGCAAGTGTGGGGTTTATGCCTGACAATTGCCATGTCAGTATTTTTGTGTGTCACATAATTATTATGTTCAACTTTGAATTGGCCTAGCCCCTAGACATTTTGCTCATCCTCGCTATAGACAGCGGAATTTTCCAGTGTAGTACTAGTAGGGATACGACTTGGTGACTTGAATGAATGTCAAAAAAAGAAACCTTGAAAATCCATCGTGTTTATATGAATGACCCTATATTGCATGTGTCTTCTTATTACTGATCGCAATGTCGGAACCTCAACCTATCCAAAAGTTCGGCACAAGCCTGGGGTATATGCCTGACAATAATTGTCATGTTAGTATTTTTGTGTCATTTATATTCCTTTTTCAATTGGCCTAGCCCCCTGGCATTTTGCTCATTCACCCTGGGCAATGGAATTTTTCAGTGTAGAGATAAAGATTCGTATTTAATGAATAAAAAAAAATACCCTTGAAAATCCATGTGTTTGTAATATGAATGACCCTATACTTCATGTGTTATCCTATAGATTAGTAACTGATCGCTATTATTATTGGAACTTCAACCCATCCCAAAGCATGGGGCAAGAGTGGGGTATATGCCCGACGATAATGATATCATGTTAGAATTTTTGTGTCACAAATGTTTCACTCTCAATTGGCCTAGCCCCTAGGCATCTCGCTCATCCTCGTAGGGCAATGGAATTGTCCAGTGTAGTTACGATACGTCTTGAATGGATGCCAAAAAAAAAAAAATACCCTTGAAAATCCATCCTGTTTATATGAATGACCCTATACTGTATGTGTTATCCTATGGCTTATCGCTATCATACTGGAACTTCAACCCATCCAAAACTATGGGCCAAGCCCGGGGTATTTGCCTAACAATACGGATGTCAAAGGGCCCTAGTAGTATTTTTGTTTCATTTATACCCTACTTTCAATTGGCCTAGCCCCTATTATAGGCATATTACTTTTTTAAAGCGCTCTCTAATGATGCCACCTTATGCTGTAGCTTTGATCACCTTTTTTCTTCTTTCAAACACTTTAAAAATAATTGCTGTTCAGGGCCTTACCTGCCAGGGATCTAGTCTCACAAAATAATTTTGACCAGAGACCGGTGAACCAGCCCCTCAACTCACTAAGAATAAGACTTTTCTTCTTTTTTTTTTTTTTGGTGAGAATATTGTCCTTTTTCCCGTTTTGTTCTCGCGGTACGTTGACATGGTATCTCATTAATTAATATACAATTATTGTATACGATCAAGTACAGTATACAATATTTAGGCATTTGAGTGTAATGGATTGCTTTAAATCATAATGATTAGCCAAATTTATAACTTTGCCTTTTCTATTTTTCTTTTGATGACGATAACAAATATGAACACAGTAAAAAATGACAGAAAATTTTATATTCTCTTTTGATCAAGTTAACTTCGTATAGGTGATAGCAATTCATTGACACATGATCCAAGTTGTTTATGATGTTTATGAACGTTGAATATTTATTTTTATTTTGAATATGACTATTATGATTCTATATGTAAACCTGTATAAATCTTAGCGTATCGGCATGTATTATCAGTACGTATGCCAATGTTGTCAATACGAGCATACATAATGCATATACAGATGTATGTGTTAACGTATACGGTACTTCAGTGCTTTTGCATTCTTCGCAGCTGATCACCAAGATTCAGAGCGTTATGTAACAGCAACAGTGTGAAGCTCTATGTTTTGTATAAGTGTAATTTCAAGATCAGCTGTTGCCTGTGATTTTGGTCAGGGTACTTGGCTCCGTTCATGCTACCGATTTTATTCGGTGTAGTTTAATGGCATTACGGATTCCAACAGCTCTCTTTGCGACCAATTATTTTCAGAATGTTGAGCTGTCTCGTATGTAAATTAATGTATTCTCCATTTGGTTTTAAACATTGCTCTGTTTTCCCTTACGGGATTCTTATCATTGATTTGTTATTTTGGTGGTGAGCCAATCCCTAAGTATATGTCGTCCCCTCGTCTCTTTGTTGGTTGCTGATATTGGTTTTTTTTTTTTTTTTCTCGTTCGAAATACGCTCGTTATAAGCATATGATTACATTGTACGTCTATGTAAGTTCAAAAATCATACGTCATATGGTAATTTCTGTGAAATTCCACACAAATTTATAACACACGAGGGATCTCGTGAGCCAAACTTGTTTATTAGCATGTACCCTGTTAAGTCCGACATAGTTTGGATTCTCTACATTCGTTGTTGTTATTATTTCGGAAGCCCACTGAGTCCTTCGATGTATCTTTGTCTGCTCGTTGTATGTGTTCCATGTTTGTCCTCTTTAACGTTACTGTGTTTTCTTGTCTCCCTTCTCTTTTCCGTTTTCCGTTCTACTCCGCAGCGTTACTCTGCTAGTTCTGATTCTGACGCCGTTCATATTTCCAATGGCTGAGAACATGAATGCGCCGTTTCATTCCGTTTCAAATGATGACTTCTTCGAACTATTTAGACATATGTCAGAAACTGATACATTGAATGGGACAGATAGTGCACGAATTACCCCATATGATAGTCTTGTTGTTGATAATTTGAATTCATCCACAAATGAATTGCCTCATGATTTCAGTCCTGACTTAACTCAGAATGTTTTGTGTAATTATATCACTGTGAATCATTGTAAAGACATGTATAACAATTTTCCTAAAGACACCTTTTCTTTGTTGCATTTGAACATAAGGAGTATAAACAAACATTTTGAGGACTTTAAATTTCTGCTGGAATCTGATACAAATCAACCATTTTCAGTTATGGGATTATGTGAAACCTGGTTAACTTCTAATTCTGGAAATTCTTTTGCAATAGATGGGTATAACATGTTTTTCAATAACAGGCCAGATAATAGGAGTGGTGGAGGTGTAGCGTTGTATGTATCTCGTACTTTTGAATGTACTGTTCTTGATGATATTTCTAGAATGGATAGCTTTGTTGAATCGCTTTTTATTGAAATTTGTATTCCAGGAAATAGAAATATCGTTGTCGGCATATTGTACAGACCACCAAATTCAAGCTTCAAAGATTTTTGTATTTATCTTTCAGATTTGACACAATCCCCGGTTTTTCAAAATAAGGACTGTTTTTTACTTGGTGACTTTAATATTGATCTGTTGAAATTGGACAATGATAATATCTCAAGCGAGTTTCTTCAAACATGTTTGTCTTCTTCCTTTCTTCCCCTTATTTCAAAACCCACACGTGTTACAGATCACTCTGCTACCCTTATTGACAACTTCTTTTGTAATGTTTTACCCCTCCCAGATTCTTTTATAATTCTGTCAGATATGACTGATCATTTTCCAATTATGACTCACTTCCCTCTTAAGACAATAGCTAATATTGTCAAACCTTCTGTACTTCCCTTATTTAGTCGCAGAGTGTCGCCTGAAAAGCTAGCTAGTCTGGACGCGGCCCTGGATAATACTGACTGGTCGAGAGTTTTAGAAAGTGATGATATTAATTTGTCTTTTAACCATTTTACGGAAATTTTTAATCACCATTTGGATGAAATAATTCCAAAACAAAAGAATAAATCAGATTACAAAAAGACACCCAGATTACCGTGGATCTCAAAATCAATTCTCCGTTCTATCAACAGGAAAAATCGATTATATTATAAATACAAAATGGAAAGGAATGAATTATCTAAGAATAAATATACATCTTATAAAAATACTTTAACAATGATTCTACGATCTGAAAAGAAAAGATATTATTCAAAGTTATTATTGAAATATAAGTTTGATATAAAAAGTACTTGGAAGGTTTTAAAACAGGCCATGAATGTTGCAAGTAAAAATTCAGATATTGATAACATTAAGATGAATGACGAAATAATTCATGATTCTGTTCACATTGCAAATGCTTTTAATTCCTTCTTTTCAGAAATTGGTGAAACAATTGCTCAAAATATTCCTGCTACTCAGAACCATTTCACTGAATTCTTAGGACAGTTTAATCCCAACTCTATATTTTTTACTCCTACTAATAGATATGAAATAATTGACATGGCATTTTCTTTAAAGAATAAACGAAGTTCTGGTTATGATGAGATTGATAATGTTATTTTAAAAGGTGTTATATCTTCGATCGCTGATCCTCTTGCTCATATATTTAATTTGTCAATATCCCAGGGCGTATTCCCTGAAAAAATGAAACTGGCAAAAGTAATTCCAATATTTAAAAAAGGCGATAAACTTGATACCAGTAATTATCGTCCAATTTCATTATTATCTTCCTTGTCTAAAGTTCTGGAAAAACTTATTTATAAGAGAATGACTAATTTTCTGAAACAATATAAAATATTTTCAAATTCTCAGTTTGGTTTTCGTGAGAAGCACAGTACCAGTCATGCTCTCTTAAGTTTTGTTGAACGAGTGGCTCGTGCAATTGATGACCACTCTCATTTGATCAGCATTTTCTTGGACTTCTCCAAGGCCTTCGATACAATTAATCATGATATATTGCTTTACAAGTTATCACATTATGGAATACGTGGGAAGGCCTTGGAGTGGTTCAAGAGTTATTTATCCAATAGAAGACAGTTTGTTACAATCAAAAATGATAACTCGGTGATTAGAGAAGTTAAATGTGGGGTTCCTCAGGGAAGTCTGTTAGGGCCATTGTTATTCATTATTTATATCAATGATTTTTGTCAAGTATCTGAAGCTCTTTCTTTCATTCATTTTGCTGACGATACTAATGTATTTCTAGTTCATAACGATATTGATGTTCTTGTACGAAAAGTTAATAGCGAGTTGAAGAAAGTAACAAATTGGGTCAGAGCTAATAAGCTCTCTTTGAATGTTCAGAAAACGAAATATATGCTTTTTAGTAATACTGTTGGCACTTTTAGTACTGACATAGTTTTGGATGACACTTCTTTGGAAAGAATTTCACATTTTAAATTCCTTGGGGTTATTTTAGATGAGAAACTTTCTTGGAAATTGCATATCGATTATATTTGTAATATAATTTCACGTAATATAGGAGTTATTAATAGACTAAAATTGTGTTTACCTAAAAAATCACTACTTATGTTATACTCCTCATTGATATTGCCTTACCTTAATTATGGACTTTTAGTCTGGGGCAACACGCACCAAAATCTGTTGGATAGAGTGTTCCTTTTGCAAAAGAAAGCTCTTCGTGTCATTTGTTATTCTCCCATACGTTCTCATACAGATGCACTCTTTGCCTCTAATAAGCTGTTAAAATTTAGAGATTTGTTTTTATTCAGTTTAGGTCAATTTATGTATATGTACAACAATAACCTTCTTCCTGATGTTTTCCATTCCATGTTCCTAAAAAATCAGTCATTTCATGAATATCCAACTCGACGCTCTAACGAATATCATTTACCTCTTTTCCGTACGATTTTAGCAAAGAACACATTTGTTTACACTGGCCCGAGCTATTGGAATTCCATGCATCCTGATATTAAAAATGCCCCCTCAATTTATTCATTTAAGAGGAAATTGAAAGTTTCTTTGTTGCAACCTTATTCTACTCAATAGAATTAACCAGCTGTTATAACTTCTTTTCTAAGAACCCACGTTTTCACATATTGATTGCCAAGTATACTTTAGCTCTTGTATACTGCATTCATATAATGCTACGATATTTCTCCGATCATAGGCATGTCTATTGCCCTGTTCTTTCTTGCGTCACTTTTTCTCACCTTCTCGACATACTTCTTACGAGATCGCTGTCTGTAGAACGTTTTTGTCTGTTCTGTTCTTTTCTATTATGTTAGCTTTGCCTCATTTTGTCTCGTCTCATAGTCAACTCTCCATTGTATTGTTACGCCTACTCCAGTCTCATTTCATGTTTATTTGTTTGTATATCTGTCTGCTTTTGTTGATCTATCTTTCTAGTGGGCTTCCAGACTATTACTTTTTTTTCTCAACTGATGTTTTTCCTCTGAGGGGCCCACAATCTACAAGCTTTGTCTTTTTAGTGGGTCCCTCCATTTTTCGAATTTTGCATACTGTACAATTACTTCTAGTCACTTGAGTTATATGATAGTGTATAATTATTATAAGGTGGTACAATCATTGTATATACATTCTTTCATGTTATACTTTACGCACCTTAATTTCTGTTATCAAAAAAGTGATGTTCATATCTCTTTGTCGAAAAATGAAATAAAACATTGACATTATGGGTCTTAATTATCGCTGAGATACAAATTTATTTTTTCATCGATCGTCATCAACAGGATGATGATGATGACATTGGATGATGAAAAGCTACTCACACAAGAAGATACAGGTGCAATGTTAAACAGGCATGTCTGTAGTTTCATATCATGTTTTAAAGAATTCATAATTTAGTTTGATAAGAAATTCTGTCAACGTTTAGCTCTTTCACTTCCAAAACTTATACAAATGATAGATTTACCCAAATCAACATCAAAATGGTGCCACCCCCACACATACATACATACACACACTCAAAGAAAAAATGGTTTAAGAGTTGTATGAATCTGTTTTTTAGTGTATTTCTTATTTCTTATTATAATGATAGTGTAATAACATTTTGACGTATTAGTACGCAGGATAATCAGGAAGAACACTTTCTTTTATAACTGGATGAGCTTATATAAAACCTGTATGTTTTTTAAAAGAAGACATTATAAATGAATTTTAAAAACATGAGTTGATAATTATGATTATGAAGAAAAGATGAAGCGGGGACAGACTTTGCAGAGAGATTTCATGAAAAATGTAGCATGACAACCAACAGCAAGATAAATGCATAAGCCATCGATTGGTCATTCGCAAGTATAGTAATTGTAGGTCATTTACTATACCTTTAACGCACCAATAATAGAATTACGTAAAATTATTCTCAACAGCAAATTGTTTAGCATGCAATGGGTAGATGGAGAGCAGACAACGCGTGAGTTACTTGTGGTATGTCGTACCATTCTGTCACTAAGAAAAAAATAACCAACAATAAATTCATCATTGCTTGTCACGACAAACTCTAGTTGATCAGCATCATTGACTTTTCCCGTTTATATATGATTTATTAAATGTATTCGCCTATAACTTATATATTATATATACATATATATATATATATATATATATATATATATATACATACATATATATATATACATATATATATATATATATATATATCATAATTATGTAAGGAGCTTGATCGTATATAGAACGAGTTAATTCCATGCGTGTTGATTTGAGATATTTTCTGTTAAAACTGCAAAAAGTAAGAAAATGATAAGAATACTTGGGTTGCTTTTATTCATAACTCTAAGAATATTCCTAGTTATGTAACAGCTGACGTGACTTTAAAGGTTTCATTTTGTGTTATTTCATGATGGACTTTGAAATGATTTGAAATTGCGCTTGGTCAGCCCGTTTTTACGATCAAACTTAGATATGACAGCATACTACGATGTACACTGTATGTATGATTATAAATGTGATTGGGTGTTTGTGTACACCTGCAATCCTAATCATAAGCTGGAAATGTGTGTGTGTGTGTGTGTGTGTGTGTGTGTGTGTGTGTGTGTGTATTTATATTGCTGGTGTGTTTAAGCTGACAATCCCTATCTGTCTTTTCGAAATGATGTCTCAGTTAAAGAACAATTATACATACATACAATTATGAAAACGTTTATCGCAGTTGAAGAAAATGATACAAGAAAAGCTACAACTACAGTGACTCTAATCTGCTGTGTAAATGAAAAGAAAGTGAAACTCTAAACTGAATTAATCTCAACTGTTTTCATGATAAAAAATTGCGAAAATCATCTACATAGCAATGACGATTTATTTAGTGATGAAAGCTATTGCAAAATTTTGCAGAATTGTCAATATCAACAATCACAGCATGTGCGTGATTAAAAGAAATTATACAGCTATGACGTAATACTAGGCCTACACGTATTTCTGAAACCGTTTTAAAAATAATCTTGAAAGCCCCCCCCCCCCAAAAAAAAAAATAGTTTGCTGATTGTGAGAAGGTGGTTGACATTATCAAGGGGGGGGGGGGGGTTCTTACTACTTCTAATTGGGGTCCAGGGGCAAACCTGCGGGAGAAAGGGTCCTTCTATGGCATATAGGTTAGATTGGTTTGCAATTAAGTTTTTCTTCTTTCGATAAAGTACAGACCACCATGTGGTGTGTCAGCGTAGGTGCTGGCATTATGGCAGGTACTGGTAGGTGCAAGCATGTACAGTGTACTTTTATTTTAAAACATTTACTGGGAGGAATTTAACATTAACAGGGCCGGGGGCAGAATCCCCCCCCCCCCCCCCCCCCCCCGACGTTTCGCGCTGTAATTCTATAACGCAAAAAGGCCTCGTCGCGAAGCTTCTTGACTTTCTTTGTTCAAGTCTCGCGCAACTTTGGAGACCAAATTTGCAACGTCCGCGCATGCTTTTTCGAAGTCACGCCCATTTTTGTAACGGCATGTCACCCCAAAACGGGCACAATTTTGTGATTTTGTGTACATTTCCTATGGAAAACAGTGCTCTGTCATGAAAGTCATAAAAGCCTGATTATTCTTACAATTAATCACTTTCATTGATTAATTTTATGATAATTATGGTAGAAAAGTGGTCAGTGACAATTTCCAATAAAAAACAAAGAAAAAACAAAAGTTGAAAAACAAATAATACATAAGAAATTCTGAAAACAAAATACATAAGAATTGAAATGACTTTTGGAAGTTTTTGTGATGTAGGCTACATTTGTTGAATATGCTAAAACAGATTTACAGACCAAAAAATAGACTCTCAGTGCTTTTAATCATGCTAAAATATGATCTTGAGCTTAATTTGCATAATTAATCCAAATTAGAAAATGATTGTTTCAAAAAATCTTATGACACAATCTTGTAGATTATGACGTGGGTGTCACGCATGCCAAATTCATGTCGCAATCACACCACTGATAGCCGAGATCGGGGGGGGGGGGGTGGGGGGGTGGGGGGGGGGGCGGCGGAACCTGCCCCCTTCCGGGCAAGCGCGCCGGAACACTTCTGGTTTTGGGGGGGCAAAATCTCAGCGGGGGCACATTGTGACGATGTGAGATCCTCGGCGCGGGAGCGAAGCGAGTGAGCGGGGGGGGGGGGGGGGGGGGTGGAAAGGGGGATCCCCCCCACACACACACACACACACACTTTAGGGAGCTTTTGTAAAACAGGGTACAAAAGTCGCGTTTATAGACCATTTAAAAGCAAATTTCTAAGGAATTAAACATAGTGAAATATAATCAGTGCGAAGGACTATGATTATTGCATACGGGAGTACATAATAATGTGATGGTGTGACATCCTCGGCGAGGGAGCGAAGCGACCGAGCGGGGGGAGGGTGTGGGAGGGGGGATACCCCCTCCCACGGTAGGGACTTTTTGTAAAAACAGAGTATAAAAGTCGCGTTTATAGAACATTTAAAAGCAAATTTCTAGGGAATTAACATATTGAAAAAAATCAGTTGGAAGGACCATGATCTTAACATATTTTGTGATGGTGTGAGATCCTCGTCGAGGGAGCGAAGCGACCGAGCGGGGGAGGGTGTGGGAGGGGGATACCCCTCCCAGGGTACTATAAGTACGGGCAGAACGAGCGAGCCACTTTCACTTTGCAATTTATCTGAAATGTATTCATTAAAAGCTTAAACGTGATCGCATCGTTCGAACAATAAAACATATTCTTATACTGCTAGAAAGCAGAGAAGAAAATGAAAAATGTAAGGTTTACTAAAGGTATGTTTCAGCGGGCACGCACTCGAGGACACGAGGCTACCATCTACACACTAAATTTACTCATAAGTTACTATTAGTGTATAGATACAATAATGTATAGTTGTTAGTGTATTATAATTTTCGCCCCGTAAGGGGCGAAAATTTTTGCATTTTCAGTTATGAAATTACAACATTTAGACAAGAAATATGCCTTTATTGTTCATTTTGGTCTTTTGTTAGAGGAGGCACTTTGGGGAGGGGGGGGGGGGGGGCAAAAACTCGTTTTGCCCCCCCCCCCCCCCCCAACATTTTGTTTGGGGGGGGGGGGGGGGCAAGTGCCACCCCTGCCCCTCCCCCCCGCTTCCGGCGCCCTTGCCTCCCGGTTTAGCATAGCCAAAAAAGCCCGGCCTGATGAACTGAAGAGCTGAAGATGTTATGGAGGAGAGGTGCACTTGATGGTCTCTTCGTCGTTGTAGGCTGTTTCATTAGTCTTGCAGTGTCCAGTATAAATTTTCTCAGATCTAATAGATGAGGGTACGCGCATGTGGAACGGAACATTAAGCACCTGGTAGTGGCCTCTGCGAATCCTTGAATTTGGAGATAGAGTGTTGGATGGGATGTCTACAAGAAAATTCATGAAAGGCCCGGCCCTACAATGATTATATCTGGCATGTCGACTTTCGCTTTTTGTTTGTGTTTTTTCACATCTTTATTGTACGTGTATTTTTGTGTGTGTCAAAAGGATTGTGTTGGCATAGGGTTGAGGATGTAATATAGCACATAAAATGCATTGCTTGTTCTATCTAGAATTTGTACTCTTTGCCGTGTAAGAAAGAAGAGATAATGAAAATACCCCAAGTCAAACCTGTCCAACTAGCGGCCACCCAAGGGAGACGAAAAAGGTGGTCATTATAGACAGGGTAGGTCTATGGCCTTTCTCCTGGAGGAAATCTTTTTTAGTGGCTGTATACGACAGGTGGCCGCCAAGGCAGGCTGGACAGCATTTTATTTTTATTCTATAAACTTCATAACTGGCCATGGGATAGCATGAAACATGGGATCTGCTGGGTTTCACACCGCCCCATGTTCTTGAACTCGCTCGACACTTGCACTCTGGACATGTCGAGAATCACAGAGATCTTTGCGACACACCGACTGGCACTGGCGGCATTTACATTTTGTACGTCTACGTGCGCGTCTTGAATGCGCTCTCCATTGCATGTGTAATGTACGTGTAAACCAATGCGACACGTAGAGATTCTTCATCGCAAGAGCTAGCCGGCCGCGCGTGAAAGGAGTGACGTGGAAACCGGACAACCGAGCTCGACGAGGGATAGAAGGCGAAAGGCAGCTATAAATTCTGTCAAAGAAGCTCATATTGTCAACCACACCGTCAGTAATAATGTTGAGACGCGACAAAAAAGACGAAGAAGATGGTAAGGGTTGATTAACCATGGTTTCATAAATTTTGTATAGATGAGAAATTAGGTCTTTTTGTTCGAAAGGACAAGTGTATGTGCATGCATTGTAAATGGTCCCATGTATTCAAAAGTGTGTGGTATTAATCCTCTTGTCTTCGCTACGGCTGTTAAAAAAAAGAAGAAAAAATACTCTAAAGAAGGTTCTCTAAAATGATTCTAGACTCGTAATGAAAAGAGACGAGGCATTAGGAGTTATAAGCGTATAGACCTGTCTAAAGACACCTGCATGTTGCACGCACCTACTATTTTACAATTAATAAATAAACAATCCTTGTCAATGTGCTTGTCGAAAGTTGTTGATTTCATGGTTGTTGGGCAAGGGTATCAAGGCTAACGTTAGAAGCCTGCTACAGGTAGAAACCTATAAATTATGCTTTTGTGCATGGTCAAACCTGGGCACGGGAGGTCGAACTTTGGTGCGGATGCCAATAATTTAATTTAGTATTAGTAATGTGCAAAATTATCAAGGATTATGTTTAATCTAAAGTTCCACTATCGAGACTAACACAACAGTGTTACAATCTGTATAAGTGTAACCATCATGTTCATATGTCTGTATTTCTCTATTTGTTTTTGTCAAACAGGATCCAACCCATTCCAAAATTTGGATAGGAGTGCCGTACTCCAGGAAGTAAGTATGAAATTGAAAACAATGCATCCATGATTTTGATTTTCTCCAATTAAGTCATGCTTATACAACTCAGTCTATTTTGAAGTCCCAGATAGATAGGCACCAGACTAAGATATTTAAAACTTGTACTGTAAAACACATTATTTTCGTGAATTGGAGCCGATGGCCTTTTTCGCAGCATGAAATTTTTCGAGTGGCCTGTAACATTCAATGCATAGACTCTTTATCATAGACAAGAACGCTCTCATGCATTTTGATTTCACAAATCTTGGCTCTCGTGAAATTAGCGAAATTAAAATGCACGTGAACATTCCTTGTTTTACAGTGCTTAATACAGTGACATTGTTATTACATACATGCTTATTGTGTGATTTGTGCAAAATTGGTGGAATACTTTTAGTAGTCATCAGTTGCAGGAGAGGGATTTGGGAATACTGTACTTTATTCACTAAAACTGTACATGTCCATGGTCAAAACTTTTCTGGACAATTTTATGGAAGGTGGAGAATTTTCTGGAAGGTGGAGTGGTTGCTTACTGCACTGCTGTGACCATCATTCTTTCACATATTTCATATTTGTCATATTGATGGATTGTATGGAAACCGTATGTGTGAATGAATATATAACAGAGAACTTGTAGTTGGAATTATTTTTGTTAAATTTTTTCTGTGTATATCAAGTGTTACACATTTAATGACGCAATGAAGGTATGCAAGTGTGCTAGCATCTCAGCACGGAAAGAACTTCTCACATGCAATTCATATCACTTTGCTATCAGGCTCGAACATTCAATGCTACGCCAATCAACCCTCGGAAATGCTGTCACATTCTCACCAAGATCATGTACATCATCATCCAGGTAAGTTAGCTTGAAGTCGTGCAAACGTGAGTGTGAGACTGGTCAGAACTTAAAATTGTAAATACTAATTGATGCTCAATGTTATTTATTTACACATAAATGTATGTCTGTCCTTTACACTTGAAAATTTACAAAGATTTGAAAAAAAAAATCAATATTAAATTGCCCTCTTAAATCATGTCATATAAATAAAAAAAGATCAACAAAGAATTTCAAATCTTCAGAGAGCTTTACAATACTGTTAAAAGTCAGAAAATGAAGAATTATCAACCTGATGTCCAGGTAACAGACTGTTTTGCAGCAGTCTTCAGCATTTCTTTTCAATTCTGCAAAACAATCTTGTCAGTTTTGCATTGGATGTCTCATTACTTAACATTTTGATATTGTCATGTATGAGGTCAGGTATGAGGTCAAAACTCCTCCCTCCTCTAAGTCATATCATGTTTGCATGCTAAGTAGTGTGTGAGAGCCTTCAATCAGAGTATTGTGTATTTGTTTTTTCTATCGATTCAGGGAGAGCCTATCGGAACTATGGAGGCCACAGAGACCTTCTTTGCTATGACAAAGCTTTTTCAATCAAATGATGTGAGTATGCTTGGTGTGTGATCTTTAGCCAAAGATTCCTGTACTGTACATACTACAGTCAGATCAGCTGTGTTTATTTATGATATAGTAGACGTGTACATGTTGTGATCAGTCCATCTTTACCAAATACCTTTTCTAAGTTGTAAAGGTAGTATGCTGAGTGTTTACTATTATACTTTTTTGTTATTTTGTAGAAGTTACCTGTTCATTGCTAGCTTGAAACTATGATAGCTTTTTCAAATGTGGTGTACACCTCATCAAATATGAAGATGAAAGTAAAAAGTTATCGTGTATTAGATTCCTTGGTTGTGATTTATTGCTACATGAATGTTTTATGGAATCATATCAAGATGATATGAATCATGAGAGATAACATGAATCATGAATCATTTTAGTATCATGAATCATTTTATACTGTTACCTTAATAGCAATAATTATATCACAGTTCACATACTTAGTGTATTGGTTATCACTGTTTGAAGCTGAAAAGAACACCATTTTGGTGGCATCCTTGAAATGGTGTTGATATTCCGTTGTCTCTGTGCAGGTCATGCTGCGGCGCATGGTCTACCTGGTCATCAAGGAGATGGCCAACTTGGCCGAAGACGTCATCATTGTGACTAGCAGCTTGACCAAGGACATGACCGGGAAGGAGGACCTCTATAGGGCAGCCGCCATCAGGGCCCTCTGCAAGATAACTGATGTGAGTCCATCTCAGCGCTGTCTGGCTTGGTAGATGGAGGGCAGCTAGATAGGTGTTGAGAATGGTATTTTGATAGGAGTTGAAGCCATTGTAATGTAAGCTGTCTGTCACGTGATTGATGGAGGGATTCAATGAATCAGTGTATTCTGTATCTCTCATGAAATTCAGTATATTTTCCTTGGAATATGACCATTTCCCCATGTTATGTAATCAAACATACTGGCTGCCTGCTGTGCATTGAGACCAAAGAAGCTAGGTTTTGCTGAAGAGTATTGCTTCCATGTGTAATTCTAAAGATTTACCTTTTAGAAAAAAATGATGTATAGGAATTGGTTCATGTTAAGGTCTGTACATAGTGGATATTTGCCCCTTTTTACACATGGAAAGTCTGATTTCCAAAGTCTGATTCCATAGTGCTGGATAAAATTGAAATCAATTTGTGAATGACTCACCCCTCCTATCCAGAAATGTATTTTCTAATAACAAGATAAGTCTGTGTTGTGCATGGGTGTTCTCACATCCATCATGAACATATTGGAAGTTGTCTCTTTAATTCATCTCTTTGATCTGTAGTAATAACATATTGTACTACTAGTATATATTCTATTTTTTGCAGCTCTAAAAAGTATTTACAGCCTTCAAAATACTGCTGCCTTCAAAATACTACTAGTATATATTCTATTTTTTGCAGTTTTAAAAAGTATTTACAGCCTTCAATGCCGAGAGAAGCATGAATATCAATATAATCAGTTGTAGTTTTGGTTCTTATTGATGATGATCTCTGTGTCAATGTTATCATTTTCATTATTTAGTTACCATCATGCTCATATCACTCCGTCAGTAAAATATGCTGTGGAAAAGAAAAGAATCCCAAAGTCTCTTGTGCTCTGGTTTGTTTGCATGAAGGATGATAAATATTATGCATTCCATTACTGTTTGCTGTCCACAGAGCTCCATGCTTCAGGGAATTGAGCGCTACATGAAGCAGGCCATTGTGGACAAAGTGTCCAACGTGTCCAGTGCAGCCCTGTGCTCCTCACTGGTAAGTGGTCCAATCAGTCACTGCCCAGTGAACTGTAGTGGTAGCATAGTATGTGTGGAATGTTTGATTTTGCTCTGTATGAAAAATTCTGAAAGTTACGGAGTCATCAATAAATTCAATTCAATTCAATTAGAAAATCAAAATGTACAGAAGATAATGGTAAGTTGTGGTTTAATGCAACTGATGATAATAAATGTACATAATCCATATTGTATGCTTTGTGTGTATTGTGACGTGATTTGGTCTGACTACAGTAAATAATGCCCGTTTTTGTTGTTGTCAAAGTTAAATGGCAAACATTAAGACAAAACCATGGACTCACAGCTACACTGATGCCATTGCAAGCTTCAATACCATTTGAACTTATCAGTCATCAGGAAAGCATCCTTTTACCCCGAGATATAGATACCATTTACTCTCTTTCTTCCCTGCAGCATCTGCTGAAGCACAGTCCAGATGTGGTCAAGCGTTGGGTCAACGAGGTTCAGGAAGCTGCGTCCAGCGACAACATCATGGTCCAGTACCATGCCCTGGGCCTCCTCTACCACTTGCGCAAGCATGACCGACTGGCTGCCTCCAAGATGGTCAGCAAGTACACCCGCGGTGGCCTGAAGTCCCCCTATGCTACCTGCCTGCTGGTGAGATACAGATCATCCCTCTTTTAGTGTGCAAAGGACGTGAAAGAAGTAAAATGGTTTCCGATTTGACATGATATAAGGGGCCTCTTCTAAAAGATCCAAATGTCTGTTGGCATGCTTAAGTGCAGTCATGTTTGGTTCCTGATGTCAATGATTTGGGTGTGCACTGAAGGAAAGTGTACTGTTATTATTGAGATGTATCCAGGGAATGTGTCATTGATTACATTGACATATAACATGGGGGATCTTGAAAAAAAAAAAAAAAAGCTCTCATGTTTTCCGTCTTCTGTCTTACTGTGAAGCTGAAGGCATTACACTTCTTGGCTGTAGATCCTTCTGAAGTACTTTTTACGCCTCCGCCATGAAGTGGTGCCGGAGGCATTATTTTTTCTTGATACCTAAATACCATACAGATAAATTTTATAGGTATTATACAGAAACAACAATATGTCCATATGACTTTGTAGACATTAACTGATTCTATTGTATGCTTAGAACTTCCAACTAGGATGTTATGTCTGATTTATTTTATTTTCTCCATCGAAAAGGACTGTACATATTCTTTGAGTGAAATTTTCATAGTACATGTTTTGTGTGTACCATTTCCCATTATGTGAACCAATATATTTTTCCAAGGATACAATTCAGTGCCACTACTATGTTTTTATTTTGTTGGCAGCTGTGCATGACGTGTATAAAGCCCAACTTTGAAAGATGAAAGTGTTGTCATAGAGGAATGATTTTAGAAGTATTGAACGTGGATCGAACCCAAAGGAATGGTAAGGGATGAAGATGCATTTTTATCAACAGCTGATAAATGTACCAGTCGCAAACTCGGGTGCATGGATTTTTTTTTTTTTAAACAAATCAGTGGACATAGAAAATGTTGTACTCAACTACTGCTTTAGAACACTGCATTTTAATTAATACAGCATTTGTAATATGGCTACAATTTCTTTCCTAAACATGAGTGTATTGCTGATGCTTTCACTGCTAGATCACTCTGAATGGAGTAATCACCATAACAAATCAAATTGAAGATTAGAAAGAAGATGAATGGTCATCCCATAACATGTTGATGCAATTCAATAATTTGTTGTCACCTTTCAGATTCGCATCGCAGCCAAGTTAATCGAAGATGAAGACTCTGGGTAAGTACTATGTGTATCTGTGCATCACAAAACAAACAAAAAGTCGCACCCCTTGATTTTACGTGAGGACTCAAAACAAGTGAAACAAGTGAGCATTTGAATTGAGTTACACATCACTTTAAAGCAAAGAATCTGCTCTTTCAGAATATGTCCTTAACTAAAAATCCATGTCTGGCGACTTTTGCATGGTTTTGTGATGCAGGGTCACATATACTATTCAGGGTGTATTGTAACTTTATTCAACTTAATCAAACTCTGGGATAGTTTTGTTGCAGAAATTATTGTGTTGTCCTAATTAACTTGGCCTCCCTTATTTTCACTGCCCATTCTGTATTTGGGAAAGATTAATGAAACTGGCGAAATGAATTTGATCGCCACAAAACTTTCAAAAATATCAACTGTGGGACAGAAACTCTAGCTTTTGTGCTCTAAAACGTATTGCCAGTTTAATGATCAGGTATAGATTTAGCATTTTTATGTTTTTTATCATTCTGTAACCCCCCCCCCCCCCAAAAAAAAAAAAAAAAAAAAAAAAAAACAAGAAATGGTTTTATGATCATTGAAATCAAATGAAAGAGTAGCTTGTTTGCTAGATTGTTTGTTTGTTTGTTTGTGTGTTTGTCATTCTTTCTTGTGAATGCTGATGAAATGTTAGTTATAATGATAATGATAAAATCATTATAAAGAAATGCAAACGTACTGAAATTTGGTTTCTGGGACATTGATTGTGGTGAAAACATGAACATTAATATGCTCCAGAACTGTTCCTCATACTAGCCCTTAGACCATTCTCAATTTTTTTTTTCCATTGCTCATAATTCTCCAACAATGGCCACATTTGATGTATTTATGATTTAAATAATAAAACTTAATGTTTTAATTGTATTTGCTTAATGTATGTTTATTTTTATTCAAAATGGAATGAAAATAGCAAAAGATGTTAGAAATCAGATTCTTGCACTTCTTTTTTTCAAAAACACTCATTTTAATACTGGTATGTCATTTGTTTCAGACATGACAGTCCACTCTTTGACTTCATCGAAAACTGTTTGAGACACAAGAGTGAGGTACAGTAATTCCATTCAACTTATTGTATCATATAATTTGGAGTATTTTATCATATAATCTGAAGTATTTTATTATAGAGATGTGTTTTGTGTTTTCTAAGACATTTTAAAGCAATGGTGATCCAGCACATCGCCCTTGAAAATATCAAATTGCAATCATAATGATGTCAAGAAAGAGTTGATAATCTGGTGGGATATCTTGACATAAAAGAACGTAGACACTATAGAGTGATCAGAATCTGCTAAACTCTAGCAAGAATCAAATAAACATGATATACAGTTGTATGAAGTGCCACCTCAGTTAAGAGAATAATAGTATAGTTAAGACAATGTTCTGCAGATTACCATTGACAATTATATTTAGTACCAGTTATTCTCTAGAAGTGTCCTCTTCTCTTTTTTTATGCCTCCGCCACGAAGTGGTGCCAGAGGCATTATGTTTTCGGGTTGTCTGTCCGTCCGTCCTTCCGTACGTCCGTCCGCTTTCGTTTACGCGATAACTTGAGTAATATTGAATGGAATTTTACCAAACTTGGTCCAAGTATAAAGTGTGATGGGGCAATTACTTGATTAGATTTTGGGTGAAATCGGCCAAAGGCCAAAGGTCAAAGGTCAAGGTCAAATCATGAAATTGTATCTGTTTACGCGATAACTCAAGACTGGATCAAGCAAATTTCACCAAACTTTGTCCGAGGATGATGTATGGTGGGACAATTATTTGATTAATTTTTTAGTGAAATCGGACAGAGGTCAAAGGTCAAAGATCAAGGTCAAATCCTGAAATTTATCTGTTTACGTGATAACTAAAAACTGGATGAAGCAGCTTTCACCAAACTTGGTCCAAGGATGATGTATGATGGGACAATTAGTTGAATAGATTTTAATGACATTGGCAAGAGGTCAAAGGTCAAAAGGTCAAGGTCAAATGCTAAAAATGTTGCTATTTTCCCCATATCCATGCAATGCCCGAAGGTATTTTCTTGAAACTTAGTGTAGACATGTACTACTGCATAAAGATTCTCCAGAGAGAGTTTCATGTCATAAGGTCGAAGGTCAAAAGGTCAAAGGTTAGGTGAAAATGTTACAATTTCACTTTTCTCGCAAATGGTTCAATGTATCTTCATGGAACTTGGTGCATACGCATGTGCTGACTGGCAGGGATTATCTAGGGAATTTAGGGGTCATGGTTCAATAGTCCGGGGTTAAAGGTCAAGGTCAACTCTTCAAAATTTTATTATTTCCCTCATTTACTAGTATATGCAATGCTTGCATTTATTATTTTTAAAACTTTATATACATGTATTACCTAATGGAGATTCTCTCGGAAATTTCCTGCCAGAAGGTCAAAGGTTAAGGGTCAAGGCCAGGTTTAAATGCAAAAAAAAAAAAAAATAATCTATTTTATATTGTTATTACACTCTTTCTTCATACCTTGAAAACTGTACTCAATGCATAAACTTATAAAAGGGTCAGTCAGAAGTCAAGTAAAAATCCTCAATTCCCCAAATACATGTACCTGCACTCAATAGACAATTATAGCAAATTTTTTTTACCTAGTTCAAGGAAAGTGAACATTCAAGATATTTCTGACAAACCTGTCATTTCAATGCTTTGCCAGTTATGTGACACTGTCATCACACATTGTGAAGACATTGCACTATACACCTATTGGGCGAATCATGCATTATGACGGAGGCATCAGTCGCCATAGCGACATTTCTAGTTTTTCTTTTTTCTTTATTTTTGTACAAGTATTGTAGTTACTCATTCTTGGTGTTCATACACAGATGGTGATCTATGAGGCTGCCCATGCCATTGTGAACATGAAGAACACCACGTCCAGGGAGCTGAATCCAGCCGTGTCTGTCCTTCAGCTCTTCTTGAGTTCCCCAAAGCCCACTCTCCGCTTTGCCGCCACCAAGACTCTGAACAAGGTGTGAAACCTGAGCTGTGATTATCTGTCAGGGCGGGGCTTGTCATGAGCTTGTTTGTTGATGTGAGATTGGGTGGTGGCCCTAGTGAATGTGTGACAGGCCATATGGTCATAGAGATGTATTAGTGTTCAATTTCAGGAAACATCTGTCTTGGCAGGCACCCAACAGACAAAAAAGAAAAAGAAAAAGAAAAAAGGAGACTGGAAGCATGTGATCAATGATGTTTGTGTGTATATCAGAATTATTCATTAAATCATGCTGTACTGACATTATACTGGCATCTCTTATTTCCTCTACATATTTGCTTTCATTTGTAAAACATTTGTATATGTTTTGTTTGTTTGTTTGTTTGTTTTTTTTTTTTTGCACAGATGTTCTAGCTCTCTGAAGCTGTAAATGGCAATTCATGTCATGGACATTAAGATATTAATTGATATTTGCCATATTTGATAATTTCTGTCATATTTAGGCAATTTGAATACTACCTTGATCATGCAGACAAAATGATATGTTGACAGAGTGCTTGGATTTTCATAATGACCACAGATAATTTCAGTCAAGAGTTAAGCCTTTTTTTTTTTTCATTTCTGAGACTACCAGGTAAATGTAATCAAGAAGTGTGTCTGAATAGGGCTACAGCCTTTCATTGTTAGCTTGGAGGTTTTGACGTACTGGTATTTAGCATGCTAGAAACTTGACCTTCTGATTTTGTGAAATGAATGTAGCCCTGTCCTATTGATCAAGAACATTACAAAGATTGCTGGAGGAATATCCAAATGCAGAAGATATTAATGTGAAATGCAGAGGTTGTGATGGTGTGTGAGTCTCCTAACCTCTTTCATTCCTTCCAACTGGAAAAGGCATTGACAGTGTATGTAAGGAAGGTGTCGATGGTACTGATGGAGTTAATGGAAAGTGATGCTTTGCCCCTTCACAGGTTGCCATGACCCACCCAGCTGCAGTCACCGCCTGCAACTTGGACCTGGAGAACCTGATCACCGATGTGAACCGCAGCATTGCCACCCTGGCCATCACCACCCTGCTGAAGACGGGCAGCGAGAGCAGCGTGGACCGCCTCATGAAGCAGATCGGCTCCTTCATGAACGACATCTCGGACGAGTTCAAGGTGGTGGTGGTGTCGGCCGTCCGGGCACTGTGTGTCAAGTTTCCACGGAAACACGCCGTCATGATGAGCTTCCTCTCCTCAATGCTTCGAGATGAGGTGTGTGACAGAAAAAATTATCTCTGCACTTTTGCATTTTTAGGGCAGAGTTGATTCCTATGCATTTATAGTAATATGTGATACAGTTGGGAAAAGAAAACATAACTCCGTATTATACCTCTCTAGTGAGAAATGAAATGGTTAATAAAAGATATTCTCAGAAAAGATGAGAAGTGCGACTTGATTGGGGATTATTTTTAAATTAATCTAGTATTGTAAATTTGTTTTGGCGATTCAGTACTGCTTATAATGCACTTGAGTATGTGTTTAATCTGCAAAGTCTGGAAGCCCCGAATACCAGATGTCATGACTGTTTGCTTTGAACATGTGTACATTCCAGGGTGGCTTTGAGTACAAGCGAACCATTGTCGACAGCCTCATCGCCATCATTGAGGAGAACCCTGACAGCAAGGAGGCGGGGCTGGCCCACCTCTGTGAGTTCATTGAAGACTGTGAGCACACCTCCCTGGCCACTCGCATCCTCCACCTGCTGGGACGGGAGGGGCCCCGCTCTGCCACGCCTGCCAAGTACATCCGCTTCATCTACAACAGAGTCATTCTGGAGAATGCTGCCATCAGGGCTGGTGAGTGATGTACCATTACAGGTCCCGTTTCATACAGCTTTTTACTAAATTCACAGTTTCCATGCAGCTACTAGGCAATACTAAGTCACCTATGATTATTTACTCTATACCATGCCAGATGTAATTATTTCAGAATACAATAATTATAAACCTTTTCAGGCAAACATGCCCCAGGTTTGCTAATATGACCACTCTATATATCGTCATCATCACATGGAGAGTTGTGTTCTGCTATTAAACTGAGTATGGCACTGTGGGGGAAAGGAGCTATGTATCTATGTCTTGGCTCCAAATATCATTTTGCATGCATTTGCTTCACTATGGTTAGGCTTGTACATTTACAATGACTGTTTGTTTTGTGTAATTACATGGGTGAGTCTTCTTAAAGGTTGACCTGACTTTGAATACATTTGGAAATCCCCATAACACTTTGGGAAATGCTCACACAACAGGCTTTTGTGAGTAGCCCAATTCGGAGAAGGATATCGGGTTTCTACAGACTTCTTTCAGCCAACCTCCCAAGTCTATGTGTAGGATTCATACCATACATGTAATTCACCTCAGTGCACATAATTCACTGATAGGCAATTCTATTTTAGCAGGCCTGTGCTAGTTTTTTAATACACTATGATAGGCAACAAATGAAGATTAATTCAATCAGAGAACCATTATCTTAGCTGATTGATTGCCTTTAAAGTAGAGAGTGTATTGGATGATTATTTTAATATCTGTTTTTCCCTCCAGCTGCTGTGAGTTCTCTGGCTAAGTTTGGGGCTCACTGTGAGGACCTGCTACCCAGCATCGTCGTGCTGCTGGAGAGGTGAGCCTTGTGATATCACCATTCTAATGTCATCAAACTTAAAGGTCCTGTTTACCTTTGGGAGCAGTGATTTAAAAAATATTCAAAATATCACATTTGATGCATATGTGTAGACCTGTTGTATCACAAAACATCCTACCACATGAAATTTTCGCAATAAAGCCTAGAATAAAAGGAGATATCAGTATTTTTCTCAATAAACCGTAACTGTAGACGGTTTAGTTTGGAAACATTTTTGTTGTAAATATTATTCACATTTTGTGTATTCAACAATACTTAACATCGATTATATGGATTCAGATTTTTACAGTGGTCGTTTCTATCCCTAACTCACATTTTAGAAGTATTTTAGAGCACTAATGCTGGGTTTTTGTTGCATCTGCAAATGGTAAATTATGCCTTTAAAACTTTCTTCACTTGTGCATTCTTTAAAACATCATCAGCCCCTACCTCCAATCCCCCGTTGCCCCCACTACCCTATAGGTGAAGTCACGTTCTGACTCTCACAGCTGTTAAAAAAAAATTATGGTGAATTTACCTGTGTGCTGTGACACGTCAGTGAATAAATGTCAACAGTCAGGTACACTTCCTTACCACTGTAAGTCCATTTATTTCATAAATGCTTTTAATCTTCAGAAGGAAGGATGTAACTACCCCCAAAAATATATATATTTTGTAAAATGAAGAATATGTGGTTTATTTGAGTCGTTTGAGGATGGTCCACTATCACTAATATTGGCAATCAGTGATAATTTAAACTACCGACGGGGTTGTCAACTGGAATTTTTTGAAATTAATGTTTAGTATGGTTTTCTTTATCCAAAATAAGAAAATACATTTTTTGAAATACATGAAAGTGCCACCAAATCTCTCTGATCTTGCAAGAGACTCCTTGAAAATTGAAATTTCTCTGCAAGTCCTGCACAAGCGAATACAAAAACCTCTTTGACTTGGGTATAATTTTGGCCTATGGAGTTGTATGTGATGCACAAGTATCTTCCCGATTGCTCTATCTTTGCAATCTCCCTGACTTTGATGTGGGAATGTTGGCAGCCCTGTATAATATAGCACGCCAACTACTGCAATTTGTTAACTTCGAAATAAAACATGTTCTGAAGTGTCATATAAATGTATATTTGACTATGCAAAGGTTGGCAACCCTGCACTGAAGACTTTTGCATTTGACTAAGATCTGATATTTGTATACAACATCCATCAATACATTGCGCTATATTATGGTAGATGAGAGTGTAAGTATTTTACCTAGGGATAGAACATTTTACCATTCCAGGTATCCCAATTCCAGTCTGATGCATTCCAATGCATGGCTGGGTTGAGGTCTATAGCTAATACTTTATCCATGACTCCTCAGATCCCTGCTTGACTCCGATGACGAGGTCAGAGACAGGGCCACATTCTACCTGAGTGTCTTGAAGGAAGGCCAGAAGGCTCTCAACTCAGCTTACATCCTGAATGGTGAGATCTCATCTTTGATTCTTACGGCACCGGATTAATCTTTGCCCCATTGGTAGTACCTGTGAAACAATATGAAAGTCATACAGACTGACATTGATTTGAAGGATACTGTATACACCATATACATAGCGAATCAAATTTTTCGAGAATTTGGACTTCCTGCAAATTTCACAAGTGGTTAAATTCCTGATTAATGGAGAAATTTGTTTGTGCACACCACATTCATGTCAGGATCAGTTCAATATTTTTGTGTGTCTTCAAATCACAAAAAGCACCTGACTCGTGAAAATCATAAAAATAGAAACCTAGCAAAATATTTGGCGTATGTAGTAATGTAGGGCTTGGGTTCATTCAGTCCCCTGGCGGACTTGTAGCACAACACAGAGCAGCACACCAGTTGATCCGCTGAGATTGCTTTCTTTGCACAAACTAACTCATCATTCAGTCGATGAAGCATAGGTACTACTGTGGTGAATTTTCCTTACAAAATATTTTGGTGTATACAAACAAGAAAATCATGGCTGTGTTGTAATAGCTACAGAGGGCTCGTTTTTTGTTTGTTTGTTTTTTCTTCAATAAATCTCTTCAATAACATTGCTAATGTATGCCAGTAACTTCAAATGAAGAGATCAGAATACGACAACTGAGTGGATTTAGAGTGGCACAGGTGGTTTTCTTGTATTATTGGATATACTGAGACATCTTATTGTTTTTGAAATAGTTTGTAATAGACATATCAGGAGTAAAACCTTTTCATAGCATTGCTGTGCAAAGACAATAACTGCAAAGACAATAAATGCATGTGCCAGCAATTCCTCTGAAAGCATCCCCCAATCTGCTGGTCAGAAATCCCATACAGCTCGGGGCTCCAAGAATAGGTGGGAACTGTGGAAGAAAAACTTTCTAGGGCTAGCTCCCTTGATGAGGACATGTTCATTTGTCATATCGTAGCAAAAACCAGAATAGTTGTTAAACACTGATCAAGAACGACTGTATGGGGTACTCAGAAACCAAAAGGAGCTGTAGCTAGTCACCAAGCAAAGTTTCACAAAACTCCTAGAAATATTTTGTTTGATAGTGTGGAACTTTAGCCTGTATGTATGTATGTATGTATGTATGTATGTGTGTGTGTGTGTGTGTATGTCTTTCATACACTGTGTATGACATTCCTGGCATTCCTGACATTCTTGGCATTCTGTTGACCATTGTTTCCCTCCCACCCAGGTCTTAGCGTGTCCATCCCGGGGCTGGAGAAGGCTCTCCACCACTATACCCTGGCCCCTTCAGAGACGGCCTTTGACATCAAGACAGTTCCCATTGAGACCCAACCAATGACGGAGCAAAAGGCTGTCTGTAAGTCTCGGTCCAGCTCTGGGAATGCACATGATGTAGCGTGAGGGGGCTGTTATCAAGTGTTACAAAGTAGAAATAACTATTTATGTTGATAATACCTCTCAGGTTGACAAAGGTATCATTTTCAGTCACAACCAAAAAAAAAACCAAACAAACAAAACATTGGGGGGGGGGATCAATCATATGCACATGCTTGACCTTACCTGTGGAATCAGTTGCCTCAAGCTATCCAAATACATTTTGAATGTTGACTGTTTTAAAGCTGCTCTCAAGACTCATTTGTTTGAAACTGCTTTCCAGTAGATTTATTGTAGATTATGTAATTTCTTATATGTGCTTGTGAATGATTTTTGTATTTCATAATTCATTTTTTTCTCGCTGCGCCTTGAGCACATTAGTCATGTGAAATTGGTGCATTCTGAGTACCCTGTATTACTATTATTATTATTACATGGTGGTACAGTAAGCAGTGGCCTCAAAGTTATCTATCCATCCATCTATTCATTGATATCTCTCATAATGATGAAAGCTTAACCCTATTCTAACTGGGCTATTTGAGACCAAGTTTTTACTGAGGGGGGGTCAATTTGACCCCCCCTTCAGCTCTCGGCCGCCAATCGCGCGATCACTGCAAAATTTTGCCTGAAGATAGAGCTGGATGTCAACTACAAGATTACATGGTCATACAATAGAAAAATATTGCCTTTCTATTTTTAATAAATTAATTATGCAAATTTGTGCATGAAATCATATTTTCACCTATAACTCCATCAAAAAGACTGGAGGATTGCTAAATTTTTGTGTCAGAATTCCTCAAGACACATCAAACAATTTGCGTGTAAAAAAATAGCACAATCGAAATCAATTTCTTTTGTTTTTTATTGTTTTGTTAATTTCTTATGTATTTTATTGTTTTTTCGACCTTTTGTTTTCTATTGTTTTTTGGCCAAAATTTGTTGCAGGCACTTTTTCAGGCTTATCTACACTAGAATTGATTAATTTTAATGGTTAAAAGTTGAAATAATCTAATTTATATCAGTTTAACCAAAAAACACAATTTGCATTGGATTTGCACACGATATCATGAATTTGAGCTGTTTTTTGGTTGACATGCATATGCAAAACATAATGTAACTTCAAAACGGTGCACCCGGACGTCGCGAATTTGGTCTCAAAATTTGCGGGAGACTTTAATGAAAAAAGTCGTGAAACGACGCGGCAAAATCTTTGCGCGTTGCGAAATCGTGGCGCGAAACGTCGAGGGGGGGTCAGTTTGACCCCCCCCCCAGTTAGAATAGGGTTAAAACAAATTGTAATACCTTTAAAACTTGGCCTATGAGTCATGTGTATTCACACAAAGGTAAACTGATTAAGTTTTGGGCCAGGTGTTGGAAAATAATCTATCTGGGTCAAGTTCAAGAAACCTTAATGTTTACAACTGAAGCAATGTTCCAAGAAACCCCCACATGGCATTCAACAAAACTGGAAACTGACTTAGTGTAATTGGGCAATGTGCCCTAGAAGTTGACCCCTATGATGAATGAGTCATCCTAAATGAAGTCACAGATACAGCTAGACTAGCATGTTAGAGTGGTACAGAATGCCACATCATTTTACACTGTCATGTTGCATGTTGCCAAACCCTCTTGTTGAATGTCTGCTCACACATGTAATAAATGAGAACAAGCCAAGCCAGAATCAATTGTACATGGAACAACGTGTGCACATATGAAATTGAAAAGTACTCTCTTACCCAGAGTAGAAAATAAAACAGCTACAACACACTCACCAACAAGCACTTACAAACTTTTGTCTTTGTTTTACTTTGCTTCTTTAAAGAAAGGATATTTGTTTAGAATGGCTATGTTGTGAACATAAGATTATGATTTCATACACTACAGGTGGTGATCACATTTCCATGCTTTGAAATGTATATGATTGCCTTCATAGTTTTATGAAAAACTATTGTGTACAATTATTGTAAAGATATAGACATTACCTTTGTTTTTTTAACTTTTTATGAATTCTATCCTGTTTTCATCACCACTTTGGCTTTGTTTCATGCAGCTGATATTGCTCCAGCAGCTACCAAGCAAGAGAAGCTTGCACCTCCCACTCAGGATATCTATGCAGGTAGGTGGGGTGGTATTAAGGTGTAAACAATCTTGATCCATGTGATTATAGTACAGTAGACTACCGTTATAACAAAGTGTTTTGGACTGACAGTTTTCTTTCGTTATATCAAAATTTTGTTGTAAGTGAACAAATAAACATTAGAAAACTTAGAGCTGATAATGTTGGAGCCTAAATTTTTACTTCGTTGTAACCGGAATTTCGTTATGATAGTGTTTGTTATCACGGGAGTACACTGTATAAAGATGGTTATCTTTTAATCATTTATGACAATGTTGTGTTATTTATTCAGTATGTACCTGCCAAAGACTCCTCATACCAGCTGTAGTCTTAATTTGTTGACTTCGTCTTAAATAAAGTGAGAGCATCTGGTTACTTTCATTTTTTTCAAGTAGTTAGATGCTTTCTTTTCTGAGAAGATAGATAATATCATCAGTACATGTACACTGTGTGAATTTCAAGCGTGAATTACGTAGTTTAAGAACACATTTGCACATTACAAATTATAGTAAAATTTTGGTATTATGAAAAATGTGAAACAAACAAGAAGAAAGAGAAAAGCAGACGTAATCACCCATCATCCATCTTGCTTTTGAGGGCCTTTATATCTCAAATCATTGGGGTATGATTATGATGTCATCTTTCCTAATCACTCCTTTTTGTGTGTGTGTGCATGCTGTGTTTTGTAGATCAACTGCGAGCTATACCGGAGATAGCTGCCCTGGGGGCACTCTTCAAGTCGTCTTCAAAGCCGGCAGAGCTGACTGAATCAGAGACAGAGTACATGGTCAGATGCATCAAACACACATTCCCTGAGCACATTGTGTTCCAGGTAAGTGGGCAGGAAATGTCTACGTGTCAACAACCCCTTTTAGTGGTTAAAAATGTGAGTGGGGCGTCGATGGCAGGTATTGATTACAACTTACAAGGAAATCTGGCCAGACTGCTGCCCTGGGGGCACTCTTCAAGTCGTCTTCAAAGCCGGCAGAGCTGACTGAATCAGAGACAGAGTACATGGTCAGATGCATCAAACACACATTCCCTGAGCACATTGTGTTCCAGGTAAGTGGGCAGGAAATGTCTACGTGACAACAACCCCTTTTAGTGGTTAAAAATGTGAGTGGGGCGTCGATGGCAGGTATTGATTACAACTTACAATGTACAAGGAAATCTGGCCAGACTGTGATGACACGAACACTTGTCTATTCCTGGCTGTTTGCATCTTTAGGTGATGCCATAGGTTTCAGTTTCTGTGTACCATCCTGGGGTATGATCATATTTCGGTGACACTCTACATAGTAAGAGTAATTTGAGCACTGTACATGCCTCTGAACCAAGTATCTCAGGTTAAAGGACAAGTTCACCTTCATAAACATAAGGATTGAGAGAATGCAGCAATATTAGCAGAACACGTTAGTGAAAGTTTGAGGAAAATTGGACAATCGATGCAAAAGTTGTGAATTTTAACAAACTTTTGTGTTTTAAAAATGGATGAGGAGACTACTAAGGCTCGTGATGTCATATGAGTACAACAGTATAAATAAAATGTAAAGAAAATTCAACATATTTTCACTTTTTTCGCATAATAAAAGAGCACTTGACTTGCCTCTTTCTAAAGGCAATGGGAATAATATTACCCATAACGTATGTCAGTAATGAGTCAAGGGAATGTGTACTTTTTTCAAAAGATGAAATTTTGTGAAATTCTCCTTATATTTTCCTTATATTGTTGTACGCATGTGACATCATACATTGCAGTAGTCTTCTCATCCAGCGGTGACTGCACAAAAACTTCACAAATTCATAACTTTTGAATGGATTGTCTGATTTTCCTCAAACTTTCAATGATGTGTTCTACAAATGTTGCTATATTCTCTCAATCCTTATGTTAATGAAGGTGAACTTGTCCTTTAAAGCAATGCACGTATTACTATTCTTACAAAATTTCTGCCATGTTACACCCAAACTCAAACTTTCATATCCCAAACACTGAATAGAATAAACCTATGCATTTTACATGCAATGCATCCTGGGCACTTGTATCTGTTGCCCTTGAGTAAATTGAAAAAAGAAAGAAAGAAAGAGATTTGAGAGTTTTGCAAGTGATGAGAATTCAGTCTCTTCATCTGATAGTAATAATGATGATGATGATGATAATAACAATATGTATATAGTGCCTTTTCAAAATGGATTCAAAGCACTCAAACAATTATTACAACACAGAAATCAACAATATATCTTATATTTTTATAAAGAACAAAACAGACAAGCAGTGACATTAAATGTGTTGTGATCACTAACAAACTATATCATTGGAATTTAATCAAAACTAATAAGAAGTTTTACTTTTCATCTGCCCGCCTTTTCAGTTTGACTGCACCAACACCTTGAACGACCAGCAGCTGGAGAACGTGACGGTCCAGATGGAGTCCTCGGAGGACTTTGAGGTCGTTGGCTACATCCCTGCCCCCATCCTGAAGTACAACCAACCTGGCACCACCTACACCATCGTACAGCTGCCTGAAGATTCCTCAGATGGTGAGTTTGTGCCCTTGTAACCCTTAAAGGGACATTCCAGACAATTTTCATAATTTCACATCATGTAGTACATAAATTGACAACTGCACGTATAGATTTGTGGAATTAATTGTGGTTCTTGATCAGAGAAACAATACTTTGAAAAACCTTAAACAAATTACACTGAACAAGGATGATGACATGGGAGGTTCACATATTTCAGAAATGTAGCAGTGTAATTCCATTACAATATCGCTTGTTCACCTGTGTATAATCTATGCATGCCTTCTTCATTTGTTCTGCTTCCTTGAGCCCCAACTCATGCATACTTATGGTGACTCTGCCATGTCATCATCCTTGTTCATTGCAATTTGTTCTAAATTTTGAAAATATTCTTATTCTTCATCCCAGTTATCATAAATTCTGAAACTCTGTCCTCAGTATAACTAATTTATAGTTGTTCAAATGCAAAAATCTGAAAATCATCTGGAGGTCTCCTTTAATGAGTGAGCCCAGGCACTGAGCTGTAATTTGCCTAAGCATTTCCGGCTAAGCGTTCACTTGTGTGGTAATCCCCCTAACCTTTACCTTGCCATGTTCATCAGTTAAGACAGATATGTGATACATGTTATTCAGAGTGAATGCAATGTGACTTTCTGTTACAGTGGGTGTCAATATAAAGAAACCTTTACCCCAGGACAAGTTTCTTCATTGCTACTTGGTCTAATATCAGATGGTCTGCTTCCCAGTTCATCTAACACCTCTCTGGCTAAACTCATTTGGTCTATTATTAATTTTGTGTAATGCCCAGTTTGGCTAATGATTTTTTCGTCTAATAATCAGATGGTCGAATTGCAATTTTGTCTCCTTGGATTTTTTCTCAATTTGTCTAATAAAGAGTACGTATAAAGACGAAATGGGAATTACCTATATGGAAGTAGACCAACTGGTAATGAGGCTAAGTGGCAATTGGACTAAATGGTCATTAGACAAACCTGTTGTAGATGAAGCAGCATTAGACCATGTGGGTTGAGACTAAATGACTGTTAGACAAAGTGGTAGATACACTGTTTCTTTTACCTCTCTGCAGGGGGACAGGCATGCCTACACACAATTGTTTGACAATATTTTGGAGGCGGGATTAGAGATGTGATTTTGATAGATGTGTGACATTCTGAAGAGGTGTTGAATTCAGTGAAATTGGATTTCATCACTCACATGTATATTTTGATCATCATAAAGGCATGGCTGATGATAGACCTTTCTGTTTGTATGCAGGGCTGAACATGTATTCCTCATTGTCTGTAGTTGTGGGATGTCTGTTGCTGCGATTATGCAGCTTTGTTCTGAGACTTCCCTATGGAATCAGTTGCCTCAAGCTATCCGTTACATTTTGAATGTTGACTCCTTTAAAGTTGCCCTAAAGACTGATTTTTTCGTAACCGCCTTCCAGTAGAATTGTATATGTGACCCTGCACCACAAAATGAACAAAAAGTCGCCAGACATGAATTTTTAGTTAAGACCATATTCTGAAAATGCAGACTTTTAAGCTTTAAAATGATGTATAACTCAAATCAAATGGACTCTCCTAACCTATCTAAATATTGGAAAGAAAGCACAAACTCAGGAAAAGTGTGAACTGAGAAAAGAGGCTCTGAAGTACAGTGTCTAATCAAGCATTTAATCTTTACCAAGCCGTGCTGGCTGTGCGATGAATGGGACAAAAACAGGAAGTAGACCACCTGAGTAACAACAATGAAGGGATTATCAGATTAAACTAAAATTAAGCATGCCTCATTAACACATTCTGTCCATAATTAATGCCAACTTTCAAAGCAGTAGCATTATCCTTTCAAATGTTATTAGAGTTGAAAGTGAAGAGTGTGTGCAAGGTATATCAGAAATGAAAAAGGGACTCTAAAGACACACCTAATCACACTATTCTACCAAAAATGTTCGAGATGAACTGTTAAAAAACACACTTTCCCGCCCGTTTTATGATCCCAAATTTTAGCATAATGTAGCAGAAGACTTGCTCTTTCAGAAAATATGAAAAAGTCAAGATCGGCTAGGTTGACCCATTTCACTTATTTGCAGTCCTCACGCAAAATCAGTGTGTGCAACTTTTTGTTCGTTTTGTGATGCACGGTCACATATTATGTTTTTTTTCCCATCATTATTGTTTCATTCATTTTTATATTATCATTATTATTATTTTTTTTTATTTATTTATTTTTTTTTTTATTATTGTTATTATTATTATTATTATGTCCATTTCTTTTATCGCAGTGTCTGGAGCTTTCAGCAACACCCTCAAGTTTACGGTGAAGGACTGTGATCCAAACACAGGGGAGCCTGATGAGGAGGGATATGAAGATGAATATGTGGTGAGTACTTTTGTCTTCCTTTTCCAGAGAATAGATAGCCATGACATGTTGATTAAGGACATTCATATCATCAGTTTTCAGGCAGTTGAAAGAGAACACAGTAATCACAGTTTCATTTTGTTTGTGTGAAGATTTAGATTGGTCTTGTAAATACGAGTCATATGACAAAATGAAGTATGCAGAGCAAGCCATTTGAAAATGCTGAGCATTATAAAATCTGCGCATTTGATAGGACTTGCACTATGAAAGCGTCAAATGGAATCACATATTTTGTCAGTAGACTTGTACAAAGTGACATAGTGAAAGTGCTGCATTCAGTGTTCACAGAAACTATGTAGCAACTTTATGCATGTGAAAAGTGTGACAAACCACTGTTGACCTTTGACACCCCTCCCCCCCCCCCCCATCTGATTCTATCTTGGCAGCTTGAGGACACAGAGGTGGCACTGTCTGACCACATCCAGAAGGTGCTGAAGCCCAACTTCCTGGCCTCTTGGGAGGAGGTGGGGGATGAGAACGAGATGGAGGAGACCTACGGCTTGTCCTCCAAGAGTCTTGAAGGTAGGTGGTATCCGTCAGGTTGTCATGGGCAACCCTTCCACAAAAAGATACAGATTTTGTTTTAGAGTACACCAGGAAGATTCAGTTGGATCACGGATACATGTGATTTTCAGTAGTGATATGGGAATGGTGTGATTTCGTGGGGAGTCTTCTGGGCTCATACTAGACTCGTAGTTTGATTCCTGTGTCATGTTTGCATCCTTTAGACCAATAGTTTTATCTCCATTGTCTGTCCTGACTGTGGTGTAATTGATTGAGACCTTGCAATGATAGAGGTGATGTTAATGGCAGGAAGATTCTCATTGCCTGTTTGAACAGACAAAAACTATTTTAACCCATTGAGGATGGGCTGATTTTGCTACAACAAGCATTTCTGACAGACACTTGCCCGAGAACACTCTAGACTCGTCCTCAACAGGTTAACCGTAATCAGGCTGGGCTTTTTTGGCTATGCTATATCTGGGAGGGGGGGGGCCCCCCCCCCCCCTTCAGATCTCGCCTATGGAACCGAAAATCGGCACACGCGACGCCCGCGACATATCAAAATGTATAGTTGCTTTCTCCGAAAATTTTTTTTATATTTTATATTAATTAATTATCGTAATTTATGCATAAAATCAGTTTTGGGCTCTAAATCACTTATTAATGCTCCAAGTAGGCTAATTTCTTTTTAAAAATGTTCCTTGTATCATTCATCTGAGACATAGGATAAAAAAAAATCTGTATCAAAATTAATTTCTTATGTATTTTATTGTTTTTTGAATTTCTTATGTATTTCTTTGTTTTTGACCTTTTGTTTTTGTTTGCTTTTTGGCCAAAATTTGTCACAGACATTTTTTCGAAGCATTATTATGCTAAAATAAATTAATTTCGGCCATTCTAAGTGAAGATATGAATTTTTATGTGAATTAATTGAAAAAACACTATTTGCATTGGATTTGTACACAAAATCACGTTTTGGAGCAATTTTGGGGTTGACAAATTTTTTTCGAACGGGCGTCGCGTCAAAACGGTATGCGCGGGCGCAACAATTTGGGTCTCAAAAGTTGCGCGATACTTGAAAGAAAAAAGTCATGACACATCGCGGCGGGAGCTTATCGCGTTGCGAAGATATTGCACGAAACGTCGAGGGGGGGGCGGATTCCGCCCCCCCCCCCCCCCCCCCCCCCAGCCTGATTAGGGTTAATAGCAGGGTGGTAAAATTAGCTGAACACAGAAGCTGAGTATGTGGGATGGAGATGAAATGTTTGTGTTAAAGGACAAGTTCACCTTCATAGACATGTAGATTGAGTGATTGCAGCAATATCAGTAGAACACATCATTGAGAGTTTGAGGAAAATTGGACAATCCGTTCAAAGGTTATGAATTTTTTAAAATTCTGCTCAGTTACTGCTGGATGAGAAGACTACTACAGCTTGTGATGTCACATGTGTGAAACAATATAAAGAAAATATTAAGAATTCAGCATATATTCACTTTTCTTGCATATTAATAAAAGAACACTTGGCTTGCCTCTTTCAGAAGGCAGGGAAGATAATATTACCTTTGAAATACGTCAGTGACAAGTCAAGTAAATGTGCACTTTTTTAAAAAAAAGTACAATTTTGTGAAATTCCCCTTATATTTTCCTTATAACGTTGTATGCATGTTACATCATACACTGTAGTAGTCTTCTAATCTAGCAGTGACTGCACAGATACTTGAAAAATTCATAACTTTTGAACGGATTGCCAGATTTTCCTCAAACTCTCACTGATATGTTCTTTCTAATATTGCTGCATTCACTCAATTTACATACAGTGTGTATATGAAGGTGGACTTGTCCTTTAAATCATATTAGATGTAGGGAAGGACAGCATTTCTCCAGCACATCTAGTATTAAATAGTGTCATCACTCAGTTTCCCTCGCAATCCTCAATGTTGACTTACAGAAGCTGTCAAGGACATCGTTTCCTTCCTGGGCATGCAGCCGTGTGAACGCTCGGACAAGGTGAACGAGAACAAGAGCTCCCACACTCTCTACCTGGCCGGAGTGTTCCGAGGCGGCCACGACACACTGGTACGGGCGCGTCTGGCTCTGCAGGATACCGTTACCATGCACATCACTGTGCGAAGCGCGGATGCGGGTGTCAGCGAACTAATTGCCTCATCGGTGGGCTAGGCGGAGACAGGTGGAGATTAGTGAGACAAGCTACGATAGAGCAAGAAATATCTATACCCGTGTACACAAAATGTATTTTGCACATCATATTGTTCCTCCAGGTATGACTGTGTACCTGCATTTATGTAGACTATTATCAGTTTCGTGAAGTTGATTCTTTGATTGGTAGTGACGGTATAAAGTAATTTGAAATGTTGAACTTCAAACAGCTGGCAGTACAATGTTAAGTAAGGGAATTCTCATATTTGCTATATTAGTTTGTTTTAATAGCTTAAGCATTCTTTTAAAACTTTGCCAGGAACCATGTGTGACCTTTTAACACCTACTAGGAAGGACATGGTAAATTATCCCCAGACAGATTAGTACCAGATCAACCAGTATTCATGCATCATAGTGGTGGGGAAAGAGAAATGTGACATTTTATGTAGTCTTGGCATATCTTTGCTGTTATGACCATTCTATCGTTGATATTGCATGCTCCTTCCACCAAAGGGGTCACAATCAGGTCAGTGTTCCCGAGTATCTCAAACTCACAGGGAGACATGCTGGTAAGTCTCCCAAAAAAGGCTGGGTCTATAAACAAACTGGTAGCAAAATGCCAGGTGGAGGTGACTGTGACGTAAACCCCAAGAGAAACCAGACAGTTTTCAAGGAGATGAAAAGGAAGCCATAGCGATCTATTACCTACTACATTTGTCGCCCTTGAATTACCAAGTCTGCTCACTGTGTCAAGTGACTTTAGCTATACTATTATTTCAAGTACATTTTTAGTTCACCTGAGCCGAAGGCTCAAGTGAGCTATTGCGATCGCTCTTCGTCCAGCGTCCGTCATGCGTCGTTCCGTCGTCCGTCGTCCATCGTGCGTAAACTTTTTACGTTTTCATCTTCTTCTTGAGAACCCCTTGACCGATTTTCACCAAACTTGGCAGGTAGCATCCCTAGGGTGATAGGATCTCAATTTGTTCAAGCGGGCACCATACCCCACCTGGGGGGCCCCCAGAGGGGCCCAATCTCCCCCCCCCCCCCCCCCCAATTAAGGAATCTTAAAAAATCTTCTTCTCTAGAACCAGAAGTGATGGAGCTAAGTTAATACTATGAATTAGTACATTGATGACTAGTTTCACGTTTGTTCATGGCGGAATCAGGGATGCCCCCCTTGGGACCCAGGGGAGGGGGATGGGGAGGGGTCCTAATGGTGCCCAAATTGTACATTTTCATCTTTTTCTTGAAAATGCCATTATGAATTTTCAACAAAGTTGGCAGGTAGCATCTCTTGGGGGAGAGAATCTCATTCCCATCAAATGGGCACCATTCCCCACCTGGGGAGGCCCCAGGGGGCCTAAATTTGGACCGAAACTGTAAATTTTCATCTTTTTCTTGAAAACGCTATCACAAATTTTCACCAAACTTGGCAGGTAGCATCCCTAGTGATATAGAATCTCAATTCCCTCAAATGGGCACCATGCCCCACCTGGGGGCCCCAGGGGGCCCCAGGGGTCCCCCTTCCTGTAAGGAATCTTTACAGATTTTCTCTGGAACCAGAAGTGATTGAGCTAAGTTGATACAATGAGTCAGTATATTGATGACTGTTGTTTCAAGATTGTTCATGGGGAAAATCAGGGGTGCCCTACCCCCCCCCCCTTCCACCCCCATGGGACCCAAGGAAGCGGGATGGGATGGGGGGGGGGGGGGTCCAAATGCGGGCCTAAATTTTCATCTTCTTGCTGAAAACAACATAATGGATTTTCACCAAACTTGGCAAGTAGCATTCCCATGGGGATAAGATTTCAAAGTGTTTGAATGGGCAAAATGCTTTCCTTGGGGGCCCCAGGGGGTCCAAACCTCCTAAATTAATGAATATTCAATAATATTTTTCTTTAGTTCTAATCAAAAGTGATAGGGTTTTAAGTCTTTTTTCCCCAAACTGCATAATCCAACATTCTATAAAGTACAGTGTACTTTGGTAGGTATTTTTTACCAGTGTGATGGAATATGTAGATGGACACCATGCCCCCACTCTCAAAGCTACCCCCACCATAAGTTTCCAATGTTCTCGGGTAAGAGTCTGCAAGAATGCATGGAAGGTGAACTTGCGATACTCGGGTGAGCACATGACCCCCGGGTCTCTTGGGGTTTTTTTGACAGTACAGCGGTAGCTGATTTGACGGATGAGAGATGTTCATGTGATTCAGGTATTTGCCTGTAGTTATGACAATTTGAAATGGAGGTATTTGCCTGTAGTTATGACAATTTGAAATGGAGCCATTTGCAATGAGTTTTCAGGCTACAAAATTGTATCTGGTATGTTATGTTGCTGTAAGTGAAATAGTGAAAAGTGGGTATTCTGTTAGTCAGTTGGTACACCAAAATTTAGGTTTCTGCTAGGCTTAAGACACTTGCCTTTTCAAACACTGACCCTAAGTTAGCGTGATGTACTAATTTGTAAAGTCTTCTACATTCTTTTCTGTCTTCTCATAGAGACATTGGCACTTTGTCATGTTTTTCCTGGTGTGGGATGCCATTAACTTCCTTGTTTTAAGAGGGATTCTAGCTCTTTCCTGCTTGGAAAGTGATGCCATTAATAGTGATTGGAAGCCTACAACGGTCAATAGCTCACTTTTCATACTCTTGTTTACAATATGGTCGCCCACCTTGCCTGCATAACACAAATAGAACTTGTGTCATTCAAAGCTTCATATGCATAAAGCAGTAGTCTCATCAGTAAATGTATCCACTTGAGCAGAAGTCAGATCATGTGTTATGAAGTTTGACCATTTCCTTCATGGGACATTGTGAATGGTGATGATATGTGATGATCTTATCTTCAAGTTGATGAATGAAATAGCCCCCCCCCCCCCCCAAAAAAAAAAAGGAAGAAGTCAGATTGTGTTATTTGTGAAAGTTGCTTGCACTGCTCATGGTCATCTGTACTGGCTGTTTTATCACTCGTAGCTTATTTGAGGGTACTTTGCAAAATGGCGACATGGTGTTCAGCAGGAAGACTGGTTGAAGGCTCTAGGGTTGGAAACATTAGAATGAATTTCTATATTTATATATATATTCCAGTGGGCGCTATCCCTGTAGATACGACATCTATGTTAAACAAATTCCTTCATGCGTATCATGTGATACAAAATTCATGTAAAGGGGCTTCAAGCATTTTGTTACATGCATCCAACGCACAATATGAATATAGTTTGTAAGTACAGACCACGGCTTTTTAGTATGCACAGTGCTAGACTGACACATACACATACACTAGTAGATACATTTACTTGAGACAACATGTGATGTATACAAAATTTGATTCTTCTTGTACTATCCAGCCTGTAAGTCAGTGGTGCATTCCTCTCACTTGTTTCAAAATGTCCAGACTGTACATTGCAGCATGGATATCCACCTTCAGCCGTTAACTCATAATGCCTCCCTGTTTGACTCGCTATTTGTGTAGATCATTAAAGTTACGAAGTTTCAATTTCACAACTGGGAAGTTCTCGCTGTACAGTGTTTTATTAATTTGGGCTTAACCTTTGCTTGGAATTGAAGCAAATCTCAACATTTTACATGCTGTGTGAAGCCCCACATGTTCTGCCTCAAAATACTAAGAGATATACTAGTATGTTTAATAAGCCTGTATTAGGTTAACAAAATGTAGTACTTTATCTGATTATGATTATGGCCATAAAGCTCAAGTTCTCACAGTCCTCCAAGTTTTGATTGAACCACGTGAGAAGCTGCCAAAGATGTAACTCACCATGTGAAAATTTTATAATGTTAGCTTACAGGAGGTAATCTTATGTGGTGTTTAGAAAACAGATGGTCACATGGATGTTATAAGTCTTTGAAATAAGAGTGAAACATCGTGCTTTAGATTTTGGCCTGATTAAAAGACAAACTACATGGAAACATAGCTTCATGACTGGCAACGTTTGTTTTTTTAGTGTCTTTTTTCAGTAACTTTATCGCTTGTATCAGCCATACTTGATTGTGAATGAATGAAAGTGTGATGCAAGGTGTTGTTTTATTGGTATGTGTACTCCTTATTTGACTAATGCTTGGAACATCGCTCAACTACTGTGTGGAAAGACTACAGTATTCTCAACTTTCCTGAAGAAGGATAAAAATTGTTCTTCACATCTTGAAAGATACAATGTATTTACTACATCGTTCAAATGATACGCCTATTATGAAAGTAGAGTGTGTCTTAGGCTGTGTGTGTGCAGTGGTGCTGAACACGTAGGTAACTTGTGCAGATCTAGAGAGCCCTCGAACCCACCTCCCCCAGTTATCAGTCAGACCGCAGCACGCATGATGATCAGCAGTACGCTTCACATTTATCGTACTTCTCGTTTCACAAATCTTGCCGTTTGCTTTAACAAGAACTTGCGAAATTTTGGGAGGAAAGAGGAAGGGGCCTACAAACTGTGTACAGGACAAGGAAGGATAGTGGAGTAATATTCAGTGTAAATCACAAAGTGTGGGAGGAATCATATTCAGATCGACACAAATGAACAAAGAAAGAGATACAACAAGATAAGTATCAAGTGAAGGCCGTGCACAAGTTTCACTTGCTTTACAACGTCAGAATGTAGTTTCTCTTCGTATTAGATTTTGTTGTTCATATATGTCTCATGTATTTGACAGACACAAGGACAAGAATGGTATCTGAATGCGTGGAAATTACAGACCTTCCATCAATATGTCCTGTTGATCACAAACTACTTGTGTTTGCAAGAATTACACAGTGTGGAATTACCTTTGGCTATTCACATCGGCACATGACCTTGAAACAAAATATCCATGTTCGATCTTCGATAATCTTTACCTCAAATTTACGCAGAACGTCAAACAAAAAGTTATAAAGGAACATAGGAGTTATTGATGTATGCATACTACATGTACGTGTAATTATTATAAACATCAATATCGCATACTGGTCACTGGTAAAGAGTGCGATGACTAACCTGTTTGTTGCGTCTTTTCTCTCTCTCTCTCTCTCTCTCTCTCTCTCCCTCTCCTAAACCATGCGCTTCCTCGGCAGGATGGAGCATTTTAACGCCATTTTAGGTTTTCATCACACACACACACACACACACACACACACACACACACACACACACTTGGGGTTGAGTAGTACAGCGACCCCACCCTGTTGCATCGGAAAAGGTAAGGGACAGTGATCTGTGAAATACCAGTTGATAGACATCATGACTCCATATGGGATGTTTGTCTGATGCCTAGCAATAAATATTTACCCTGCAAACCGGCATTGACTGAGGGCTCAGGGAAGTTGTTAAAATTTATCACCTAAGTGTGGCGACATCATCAACGTTGGAATACTGGTAATCGTTTCACAGTTGAAGTAAGATATAAAATGGACTTGGCACCATACGTGTTAGTTACGCTAGACAGTAGCTGTTGCATTGAATTACTTGAAAAGTTCACGCTTCGTTCAACTCGCTGATTACCTCGCTCTCCAGTGATTAAAACATGAGGATTGCGCGTAGTCTGAACGTTTGCAAACAAAAGACCACCTCAAGAGCTGGTTTGGGGGGGGGGGGGGGGGGGGGGAAGAAAAAGATGTAACACAATCAAAGAGAAGGTCCCTAAATACAGGACAGAAAGGACATTTTGTGCCATAGTTGTCAAGATAGAGATGGGTACCGGTACTGCAGTGAGCTGAACTCAAGAAGGAGAGTGAATACGAAAAATAAAGAAAGAAAAGACATAAAACAGATCGACGGATGACAATCTAATGATATATGTTTCATATCATATCAAGGAGGTACTAGGCCTAGTACCTCCTTGATCATAATATTATGCACCTATATACTACAACACGCCTGCTTCCTACATATCAGAGGGTATCCTCTAAACTTATTAAGCCAATGCCACACCATGAAAAGTATTTTGGGCTTCAAAGCCAACAGAGAAAAATTAGGCGAACACAATGAATGTGGTTTATGCAAATCGACCTAAAATGAGAAAGCTGTGCAGAAAGGGTTTGAAAGATTTAATATCGGTTTCAACCATACGAGGACTTTAAAAAGTTGTGTTATGCCCCCTCTTCTCATGTTCCTACATGTATTGACGTACTCCCGAAGGAATATTTCGGCCTACCAAGACTTTTTTTTTTTTTTCTTTCAACATGAATCCCAACAAAACATTTTTTTTTTTATACATGTACTTTGCATAAAATCACTGTAGTCTAGCTTTATCCTAGCTTCGATGACTTTTTTTTTTTTTTGGGGGGGGGGAGGGGGGAAGGGATGGTAGTTGCTAAATGTTATTATCGACAAAAATCAAACAAACGTGAGTTTTGTAATAGGGAGGATTAGTCACAAAATTACTACATAACAGCATTACAAGCTGTACTTATACTTGACGCTAGCCTTTGGGCATGGATAGACTACAGTGTTTCCCGCAGAAACTTGAGTTCACCCATCATGGTACAATGTACTCCCCGAAAAGCGAAGGGTTAGACTACATTCTCAAAGAGGGACAATTCATTATTCAAGTTATTGATATAGCAGGGCTCCACACTAACTTTTTTTTTGTGTGTGTGTCCCGATGGGGCCTCCAAAATCATCAATTTCAAATCTTTGGTGGCCCGAGAGAAAAATTTGGTGGCCCGAAAAAAAAAACAATGAAAAAAATTAACTCACTGCATGCATTTATGCATTTCCGGCGCAAAAAGTTACGAATTTAATAATAATAATTGATATGATTTATATAGCGCCAAATCCACTCTGCAGAGTGCTCTAGGCGCGGAAGGAAGAGAAAGTGAAGGAGATAAGGACATACAAATATCAAGTACATGTAATGAGTATATAGTCAAATTGAGGCTTTAAACAAGTGAGTTTTTAGACTGCTTTTAAAGGAGTCTGATGAAGAACAATTTTTTACGGCTGAAGGTAAGTTATTCCATAAGGTGGGAGCAGCATGGCCAAAGGCACGTGTGCCCCATATTGTAGTGAATCTTGGAATTATCAGAGAACCGGAGTTGGATGAGCGTAAAGATCTAGCAGGGATGTAATTATGGAGTAAGTCAATGTTATACTGAGGAGCAGTGCCCTGAATGCAATGAAAAGTCATAAGTTAAATCTTAAAAATAATGCGATCTTTGACTGGTAACCAATGAAGTGATCTCAAAATAGGGGTGATGTGAGTGTGCTTCTTGGATAGTGTGATGATCCGTGCTGCCGCATTTTGAAGTCTCTGTAGCATGGAGAGCTGAGTTTGTGGTAAGTTAAATAAGACAGAGTTTCCAAAATCGAGCCTAGAGGATATCAAGGCATGGACTAATTTTCGGTAGAAGAGCGGTTCAAATATTTTCTAATGAAGCCGATATTACGAAGTTGGTATCTTACAGATCTACAAATGCTAGAAACTTGATGAGACATAGTCATATTACCGGGCCACCGTTAGTGTCGAGCCCTGGATATAGCCTTGTTTCATGGAATACAGGAAAATATTATCCCCGTTACGGCCATGTGCATATATTACACCCGTCTATGACTCTTACAATATTGTGTTTCCCTTTCATTGCTATCCACTACTACAGAAATATGCTGATTAAGGAAATACATTGTATCTCCTTATACATGGACAAGAATAAGCCGTCATTATTATAGTGTTCATGAAAGTCCCAAATCCATTTATCGTGTTTTCCTTAATAGCCAACCGTCTTAAAAAAGATGAATAACAAGATAAAAATGCTGGATTGCGAAGACATAATGCTAACAGAAAAAATACAGGTACAATTTTTAAGTAAAGGGGGAACTTACCAAAGACTGGGAAATAGTGTACAAGACGAAACTGTAACGTACAGATATAATTTCACGTAATTGTCTGTTGTTGTTGCTGCTACTGCTGCTGTTGCACTGTTGTTCTTTTTGTCGTTGTTGTTATTGCTGCTGCTTTTTTCTTTTCTTTGTATGTGTGTGTGTGTGTGTGTGTGCGCGTGTGTGTGTGTGTGTTTGTTTTCACTTTCCATTTTTCTGGTAGAGTTTGCTACCTTAACATTAAGGAATGGGGTTATTTATTTGTCGTTGGGATGGGACTACAAAGAGGGCTTTGCCATGTTAGATTAATTTTGATCCTGTCTAGAATTGATATGATCAAATTCCACATTGTAGGGGCAACCCATAACTTCCACATCAAGGTGATTACTGAAAAGGAACCTTCGATTCCTGAATTATCCTATGACTGAAAGTAAGAATTAACTAATAATATTATAAAACTAGGGATCCAGTGAGTGGAGAATAAGTTCTTCAAAATAATCCCAGGACTGATCACTATGGTCAACAAAAGATAGGATTTTGTCCATATACGGATACCCAAAGGAGAAAAATCTAACCATTCAAACTATTCTTTTTCCCATTCGGAATTGGTAGAGCATTAATTTTCTTGTATGAAGTTACCAAATTGCTGTAGGGAAAATAAAAAGATAAGTTCCTCCGTCTGTGACTTGACACTTGGCTTCACAGATAGGTAACAAGGAAGCTGAGGTGTACACGAAGTTCAAGATTCTCGTATCACGTTTTGTATTATCCGGTACTATTACATGAGACAAATAAACGACACCATGAGACTGTATAGATTGTCTTGCGCAGAGGCTCATGCAGTAGCTGTTATGACTTTATCTCTGTCTTGCCTCAGTTTCATATAAGCTCAAATGTGGTTGACCTTTGACTGTTTGAGAGACCCACAGGAAGAAGATGCCTAAAGCAGATATCAAACCTCTTCTCCGGGACCTCTTATGTATAGACAAAATACACTCACATCTTGTAGAGGCAGTTAAGTTACATATATATTTTTTTTTTTCTAACTTGATCATAGTATCGTAACACTTATCAATTCATAGACGTTTTAGACTTCAGCATGTTGTCAAGGTAAATGAGGAACAGACTCTTTCGTATTCCCAAGAAATTGTCGCCTGACTCGAGCACAAAAGCAGCCAAGTGGTCTACTGATTATAGGTGGGTGTCGCGTCGTGTTATTAACCCTGTCAGTACCACGGCCCACGGGCATATTACTCAGTTTGTTTGCACACAATCCCATAATGCCATTCTTAGTAGATGGTCTTAAAAGAGTTACCAGTACGAATAATATGAGTACGTGTACAGATCAGATGACGTGCTATTTAAAATTGCAACTATTTGGCTCAATGAGTGCAACCAGTTCTCAACTATTTGTGGAGACAATTTCCCGTGATCGCTGTTAACCGTCATAATGAAAACATAACTATGAACGATCCTGAGAATACATCTAGCTAACATGTTTAGAGAATGTCTCAACAGCCCACAACGACGAGTCCTGCCAGTTAACGTGGGCAATATGATATATTACGTGGGCATTAATACAATATTTGCACCAAATAAAGACTATCACAGCAATCATGATATTATGGAATTGTAGTGTAAAGTCAGTTAAAATAAGCATGTCTTCTCAAGGTGTAATACTCTGTTTCCATAACTTGAGTTAAAGAATAAACAGTACAAAACAGACAGAAAATCGTATACACTACACAAAACAGTATACCAGCACTCGATCGTTAAATAGATACATGCAGGCACTTGCATAACGGACAAATCGTGATAAATTCGAAGTGTGGAGAACGACGCAAAGGCCATTGACCTGTCAAGGCTGCTCTCAATAATAATAATAAAAAAAGGATGACTGTTATATATTTAAAATTGAGATAAGAACAAAACCATACAAAACAGGAAAAAAATATGTTGATATATACCGGCATCAATGATGATGGATCAGTGACAGGAAGGCAAGATTACAATTACAATAATCATTATTAACATAAATAAATATTGTAAAGAATATAATCATATTCTTTTTTCTATTGAATGAAGACATGGAAGCACGTGACTTTATAAACAAATTTGGGAGACTATTTCACATTTTAGGGCCAAAATATCTTATTGTACATTGCGAAAACTCATTCCTGAAGTTAGATGGCTTATAGAATTATAGTTCTCCGCCTGTATTTATTTATCTCACTGTTTTTTCACGAAATAAAAATCCACAGAGCACTGTATCATACTTCTTAACAAACACACAAAACAAGTGGATTGAGTTTCATTAATAACAGTTATCTTTAATTTCAAATTTATCTTTCCATTGATTAATTTAACTTGTGTGTAGGGTGTGTATATATGTACATGTGTGTGTGGGCGTGTATAATATTGTATTAATTTGTTGAATATGAGATGTTTTTAAAATATCAAACAATATTTCAATAACATGGCTCATGATGATATACTGAAGTATTTTTTTTCTTTCAGAGACAGATCTAAAGGCGGTGCCTTCCTGCTTGTCTCCTAACGCCTTCCAATATTTTGTTTTCTCGTATTTCTTATCATGAATGTTGTTGTAATTCTCACGCAGGCTTGCATGTAAGTCTTAGTGTTTGTAATGCTATCTGTTTCCTGTTACATCTATATTTATTGAAATATTAAACAAACGCCAACCAACCAACCAATGGGAACTTTTCGTACGAGGTGATAATTTCTCAGGGTGTATATATTATGCGAACAGTTTAAAGGGTGTGTACAGTTCTGGTCGAGGTGAAGATTTAGCTTTTAACGTTTTGCGAGATATCCAGAAACCACTCTATGAGATGTCAAAGAGCATGCAGTTCTAAGGGGTATCAAAAGTTTATTCGATGAATATCGGTTTTAAAATGGCTGAGATATCCAAAAACAAGGTGAAACAAAGAGATCCTAATTAAGTTGTGGCATGTCGCCTTTTATTATTAGCACTTTTTTGGATATCTCAGCCATTTGAAAACCGATTTTTATCGAATAAACGTTGAATCCTTCTTAAGATTACATGCTCTTTCATATTTCATAAGAGGCTTTTCATTATCTCACTTAGGAATGTTCAAAACATGAATCCCTACCTTAAACCAGTACTGTACAGTAATGTAATGTAATGTAATGTAATGTAATGTAATGTAATGTAATGTAATGTAATGTAATGTAATGTAATGTGTATGGGTGTGGATGTGTTTACAGTTGAGTGATGCAGCATCAAAAGAAGTGAAACTATTCTGCTATACTGTGAGCGGCACGGTAATGTTTGATATTCCGTAGGTTCGTTAGTCTGAAAATGAAATGAAATAAGGTTAGCTATTCCAGAACAAACAAACTACTTGTACCTACATGTATACAGGTTCTTTAGTTTTAAAAATAGAAAGTTCGTTAATAAATCCAAACGTTTGTGGCGTTATTCTCAAGTTTTGTTATACCGAAGGAATGTTAATCTGAGAATGAAATGTGATCCGTTAACCAGAAAATGAAAAGGAGATAGAACAAACGAACCTTTGGAATTACGACTTTTATTTTGTTTTCGAATAAAAGAAAAAACAACATCTTCGGAATAACGAACTTTCATTTCAGAGTGACAAGACGTCGGAATAACGAACAAACGGAATAACGAATTGTAACCGAGCAGCACACATTTCGAATATCTTTGTAATATTCCTCGTGCGTCATAATTCATTGCGAATGACGCAAAGCATCTCTTTATCATTTTCTTGAGCCAATACCTAATAAATGATAGCCATGATACCTATAGGTATTGTATTGTATTGTATTGTATACAATAATCCCATATATCACTTATAAGTTCCTGTCAGTTTAAAGGTAAATTCCACAAAATTTGCAGTGTTTGTCAATAGTTCTTCTATTTTATCATCAGTTATACAGATGTTTCTTTGAATTCTTATGAACATAGATTCTACAAATTGATTTCTTTGGCAATTCCTAATTGCCAACCACAATATTATACTGCACACTTTTATGGCCTTACGAGGTTTGTATGTCAACGTCTTTGATTTCACCACTGTGGTGATCATGCATGCATTATTTAAGGATATTAGATAAGCTTGTGAGAACAAAAAATTATACTCCTATTACATTGCTCGTGAAAAATGAACAGTGAACAACCCGCAGATCTTTTAAAGGCTTCTAAATAGGCCCTCCATGGAATGAACTGTTTCAAACAAAGAGTGAATTTTTCAATACACCAACGGTATATAGTTAGGTACAAAATCATACTACTTGTCACTTACACTTACAATTTATTGAGTGTGTTATCTGTTCCCGCGCTAATACATTTATGATTCCATTTCATGTGAAAATAGAATATTCTTAACTTCCACCTGGGGTGATTATAATTATGCAGGGACGTCAAAAATCTGGAGTTTAAAATTACCAAATTTTCTTTTGCAAACTCTAAATGTTTCATTTGAAGTTCATTTTACTCTTCTTTACAAAGGTTTTGGACAGGTGTCGGCTGATCATCTCATCGTGTTTGGTTTTCAAGCTGACCTTGTCACATATACATGTACCGGGTTTCACTTGCAAAAACACAATAAAGATAGCACGTGAATATAAAAAAATAAAATAGAATGTTCAAAGTAAAAGGGGCTTTGTGGAAGGCCTGAAGGGCATGAATATCATATCCATGTTAGTCGAGAAATTGTATCATTCCAATAACGCAGCAAGTAGCTGTTAGGAAGTTCAACCTGTTCCAGAGCAGAGCGGCGGAACGGGGGGGGGGGGGGGGGGGGGGGGGCGACCCGTGAACTCCCCCCCCCCCCCCACACACACACATACACACACTAATTTTCGTTCAGCGGCCTCCAAAAAGCAGCATATATCAGACAAGCGCCGATATGTGAAGGCCTGGTCACACAGCCCAAATGTCGCGCAAACGCATGAATCACGCATGAAATTTGGTTGTGCGTGCTTGTCCGGCGAAAATTTTCGCTGATTTACGCGATGAAAATCACCGATGAATTGCGCAAGAACTACGGAAAGATCAAGCAAAAATCACTAACAAACCACGCACTTTCAGCGCATAAGGCACGCAAAGGCCCTAAACGGGGCGAATACGTGGTTGTCGACGAAATGTCCACGGAAAACCACGGATAATCTGCGCATTATCACCAATGAACTGCGTATGAATCGGGCATGATTCGCGCATGAACGCGATAGTGGCAACATTTTCGCGAACGATCACTGATGTTCCACGCATATCTCTCGCATTGTCCGCGTAAGAACTACGCAAACGTAAAAATTACATAAAACAGCGCAATACTGCGTAAACTTACGCGAAGCCGAGTTTTGAGCTGCTCAAAACCAGGTAGGTGTTTCATAAAGCTGTTCGTAAAGTTACGAACAACTTACGAGCGACTGGTGATCAGTTCTTGTGCTGAATTATTGACATTCTGATAAGTATAGCACATCAGAACTGATCACCAGTCGCTCGTAAGTTGTTCGTAACTTTACGAACAGCTTTATGAAACAGGGCCCTGGAATCGCGTAAAGCGCCGATCCGGCACACATCGGCGGACAACTACGAAGGTTCCACGTCAGACAAACTGATGAAATGGGCAAATCGCGCATGTATCGCGTAAGGCTCGAATTTCGTGCGTGATTCATGCGTTTGCGCGACTTTTTGGGCTGTGTGACCAGGCCTTGAGGTACATTAAATATGGTATAATTCGAGGCAATATTCCCATCTTTCTCATCATAAAGACAAGTGTGCCCGGGAGAACGACGGGGACGCATGCGAGGCGCGAGTTAATATGGGCCTCGCCATCGTTCCCGTCGTGCTCCAGGGAGCACGATGCATTCCCAACATCTTTCACAAAACAAACAGACAAACAAACAAACAAACAAACAACAAATTAAAATCATACGTTTAATGATGTTGGCAATGAACATTAAGTAAATTCAAGTGCCTTTAACGCTTTTCGAGATCAGTAAATGAGTTCATCAGTAAAGGAATCATTATTTCTCCTGTGTGGTAATAGCGAAATAAAATACTGTACATTCAAAGAATGGTTACAGTTTGTTGTTGCGAAGGTTTGTTTTTCCGAAGGTTTGTTCACTTTGGTGCATCGTGACTGCTATTCATTTATCATATATTGAAAATGCATACATTTGATGTTTGTTAGCAAAATAAGTGTTTTATTTTTTGTGTACGTCAAAAAGAAAAAAAATATCGTATAATTATTGAACTCAATAATGTTTGTTTGTTGATTTTTTGTTGTTGTTCTTATGAACAAAAAGAGGAAATAAATTTAATTTAAATCAAAATCAAATTAAATCTGAAATCCGGTTCGCTTTCCGGAATTTCGTTAATCGGCAAAAGGAATACGGTTCTTAATTCCGACAGTTCGTCTTTATAGTACGCAACTTTCTTTCATATTCAGACTAATGCGTCCTTTTCGAATTTTGTCCTCTGTTGCTTTCCATAAAAGCCCCTCAACCGGATATTATGACGCATGCTCGGAGCTTTTCTCGCTCAGCCCCACGCGCACCAAACGCAGAACATTAGCACTTCGTTCGAGGGAAGTTAAATCATTTCCAGCGGGGCAGAGGTGGGAGACGGTGGCCGTAGCAGACTGCTACATATCAAGCGTCTGATCCACTGTATGCATTGCACGTACGTAGTAATGCTGGATTTCTAACTAGTGGTGTTGTCATAGCGACAAAGTTGGCGTGACTTGTGGACAGGATCTCCATGCGATTGCCCTGTCGATAAGAGGGCATGAATATGAGTATCAAAGAAGTTTATCAACATGAAATGGATGTTTGTTCCAGGGGATCATTACCTGTTGAATTATCGCTCTTCCGTCGCAAGGTCGTTCTGTTTTACTCCAAAGTAACACAAACAAGAGCAGTGCGATGAGTTTTAATGCAACCTTCTCAGGCCTACAATTGAATACCTCTGAAATGAATTGATGTTGATTGAAATAACAGGAGGAACGTACCTGACCACCAGTGACAGGTATCGCAAATCAGCAAAACTTCAATCACCAAATCTGTGTCGCTCGATCCCGTCGTTGGATAGCGTGTGATTCAATAAAGAAGACTCAGTGCTCTAGATGAGGTGTCGAAATGGCAACCGATAATTGTACCACCATGACAACGAGTGGATATGCCTTTGGTTCGTTCTACGGATTTCTCAGTCTGCTTATCATCGCGAGTAACATTGTTAACCTAATCACTCTGCCCCATGCCCGGGCGAGTCTGGGCGCTAACATCGTGCTCTCCTTTCAAGCACTTGCTTTGGTCGACCTACTTACGGGGATTTTCGTAACCGGGCGGAACTTCCTTGAAGTCTTTTGCTCTGATATTATTGGCTCATCCGTACAGGCCACTGTCAAGCGGGTCAGTACCATACTCAGTGTGATGTGTATGAATTGGTCCATGCTCATACTGGGCTGCGTCAGCGCCAACCGCTACCTTGTCATCGCCAAACCCGTGACATACGGTATTTACATGACGCGCGGAAAAATGTTGGCATCCCTCCTTGTTGTCTGCTTGCTTGGTGCTGTCCATGCCATCGGAGGGAACATCCTGAGCTACAGCCAAACAAACCCGCCCTGCTATTACCACGTCGAATTCTGCGAGGGTATTTCACCGTCCTTCCTAGCACTTTACCTCGTGATTCCCGTACTTGTCACGGTGGTCATCACATTCACCAACATCAAGCTCCTCTTCATCGTCGTCGACCACAAAAAGAGGTTACGGCGACAATCGATGATCGATATGAAACGGTGTGATGCAAATTCCAATAAGTGCGAATCTGTGAGAAAAATGAAAGGTGTGAAGACGCTGCTGATTGTCACACTAGTGTTGTACATCTTTTACGCTCCCGCCATTATCTCGGACAGCTACTCGTTAGCATCAGGGAATCCTTTGCCCATGACAATGAACGAATTCTTTACAGCCCTACTCTTTTCGAACAGCTTTATGAATTCACTGGTATACCTCGGCACAATGCGCTCGTTCAGACACGCGCTAAAGCAAACTTTTACTTGTCGCTGCTCAGCGTCGGCCAAACCGAGATATCCTCACTTAAGAATCACGTATGATAACTGATATAGGCTCCTAATCATTGGTATTAACTTGTTTTTCCTATGCTGCTCGTTCTGAGAAAACAACGTATTAAGTTAATGGTAACAACCGTATTTACATCAGTCTATCCAGAAACGTTTTTTGTTGTTTAAATATTGAAGCATACATGTGAATGACAGTTCTGCATCGACGTCGGAGAGAAAAGTTATATCTTTGAGCTAATGGCATTGGTATTAAGACGCTTGTATATGACTTTCTTTCAGAGGCAGACGGTAAACATACAATAGAAAATGAAGGCAACTGAAGAAAGATATGATCACACAGTACGACACTCGTGTGATAATATATCGGTTACTGTGGCAAGTCTATACGCGGATTGTCTATGATCCGACTCAACAGTATCAATGAGTAGCAGTCATTTCCTGTATAAATAGTGGTTTAGGATGACCATTAAAGGGACATTCCAGACGATTTTCATAATTTCACATCATGTAGTACATAAATCGACAACTCCATGTATAGATCTCTGGAATTTATCATGGTTCTTGAGCAGAGAAACAATACTTTGAAAAACCTTAAACAAATTACACTGAACAAGGATGATGACATAGGAGGTTCACATATTTCAGATATGTAGCAGTGTAATTCCATTACAATAGTGTTTGCTTGCGAGGTCACCTGTGTATAATCTATGCATGCCTTCTTCTTTTGTTCTGCTTCCTGGAGCCCCAACTCATGCATTCTTATGGTGACTCTGCCATGTCATCATCCTTGTTCATTGCAATTTGTTCTAAATTTTGAAAATATTCTTATTCTTCATCCCAATCATCACAAATTCTGAAACCCTGTCCTCAGTTTAACTAATTTATAGTTGTTCAAATGTAAAAATTTGAAAATCATCCGGAGGTCTCCTTTAAGGTAGGTATCATTGCAGCACACACGCTCACATACGTTGATCTTTCTTACTCTCGAGTCAATCTGTAACAGTCCATTTTCATAATCGTTTCTGGGCACATTTTAGTCATTCAATTTTCCTTTCCAATTTTGTCTATTCAAATGAAAGTGCCTATTTTCCCAATACACAGTCCTACGTCTGTTAATATGGTGTCCCTTCCCTCTGTTACTCACTCTGTGAACAAACATTGTAGATAGTATTACTGTAACTTATATCTTAGGTGCGTGTGTGTGGTTTACAAACTAAAGTGAAGCAATACACAGATGGAGGGCAACTGTTGTTTACACGGGACTCTTCACTACATTAGTTACTTTATGAAATGACCAAAGACAACTCCATTTAGATGCAATTAGGACGACTTAGCTTAAAAATATAATTCTATCACAAATATACCCCTGCCTAATTTATAGCGGTTGGAAACATAAATTCTTTAGTTTTCTTATTTCACTGTCCCCTCTATACCCCCCTTTTTTCCTCGGACAGATAAAGCAAAACTTGCTCTCAAAAACACGTTTCTTCGAGAATGTTCTTCATTTTTGACTTTGAAGTATTAGTTGAATTGGGCAGGAATGCCCATTCTTGTGGAGAAGGTAATGTCATAAAATGGAAAAAAAAAGTTAGTACGTCCGTAACTTATTGGGACTGTGATTCTACAGTCGTTAAGATATTGCATGCTGAATGTTGACATACTCTAAAAAGGGTGTTGTGTATTTTGGCTCACACTTCTGTTGAATGACGCATGATTTCCAAGCAGGAGTCGAAGGATTAATTATGTTTACGTCGCTTGCCTTTACGCTGTATAGGGACCTATATATTATCTTAATTAGTTGGGGGGAAGTAGAGCTGCCTATTCGTTGTGACGCTTTTTACCAAATCGCATTTGATTTATGGAAATTCCTTCTTTTTGTAAAGGTTTTTTTACCTTTACCCTTTAATGATTATAATTGCCCTTTATGATATGCGACTGTACCTATGGACATCTTCCCACTGATTCGGCTATCTCGTAGTCTCAATGATTGTGCATTAATGCGTTTGTATTCATGACATTAATATGATGCAGAAAACTTTCATCAATTGAGGAAAGTTTTGTCACAACAAATCTATGCTTCAGTGATCCCAACGAGTCGACTCGAGGCAGCGAAGGTGTGAAGTACTCGTTCGGCTTGCTTGTTGGACAGTCCGCATTAGTGGATGACAGCTTGCTAGTCTAATATTTAATAGTGTATAAACATTAAGCTGAAGCGTATCATTATATCCATCATTACCACCATCATGTATAACAGATGTGTTGAATCGGATTCCTGTGTGAGTAATGTGGAGACTGTCATATTTTCGTTTGTATGTACACATAACGAACGTATGAAATTCAGAAGACACAATTTATATCGATTCAATCGACTAAACAGTATTCTCTAGGTATTCCGTCTTTTACCCTTAACAAACGAGTTGTATTAATTAAAAGTTGTACAATGAGTCTATATATTGGTTTGTCCTTTCTTACGATTATTGTCAAGAAGTTGTATAGGCGGGTCAATAATATATTGAGCGTTTTTTCACGTAGGTCCTGGTATATTATTTTGTATAGCATCGTGTGCATCAGATAAAAGTCGAAGAATAACACAAGACTTTTGGCTTCCACCTCTGTATAGTTTTTGTTAAATAAACAATATCCATGCCAAGAAATTTCACGAACACGATGTTGTAATTTTTGTGTTTGTTGCTTGTTTTTAAGAAATTAGATTCACTGTTTGTATCCATTTATATGTCATTTCATTGTCATATCTGTGATTATGTTCCTCAAGGGAAGAAAAATGCAGAAGTTAAGTAAACAGACGAGCAAACAAACTGTCATAATATGATAACACACCCAAATGTTTTGCTTAAAATGATAAATGAGTGAACCATATGGCGTACCATAATACTGTACGCAATCCTGCTGTATGTTACCTGTGCCGGATAAATTCAGATCGCCTGGCTCACTCTATGACGTCTATTCTGTTTCTCAGGACTAGAGGAGAGATTGCCTATAAATATTCTTTATACCGGCGTCTCATGGAGCTATCATAAAATTCAGTACAGTGACTGCTGTTATATTGAGACATACCTGTATTATATACATGCAATATAGTCCACGTATGCTTATATTGCTAGAAAAGAAAGCGTGCGGTTGGATAAAAGTGTGCGGTTTGATAAAAACAATAACTGGGATGTAGAATATCAACATGTCAGAATATCAACATTGACACACGAGTAGATTACGGTAGGGTGATTATATTTGTTTGTTTTCACTTTTAATAGAATGCTGTGTAAATGGATTGTATTTTCCTCCCTCTGAATTCCATTCAGAATTAACAGTCTAGAGATTTACATGCAAGCCAACGGAAGACAAATGACCTTAGCAAAGAGAATTTCATTCATGAAAGTGATCATTAACGACAACATTATTTATTTTTAAACATGGTAAAATCCGACGATTCCAACGATTTCTTATTATTTTACTGGAGCTTAATAGGAAACTCACGGTTCTTTGTTTAATTGCTGTAAGCTGCCTTTTGTTCCTAAGTTGGTTTGAATATGGGATGGAGTTTTGATTCGCTAAAATGAAAAACACACAGTATAAGACAAAAGAATCGATAGTGGCGCAGTCTAAAGAGTTTTGATAACACCCTACGAGCTTTTCGCAGCGTTGCAAATGTCTGTGTAAACCACAAGGCTTCTCTCAACCAGTGTGTCATCTTCTATTCTACTCTGGTTTCAAATTTCTCGTTTACGTGTCGAGAGTCATGAGAGAAAGTGACATGCTATCTCTGGAGAAAAACAAGTCCACATCCTGCTGCAGCGAATCGCAAAAATTTAACTGCCACTGACTGCTGCCTCACAAATCACTTCTGAGACATATACATGACTTAAGTAATATACCTGAATATCCTACAGACAGTGTAGTTGATGACATTTCTAGAGAAAATATGTTCGTATAGGGTCTTGAACTTCTCTTGTCACCCCACTCCCAAGAAAAAGAAAAGAACAGAAATTGATGAAAGGGATACACAGTCCCAAAACCTTTTATGGATTATGTAATACCAGGGAGGGTTGCTCTCCCACCTCCCTGGTAATACATATACAGCATGCTACACTTCGTCACAAGGTCCATTTAAAGGGATAGTATAGTATTGGTTGAGGTGAAGATTTAGGTTTTGTTTTGTTTTGTTTTTCTTTCTTTTTGCGAGATAGTTAGAAACCACTTTATGAATGTTGAAGAGCATATACAACTTTAAGAGGAATTCAAAGTTTATTCGATGAAAATCGGTTTTGAAATGGTTGAGATATCCATTTACAAAATAAAACAAAACGATGGTAATAAAAGCTGCGTCCCACCTTTTATTAGGTTCCCTATGTTTTGGATATCTCAACCATTTCAAGACCAAATTTCATCAAATAAACTTTGAATTCCGCTTAGAATTATATGTTTACAGAGAACGAACATATTTGCTTATAGAATAATTTACCTCAGAAATTAAGACAAATTAATGATACGAATAGATTCAAGTCTGTTTTGAAAACGTATTTGTTTACAGTGTAAGCAAACGTGAGGCTCGGTACCATCACTGTAATCGGAATTATATGTTATTATTATTATTATTATTATTATTATTATTATTATTATTATTATCATTATTATTACTATTATTATTATCATTATCATTATCATTATTATTCTTGTTATTATAATCATTGTTATTATGTTCTTTCATATTTCATAAGAGATTTCTCATTACCTCTAAAAAAAAAATTATCTTCAAAAAACGTTTAAAACCTGAAGCCCCATAGCTCAACAGAAGCAGTACCATTCCTTTAATTATATAGATCCGTTTATATCGTATGTATAGACGATATAGTATAGCATTCAGGTACATGTATCATCAAGGTTCCAAAGTGGACTACATGTATTTCGAATGATGTCGTTTCAAATTTCTTCGAACATAAGCGCTGCAGAGATCATCTCGTTTGACACAATAAGGAAGGAAAATATACAGCACTTTTGATGATGTCATTATTATTTTCATTTTTAGTTTTCGTTCCCGGTATTGAGATGTACACAAACCAAACAGGATTTGTTTTTATTCATTTCTTTGTTTGTTTGTTTGTTTTTGATTACCCGGTGTTTGACAGTCTGTTTATCAGGGGTTTTAGCCAAATACGGAATTTTGTTGACAACGCAAACATTGTTTTAAACAAATGGGGTGCACGTCTAGAGTACGACACCCTTACAGCTGCCCACGAACTAGACACTAAGGCCCAAATGCACGAAGGTGGTACAAAATTAAACCATGGACATTTAAAACCGTGGTCTAAGTAAACCTGGTACAAACTTAGACCACGGTTTGAACCATGGCTTAATTTTGTACCACCTTCGTGAATTCGGGCCAATGTGAACAAGGCCCACGAGCTCTACGGTCCAACAGCTCACACAGAAAAATGAGGCCCATGTGTCCGACACTAGGCTAACAAGGCCCACGGAACCGGCTCCATACATCGCGGGACTTTATTCAATTCAAATGATTTTATTTCCATATTAAGTAATACAAAGCAATAAACATGTACGCTTTACATGAGTAGCCTACATATATATTAAGGGACTTTAAAACACATATCGATATAAGTTTCAACATAACATGGATACAATAGTATAATATCAACTTTGGTTTTTAGATAAATAAACAAGTAAGCAATACAATCTTATTTTGTAACTCTATGTGGAAAAGAGGAATTCACAAGAGAAGTATAGCTTGTAAATTTTGTGAATTACTCTAGACGAGGGCATCTAGATCCGTTAAGAACTCCATGAATGTATGACAATTTTGATATGACGTCAGGCGAAACAAACAGAAAGAAAGGACTATGACAAGAACAAGAACAAAAGCAGGGACGGAACAGACAGGAAAACAAACTAAAGACAGACATAACAAAGAAAGGGAGAGAAACAAAAACAAGTGTTTGCAATTCGGTTTTTTGAAAGGTCACCAAGGCATGCGTAAGAACTTGAAATTCTATCCAAATTTGCCTAATAATAAAACACAAAGTCTTAATATTCTTTAAAAAAAATTAATACTTATAATTTATTTATTTATTTATATGAAAAAACAACATTTTTTATTTGTTTGGTTTTTTTTTTTGAGGATGACAAAATAATTTTTTTTTTTCAGTTTTGATTTAAAGGAAGGTAAAGTCAGAGCATCTTTTAGAGTATTATCAAGGCTGTTCCAGAACCTTGGGCCAGTGAAAACGAATGTATTTTGGGCGAGAATTGTTCGTAGTAATGGTAAATGATATTCACTGGAACGTCGAGTAGGATAATTGTGTACCGCATCGTTGCGACGAAAGATTTAATCGAATACTTGTGGTGAATTTTTATTATTGTACTTAAAACATAAATTGACCTAACTAAAATAATTATAAATCATTTATCTATAATGATTTGTTATCACAAAACAAATTCTCAATATAAACATTTAAGTTAAAGATTACTCTCAGAAATTGATGCGTGTTGCATGAATTGTATGAAAGGTCGGTCTCGTGAGCCTGTTTTGCCTATAAGTTAGCCTCTTGATCCTTACTCGCATATAGTGTCGACCTCATGGGCCTTATTTGCCTAGTATCAAGCTGGTGGACCTTTTTTTTTGCGTATAATCGAACTCGTGGGCCGTATGACTCGTTGGTGTCGGGTTCATGAGGCAACCCCAACATATGTGCCAGTCATTGAAAATAAGCTGGTGTAATAGCTTTTTAAAACGAAGATATCATGCATGGAGAACTACGAGGGAAAAACGACTGCTTCGGTGTAAGATCCTTAACCCATTGAGGACAAGTCCTGAGTATACTCGGGCAAGTGTCTATGGGAAATGCATGTTGTCACAAAATCAGTCCGTCCTCAACGGGTTAAGATACTCTCTAAAAAAAGTCGAGTGAAAACATTCACTCTTAGAGGAGTGAATACAAAAAAGAGTGAATTAAGAGTGAATTTTGAGTGAATTTTGAGTGAAAATTTTCACTTTCACTCATTTTGGAGTGACCTCAGGGATCACTCGAAGATTTTGGAGTGATCCCTGAGGTACGAGTGAAAATAAACATTTTCACTCAAAATTCACTCCAATTTCACTATGAATTGACTCTTTTTTGTATTCACTCCTTTGAATGTTTTCACTCGATTTTTTTAGAAAGTACAGTCTTAAGTTGAACATTGAACATTCCGAGAAATTCCGAGGAATGTTCAATTAATGCAAATGATGGAAAAAAAAGGTGACAATATTATTGGTTAACAAGGATTACCATTAATGAAGATCTCCTCTCTTCCTCGCGTTCCCATGGACTGTTGACATGTTTAAATGGTAAACCGGACTTCCTGCGTGCCCCTGCTCCGTTTCACAGAAAAGTTTGTATCGACGATAGATGGCAATGATTGCCGTTATACATTTACCACAAATTTTCATCCTGCAAAATGGTCGTAGTTTGCATTTCTGCTTTCGTGACATGAATTGCAATCATTGTAGCTTATTGTGCAGTGCTTAGCAAGAAGGAAATTTCGTCATGTTCATGGAATCTTCTCTGCTAATGGGGTGGTCATGTTATTAGCAGTCATGTTCTTCACGGTGGTGTTATGGACATCAATTATATTATTATGTTGTCACGACGACCCATTGATATTTCGTCCCATTTTAGGTGATTAACTTACCTTCATCTGGACTATTATCGATTAACTCCTCAACTCTTACTGAGATTTTTAAAAATGGAGGAATTGAATAGAGCTGAATTGAAATTCACCGAATTGAAAAAGGTAGTGATCTTTAGATATCACATGATCTTCATTTTTTGCTATAGAATGTTACCGGAAATGGCACTGGTTCACAAAATTCTAGCAATTTGAAAATGAGGTTCGTTAATCTGTTAATCCGAAAATGAAAAGAAGGTGCGTATACTATAAACAAACCTTCAGAATTACGAACCTCACTTCGTTTTCGAACCTTCGGAATGTCGAGCTGTAATTGTTTTAACAAGAGTGTTTTCATTCAGTGCACATCAAAATAGCCGGATCCGGGCTGATTATATTAACTGTTTAAAGGAAACCCAAACCCGAAGAGAAATGTGGATTGAGTGAAAACAGCAACATTAGTAGAACACATCAGTAAAAGTCTAAAGGAAAATCGGACAATCGATGCGAAAAGTAGCATGAATTTTTATAGTTTTGGTGTTGGAACCGCTGGATGAGGAGACTACTACAGGTTGTGACATATGAGTGGACAACAATATAAAGAAAATATAAAGAAAATTCCACAAAAATTTACTTTTCTAGCACAATGAAAGAACACTTGGCTTACCGCTTTCAGAAGGCAGGGGGAATTGTTACCCTTAACTTTTATGTCAGTATCAAGTTGATGAAATGTGTGATTTTTCATGAAAAATGAATTTTTGTGGAATTCTCTTTACATTTTCTTTATATTTTTGCCCACTCATACGTCATAATCTCTAGTAGTCTCCTCATCCAGCGGTTCCAACACCAAAATTTTAAAAATTCATAACTTTTGCATCGATTGTCCGATTTTCCTCAAACTTTCACTGATGTGTTCTACTAATTTTGCTACTTTCACTCAATCCACGTTGTTCTTTGGGTTTTCTAACTGGATCGCTCTTATAACCGTAATTGACGTCAGCATAAAACAGTTTGTTGGTCTTTGTTTTTGTTGGAGATTATCCTCTCCTGTAATGGTTGCATTCTCGCGATCCTCACTTCATATAGAATGCACGAGGAGTGCTTGCTGCAGAACTGAAAGAATGGTTGTAAGCAGTCGGGTGCTTATAGGCCTAATCAAATAAACATCACAGCTGCTCTCTTTTGTACATTTTCCAGGTAATGGCTGTGTTTGTGGTTATCAGAAAAGATGATATTCAAACCAGGAGGTAAAGTTGTCATTGTAATGGGACCGCGAAGTGAAATAAATTCTCCACATCTTTTTCATTTCTTTGTGACGACACTGCTATTTAGAGCACACCCAAAGATTATTCAATGATAATAATTATAATGCGGAAGACGATAATAACGATTATGATAATGATGTTGATAATCTAGGCTTCTGTATTGTATCTTTTAAGAAAATGCATATGCACTATACAATCATAAACGGCAAACTTAAAGACAACTACAACTGTATACAGATTCATCATAGACTAAGGAAATATCAAAGTAGAACCAAATAATCGTGTAGTTTGGTCTGTGATAGTTCGACGATGTTGTGGAAGGCATTCAAAGACGCCAAGCCGCAGGAACAACTTTTACTGCATGCAATTCTTAAAGGAAACCAAAACCCAAAGAGAAATGTGGATTGAGTGAAAGCAGCAACATTAGTAGAACACATCAGTGAAAGTTTGAGGAAAATCGGACAATCGACGCAAAGTTATTAATTTTTAAAGTTTTGGTGCTGGAACCGCTGGATGAGGAGACTACTAGAGATTATGACTTATGTGTGGACAACAATAATTATAAAGAAAATAATATAAAGGGAATTCCACAAAAATTCACTTTCCTAGCATAATGAAAGAGCACTTGACTAACCGTTTTCAGAAAACAGGGGGAATAATTGGTACCCTAACATTAGTATGTCAGTATCAAGTTGATGAAATGAGTAATTTTGAATTTATGTGGAATTCCCTTTATATTTTCTTTATAATGTTGTCCACACGTACGTCATAATCTCCAGTAGTCTCCTCATCCAGCAGTTCCAACACCAAAACTTTAAAAAATCATAACTTTTGCATCGATTGTCCGATTTTTCTCAAACTTTCACTGATGTAAGCTGCTTTCACTCAATCCACATTTTCTCTGGGGTTATCCCACAAGACCGACACCAACGAGTAATTTAGCCCACGAGTTCGACAGTGAAAAGAGGTCCATGAGTAGTCGTACAGCTCACTAGTCACACAGCCTATGAGTTCGACACTAGGCAAATAAAGCCCATGAGTTCGACACTAGGCAACAGCCCACGAGTTCGACAGTTAATACAACATGGGGCTTAATGTGTCGGTCTCGTGGGCCTTGTTAGCTTAGTGTCGAACTCATGGGCTGTATGACTCGTGAGCTCTATGACTCTCGGGCTGTATGACTCGCGGGTGTCGGTCTCATGACGTGCACCCATTCCTATTTGGGTTTAGGTTCCCTTTAAAGATTACATAGAGGTTTGATTTTGTATCTGAAAATAACAACAGACTTAACTTTCGGGCGATAAGGATTACAAAAAAAAAAAGGTATTTTGACGAAATAAAATCTGATGACATCGAGCATTGATAAGTATGACTAATGTCAAATCTCCATTAAAGTACTTACACCTAGTTGTATTGTCATGTTTTTTGACATAATAGGACTTGACATCCGACTCTCCCTATGCAGAATAGTACTGCACCACAATCGATCTTCATGGTGACGTTGATGTGAAAACTAATAATCCATTAAGATTTACGAGCTGTTTTCCTACGAAGAGTTTGCGGATATTGTTTGAGGTGGAGTGTCATTGTATTGGTGTAACCCTTGAGATATGCGTCCATGCATGTGTTGATAATTAATTTGTGTGTGTGTGTGTGTACGTGCGTGTGTGTGTGTGTGTGTGTGTGTGTGTGTGTATGTGTGTGTGTGTGTGTGTGTGTGATAGTAATGTGATACGTCTCACGTTTTAAAGGGACTATGCAATGCAAATGCATGTTGAGTTGTATTGATTCATAACACCCTAATCATCACTCATGTGGCCAAAAGAATGTTTGAATCATTATGTGCCATAATTGTCTTCATGATAATCTTCCTACTATTTTTCTTCAGTTTTCTCCCAAACCAAGATTCTGTCAGTGACATCATCTGTCAGTCACTGGTAAAGAACTGATATCGGAATACACCTTCCCCTACAGACTTAGCATAACTTGCATGTTTCCATATGATTTGTATTTTTTAACAAAAGATACAAAAGATATTTGATTTGATTTGGTATGATTTGATTTGATTTTCTGCATTTAAAAAACACACCAGGGCCGGCGGAACGGGGGGGGGGGGGGGGGGGGGGGGGGGAGCCCCCACTTTGTTTTTTTTTTTTCACCACATAGGGTGTCACCACTTCGTCCCCCCCCCCCCTTCCCATTTTTTTCAACCCGGAAGTGGCACTAGAAATAAAATGAAACCTTGAAGTGTGAGCGCGGTGAGACCTTTGTTTTTATCCTTTTTATTCTTTATTTTTCTGCTTGTCAGTTTGTTAGCTGATGAAACCCGGAAGCGCCCCCCCCCCCCCCCATTTTTAAAAACGCGGAGCCGGCCATTCACACTTCATAAACTTTAGATTCTTTAGTGGATAACTTGAAATTAATACGATGTATTCCTACTAGATTCCATGTAACAACACAAAAGAATCGGTTCCTATAGAATACACGTGAGAGACGTTAAAAGGTGAAGGCAACCAACGTTATTTTGAGCGATTGCTTGAAATCTGACCGTGGACTCCAGAAAACAAATTTCAACAATGCATATCACATAGCTGGAAGTTACACAAAGTCATAGTTTTCTATATTATCATGAGGAAAAGAAACCAGTATCCAAAAGACAGAGCATAATTTGCATATTTCAGTGTTACTAATATGATTTTAAAAAGATGCAAAAATATTGGAGGTAAATATGCAAAGTTATTATCTGTCTCAGGGAAAGTGCATCGAAATGTCTTTGTCTTTATTTTAGTTTTTACTAGTGATTGAGAAAATAATGTCGCTGACAGAATCTTGGTCTTTGAATTATAAACGCAAATCAACAATGCTTATGCATTGCATAGTCTCCATGATAGACTCATGTCTCTTCGTCCATACCCCTCTCCCTTTCCCATCCCACCCCCCCCCCCCTCTCTCTATTGGTTATCGTATACACCTTGAGTGACGTCATTTACCTTTATTTGTCTGGGTTTATGCACATTTACAGAATGAATATCAGAGAAGTGAATTTACCCTTTATGATAGCCCGGGCCTTTGGATCACTTAAGAGACACTTCTATTGCTAGTCTTGACCGACCGGAAGTGACTTCATATTGCCCTGATATTTTTTGATTTCCTCAGACAATAGAAGAAAACTGACATCTGATAATGGTTGTTTCAAATACACTGTAATCCTATATCTTTCAGGAACTCTAGTGTATTGTAACTTCAATTTCTGCTGAAATAAAGATGCAAACTATATTGGTGTCAATACCAAAGTATTTCGCCTGAGATTCAGTTGATTAATTGATCTAATTTGATCTGATATAATTTGATTGACTATTTCTGCCTTTGAAACCACACAACATAAACTATACATATAATGGATGATTTGATCAAAAAGAAATACGAGTGTATCCCTGCATAATTCCATGCAGCATGTATCAATTCCTAGAACACGAGAGAAGTTAAAAAGTGCAGGCAGCCATCATTTTTTTCGAGCAATTGCTCGATTCTGACGGTAGACTCTGAAAAAACAAATTTTGACAATATCTATCCCACAACGGGCAGTTACACAAAGACACAATCTTCCAGTCTTCAATAATGTCATAAGGGAAAGAAACTAACATTCAATAGGCGGAGAGAGTGTGAGAGGAGCTTGTAAAATGGAGTGCCAGTATGTTTGCGTGTTGCTCTATCGGTCGAGTTGTGTTTTGTACATATTCTAAGTTTGCGTGTGCGTGTGCACGTAGGTCTACATTTGCTTGGTGGTTTATGTAAATTCATGCCTGGAGACATAATGCTCGGGCATTATTTCCCCTTAAGTGGTTCTATATCGAGACTTCGAGAATCAGTTTTGGAAAGTACAAAGTAGTGAGTACACGTTAATGATGGCACTTGAATGTAAACACAGAAGCCCCCATCCACTTGATATCTTAGGCCTATGATCAAATAGCCTTTTGTCAAGGCCCTCTCGCTGTATGGTGAAGAGAGCCCAGCTGAGTGGGGTTGCGCGAGGGCCTTTTGAGATCTGCTTCGCATCCTTTTGTTAGCCCTTTGAATTACCGACTTTTGCTCCCCGATTTCGGGAGCAAAAGTCGTGGTCCAATCAGCGTGTCTGTCTGCTCGAACCCGATTTGAATAGAGCGAATGCACGCCGCTGCCGCAGACCTCACAGAACTCTACACACTCTCACAGAATTCTACACACAGAGTGTGTGTAGAGTTCCGTGGCAGACCTCATCGGGTGGTCAGTTATGCATGCGAACAGGCATGACCACCAAGGCTGAGGATGCGGGGAGCGCGCCATTCCATTGGTTGACCGGAAGCCATTAAAATGAGTATTCAGAAGGGTTCACGTGTCATGAATAATAATGTGTGAAGCAGATCTCAAAAGGCCCTCGCGCTGGCGCGCTCGGCTGGGCTCGCTTCGCTCGCCCATTACAGCGAGAGGGCCTTGACAAAAGGCTAATGATCAAAGTGATCATAAATATTATGCATATAGTGATTGATTACTTCTCTTGAGGAAACCCTTCAACGATACCAGGAAGTGATTAATATCAGGGCCCTATTTCATAAAAGATGTTAGGATGACAACTTTTGCTGGAATGGCGACTTCCAATAGCAACAGCCAATCAGGAAGCTGGATTCTTGTCGTTGTCATGACAATTGCCATTCCAGCAAGAGTTGCTATCATATCAACTTCTTATGAAACGGGGCCCAGGTCTATCTCTTTCTATGTAGGCAAGAATTCGTGTGATAAATCATAATTTTTCTTCTCTTTCTTTTTCAGTTCTGCAGAATTTCAGACTCACTCGGTATCTATGAGCACTGACAATAAAATTATGCCTTTTATGTGTTTCATCCTTGTGGTCTTGATGTGCACCCACGCCCCATTATACATTGTACGTGCGCACATTCATGCACGTACTCACTCAAGCACGTAACTGTCATTCTTTTATATTTCGCGCGTCAACTGACACTCGTGTCCCCGGCGTTCGGTTCAAGTTGATTCATTTTAACCCGTTGGGGAAGGACTGTTTTTCTACAACACGTATTTCCCATAGACACATGCCCGAGTATACTTGGGATGAGTCTTCAACGAGTTAATGAGGCATAGGTAGCAATGTTTACATCAACTATTCTCTTGAAAGAGCTCTGAATATGAATGTCAAGATGCCAAACATTCTATTGTATAATGCAGAGTAGTGTGATGAAGGATTTAGACTTCGTTGTTTCATCATTGATACCAGTGCGAAGCGCAATTAAAAATGTATGTGATGGAAAATGCGATATATGTATATGTATAGATATATATATAGGTATATTATATATATATATATATATATATATATATATATATATATATATATATATGTCATTATCATTATAGACATTTTACCATTCTGTCTCTATCTTAGGCGAGCATTTGAACTTCAAAACACTTGTACATCCGGAGTTGTGCCCTTGATTGAGACTTCGAAAACCGAAACAAATTGCCATGACATGAAAACAGCTTAAAGACACAAACTTGTTTTCAGCAGGTTGTCTTTGTCAGTGTTTGTGATTAACTGGCATTTAATCTGAACAATTCTTATGTGGTAAAAATAGGCTTGCACAATTCATGTACTAAAACAACCCCAAAGCCCAGGGAAAATTCGAAACCGAAAGTATAAAGCGAAAGAAACACAAAATTGTAAAAGGGACTTTACCACAGCATGGTATTCAGGAAACAGTAAAAGGCAGACTGGCCACCGTACTTCTCGGACTCTATTCTCCAGGCTGTTACCATCGACTGAAAATGTTTTTCTTTTCCTTATTAACAAGCAGACATTTAAGCACAAGCTTTTTCCTCAGCGATGACACGATGGGTACTGGCACAGTAGGCCTAAAAGGCATTCAGGGAACATAAATTCGTTAAGTCATAATTTACTTTAAATGATACCCTTAGCATCGGGTTCATCGTCCGCATTCAAATTAGCATACAGTTCACGAACATAAGCAGTTTCGCGGTAAAGCAAAATGTTCCTACTTTTATGAACACTTTTGATGTGTAACAGCGATCAAAAGTGTTCATGGTAAACTAATTTAAATAATGTGCTATGGTATATACCTACGGTTTCTGCAATGAACTTAAGAAGTCAGGCTGGTGAACACGTTTTGAACACTGAAAGAGAAATCAAATTTATATTCCTACCTCGATTTGACTGGAGAATAGAGAATGTATCTTGCTCTTTGCCGAATGAGCATAACGTAGACATGGCTATACGTATTGGCAAGATTTCAAATACACACGCTCAATATCATGGATGGGATTGGCTGTACAGACTGGAAAAGTTGCAAAGCTATTATTGTGACACTGCATCACAAAACCAACAAACAGTCACTAGATATGAATTATTAGGTAAGGGCACATTCTGAAAGAACAGACTTTAAGCTTTAAAATGATTTATAAATCAATTCAAGTGGACTCTCCTAACCTATCTGAATATTGGGAAGAAAGCACACACTGTGGAAAAGCGTGACTGAGAAAAGACGCTCCAAAGTATAAAGTATATTTAAGTACTTAATCATTAACCAAGCCGCACTCTTTGCAAGGAATGGAACGAAAAACAGGATGCAACACTCCATAACAACAACAATGAAGGGATTATGGGATCACGCTAATTTTAGGCATGATCTATCAACACGCTCTATTCATGACTAACACCAAATTTCAAACCAGTAGCATTCTCTTTTCAAAAGTTATCAGAGCTGGAAGTGATGAGTGTGTAAAGGGTTTTAAAAAAATGAAAAGAGGACTGTAGGACGTACCTTATCATAATGTTTCACAAAAAAAAGTGTTGTAGAAATTTCCCATTCGTTTTATGATCTCAAATTTTAGATTAATGTAGAGGAATGATTGCTCTTGAAAAAACTTAAATATAGGTTTTCCCGGCCAATTTCGCACTTTTGTCAGTCCATTTGATAAAAGGTTCATTCAATTTAGCGAAAATCCTCGTCACTGCACATTCTGTTATTCAAAATTGCAAGTTTCGTTCAATTTAGCATTTCGATCAATTTGCACATGTGCCTTTCGAATTCGTAAAACGGGCATTCAAATTGGCACGTGCTCTTCAGTCATTCAAATTCGCCAGCACTGGCCGAAAGGGGTATTTCAGTCATTCATTTTCGCGTATGGGCAGTCAAATTCCAAACATGTTCATTCAAATTAACGTCATGTTATTTCTTTTTTGAAAATGTGATAACATTTAAGCGCGTATTTCTATGTGACTACTTTGTTTCATCCACGCACTGTTAAGCAGTAAAAGTATCATATTTTTGACCCCTGTATAACTCGAGTTTGTTGTTCTGTAACGCCCCCTTTCTTTCATACATGTCATTTTAGGCCTACATGTACCAATACTACAGATTAACTTCATCTTCTTACAGTCATGACAGCACAAGTCAAATACAGACGTATTTCTCAAGAAGACAGACAAAGACTTATAGGAACATTGATGATCATAACCATGACTTCCTAGAACTGGACGACACACTCGGAATAAAGCGCTCAACGGCCAGATAAGTTGTGGCCACATGATGCACTATCTTCGGACTGGAAGACTCACTAAGCACATTGAGGAAAAATAAAACTTTTGTCAAAATCTCTAAAATGAGTACGAAAATATGAAATGTAATGACGCTTGCAAAATAATAACTTTGTTGAAAAAAAAAAAGAAAGAAAGAACCGAAGCATAAACATGCGTGTTAAATTGACTGCAAAGGATGTTAAATTGGATGCCCAAAAATGAATTTTAATTAACGCGTGCAGCATGTCCGTGATCACGTGACTGATATATCATTCTAAATTGAATGAACGAATAACGAAATGGTGCTTGTTTTACGAATTTCAATTGAAAAAGTGTTAATTAGAATGAGGAAAAGGGTAATCTGAATGCTCCAAAATGAATTTGAATGAAGAGATCATAAAATTGAACTACCGAACATGTCATCTACGCTAAATTTTGCTAAATTGAATGCAGCAATTAGGAATTGGACTGACAAAAGTGCGATATTGGCCGGGAATAAGTGACTAGGTTGATCCCATACCGCTATTGAGAGATTTCAAGCTATATAGCGCTGCTCGCGTATAGGCAGCCTGGATTCTACCTATTTCTTAACTGAAAATGATTGCAAGTATGTGACCCGTTTCAACTATTTTGAGTAATCACGTTAAAATCAGGGCGTGAGACTTTTGAAATGCACGGTCACTGACGTCACAGCGCGATTACCTGAGCGAAATGGGCAATCTTGCGGTCTGGATATCGGCTTACCATGGTGACGGCAAAGGGATTCTTGCTTAGACTGTTAGATGACAGACCAGCGAACTTGGGCTGTTCAAGGAGGTATGGGGGTTGATAAAGTGAACAGGTGATTGGCTACACATACAAAACAACAAAAGCAACAACAGTAACAGCAAAATAGTCACGTGACCATCAAACATGCGTGGAAGCAAAGCGGGCATAATGTTTCAAGTGTTGTATTTCCTTTCGACTCTCCCTGTGGACGTCTCGCTAAATATAGGTCACGCGTACTATTCTTATGAGACTTACTTAAATAGACAAATACAATTGTATGGTAAGTGCAAAAATGAGAATGAAATACTACTACAAAGATACCTTTGTTTCATAGAAACGATGAAACTTCGAATGCCAATTGCCATAATAAAGAATCGTTCATTATTCTGTTTCTTGCATACATTGTATTGTTAGGCCTACGTCTTGACCAACTGATAATTATGAAAATAGCCATGCAGTTTACTCAATCTCTTGGAATTATGTTTCCCACAAATGAAAATATTTTCCCTGGAAATATCACTTTGGTAAAACATTGATTACAACCACGCATATTGCACGGGGATGTATAACGTTCTCAGATATTAGAATTACTTTTGTTCAAAGATAAACAATTACAGAGGATTGTAATAATGCAGCAAATCAGTCCATCACCTCCGTGGCGTACTTTTCAAACACAAAGCTCACAAAATAATGCCTTAATTCATTAATATTAAAATTTAAAAGCAAACTGAAAGATGAGAAACGTCTGTGGGTTTCCGCCAACAATTTCCAGAAATGAACACGTCTCTTTATTAAAGGTGCATGGTCCCCGTGTTTTAGTCAAATGCGTACGCGGGCGCACGGCGCAAGTTTCCTATAGAGACCTACGCTATCGACTTCTTTTGGCGCTTACGCTTTGGCCCACTTTCCCGAGTCCGAAGAAGTCCGATTCACTGTAGTCAGTGGTCCGATCACAGTTCGGCTCATGATTCGGCTGAGGGGGATAACAGCTTTAGCAAACTTCTTTTGTGATGTCATAATAACAAGCACATATGCACGCACCCTGGCATTACTACAGACTGCGCGATGCGCAGAGAAGACAACAAAGGCAAGGTTACTTAGCAACACCTACGCACTTTACTCTTGATGACAGCTCTACTTCGGTAATCTTCGGCAGTATCATCAACAGCGCCATCTACACTACCGGGACTATGCCCCTTTAAGATGTGCATGACACCCTAATCCTATTTTTGATCTTGTATTCATCGTTCGCTATACCGTAGAGGTACATTTCAGTTTAATGTTTTGATGGTTCTATTCAAAAGGTTGCCAAATTGTGAGCGAGCGGTATCATTTGATTATAACAAAAAATGAAAAATATTGTGTATGTCTATACATATAATACAATACAATACAATACAATACACTACACTACAATACAATACAATACAATACAATACAATACAATACAATACAATAATCATAAGAGCTGAAAATCATTGATTATTGAATCAAGTCATTTCAAAGGAATACAAGAAACCGCCATCTTAAGCGGAAGCTTGAGTTTGATGGCGGCCTATATAATTACATTTATTGGAATGTATACATTAATGTGTGTGTATGCAGCGTGTATATGTGTATGCAAATCACGATTGTTGTTTTGGCGACTTAAACATACTGTGTATGTCTTTGCTTTTATATATGAATTCGTATAGTGTGTTCCTATTCGGGATAAGACCATTGTGAAAAAAAAAAATAAATTTTAATTTTGAAGGGGAACTATAGTTTATCAATAGCAAATTAACCTTCTGATTTAAAAAAAAAAATCAATTATCGATAATGATAATTGATAGTACGGGAGATGTCCGTCATCGTTGTAGTTGCTGAAAGAATAAGCTTAATCTGCTGTCTCACGAAGCGAGGTAAACACGAGAATGAATTACGACGTTTCGGCCGCGAAATCTGCAGCAGATTCTGCAGCAGATTTCGCAGCCGGAACGTCGCATTCTCTGCTGGCCTTCTTCTGGCCAAGCGGTGTCCTCTCACCTCCCTGGTCTGGCAAAGCAGAACGAGCGCTGTGCAGTGTACGCATTTGTACTACAGTGCTATAGTCAAGGAAACATCGTATTATCAGGGAGGTGGAAAACTACTCTTCCACCTCCCTGGTATTATTCAGCTTCGCTTGAACGGACGACGTGTTTACCTCGCTTCGTGAGGCAACAGATTAATCTTATCCTTTTAATGATAATCGAGGACAGATTAAAAACAATGTACGGTAAAGGATAATCGATTGTCATACAAAAACAATTAAAAAGGTGTTTGCCCTACACGTATGCCGAGAATAAGTTTATACTTGCTTTGAAAGATACTGACTATAAGAGTAGTTAGTGTTAATAAATTTATGGAGATTGATCCGCAAATCGGGACCATGTTTCATAGATTTGTGTGCTATTAGTAACTTTGGATTTGTGAGGTGGAAATTTCCAGAATTATGTGTTAGATATGAGCGAATACCGTTTTTGAAAGTGTAAAAATTTTCAAAACATGATAGAATTTGTTTGCTAATATTATTATATCCAAACATAAAGACTACAACGTGAAAGGCATTTTGTTAGGCGCTTTTAGCGTTGTCAACTTAAAAACTAATGGATCCGAATGAGCACTGTAGCGCGATTTTCAACAAGGGCGAACTGCCCGGACAGGACTTACTTACTGCCTTACCATATTATCCAAGACAACATTGCAAAAGATGAATGGTGATGTTGTTGTGTTGTATAAAAGATATAAAAATAGTGCTTTAGGTTAAAAGAAGAATTGATATTAAGCTTGGAAATAATTCCCGCTTTTTTGGATATGGAACTTGAATGCAACATAAAATGTGAGCATTCCAGGTCAGATTTTTGTCAAACAACACTCCAAGAAATTTGGATTTTGTTTCGGTTCGAAAAGGTAAATCACCAATCATAATATTTAAAGGAAATGTTGACATTATGGTGTTAAGATTAGGGTATTATAACATTTTATGAATGATACGGATTATGACATGTATGCATAACTTATACAAAACGTTTAATTCTTGCGTAAATGTACCCAGTATATAGGCTAAGCCAGCACCACTTATCCCAATTCACATCGAAAGTCTAAGATCTATAGGCCCCATGCATTCCACATCTCAACTTCAATTGACAGCCATGCATGTATTATTGCCTATAGTGGGCTTATGTAATCTTCCTATACAGGCGGAAGCAGATGCCATTCAGACATCTAGTGGCTTAGAGGTCAGTGCTATAGTTTCATCATGGTAGATTATAGTAGTAAGCCCAGTTATAGGATGGTGATTATAGCCAAATGTATTTCCCTTGTAGTTTATTGAAAGTCAGCCAGAAATAGCTGAGTATAAAGTTACGTAATCCAGGTCACTTCTGTGATTGGGTAAAAGTGAACCCTCCTTGTCACCCTTTATCTTCGACCACAGACAGGCCACTAGGTTATGTAACTCATCATCATCATCATGCAGGCGAGCAGCCCGATTGGCTACAATAGATGTAGGTTTCGCTTTGTAAAAAATATGCATGTCAAAATTAGAAATTAGTGGCAATCGACTCGAAACATTTTTACCGTGATTTTGTTTCGGCAATTCATTTTGGTAAAGGTTCAAATTGATAAAAGGGGCTGAAATTGTGAATCCCTTCATACGAGGGAGACGAGGATAGAAAGTTTAGGATGCTTATATCTAAGGACGTCTAAACATAATACTATTAGCTGTAAGACAAGAGAACTCTCACAATAAAGAGATAAACTCGACAGAAAATTGATCAACAGGAAATACTATCTACATGCTCTAAATTTTCATTCCTGTGCTTTGAAACGGTAATTGAGGTGATCGTTTGATTAACTTTTCTTCACTGATAAAGCAAGTGTTATGATTTATTAGACCTAAACCATTCAGAATCCTTTGTTCTTCATGATTATGGATGAAAAACCACCCAAATATACACTATCAAGCAAAACATAAGCATGCAGATATCATCATGCTTGTAAATAGAATCCGCAACGATTTATGCTAATAATGCAAGTTGGGAAAATCAGTTTATAGCATATCCAGCCACTCAAAAGTTGTATTTAAGGCATTCAGCGTGTATTTTCAATAGCACTTTTGTTTTCATAAGTTCTTCTTAAAACAATAGGGGCCAATTAGCGATACTGCAATTATGTATATAGTAGGACCTGCAGCTCTCTTAAAAAAAAAAAAAAATCATGCAGAAACGTTGTTGAACAAAGCGTCTGGGGTATCATTATATCTGTATATACCACAAATGGCAAATATCGACGTCATTTCAAGTTTCAGCACAAGCAGTCATAGATGTAAAGTTTTGATTATGTTTTGAATTCCGCCTATACGATTTCAAAAGCCTCAGTCGTTGATCCTGTCTCTGCAGGCAAAATGAGCGGCGAAAAACTGCACGTACATGTAGGCCTACTCATTTCATCCATTCACCCCTGATCTGAAATCCACATTTTTGCATCCATGCTGGTAGAACCAAGTTCTATCGCCATACCTATAGTCATAGCCGGGAAATAAAATGAAGTGGGATAAAGATGAAAAATACGGGTAGACAGAGTTAGAAAAACGTCAATCATGCTACCATCGTAAACGATTCTGAATCATATCCATACAATTATCGTGTCTCCTTCAGTAATTCCCGATTACCGTGCGTGACTGGATATTTTGATCTTGGACTATTGTATAACGAGAACCTTTATAAGAGCAAACGCTGTAAAATATTACGGGAAAGCAAACACAAGGTGATGAGCCTCGCGTATAATTACCTTTTCAGAGTGCAGGATAAGGGGACAGATCGAGGGAAAGGGAGGGAAAAAAAGACAGAGGAAATGAAAAAGAAATAAAAACAACAACATTTGAAACTCATCCATTTTTTTTCATTTATTCATTTTGTTTTATTTTTCATTTCTAACAGAAACGTATTTTTTCTTTTTTTTAGAAGCTGAACGCATAAGTTACTTAATATTCAATAAACACATTATTTATATAGGTGTGTAGGATAATCAAAGTGTACAGAAATACTTGAAATGGGGAGTAATGCTAAAAAGCAGTACTTGCAGTGTGCATTCCTACACGCAATACGCAAATCACATTAATGATAATATACATGTACTGTTATACATAAAAAGCGGAATTACGATAGAACTGAGACATGGAAACCTAACTAACCTCAAACAAACACTCTGAACAAATCCACGCTAAGTCGTTGTCATGCAGTCAGAGAGAATGAAGAAAGAGAGAGAGAGAGAGAGATACCTTACCTGGGGCCATCTTCCTCGTCAAGCTTAGCTTATGATGATGGTCCCCTGCATTTCATTTTTATCATTTCCTATATTGCTTATTCGTTCTTGAAAAAAAAATGTATGTAAGATCAAAACGTTACGAATATTAGCTGTGTAAATGACTATGTAAGTGTTTTGTTGATTTGTGGATTTGTATTGATTTTGAAATGCAGAAATAAAAACTGAACTGAACTGAACTGAACTGAAGATAGAGGGAGGGGAGAGAGAAACTAATCTGTAAAGATAAAAAGAGAGAGGATTATGACAAGACGAGAATGGATGGTCGGAAGCTCTGAGCAATAATTGCTTGAAAGAAAATAAAGTTTGATGTTCCTGTTCTTTTACAACCATTAAAGACTCAGCAAAACGTTACGATCTCATGTAATGTTGATATCAAAATGCTAACTTTGATGGTGAGACTCAGATAATTTTTGTAGACAATTAGATATTCTTTTTCTTCAAACTAATTTTGAAAAAACTTAAATTTGGGGCCGCTTTTAAAATATCACAGAGACTATTCAAAAATTTGGGTCTAGCAAATGTAATTGAACGTAGATTGTGTGAAAATAATCCTCATATAGTTAGGGGCAAATGGAATTCATTAGAGTTACGAGTTGGGTGATTATGGAAGGAGTAAATTCTCGCAAAGATGCTGGTGAAAATGGGAGGTAATGGATTAATGCTGCCTTTGTACATAAATTTTCAGTTCAGTTTACTTCAATTCAGTTTCATTCATTTTCTATCGGACATCCAACAAAGATCACAACAAAATACAACTTGTACATTACATCATCACATTGCTTGGTCAGTTTAAAGGACAAGTTCACCTTCATTAACGTAAGGATTGAGAGAATGTAGCAATATTAGTAGAACGCATCATTGAAAGTTTGAGGAAAATCGGACAATCCGTTCCAAAATTATGAATTTTTGAAGTTTTTGTGCAGTCACCACTGGATGAGAAGACCACTGCGGTGTATGATGTCACATGCGTACAACAATTTAACGAAAATATAAAGAGAATTTCACAAAATTTCATCTTATGAAAAAAAAGTACACATTCCCTTGACTCGTTACTGACATATGTCATGGGTAATATTATTCCCATTGCCTTTAGAAAGAGGCAAGTCAAGTGCTCTTTTATTATGCGAAAAAAGTGAAAATATGTTGAATTTTCTTTACATTTTCTTTATACTGTTGTACTCATATGACATCACGAGCCTCAGTAGTCTCCTCATCCAGCGGTTCCAACAAAAAAATTTTAAAAATTCATAACTTTTGCATCGATTGTGCAATTTTCCTCAAACTTTCACTGATGTGTTCTACCATTATTGCTGCATTCTCTCAATCCTTATGTTTATGAAGGTGAACTTGTCCTTTAATAGAGAAAATACATAACGCAACATGAATTGCAAAGGGTATGATAAGATAAATATGTACAACAAAGTATAATAACTAAGAGTATCGTACTAATGCGCACCTTAAAAGGTTGACAGAAAAGGATGGCAAAAGAGTGATCCACTAAGAAACAAGGCTTGTAATACGTGGATCACTCAGGACGTAATATGTCACTATATTAAATCATTATAAACAGTCATCATTAAGTACAAATTGGCATGAAAACATTTAGAAATATGTAAAGTCCTTCTCATGTTGAAAAAAAAAAAGATAGAAAGAAGAAAAAAAAAACAGCAGAAAATCGCACATGGTCCAGAATATAAAATGGTCTGTCACGTGGGTACAGGATGAGACATAATCATGCCATCTCCTATAGGTCTTGTCCCATGGTGCCAAATGTTACTTTCCAATGATGAGGATAAGCCGTAACTCTGAAAGTACTGGCTCCCTAGTGGATCCTGCAGTTATCAGTTCCCGAGGACTCATTCGTACATCCTCGGTCGAGGTTAGTTACTTATATTGTCATCATTTTTTCATTTCCTTCGATAGTCTTCGCAGAAACTCTGGTACAGAGTTGTCGAAGAAGAAAGACTGAAGGAGACTGTCTTAAGCCTTAAACCATATACCCGCATTTGTCTCATTTGTCTTCTTATGACATTATCGTTTAAACGAGTAATAATCTTTGCCGTGCAGTTTCTGTTCCCAACCCCATCTCATAAAGCTGCAAGGGCTTATAATAAGGTCGCGCATGATAAACAACTGTTGTTGTGTTGCTGTTTTCGCCGTCTTCTCGAAATATTACATGAGCCTGTTACTCACGTGTGACCTACTTTTATATTTTGAATCATCCTTCCGCTGTTTTACTTTTCTTGCGAGATCTGCGTAATAATTCGCACAAGATAGACCCATAATACGCACTTAAGGATACTTACAACAGGCTCTTGACGCACGTCTTTCCGTTTGAATTCCCCATCTCGATTCAGCGATTTCCCGGCACGAGATGGCAGCATGCATGATTGGTGAATGGCGGGACATTGATTGTTCTTGCTTGTTGCTTCGCTTGTTTCTCCTTCATTAGTTTCATGTAAATGGTGAGGGTGGGACCCTGCTAATATTGTCCAGGGAATCAGCTTATAGTGAACATAGAAACTTGAATAGTTCAAAAGCGATGATATCTGTCCGAAATACTGACTGACTGAATGAATATTTCATCCCATATTCGAGTTATACCATGCTTTGCTTTATTGTCTCGTTATACACTGTACTAAAAGTGTATTTCGAAGCTCATACTAAAGGAGAGATAAACTGTAAGCAACTTAATTATTCATGTGCATCTATGCTTAGATTGGGAGCAGACGATCACTTTCTGTCGATCGCATTCAAAGAGCGAGATTATGTCGATATCGACAAGAATGGACTCCAAGACGCTATCGATCGAATCGGACCTTTGTCATAAAAAACAAACCGTGCACGCGTGTAGAACTCGCTATTCACCTGCTGCTTAGCACTACTACTTATTCCGTCCATTAGGTTGGAGTTTCGCTATATTTTCGCCCTACGGTTTGCATACAGGGATTATCAAATGATTTTTATGATAAAAATGTTTGATGTCTCCTCATGCACACTGGAGTAATCGCTGTTCTCATCTTTTAGGTAAGTAAAATACTACAACTTCTTGCAACTTATCAAATTGTTCCGACTTGTAGCACATTGTTACGTTCTTATAACTAGGCGGCCCATGCAGTGTTTAGTCTATTTCCTTTTGATAAACAACTGAGCTAGAGTACAAATCATATTTGCTCACATCTTATCAAAGTCGTTCCCTAAAAAGAGATTGAATTATTCTCATCACTCAAAATTAAGTAAAATAAATTATTTAATCATTTAATCTGGTCACTATGAGCCATAAAATACACCTGCTTGTTCTGTGTGGACAAATTATGATGCAGTCCCTGCTGTGCTACATCAATACAACGAAATTATGATCAGCTATGTATTGGTAAGGTTGTGACTACTCAACTAACTATGCATGATAGTTGTTTTTACCTTATATGAAACAGTGCATTAAAGATATGGATTATCGAATCGTTGGATATCTTATAGAAATATGGCAATCAGGGTACCTATGATAATTATGGCAACAATGATAAATATAATCATGAAACTGATATCGATGATGATGATGATGATGATGATACACTGTTAATGGCGATGATGATGATAGTGATAACAATAATGATTAAAAATAATTATTATGTAATCATATCGTCATATCTCGTGATGAAGTTATTGTGATTTTGTATATCCTTCTGGCTTCTTCATCGTTGGCACTGCTCCACCAGTGAGCCCTGCCATCATTGTTATTATGCATGCAGTGATAAAACAATTTCTTAAATCTGGGTAAAGATGGATATTGTGGCTAGCACACCCTATCCAAGATGCGGTCCTACGCTCTCCTAGTTATGAGTCAAGTGTTTTATTCTGAGATAGTCCCACAGAATTTTCACCTCCTACAGTCAAGTAGAGATATTCTGAATAACATAGGTTCTGGTTTAACAGGGTAACCAGAACGTGTACTGCAACATCTCTATACACTAAAGACATGGAAACAAACTACACGCACACAACCATCAGGCAGCTCTACAACGCTCACTCTAGGAGCCGTGCTGGTGTCACTGCAAACTGACGGCAGACAAGTTACCTTAAGGCGAAACAGAAAACTCGCATACCAGCACGAACAAAAAACGTGTCCAAAAACACTGCCACGGTAAAACGTTGAACTGATTCGAAACGAAACAAAACAACTGAAGTGCTATCCATTCACACGCCAGTGGAAGAAAAAATAGCGTGTACGAATTATGTATAGCTACGATATTACCTTCGAACTTCACAAATCATGGAAATCTGTCACGTAAATTAGCCTCGCATCCAACAGCTGTATAAATACTTCAGAAGATATTAAAGATGTTTATGTGTTCTTGTACCAGGACCTGCAATATCGTCTTGAAGACGTCTTAAACTTTGTATTTGTAGATAGAACACTTCTGATAAAACGTTATGATATTAGATTCAAGGTGTTATTGTTAGTGAGATCACATGTATTAGGGACTGTCAGACTGCTGTGCTGGAATGTAATAGATAGAGAATATTCTTTCGTAATTATCACGATTTTCACTTTTTCATAGGCAGAGAGGGTTTGCGGAAAACTTTTTTTTTTCATTATCATAGATTAGGATGCAATGATAACATTATAGGTAACATTGATTAACTGATTTCTTTCTTTGAATTTGTTATGAAGAAATCTTGATAGAATCGTATTAGAAGAGCATTAGTGGTGTTTTTACCACATACTTGTACCCGACACACTGAACAGATGTGATGTTTTTCTTGTTGATTATGAAGACAAAATTACTATATATGATTCCATACTTAGTAATTTACAATAAAAATGATATATACATAATTATAATATATATATATATATATATATATATATATATATATATATATATATGTGTGTGTGTGTGTGTGTGTGTGTGTGTGTGTGATTTGGAAATTCTTTACTCATGTAAGCGTTATTGAAGTGTGTGAAATGCGCTATATAAAAAAAACCAGCTATTATTATTATTATTATGTATAATTTTTGCCTTGTATTACTCAGTACTGTATATGCAAATAAAATTGTTCGCATTGAACTGAATTGATGAGGACCTTTGACACAGCTCAGGCGATGCAAAGAAAATAAATGCTTTTTCAAGACATGATTATTATGTTCTATGTTGCTAAGAGCTGAACTGTGTAACTAGAACACAAAATGATCAAATGTGATATCATTCTGTCATTGGCATCACTCCAGATCGACGAGACAGAAGACTCGCCTTTCTAGACATGGCATAAAAAGCTCTTTCAACCAACCATGACAAGCCTCGATGAAGTGAGTGCGCCATCAATCGGCAATGAGCGCGACAAAGGCAGCGGTGTCGCGGACCAGACGACCGTCGAACTCGACGAGAAATCGACCAGGGAAACAAAGAACGTCATCGCAAGTTACTCCAGGAAACCCGTGCGGATCAAATTCCCCTCGTGTTGGGAGTTCATGGACTTCAAACAGAGGCGGGAAAACTTGATTGATAAATACTCTATCTACAACGATCAGACACGAACTTTGGGGTAAGAAAAAAAAAAGATGACTTCATCCTTGTCATAGTAAGGTCATGAAGGTATAGATATGAGCATGTAGGTGACAAAAAGGAGAAAAGTGGTCAAGTGCCGACAAATGAAATATAAAACAGTTAAAATAAGTATGGGGTGCAAGGTATAAGATTTCATTCAGAGTGAAAGTGTTTCAAATTTGCTGAAAATACCGCTTGGACTCCATTTACATCAAAATCGGGTTAGACCTGATAATCTCTCCTAGGTTTGCCTTGATAAAGACTTCCCTGGAATATTCAAGCTGATGTCATAGTATGAATAATTTCCTACAGCCTTTTCGTAAAATTCTTGAATTCCTGGTATTACGCAGAACGAAAATTCAAAACAGACACTTTCCTACCACAGTCTAGTGGCTCGAGAGTTCAATCATTAGAGACACGTTCGTATTCATTGTTTCTTTATCGAGTTTGTTTTGGAATAAGAGAAGGCGAGCATGATTTTTATGATGAATTTGCGGAAGTCATCCATGAGATCAGCATAGATTCCATGATATTGATGATTGTTCTTTTGACCTTTCAATCATTATACTTTTACAGGCTTCCGGTTCCGGGTCAGAGAGCTGGCATCACCCGTGAGTTAGCGGACATCGGATGGCGTGAGGAGCGAGGCTATATCAAGCGAGTCACGGGCTTTCCTCTCAGCGCTTGTGTCAGCGGTCTGCGGAATGAAAACCACCGCAGAGCCCGCAACCTCTCCCCGATCCGTCTGCCAACAGCCAACACCATATGTGACGAATACCACTGGATGCACGACGGTTTGCACGGCAAGATGTTGCTCTCCAACAAGAAGTACCGCCACATTCTCGCTTCCGAGGAGGACAACCACGACCTGAGCAACAAGCTCCATTACTGCGAGGTCTTGGGTCAGCGAGTATGCTCAGACTGCATCGAGCATACGAACCGGACGATGGCGATCGAGTACCAGCATGAAGCGTTTCCCGAGATTGAGGTGAGCGCGTCGCGACTGGTGGCGCCAAAATTGTCCAAGCTTCTCCATCTAAAGACAGCCTCAAATGAGAAGGAGGCTAAAGATCACAAATCCAAGGAGTCACATGACAATCAGCAGAAAACGATGGGGATGAATATATTGGGCGACCGTGGCAGCCCGCCACCTTATCGGCAGCCGTCAGCCCTCCGCAACCAGCGGCGCGTCACCATCTACAAGGACACAATGATCAATTCACTGCGACAAACGCTGAAGCGAGATCGCATGATGACGGCTGAGACGCTCCAGGACACACGGGAGATGAGGCTGAAGAAAGGCAAGAGACCCACTCTCAGGCAGATGTCGCTCCACAAGCTACACGAAATCGGAGACATTTGAACGATGGACATTCTGCAACGTGATACAAATTGTTAGATACATGACATGCTGCCAAGAAGGTGCATGAAACATTGCCAATCCAATGTATTCCCGTCCCTTGATAAAGAATCCGTTGGTCTTGCTACTTGAAGTCTGCCTAAGTAGCCCTGTTTTGCAACATTAGATGTTCTTAGAAGCTGAGCTCCTTCAAAAGCGTTGAGGATGTAGATTATATCAAATCTTTAAAAAAGGCACATCTCAAGTAATTATTTAATAATCTGTTTGATGGATTGTTCAGACATTTTTTTTTGAATTATCATAAATTACGCATTATGTATCATATGTATTCTCTCGTTCTAAATAATCCTGTTTTGATAAGCTGAGTGTCTCATACAACAAGAAGCTGCAAGAAAACTGTTCAAGAAAAAATAGGATGCATCTCCTCAGTTCGTGTACACATGACTAGTATCACTTTGGTTTGTTTTTCATGACGTATCACTCATGTCACTTGCGTTTTTTGTTGGCATTAATGTTGCTGTTGCGTGAAGAACTGGTGTAGAGATTGTTACTGCACTCTTGCCTAAAAGTTAAGCTTTATTAGTAGAGTGCTGCAGTACCTCGGCTTAAAAACTTTGTATTAAAGTGCATATCGACACTTGTATCATGACCTGTAAATGCGGGTAAAATGGAGATACATTGAGAAATAAACATACAAAGAAAAGATAGAATATAAACGATTATTGAAGATTCATCTTACATGCAGCATAAAGACCTTAGCTTTTGTCATACATTAATTTTGTCATATGATGTCTGTCATAGCCATTAATATTTTCTTTACGACATTCCTATTTCCTGCATGGAAAATAATTATGTTCAGTTGATTTTGATTTATTTTTTAGCCTGCTCCAGAATTTACAGTGAAGCAAACAAATGCTTTAATATCTTAGCACTGCCCCTTTTCTACATTTTGGTTATTGTAGTTTATAGTGGATTTTTATTTCTTTAAACTTCATTTCTCAAATTCGATAGAACCTGTTATAAGTGATACCAAATCAGACTTTATGGACCATGGTCATACAATAAAAATTCACTCTTCGTTGTTGCCATAGAGAAAAACCTGAAGACAACACACATATTTGTGAGGCACTATGGGCATGGTGGTCTATTTTTCTCTTTGCCAAACTGTCGTACATTTAAATTCACATTGTCAATGAGTAAGACAATAATTAATATTGCAAATAATCATTACAAAATTTGTATTAAACCCGCTTCAGGTAATTGAGGGTATACACCCATTCTAGAGCACTTTCAATTTGTCTCTGATTAAAATCTTACAATGTATCGAGTTGTTTTAATCGCAGATCCACACAACAAGGGAAATCCCAAAGAGGAATTTCTCCTTTTCTTTTATCCTTACGTGGGGTTCCCCAGCTGCATAAAACAAATATCATTAAAAAAACACAGACACACACACACACGTCAGTGTGTTTGCAGATGCCAAGCTATCTATTTACTTTTACATGTATTTTTACATTCTAGTGCAATGATATGCGAATTTAATCTTGTTGTCCCAATAAACATTGGCACAAAGGTCCCTTTGGCAGTTCAACTGTGGTTGCCTGAGTATGTCTTTTGTGTCAATGTGTGATTATGAAATGGTGAGAGAGGAATAGTTCAGTTTTCTTAAGATAAATGTAACACCTCCCGAAAAAAAAAAAAAAAAAAAAAAAAAAATATATATATATATATATATATATATATATATATATATATGAGAGAGAGAGAGAGAGAGAGAGAGAGAGAAGGGAAGGTATCCACACTTGTGATAGAACACAGAATGATAATCAACTCTTGATATAGATTTCGCAAGGATATGCCATAACAGTGAAGAAAATTTGCATTTGTGTATCGCCAACATCACTTGAAGTGTCCCTGTAAGCACTCAGACGACTCACGCAAATAAGAAAAAAAAAAACAACGAACAAAATGAAGAAGTCGGAGCTACAGAAAGATTAGATGTCGCGTCGCAATATTCACTTGTGTTCAAACAGAGCCCACTGTGTTCAAAAATGAAACAGCGCCCTCATTTGAATAATTGCTGTCGCCTCCCAATCACAGCTTTAGTGGTACAATGTTCTCACAATGCTAGAGGGCAAACAATCCATCGCTTATGTTAGATAAAGTTAGCACTAATGAGTGTTTAATCCATTGACTTCCTGTCTCAGATCCAAGTGTGTCGGAATTGTTTTCATTAACCTTTACTACCAGCTAAATATTTTAAAGGAATTCACTCACTATCTACCAAAGAAAAGTGGAATGGCACTCCAGAACTAGCACAATTCAGATGCCTGTTAGATGTTCATTGGTATACAGGTACATTATGTACACAGTACATTCTAATAATATCACAATGTGCTTGGCAGAAGAGGTACTTGGTATTTGCTTACACGCACTAGGCGTGACATAGCAGGGACAAAATTTCATTGCCACGAACGAAGGGATCCAACTCATAATATATCATAGTCATGTTGGAATTCTATGTACCAGATCATCTGATACCACACGTAATCTCTAAAACGCCATGAGTCTTATCATTCATTTGATTTGTCGGACCCATGCATGCAAGCATGACAAGCAAACTAATGAATTGGAGAATATTACAAAACCCACCAATTTAGATGACTGTTGCTACATGATTGGATCATGAATATATGCATAATCCATCTACATTATACATATAGCAGCAGTCACCCCATCAGACACTGAACATACCTGGTCTTACTACACCTAATGTACGCACCGTAAATCGCAACTGATGTAAAAACCGGCGAATTTTTATCACGTACAGCAGGTGAACATAATCGGTGACAATATTGTGTCAGAACGAATCCTCCGACGTGTGCCATTAATTCAGAGCGAAAGTGTATCAGTGTCTATTAGTGTACAGTAATGTGTGCACTTAATGAGAACCAATGCTGTTCATTGGTGCCTCAGCTCATTATTTTGACTCGAAAGGGCTGAATGAAATTTCAAGGGTTTAACGGTACATGTGGAGTGTAATTATAATCCCTATCTGTATAGCGTGATTGCATGGTAACACAAAATAAATTTTCTTGAAACAACAATATGTTGAGGATTATTTTTTCCTGTTATGCACAATATGTCTGCAAACAATACCGAATGAGATTGAATCATCCTATATCATGTCTCGTAATATTATTGATTCTTCCCTATCATATGATATAAGCGTACATTATGTCAAGAACTTCAAGAAAAGGTGTCAAAATGTTTTATTGCATGGCAAACATCCTGTGTGGTCTCCTCAAGAAAATCTGTCCCAATTTATATTCATGTCAGCCTCATTTAAACTGATTTTGATCGTTGAGAGAATGTAACAAAGGACATTAATGAGTTAATGCAGATGTCATGATTCAGACGTCTGTGCCTTGTACTGTTTTAGGAGAAAGATAAGATCAGGGAGATGAGCTCACCTCCCTGACCAGACTCAGCATAGCGTAAGATCATGAATGAGCTTGTTGCACCCCAATGAGTTGTCACTATTAGTATAATTGCTACCAAGACAAGAAAAAACAAAACAAAAAACAAATCACAGCTTGAAGCATAAAATCCGAGGGGAAATCGACAAGTTTGCCTTTGCTCAACGATCAATACCTAAGAGGAATACTATACCAAGTCAAGTAATTAATTCCTGTTCAGTTGAAAGATTCCAAAATCTTTTCATGGGTCATCTCTCTGCAGCCTTTTGAGTAGGACTACGTTCCTCCCCAAAGCAAGCACACAAGTCAAATTCATCCTTGTCACGGTACTTCATTGGTACTCGGTACTTCATCCTCTCGAACGTCCACCCCCAAAAATTAAAAAGGCTTCAAAAGAAAAGGAAAAAATATTCCCTACAGAACGATACAAAAATGACAAAAATTGGATTAAAAAAAGGAAGATATGACATTTTGAAATTTCACATTTTTTATTCCCGGAAAACATTTCTTCACCAGTCCTTATGAATATTCAAATGAGCGAGTTGATGATGTCATACCCTCACAATTTTTCATGCTTGTTATAATTATATTAAATTCGGGGGAAATTTTATTTTAGCTAATACAAGTAAAAGCATGTTCCCATAGCAAGATATATCAGAGTTTCGTTTGTTCTTATTGATATTTTGGATGGTTTTAAGGCAAGTTTATATACAGTTGAAATCGGACATTCTTTGGTCATTTCAGTATCCGAAATGAATCAGAAATTGTGAGAGCATGACATCATCAACTTGCTGATTTGAATATTCATAACGACTGTTCAAGACGTGTTTTTCGAAAAAAATGTGAAATTTCACAATTTCATATCTTCCTTATTTCTTATCCCGTTTTGTCATTTTTGTCTCGTTCCGTTGGAAATATTTTTGGCTTTCTTTTGAATTTTATTCATATTCGGGGAAAGTGCGGAATGGAAAAAAAAAAGATTATAGGTGGTAAGTGGTGGACAGCTAGTACAAGGATGATTATCATGGTGTATATATTTTCAGGTGTTTGGCAGGTGTTTACATGGTTCTCAAAGCGCTAACATGCTTGCTGCCTTCTCACGGAGATAAGATGCAAAGACAAATAGTACACAGTGGACTGCTGGCGAGATAAAGAAGGAATGCTATTAAGGTTTGATCCCACGTATACATCTGTACATGAGAACTAAATCAGTTGTCAGTTCCTTGTTCTCGTATACCTACAGTTCTTGTTCCTAGTTCGTGTCGGGACTTTTCAGTTTATCTCGAAATATGTTTTGCCTGGAGGTGATATCTTCTGCTGATAGTAAAGCTCCAGAGTCTGCACTGTGTGTGGAGAGTTCGTGGATATGCGACCATGTTACTGCAGAAAGGAGCTTGATGATTTCTGACAGTGTGTTACGGTGGAAGTAAAACGTCTGTTCCTGGAGCTATATGCTTGAACAGTTGGGTTTACAGGAGCGGAACAAAACCATTCTCGAGCTTGGCACGGTGGTTGGGTTCTTCGCCATGGCATTCCTGGTGCGTCTGTGAGGTTGACTGCTCCCTGTTCAACTGAACTCGGGATTAAAGGCGGATAAATGAGAATCATCATTTTATACCCTGTCTGACGTCACTTCACGCCCTTCTCAAAGGATCATTGAATGGTATAAATCCACCTGCTGTCTCCCCCCCCCCTCTCTCTACAACGCACACACACACACACATACATACACACACACACTCACTCACACTCACACACTCACATACAATCACGCACACCTATCAGCCTATACACCGTTCTAGTCCGATGTACTGTGGAATCCAAGCCTTTTCAGAAAACCAAAGGAACGTGCTATACCTCCTGCGAGAAAGGTCACTGAGGATTATATGTGATATCACAAACCTAGTACTTGAGGGATTGTTGTTTTTCTTCTTCTTCTCAGTCAGACCGAGTGGTTCTAACCAGCGATCTTCAGGAAGAAAACACTAAAACCACCCTTTTGAATATAAAAAAATATATATATATCCCACGTACTATATCACGTATTCGAAATACCATAGCAAAGAAGCATTTTCTTACTGCTGTATGCTGTGTGACCGCAGCCCAGTCAGTAGACTTTCCCCCCTCGTTTATTATCGGATCGGGCGTGCACCTATCAGAAGTTCCCTGCCTCCTCCTCCCACCCCCCCCCCCCCGCACTCCCTGAGTTTTGTGAACGTGAACAGGTAGCAGTTCAATGCGTTGCTGGCAAGACACAGTGGCACTACACTCAAAACTTGGACAACTTGATGGACATACGCTTGGATTCTGAACCTATGTCGATGCTTTCAACTATTTACGGAGAGGCCATTAGTACCTCGAAGCACTCTCGGCTGCGTTGAATAGAAGTCCCGATAAAGGTATTTCCGATGTATAAACATCAGTACTTGTACGTGCACACACAATTGTAGTACTTGTCTCCGTTGTATGATTATCTCCTTTATACCACACCTTCGTATTATGTGCTTAGCTTTGTGTGGTATCGAGTTGGCCATTGAAAGGCAGTTCTTTGGGATACAGGGAGGAAAGGCATGTGTATTATCCTTCGTCAATTCACCCACAGTGGATAGCGTGTCTGACAGCTAAAAAACCGCACGCTTCACCGACCTAGCCTCTTTCTAGTGTTTGGAGAATAAAATATACCCAGGCACCCCGCGCCTGCCCCCCTTTGCGCGCACCGTCTGCTCCGCTGAGCTGAGCTGGGTGGAATACGCGATCCCCGCGAGACGAATGGACGATCCCGGGATGATTATTTATATTTTATAAAGCGTTTGTTGGGGATATTGTCACTGATTATATCTGTATTTGGCACCGTCACTCTTTGACGAGATCGGAGATAGGGAGAGTCGTGTACGCTCATCAGTCCTGTACCGTTACACGAGGATATAATTTGGGTTAGTTTGATCTGATCCTATCCGATGAGAGTCATTACTCGGGCCGGATAACCACTTAACAAGGCCAGGTGAGCGCTCTATAAAATTTTACATGTTACGGTATTCACGGTACTCGGTTCGGTCCCAGAGGCTGTTATCGTTCGTATCGTAGAACGTGATGCTTCATTATGTGAACCAATGTAACATTACCATCATTTTCTCTCAGGCATGTGTCACCCCCCGACTATTATGGATCGTAGTAAGCGTCGCGGGCCGTTTGACAGGTGGTTACCAAATTATGCTGATGTTACATGCAAAGGCAGGATCGAAGGGCATCTCAGGTCATTATAACTTTGTGGTAATGGAATATAATTGTGGTTGACAACTCTCCCCCCCCCCCCCCCATAGCCACCTGTACCTGATCAATCTCGTGCGGAGCATACGGGAGGGAGGTGAGGTGCTGTACTCGGGTTCGCCTGATCGCTTGAGGGTGGGAAAAAGGGGTGGGGTTGGGGTGGTGTCGGGTGGTATCGAGGTGGCGTCGGCAGATTGGCAGAACGGAATACATTACGAGATGTGCTAAATACTGGGGGTTACTTGAAATAGTCACGGTGAATTCCAATCCAAACTGTCATACAAAGATATCAAACCTATATTGAGATAGGCCTAAGTGACAATACCTGTTGATTCCCTATATTCTTATCATTGCGTATTGCATTGTCATCCAAGAGATCGTGTATATATAATATCTGTAGAAGTCCAGGTTACAGATATAACAACATTGTAAACATTGATTAGGCGAATTCTTCTGTGTTGAGGGATGCTACTGGCAGTGTAAACCAGGCCATGGCGGGACCAGAGACAAAAGATTCCTATTGTTTACATCGTCGCTTCTCGCATTGAAATTGCAATTTAATCGGGTCATCACATCGATCGAATAGTTTCGAGCAACAATCAATTCATTTAACATGCTACTTGCCCGGTGGCCAGAACGTTGTGAACGATAAACAGGAACTGAGGGAGATAGATTAATAGATAATGTAGTCAGGTGGATATAGATAGATAGATAGATAGATAGATAGATAGATAGATAGATAGATAGATAGATAGATAGATAGATAGATAGATAGAATGATAGATAGATAGATAGATAGATAGATAGATAGATAGATAGATAGATAGATAAATAGATAGATAGATAGATAGATAGATAGATAGATAGACAGATAGCTGTATGAATAGATCTAGTAGATAGATACATGTAAATAGATAAATAGATAGATAGATAGATAGATAGGTAGATGAATAGATAGAGAGATAGACGCATACGTAACAATAGTGGCAGATAGATAAATATATAGGGAGAGAGAGATTGGTGTAGACATCTGATGCCATGCATAAGTAGATAGGTAGACCACACAGCACTAAATTAAAAGCATCAAGATGGAGAAAAAGAGTTTTTTTTTTAAGTGAATGATCTATTGAAATCTCGCTAAGAAATGATCATAATAGCCTGTTGACAGATCAGTCCACCGTGTACTTGCCAATAGGACACATTCATTTTATTTTGCAGCAGCTATAGCAATAAAAAAAAAACGCCTGTGTTACTATTGTGTGTAGATTTAATAATAACTATTATGCAGTCTGACCATGGAGCTACTGGTCTGACTATGGACTATAAAGGGGTTATAGAGTGTCACTATTCAATACTTCCATAAAGACAGTGACAGGAAAAGTCCAGAAAGTGTTTTCGTGAGCTTGATCTAGGGGTAGAAAACCACTATTAGGGTACACTATTTTCATGTAAACTGTAGCGATGGTTTGCTTATTCGATTATTCCTTCTTAAAGGGAAAGCATCAACCCTCGCGAAGAGTGTGAAGAACAAACGCTCTGTTCCTTGATTGTTACTCGTGCTCCCATTTGCCAGCACTGAGACTGTAATAAGCAGTCAACATGATGGTGCACCGGTAGAAGGTACTATAATAGTAACCTGTTGCACGAATCGCGAAACATCAAGCTCAGATACACATGTTATACTTGGAACCTGCACTGCACCATTGCCTCATTGCATTTCGGCTCCGAAAGCGGAAATACTTATAACAGTTGTGACAACGGATTAAGCGTTGATTGTGAATATTCTGAGGATGAGGAACAGTTTGTTTGGCAAGAGTAGAGAAGCTATTTTTGGGCATGCATTTTTTTTTTTCCAAAATAGGCCTGTAAGGCGAATGACTGTGAGAGTGGCTGTCAGCGCGTTTGAACACCTACCGACATGAAACGCGAACCGCTGATGTTGGGGAATGAATAAATGTAACCTAGCATTGGGACACGCGCTGTGCTTTCAAAGCAGTATACTAGTATTCGGTTGTGTCAGAGCGAGCTTCTAGGATATGCATGCAGGATAGTTACATGTAAAATGACAATAGTAAAAAGACTAGACGAGAAAGGAGACTATGTATATGTAATTACATTGCCAGACAAGATCATCTGTGCAAAACTGCCTCTGAATTGTTGTTATGGAAACGTCTTCGATGCAACGGTCCATCACTGTGTAAAGTGGATCACATGTTGTTGTTTCTTATATTGCGAATGAGTCGTGTGTTTCCATGATACATGATTGAAGGAGCTCCAGCACAGAAATCCTTCTCTCACCTGTTTCGGGCAAGGCGGTATTACAAGTTTACAAAGCTGAAATTCAGCTGCCTCGTGGTACAGATCTATTACAGTGGCTGGTAGAAGAGGTCGTGGAGACCTTTTGATTTTAAGTGGTAAAATGTAGATCTAGTAGTGTATTCCCTTAATGTCAAATAGCCTTCGAAAATTGTTACAATGAACTTCAATGCGATGTGATCATTCTTGACACGAGTCGTACAAATCTACAAGGATCCTGCTAATGTGATCAAAATTTTCAGACATTGACTGACGTGGCGATGACTACTTCTTAATGTAATGGAAATTAATGGAAATTTTGATATCACTGTGTATAAGTCATTGCTCTGTATTACTACGTCCTTTTGCCTGATTTGCGAAGCCAAATCCCTCATTAACTTTTCGCGATACATACAGAAATACAGTAGCATATTAACCTTGTTATTTAAACCGATTATAATATAAATCTCCAAATGGGAGAGAGCATTATCTACGATTTTATTGCGTTGTGTTAGAAGACAAGTTGGATAGAGATTCGTGGTGAAGAGGAATTTCTGTTTTCCTACGATACATTATAAACTAATTACAAGCTCTTCCTCCTCAAGAGCTGAAGTGTTAGATCGCCGTCCTTCAAGATGTTGCAGACATTTGACGTTGCTCTAGTCTCCTCAAAGGCTCCAGCACGGATTAACCCCGTAAGACAAGGGAGGGTGGGGAAGGATGAGGATCGAAGCGGCTGAGATTTGTTGACCGCGGAGTTCACGCCCCATCTTGTTACCATGACGACAATCAAAGCATCGCGAGACTATCTCCGAGAAGAGGATCGGAGCTACTAGCTGTTCTTGCGTTGCTTATATAATACGGCAAAGTAATTTTATTCAATTGTAACTATGCAGCATAATGGTTATCTCCATTAGGTGACTATTGTACAGATGGCTCCCATCTCTACTTGGTAAACCTCGTATTTCAATTTTAGGATCATTTTCACTTACAGCTGCCTTCCAAATATAAGCGGTGCAGATGACCAAGCAAGGGTAATACATTCGGAAAGGATACTGCCTGTCCATGATATGCTTGCAGAACAGCAGACTTTCTGGGTTTGCTTCTTTTCCTTTTTTTTTAATCTCACGGATATTTTACCAGAGGAATCGATTGTGTACACTGTATAACGCTGTATTTGCGTAGTCATGACGCTATCGTATTTTCTTTTTTCATTTTGTTTTTGTAATTTGATTCTTTTAATGGCTTAAGAACCAGATGATTTGTAATTTAAAGTAGCTACATTATTGCAGCGATCAACAAAATGTCAGGTCATTTGTTCATGCCATGTTTGGTAGCAACGATGCAATGTCGGTCTTGTACTGTAGGCCCTATGTACTTGGTCACAATGAGCTCTCCGTACATATCCAGGTAGCCTATCTCGTTGGTATTCTCCCAGCTAGGGCCCCTCCTGTTTAAATTAACGTTTGTGTACAAACTACTGCACCCATCGGCGAAGTACTTTTATCTAGTTTATTGCGTTCACGCGTAAGCAGTTGAAAAATGGATGGCTATTATTCGAGTATTTCAAAAGGGGGATTTTCACAGAGTGATGTCAAGGGCATCGTAGCCACAATAAACAGTGACCTCTCGGGAGAAAAGCCGCCGTAGCCAAGCTCTTTATCGTTATATTACAGATTTCACTCACCTAGACCCCCGGTAATGGCCGCACTGCAAATACATGTATTCAAGAATTTGGGACTGAGTATATAGCGATATAGAGTGTAATACTGCATTCACAGGAACTTTAAAGGGTTTTATATAGTTTTGGTTGAGACCTAATTTCAGGTTTCTAACATTTTTTTTTTGAGATAATGAGAAACCTCTTATGAAATATGAAAGAGCATATAATTCCATAAGGAATTCAAATATTTGTTTGATGTAAATTGGTTTTGAAATGGCTGAGATATCCAAAACAGAACAACATCAACAACAAATAATCATCAACAAATTTTCATCAAATAAACTTTGAATTCCTCTTAGAATGGTATGCTCTGTACTATTTCATGAGTGTTTTCTCGGTATCTCGCAAAAAGTTAAAAGCCCAATTCTCATCTCCACCAATACTGTACCATCCCTTTAAGGTGTCTTTTCCGAAGTACATGTTCGTGGTCTCTAAGTCAAAGCTTGTGCAAACTCTAATGCCAACAAGGGCATGCTGATGATGTGTATAAACAGAGTTGACTTGTTTCAATGCAGGAAAATGTCAATTTTTTCCGATTGAAGTCATTTGTAATTAAACTGATTTTGAGTAGAATAAGCATATTGAAGTAGAAAACAGCGATCCCATATTTTTCTCTTCATTCCCTGTGGTTGCTATCTTTTAAAAGGTATCAAGAAAACTGCATAATCATAAACTGTCCACGCACATAGTGAGTTTATTTTGCAGCATGCCTCACTATTCGTTCTCTTTACATCCATCCACCGTCACCAGTGTTTGAAGTCTAATAACACAAAAAAGTGGATGGATAATAAGTCCATTTCCAGAATGTCCTCGCAACTCATTTAGGTCTCTCAGAACGCGCGTGGATAAAGTATGCTGGTGGAAAGAACTTGTTGGCCTCGAATAATAGAATCAAAAGAAAAGGAGTTCTTACCTTTAGTCTGCATTTCATCTACCATGGTGCTTCTGCAGTGGATAAAGAAACACTATATGCGACAAACAAGAAGTGACACGTGTTGAGTCCACCAAAACAAAGAAAGTAGTCTCAAAGGAGAAACAACGAACGCAACTGATTGACTCATTTTGTTGATATCACTTTTTTTTTCAGCAGAATACGGGCAAATAATAATAGATCAGAAGCAATAACTTAACCGTTTTGTTGTTATCACCTTTTTAGCAGAATACGGGCAAATAATAATAGAGCAGAAACAATAACTTAACCCTCATGTGATATCGCATCGGCATGACATATCCAGCTCCTGTGTTAATCTAAACTGGAAGTGCGTCTGCTAACCTTGACCTGTAGAAAATCCTTTTAATGCCTGTAAAGCTTAGGATTACTTTCGAACATAACTCAATATTGATGACAATAATGTTTATGTTTTCAGTTTTGCTATACATGTAGTTGCTTCCCATAATTGGACTTTGTAGGGTCATGGCGGAAAATGGTGTAACTTCTCTCTTAAATAGTGTTTTCTTTTCTTTTTTTTAGGGAAAGGATCCCTCGAAAAAGGTCTCGCTCTCGAAAAAAAAAAAAATATATATATATAGGCCTATATACAACTAGATATAAATTCAACACTCGTATAGTGAAAGTTAAGCTGATGGTGTAGGTCCTATAATCCCATTGTAAATCAATAGTCAACGGACTGGAAACCGAGGACCAGAAAATAAAGGATTTAAAGAAAATGCTGATTACAACGGCTGCTTACAAGCATTTATTTGGGCAAGGAGAATCACAGAAGTGAAAGTAGAAAGTAACTATCATTAAGCGGTTTGATGGGATATTTACTTTAGCTTCAGAAGGAGACGAAGGTATACTCGATGAATAGTAGAAGGTCATCTGATAGTTACTCAGCATTCAGGTTTTCCACTCTCTCTCCCATCGAGACCCTCGTGCGTCAAATATTCATGTCCATTTCAATGTGGATACCTTGAGGAGATATCTTGTCTATTGATACTGACTGGTTCAGGCTGGGTATATAGTCCTACAATATAGTAAGACTGGAAGGATTGTGGTTTTCGTCCCACAATATAGTAAGACTGGAAGGATTGGGGTTAAGATGTAGAAGCAAACTTTGCGACGATTTTGTTCGATGAGGAAACTTAAAGCATTCCTTTGATTAATATTCATCATAGCTCTGAGGTCAAGACACCAGTTAAAAGATGAAATCATGATATAAGCGCCAGCTGATATCGATTTTCGTCTAACAGTAAACGTCTTCATAATTGTTTGAGGGCTGTTCAGGCAAGTTTTATTTTACCTCGATGTGCAATGATGTGCATACACTCTGTATAGACACATCCTGACGCTGCCTCTCAAGAATGCATGCATCAACACTGATCGATGCATAGTTTCTCTACGTCGCTCCGTAGGCAAGAAATATTCACATATCACATTATAGCTTTGTAATATTCGAGAGTCGACGTTTACTGGAAATGTAAGCTTTTTGACACTGTTTTAAAATGTTGGAATACTTGTCATAAAAAGAGAAATTAGTGAGAAACGTGAAACAATTAGACGCACTTTCATCAAGATAGGCCTAGTAAATGAGTAAAAGCCGTCAAGAAGAGATGTCATTGATTTGCCTTGTGGAGGAGAGGTGAATAGCGATCAAAAATAAGAATTTTGACATGCAAACAACTCAATAATGACTTAAGGAGTGTCTGATGAAGTAACAATTCAGTTCGTCGAACCCTGATCAAAACACCTGCATTCTTGTTAACCATGCAGGGTAAACTGATGCGTATTCTCATGACTATGTTCGACTGCGATGACGTTACAAAGTGTAAAATATCTATGGTATTAACAGATTCACGAGTCACAGGCTAGCAACAGGTAGGTGTTCCCACCTCCCTCGTCCCTGTTACCAGGAACGAGCTTAGAATTGAAATCATTGGTCACGTTTCCACCAACAAGGACTAAACTCATTCACGGTACATGTTTCAATCACCTTATACTCCGTAAACCATGATCGGATTTGAACACATAACATTTGATTTGATGGCATTTTGTTCTCCTTTTACCAGTGATCTCATTCAGGCAGGTTTAGTTTCAATAAAGTTGTTTGGCGTGAACATAACATGATTATCCGATTATCCGACGAGTTGTCAGTAGTCCAGATTAAAAGAATGCGTTGATTGTGTAAATCCTGCAGGCATGCGTCTTTAGAAACACGACGTAACTGAGGAAGAATTGAGGAAGATTAAAGTTGTCCTGTGTGTAGCTATGCACGGTTGTAACATCTAGGCCTACAACTTATCAACGACTAGGGCAAATCCTTCCAGAAGAACAAGAAATGCTCTTGCCATCTGAAAGAATTAATTAAGCAGGATATTGTGTGAGCAAATCTATGGCGGCCACAATAAGTGCGAGTTATAATCAGATGCTTTTAATTCATGATGAGACTGATTCGATATTAGCAACATCATGGTCATTGTTCGTTAGTTGTGAAGTCAACGGCAGAGCCAAATGCAGGCTAAAACCCCACGAATCCACAGGACGACGGCATGACACGCGCTCGCGTCCTAAACCCGGCTCATGTAAGTCAAGGCCATGACCGAAAACACGTGTCGGCATTTAGTCACGTGAACGTTAATTATGTATATTAATAGATAGCGTGCATGAAAACGCTGTTGGTGACTGCGTGACGTATTTCGTAATAGTCTGAGACTACCTGTGTGCCATGAGGACATACATAGGGCCAAAATAACCATAAAGGGGAATTCCGGACCAGTTAGAAGTAAGTCTGATATGAAAGATTGATAGTTTATAAGCACAACAGAGAAAAATTTAATCAAAATCGGTAAAGAATAAGGAAGTTATGAAATTGTGAATTTTCGCTACTTTGCACAAAATACATGAGTGATGTCATTGTCTCTCTCATAACCATGATAGTTTGTACACAAAATCTTGAAATGACCCCCTCCGCTTTTACGCAAATATGTCCCAATCTCAAATCCTAATACAGGGTGGCCCAAAAAGAACGGAACGCCTAAGATCTTTAATTTCAGCAATACCGTTGCAAATATGTCATCATGTTGCATACTATTAGAAAGGCCATTCTTTTTCCAATAGAATGACACCAAGCTCTTTAATTTCAGTTAATGCGTTACGATTTTAGGCCCATTTTTGTCAACCCTTGCAATTTGTATATCTGACTGATCATTCTTTTCTTTATTCAGCCTGGATTAAAAAATCCTTTGCACTATACTGGCAGAAATGGAATAATTTTGCGATGTCACAGAAAAAAAGAAGGAAGACAACGAAAATCTGAAACCTCTCGACCTTGCATTTTGTAGCACTTTGATTGGCTTACATGATAGTTTTTCAATGTCCGGAAAAATGTAAGATTTTAGATTTCCTTTGCATGATCTAGATCACAAAGGGCGTGTAGACGATGATTTTAAAAATCACAATTAAAACTCGTAACTTTTGAACTAAAATTTTCCTGAAGTTTTCCTTTTTTTTTTCTGAAGTCTTCCTCGAATGCAGTTTTGGTTGAGATGCAGTTACGGTTTAGATGGGTATTGAGGTTTTCAACTGTTTTTGAGATGGGGATTGAGGTTTCCGACAGTTTATTATTATTATTATTTTTTTTAGATAATGTGAAACTGCTAATGAAACATGAAAAGGCGTATAATTCGAAGAGGAATTCAATTATTTGATGAAAATTGGTTTTGAAATGGCTGAGATATCCAAAACAAAGCGATTCTAATAAAAGGTGAGACCTGCCTTTTATTAGGAGCGCTTTGTTTCACTTTGTGTGTTTTTTTCTGTTGATATCTCAGCCATTTCAAAACCGATTTTCATCAAATAAACTTTGAACTCCTCTTAGAAGCATATGCTTTTAATTTTTCCAAAAGTGGTTTCCAAGCAGGCCTATCTCGCAAAAAAGTTAAAAGTTGAATTCTCACCTCAACCCCTACTCTACACCTACTGTACACTTTAACGTTTCACTGCTCTTTCTGCATCCACGAAATTGATGAACACATTCGAAGGAGTGATTTCAGAGAACAAGCTTTTCACGCGCCCATTGCAATGTATAGGACCTACATGTATGGGATACGTACAGCATGTTCCATCGAGGCAACTTTCCCGTTGTAACTTGCCTTAGTCATTCTCTCGTACTGATTGTGCATTATTTATCGCAACCTCAGCTTCTCACACACATACTTGTATAAAAAAAAAAACGCAGCCAGGAACATTACAGAATTTGACGTGCCTTTTCAGTAATCACATTCCTTGATACTGTGGCAAGGATGGGCAGGGACAATACAATGTGTGAGGTCACACCATCAAAATCACTATTGGTGGCAGATCCACAACAAATATCATTATTATGTGGTCTGTTGGATAGAATGGTGAGATGTGCCACGCTTTATCGTCGTGGTCTCTGAAAGTTGCATGATTTCAAATACCATCACAAAATAGTTTGGTTTTTTTTTCTTCAAGAACAGGCAAAACGAAACAGACACTATTTTTGCTCGCCTAACGAAAAGGCATGTTCTACAACAGACATTCATTCACTTTTGACTATTGATATCCGACCTCCAAAACACATCTAATAATGAACATTACATAATTCTCATGTTCACTGAATCAAATGGTGACATATCAGTTACGAAAGTTATGGTCACAGGCCTACTATTGTCACTCATGAAATGATTCTAGAGCTGTGGCAATTATGCGTTGTATTGACCAAAAATATGAAATTTCATATCTCTTTGGCATGTCAAAAGGAGAGCTTCTCATTATATCATATTATTGTACTGTTTAGACTGATTATTTTGAGATAAATGATATTCAATAACTTTCCCATTTCATGTCGGATTATAATAACTGAATAATGATTTTACTCTGATGCTGACTTCAGGCAGCAGGAGCATGGAATGCCTCTCGACTCTCAAGAACAATGTAGAAAATATCTTTTGGAATGATTTATGCATGGCATCCGATCTATGTGTTATTAGGAAAAGAGGAACTTCTTATATTACAGATTTTATTACTCCCTCATATCACTTAATTATATCATTAATGACTTCAATGTTTTTATAAATCAAGACGGCTTGGAAGTACTTTCCATGAACTTCATGATTTTTCCCACAGATGCATATACTGCGAGAGTGGATTTATTCTCCCGCGAAAACTGACGTGTCTAATGAGAAGTGTTACATGAAATTCGGGAGATCAATGGAAATCCGGGCGATTGGAAGATTTGACTGGGAAGGTTATGGACGTGTAGAGACCTAAAACCTCAAAAGTTGATCACACTTTATCACTGCCAAAACGATGATCTTGCAAATCACCACAGAGTTTGCTAGGACCCAAAGATGACTGCGCTGTACTTGACGGCAAGCGTTCGCTGCAGTTATCCAACGGGTAAAGATATCGTTAAGGGGGAAGAATTCCAGCATTGTGAATTTTCATAACTCATTGTAACCAATCCAGCTTAACCATACGACGTTTTTACCATCGAACATTGCACAAACGATAACCGGGACTCTGTATAACTGTTGGTGTCCATGACAATGCCATGTTCATCATTTTCGTGAAATTTAGTCTAGTATTGTAGTAGCTGCTTGAAAAACATGAAGGATTGGACCAGGATGACGATGCCGTATCTCCTCATGATATCTGCCAACCGAACGGCCTGGAGAACAACTTCTGCATCTTCATCGTGTCCTTTCAACGACCCCAGTGGTTATGGGTAGATTGGTTGATTGATTGAGTAGTCGTAAACCGATTAGCAGTTACAGTGTTATATAGTAGACTGGGTAGTCTCTGTTAGTCCATGGTAGTACAATACATTACAGCAACGAACATGAGATTTCGAGATAAGAAAAAAAAATACCCCCCCCCCCAAAAAAAAAAAAAAGAGAGGAAAGTACATCATGATATGCATGGGTACTGTACGCTAGCAGTAGCACTAGTCCTGCCACGAATATTGAAGCGTTGATTTTGTCTCAAGGCTATACATGGAGAGCGTACGGAAAGGCGCAAACATTATGCAGTGCTGCTCAAGACAGTCTGGGGTTTGCGAAGGTAACGTATTTACTTTCCCCTCTATAGCCATGGTGGCTGAGAAGTGAATAGCAAGGAAGATTACCTCACCTCCAACCAGCCTCTGCAAGGACAGGAGGCGCTACCACTTGTTGAAGAGAGAACCAATCCTTTTTTTTTTTTTTTTTTTTTGCGTGGGTGAACTGTTTGCATGAAATCTTAATACCCTCATGAAGAGTCACTACATTTTCATGCTCCATTTGTGCTAGATTCAAAATGGAAGGAAACTTTGGCCGGGGAGAAACCCAACAACAACAGAAGAAAGAAACTACAGCCTACTTAGAGCTCGCCCAGACAGAATGTCGAATTTTATGATCCCTATAATGTATCTGCAGTTTAATATCAATCAAAGTAATGGTATTGTGTATATTTTCCTCTTTAGCTGTGCACATATGATGATGTTTATAAAAAGAAATTAGCACAGATTGTGTATGGGTGCTATACAAGCTATGTCAGCCAGCAATTCGACTAGGATTTTAGAACAGGCAACAAAAATCAGAGTCTAAGAATTTTCAGTTCGCATCGTATTAGGTTCAGGCCACTCCATCAACAGCAAACAGCATGAGTCGTTGCCAAGACAACGAGAAGTTTACGGTTGCCGATCCCACGCCCAAAACATTAGTCTTTCCTCCCGTTGTAGTTGTTGAGAGCTCGAAGTGAAATGGGTTTGTCTCAGACCCTATACTCAGGGGTCCTAAGCTTCACTTTTAACAGCAGCTTGGAATGACAGGAATACTGCTACTCAGGAACTTGATGAAGAAGCCACTGCACTGATAATATCTCTATGGCTGTCATAATGTGCTTTGGCTATTGCGAGGTTACAGCATGGATGAATTTGAGAGGAAAATGTCCCTCTCCACTCCCCCAACTAAGCCCAACAAAATAGAACATGACACTGGTGAACATCGAAGGGAGACCTGTATACTGTATAGCCAAAATGACACTTTCATCCACACGGACTCTCATACCGGACATGACAATATAGGTTCCTCGTATTGGGAGAAGTAGGTACATTCATAACAAACATTAAATATCCAGGTTTACCCTTTCTTTGAAACAGATATCTTCACGCCTGTATTTTGATTTAATAAATAAGGTATTTGGATTTAAAGTAACCGAGAAGAATGGAAGTAACGCTGTGAAGATGATAATGACAAACGCACCACAGCAACGCTGACCATCAAAACAATGCATGGGCAATAGGACTGGTTATGATTCATAATCTTCTTTCTCTCTCTCTTTCTCTCTCCTGCAGAGACTGATAAAATTCGACATGATAAATGCAAAGGTCAAAGGTTAGAATGAAACACTGCTCTTTTTCCCCTTTTCACATCGGGGATTTCCACAGGAGACGAATACCATCTCGGAGGGGAAAAAAAAGAGAAATAAACAGAAGAATAAAAAAAGATAAATCGACGCGCCCTTTCGAGGAAGTTTCAGCTGAGTTTGGTATCCGAGATTGAACGTCCAAGTTTATTGGCAGTGATGTGATGCTGCCATTTCATACCACAACTTTTATTTGTGGATTTTGTTTTTTCTCGAAGCAGCTAAATTCTTTCAAACTTGTGACTAGCTTAAATACTGACACTTTTACGAGAACGATGTGACAAGCATCATCTCCTTTGGGTTATGGCATTGGGTTACTTTTGTCGTAAATGAACAGGACGGCCAGTGTGCATGCTTGTAATGGCCTGGCCTCTCCAGCACTAGCAAAACCAAAGACGGGAAAATGATTAATAAAAAAGATATGCTCACATCTTCTTTCAGATCAGCATTTATTTCATCAGACCCCACCCCCTTGCGTTGCAAACATACAATTTGTACAGGTAGCGAAAGGAAAAGTATATAAAGGAGTTGCGGAGATACTGTATAATATTGTACATTGTAATCCTTTTGTCCTCTCTCGGTTCTAGGACAATATTACCCCTTGGACAAACACCCTCAAACCCTTCCCCTGACCCTGGGTATCCTCGCCCAAATTCTTACCCTAATCCTATTCCTAACCCAAATTTTCACCCTAAGCCTATATTCCCTGATCCTAATCTTTACTCTATCCCTCTCACTAACCGGGGGTAATTGTCAATGTCATGATACACCTCTCTCTTTGTCTTCAGTTAAACCAAATCTACAGGGCTCGATATTAGCTGTAGCCAGTTGGCCTGATGGCCCGGTGGCCGGGTGGCCCGCGGCCACTGAAAATTGATGTCAGGCCACCAAACTTTCAATAAGGTTATTTTTTTTTTTGGGGGGGGGGTGGCCTTATCGTGCAGCTTAATTTCAAAATGAAGTTTTACATTTCCTGTTATTTCGGGCCATTGCATTTCTTTTTCGGGCCACCAAAATGTCCAATTCAAAGATTTCAGTGGCCCATATGGGCAGCCAGAGAAAACCATTATGTCGAGCTTTATTGTGCATCTTTATAAGAAGGGCTCTTCTCGATAGCACAGCCACCAAACCAGATTCCAAATACATACTTGAATACCACTTCGAAGTATTTCATCAGCCGCAGCTTTCAGTATACAGTGTCCGGACTTCAGAAAAAGAAAGGAGTTTCGGGAAAATATTTGAGGTGTACCAATTTCTCTGGGTATACATACTGGGTCCATCGACTTGAGAAAATTACACTTGATTACACTTATGTCGAGAAGTATTTACACGACTCAAAATGTCCCGAAATGTTAAAAATGTTGGGAGGACCATTATGGGTAAAGGCAGCAAATTACAGAAGTTTGTTTTGGATTGCCTGAGCAAATTTCAATTCTTTATCGGTCAATTATCGCAACACGAGACTCATGTTGACTTTTGATAATTATGTTTCACATTCCAGAGAAGGTAAATATATACTTACACTGAGTAGAGGTTGAACCACCTCCTCACGTATAACTAGAAAACATGTCATGTGTACATTATTACTAACCTCGTTTTGTGTGTTTGATATTAAAAATTCTTGGAGGAGAATCCTATCCTAGTAACGCACCCCGAAGTTTCACACAATTTAAAGGGACTGTACAGTACTGGTTGAGGTGAGGATTTAGAAACCACTCTCTGAGATGTCAAAGAGCATGCAATTCTAAGGGGTATAACAAATTTATTTGATAAATCGGTTTTGAAATAGCTGAGATATCCAAAAACAAGGTGAAACAAAGAGATCCTAATAAAATGCGTGGCCTGTCGCCTTTTATTATTATCACTTTTTTTGGATATCTCAGCCATTTGAAAACTGATTTTCACCAAGTAAACGTGAATCCTTCTCAAGATTACATGCTCTTTCATATTTCATAAGAGGTTTCTCATTATCTCACTTAGGGATGTTATAAACCTGAATCCCCACCTCAACCAGTACTGTACATTCCCTTTAACGTTTTAAACATAAGATAGATAACATGTTACCCTCCGAAACCCCCCCCCCCCCCCAAAGAAATGAGCGCGTATCGTGTAACTGTGGAGTCCCAACTTTACTCCGTTAAAGGAGTGGTACAGTTTTTGTTTAGATGTGGCTGCAGATTTCCAATTTGTGTGTGTGTGTGTGTTTGTTTTTGTGAGATAATGAGAAACCTCTTATGAAATATGAAATAGCTTGTAATTCGTATAGGAATTCACAGTTTATTTGATGAAAATTGGTCCTGAAATTGCTGAGATATCCAAATATGCAATCCTGATAGAATGCTACAGGCCACGACTTTTATTGGGATCTCTTTTACCTTGTTTTTTTCTGTGTGTCATTTCAAAACCGATTTTCATCAAATAAACCGTCAATTCCCCTTAGGATTGTGTGCTCTTTAATATTACATAGAGTGGTTTCTACATATCTCGCAAAACGTTCAAAGCCGAATCCTCACCTCAACCAGTACTATACCATCCCTTTATATCTAAGTACAGCCAGACATGAATTTATCTTGTGAATTAGCCTTTAGTTTTGACATTGTTTCCATGGTGAACCGGTAACAATAGGAAGGTGAAATGGGGCGTAAATAATGGTTTATTTAATGAAAAGAAAAGGTGACATTCTTTCACCAGCAATTCTCAGATTTGTGTATATGAGTTTCTAAACTTGGGTATGTTAGAACATCCGAAGATGGTTTCTAGTTCAATTACAAAAATAAATTCACTCTGTCAAGGTTCTCTATAGGCCTATCCAAATGCTTTAAAGTTTTCAATATGATTATGTCGGAAAGAATTAACAACAACACAAAGCAGCGAATCCTCAAAAGTTCGAAAATGAATAATTCGTCAAGAGGAACCTATATCATGATCATAGCAGATTTCTTCCCTCAAATATTTTGGTATTGTGGGACCTTGAAAAAAAGCGATGTTTAAACTCATTAGGGATGCTTGCTTGCATACGGGGTTCTAAGTCAAACCGCTGTAGTTCCCTTCGTAAATCATATCAAATATCGTAAACTGTGCTGACCCAATTTCATGCAATAAATCAGCGGCATAACTTTAACGTGTCGTCACATTGTGTATAATGACATAAGGGCTGTCAAACTGAAGAATGATTCTATGATGAATCGCAGACGCGATATCTGAATGGTACTAAAACTGGTAATGATGCCAACTCTTGAAAAGTAGTCAGATTTGCCTGTTAGTTAGATGTTTAGCGGGACATTGGGAGATGCGTGGGAGTGTGACACAGAGAAAGAAAATAGAACAGAAAAAAATGCGAGGGGGGGGGGGGGGGCGAGATGAGGAGATATGAAGTGTAAAAAGAGAAGGGATATCGAAAAAGTTTGGATAATGAACGAGAGAGTATACATGAGAAAGATATGACCCCTCCGGGACGCCTCCGGGACCAGGATACGAAAAGTGACCTCTCCAATAATCACATTCCCGCCAAGAGATATCTGACCTCTGACCTCGGACGGTATGGGGTCATATTCACTTCCAAAGATACCACCGTGACTTCCACGCTAGAGAATCTGCACGGATAACTGGGTACAATTTGATTTTTTTGTCTTCCATCGGTTTGAAGTAAACATGAGTGCCCACAATTACAAATTGATTTCTACATAGGGTGTAGGAGGAAAGACAGGATAAAGAAAACTGCTTTGTCAAGGTTTCTTGCCATTATGTCCATGTAAACCACCGCAACTTACATCCGGCATTTCCTCCAAAGATATCACCAAATGCAAAGACTACGATGATTCTGCGAAAAACAATGACGTTATACACTATCTCGCACCTACCACAATATAACATTCGTTATTTACCGATTTCAAGTATGTTTACGTCTCATAACCACACGGGTATTTATTTGCATGGAATTGTGCAATATGTCTGCTGTGTTTGCACAACCATCGCCCCATCACGTACCGGTAGCGTCGTTCATTGTGATCTAACCATGTAGGGACATCCGATTTTCAAGGGAATCACAGTGGTACCGAGAACCGTCTGCTAAAATGTGTACATATCCTACATCCCTCGTAACCATGGGAACAACGCTTATGCAGCGCGGCCTAGGACGTACATACAACTATAAATCATAGGTATTTTATATTCGTTATAGGGAGAATTTGCACTTTTATGGAGCAACGTGGATGTGCGAGATCAGGGGCGGAGGAAGTTACAAGTTATTCTCTGATCTTCTGTATTTAGCGACACAGTCTTCATCGGTGAAAACCAGCTGTGTGCGTCACCCATGCATGATAATGCATATCTAGACGAGGTGCAGGATGGTATGAGATTCCACCTCCCTGCTAGGTGTCGCAGAGCGCACGTAGATACCCAGGGAGGATGAGACCAAAATAAGCAAGGGCAACATTATGATATTCTCGAAACCGGGTGAGATTGATATCAAGTTGGAAGGCTCAAGATACCTGATGAAATTTCACAAGTGGGTCACTTGCAGGAGGACTGACAATTTCTATAGAGGAGAGATGCTGTGTAACAGGTCATGAAAAGGAAAAGGAAAATATATGATAAGTAACACATATTTCGTCAAAAAGGAAACGTGCTCATTTGGCTCAATCATCAACATGCGTATTGTCAAATCTTTGGGAACAATTTGTTGGTTCAGCGTAAGGTCACTTCTGATGGTTTCTACACGTCATTGCACTTCCTCTTGCTGTAGTCTGTCATAACTTTGACGTCAAAAAACATGGGGGGGGGGGGGACTCGACAAGAGCGAGGTAGAGATAGTGTCGGAAGATATTCTAGTATCCCCATCTCTTGCTTGTTCACGTACACTATACGTTTACTATTCCCCCTGCATTTTGGTATAGCAATCGTCATTTTAAACAAGTGTAAATAATTATGTATCGGGTCTGCAATACCTTCATCACCTACGTTTTGTTGGTTGACTACGATTAGTATAACACGTGTGGATCCATCCGAAGCGAACTAAGGTACTCATAGACTATCAAACTTTTTTCATTATTGATACATTATAGTCTAAACTTCAGATTGTCCGGGAAGTGTTAGCGGTGACGTGTGCAAGTTCGAAAAAAGTCTGCCAATCTCTGTGCTTACACGGGCTTCTCTCTGTGAATTACTCACATGAGACTTTCTTTATAAATCCTCTCACCTCCCTGATCGTAGGCACATGAGGGGAGGACTTTACTCAAGTGTTGTGCTGGATGTGATTATAAAAATATAAACTCAAACAAACAGCGAACGGGTAAGAAAGCTAAGAACACTAATAAATTGGTTACGACTATTTAAAGAATAAAGTTGAAAGTCTTAAAATTTTCACGTAACGGTGAAAGGTCACAAGCATATGGTTATGCAAATTAGCTGAGGTGATGACCTCCCAGTGAAGTCGTTTATGAATGTATGAATACTGTTTTAGGGTCAATAACTAAAATCTCTGAGGTGCTTTCAATTCCCTTTCAAATCACAATAATTCTGAAATGATTGCAATTAGGCCTATATGAATATTGATACAAAGATCACGATTATTCATTTCAGAAAAGTAAATCTCGTAAAAAGAAAAAAAAATGTGTGCAGTTAGAATGGAGTAGGCCTGTATAGTGACGACAGCTCCAGCGTATTTAGGTTGTAGGCCTATTATGATGTGATGGTGACTGGTATTACTGTTTATTGAAAACACATGCCCCTTAGAAATCTGCTACTCTCTTATTTCATAAAGATTTTTGTGGCAAGTCTAGTGTTGTGAGTACTTAATCGTTCCCTAGTTATTTGAGTTAAATTGAATCTTGCAATATGGCGTGTCACTTTAAAAAGATTTCTGGGTCAAGATAGAAGATGAAAGTTGAACTGTTGTGGGCGAATCTCTCGAAGTACATTCCATCGTGTTTAGTCAAGAAGGTTTGCGGCTCCAACGATGTTTTTCCCCGCACCAATATTTCCAATGAATTTTTATGCCAGTGCTGTTTACTCGAGGAGCAGCGTTCCAAGAGGCGGTGGGTGTCGGGTCACGACCTCGCAGAGCAAATCGACCGCGATGGGCTCGATGGACTGAAGAGACGTCACCGATTACCGGTTTATTCTCATCCTACTTTGGGACATTTTTCCCCTCCAGGAATTTGATGGCTATATGGGTGAAGTAATGTTTCCAGACACTCCCTCGACGGCGGGAGACGATGAGCAGTCGTGTGGAAAACCTCAGCAAGCAGACGGCCCTATCTCTCTCCTCTGTATGTCACGTGACCTAATGATATTGCTTCTAGTGGTAGATTTATCATTGAATCTACTGTCGCTCGCCTGGTACCTGCTGAACAGTGACCTTTCACATGAAACAGCGTCGTTCAAATAGTCACATGAGGGACTTCTGAATACACTGGATTAGGTAGCTTGCAAAGGGTGAACTGAAGTAATGATAGATTAGAATGCAGCATAGAAATAACCCAGCTAGTCCACTCGTTTCATTGGTATGGATACTCTTTCACATAATTTATTTACCTTTTCTCGTTGATTCTGTTAGAGCAAAAACGAAGTTTCCCCAGACCTGCTAATTATGAAGATCAACAAATGCGGGCAGTGAAAGTCTGAGTCAAATCCAACAATCAATTTAAAAGTAATGTTTTTAAGTTTTGGACTTCTCCTTACAAGTGCCACCCTTCCCATTTGGGAAATCCGCACCTATTGCTAATGCCACCCCCCCCCCCAAAAAAAAAAAAAAAAAATGAAGGAGAAGGAAAAAAAAAAGAAAATATATACGCACCTCAACCATGGATGTTACAATTTGGCGACACACGACATAAATTGTTATTGAAAGTTAATGTACACATTGAATAAAAGAAAATCAACACTCGATGATACGTCTTATCACCATGATAAGAGGAAGAAAATCTATTTGGGATTCGTTCATTTGAGCTGAATTATGTCTGAAGCTACATGTTAGGTGGCGTAATAGCAAGTTAACCACTGGTCATGCCCGAACCCTGGATCTATTCATGAAGTGCCCGTCCAGTGGGTTTCGCCAGGAGAGTGACATCTCACCTCCCTGGTTTCGCCTATTATGAGATGTCAGCTGAACAAGAGTTCCGATGATGTCCTTGAGTGGAGCTGTGGTGTTTGGCCACTGGCTGGTCACAAAGGCTCTACAGGCTTCTGCTCAAACACTATGGTTAGTCAAGCAAGTCCTTTTCTCCATCTCTTCTCAAAAATTATACTCGCCCCAGAAGCAATTTTGACCACAAAGGGGCTTTGTCGAGGTATACTCCTTGTGTTCGTTAAATCGTTTACCTTTTCTAGTGATGAGGCCCATTCGGTCTCCTTTTCAAATCATATCAAGAGATTTCTTTGCATTATTTCTGTGGAGTCACCATTTTGTTGTCTGCCCAATTCATCTGACTGATTCGAGTGTCGTGGGGGCAGTGCAGTCCCCTTGCACTGATTTTTCTTTCTGTCTGCATTCTGGTACTGTTCACTGGATGTATAAATATTTACTGCCATTGAACAACATCATCTGAACAAGCATCAGCTGCTTGCCTGTGTATACTATAGGTCCTAGTTATTGGTGCCGACAGTCTCGGATGGTTTACTCTCCAGTTTGTCATATCTGTGTAATCATAATCAACAGCCTAAAGACGACGACAGGAAAAACAGCAACAACAACAGCAGCAACAACATCAACAGCAACAGTAACAACAACAAAACCCGACCTAAAACAAAACAAAGTTTCACAGGAAGTCACGTGACCATTCTCTACATTGCAATAGTTCAATTGCACTTCCAATACACCAAGTCGATCGTAAGAGTAAAATCGGAATGACAGACGTTTCGTCAAAATTGCACATGAAATGAACATGAATTGTAAATTTTCACATGTTTTCATCCAATTGTAATTATTGCCCCCCCCCCCTCCACACACACACACACACACAAACAGACATTATAAGAACAGATGACGTTATCACCTCCCAAGTCTCCCGTCAGTTATATTAATTGAAGACGTATGAGACCCTGCAAAATGATGGAAATCGGCAAATAGACAGAAAGAAAAAGATGGATAGGAAAATCAGAAGAAAGAAAGATAGAGTATGCGTAGGTGTGTGTGAATGCGTGTGCATTTATAAGTGACCTTAATGCAGCAGGCCTTTTTGACCAAGTAGTCGTAGATGTGGTTTGGATATGTCATAAAAGAGCTTTCTGATGGTTGGTATACAATGTACCAGACGCGACGGATTTCGTCCACTCAAGGTTTATGTCCATTTGTCCACCATCTACGTACCATCTCGTTTCCGTCCATCTATCGTCCAAACCGAAGCTGGATTGAGTGTCCCTATAACATTGCCGACACACAAGCAGCTCTTCAAAAGTAGCTACATAACATCTTCTGCTGCCAGTACTACATATGGACACCCAAATGAACATTTCCACTCTCTTGAAAAAAAAAAAATTCTTGTCTGCCTAAAATGACAATCAAATCATTTTTTTTTTCATTAACATTTCGTGTTATTTGATTTCCAACACATAGGGCCTTCATGATTACAACATTTGAATACACAACACAACAATGCAATGAAAAAGAAACTATGTGATACAACAGTGATTATACAATTTTGTTTAAAAGTTTTTGAATACCAGACCGTGCCACTACCCCAGTGGACACAAACCCTTGCCATGGGTCACGACTCTCAGGGTATTCTCCAGAATGGTTTGATGATGATCGTATTAAGACAAAATTATTTTTGGACTCTGATAGCTCGTGTGTATAAAAAGTATACATCTTTATCTGTTCAGCTGCATTATTGGACAATAACTATTGCATAGCAAATCAGAAAGGAATGATGTTTGGCGAGTCACTCTTGTCAATCATCTAAAGCTAAACCTTCCTCCCGTGGGGAAAAAATGCCCATGTTTAACTAGCACACCGTACTATGGTGGAAAAGAAAAGCTTAGTTCTATAAATCAAAGGAAACACTAATCCCACCCCAAGTTAGAAGGATATTCCAAAGGAATCCACTTCATCAACGACCGGCATTCCTCCTTTCCATTTCTTAGACTTTACTTGATGTATATTCCTTAACTTGGTGTGAGTTTATGATATGATTTGAAAAGATTAATTTGCATTTCATAAGTGAGACGCTTTTTTTCCCCTCTGCGTGTTGGACAGTGAGGTCATGATCAATGAAACTGAAATTCTCACAGAGGGTAGTTTCTCTATCATCCTCCATCCTCCATAGAGGACTTTATGGTCAACAGATTTTGAAGGACGAAGGGAAACGCCAACTTGCCATGTCCTTCACTGGCCTTTCTGAGCTCTCATCCCTGTGGAGAGAATCCAAACATGTAAAGTTCAAATTGCTACTTGGCCGACTCGCCCAGGCCCCGAATAAATATTTGAAAGGGTGCTTATGTGAACTTACTGACTTGCGGTATTTGCCTAATACTTTGATGAGGAGCGATTTATCTCAAAATAATAACACTTCCCAATAGTAAGACTACGATGTATGCTTACCACTTGAGTATTCACAGAGGTTGAAGGTCAAGTTACTTTTCAATACCTCAAGTTCCTTAGCGGTTCACTTAATGAAGCGGACTGATGTTAGCTCAGAGTGAGCTGTATAATTTCACATTTCCCTGGACAGCTTTCTGATGTGAGAGATGAGCTAGCTAATGGTCGATTGCCATGGGAGAATACTCCCGCTTTGATTAAGTCATTTCACTGGAAAGCATTTCATTGGGCTTTTAGTCCCTGGCACCATCTGTTTTTCTACGAGGTGAAGTCTGTTTTCCTAAATGGGAACATCATCCCCGGTCATTCATACCGATTGGCGAAAGTCTGAAATTAATATTTCCGGCGATTGGTTGTTCATATAATTATCCTTTATCCGGGAAGGATTTTCGATGGAAAAATCCAGTTGTTTTTCCCCTAAACCTCATTTGTTCAGATGCCGGGTAGAGATGATCATGCAGTGAATTTCGATTTTAATAACAACGTGGACTTTGTACTGCGTTGTCGTGAAAGATCGTGGGGTTTTATAACTACAATAAATTCATGTCATATTGAATGGGTGGTTGTAATTTGTAAATTTCCTTCAATCTGTGCAACTGGTAGCAGAACAAAAACCACCAACTATCGATTCATCTGCTTGCGCATATCCAGTCAAATTTCTATCAGGTTGTGTGTCTTCAGTCGAGACCTTTGCTTTCCTCACCCATTATCAAGGTGTCAAGAAAACAATAAAGTTGCGTAATCATCTGCTTAGGGCGTTTGTGAAGTTCATCACTCAATGGTACAGAGTACTGTATATTATTAGGACTTCACGCTGCCGAACGGCACCCATCTATCAGGCGCCTACAGAAGACGTGAGACCGAATGCAATATCTTAAAGTTGATTTTTTTTTTCGTTAAACATCATGTTGACACTGCTTGAAGCTCCATTTGACCAATGAAGCTCCTTGATTCGACTTCCTAGAGCAGCCGTTCCTATAAAGGTACCTAATAACGCAATTCAATTACACGAAAAGAAAATGACGCGCAGGCAAGACAGATGCACTCAAAAGTTTTATAAGTCTCCGAGATTAATATTGCAAATATATGTCTCTCTGTCAAACTATGATTTTCTCTCCCCCTCCCCTCTCTCTCTTATCATTACTATCATTATTAGCATACAAACACACAAACACATTTTTGTGAGTGTATGTATTGATTATATAGGCCTATATAACTATGTTTGTGTGTGTTATTTGTGTTTTCGAAAGGCTGTCACGGTTTATCGCAAATGAGAAATGTATGCCTACTGGTGTTGTATATAAAGAGAAGCACGATACCGCGCTTCAACTGCCTTAAAACTCTTACTGTTCCTCATATTTACAATAGACACAGGTATGTTTGAAGATTATTCCACAATATCATACATAATTTCACAACTTCTTATTTTTTTTTCTTTTCATTAAACGCATGAGTTGCGTGTCACCAGCCTGTTCTTTTTTTGTTGTTATTCGTACAGAATACAAAGACAATGCTTATAACGCAGGGTTATTTATGATAAGTATGAGATTCTTAGGGATCCCTGCACTTATTTAGCCCCGATGGGTGTGGAGCCCTCAAACGGATATTTTATGATTCAGACACGTGATTTGGAATCCCTGACCCTCCTTATAGCCGATAAGACCAAGTGTTTAATTTTTACAAAGACCACTATAAACCAACGTGTTGTAGTCCTTCCGATATACCGCAGCGTACGTCCACCTTTACAGGATTTGATCACGCAAAAATGTTGCCACGGACTTTGAACTTTAATACCTCGATGTTGGGTTGGGACGGGAAAACAATATTTGCCGAAGGCACATACTTCTGAAGATTGCATTAATCGCTTCGGTCAATACATCTGTAAAAAAAGATTGACATTCCATCTCGTGCTCAATATTTGGCTTGTCAACAAAAGAAATATTTCTTTGATTATGGCTAATCTGCGCGGATCGTTCATGCGCTCATCACCAGAAATTGTGCAACGTGCGAAAGCGTGTAGTCATTCATCATTATACAGCAATCATCTCTGTAAACGCGGTACAGAGCATTCATGCCGGTGAGTCTTCATTAGAATGTCACCTGGTGTATTGCTCTACTTTTGCCGCACTTGGCGTCCTGCACTGTGAGAGTGCAATTTCACACCGTGATCAAATTGACTTAAATAGACTGAAAAAAAAGACAAACAATTTGGTAGAAGTTTCATCAAATCTTACCTAACTTACGAAAGTTTAGGAATTAAAAGTTCAGTTGTTCTTAGGAAACGGTGATTGATTATATTATTTCTCTATGCATATTGGAGATTGTGGTGATACTGTCATCGTCTCACAAGTCTATCATTGACCTGTACATAACTCTTCTTTTTTTATACTACATTTAGAAAAACAAAATAAGAGTTGAGCATTCCATCAAATTTTCCCAGTCCTGTAATAGCCCGGCAACAGTAAATTATTGTAAGGAAAAATTTCTGTAATTGCTAAATCAACAACGAAAAGCGCGTGTTTTTTTTTTTTTTTTTTTTTTTGGTGTGTGTGTACATAATTTATTAATATCATTAATCGCCTCTTCTGATTGGAATAAGTGTGTTTTCGACAAACATTTATTCTCATTGAGGGCATGCAGAACTTAACAAGTTGAAAATCCATAAATTTCTTAGTTTGCGTCCGATTTTAATGAATCCTCTTCAGGAACTTCAGGAACTCTTTTCCTGAAGTCAACTTATTCTAACCTACAGTCACAAGCATGCAGGGTTGTCTGCCGCAAACCCAGTCACCGAGGTTTCGCTGATGACAGGGAACAGATAGCTATAATCAAGTCGATGTAGTGAAAGGTGAACAGCGCCATCTATGTGTTCCCGCAGTCTCGACGACATACGATTATTTTGGTATTCGATCTCCTCATGATATCGTCTACAACATTTACTAGTAGCCACATTCTCCATAACGAAACAAGGACAAGGCTAGAAGTACATTAGTCATAGATTTATTTTAATTGCAGTTGCAATAGATAATGGTTGATTTCATTGTTTTTCATGCTTGAAAGGATTCAACTTCCAAATAAATAATGAATATTTTTAGAGATGACATGTAATGTTTTGTGTACTTTGGTAACAAAGCACTCTATTTGTTCGTCACTCCTACGCTGAGACGTAAGCGACTATTTGGGTCTTTTCACCTTATTCATTGGTTGTAGCGTGACGACGGGGGTGCGCCAATGTCACGACTGGCTGTCCATTTACCACAACTTGATTATTCGCCTGATTTGGAAGCCGCAGAGCGTGGGACAAACAGACGATAAATTTTGTCAACAGTAAAAAATGGCGCCATACTGTAGCGTAACCAGTGATCCTGCTTCCAGAGCAGCTTCTGAATGGTCTCAGTACCCAGTGATTTCTTCAACTGTAAATCCTATGAAGTATTGAAAGAGTTATCAATTTTTGCAGTCTTATTGAAAGGGAAGTAGTAAGGAAATGTATCGATAAATAGACTTGGCATAGCAATATCGATTGATGTTATAAGCTCGTATTTTTTACCATTTTTGTCAATCTTTCCCTCATCTATATTTTTCCCCTCTCTCTCACGCACTCTCTTCTATGCAGAGAGACAGGCAATAAATATTTGCTCAGTATTTATAACAGTTAAAATTGTTAACACCACATCTATGGTGTAAATTTTGAGAAATACATCACCTGAACAAAAAAGAAGTCCGAAAAGTACATCATTATATTTTCAAAAGTGCAACGCTTTCAGAAATTTTATTTATTTTATTTGTTTATTTATTTCCAGCAATAGGGTGGATAGCCCTTTCAGCACAGCTGATTTTCAAAGGGGTCCACTTGACATACATGTACATATAAAATTCATATTAAAAAAAAAAAAATACACGACATACATTGTAGTATGTAAAATACGTGAATATGTATTCAACTTTACACATAGAGATTTATTATCTTCCCAACTTTATAGCAGTTAAAGAAGTAAAATTACGGAAAATACATGTTAATATCAAACAGGCACCAAACACTGCCCCACCCCTACTCATGTAAAATGAATTCCTCATATATACTGCGATATTTCTTGAAGGGTGATTTCTTTCTTTGATTAATATGATGAAGAATGAATCTTACATGTCGCTATGAGTCTCGCATATTTCTTTCGAGCCGCTATTGTGAGGAGAAAACTCGGATAACGTTGCCATTATGGATCTATATACTGAGTAGTAGCTCCATAGTTATCATTCTGCGTTTCCCAGTGCCGGTATGACCTTGGTTGGCCTAACTCAAACAACAGAGGGAGACATACAGACGAGGAATCTGTATCGCCACGCATCCGCCTAGTCCAATCAAGGAGGTATGAGAGAATACCTCCTTGGTCCAATCTGCCAAATACCTTGTCATGAACTTTTCCATGCTAACCTTATCTTTCGAGCATTTTTACCCGTCAAACGATTTATAAAGTCTATGTGCTTGGACAACAGAGTTAATTACGATGATATTGAACCAGGAACATTTGATCACATTCCATGAATTGTGGTGCACCTCCATGAGGTATGCCGTCGCGGAGTATTCCAATTTCGTCACCACTCAACTATGAAATGGGCGTGGTCAATGTGTTTGCTGCAGGAATCTTCGTTCTCCATATTTCTTATTGGTATGGTAATGGTTTCCATGGAAAATCTGTCAACACAGTGATGTTTAGTAATAAAGCAAATGTACCATGTGGATTTGTAGAGTTCCTCTTTTCATTTATGTTTGACAATATGAGTTATGTTCTCCCTTGCTTATGTCTATGTGATTGTAATGAAGAACATGAGCTAGAGGCATACCGATGCCAATGTAAATCAAAGCAAGAAGGCAACATCTTCACCCTAAGGATCAGAGATGGAATATGTGTACTTGAATGTCAAACATTTATGCTAAACGAGAGAGGAAAGGAAAGTTGATGTCAAGTGGCGGTCATTTGATGACGTCACAATGCAACTATTACACCATGGCACTGGAACCGTAGAGCTCAATGGGGGAGGGGTGAGGCTGGGGTGGGGCTGCGACAGGGGACCGCATAATTGCCATTAGCTCGTTAATGTTTTGTGTCGAGCCGATCTTGCATACCGGGAATTTACCAGTCCACGGGCGAGGTCGCAAGGGTTCGAAGAGCAAAGAATACGGCGACCTCTTGCGGTGGGGATTATGAAGGCTTCTATTATTATGTAGAGCGCCTACACCAATGAAGATACACCTCAAGTTACGCATTTATGCGATTTATCACACTTCCATGACCTACTAACGATAAAAGTAAAAAATGACAGGGAATACAACCATCATTGAGGTAGTTACTTCTTTGGTACGTGTACTAGGTGTTGTCGATGAAGCCAGAACATGTCAGTGAGAAAGTATATGCATCGAGTGGGTCATGATGATACAAGTTGCGATAATTTCGTCGCGGCTTCGATCCAAAATCAGCGAGAAATAATTCATAACAACAAAGTAAGGTACAGATCAAATACTACACAAAAGAGTATTAGAATATTCAAAATGAAGTTAAAAACGTAGAAATTACTTACAAAAGCATGATGCAGATGTCATGTGATACTTGAATAGAATAATTCAATGTTACTTTTTGATGAATGACTTAACAAAAGTCTGAAGTTCATAACGAGATAAACTTTGAAATTTATGGGAACCAACTAAAAGCGATGTTTTCAAATAAAGATCTAATACGTATGCAAGCACTACTCAATACAATACTGTCTGATTGGATGAGAAAATAATGTAAATTATGACAAGAAGGATTCATAATAACTGACATTAGCGACACGTAAAGTCTGATAATGTAAAGCCCTGATTTGTCATTCATGCATACCTCTCAGCTCCTCCCATCATCGTGTGCGTGTCGTAGGTCTGCAATACAATCCTCATAATGAGATGGCATATAGCCCGTCAGTCAGATAGAATATCTGCACTTTCCGCGTAGTCTCTGTCCAGCTGTCTATAAATAAAAATCCACACTATGCTGACTATTTCAAATTCGCATCATCCAAGCGAATGGGAGGTACTAGGCTCGCCTAGTTCCTCCTCGATCCAATAACCATCCTTGTGGTGATTCTATTTTCAAAGCGTGATGTGGTGAGAGAATGTGTCTCATCCAATGGAAAAATACTGTATAAATTAGGAAAAAAAAGTCCGTACATTTGTATTTTCAGACGCCATGTAATAGATAGCGACTGGAGTGAAGGCCAGGGACTCGAGCAGAAGACCTTTATCGTCTGCAATGCTCTCATTGACCGAATTAGAAAGTGATATGGGTCTGAGTGCCCCTGATCGCTATGGGACACGGCTTCTTGGAAAGCCGTCGCACATGTGCAAATGCAAAATAATGGTAGTCGCTGTCACTGTCAGTCCTCGACATATTTTTAGCCGGCCACTCCCTTCCAATTTCAGTAAAATCTTTGTTTGTTGATGGAAATTACAATACAGAAAAGCACGTTAACAACGCTAGGTAAAATGAATTTTATAGTAGCCTACGATGCTCCCCCCCCCCCCCCCACAGTGATCAGAAATGTGTTATCGGTTCTAGTATTCATATGTTACCTATCATATGGACAGTGACACGTGCTGACTTTAAAGAAGTGATTCCTATCAATATCATTTATCTGTGCTACATTAACACCAGAAGAAGCTGCATATTCATAATTGTCTCCCTGATACAACTCACTGGTCAATGCTGACGAAGTAATACTATTTGGATTAGACGTTTTAAATTAAAGAAAAGGTGTCTCGTTCGACATCATTTATAGACATCCATTGAGAATGATGAGTTATTCAATAATTGATCGTCTGTGAATCCTATACATACCCGAAAAAGGTCGCAAGACCCCTAATGACGTCCTGAAACCGTACGGTCGAGGGATTGAGCGTGGGCTGGGGTCACGTGAGGGTCAAACTTTTGTTCCGTTCATGTCATGGCGTTAACTGGAATTCCCTGACATTAATCCTATGCAAAATATCGTCGCAGACAGCGCAGGAAGGGGAATAATGTGGAATGCATTTAAACATGAAAACATCACAAATGTTATGAGCTTAACGGAGTAACGAGATATCCTGTTTTTGAAGTGTGCTGGCTCTCCCTACTTCCACTCCAAGCACGTTATTCACACATATGGCACTTAGATCATGATTCCCGTGCTTTGAAAAGGAGCTTGCGAGACTGGTGTCATGAGGTGAATGCACTTTCTGGAGCGTCTCTGCTCTCGGCAGCTGACGCTTCATTCTACACTTTGATCTCTTTACATATTTAGCGCGAATTCTGTCGATTACTTACAGGTCGATGTGATGGTTTACATGAAACATGAAATTCTATCCTCGAAACAAATCAGCAGAGGAAACGGACATTGTGAATCAGGGAGCATAATAATCATATGAAGAAAATTATTACACGAACGCAATGAAGCTATAGTGACAGCTTTGCTTGAGGCTAGAGTCAGACAGTGTTCAATGACTTATGATATCATATAGATTGAGATGCAGCGGTATAAATGACAATCAACATTGAACGAAAGGAGCACATGCCTGCGCGCATGGCTCGTGGATGAGGTCTTTGGAGGTAGTTTAAACTATCTATTATTACCACCCAGGGGGAACAAAAGGGATGGACTCCCTGAATTAGATGGCTTTGTACGTACACGTCGGATGATTAATGTACACCACTTTGCAGGGTATCAACTTTAGTGGTCTATGTAAAACCAGGTTGTCATTGTAATCAGAAGCCAGAAGGCCATGAAAAGTTTGACTGGACTAACAAAAAATAAAAGATAAATAGTTTAACAAAAGACATCAATGCTGATAATGATATTGTCTTATTAAACGACGTCAGCCTCTTCAGTGTATAGCACTGGCTACCCGAAATGTTCTGTCATTGTCTTTACATACAGCACGACTGGATGTCCATTTTAGCAACCTAAGTATAAAGGGACATCGTGGCTAAAGATTAGGTACCTACTGTCTGGTCAGACGATGACGAGTAGATGCCAGGGAGATTCGAACACAGAACCTGTCGACTAAGAGTCACTAGCTTCGAAGCGAAATTCCGGCCCAGTTAAATGTTAGTCTTATAAGAGAGAGTATATTGTATGAGCACACCAGTGAAAATTTGATTGAAATCGGATTGTGATTGTGAAGTTTCGCTAATTTTTACAAAGCACTTCTTGAACAGTCAGTATGAATATGCAAATGAGTAAGTTGATGATGTCATCACCTCACAGCTTGCCATAATAGTTTGTACACTAAGTCTTGAAATCTCCAGTTTTCTGTTCAAACGCAATTATGTCCCAATTTCAAATCCTGACTGATCATTATTTTGAACTTACAGAAAGGAATAACATTATTCTCAACCAGTCATAGCAAAAGATCAAATTTTCGTCTGATTTTTGTCCACAATGTTGGGTGATGTCATCATCACTTCTCTCATTTGCATAATTATAGATACTAACTATTTCATGACTTCACAGTTTTTGTATCCAATTTTGGCCAAATTTTCACCGTTTATAAAATTTTACACTTTCTTTTCAGACGTACTTTTTGCCTGGTCCGTAATTCCCCTTGAACGCATTGTCTCCGAACTATGTACGTCTACATGGGACCGCATTTAAAGCTATCAAAAACACTCACAATTATGTTCTATCGGGTGTCGCTAGAATTTTTACAGACAAGTTCGGGAAAGGGTTAAGTGATGGAGTGACTCTATCTTGACACGTTGACGCTGGTCCGCTTTTGTGTCACATGCGGACGTTAAGGTCTTCTCATGAGCTATACTTGCGTAGGTTTGACACAGATACCACTTCCTCCTTAAGCATAGGAGATCTCACCTGTCCTCTGACCACGCCTATTCCCGTACAGACCTATCTTTCGGCCATATAATGAGGGGCTTCCAAAATAAGAAGAAAAGATGATGCGATAGGTTATGCAAGGAGGAGACAGGTGCATTGCTTCGTTTTTGCGCATGACCTATTGTTCGCTGAAGCCCCCAGTTATGGCTGACATAAACATTAACAGGTCCATACTCACCCTGTTCTTTTTACACTGCCCCTTACAGTGTCTTAACTTAAGTTGTCTGATTTTTTTTTATAGATGGTAAAATATCCGTTAAAATGAAAGCTTTATGGTCACTGAATGAAATGCACTTGTTTGCTTGTTTTATTGAAAGATGGCTTATAATGTTATGAAATGGAATTCGTTGATATGCTAGTTTTTAAATAGATTTCTATGATCTGTTTTATATAGGTCTTTACAATTTTAGTAGTGCTTGAGTAAAATAGATGTCTTGCTTTTAAATTGTGATGGAAAATTAGACAAAATAATTATTTTTAATCAATGCGTAAATAAAAAGACAACATTTACAATAAATTAGGAATATCAAGAGTCAGATAAATCATTTTGAACTTCTGGTAAGCCGTATGACAGTCTCTGTACGTAAAATAGACGAATAACGACTGGTGTTAGATATTATGACAGTCTTTAGAAGCAAACAAACATGAAATATTGAGGATTATCGCTTTGTCGGTGATAAAAGTAAACTGCAAAGGTACTAATACTTTGAGAAATTATGCGTGATAAAGCCTTCACACCAGTCCACATACCATAATTATACTGTCTTATAAAAAGAAGTCCGCTAATCAAACTTCGTTAATGTGTTATAATAATCCTCTCAAATAACATTAGAAAACTTTGAAAACTTTTGAAAGCTTTTCGCAGCTGGCAATCTTTTACATGATTCTTTAAACTAAAAAAATACTCGTGAAAACACAAAGAAACTGGGAACAATGTGATAGAATAACAGGAACGTCACGACAACCAATGCTAATGCACGCTTCTTTTTGTTTTGTGTCTTCTTTTGCAGAACAGTCTGTACATCATTTCGTCAAATAAGAGGATAAGACACAAACAGGAACAATGTCAGTCTACAGGAGAAAGTTGGTAAGTGTTCAGATAATGTCACAGGTGAATGTAGCAAACAATATTGGCACCTTGAAGGGATTGTAATCTATTTGTATATAGTTTTGGTTGAGATGGGATTGAGGTTTTAGCTTTTTGTGAGATAACTGGAAACCACTACAATTCTAAGAGGAATTAAAAGTCTAGGAGTGATGAAAATAATTTTTTGAAATGACTGGGATATCCAATGAAAGGTGGGTCCCACCTTTTATTTGGACCACTGTTTTCTACCTTGGTTTTCAATATCTCAGATATTTCAAAACCGATTTTCATCAGTGATAAACTTTTGATTCCTCTTTGAATTGTGTTCTCTTTTTCATGTAAGTGGTTTCTAATCATCTCGCAAATAGGTATCTGAATCCCCATCTCAGCCAAAACTATACCATCCCTTGAAGTGAAATTTTTTATTAGTTTTGAATTAAACGGAAATTCTCCGCTATCTGTCATTTGACTTTGATGTGCATTTTTGATTTTTAACAATTTTCTTATCTTCTTCTGTCACGTATCACTGAAAGTGTTCGATCTGATTTCACTCGTTAGCTAGAACAGAAATGGAAGGTACTGTGGCCGATCCTCGGGTTTTCGACAACCACTACAGCTGGTCGGTAGTTTGATGTCAAAGGTCTGGCAGCGTTTGTGGTTGTCTTTCGGCTAGTGCCTCTGCAACTAGTGATTAACAGGACATTAAATTTTGCAGACCCCCTCAAAACAAACAAACAAACAAACAAACAAAAAACTAAACAAAACCGTATGCCACCGTAATCATACTAAAATAACAAAATCGTATATTGCCGAGCACTCGCCATCCGTCACTAGTCAATCGACATCGACAACCCTCCCTTGACGCCCGAAAACCCTACAGTTCGGGACATAATTATGTAGACTTTGTACGTCCAGCAGTCGTCAGCTTGTGGAATAGCGCGAGTCCATGCACACTTATCTCAGTATGGCGATGGCATTTTATTCGTCTTATTATAAGCACTAGCCACTGATCGACAACTAATCACATGACACTTGTTGCGCCAGTTACCGACATCATTCCAGTGGCACTTCATCATCACTCACCATCACCCGGCAAAACTTTTCTACAACCAATCGTCTTTTTCTTTTCTCCTAAAGGAAGTGGAAGGGGTGATCAACGTTTTGTTGTTGTTGTTGTTGTTGTTGCATCTATGACTATACGCCTTTATTTCTTCCTTTATTTCTCCATTCAATCAAGAAATCGACCTTCGAAATGAATCTTGCTTGTCTTTCCTTCTACAATTAGAGTACTCGTTCCGAAACCTAATATCCGAAAAGTTTAGAAACGGAAATGTTCGCAAAGAAGCTGAGATGCCCAAGGTCATCATTTTGTCTTAATCTTGCTATTATTGTCTAGTGAAATCGTGACAAATGTACACCCAAACTACGTGTATGTATTCTTAGGCACTGTAATTTCATACATTTGGCCTACACTTTCACACATCAAAAGAACACACGAGCTCAGAGAACGTAGACATCCGAGATCTCCTCCCTGTTCGTCAACATACGACGGACGTGTTCTAAGCGTTGTTTTGTCTGCAAGTCAGATACACCATTTAATAACACAGGTTCACCAGGTACCAATGTTATTCCCAAGTGTCCGGAAAGGAAACGTTCATTACAAACAGTTATGTCCCGTATTTTTTTAGGGAAGTTTTTCTTCTTCTTTGTTTAAAAAAAACACAAGAAAAAGTTGTTTTACGAGCACTGTAAAAAGACAAAATCAAAATGTGATCTGAACGGTGAAGTTTGTTAGAACTTTGTCCGCTGCGAAGAGCACGTACGCGTTGTCCGATATGGAACATGTGGTAGCTGAGGTGTAGGTTGGTATGGCTTGTATAATGTTCTTGGAACACGACATTTAATCTTGGATGCAACCACTTCATAAATTTACATATATTTCGAATGACTGAGAAAGCTATGCTAGTAATATTTGAAACTTGAATACTCCGCCGTGGGTTTGTTGGTTTATTCTTCGTCACACTCATGCCAAAGGCACTGCTGTATAGCATCGTTTGCATTCCGCATACATTATCTGTCTTTTCAGAGACTAGTCTACTGTCGCAGACATTCTGTCATTTGTCTGCACTTGAAACAGAAATTGCCATGATTCCTTACACTGCAAGAACTAATTGATTATATTGTTAAAGCATAACAGCCATGCAACACATGAAACTCCAGACTATAGATCATATTAATGAGGATTTTTCTTAGGAATTCTATAGCTTCCCCAAATCTTTGTGTAAACGATCATGATTTTGGTGCTGGTACGACGATGACAAAAACAAATCTAACAAAGCAAAATGTTTTATTGTATTTTTAATTTATTGCAATTTCGAAGGAGAATGCATAGTTGAAATATAGAGCATAAATCGTTAAGATACAGATATTGGTTGCTGACGATGATGTTGTGTTTATGGTGGATTTTATCGGCAATTTCGCACTCTTGCGGGGTATATCGACGTATAATATGGTTGATTCGGCGTCACGTAAAATTATTTGAAAACACTTTCGCTTTTGTTTTTTATTTGAGAGAACAAAACCGGCAACCACTTTCTTTGGTTCATCGTCAGCCCGCGTATGAATCAATAAACCACAAAACTTTCTGTAAAAGTCGACTTATGGTTCCCAATTTCCAAACTACAGATGTCACTGTAGAGGAGTAAGTGAAAAAGATGCTTTTCTAATTTACCACGTTAACGCATTTGTATTTGTCGTTGAGTTCTTTAAAGACGTACAGTCTTCCTCAGCTAGCTCTATTCCAGCTCGGCACAAATTCATTACCCAGACTAGTCACATTTCTCCAAGTACTATTTCATGATGTAATAGGTCAGCAGCCAATCCCCAAAAATCGCTAGACCCATTCCATGCATACGCCTAGGCATTTTAGCATCCATATCCGGCATTACACGTCTTTTCATAGAGCTTTACAGAGAAATTATTGAAAGCATAAACGAAAGTCACAGCGCATCAACAACGCCATCGCCAAGGAAACTGGAGATCGTTTTCTTACAAGTCTCCGCTCTCTTTGCGACGCCACTGTACCCACCCCGTCTTAACTCCGAAGATTGCCGCCGCACGTGCGTGTGCGTTCCGTGGGAGGCCGCGTGCAAATGTGTACCGCAGTCCGCTTCAGGCTCGTTCAGTGTGGCACCTCGAAATCTCATACCAGTAATTTTGAGTCCGCCCTTTCACTCCAGGCTTTGCTTGGCAGACGACACGTCCAGGAGAGAGCTCTCGTGGCTGATCAGCACGCCAAATTTCCATTTTCTTTGACCAACGGTGTCGTTTTCGTTGAGCTGTGCGACATTAAAAGACTTTCTGAGAGTTACAAGGAATTCTCGTTCCTATCCAGAACGCTTCCTGTAGAATTGCATTGACGCCCACTTTGGGTATCTATCTTTATTTCTTCAAGGTAAGAGCCGTTTTAGTTAGCATTGTTGTGTTTTGATACTCAAAACATTGACTTGTGATTATTGATTCTTAGGTTGCATTTATGTGAAAACTGTCCGTACGCACAAATATTATATTACACACGCACAAACGCGCGCACACACACGCACACACACACACACACACACACACACACATAAAGACTTTCGTGACTTATCATCAAAATCTATAAAGTGCCAATGGCGGCAAATCACCTCATATTTCCTGTGCTGTAGCAATTTAAAACGACTTTACGTTCAAATATTTATCGGTTTACGACTGCTACAATCTTTACTGACGGCACAGAAGGAAATGTGCCCTTATGTGTTGGGTGGATGAAGGTTGTAGGCCTAATATTGAAAGAGTAATACGATACCCTATTGAAAAGGGTTTTATATTTTATGGTGGCATGTATGTCAATGGCATTGAACGATTCGCAATATCATTTTTTTTGTGTGTGTGTGTGTCTGAGTTTACATCTTCTGTAGACTTATGCACTTGAATTACCTTCATACACGTTTATACATATCTAACTTGGGTTCATGCACAGTTTCTGTCGGACTGTGTGTATGTGTTTCTGAGTGTAATTTCAGTAATTTGTAATGTGAATGTACTTTTTGTGACCAATCCTTGTAAAGATTTACATCATACATTTTGCCATAAAAGAGAGATATCTTCTTGGTGACGCATCAGAAGAAGTAGAAAAGTTGATCACAATTCGAGCGGAATAAGCAACAGTGGACAACTATTATGACAACTGGAATGTTAGTCATGAACTGACATAACGTTATGCGGACATCTGAAGTAGCCGCCACGGCATTGTGACGTCATTCTCAGAGTACCAGGGCACTTCATTTGGAACAGAAATATCACTTACTCACTATTCAATAGACGAAATCTTTTTGTCTGTGACTCGTTATAGGTCATTCTTTCATATCGTCACAGCTGAAAAAATTCAATATCTTATATAAATTTTGAATTTTGAATTTTTCCTTAATTTTGAATGAGCCAATGAGGAGGAAGTTGCAAGATGCGGTGGTCACATGACAGCGATAGCTATTTAAGAAACGCCAATGAGGCGTCAAACTCCCTTTACAATCAAATCACAAATTGAAATAATCATATCTTTCTAATTATCAGTGCGATTTCATTCAAGTTTTTAACTGTTCTTCAAAATTTTCTTTGCTGTTTTCTCTTTTGAAGTAAGTTCTTCCAGTAAAGGCAACCATCATATCGGTAGAGCATCACATTCAAAGTGGTGTCGTTACAATTTGTCAATGATATTCCCGGGAGATTATTAGATATCTATAGATAGATCGCTTTAATGTACTCTCTCGTCATCCAATTATCACGTCACAAAGAAAATAGTTCTCTTATATAAACCTCTGAAAATAGATATTGTATGCATATCACATCTAAGGGATCTAATCCCGTCGAAACTGAGAATAGACACATGCTTGCACGTATTCTGTGCAGGCATGACCTGTTGAGAAATTACATTAGAAACAATGTCATACAACAAGCTGCCCTACCTGCACATGAACACGTTACTTACCACTCTGCCGATCATCAGTCATGAAATTTGCTGTCAATTTATATTTTTTATTTTACCAGCTGGTTGCGGGGGAAAACTCAACTCAGCTACTTAAAAAAAACAACCATTAATTCAAACGAAACACTGTTTAATGGAGACATTCAGAAAGTAAAGCAAAGCCGTGTTGGTGAATAAGTCATTATAGCCTTAGTTACTATTGTAGTGTGATGGACTGACTTCGGTTATGTTGTTGCGCTCTCTTTGTGTGTGTGTGTGTGTTTGTTTTTTTTTTTCACTTCAAACACCTCACTGACAAATATTTCATTCATGTTTTCCCAAAGCCTTTGTCTCTTCGTCCACACTTTCCTTTGTCACACGGAAAGTGACTCATCTTGACACACGTGATTAGCCGTAGATCCTTCTTATAAACGAGTCTCCAGAGATGCGTTTATGTCTGTGTATGTTTGTCTGTATGTGTGTTTGTGTGTGTGTGTGTGTGCGTTTCTGTCCATGCGTTTCTGTGTTCTGTCCACTGCTTATCTCTCTCACATTTGCTCAGCTGTTGGATCACGATGTATTTGGGCTTCGTGTGGGATTATCCGCGAGCATACCCGAGGCGTGAATCAGAGAAAAATCCCGATGATGACGTCACACTTTCATCTCACCTTAGCTCATCCCTGCTATCTCCCCAGCCCACTATCGCGAATTCCTCTAAAGCGATGGTGTCGACATTGTGTGAATGATGCGTCAGTCAACTAAATTCATTTGTCATAATATTTCATATCAATTCACATTCAGCTCATGTTAGTTTCTTTTTACTTTACTTTCAGCGACGCGATTCCCACCATTTGCACGGCATCCACTAAGCTTACAAAAGCCAACAGATTTTCCTTATGAATATATCAATTTTTGGAAACATTAATCGTACTGAAAATCAATTCCCATACGTAAGCATATTAACTGTAACATTTCATTATTGCATGAGGTATGGTACTCATGCGGTATTCCGGCATGCATATTTTACATGTGTGTGCAGATTTTTCTTGTTTGTGTGGGTTTTATGTGTGGTCTAAGCTTTCAGATTTCAGACATGGAATATGTTGGTGTGAATTACCTGCTTTTGGGGCCCAAGCCAGTGGAGATTTCCTTTGAGAATTGTAACAACGTCGACATCGCGAAAGCCAATGATATCGCTTTCGACTGAAATTTGACGCTAAGCTATTTCGTCGAGCGTCAAACTTCATAAAAAACAAGTAGAGCCAGGAAAGTTTCCTATACTCAACGGTTCAAACAGAAGGTGGTATTCAGGGGTAGGATTGTAGACTTTCTTTTCAAAATATTTCCAAATCATTCATTATTTTCGAAGTAACAGATATTGGATGCCTTTTGCCTTGTGATACAGAGACACATCCTGCACTGCAGACAACAAACGCGAGCGCTTACATATCGGTAAACGTGATATATTTATCATTGTAACATGGTGTCTATCTACCATACCCAAATACTGCACAAAAAAACTGCGTCATTTGCACTCTTTCCTTTCCTATCAGTCAGATCAAATAAAACATACATCCCTATGTAGGTCTATGTTCATGTCGAAGTGGATGACAATTGTATTGACATGTTAACATGACTGTCGATCCAGAGTAGATCAAGAAACACTGTAATATATGACGTATCCTGTTACGTTTACGATAAGTGACTTTAGGTAATAAGGAAATCAATCATGTTAATAATACCTTTAAGTCAATTAGACACAAGAAAAGATGATTTTGGTGTGTGATATCTTTTTTATTACATACATGACTTATAACCTCAGATTTTATGCAACGAAGGTCACTGGTAGGATAAGCGCGCAATTAAATCATGAGTACAGATCCCTCGTGACATTCCTTGATAATGGAGACCAATATTGTGATTATATCTTTTAGGGAAGGTATCCCAAATTTCATCATTTTTGTTTTCTACAGGATGCACTGGTTTTTGTATAAAAAAAAATGCCCTCTTGGGAAAATGCTGTAGTGGTGAATGACATAAGCACTGAGTGATTAAGAAAATGGGGGGGGGGTGTTACATAACGTAACGAATTCGACTTTGTCTTTGTACTTTTGAAAGTAGCCACGAACTCGCTCAAGATGTGATCAGAGCCAAAGGCTATATGGGGATGGGGATTTGGAGTTGATGCATGTTGGTGGAGGGATGACGAGGTGACAGCACTCGTCCACACGTCTCGGTTCCGCCATGTTGTCCTAACCGCTTTCCGTACGTCTGAGCAAATATCGGCGGTATTTTTAGTCGACGCTCTCAGTATTTATACGATGTTTCGCCGTCTCTCGTTCTTCGTGTGTCTTTTTTTTTTTCAAAGACTGTCTGTGACGTCACACAAGGAAGACATGGGTAGTGTTTGCACTTGAAAGCTCGCTTCATCCAAGAATCACTGCTTCACTATCCAAGGAACAAGCTCAATTTCTTTTTGATCGTAAATTATTTGGAAAGGGGTATTTTAGCGGGTTGCTTTAATAATTATTGTTTTCAACATCGTGTTGATTAGGTGACATACTTGCGGATGTGAAGATAAATTACCCTGGTTAATCCGGGTAGGCCTACTTACAAGTGTAGATGATTGATGCCAAGGAAATGCTGGCATGATGGTATATCAGGCTAATACACTTCAAGGGAAAGTGGCCGTAAATAATATGATTCCCGGTGATTTACGCGAATTCCCCGCGAGTTGTCCCAAAAGTGTGACGTGCTCACATTCCTAGACACAGTTGGGAGCGTTACCCTTCACTTTCGATGTGAAAGTATCGCCACGATTCATCACAGTATCGCCGTAAGCAATACCTTTTCCATGTTATTAGGGGGAAATAGCAACAACGGCTGACATTTTCTGCTCCTAAAGCTCGATCTGTTCAACATTACCGCCGTACCACTGTAATTTAATCCGAACGCGTATATGAAATGGCACAAATATTTCATTATTAATGCGCAATGATGAAAGTGATGGTAATTATATTACATTGTATACTGTCCAGGTACGTGCTCTGTTATGGAGATTATGACTTTAGTGGAAGAATATGACTTTTTTCAGATTGTTTCTTTTTGTAAGATTTTTTTCTTGGTCGAAATCAAAATAGCTTGCATTTGAGTTCCGTCGCTTCTTGACTTTCCCCATCACTACAGTCACAGTTGCCAAATCCAGTGTCATCGGGAAGGTGGAGATTAAAAATTGTCTTGAACGCAGTACGCCTCAGGTTATAGAGAGAGGTCAACCGAGTTGATCCTGCTGAGGTTGTTTGTTCGCATTCTTTTCACTTTTGGCACTACTACAACATATTATGAAATTCTCAATATGAATTAAGTTGTTAATCTGTCCCGCTTTTCCACTCGATTTTCTTTCTTTTTTTTTTTCTTCCTCTTTTTCATTTCGTTTACTCGTAGTTCCTTCTTTTTTTTCTGTCTCCGTCCCTTAGTTTTTTCTCTGCTTTCTTTCTTTCTTTCTGTCGTTCTTGCTTGCGTGCTAATTTCCTGTCTTTTCCTCCATAGATCGTCTCCATTCTATTCATCTCACCTGTATTACGGAAAATTCCAGACGATTTGCATAATGTCACATCATGTATTACATAAATCGACAGTATGTGCCATGTATAGATTAGTGGAATTTATTGTGGTTCTTGAGCAGATAAACCAATAATCTGAAAACCCCAAAACAGGTTACACTGAACGAGGATGATGACAGAGGAGACTCACATATTCCAGTAATGCAGCAATGTAATCCATTACCAATCATACCACTTGCTGTCACCGGTGTAAAATTAATGCATGCTTTCTTCTCTTGTCCTGCTTCCGTGAGCACCCAATCATGCATCCCTATGTGAAGCTGCTATGTCATCATCCTTGTTCACTGCGATTTGTTATTGATTTTGAAAACATTCTTAGTCTTTATTCCAATCACTATATAATAAATTATGTAACCCTGTACCCAGTATAACCAATTTAGAGATGTTCAACAAAAGTATAAAAATCTTCCGGAGTTCCCCTTTAACATCAAGAAGTACCGTGTGTAGGAAACCACACACTGACTGTAGGATATCACTTGCGGCGACACGCCTCTTTCTGATGCGCTGCCGAATGCAGTATGTGCTAAGCGTGCTACCGCTAGACTCAGCTGCGGTCCGCTCATCTGCGGTGCTCAATTTGGCCACTCCACGGGAGGCGCACTATTCGAATGGGTGCACCCACCCGCCGCCCCTCCCCCTCCAATAAGCATTTCTCATTATTTCGTCGCGGTGATATCGCTCTATTTCTGTCCTCCCCTATATTTAGCAATGATGTCGATTAACTCTTTGCGTCTCGTATTTTGCCATGTCACGCGCCACCCGTTGATACGAAGCCAGATGTACGCCACATCAACAAAGGTCGAGGGGTCCAAATAGTTCAAATATTTTACTTTTATAGTCTATACCTTTTCGCGAGAAATCTTTATAGTTAAATGTCAAATATATACTGTATATTGTCTATTACCTTTTGATGGGTGAAAATAATGTATGATTGGATTGAATTGAATTGAATCCCCCACAATCATTAAGGCATGCTTGCGGGAGCTGAACTAAAAAAAAAAAAAATACAATTTTGAAAGAATTCCCATAACATTTTAAGGAGAGGGCCCTATACGAAGCCTGAACGGAAGTTCCAAAAGTCATTACTATTTTTCCCATAACTGTGCAATGTAGCACGTGATCAGATATGCTGTGTGTCCATTGCACGTAAGGAGATCTGAAATGGAATCAGACTGAAAAAGTATTCATTATAGTTGGTCTCCCAATCGATAGCTTTTCCACCAAGGGATCAACGGATTATGATGTTCACACAAGAGACACATGATATTATAAATAATTATACCCAATTCATAGTTTGGAATTTCGCCCTCTACTGCCGAACTATGCAAGCATCGACACATTTATGGTTTGTTTTGTTTTGAGTTTGAGACTTATGCGTGTGAACGTACGATTAGGTGCATATTTCCATTTATGTGTGTTTGTATGAATGTGCGAGTATGTGTGTGTGTGTGTGTATTCAATGTCTGATGGTGTCGTTGTTTCAGTTCCAAACCCTCAAGAGGAGGGAAGCGTTAAGGAAATCTTGTCTTTGTTTGTTACACAATTTTCTCCCGTACATCCATTGTGTGTTGATGGCAATAACAATAAAATATCAACAAACATCGCTATCGCTACAACATCTAACAAACTATTCACAGGAAATGCTTTCAATGCCCCCAAAAGTCGTATTATTCAAGTCTTATAGATTCGTAGAGTTTCATTTCGTTGGAGGAATTTTCACACATTCCTCAAATTACATCACGATCTGCTGATGACGTACGACGGTTGCCAGGGCAAGCTGGTCCAATACATGTACCCACGTATTCACTTTGAGGTTGAATCTGACATGTCCTGTTTTTCTTTCGAGTCAGCATCATCTGTAACTGTCACATAAAAACCTGACACAAAGAATAGAACAAAACTAAAACAAAATTTGGAATGCCAGAGAAGTAAGAAGGGCCTTCATTTGCAAAGACTGGGTTTAAAAGAGATAGCTATGGGGTCACTTATGTATCAGTTTTTTCAATTACACACGGGAAAGGGTTTCCTTCTTTTGATTCGTGATTTTTCATGAATTTTGAGGGAGACATGTGATTTTAGTTTAGCTGCAAAGTGAGTGTTCAGTTGCATATGAAATCTTGCTTCAGGCAGTGGGCTTGTCTAGCTCCGTATTCTATTCTATTAGTTTTTTTGTTCGTAGTGGTGCTTGGTGTTCCTTAAAGGGATGGTATAGTTTTGGTTGAGATGGGACTTCAAGTTTCCAACTTTTATTTGTGAGATAGTAAGAAATCAGAAATATGAAAGAGCATATTCTTCTGAGAGGAATTCAAAGTTTATTTGATGAAAATTGGTTTTGAAATGGCCGAGATATCCCAACAAATTGAAACTAGTTGGTAAAAAATGGGACCCACCTTTTATGAGGATCACTTTGTTTTACTTTGTGTTTGGAAATCTCAGCCATTTCCAAACTGATTTCCCTCAAATGAACTACTAATTCCTATTTGAATGGTATGCTCTTTAACATTCATAAAGTGGTTTGTATAAGTATCTCACAGAAAGTGGAAAGTTGAATCCTCATCTCAACCAATACTATGCTATCCCGTTAAGGCCGTGGATATCTTTACGCCGTATACATGACCTGTTTAGATACCGGTATTTCATATTTTTATGTAATGTATCTTATGTTATGTTGTATGGCATATTCTTGGAAGCCTGTTTAAAAGCTATGTACTGGTCAAACTCTATAGCTGACGTCATCTTCCTAACGCCATCTTTACGACAGGAAAGTCCGTGTCCCTGTACTATCATTCCATCTCGAGATCGGTCAGTCAGAAATGAATGAATATTTTCGTGTTCTCTTGAGGCAAATTAGGCTGATTCTAACGTAATCATCACCGAATCCAAAGTTATTCCTTGCGTATACAAAACTTAATTGCATCTTCTGTTAAAGGCACTGACTCGGTGGAAGAAGATGTGTTCCCCCTTATTTATCAAAAGATTTTTTATCCTGCTCGCATGTTTATACGCGCAAGAACTAAAACAACAATAGCAAAACATGTACCGGAAGTAAAACCTACGATCCACGGATGTGGCTCCTGGTTATAGTGACACTCCTATACAACAGACGATCTTCGGAAGTTCTGAAAAAATATTTAGACCATAAGGGTTCAGTCAAGTCATTCTTTGAGTGACGACAGCAAACCGTAAACAACCAATACCTTAAACCAATTGAAAATAGGGTCCTCATTCTCATTGATGTCCTATTCTATTGCTTAAAAAGAGTCACTCGCACCCATCCCAACTTTCCGTGCTGTCAATTCCCGTTACTTTGTGTAATCATGTCCGCTGCATATGATTCAGTTTGTATGTGGAGAGGAATCTATTTGTGTATATAATTATCATGATAAGTTACTAATAATTTCGGCCGATCTATAAGCTTGTCGCCAAATGAATGTCACCACAGCGTCAAGTGAGTTTTAAAATGGGTAAACTAAGTTTGAGTATGCATAATGGTACAATGACATAATATTTCCATCGCTCATACCACTGTGCCTGATGCTAACTTCTGCCTGTACACTGCCGGTTTGCGTATCTTTGGCTCATTCCATAAGGACAAATTTCGTCCTATTTGTGGGTATATATGTATTGTATATGTTCTGTCATTTTACTGGACGGCACTGCACGATGTAGACTTTGTATGCGTGCAAGTGCAGTAGCGAATGTATGCTAGTAAGGCGCACGTTTTAGCGGCGGGTGAACGGAGGTTACCCACATTCCAGCGTAAATTAGATATATTGGACCGCGACAACATTCCGATTCCGTTGGTAATAACATACCGATCTCAGGCAGGCAACGGTCATCGTGATGGTACAGACGGCATCCCGATTCGGAGATCGACCTGGGGTGACTGGTTTTAGGGACCGACACCGGTCCCAACTCCTTTCGATATGTCGTTTATGTTTCCTCCCTATCCAGGCTGACTATAACATTTTGAGGCGCATTTAGCAACATCGAAATCAGGGAATATATTACATTGATCAAAATGAAGACAGTTCAGTTTGGTAAGGAGGAAGACTTCTCTAGTGTTCATCATCATTATCTTTTGGAAATATGATCTGATGAGTTTACAAGAATAGCTGCTTTTCTTCATCTGGCTGCTGAGTAAAATATCATGAACATGATTGTGTGTTCAGAGGAAATTATTCTCATTAATGATGAAGATGATGGCCAAAAGTTGCGGTTAGTGCAGTGAGAGGAAATTGGTATTTTGTCTCTACCAAGCGATCTACATTCCATGTTTCAACTTCCGTCCCTCGTGTATTTCCTGTTATTCGGTAATAATCTATAGCGTAACAATCCGGATGTTATACAGGTAGGGTTGAAGAGAAAAGTGACCTGTTTTGAATCCAAGGAGATTCAATGCTTTGTTCTTTATATCAACAATCATCCCCCATGACTTTCAAGGAGCGAGCGAGACATTAATCGAACAGATTTACATTAGTGCCGCGTTCTATATACATTGTTGATTTCAGTGGTTGTATTTGGGTATTTTGTGAATAAATGGTGTGAAATCACGAACACTATACGCTGTTATCAACAGACAAAACTGTCTATGAAGTATGAACAATATGAACGGCATACTTTTCTTATTGTTTTACGTGATCACAGACAAACCGCTGGGATCGACGCCTGATACGCTTTAAGTTATAATAAAGATGCTAAGAGGAAAGACGGGTTTGTGTGCGTGTATGAAAACATGAGCCCATGGAGTAGATGTTTCTGAGCATAGACCTGCATAGTTGCCTTAAGCATTTTGCTAAAGGGTGGGTGTAAGTGTTGCGTTATTAGATTTTGTTTCAGAGTCTTCATTATTACGAATATAACAAAAACTGAGGAGATACATAACCACGCAAACGTGTCTGACATCCGGGTTCACGTCAGTGGGGCAAATCGTAGGATGTGGGTGTGTGTGTAAGGCAGTGACCTGCCGTATGAGAAACACATTGGTAGGGACATTACTCCCTGTGCACACTCTCATGATGGTAGGTTTTGATAGTTAGTGTGCTCTTTGTGCAAATTATGTCGATCATTAATGTTATGACACCCCATCATAATTTCCTCCTATGCCTTTCCTATAGCCAAAGGTAGAGCCGACAGGTCATTACAAGGTGACACGCTCTTTAGTAGGATTAGACGTAATTTTGTGAAACTTCACGTCTCCCTCGAAGTCCAAGCCTTGATCCAGAAAATAATCTGCGATGGGAGACGTAATAATCTCTGCGGTTTTCTTGCACAAGCATGACGAGTCCTCCAACGCGAAGAGCGGAAACCAAATATGGAAAGGTTCGAGGACCGGGGGAAGTGTTTGGAGTGAATTTTTAAAAACCTTTATCAGGGAGAGATTTACGAACAATTATGCTGCTGAAAGGATGCGGGTTGATATCTCTCTTTAATGAGTTAAACAGGCTTTTTTCAGCGATTATCATAATGGAAAGCATAACATAACCTTATATATAACAAAAACAGCCAGTCTGTTGTATGTGAACGTGGCCGTGGTAAGATAAGTGAAGTATTGTCAACTTTGATGCTCTCTTTTCGGCACTATATACGTGAGTTACGAGACGTTCTATTCTTTAATACCGGAGATAAAAGAACGAGGTTTTTATGATTGACAAGAGTGGTATGAACAGGCTAGCTGCATTCGATAGTGGACTCACCGTCATGCTGCTTGTCCTGATGTTTGTCGGTTTTCGCATCCTTGATTTTACTGCAACTTCGTAACCTTCTTTCGTCAGGTCCATGTTACAAGGAGTAAGAATATATCTGCATGTCCTTCCTGTGTATTATCAGAGATATGATACACGGTATTAAGTCTCCTTCGAATGGAGGAAAACTTCCGTTACCCAATCCTCAAACCTTGTCGAATATCCGGAAAAAATGTTTGTCACCTTTGGGCTGATTATTTTAGCCCCCATGAATGTTCTCCCGAAGAGATCATGGTTTCAAACGCCCAAACCTCAATCAAGGATTTTGAATTGACACAACAGTGGATATCTTTTCTTGTTTCCTTCTTTCTTTTTCCTTTTTTTTTAAACTATTGAACTCACCTCACAAAAGTTTGATGTTATTGAATAAGTGCAACTATTTGTGGCTCTTGTATGGCATGTGCTGTGTGTATATACGTGTTTGCATGTGTGCGTGTACTTTTGAGTTGGTGTGTGATTATCCGTGTGTTCGCTTATGTTTGTTTATGTTAAGGGGCATTCTATTAACAATATACCTGCTTCCCCAGCATGCACTAAATGCTTCAGTTGTCTGTATAATTGCCTACTTGCCCAGTTTAACCCACGCTGTGCCAAACATCAAAACAGCACGCTGTTTGACGCTCAGGCCTTTAAAGTTCCCCCAGCGGAGAACTTTCATATACGCTGAAATGATGACCGGGAAATATTGTCCCTGGCAGCTCATTTACCAGTCGTCATAAAGAGATCACTCCATATGAGACAGCCGATTTGACATCCAATCCTATTCGTTTCTAGGTTAGGAGATCAGAGGATGGTTTATTATGACATACGCCGACCAATCGCACATAACAGACCAAGGAATCGTCGTACACCAATATTCCCACCAAACGACCAAGAATACAAAACGTGGAGCTGAAAATCACTGCGTATACTTTTTGATCAATGACAGTTGATGGCTGCTTTATCCTCGTATTTCAGATTTGAGATTAATTTAAGGATTGTGTTAATTGAATACACATACTCCACGAGTTGATAATCTTCACAAATGAACTTGAGTAAATTATAAGAGTGGCGTATAATTTGAGTGCGTTTAACCATGTTTTAAATGCGCATATTTTATTAGAGATCATCTATTTGTTTACACTTATGTGCAGTTCTTTTAATCAGTGTAACTGCAGTGAAATGGTTGGACTATTTGCGACACAGTTAGGCAGGATTTCGAGGATCTTTAGATTTGATGTTGGTAATCTATATCCGTCATTGATGACATTATGCTGCTATTTGAATTCATAGTGCGATAATACTTGTTTGACTTGATGGGGCACTTAGTGCATTGAGACCTATCAGACTGCGGGAGAGCTATCCTCTAGATGCTGTTGTCGGCAGTAAGAAGAGAAGTGATAAATGCTTTCAACTGACAAACATACATTAACAAACCGTCCCTCATACATCTACCGGAGTCTTTGTAGTAGCGAAATACCAGTCACCGTAAATGACTTGGAAAATCACACGTCGCATGCAGCGATGTTGATCTATATAGGATGTTTGTCTGTTAATATGAAATTCTCTGAAACACTGACTGCCTGAGGTATAAAGAGTGAATGATACATTCTAGGTATAGTTTTTAAGTATGTAGGTATAGTCATGATAGAAGACAAGATTGTGAATTCATTTAATAAGTTTTTGAAAATTGTTTTGTTCTACTAGCTCCCGCATTGGTAGCTTCACATCAAGCGTAGATTACCAGTGCACTCGATCTGTACGAGGAGTGTCCGTGCGTGCGAGCGAAACAGCTTGCAGCGGCATTGTTCTCCACACGGACACACGTACATTATTGACATTTTACTAGCCAGACGTGATTGCGCAATCACGCCTCGTATGAACCTCTGCTCGATCCGTCTGCCATCGCTGTACAAGCTTCTCCAGCACGGGGTCGCCTGACTCGACCGGCTTTGTCTAAAGGAATCAGCCCCTCAAGCTATTTCGAGATTAGTCGAACCCGGCTTCAACGTCGAAATCTGCTTATGCCAGATCTTTAACGTTTATTCCACGTGCGAATGAAGATGGGGGAGAGGTTTGTCAGCCCTGTTAATGTCATCATCGATATTTGCAAGCATGCTATACAGGCCCCCTTTTTACCCTATGAGCAAGTGATGAGAGAACTCTGTGCAATTCAATGTAAGCAACTCATGTTAACACAAAATATCTCATCGTTGTACGTATTTTCCCATTCTCGCTTCTTCTGTGTTCTGCCGCCCAAAACAAACACAACACCAAAGAATCACCCTGTACGCAAGAAAGCAGGGGGGGGGGGGGGGGGTTCCCACGCCCCAATCATCTTGTCGACATGCAGCGGCACCACACTTTCAAACGTGAGAAGTGATTGCGAGCATATAGGTCAACGGCAAGCGCCACACGGATTTTCATTAGAACATTTGCATGGAAGCATCCAGTCTCTCTCGCCACGAGAGATGGAAGCTAGAGGTCAATTGGCCTTAAAGCAGTGGTCACTTGAAATATGGTTGCATAGATTTCAGTTTTATAGGGTCCATGCATTGGCAATGGTTGTCGTCTGAGAGATTATCAATCACGTGCAAGAACGGCAGTCAGCAATATTATTGAGAGAGGCGGTTATTCCTTGAAAATTACTTACAACCATTGTGCTAATCATGCTGTTGTCATCTATATAGACTCTTTACCATTTTATCCTTCTCAAAATCTTAAACGGGGTATGTTTTTTTCTTTCTTCTCACATCTTTTCTCTTGTTAACAATGTGGGAAAGTGAATTAGGGTGTCTATTTTAATAAATAGGTAATAATAACATAGGCCAGTATTTGAATGATAGTTGTGTTGACCTTTCACTTCTCATTCTCAAAACGTCCTCAGATTACATTCTGTGACAAGAATTCCATTCCGAAATAAATTGCATAAAACACCTTTCTCTTTTTTACACCTTACATTATTGCAGTCAAACTTAGGACAATCTTAATTCCATTGTCGACATGGACTTCTTTGCCGGCATGTACATCTTCCCGTATATGAAAGTTGTTCTGAAAAATAGTTTAAAAAAGGGGGTACAATGTACAAGAGAATGTTGATGGAGGTCATGAATTTGATAAAGTACCTTGAGGATATTAGGTTTCTGGGTCCTAGACTGAAATGGAATTTAAGAATATGAGCATGGTGAGAGAAATTCCCTCAAGACCACATTACCTTTTCTAAAAGTAGATCTAATAATATTGGGCCAAATGCAATTAGTGGATTTGAATTTTGTCTTCGAACGGTTAGTAAGTCAATTATCTGTCCCGTCTGGCAAGCGGGACGTATTCATACAGACCTTCCGACCTGCATAGGATTGCAGACATTGGTGATGCTTTCCGTGTTAACTCCGTCACTACCATCTGCCTACCGCTTGTTCACGATTTCAGACGAGTATTGAGTTGATGGTTCCATGTCGGTTAATTGTTGGTCTTATATTTCACTACACCTGCGTCCGGGGCTTTTTTTTTTTTTTTTTTTTTTTTTTTAGTCAAATCGAGACTGGTCGCATATCAACGTGCTGAGTCATTTACTTTCACCTTTATGTTTCTGCTTGATGTGGAAAATAACGTACTTTGGTTGTGCATTTCTGCTTCCGCATGATATAAAGTTGAAGCTGCAATTTACGCGCAGTCAGTTAAGAATATCAAACGTTACATTTTCTTCCGGCATAAAAGGGTAATTAGATTTCAGTTCACCGATACTGCAATTCATGTCATTGGGGATTTAACAATGCAGGAAAATGAGGGCGTGCTCATAGAAATTATTTGCCCTGCAGTGAATGTCCATTCATTAAAGCCGTTAAATGAAATCTGTTTTCACCCGTATGAGACATCGGCTCAGTAGAGAAGGTCAGAATAGTATCCAGTCTTATCACGGCAGTATGAAATGTAGCATCGTGGATATGAAGGATTATGTAACTGAGAAGAGGTCGAGACAAGTCGCCGAAAGACGGATGATTAGCTCTACAATCCACCTGTCTCGGGTTCAGCCCGTAGAGCTCCACCCGATATCCCTGCGAACCGCGCGCCCGACAGAGGAATAGAGAAAGGAAATCTTACCATAACATGGGATTAGACAACACAGAAAGGGAAAACTCTGTGGCATTGTGTGTGTGTGTGTGTGTGTGTGTGTGTGTGTGTGTGTGTGTGTGTGTATGTGTGTGTGTGTGTGTGTGTGTGTGTGTGTGTGTGTGCGTGTGTGTGTGTGTGTGTGTGTGTGAGAGGACTTGGATAAAGAGGATAGGCGGAAAGAAAAATGACACTGGCATAGCAGACACTTGCATGAGTGACGACAAATTATATATATAATGATATAGAGTGAGATATAAATAGATACATAGATAGACATATAAGTGGTCAAATAACCTGATTATATAGACATGTGATATCATCTTCATTCAAAAAATGATAACGAGTGTTTATTTGTGCTAATCAAATGAAAATAAGAAAAAAATGTACTACAATTTTGCATCTATATTTCCAGTGAGCTACTTTGTGACACGAATCGCAATAACTTTCTCAGCATGAATAACAACAAACAAGATAACTGCATCTTATATCCTTCAAGTTTAGAAATTAATCTTGATAATATGTTTTTATCAAGAGGAAACGAAATGATAAATAACTTTTTATTCTATAGTATTGCATAACCGTTCCCTCCTCTATATTGGGTTCAAAATAGCCTCCTTTTTTCATTCTTTTTTTGTCTTGTTTTTGTTTTTTTCATGGACATGAAGTTAGGTCATTCTGAGTGTGCCGAGAGCCGCTTTAACCGCCGACCCCAAACCCAGCCTTCCCACACGGGCCCGCGCTCTGTCCGTGTTACCGACATATCCAGCGTGCCTTCCCGCACAAGTTTATTACCCGCCAACCCCGAGACCCATTTTAGGACATACCATGTTTCCAGGCAATCAGCGTCAACACACAGAGCCAGTGCAATCAAGTCAACTCGTAAAGGCCCACCGAATTGACCCAATAAAGACTCGAAGATCTCAATGTACCAGTAAAAAAAGAAATGATAAAACAAAAACAAAATTAAGCCATGCATTTTGATGATGAAATTAAGTACATCTTAAGCTAATATCAACTTATCAATACGTCGTGCTCATCAGAAAGCAAGAAAAAAAGAATGACTAGTGTAACATTTGCCATGTTTGCGAGTTCGTCAACTCAGATATAACCTTTTATAATTACGTATATTAATTCACTCTATTTTTATTGTTCGTGTTCCTGTGTAACACCATAGAATTTGTATTTATGATATCCAGTATATCTAGGATGAATAAGAGATCTAATTGTCTTTTTAATTTTTTAACGTTTTGAAAGCTCTCTAAGGAGAAAAGAGAAAGAGAGGATAGGGAGAGCTGAGAAGTGGGAGGGACATGAGGGAAGAGACATGTACAGGCAGAGAGGGGGAAATAAACAAGAAACGAAATACATTACAATCCAACGTGAAATGTTATCCGTCAAACAATATTTCCGAAATGTAAATGATGATATCAAGCAAGTAGAAAGTTGTAACTGAATTTACCAGAGAAAAAAGATCACGCGTATATACTTTCATCCTTTTTCCTTTAATTCTGTACCCCAATAAATTAAAGGAAGCAAGCCAACAAAAGAAATAAAATGTAAGCGAAATAAGGCGGCTTGCATGAGGGTTAACACTGTGCTGATCGCTTTCTCGGGCCGGTTCTTCCCCCAGCAAAGGAAATGCCATGGGCATACTGTGATGACAGTATCTTGCTCCAAGTCAGAGAAATAGCCGAGACAACAGAAATGAGGCGGCGATATCATTGTGCTCGCAAGGTCGCAAAGGGGATGGGCCGAACCTACAAGCGGAAAGCCATTATCACCATCCTTTCCTCAATGACGATATCGCAGTTGGAGAAGTCTTTATGAACACGAGAGGGATGGGTATTCTATAGGGAGGGGGAGTTTGCGGATGGGGGGGGGGGATTGGAGATGGAGAAGCGGATGGACGGCAGACTGAACTTGCTTGTAAAGCGCCTGACACACATTCACTTGTTTAGCTTCTTCTGACTTGAGACAGGGGTCACAATATTTACCGTTAAATCTTTAATATCTTATTGAGTATGTAATCATTTTACCCAGCATCTCATTCGATTCCTGGTCGAATGATTGCAAAGTTGTGATCAAAAGAAACGTTTGAAATATTTACATTTTTATTGTCAGATCACTGATGGAAATTACTGATGCTCTTTTTTTTCAAACCCTTCTACACTGAATAGAAAATTTCATTGTAACTCATCTGTTATAGTCTCTCGTGCTCTAGATCGAGCTCTCAACCTTTTTAGCCCTATAGTCGTGATAGTAGGTAGAAACAACAATGTTGCATTCATGATCTTTTTTCCTTATCAATTACTCTGAATAAACTCTCGTAATGTGAAAACCGGAAAGTTTTCGACGTGCCTTTGTAACAATTAACTCTCGGTAGACCAGTACTAATTACACTGTACGATCAGCCATACCCATTTTTTTTTTCGACGCCAAAATTTAAAGTTTTATCAAGTGTCTTTAATATTTCGTCTGTTTTTGTGTGTTTTGCTCCAAGACAAAACCTTTAGAAAACGACTACCTATTCACACATTTTGAAGTTTGTGGTCTTCACAGGATATGCGTTGAGATTATGTGGTTGGAATGTTATGGTAGCCGCAAAACAACAACCAAATTGCGGAAGGTAAACAGACAACTTTAAGGTCAAAGTCGATTATAACGAGACTGTTCCATGTTAAAGGTTTTGCTGAGGAGAAACGGTGCGGAAGCCGTTCCTGACGGTTTACATTATATACCTATCATACGCATATCCTGCATGTAAAAATTCGTGTAATCCGAGCATAATACTAGTAGTAGATTGAATGTTTGTTGTTTGTTGTTGTTGTTGTTGTTGTTTTTTTTTTTTTGAAAACCGGAGGAGAGCTTTGAACTGTCTTCAAGGGTGAACGTGTATTTCCTTAAATTGTTTACAGGATGTACGGACGGTGGAAGTGGTTACTGTTATCATGATTGAAAAGATGTTTTGAGAAATTAAATGTAGGGGGCTTAGCTGCTTTACTTAATTTGTCAGTGACGGTCATGTTCACGTAAGCAAGGGACATTAGTAATCACTTTCACACACACACACAAAACCCCACAAACAATCAAGCAAACTAAACGAATGTGTTAAATTTACAGTATCCCTTCGTAATGTATGTGAAAAATATTTTCCAAGATATCAATAATGGCTCAAATCCATGTGCATGAACAATGCTTTTACAATCAATTTCATTCATTGCTATGCCCACGTATACTTTACGTGTACATCAGCTTGATACACGACAGTAGCGTTCACTTTGTATGTACTTCCCTATAATCTCCACCCCCATCCGTCCATGTCAGTTTATGTGGGGCGGATAATTTGATTGTAACGGAACACGAGGTGAAATTCCTGAAAACGAGCAAACAAACGAACAAACAAACAACAACAGATAACCCCCAAACAAACGAGCTAACCGAATGTAGAGTAATCAAACACAGAAGCCACGCAAACTCAGTTAACACCACAGCGCCTTGTATCATGGCGTCGACACCGGACGGGGGGAAGTTGTTGCCCAGTCCAGTAATCTAGTAGGCTTCATGATACGTTTGTAGGATGTCTCTCTACAGCCGGGTTCATTGCCCACCGCACCGCGTCTTGGGTGCTTACCAGGCCCCGACACGACCCGCCCCTCGAAAAACTTGATCTTCGAAGGGAGAAGTGAGCGATGCCGACTTATGTCATCATAAAAATAATTCCTGTCATACTTTGTTGGAGCGTGGGTCGCCCTGCATAGCTACGGTTGGACGAGCAATCTATTTCTCCTTTGCTTACATCTCCTCTCGTCATCTTTGATGGTAGTGGATACCATCAGGGAGGTGGGAACCCCTTCCCTGATACCACCCCAACTCATGGGTACATTTCTATTGCCCCATGTAATGTCTATTAATATAAAAGTAAACACACATGTGTCTTTATCTTACAGTAATGATTTTACGTATGTAGGTGCTGTTTCAATTTCCATCAAATTATAAACAATGAAGTTGGTAAATAAAAAACCCGTATTCATATTGTCGATGCTTGTGTTATGGCCATGATATACGCAACGTGATATGTACATTACGATGGGGGAGGGGGCAACGAGGTCCGTTCACCACTGGGGAAAAAAAAAAATTCTTAAGATTGGTAAAGTTTCGGCTTCATGCTAAAAGCTTTTTTTTTTTTTCATCGATATACTCAAATGGCCAGTGATAATTTTCCGTTCCTTGAGGGCGCCTCTTTATAAGAAGTGTCTACATGGAATAGGTACCTCCTCATGTAGTTATTCCCCATCCCATCCCAAATTATGACAATGCTATTTTGTATCAAATTTTAAGGCTCGTTAGAGAATAATAATGTTCCTCATTACTGATCCCCCAAAACGTGAAAGAAATAAAACGAAATGGGAGATGGAGATACTCGGGGTCTGTGAGGAAAGACTACCAAAATATTCCCATAGAAAGAGGGAGGATACAGTTTAATCTCCCCATCAAAATTGGGATTATCAGAACAGTTTGGCCATTTAGGCAAACATGTATGGTTGGGTTACCGAGAGGAAATCTTCTCATGATCACGGCCATCCGGTCACCAGGGTTACATCTGATAACAAACATGGCGTTCTCTGATCGACATTCCTCCGTTTTCACTGACGGGAGTCCGAGCAGTCAAACGCATTTCCCCATTACCTGCCCAATGCCTGACCAACACGAGACCAGATTGTTATCCAGTGAAGCACCAAACCTACCCATGCGTGGACTCTAAGGAGGGGGGTGGGGCGGAAAGAGGGACGGTCCAAGCATACCAGCAGTGAGTCCACATCGGGGTACGATATTAATGTAATGACTCTCTGTGTGTTTTCTGTTGTAGTTTATTCAATGGGTTAACAGTAGTTGTTTGTTAACACATCGCTGACCGGGAGTGGGGTAGGCGTGCCATCTATGACAGCATTGGGTTAAGAATATTTGCATTAATTATTAAACAAACGTTATACATAAAGATATAAAGAGAGGTAGGTATATAGAAACACAATCTTGTATATATCTATATCTATCTGTATATATATATATATATATATATATATATATATATATATATACCTATATCTATATCTATATCTTTATCTAATATATATATATATATATATATATATATATATATATATATATATATATATATATATATATATATATGTAGAGAGAGAGAGAGAGGGAGAGAGATAAAGAAAGACAAAAAGAAAGAAAGAAAGAAAGAAAGAAAGAAAGAAAGAAGAGACTGACATGATCTCACCAGTTGATACTTCATTTTATAAGCAGTTTGAGTTATTGAGTATAATATAATTATTGTATATATTTGGGCTACATGATTGCATTAAAGTAACAACCTGCATAGATACTATATTCACCTTACATAACCTTGAAACATTCAAAAATCCAATGAAGAGTGGATATTGAGTTTGAACTATATGGGTTTATAGTTATGATAATTTGCTATGTATTATTGACAATACAGTTTTTAACCTACAAACTGCAAGAATGATAATATTATCATGAATACTCGGTATGAATCTTATGATATCCTCGTGTGATTCTGTCTTTGGTTGATATCTATATCTTCTCCTGTATATTGCTTGAGACTAAGCAGAGAGAACTGTAACTAGGAGCTCGGCTCATGTACACAATCTAAACTCTATATAGAAAATGGTTATCAGCTATTGCTCATTGTGCCAATAATTTGAGTATGAAGTCATGCATAACGCAGATACGAAGATCGAGGCTATTTAGTGGAACTGACGAAATCAACAGACAAATATACTAAGAGCTGACCAAAGTTATGTAAAGCAAAATAATATAGGCATAACTATTCTTGCATGACAAAGTTTCCAAAATCTAATACAAGTTACCACAGTCATGAGTATGTAAGAAATCACCTTAAATGAAATAAAGCGCCACATTTACAAAGACTGCTATAGATGCCACGAAGGTCACAATGAACCGTTACACCCTACTTCCCAACTAATACTCCCACGACATCATTTCAAATTGTATCAAACCGTGATCTGGATCTTTGAAGGATATACGCTAATTATTGCTAACCTTGTATTAAAGCTAGCCGCTTCTCCAGTGTGCGGCGATTAAAAATATTGGCCTTGTCCAAGAGAAGTTGAAAGTTGCCCATGAGATAAGATGTCTGTCTTTCTCTCAGGCGTGACAACTCTATCTCTTCGATATCAATATCACTGTCCTCGGAGAAAGTAGACTTTCGTCTTTGTGACGAAACAATAGGGGCTGCAAGGACATGTAAATGCACTGTACATGCACTCTCAGGAGGTTTCCACACTGTACAGGAAGAAAAAGACATCAACAAGGACGACGATATGTGTGTTTTATCTGGTCAAACTTTAATGTGTGCCTCTGTATATGTTTGTGTGTGTGTGTATGTGTGCGTGTGTGGATGGATAAACTGATTATGATCCAGAACACAGATGTGCCCTAATGCTGTACAAAGTTAGGGAAGAGTCTGTCGTACACTATGTTTGCGTGCCGTCGCTAGTTCGAACGTCCGTGGTCGTGTGGATTGTGAACACGATGAGTGAAAGTTGGGGGGGGGGGGGGATGGGGGACGGAGATGGTAAAGAGAGCGGTAGATTGAGGGGAGAGAGAGACTGGGCTATCCTGGACCAGCGGTGAGAGTGCGCAGAGTTATGCGATGTGTCAGGCCTAATGCACAACCCCTTCATTGACCATATTTGGAGTGCCCCGCTCCGCCAGTCGCTTACGCGCGGGGACGACGTCGCTCTCGGAGACCGCAGACGCAGCCAATACCTAAAAACAAAATGGCCGTAGAATAATTAAAACCCTTTTTGCTTTCTCAATGTAACGAGGTTTGTAACAGAGGGAGTCCAGTAGGCATCCTCAAATCTGATTCTTTCCTCTTCATTCTCTCAACCTCTACCACGGTGCGACTGTGTACCCTGTGACTGCGCCCCCGAAGCAATTCCCTCAGACTTAAGTTCGAGTCTCCTCCAATCTTAGGCTGACTATCCACACCTCCCTTTCCACCAATCGTGTGCTCTGTTACAGATTCCTGCTCTGTAACGCAGCATCTGATTTGTCGGCGGGGCACGAGGGTCAATTAGAAATCTCAACGGGGAAGCCTGCATAATCTTTTCGTGTCGCTAAACTTGGCGAACAAATTCCTAGGACGCCTCTCAGGACCCCCAGCGAAGCTCTCCGTTCCCCAGGCCGTGTGCTGTGGAAAACGCCACCCTAGGCTCCCTTGCCTCCGCGTCTTCATGCTCTCGGTAGTATTCTACGATCAACACTCGTAGGATACAACTTGATTTGCCTGCCTTTTTACACTGTAGGGGTGTATATCATCTCTCTCCCGTGTGTGTCGTGTGTCTTGGATCCAGACGTCTCCCAACCACATATTGGCCAGTTTTGGGATATAATTCGACAGCTTTTGTCCCAGAAATATCTCCATCTGTGGCACTTTTACTCCTCCGCAGCCTTGCCTTGCCTCCAGGGTCATAATATTTTTCTTCTGTAAGTTCACTTCACGTCTTCCGTAGATAACTGTCATCATTATTACTTAGTTACATTCTTCTCTTACGATTGACATTAACCTTTGTGTTTTCAATACATCAACTTAGAGCTCTGAACTCATAACATTGTTCATTGCAGGTTCATCAAATCAATACAGTCCTTTGCAATGGATTTATACATCACCCAGACGGACCCATCTCTTGGATAATAATTCTAATATCTTAACGCGAATCAATTCTGTGTTTTCCCGTTGCTCCATGTTTATGTTCACAGATGCCTCTCGGGCATCAACACACGCATACCTCCTACGATAACGTAGACGTTACATCACGCCCACTGAAATTACATGGTGCCTCGTCTCAGCTAGTCTGCCTCAGCTTTTATTCAACGTTGTTCATATGTATTCTTATTCATACTTTTTAATATTTTATGTTTGTTTTCTCTTTAGATGGACAGCAGATTATTTTGTGTAATTTTGTTTACTTTGTACTTGTTGCATTTTGTACATGTTGTAGAACAATATGACTCATCAAAGAAAGTTATCTATTGAGACATTAAAGAATATCATCACCTGAAAAAGAATTGTGTATCTACTTTCGACGAATGTTTATTGAACTATAAAGGTTTTATTTATAATATGGAATTCTCGACATATTAACATTCCTTAGATTTCAAGATGTTTCAAGCATCACTGTGTGACTGTGACACAGACTTCTCATATTGAATACAAGTCGTATTTTGATTGGGAGAGAAATAGATAGATAATAGAAGGTCATTGTTTTCCTTGATATGACATCGTTATCAAAATGTGTGTGTCTACCATGGAAATGACCCCACCCCAGAATCAAGTGTTGCACGTTGTCTCTTTCATCCAGACTGACCCTGGAATTATTTGGGAACGATTACAGTATGTCACGTCAGATGAAAACGACGTCACAAGGCATTCGGGGACGAGCAAAATGTCTCAGGGTGCCTAATTGACTAGCGCCCTCTATAATATGTTCACGCGCAGTGGGCCTGAAGCTCTACCCCAACCCCCAACCCCCACGACTGCCCAGAAACTCGGTACATTGACAGCAGTATTTAATTTTCGAGCATCGAAATGCGCGTATTTCGATTTGCAACACACTCAATAGTTACTAAAATGATTAGAAAAGTAGAATTTAGTGTGAATCTGACAAGCCCTTCTGGTTCTACGCACATTGTAACATTACGCGTTATGTGCATATAGTAAGCGCAAGGAAATGGATGAATAATTTCACTGCTAAATGTGTTCGTTTTTGGTACCTCATTTTCCTTTGATCTATCTATCTGGCAGTGTCTGTAAAGTCATGTTTCATACCCCGAGGGAGTTGACAAGTTGACTTTGCCGATTACAGTTAGAAATAAACCTAAATCACTGATTCACCGAATTTGTGACATAATCGATTACGTTAACAAGAAAGAAAGAATTACATTACAGGGAATGAAGACTTTCAAAGTGTTTCACAAGGTCAAGCAAAAATCAACATAACAAACAGAAAAAAGACGAATATTATTGTTTTGTCGATACAAATTAAAGTGTACACTTTGATCAAATTACCAAGCAATCCAAGCATATCAATAATATGTCTGTCACTTTGGTAACAGTCTGTTCGACGATTATTATTTTGTTATCATTGAATCAGAAACCCGTGGAATTATTATGGGTATCTTTGCTCCTCACTGTGGGGTTCAGCTCTAGTTACGCGATACAATGATTAGGAGGAATGTAGGCACCCGCGAATGTTCCAAATGCTTATAAATATCACGTACCAGACATCTAATACTTGTATAGTATTACAGCAGAGAGGAATAAGCAATCAGATTAATTTATAGGTCCCTGGAATCTGACCGCGCTCCTATACACCTGTCTGCGCACCTTTCGCATTCCAATCTCGACAATGAGCAGGTCAACGAACTCGCCGCTGAAGCTCGAATTCTCTTCCGCCCCAGAGTTAACCTAGATGCCATTTCACTTCGAGCCATCATTTTATTATGAAGTGGAATAAATTGACCCGCTTCTCAACACCACAAAGTGCCATGTCCTGGCCGAGAAAAGGAAATTTAAATAAAGGGAAATTTTATTTTAAAATGAAATGAAAAGGAAATTTAAATAATAACGCTTCCGAAAAGTAAACTGGATCACACCAAGAAGTTTCTTTCCCACTTCTAATAACACTGCGGAACGTTATTTTATTTCATGTACTCAGTGAAGCAAATCATGTGGTTGTAACACTTATTACATGATTTTTCTCCTCAAGTTAGATGTTATAACAAAAATTTTACTTCAGGAGTCTCCGAAAGAGACTACATTGAATTTATTATTTTTTTTTGAGACACATTCTTACAGGGCCAAGACACACCCTTGCACCTGTACCAGCACAAAAAAACATTATTATTTATGTGTATGCTGTCTTTGTATGATTAAAACGTTGCAGAAACGAATATGACAAAGCATGCACAGTCCCACCCTCAAGCAAGACAGATGATCAGTGACGATATACATGTATAGAGAGCATACATAGAACTCCACTTTTCATCATTTCGGTTGTGTTGCCCATCCAGGACATCTTGCTATTCTTGCTGACCACAAAATATCTTCTTATGTCATTCTTACAAACAACTCTTTATGTTTAATTTAAAGGGGTGTTATATAGTTTTGGCAGAGATGGGAATTCAGGTTTTGAATTTTTGTAAGATAGTTAGAAGCCACTTGTATACAATTCTTACAGAAATTCAAAGTTTGTTTGATGAAAATCAGTTTTGGAATGGCTGAGATATCAAAAAACAAGGCAAAATAAGGACGCCCTAATAAAAGGTGGGACCCACCTTTTATTAGGACATCTTTATTTTTGGATATCTCACCCATTTCAAAATCGATTTTCATTAAACAAACACTAGATTCCTCTTAGAAGTATGCTATCTAATAGTTCATAAGAGGTTTTTAATTTTCTCGCAAAAAGTTAAAATCTCAATCCCCATCTCAACCAAAACTGAATATCATTCCTTTAAGGCATCATCACTCACAATCACCACGACAGAAGAAAGAAGCATAATATGCATATGCATTGAAGAAGAGTTGATTGGCAGTGCTGTAGAGATCAGAATGAGTTTTGACCTTTATGACAGATTTAAGGAGGTTGACCTCAAGGCAGCCGTTTAAGTGAATAACATCCATCCTGGATGGTATAATACAGTGGTATCCGCGATATAATCGCAGCGGAAGCCAGATCTATCTGTTTGGGTAAAACAGAAGGATTAGATGATGACGTGCTGATGCGTATAGAAATTAAATCAGCAATACATTTTGATGGAAACGATTGCGGAAGTATCACGTGGGGGTCGTAATTCTTCTTTCTGTACGAGGATGTTCAGCGCACCGAATGATAGGGTGTATATCCGCCTCATTCGCTCACCGGCCGAACTTTGAAAATCTGATTAGAAAAATACACTTATATAAGGAAATCTCGCTCTGCGTCTCATCGTGATTAGATGGCGTTGACAAGGAGGTATACCGAAGTGTGACACGATCATGGGTCACCCAAGGACTCCATGGGATGAATCCAGTTCACTTTTAATCATATTAACTTAGCGACTGTTACAATAAATACAGGTCCTTGAAGACATGTTAACGTGATGAAGCAATTTCTACAAGGAATAATTGTTATTAGATTAAAATCATAAATGTGATGCTCCTGAGTCACTGTGAGCATCTGCATGGATTCCTGTATAGGCCCTATATGCGATTGCATTAGAATGATTGAGGATGATAATCATGATGATAGTACCTGCCTATATTCTATTGTTTCCTCTTCTCGTTTTTCTACTTTTTATTTATCATTTCATCATTATTGTTATAAATATTATTATTATCATTATTATTATTGTTATAAATATTATTATTATCATTATTATTATTATTATTATTATTATTATTATTATTATTATTATTATCATTATTATTATTGTTACTGTTATTATTATTATTATTATTATTATTATCATTATTATTGTTATTATTATTATTATTATTATTATTATTATTATTATTATTATTATTATTATTATTATTATTATTATTATCACTACTTCTACTACTACTATACCGCTATACTACTGCTACTTCTACTATCATTACCATTATCATTATCCACACCATCATCATCATCATCATCATCATCATCATCATCATCATCATCATCTTCTTCCGTGTTTCTTTAATTTTCGCGAATCATCCTTGATAGCTTTATGTTATTATTAAACGAAACAAGCATTTGGTAATTTTTGTGATCACCCGTGAACATTTATATGGGTGATCAGAGAAATTACCCAAAGCCTGTTTTGTTTTTTTCTCGATCCCTTGTTCAGTTCAGTTCAAATTCCTTTCATATTTCCACTTTCTCAATGAAGAGATTACAAAAATGATTGACAGTAAAACAAGAATACAAAATATATACAACCGTGTCTTTTGATTGAAGAAGAAGAAAAAAAAAACCCAACAAACTTTACACAAATATATATGGTCATATCATGATATGAGGATGTCACAAGTAAATATCAGAAATATGATGGGGCCTACATAAAAGCTATAGCTTTGTAAAACTGTAGGTTCCCGAATTCATAGGCGTGGAGTTATATGGAGAACGGATATGTTTATCTTGATCAACTAAAATTATACCAGTACAAAAATCAATATAAAGAATGAACTAATGAACCACATGAATGTCGCTCAAACCAGACTGTACGGATCTCACCGTGTTTGAAAAAGAATGGTATATTATTTGATGAATCGGTATTATACCACTAAATAACTTAGTGCTGCGGACAAAGACAAGACTGGGAGTATACCCACAAAAAAAAAAAGTTGCTAAAAGCCTGGTAGAGTGTATCCTCTAAGTAATAGCTGTTTTAATTTGCGTTTGAAGGTGAATAGGGATAAGGAAGAAGTAATACCTTGAGGGAGGTCATTCCAGTATCTGGGGTCCATGCAGTAAACATGATTATTTTCTTTGCAAAAATAGTGCGAATATGGGGAAGGTGATAGGCGTCACCCTGGCGAGTGGGATAACGGTGAATAGAGCGATCTCTTGTGAACATGTGGATAAAAACAGATGGTAATCCATTAGTTGTTTGTTTATACATGAAAATTCCGAGATTATAATAAGATAGGTCTGGAATTTTCCGAATTCTGTTTTGATGAAAAAAGCAGTTGGTATGAGCAAAATATCCGGCGTCGTTTATGATTCTTATTGCACGCTTTTGAATACGAAGAAGGAATCTGTCGATATACCATGCTGCGCCATGATACAACTGTCATGTGGCATGTTGCCCAATTGGCGAACCTGTCATGCTCAGCAATGCTCAGTGGGTGCAAACCCCAACACATTTTTTTTTTTTTTTACATCTTTCATTGTGTGTTTTGGTTTTTAATTTTAGCGTTATTTCTTTTGTATTTATTTTCATTTTTTCACATTTGTTTGCTTGTTTTTTCTCTAATAACTTGAGAATATAAAAACAATGTTATTTGTCTTTTAGTATAATTGAGATACAGCTACATTTTTCCTTATCCTGCTTCTGAATATCGCGTTTACTTACGTCACAAAAGTCAACATCGGAAATACATTTTGCGGACACAAACTATCTCATTTGCCAACAAAACATTAACATAAACACAGAACTCGTCCAACCACGTGTTGGCTCCCACGAGGAAACCGGTATCTTTTTGTTTGTATTGATTAGGATGATTGACCACAAGGACAGTCACTTTACATAAACACACAAAATATGTCGCAAAGGAAGCTACTGCATTATTCATGAAATATGCGATGCTCCGCCCATTTTTGCCTTTAACCTCTCGATTCTGCTTTTTCATAGGCTCTTGGGTACGCGTCACGAGGAGGCATCATGAGTACTAATGAACCAGGTGGCGGTGCCGGCGATGGCAGTGATCAGAAGTACGACTTGGACGAGGAGGAAGAGATGCCTTTAGCAGAGAGAGATTTAGCAGACGACGCTCCCTGGAAGAAAATCCAGGAAAACACCTTCAGAAGATGGTGCAACGAGCATTTGAAGGTGGCTCAGAAGAGCATCTCCAAATTGGAAACAGATCTGAGCGATGGTTTGAGGCTAATCGCCCTGATTGAGGTGCTGTCGCAGAAGAAGATCAGCAAATTCAACAAGCGTCCCACGTTCCGGTCGATGAAATTGGAAAATGTATCTATTGCCATCAAATTCCTGGAAGATCAGAACATCAAGATTGTCAGTATGGGTAAGTTTAACTATTAGAGATTCACATAGACTGCAAAAATTTTCAATCTTATTCGTACTGATGCGATTACAAGGACGTTTTTGTCTGCGTGGTTTTACTGACACCTGTGAGATTCCTCACAACGCCAGAGTCACAGTTCACTTACGCGCCCAAACTTCTCCGTGCGCAGTCCGTCAGCGACTCGGTGGAAGCTTCGATGTGGTGGACCGCGAGGCTAGGCCGCGTAATGTTTACATGTAATTGCCATTAGCCTTTTGAAAAAAGGAAGGATACCATGCCACTACAAGTGCTAGAACCAATGTGTGAAAGCGTGGAGAGGAGAAGGAGGGGGGAGGGGGGGGGGGGGGGGGGAGGAACACATCACCTGCAGTTTGGAAACTCGAAAAACATATATTTAAGTTTTTTTTGCTGGAATAATTTGATTGTCATATTTGTTTGAATGAACACCGTGCACTTCCATAGTGTATTGTGCTGTTTGTATGAGATTTCTAGGTCAGTCATATATACACTCAAAATGTCGGGTTTTGTAGTTGATTAAATACTCTTGAAATTATTTTAGTCTGACAGTTCTTGTACTTACATTCACACAGGAGTGTTTGAATAAAAGAGAAGGGGTAATTCGTGTCATGGAGTAATTCTTTTTGCTGCTTATTCAGAAACCAATACAATAGTGGAATGGTGGTTGAGGCCATGTGCTGATTTCTTTGGCTTGAAACACACATGACCATGGATTTAGAAATATTTTGTGCAACAAAGTGACCCTTTTCATTCACAACTTGCATACTGGATACTTTTTGTTACTCCAGTACTCCAATTACTAGTACAAGCTCTACAACCAGTCATGGCATATTTCTTCACACTTAAGTGTATGACTCAATATCGTAGCTTAGTAGAACTCAGGGGTTTCTATTCACTGTTGAAAAGTGTCTCCTGTACAGTGTATTGGAGCAAAGATGCACGTGTGTATAAATGTTGTAGTGAAACCAAGTAGCACTACAGCACATGCTGGTGTGATGGTAGACTTTGGACTTTCACTCTAGGACAGGAAATTGTTGGAAACTCCTTTCGAATAATGCAGTAAAGGTATAGCCAAAAAGAAAAAGAAAAAAGAAAAGAAGCTTTAGTTTGCTAGATATTGTATAACAAGCAAGTAAGTGTGTCATTTTAGAGATGTATGTTTTTAATTTTAATTTTCTATCTGGCAAGATGGCTGTAGGCCCATAGCCTGTATTCAGGTGCACTAACTGGTCCTCCGTGGAGTCCAGTTGGATGTGAGGCAGCACCACTTCACCAGGTTAAGCACTATGCTCTTTGCAATGAATGAATGAAGCAGGATCTTTTGTGCTGGAGTTGTGACTCTCTTGCACATGGGATCTCCATTTTTTGTTCTATCTGAGGGACAGTAGCGTGTTTTGTCTCTACTTAGCAAGACTTGCTTTAAGATACCAGCAGTCCTTATGACTCAATTGAGAGTAGTAATTAGGAGAACCTAAGTGTTAAACTCATATTTTTGTGATGAAGACTTTCATGTGTAGCATTAAGCACAGTCTGAGAGATACATCAAGGCTTATTCTTGTCATGCAACCATATTCTTGTAATTATTCATAAAATCCCAGCATTATATGAAACAGGTTAAAGACAGTCTATCTTAAAGGTCCAGTTTACCTTTGGGAGCAGTGATTTAAAAAATGTTCAAGATATCACATTTTGATGCCTATGTGTAGGTCTGTTGTATCACAAAACATCCTACCATATAAAATTTTTGCAATAAAGCATGAAATATGGGGAGATATCAGCATGCTTCTCAATAAACCATAACTGTATACGGTTTAGTCTGGAAGCATTCTTATTATAACAATTGTTCACATTTTGTGTACTTAACAATACTTAACATCGATTATACGGATTCAAATTTTTACAGTGGTTGTTTCTATCCCTAACTCACATTTTAGATCACTAATGTTGGGTTTTTGTTTCATCTGCAAATGGTAAATTATGCCTTTAAAGGGCATTTAGCCCAGTAGTTTATGACTTGAGACATGTTTCATAGTACATGATTCTAAAATTTTATTCAATTTCACTTATATCCTCAATCGGAATTAAACTGAGAAGATATGATACAAAGCAAAACTGACTAAAAGTCAAAGTAAATAATGACACACATGTACTCAAAAGAAACATCTCACAGAGTGGTGGAATAACGAGACATGCAGGCCTTCAAACAAGAATCAGATGCACCAGATTGCTCTTTACGGTGATACTGAAACCATGGAACACTGTTGTGCTTGGCAAACTCCCAAACCTGTGAATGGAATGTTGTCCTTGTTAGACAATCATATTTGGTGTCTGACTGGAATGATAAAGATACATCTAATGTTTTTGCTGTGCTTTTTTCTTCACTTGCCAGCATTTGTACTCAGATGCGTAGAAAGGCATTGCTGCCGTTTCAGTGGGGAGTTATAGGCATGACAAATACCGCAACACAAAAGCTCACAGCCAAATAGCATTCCTTTTATCTTGCTACTGAGATGGACCTTGTCATTCAGAGAAGGCATTCTGATTAAGTGACAAAACATTTTGTCTGCACAATGGCAGGCTTTATTTGGTCATTTAGTGGCTTCTCAGTAACCCATGAATGATCCTCCATGTCTGAAGATGTCTAAGACAGGGGAATTACATGTAAATTCCAACTCATTTACAGATATGTAACTGCCATACTTGCTTGCTGTTTGGCCATGGGCAAATAGAATTCATATCTAGACCAGCAGTTTTAGACACTTACTAAACCACCAACCAAATCGGCTATTGAGTAGAATTTATGTTACAGTGTATACTGTGAGGGGACAAAAAAAGAATATGACCATACATACATGTAGCACAGGAAACAGCATCATATTTTGATAGGACATGCACAATGTACATGTATGTTAAAAGAAGTCATGTGACAGCATGTGCTGCCAATGTTGTTGGTGAACATTGTGTCCTTTGATCCCTCACATTTATTTGCATGACACGATAACATATATGACATATTATCTTGAGGGTTTTTTTTTTTCCTTTCAATTCTCACTTCTTCAAGTCCAGCAAACGTTTGGCTTTTGTCACTGGATTGTGCAATTATTTGAATATTTTTTTTTTAAATTTTGAATTCCTTTCACAGTGGTTGTATGACACTTCAACAATGTTTTCATACACTGTATTTTTCACCACATCAATCTCAGAGGAAGTCACAAAGATCTTTCTCACAGATATCTCCTAATGATGCAAACAGTCATTGTGAGATTAATATAGCTATACTTTGGACCAGCCAGGCCTGTACAGTGTATGGCTATACATCTGGTATTTTGGAGCTGACAGCATGTAGTATGAATAAACACTGAAAAAAACATACAAAAAAGACAAACATAGATTAACTCCAGTGTATGATCATATGATTTGAGCTTGTTGTCTGGAAACAAAGTAACTTTTTTTTTTTGTGGAAGTTGACAGGTGTGCCTGACTGACACTTGGTGGAAATAACATCAATTACTATTGGAAGGACTTCTATTGACACTGATTAGGGCTTAATTTGACCATCCCCTCATCTAGGTGATGTTTTGACAAGAGAGGCATGGGTTGTCAAAAATGACATCTCTCAAAAGATGACACTCGTTCCTTCTTCCATAGCCCATCCCCATTGGCTTTCTGTACAACATGGCCACCATGTCATTCATTTCCATATGACCAGTTTGTGCTCATATCTTATTAAGTTGTAAAGTGATGTATTAGGATTAAATGGCTGCCCACCTACTTTGTACCACTGTTCTGTAATGTAATGAGACTTTGTACCACTGTTTTGTAATGTAATGAGAGAATAAATGCATGTTCTGCGCTCTAGCTTTAGCCCAGAGGTTTAACCATGGAGTTAGTAACGACTACCATGCACTCTTTGTTGGCCCTCCATAGAAATCCTCACCACTCACGAATCCCAGTGGTGATTACTCAAAGGCAGACGTTCTCTTGGTCTATAAATACTCGTCTGAATATTACTGTGTCACTCCAGAATTTCATCTCAAGGAGTGGGCTGGGGGTAGGGGAAGAAAGTAAAAAACATTCACCCGCAGGACAGGGTCAGGAAATTACCATTTTCCTTTTGCTGGCAAGAATCACAATCAGGAGGGGGTAGGGATGGATGATCGTCAGTTGGGATGGGGTAGGGACATGTGCCCTGAATCACATTAAAAAAAAAGAAAAGAAAAATGATATTGACTGTGCAATCGGAAAAAAAACAATCTTATAGCACAACATTGAGTGAGTCTACTTTCAAAGTTGTTTGTCTCTGACATACGTTGTAATTGGCGCAAACATAGCTGTTTTTGGGTATGCGAAACACGTTGTGATGACTCTCTCGTGAGAGTCTGATGAAATTTAAGCAGAGTGATCCTCCTGGCCAGGAGGTGAAGCTATCAGGTAACAGTTTGCAGTTCATAGACAGGTCCCTAGACGGCATGATCTCAAAAACTTTCCAGTGAAATCATTATCAATGAAATTGATGCAGAAAAGTCAAAAGCTCTTGCATTTTATTCCCATACACACACTCTTTATTTGTCAGAATCAAAGCATCAGAATCAATAGCCTGACAATGTGACGTCAAAACGTTGAGGTACAATTGTACATGTATGAATTTTACTTTTCTGTGGCTATACTTGATATGTGGTTGGATCTCCTTGCAAATAAGAAATGTTCATTGGTGCTAACTGACATACATTCTTCCCAGCAAAACAATGAATATTTGAGGGGTAGGCCTAATTAGTGAATGAAGTTAGTCTATTACAATGCATAATGTATAGGCCCTAATCTGTACATTCAGATTCATGCCATTCAAGTAGACCCTTAACCAGGAGGTGTGTTGCAATTACTACAGTAGCACTTGTAGGAGTATGATACATCTCTCTGTCATTGATCAAGCAAGCAAAGATTATTGATTTTAGTGCCTTTGTGAGTGAACGTCATGTCAGTGAGGCATGAGAGTTCTTTGTTAGGCAGGAATGTTAAAAATGGCTATGTTGACTCAACGGTTTTGTGAGATTGAACCCCCGCAACAGATCAAATCTGAGCAAAACGGGCGGGAAGATGTTCTAGTTGCTCTAAGAATGAAGTTCATTGTAGGTACCACTCAAAGCAATTCAGTCATAAGCAGAGCTCAGTCTTTTGTAATGTAAGCCTAATGAAGAATTGAATACGTTTGTGAATGACATTATTCTTTGTCATGTGTCTCTGAATCATGCCATGTTCAGTGCTCAGTGTCCTGATGTATGTCATATTCTAAGCAGTTTGAGAATGCAAACAAGAAAAGAATCGTAAACCTGTCTTTGTCTGGAAATTGAGTTACCATTCTAGGATTGACAAATGTTGGAATGGAAGTTGGGAGTTAATTGTAGCTTAGTTACAATGTCACTTTATTGAGGATTTTTTTTTTTCAGTCTACACGTACAGTGTTGATTAATTGCTGAATTTTCTGTCAAAGTCAGACATTTGTATTCAAAGATTACCAATAAATGATATTTTATATGTATTGCTTATCAATGTGTGAGTTATTGTGGTAACCAGGCAGAGATTTTCACATTCTGCTCTTCACAGAATAGAGCCCATAATTATGGTATATCTACTCCACTCTCTGCAACACTTAAGTGTGTAAGACAAGAAGGCAAAAATGATTTATAGATAATGGTAGATTATGATCGACAATGGCTGTTATTTACAGAATGTACTGTTGAAGCCATGGCAAAGTTTGCATTGATTCAATGAGTCATCAACCTAAAGTGCACACAACTTGTGAAGTTAATGACCAGCAGTTAAAATACTTTATACACAGCATAAAGACTGAAGAAGGCAAACATTTAACAGCTAGACATACTAACAAATACTGCTGTGTGTCAAAGTTTCCCGTATGTTTCCTTTGCCATTACTTGTGTCTGATAAACAATCTACACTGTATGTCAGTCATGCTTGGTATGTGCATTTCTGAAGCCATTTTTCATGCTCTTTGACAGGACGTAGCCTTTAAATAATCACTGTATTCAGATAAAGCAGGCTGTCATTGCTGGAGCTCTAAAAGTCTTTTGATTCAAATAAATTCAGATATATTTCATTCGTATGTTCCCCAAGTAGACATCAAATCTGTATGTTATCCTTCCACATTCAGATTTTGCAATGTAACTTTAAAAACATTCAAATACAAAAATTAAAAAATGAAAAAAATTCCCTGCACAGTTTACAAAGTTTTGGGTTGCATAAACACATACATGTATTTGTGGTACTGGCATCCTGTCTTCCTTCTCAGAACTACTAGTTTTTATCATTCTCATGTATTGTATCATGTATCATGAATTTTCAATTTATCTTTTTTCCCCTTCTGGTTATTCACACTAAGGAGGTAATAACAGGAAGTGTTGATAGAATCATATTCCCAGCAGATATGCCACAAGGGAAAAAAGTATTAACCTTGTTTGCTTGTTGTAGGATGTGTAGGGTGAAAATAGTTTTTTTCAAAAAATTTCACTAACCTGTCAAACTGGATGCTCATTCTTGATAGACAGAACATGTTGCCTGGCTATTCTGTGTCCTCTCAAGTCAGAATTGTTGTGATTTGCTGACCCCGGATTCCCCCCCCCCCCCCAATAAAGGTAAGAAGATAAAAGAGTCACTGAAAACAGTCACAATGTTCCTATGATCAGTTATCTCTTGAGGATTTTTTTACAGTTATTGGCCAACAACAGATGATTAAAGAGTATGCAGAGGATAAATTCTAAACATGGTTTCTATTGTAAAATCTGATTTTTCCTTTAACTCATTATGTGGTACAATGTAGAATGGCAATTCCCCATACTACTGTAAATATGACACATGCATCATCATGTTCCTATGAGCCATGGGGACGGGTTAAAGGGAAAAAAGCCACTTCTTTGTTTTGTTTCCGTCATGTTATCTGAGCATTGATGATGAGAAATGACAATATTGACTACCTTGGCTGACTGAAGTGAGAAAATCCTCTCGGTCAACAGTGACTGTGCACTGATTAAGAAAGTTTGCAAACACCCGTAGACTACTGTGGGTGTACCCATCCTTCAGTGTAAAGGCTATGAAAGAAAAGGTACCGGTAGTGGTAGTGGTGGTGGGGGTGGGGTGGGGATAGTAGGCAGTATAGAGGTAAACTGAAAAATGTTTAAAGAGTGACATCACCAGAGCAAGCACATTCTTGACATGAGTCACGCTGAAACGAAAGTAGAAATGGCATTTTTGTGGAAGGTGAGCTACTGTAACTCTAGCTGTACATCTCCCATGGTTCATACCTCAGTTGTAACTTAACCATGCTGTTACCTTTGACCTTTCAGAGTGAGCACTTCACCAGCAAGGAAAACAACAACAACAAATGTAGTTCTTATTTCCCTGAATAGGAAAGTATACTTCAGTTTGCTCCCAAAATATTTTGCTGTGGTTGCACTCTCGATTTATGTGATCACTCTTCTTAAGATGTTCTTTTTTTGTAAGCTAACTTTGAATTGCCAGCAGTAAGAGGTAGTAATAACTTTGCAAAGTGTATTATGCAGCTTTCTCTATCAGTTTCCAAATTAAATTGAGCTGTAATGATTAGTCATGGTATTCCATTCATCATTAATATTTAATACTGAGACAGAGAAGGGATCATCATACTCAAGCATATTGAGAAATATCAATGGGTACTAGTCGTACAACTGATTTATGACAAGCATCAGAATAAAAACTCTCTCTAAAAATTTCACAAGGCTTTTAGTAGTAAGCAATAAAAAAAAAAGGAGATATGTAGGCCTACTGCAGGTTCTATATATATGGAAATCATGAAAGGGATAAAAAGAAATTCATTCACCATTTCAAATTCTCGTTACCACAGCAGGGGAAGTAGGGATTGGTTTAAGAGTATGTAAAACTCCTAATGTTGACAGCAATGTACAGAAACTGATGCCCAGGACTTGACTGAAGACTGAGCAGGTGGTGAGTTTAATTGCTCAGTCAGTAGCGTGTCTGCCTCACGATCTTAAAGGACCCGGGTTCAAACCCGAGTCTGGACTGAGCAATGTTGTGTGCAATCATACGGTCCCCTCTAGCAAGAGGCAAAACACTCTGTCTCTCAGATAGGACATAAAATTAAGGTCCTGTGTATGAGAGAGGCACAACTCATGCATGTAAAAGATCCTGCTTCATTCATTCATTGCAAAGAGCAGGGTGCTCAACCCGTTGAAGTGGTCCCACCTCACATCCAACTGGGCCCCATGGAAGACCAGCTTAGCGTAGCTGAATATGGGCTATCCAGCCATATTCTCAGATAGAAATGAACAAACTAATGAGCAAACAAACAAACAAACAAACTGATGAATGGGAAACAAATGTTTTTGCTGAAATAAAAAGGATCATCTCTCTAGGCTGTGTACCTCTGGTTTGAGTCAGTCATTTATTTATTTTATTTTTTTCCCCCAGGCAAATATGAATGAGGAATTGAGCCACCTTAATGGTGTAGGACAATCTTAATTTTTCTTGTGAGTGATACAGAAATGATTGGATACACTCTAAATCATCTGTTTTTATAGCACCCTGTATGGATAGCCCAAAGAAATTACACTCTTGTTGAGACCCTGGCTTCCTTCATATCATCTATTTTGGGGGTAAAATTTGATCTGGATACACTGCATGTGGTCAAGACCCGTGTTCTTCTGACCAGTGACCCCGTGACAGGGGGCACAAATTCCAGTCCGTTTTGCCCATCGGCCAGCACAGGACTGACCGGAGTAAGGTCCTGGGGAGACACATAGCTTGAGAAATACAAATATTAGGAGTCTCTTCTTCTCCGGAATCACATTCCAATCCTTGTTAGCAGCAACTGACTGCCAACCAGCCAAATACAAAGTGAGTCAGATATGAAATCCCACTTTTCTGAAATCAGTGTCTGCCAGAGCTCATTACGGAAGTTGCCAATGTGTGGGAAGTATTTGCGTCACAGATGTGGTGGTGAATTCTAAACACTGATTGTTTGCAGCTGTTTTCATTGGCAAGGAAAGGGGATACCACTCAAATCATTATTTGATCAATAGAGGTAATTTGGGCAGGGTAATAATCAAATGCTTGCACTTTTTAGATCTTGGTTTACAAGTGGTCCGTGCTCCAATCTTAAAGAGGGTAACATGAATGTATTAGTCATATTTCTAGTCATATTGTACAGATAATTTGTATTATTTTGTATATGATGATGAAACTCGATTTACGGCAATGAATAAAGTATTTTATTGGGGGAAACATCTGAATGAGTATATCACATGAAACATTAATGCTTGCAACTACAATATGCATGCAAATGTACACAAAGTAGCTAACTCCAACCATGTGGATGATGATAAGAAAATACAAGCATATATCCAACATGATAGAAATCAGAGTGAGTAGAAGAAATCAGTGTCATAAGTGATGAGAAAGAGAATGGAGTACACAATTGGACCATGTAATCATCAACAGATTGTTATTTTGTCATAAGCTTTTGTTTTGCATGCAACTGGACATAAAGCACCTTGAATGAGAAAAGAGAGATTGCGACTTGTATCTGCTGCAATTTGTACTTGTGTAGGCCCTTTATTGTTGTGATCCAAAATTTTGTGGCATCTAGCACAAGTTCAGGAACATCCAGTTGGCATATATGACTCCAGAGACCTGAATTCTTATAAATCTGCTGGAGATAAAAATCTCAGTGGACTAGTTGTAGAAAAGTGTCCTATAGGTGCGAGTATCCCCTGTGGTAGACTGTCAACATACCTTGGTGATAAGAACACCAAGCATGCTGGAAGGCCCCCCTACTCATTGTCACTCAGGAGATTTCCCACAATTGTGATGTCATAGAGTCTGGAATTCCTGAGGTCGCCTGAGGTCACTCAGGTCATGCTGATGGTTGGTGCAGGCAATATAGGTGGGTAGGGATTCCAGGCTAACCTCGGTGGGGATTCTGCGCTTGGTAATGTACTGGGTGACAAAAATCAGTGTTTCCCTAAAATTCATCTTAAAATTCTTGCAATTCATTGTCACCTATTAACCCCTTGAGGATGTCCTCATTTTGCTACAACATGCACTTCCTATAGACACCTGTCCGAGTATATTCGGAATTCATCTTCAACAGGTTAAAGTAAGAATGACATCAAGTTTCTTTAAAGTACATGTATATTCATCAAATATCAGATTTGTGTAGTTAGCTTGTAGGGCCTACTGTAGCTAGGGAAGTATTCCCATGCAAAGTTGTGTGTGATAGAGAGCATAAATTATCAATATCATAAAAATGAATGCATATGAAACTTACAGTCATTCATAAGACAAACAACACTAATGTGCTTGTATGTGACTAGGGCAATTATTTTGTACACTGAAAATATCAGATTGGTGATTTATTAATTTATTTATTTATATATATATATATCTTTTTTTTTGTTGGGGGGGGGGGGTATCAAAATCATGGTCTGAGTGACTATCTTTAATACAACAGAGCTACCAAGTCTCACGCATTCTGCGTGAGACTCAAGCATTTAGGGCCTGTCTCACGATCTCACGCAGGGCACCCATTTTTCTCACGCATCCGGTGAAGTCTGCAATTTGTGCCAAAAATAAGGAGCATAGCTCAAAGGATTCAAGTGATTGTTGCAATTGAAGGTATATTTCCCTTTTGTCTTTCAAAATTAGTAAAAAATAGTCGCTTAAGTATGCACCAGATCGCATCATTAAGAGCTAATAATTCAAAAAAACTCTCTACCATGGGAGGGGTGACACCCTCCTCGTTCGCTGCGCATGCGCGCGAGCGCCGAAACGCCGAGTCATGAAAATCTCACTCATAAAAGTTTTTTGAACTTGGCATCTCTGATACAATGATAGAGTACATATGTAAGTTGGATATAATGGATGTACAAATGTCTATCCAACTTTCACATGTGAGATGTTTGAACAAAAACAACACATTTCATGAACAACAACAACAACGACAAAACAACTATTATTTCTTTATTACCCCAAATGATTTTTTTGTTTTAAACATTGTAGCTGTTTATGTTAAAGATAAAAGCCTGAAAAGGTAGCATACACTTTATATATTTTAGGGTATTCAATCATTAGGGTATTCAATCATTGCTTTCAAATCAGAAATCCTTGTGTGTTCACTCTCTAAAATGCGTGGGCTCAAGTACTCATTATTTTCTGCATGCTCTCCCTCAAATGTCAAGCCAACATACTACCTGGATTCCTGAAAAGGTTGTCTATATTTTGTAGCATGTACTGACATTTATATCTTACTGAACCTCACTGTGTCTTCCACTATTTAACCTGACCATAATTCACGGCGGAATACAGCATTGTATATATATGTATATGTGAGCAGCAATGAGCAGGTGGCAGTTTCTATAGCTCAAAGACTGGTATATGTGATCTTCACCTCATGTGATTGTAAATACCACTCCTCTCTCAGCTATAAACCAACCTTTGCTCGAAGGCTTACCTTCTATCTTTAATTATGGATTGTCTGACATTCAGTTAGTTTAAGAGTTGAGCCGCGAGAGTGGTGGTGCTTCAAGTGATATTTGAACGTTATTAAATTGGGTTCTATATGTTTGATTAAAAATAGATTGTAAACCATTCAGAGGTCTTGAATGAAGGCCAGGTGACAATGTCGTGGTGTTTGCCTGCTCTGTGGCAGTGAGGTGTGTACAGCCAAGGATTCCCAGTATAATTTGCATAACAAAACCGATGAAACAGCCTCTGCTGGTGTCTCTCTCTCTTCCTCTCTCTCATACACAACGTCCTTGTGTCTACCTCTGAGATCAGAGCATTATCTACACTGATATTAATTGTGTATCATACATGTAGCCTTGGGCTATCACTGACTTCTTATGTATGGTGGGAAAGACATAGCTGTAGTAAATTGGTAGCTATGGGAGAAATGTTACGTCAAGCCTACGTGGTATACACTTCTATTGCTATTCATTTCTCATTCAATTCTATCCACATTCTATCATGCAGCTTTCTGTGCTGTTTCAGTGGGTTGGTGAAACTCTGTGCATTTTATTTTAAATGCCTCTGCAGTGACATGGATGAAGATTGATGTTTTTGTGAAGGTTAGCTGCTTTGTTTAGAAAATAACTTAAATTATGAATGGAAAATTACCATTTCATTCCCACACTGTAATAATAGATTGGTGTATATTAAAAAGGTAGCATGGAAGCTACTCATTGTAGGACTGAATGCATCCAGCTGTAAGTGATATGCTACGTACTTGCAAATGTAGGTGAGAGTTTGATGATATATGATAGTATAGAACACCTGCACTATCTCTGCGATATCCCAGCAGTGGTATTGGTTGTGTTCCGCCTTTGGGTTCAAGGTGAAAGATCAGGTGGAGATGCATTCATGAGCAAGGCGAATATAAAGACGTGCTCAGATATCATTCATGAGCAAGGCGAATAAGACGTGCTCAGATATCATTCATGAATAAAACACGCCTTAATGTCACTTTGCCCCGTGGGGTTGACTTAGGGAACTCTGTCATAACAGGAATAATGGGATAGGCACCCTCCATGTTTCCAGCTGTCTTTTTTTTTGTGTGTGTGATAATGGAATGCTGTCTGATGACATTCATAATCCATACACACCAATTATGCTCACACAGGTTAGAGCGACCCAAAATTGCTGGTATAAGAATATGGACAAGTTTCTTTTCCAGTACCTCTTGGACATAAATTCAGATTGTAATGAAATTGATGAATATCACACAGCTCGCTTGATAAGTAATAAAATTGATAAATATCGTGCAGTCGAAGTAATAAAATGGACAAATATGGAATTTGAATTGCTAACATATGAGACACCCAAGATGCTGCTCCATGTTATGTAACCTATAGAACAGAGCATTGTGATGGAGTTGACAATTTCCCCCTCAGATTGGTGCATGGATACAATATGTTCCTGGATTAAAGTCTGCATTCATTGAGGGGATGAAGGCTTGATTGAGATGGACAGTTTGATGACTGGTTTATAAGGGTCAAGGGAACCGTGGGTCACCTGATCTCGGGCGTACTCCATCAAGCAGCAGGCACCCAAAAGTTGAACTTGTGCCTCACAGGCATTTTCCAGCCCCCCCCCCCCCCCCCCACCAGCATTGTTTCTAGTTTGAAAACAAAAAACAAAAAAACAAAAACAAATAAATCTGAGCAACAATGTCTCTGATAGTTTGTATTAATGAAACTGAAAAAATCATCCAGAAGTCCTTCAAAAGGTAAAAACCAAGGAGTGAAAAGACTTACCATACTCATTTCCCACAGACAATAGTGATAGAACCGTGGCATAGTACGGAGGACAGACATAAAATCTACATTTTAGTAGTGATAGATGGATAAAGTGAAGTGATGTTGAACACTTTGTAAAAATTGATTTATTTAAGTGTACACCGTGTGTCAATCATATTTTTCTACTGCGCTCTGCAGGATGATATGCACACCATGCGAAATAAAGAGTAGTCTTGGATAAACAACAAATAGAGTTGAATTACTTTTTCAATTGCATTCACTTCAGAATATCCAGTGTTGTGGCATCTTCTGTGTTCAGATGAGTGGGATATATATAGAGAGAAATAGAAAAAAAATACAGAGAAAATGAGACAGAGAGAGGGTGTTTGTGTGTGTCAGTTTTCGGCTTCATTGAAAATGAGTCCAGTGGAAAGCTTGGGCTTCCAATACAAGCATGTACAGTGTAAGGTAGACCCTTCTAGGAAATCCCCTGTCTACTCTGTCCAGGACATTGCTATGTGATTGTGAGACTGAATATTTTGGGGAGAGTCACTTCAATTTAGTCAGTCCCTCAACTGCGATTCAATTCAAGGACTGAAGCCATAATGCCATGCTGGCATCAAAAGGACACTCAGCTTCCAGAGGAAAGGTTCTGTAGCAGTCGTTGCATGAACCATTGTTGTCTGTGTTTGCTGACCCATATATGTGCCTTGAATGATTACATCAAAGGGCTGTCTGAACAGCTATGAGTTTGTGACTATTCCACGCCTACATTGCTGTAGGCCCCCACACGTGCAGGACAGGTATATCGTTTGTGAAACTGAAAAGTTTTCCTTGCATTAATGAGATGTTGCATCAGGACTTGTAATGATACATGTATGCTCCCACGTAGGTGTGGAGAATTAATTATTATTTATTGCTCTTCCGGGCGGAGTATCGGTTACGTCAAGGAGTGTATACAGACAGTATTTACAGGTTATCAATGGAAAGCAGACCCAGGGTTATCAGATAGACATCTTTCATGTCAGACTTGGCATCATAAACCTATCCGGGCATATTTCCGCCAGTGAAATAATGTGCTGGTCTCCTTGAACATTGGTTCCACCATTCGTACATTGTAATTCAAGTGCAGGCCATAATTTTTAAGTCTTTCAAGATTAAATAAACATTGTAATTTATGTGATGTTGCTACTGGGAGGATTTTATATCACTGTAAATTGTTATTTGCTTCTGTCTCTTTTCCATGCATTCAAATGGTATCTGAAGTTTCGCACACCTTGGTTGCATGAATGTCAGAAACAATCTTTAATATGGATGAATGCATGAGATGTGATAGGCTAGTAAGCAGGTCTCTTAGGAAAGTCCAGCCCTTCTTCAACCACACATGTCTGTCTGTCTGTCTGTCTGTATGTATGTATGTCTCTCTTTGTACTGATTGTTCTTGTCTGTCTGTCTGTCTGTGACTCTCTCTCTCTTTCCTTTGAATCCTGATCACTCCTTGTGCCTAGAGCTGTTTATCCATATGCTTTCTTTGACCTTTTCTGCCCTTTTTTCTTTTGTGAAGATAGTGTGTGTGTGCTGTTTCTGAGCAGCAGTTTCCTTTTTTCTTCTTACACATGCTGTTCAAGTTCAGTTGGGGTAGTTAGCCTGTGTTAGAATGGTGATTATTCACACCTACGCCTGTTACTGTTAAATCGGTTAGACTTCCTAGCTGGGATCATCATAACTCTAGAGATCACTATTGACAACACTGTTATATGCAAATTGACCCCAATTGACTCCTCAACAACAACCTAGGGGATTAGAAGAATCTGTGTGCCTGTGGTGTAGTGTAAGACTTTCAGTCCCTTGTATGTGCTTCAGTGACAAGAAATTCAGAATTTTAAGAAGTGTGCAGATGTGGATCTTATTCATTCATCACACGCCACCTCAAAAAGTGCTTCAGATATAAGTGTATCTCCATCTGCGTGTAGTGTTATCAAGAAATTTGGTGAAGTTTATGCATTCAGAGTGGAATTTCACTACATGGGGTCTCTATACAAAGACTAAGTCTTAAACTACCCTTATAGCTAATGAAAGGATTTCCTTTCATGGTGTTTAAGTGGTGCTAATTGCTGAGGGGGATAATTTGCTGTTCTCGCTGTCACTCTTTATGCTCCAAGGCCATTATTTGCACACACAGTTTGGTCTAGAATCCAACAAATTTAATGTTTATCCCAGTGTCAAGGGGTTGGTCATGTTAGATGCAGGAAGAATGCTTGACTGTGTACAAAACTTGTCAAATAATATTTGTGCTTTGGGAAGTGGATGTTTCAGACATAAGGTAGCAAAGGAAATGGGCACGAGAGGTACTCTAATGGCAATAGATAGAAATGTTCTCTGCAACTGACCACAGTCCAGACATTTCAGACAGTGAGTCCGCTCCTGTCCTGTCCAGTTTACATCCTCCCATTCACAATATTTTGCTCACTGTTGAAAAATTCTGCACCCCAAATGTGTTGCTTTGATTGATTTTCCCATCCTGACAGCATACCAGCATACTTAGGGGTTTTGAGCCCTCAGAACAGATTTCTGTTGAGTGGCTTACAGCAAAATGTAAGTAGATCTAAGCATCTAGCACATAACAAGCACTGGCAGGACAGGATATTACTTGGCTGCCAAGCAATCCAGCCAGCAGAGTTTAGATTAATCCTCCTCGTGTTTACCTTACCAAACAACTGGAAAATTTGGGAACTAGGGAATCAGGTTTCATTATCATTTTCATCAGCATTATGCAGGGAAGGCCCTGAAACTATCATAAACAAGGATATTGTTGATCTTTTGCATTTATGTCAGTTGGCAAACTAGTTTCTACTGCCTGCACATGGCAGTATTCTGTTACCTCTTCAAGTATTGTTGTAAAATGATATTAGGCCATACTAGAATGATGGTGCTGATTGTAATTGCCATACATTAAGTAATACTTTTATCACCATAACTAATATTTTCTTTTTATCATCCTCTGTTTTTTCTAATTCCAAAGACTTATTCATTTAATTCAAGTGTGACACTGCAGCCATTTATTGAATTCTGTGATTGTTTTTCCACACTTCTATTCGTCAATTTAGGTCTGTTTGATTCCGGTTTTAAAAGACACCTCAATGGGTGCTGATTATGATGGTTAGGGTCACTTGCGGACTGTGTCTGATGGTCTGATATACTTTCACAACAGGAATTACAGGCATATTTGTAAGCTGTGGGTTAATCATACAAGCGGTTGTCAAAAGAACGACAAGTGAATTGTCTACTGTTCATGGTGAAAAGCTACCACAGGTTTATTCTAGGTAAATATGAATACAGAAAGCAACAAACAACAGTATTTTTAGACAAATTTGAAACTGGATTAATTGCTGCAACAAGAAAATAACAACAAAAAAACCACTTACTTTACCGGAGCGCTCCGCTATCACATAAAATACTTAGGATAAAAAACAGTCAATGAGCTCGTAAACGCACCGAGGAAAACGAGAATTTAAAAACTTATGCCGAAAGTTAACCAGAAAGAGTATGGAGTTAGGTTCCGTTCAATATATCACACACATGGGCGATGGAGTTCCTTCCCATTGAAAGTTACATTCGGTGTCGAGCTGATGGATGGTGTCCCATGTCGCATACCAGAAGAAATTAAATGGTGGACGTCGTGTGATCCAATATGATCTGCTCCCTTTTCTTAATTCAAAACGGTATCCGAAGCAGCAGAGCGTCCAGCCTCGAGGCAATTTCACAGATAAATATAGGTAAATAGAAGGAAGGATCCAGGTGGCCAAGACTCTCAAATACGATGCGAATCTGAAGTTGTTTAACTTAATTATTGCCCAAGTAGCACTTTAAACAGGAGAGCGTCCAATCATAATGTTGATTCCAACACACTAAACTTACTGTCAACATGACATGTTAACCGGGTAAGCGTCCGAGGATATATAATATAAATTTGAACAAATTCAGGTCGTTGCTGATTACTAAAGATTTTAATCAGGAAAGCGTCCAGTTTCTTGATAGTTCCTCATGAATATAGATAAGATTTCAAGCAGGGAAGCGTCCAGTTTCTTAATAGTTCCACATAAGTATATATACGTCTGCTACAGCACTCAAAATGTTCTCCCGAAACAATAAGGGAAAATATAAAGAAAATACACTACATGTCCAGATATATACAATCGAGCCACCCTCAGGAGCACTTCTTCCCTGCTTCAAACACTGGAGGAGACTGAAATTGTAATATACTGATGCTACCATATGTTTCCTCGTGTGCTGTATGTTCTCCTCTATTCCATGCTACACTGTCTATGTATTATTCTACTCTCTCTCTATTCCAGCCTCCCAAACCAAATTCCTTTCTTATCAGTATGACCTTCGACCTGGTCTGACTGCCCAACATCAGTCACCACTGGTGATTATTTCCCTCCTTGTATAAATGTTCTCCAAAACTAGGGCTACTGAACTCATAGTGGTCTCTTTGTTGTCAGGTGGTAAGAAGCATCCATGGAATGATTGAAGAGAGAGAGAGAAAGAAAGGTCCAAAAAAAGGAGGAAAATTTCTCAAACTTACATCCGTCCCCTCTAACTTGGATCATGGCTTCCACTGCCATGACGAATACGAACTTACCGTAAATTATACGAAATAGTTAGTGTACTACATCACACATTACAAAATACACAACACTGAATATTACACTGTACTAAATTACTACCTATATACAGTTTTGTCTACAATACAAGAGTGTCAATAACAAAATAGGATAATGGCGTACATGTATGTATCGATAGTTTAGAACACATGCATATGTTACTGAGAGTAACTCTAGGTATCCTCAACAGGATAGCACTCTAACTGTACGAACAGAACAGTACAATAATATACCAACTGTCAATAACACTGTAGCTAAAATCAAGGATATTATCCAACTTACAATACTTCATATGCATGGTGAATACCAACACCCAAAATATATGTCTAACAGTCTAAGGTTTCACCCAGTTAGGGCTGCCTCATTATAAAGTGTTCTGATCTAGTCAGAAAGTTGCAAAACGCAAAGGCATCATAATAAAAAATAGAAACTCAAAGGGATACTTCTTAGTACCTCCTTTCATCATCAAACCAGTCAAACACTGACATAATACTTTAGATAACAGTAACATAAAAGCAAATTCTCAATTATAAGACCCGTCCGGTCATTACAAAAAAACAATCATTTTAAGTACATGTTGTATACCTTTGCCTCACAAACATACCAAACAAGGTACGGTATACAAAAACCACATGATTTCCTTAGAAAGTACATACACTGTACTTATTAGAGACATAAACACAATAGAGGGCATGATATTTGTACTTTAAACATCCTGCACAACTTGATTTCTACCCTTATCCTTCTTTCGACCTTGCAGAGTGTCGGACACTATGTCAAAGCCTTTTAACAGCCAATTTCTGGTTGTTGCCTGCATAGAGTACAATGATGCATCATAGCGCTCAGGTGGTACACCTCGAGTGGATCTGGAAGAAGACCTAATTGAAGGGGGAGTACCAAAATTTGGGGTATGATTGTCTTCAAGGGTAGGCATATCCTGTGTGTCCATTCGGGGGCTTGGTGTCTGAGGGGGGGATTGCAGTTCGTTAATTCCGCCTTCTAAATCTCCTTTGGGGTCCTGGTGTCCAGAAATCTGGTTGTCTGCCACTGTATCACTACCTGCACATACTGGAGTACCTCCGAGTGGACGTGGGGGAAGCAAAAGTGGATAGAACATAAAGGGTTCAGGTTCTACTACTATAGAATTTGGCTTAGCCTGGCCTGTTCCCTTTTTGATCTGCTGCCCACTAGTCTCCTCGCTCTCTGTGACAAAATGACATGGCTTCATTTCATTCCTGTGAATTACCTTGACCGGGCCATCCTTCCCTTCCGGTTTGACTTTGTAGACCGGGTTGTCAGGGCTTGGTCGCGATACCACAACATGGGGTACCGGGTTCCAGAAGAACCCGATCTTCTTAGGCCTACTTGGATTGTGATCTCGAAGCAAGACCCTCTCCCCCACTGTTAAAGGTGCTTCTGACGCCCGTCGATCATAGAGCAGTTTTTGTCGCTCTGCCGCAACTGTTGCATTCTTCAATGCAACCGTTCTAGCGTAAGTCAACTTGTGGCAATGGTCTTCCACCCATTCTGACAAGGGGGCATTTGACTGGTCATCAGTGGAGATGGGAGCATTAAAATGCAGCGGGAGGCGACCATGTCGTCCGAACATAATGAAGAAGGGTGTGTACCCTATAGATCGGTGGATTGTGTTGTTGTATGCGTAGACCAACTCTCCCAAGTATTGGGGCCAACGATTCTTCTTTTCTTCATCAAGGGTCGATACCATTCCGATCAGAGTCCGGTTAAACCGTTCACATAAGCCATTCCCTTGTGGGTGGTAAGGCGTGGTGCAACTCTTGCTTGCCCCATACAGTGAACAGAGTTCCTGGATTAGTCTCGACTGGAAGTTTGCACCTTGATCTGTGTGTATTCTCTGTGGAAAACCGTAGACCAGGATGAAATGTTTCCACAGGGCATAGGCCGTCGTTCGTGCCGTCTGGTCACGAGTAGGTACCGCAACAGCCAGCTTAGAAAAATGGTCAGTAATAACCAGTACATTCTCATAGCCACTTCCAGATCGATGCAGTTTCAGGTAGTCCATCATAACTAACTCCAATGGATAGGAGGTTGTGATACTGACAAGTGGCGCTCTTGCTAACGAAGCTCCTCCTTTCTTTAGGCCACAATTTGGACATTGCCTACACCATTCCGTTACATCTCCTGTCATGCCAGGCCAGTACCAGTCCCTTCTCAGCACCCCCAGTGTTCGATCAGCCCCCATGTGGCAAGCTTGCTCATGACCAAGCAGGAATACTTCCTTCCTTGCAGCTGGTGGGACCACCATTTGGCGATACTCTTGCTTCTCCTTGTCATTGAAGCATTTGCGAAATAGGACTCCGTCAACCACTTCAAGTTTGGACCGTTCCCCAATCAACTTTCTGAATGAGTTGCTTTCCGCCTGCAGCACTTCTTTGGAAGGGGGTTGGTCTTGCTGGACCAGGGAGACAGCCAATGTTATTGCGGGATCACCTGCCTGCATCTTCCCTATCCGGGTGGGTAGACTTTCGTTATGCTCGGATGCTGCAGATGCCCCCTGAGCTTGGATATTCAGGCACTCGCCATCTTCACTGTCTTCGTCAGTTACATCACTCTTGGCCAAGGGTCCATCTAGCTTGGACTGTTGAATTTGGGGTATGCGTGACAAAGCATCAGCATTCTGGTTTGTGCGGCCTGGTCTATAGTGAAGGTTGAGCTTGAAATTGGCCAGCTTGGCTGCCCATCGTTGTTCCACTGCCCTAAGGTCTGCCTTTTGCAAGTAGAGCAAAGGGTTGTGGTCAGTGAAGACGTCAACCTGAGACCCAAGGAGGTAGTCCCGGAATTTTTCAGTCACTGCCCATTTGAGGGCTAAGAGCTCAAGCTTGAAGGCACTGTAGTTTTCATCGTTCTTCTCTGCTTTCCGGAGGCCTCTGCTCGCATACGCTATCACTCGTTCCTTTCCCTCCTGCTCCTGTGCAAGAACTGCCCCCAACCCATGGCTACTGGCGTCCGTATATAGCCTGAAGGGCTTAGCAAAATCTGGATAGGCTAGAACCGGTGCACACTGAAGGCACTTGCATAGTGTCTGGAATGCATGGTCACATTCCTCTGTCCAGACAAACGAATTAGGTCTAGTCCCCAGCATCTGGTTTCGTTTCTTTGGTTGGCCCACAAGGGCGAACAAGGGCTTGGCAAGTTTTGCAAAATCCTTCACAAAACGGCGGTAGTAGCCCGCAAATCCCAGGAACTGACGAGTCTCCTTTGCATTCCTCGGTGTGGGCCACGTTTCCAGAGCCTTGCATTTTTCTGGGTCCGTCGCAATGCCGTCTGCAGAGATTACGTGTCCCAAGTATTGAACCCTCTCCTGAAAGAGATGGCATTTGCTCGGTTTCACCTTTAACCCTGCACCATGCAGTCGGGAGAAGACTAGCTCGAGGTTTTGAAGATGTGTATCAAAGTCCTTCGAAAAGACAATGATGTCGTCTAGGTAAATCAAAAGTGTGTCATAGTTTTGATCACCAAGGCAACGCTGCATTAACCGCTGGAAAGTGGCTGGTGCATTTGTGAGGCCGAACGGCATTCTGTTGAACTGGTATAACCCCATTGGTGTTGTGAACGCGGTCTTCTGGCGATCCTCTGGCTCCACCTCGACTTGCCAGTAGCCACTAGCAAGATCTAGGGTTGAAAAATAGGTGGCTTGGCCCAAAGCATCTAGTGACTCCTCAATTCTGGGGAGGGGGAATGCATCCTGTCTTGTTTTGGCATTTAATTTCCGGTAGTCAACGCACAGTCGTATACTACCATCGCGTTTGCGAACAAGCACAATGGGGGATGCCCAGGGACTACATGATTCCTCTATCACATTGGCATCGAGGAGCTGGCGTAGATGATCTTTCACTTCTTTATACAGCTGTGGGGGGATCCTTCTAAAGGGTTCTTTGTGCGGTGCAGCATCTCCTGTTGGGATATAGTGGGTAGCAAGGTTGGTGCAGCCATAGTCATCACTCTGTGCCGAGAAGACCTCTTTATGACGCTGTAGTAATGCTTCTGTCCTAGCTACTTGTTCCTCGGTCAACCCTTGTGTGTTGATATCAATGCCTGACAGGGGGCCATCTGGGGGGGAACTATCTTCGGTTATCGTCACCTGCAGGGTCTCTGCGTCGATGTATGTCAGATCCACCTCCCTGTGGGGAAGTACAGCATCGTTGTCTAGTGTGCTGAGCATGCCAAGTTGCATATATCTGGTCAGAAAAATGTCACGCGGACTGTGGTTAGCTACTCGAACTGGGACAAGCCCTCGTTCTGCCGTGACTACCATTCTTGCAGCCATTATTCCATTTGGTAACCTGCTTTCTAGCAAAGGCTCTACTACTGCTGTCAGTTTTTCTGCTTGTCGTACCTGATGGCAGAACCCCCTGATGATTACTTCATGGCCTGCTTTCACCCGAACTCCTGAGCCTGCTACCCGGACAATGTGGGCCTTTTCTTTATCCACTGCACCCTGGGATGCAGCCATCGTGAGGACTCGTCTCCATGCCCCGTCTCGTTGTACGGACTCCGCTTTCAAATAGCCCTCGCCTACAGTACTGAAAAGTTGGTCTCTACACTGAGCTATTATATTCATTCCAATGAGACAGGGGCACAGAGAGGATGTTGCCTTCTCCACTACGAGCATGCTTACTGGTCCGAGGTTCTGTCCCAAAACTGTCATATTCACCACAACACATCCCGAATAGGGTATCGTAAGGCCATTAGCCCCTTTCAGTTTCAGCCAGGGGATCCGTTCTGGGGCCGGCCGGGTACCGTCTAATGACGCAAGGAATTCTTTGGATATTGTAGACACTTGGGATCCGGTGTCGAGGATGCATGTAACAAGGCTGCCCTCTACCTCGGCTTCAGTCAGCAGGTGTCCTCCGAGTAAATTGGGAGAAGATTGTTTTGACGGTTTTTCAGAGGATATGGGGGTAGGGTCTGTGATAGTCTCTTCCGGCACCCGACCCATGGAACCGGAGCCCTCTAGTTTCCCTGGTACGGCTGTTGGGGTTGTCCTTGATGGTGATATTGTTGGAAGTTGTCCGGCTGCAGTCGATGTGGAGGCTGAAAGGGTGGTTGTGTTGGAGGGTGTTGCTGAAAGGCAGGTTGCATATATGGAACCTGTTCCTGATAGAAGCTCTGTGCCTGTTGGGGGCGTCGTTGTCTCCCAGGCTGGTCACAGTTGCGGGCAATGTGTCCTGGTCGATCACAATTGAAACAAACTATTTGCCCTGCAGAATTGTAGCCTCTCCTCTGCACTGACTGTCCCCTCTGGGAGGAGGCTAACTCGTCCACTCGAGCACGAAGAGCTCCAATCTCCTTTGTTAGGCTCTTTATCAGCTCCTGAGTCTCCTTGTCCTTTTCAATCCTGGCAGGTCGGGCTTGCTCTTGCAGGTAGACAGCTGCCTCCCTTCGACTAAAATCATCCATGCTTCCTCTCTCTACTTCTTCCGCCATGGTTGTGGCCTCCTGTTTTAGCTGGGTGAATGAACATGTGGGGTGTTGCCTCCGGTATCGAGAAATTGCAACTTTCACCTGCCCCTGATGAAGACCCTCCACAAAGCAGCTACACAGTAAGTCGTCCACATCGGAGATGTAGTCTTTCTTTACGGACTGTATACGCCCCCCTAGTTCCTGGAGGGCCAGCGCATACCGCCGCACTGGCTCATCCCTCCCTTGCCGCCGAGAATGTAACTGGCCGAGTAGTGAGGGAATGTTATCTCTCTGTCCGAACACATTCCGGAGGACTGCAAAAATCTGTTCAGCACTCTTCCTCTCCTCCTTGGTCAGTACAAGCACCTCCCTCTTCGCCAACCCCCCTAAATGGTATAGGATAACCTCAGTCTGTTGGTCTGCTGGAGTGCGCCATGAATTAAGGGCTGTTTTGACGCGCTCAATCCATTCATCTACTGGCAGGCAACCCTCGTCCCCAGTAAATGTGGGGATTGACACACAAAGGGGTATATATGTTACAGGAAAACTGGGGGTAGCACCTACAGCGTCCCCGCTATTCTCATCTGAGGTAGGTGTCCCACCTGGTGCCCCATTACCTCCCACTTGACTGTCAGCCCGAGTAGCCATTTTGGGTGTCTTATTAATCTTCACTGTCACACGGTACGTATATACTATTAAGATTATTAGCCTTAATCGTTGTTCCCTAATCCATTCACAACATGCAGGGCCTTATCTATTTCTTATCCTATTTCACCTAAGAAATTGGAGTTAACCACAAGAAATTACAATGCTACAAATGTCAAAAACAACACTTTCTATTAAAAATCCAAACTGAGTTTTACAAACTCACTTATAAAGTACACAACAGGCCCATTGGGTGCGGGCTTATATGCAATTCTACAAAAGCCTGAACGTATGCCGGCCAATAAGTGAATATAAAGAAATGTTGAAAATGGGAAAAGAGAAGACACAGGAAACAATATTAGCCCTTGAAACCTGTTAGTAACCTTTCACCGAATTTTGACAACAAATCCCACCGCTGCCACCAAAAATGTAAGCTGTGGGTTAATCATACAAGCGGTTGTCAAAAGAACGACAAGTGAATTGTCTACTGTTCATGGTGAAAAGCTACCACAGGTTTATTCTAGGTAAATATGAATACAGAAAGCAACAAACAACAGTATTTTTAGACAAATTTGAAACTGGATTAATTGCTGCAACAAGAAAATAACAACAAAAAAACCACTTACTTTACCGGAGCGCTCCGCTATCACATAAAATACTTAGGATAAAAAACAGTCAATGAGCTCGTAAACGCACCGAGGAAAACGAGAATTTAAAAACTTATGCCGAAAGTTAACCAGAAAGAGTATGGAGTTAGGTTCCGTTCAATATATCACACACATGGGCGATGGAGTTCCTTCCCATTGAAAGTTACATTCGGTGTCGAGCTGATGGATGGTGTCCCATGTCGCATACCAGAAGAAATTAAATGGTGGACGTCGTGTGATCCAATATGATCTGCTCCCTTTTCTTAATTCAAAACGGTATCCGAAGCAGCAGAGCGTCCAGCCTCGAGGCAATTTCACAGATAAATATAGGTAAATAGAAGGAAGGATCCAGGTGGCCAAGACTCTCAAATACGATGCGAATCTGAAGTTGTTTAACTTAATTATTGCCCAAGTAGCACTTTAAACAGGAGAGCGTCCAATCATAATGTTGATTCCAACACACTAAACTTACTGTCAACATGACATGTTAACCGGGTAAGCGTCCGAGGATATATAATATAAATTTGAACAAATTCAGGTCGTTGCTGATTACTAAAGATTTTAATCAGGAAAGCGTCCAGTTTCTTGATAGTTCCTCATGAATATAGATAAGATTTCAAGCAGGGAAGCGTCCAGTTTCTTAATAGTTCCACATAAGTATATATACGTCTGCTACAGCACTCAAAATGTTCTCCCGAAACAATAAGGGAAAATATAAAGAAAATACACTACATGTCCAGATATATACAATCGAGCCACCCTCAGGAGCACTTCTTCCCTGCTTCAAACACTGGAGGAGACTGAAATTGTAATATACTGATGCTACCATATGTTTCCTCGTGTGCTGTATGTTCTCCTCTATTCCATGCTACACTGTCTATGTATTATTCTACTCTCTCTCTATTCCAGCCTCCCAAACCAAATTCCTTTCTTATCAGTATGACCTTCGACCTGGTCTGACTGCCCAACATCAGTCACCACTGGTGATTATTTCCCTCCTTGTATAAATGTTCTCCAAAACTAGGGCTACTGAACTCATAGTGGTCTCTTTGTTGTCAGGTGGTAAGAAGCATCCATGGAATGATTGAAGAGAGAGAGAGAAAGAAAGGTCCAAAAAAAGGAGGAAAATTTCTCAAACTTACATATTGACATGATTATACTCCCAAGTTCAGATTGTCTTTGTCCAGTTGTTGACAGGGCAAGGTTATCAAAAATGGAGTAAAAGGGCAACCAGTCAATGGCAGACTGCAGAGTATGGCATATTATTAAAAAACTCCAGGAATGAAGCGGTGGTGGCATTTATGTTTTATTACCAACCATACAGCCGGTCGATTCCTGAGAGAAAAAGAAATCTTTTCAGAAGAGAAGCAGCAATAACTGTCATTGAGTATTAAATAGATCTTTATCTGTAGCCATGCTGCTGCCCTTGAGCAAACTATTTTTGGAACATGTTCACATGAAATGATCAGTCATCACCCAATTTCCATCTGTGGAAAATATGAAGTAATGTGTCTTCCGTAGCATAATTTGGAAATATGATGTGAGCTACAGATCTCTCCGATTACTGTGTCATTGAATCATATTTTTGTTGAAAGCCAGGATTCATATGTGTGAACACTGTATTCTGTATTAATATTGCGTGGTACATAGGAGTACTCAAGAACAGTGCGAAGCTGTGTAACAGCAATATGTAGAATACATCATGTAGGCCAACAGGTGTGGCAAAGCAATCTTTGGGTGTGAATGTAGTCCCTCTGAATAAAGAAACGGGCCCTGTCTGAAGCCAAAAGAAAAAAAAAAAGGAAAAAAAAAAAAGACATACAGTATGCATGTGTCATTTTTTCCCCCTTTGCATGTCCAGACATATTATTTCCTGTCAAGTGTATTTTCAGACATTTTCAAGGAACCTGCCCATAAAGAGTCACTGGGAGCAGGGAGGTGTTTCTCTCTCACACCTCCCTGCTGGGAGGACAGAGACTCTATGGAGGGAAGTAAGAGGCCAAGGCAGAAACCACAGCCATGTAGACTGATGCTTCTGTCATCTCACTTAGGGCCCTTTCAGACGTACCATCTTCTCGTATCATAGGATGTATGGATATACAACACATTGATACAAGTCCGAAAGGTGCAACGCCCCATTATTTAATAATCGTATGGGAGCATTCAGATGTGCGCTCAGTTAAACTTTATGTATGTATGAGTCTCTCCCTTGCGCAGTATTAACTTTGTGCAGGCTTTGCGCTTTGTGTTTATACTATGTGCTGGACTCATCTGTGATAGAAGTCGGGCCCTAAGCACATGTTGCAAATGAGCTCTGCCTACTTATACAACGTATGGATATGTGAGAGCTTTCAGACACAAAAAATGTATGGATTTAGCATGATAACACCAAACGATGCTCAAAAAATTGTTTTCAATAATGTGCTATATTGAAATGATGTATCGATATGAGGGAATTCAGACGCAAAAAAACGCGCTAGGCCTATATCCATAAGATATCCATAAAAGAACTCTCTCATCGGAAAGGGAGATACCATGTATTCCTGTCTCACCACAAGCTGCATACCACAGTGTGATGCCTGTTTCACTATTTAAACTGTCCTCCACAATTTCTGACCCCTCTTATTTATCAGATGCACTCCAATCAAGGAGAATGGCCCTGATTCTCTGATATGAGTTGAATGCCATAAGAACATTATCGACAACTAAATATGGTCCTTGACTGCTGAAAAAACAAAGAAAATCTGTCTATGAAGCAAGAGAAGAAAGTGTACTTTGTGAAGGGCAGGTAACAGATATGTTCTTGCTTGATGAATTGAAAGGAATACGGAAGGTACAGCTGTACAGGAATATCAGTACAGTCCCCTTATTACAATGTACTAATGATTTGAGCTACAGTATGCTTAACTTTGTGATGTTTAGTTCATTGTGTTATACCGTTTGCCATAGTGATGATTTTTATGAAGAGAACCAGTAATGATGCCATTAAATTGTTATTGTAATTCATGCTTGATAAAATGCCCATGTAACTAAGGACAAGGTAACTGTGCGTGACAAAGTTTCATCTACAATGCAAAGCTCTACGTCCCACACACATTCACTACCGATTTCCCCTGGATTTGTGCTTGATTCAGTGTTTCTTGTTGCTAAGAGGAAGTAATCAGTTGTGTGTCTGAACCATGAGTAGGCCAAGCGGTTTCCTGGATGTGGCCAAGTATCTCATTAATGGCTTACCTTTGTGAGTGTGGTGGCAGAGAAGGACGGAGGATTACCCTCTCTAACTCTTCCTCCCTCACTTATGATGATTTAATGGCTGAGTAATTGGAGTGTTCTGCCTTCTAGCTACACTAGCTAGCCCCACCCTCATTCAAAATCTATAAGGACGCCTTTGATGAATGATAGTGTACCATACCATTATACTACAGTTGAACCTCTCTTATCCGGCCTCCCTTTGTCCGGATCTCTCTATCATACGGACGCAATCTCGCCATGATTTTTTTGAATAATTACGGGAGGAAAGGGGGATTCCCAACTCAATCTAACAATGGCGACCTACAACCGACTTTGCCGAGTACAGTTTATTTTCAAGATCTACTTGATACATTTCTTAATAATTATTTAGGTAAATCATTCCAAGAATTTATAAAAGAAAATTATTTCATTCTTGCAAACATGAACCTCTATTTTGGGTTCTGTTACTGAGTGTAACAATGAAAAGGTTGCAGTATACACATTACTACATGTGGTACTACAATGGGCTACATCAGTACATGTGTATGTATATGTACATGTATAAAGCATTGAGTCTTCCGTATCCGGCCAAATCCCTTATCCGGATGAGCCCCGGTCCCGACTTGTCCGGATACGAGAGGTTCAACTGTAGTTGGTTTCAAAACTTTTGTTCTGCACGTGGCTTTGAAATAGTTATCCATCTCAAGGCATCAAATGAACATTGCAAAGTACCGTATACTGAATATTTCGCGAGGTTTTTATTTTCACAAATTTCGTGAGTTGGGTGCTGTTTGCAAAATTAACGACACATGAAATTAATGACTCTGGTCCGGATATGAATGTGACGCACACGTATACATTTCTCCATTCAGTGCAGTACTCCACGATCGCGAATTTAACCACTCCTGAAATCATCGGGAAGTCCCGATTCGTGAAGATTTAAACTCACTAAATATACGGCATATACAGTAACTGAAAGCAAATGTACAAAATTAGTTTTATAACGCTTGCTGTAAGGAGAGACATGCTTTCCTTTGTTTGTTCAAAGGTCCCCTTTGACAAATGGATGTGTAGATTGATGATGGAGGTCTAGAATGTGAAACCAAGATGTGAATACCAAACCCAATCAAACAAGCAAATAAACAAACAAACCCAAAACAAAAAGAATGCATAACATTACTTATGTACCAACTGAGCAATTGACAGACATGTTTCAAGAAGTTTTTGTGCCTATTGCAATCTGTTTTTAGGAATTCAAATACTTGTATGATGACTAAGTTGTGTAGCCATAATTCAAAACCTGTGCAGCATGATTGAACAACGCTAAGACCAGAGACAGGGGGTGGGCTGGGGGTAGGGCATGGAGGAGGGGGACTTCTCTATCTCCCACCTCCCTGTTCAGCAAAGATTTTGAATAGCTGATTACCCTCCTTGCTCAGGTACCGCAGGGTTGCCTGTACTATGCACTCCTTGCTCCCAACAGAAAACCCGATAAGTGAGGCTGGAATCTACAGAGGGGCATTTGATCTGGTCATCTTCCTTTGTAGCTTCCTGAGCACTGCGTTCTGTTATGTAATATTTATCCTAACATTGAGCATGCAACCTTTTGACTGGCAACTGAGCCCAACCCCCCCCCCCCCCCCCCCCCCCCCCCCCGTGATATTGGGTAAGCATGGGGGACAATATTGTCCACACATGGAGTGATTTGATTTTGGTTTTTTCATCTGTACCATACACAAAAGCTAAAGTAGATTTCATGGAATTGAGTGCAGAATTAAAGCATTATCCAACTTGGTAACATCCCCCACACAGTGTGAAATTACAGCAGATTGTGTATTCATGGCCTAATTGTGGGAAGACACTTGTATCTGAAGCAAGATGTATACGGGTACCATACAATGTGCCCACACCTGTGTGCTCTTTTTTCAAAATTTTGTCCACTTGTTCTTTTTTGGCATCCATGCTGTTTTGAATTTTTGATTGGTCGAAATCCAAAACCAGAGGGGATCTATCCATGCCCTCTGTGAAGCAATTTTTTTTTTTTTTTTAATGCTCATCCTAGCAGCTGAGACCGTAGGTGTTTTCAGCACTGACAAAAGAATACCTCTACCCTCCTTCATGCCATTCAAACCCAGTCACAGAATGTTTTAAACACACAAAACATGCCCTTATCCTATCTGATCCTGATCCCCCTCTTAGCTCTCCTCCCCCTTCAAATCCACTCTAATGCTATGAAAGCCATGGTGGTAATGTGACAATCGGGGCGTCCATACTTAGCACAGCAGAGTGACTGGGACAGAGATCGTATCCTGATCCACAGACCACAAGGTGGACTGAGAATGAAGGTCGTGACCTGACAGGCTGTTTCTCAGTGCCAACTAAAGACCGAGAACAAAGAACCACACCTAGTATAAAACCGTGCAATGTCACAGGACAGACGACAGCCAAGTTTAGCTTACAGTTGTTGCCATGGCGGTCATGCATTCATGAGATAGGGCAGAAAGTGAAATGGCAGCACAGTTCTTTGCAGTGTGCTCTCCTGTCATAGCATCTTGATATCAATTGTACCATGGAGCTACGCATGATTGTACACTCTGTAGATGAAAGGAACCCAGGAAATAATTTTGGAAATTATTCTATCCTTTGGGGATGAAGAGCAGGGCTATTTATAATTACTTCCCGTTTATGAATACCACTCACGATGTACAGTTGGATCCACTTACAGCAGACTGTACCATTCCGTTAAAGGGAGTGTTGCTTGTGACCGCTCTGTGGCTGCGGTCACACTGGCTAAAGATCATAGAGTTTAGTTGCGAAGTCTTCACAAAGTTTGAGTCACTGGTGCGTGTGTACAAGAAAGAAGAAAGAGCGTGCCGTCTGACAGCTGATGATTGTGATGTAACAATGTACAGACATAATCGCAATGAGAATTGCTTTGGAGACACTACTGACAAAAAGATGGTGTACTGGTCACATGGCAAATTTTGCAAAGTTTTAATCATGAGCATTCACCCTGCCCAAAGACTGAGAAGTTTGAAGGGGACTTGGAAATATCCCTTGTTTGAGTGGGAAGTTTTGCGGAAAGTTTTACAAGAAGTTTCACGAGCAGTTTGTGGTCACAGTGGCAAAACTTCAAGATCTGAAAAGATCAGGATCATAAACTTTACGATCTTTTGCCAGTACGTGTGACCACTCCTATTGTGAACAAAATAAGGCACAGTACCAGAAGCGATACTAAAGGGAAGGGTATATTTATTTAAAAATTTCACGTAGGAAGGCTGAGCCATATTCAAGAGAAATAAATCTGATATATTGAAGCATTACAATTTAATGTACAGTGCAGTTCAATTTTCCTGTGATTCCTTTATTAACACATTCATTTAAATCATGAGAGCCATCTTAACTATCATCTGTGCATAGGCTTGTAACATAAAGTACACCCTGTACTAGGCCACTGCGCTGTATCTGCATTGCCCAGCTTTTTCAATCATGTCCAAGGGCCTGGCAGAAAATTTTTTGGATGAGTGTATATCCCGCCACTTTCCTTCCCTCTTCACAATCGTGGCCAATTTAGGTAAATTGATGAGGATTTTCCATCAAATTGCTCCTCACTCACTGTGACGGATGACTCATGAGCCACAGTCGGGTCTGTACTGTATGCCTGGTGCAACTGAAGACAACATTTTGACAAAGAATATTGCAAGGGTCGAGCAGTATCTGTAGCTTCAGTTTACTGTTATGGTAAAGAAAGTGTATTTCATTCAATGAAATCTTGTCCACACATTTTCGTCAATAATTGGTATCATAGAGGATAGTTACATAAACCAACAAGTGGGGAAACATTACTCAAACCTAGTGAAAATGACTGTAATAGTATGAATATTGATATGTTGACAGTGTATTTTCAGCATCATTTTTTTTTCTCTGAAAAAGAAATATTTGTAGATAACTTCAGCTGCTAGAATATTGGTTGTAAAATTTGTTTTGTAAAGATTATCATAACTTGTGTCATGTAGTATTCCATATGAGACAATTAGAACCCTACATGATAAAGATATACTGTACTAAAATGTGTTAAACAAAATTTTTAACCACAGCAGTAAAACAAAGGCTGAAGTGCAGCTTAAGTTGAAATCAAAAAGTGACTCAGAGAGAGAGAGAGAAAGAGAGAAAGAGAAGAAGACGATGAAGACGATGAAGAAGAGGAAGAAAGTGCACACAATGTATTTTAGGGGACGTTGAAACTCTCTGCAGGAAAATTGAACAGGATGTGTCTGTAACTCTCAAACCGTCTGGCGAAGAAAAACCTCCAGATGTTTCTGCACATTGGCAGAAGCAGACTTCTCCAGCCAATAATTGACAGGTCTCTGTAGTAGGTGTGATCCAAATATATGCTGGCAAAGAGATGCTGAAATGTGATGCAGCGTAGATGACCATTTTTGACTACCTTTTCAACTCAAATAGTGCTCGCTCTAAGCATGGAGCTACAACAGTCTATTGTAGTTCCCGCATGCTCTAAGGGAGATTTCTTTACAGCCCACGCCCTCGACCATATTGATGCTGTCTCCACACATGAACTTAATAACATCCAAGCAGAGTTCATTACGAGGCAGCCTTGAAGTTTGAACTGTAGGTTGTTCACCGGTATTCATTAGCGTTATTTGAAATGCCATCAGATTACTATTTTTTCTCAGCATTGCTCTTGCGGGGGAATCGTTTGTTTGGTTGGTTTTTTAATGTCATGTTCCTGAACAAAATACTCTTAGTGGGAAGAGATAGTGTGTGTGTAAGAGGATGGCTATCAGTCATTCAACCAAGATTTCAGCTCCCATGTAAAAGCAATACGCTTTCAGTGAGAAACTTTCTCTCTAAATGCACACAGGTGGACACCCTGGTAAAAGCAAAGAAATACTAATTCTTATCAGGTACATAATGCTTACATTTCTACAATACATTGAATTGAGTCATTCATAGCAAGTATCCAATGGGGGTGAGGGATGAAATTTTTCATTTTATTTCAATAGCTGAATCTTACCTCATCAAATACAATACTCTGTTCATTTTTTTGATAAAAGATAACACCAATTCTTTCATCAGCTCCTTTCTTTGCTCAGCTGCAATATAATATTACATCAGGGATGTTGCCTTTTTCTGACAGCCTTCCAATCACCACAAAATACCAGCTTGAGACCTGAGAATGAAAGTAAACAATATAGTAACAAATATCTTTCACAAAATACTGTCATTATTAATGCAAAATAAAAAATTAGCTGTTCAATGACATGAAATTCACATTAGAGTATTTTGACATGAAAAGAATGTAGTTATCCTTGTTCTGAGGTCATCTTAAAGCCTTCACAAGTTCTGTATACTTTCCTGTCCAAGATCCCTACCGATACTCTTCAAGTTAGAGCAGCCACCACGAAGACAAATTTCAAATCAATATTTTTTCTTCTTCTTCTTCTTCATCCCCATCCAACCTCTCTTGACCAACAGACAGTACTGACATCGTTGATGGCAAGCTGAAGCTCATCCTGGGTCTGATATGGCTCCTCATCTTGCATTACTCCATCTCCATGCCGATGTGGGATGAGGAAGGCGAGGCACCAGAGGAGGGCAAGAAGCAGACTCCCAAGGACAAGCTACTGGGATGGATCAGGAGCAAGGTGCCGGACAAGCCCATCAACAACTTCAACAAGGACTGGAACGATGGGCAGGCTATCGGAGCTCTTGTGGATGCTGTTGCCCCTGGTAACAAGAAAAAGTCCTCCTCTTTTGTGAACTACTTCTTCTTCTTGATTTTTCTCCTGCTTTGAATTCTACCATTTTTTTTTTTGAATGGTCTGCAAGAGTAAAGAAGTCAAGAGAGAAAATATTGTCCCTTTGTAATGGGAAGTCAGGCTCAAATTCAGAAAGACGCTGTATTCAGTGCATTTTGCTTTGCGGCCCTATAGTATTTGTCACATTTTTAGCCTTTGCCATTTTGGATGTTCTATGAACATACTTGCACCTCCAGACCAGTTTGTGTAGTCTATCAAAGCTTGTGCCATTCAACAGTATACGGAACCGTGAACTGAGAAAGACATATCTTTTGTGCAGTTCAGGTAATGTTTATACCCCCGCCAAACGAAGTTTGAAGGGGGTATATAGGAATCAGCGGTCGGTCGGGCGGTCGGGCGGTCGGGCGGTCGGTCCGTTGCAAATCTTGCGTCGCGAACTACTTCCTCAGTTTTCAACCGATTCCCATAAAACTTGGCACAGATGTGTGCCTTGGGTTGTAGATGTGCAAGACGTATTTTTTGACAGTACCCAAAAGTACGTTGCCATGGTAACGGCATATTATGGGCAAAAATGGGTACAAATCTTGCGTCGCGAAATCCTCCCACAGTTTTTGATCAATTTTTATGAAATTAGGTACAGATGTTCATCTGAATATGTTAATGTGCAAGACACATATTTCCGCAGTGGCAAAAAGTGCGTTGCCATGGTAACGGCATGTTATTGGTAAAATATAGGGCAAAATGCTTCATGGCAAAACTGCTTCATCAGTGTTCTTCCAATTCTCATGGAATTCATATTCAATGTTTGTCTTAGGATATAGGTCAGCATGACACATTTCTTGACAGTGACAAAAAGTATGTTGCCATGGTAACAGCTCACATATTATGAGCCGAAATGATGGAAAATTTTGTGTTGCAAACTACTTCCTCAGTTTTTGCCCAATTTCCATGAAACTTGGTACAGATGTGTGCCTTTGGTTGTAGATGTGCAAGACGCATTTTTCGACAGAACCCGAAAGTACGTTGCCATGGTAACGACATATTAATGGCAGAAGATCAAGGAAAGATCTTGCGGATTAAACTACTTCCTCAGTTTTTTGACCAAAGCTTATGAAATGTTGTTTTGACCAAAGCTTATGAAATGTTGTTTGGCGGGGGTATAACCAGTCGCTGTAGCGACATTTCTAGTTTCTGTTTATTGTTCTACTATTCGAAACCACACATTGTTGTCAAGTTCTCATTGGTAGATCATGGCATATGGAATTAACCCTAACTTTAGAAATTCTTAACTTTTTTGAGAGATTGCATAAATTGAATCACAGTTTCACTGATATGTTTCCCCTAAGTGTTCTGCATTCACTGAATGAAATACTAAAAGAAAACTTCTCTTATATCAGAAATTTACCAAAGAGCATGCCATTAAACTACATGTGTATATGACTGTATGTATAAGGGCCCCTAAAGTAATACCGTGTATGCAAGGCAATCATGGTTGTTGGTCAGAGATAAATTCTGTACATCCTGTAAAGTATGATATACCATTGGCCAATTAGTCTTTACCCCTGGCTCAACGTGGTCACTTTCTCCAACCTGCACTTTGCCTGTTGCCTCTCTCCACCAGGTCTGTGCCCTGACTGGGAGGACTGGAACCCCAAGGATGCATTGAAGAATGCCAAGGAAGCCATGAAGCTTGCAGAAGACTGGCTGGATGTCCCCCAGGTAAGGCAGCTTTACTACCAAGGTGCATGGTCCCGGTGTTTTAGTCAAATGCGAACGCGGGCGCACTGAGCAAGTTTCCTATAGGGACCTACGCTATCGATTCCTCTTTAGTGCTTACATTTTGACCCATTTCCCCGAGTCCGAAGAAGTCTGATCCACTGTAGTCAGTGGTCCGATCACAGTTTGGCTCATGATTCGGCTGAGGGGGATGACAGCTTTAGCAAACTTCTTTTGTGATGTCATACTAAGAAGCACATATGCACGCACCCTGGCATTACTACAGGCTGCGTGATGCGCAGAGAAGACAGCAAAGGCAACGTTACCTAGCAACACCTATGCGCTTTATTCTTGATGACGTCTCGACTTCGCCAATCTTCGTATCAATGCTAACGGTGATCAGCAGTATCATCAACAGTGCCCCCGCACCCACCTGGACTATGCACCTTTAAAAGACAAGTTCACCCAAATATATGTGTGGATTGAGTGAAGCAGTATTAGTAGAATGCATTGGTCAAAGTTTTGAGGAAATCGAACAATCCTTTCAAAAGTTACAAATTGTTATGGTTTTGTGGAGCCATTGCTCGATGATAAGACTAGGTATAACAGTTTGTGATGTTACACACGAAGAATGATGTAGAGAAAATATAAAGAAAATTCATCTTATTTTTACTTTTCTAGCATGATAAAAAACTACTTGACTTGCCTCTTTCAGAATGTGGGGGAAAAATATTACCGGTACTCTAAAAATATGTCAATAATATGTCGAGGGAATGTGCAGGGCCCCTACTTTTCATAACAAATGAAATTCTGTGGATATCTCATCATATTTTCTTTATGTTATGACATAACAAACTACAATTGTCTCAAACTTTTACTGATGTGTTCTACTGATAATGCTGCATTCATTCAATCCACTCTTTTTTTCTGATTCTGTCAGAGTACAGGGTGGTTGTTTGAATAAATAATGATTGAATTCACCCTAATGATAGCAAATGAAATAATTGCTTTACAGGGATCACAGGTTAGTGGAAAGAGGAATTTATGGTTTAATCATCATAATATTGTGATGATGATGATGTGGGTTCCCCCCCCCCCCCACAAAGAGTAGGTACTGTGATTTTAACTATAGCCTTTGATTGATCCCCTGTATCATTATTTCCCAGGATTACTCTGTGCTTCATTTATGTATTTGGGTTGAGATGGAGGCCTATAGAGGGGATATACTAGCATGTCCAAAAGAAAGATGTATTTACTAGCTGGGAATCAAACCCAACTTAAGGCCTATTGGCAAATACTCTAAAGGATCAATAACAGACTGCTTTTAGACTTTCACTTTTGTTTTCATTTGGGTAAGATTGCTTCAGATGGACCGAATTCCCCAAAAGACTTGAAATGGACACTGCAAATCAAGAACAGACTCTGGACAAGAAACTTAAATTGCATCCTAGCCAAAATAAGGACAGGATTTGCACTCTAGAATGGTCCACCTAAATGATGGAGGCCATAGATAATTGAGACAGACTTGAGCCAAGAATAAGGCTGTCAGATAATGTTTGCAGGAATTATCATTGATATATTATGCAGCCTTTGCATCCTGGAGTTATCTGTCACGAGGGTATAGAGCGGTTTCTTGCACAACACATCAACCACACACTCAAACTTCTGTGATTATGCAGTCAGTGTTTTAAGTAAAACTGTTCATTCTCTCTCAGCTATTTGACAGCACAACATACTTTAACAACAGAGGGCAATGTGACGGTCCTTGTACTTCATGAAATTTGCTCCCTATTTGTTTTTCTTAATCTCTTTATTTCATGGTTATACAGTAAAAAGGGAGCATATATTTATTTCATAGTGAAAGGAAAAATGCACCTGATATTGTTTTGTGACTGAATTCAGATGTTAGTTTTTTTTTTTTTTTTTTTTTTTTGGGGGGGGGGGGGCTATTTGCTAATATGAACTTTGACTTGGGACATGGTGCTAGATTCTTCCGCTGACATAGGAACACTCTGAAGAATACTTGAACCAGGATCTATAGCATCTTTACACTTGAACCTCCTGTGGTTTCCACCTAATCTTGCACTTGAAAGATATCACATCACTTGTGTTTATTTCAGCAAGCATCATTGATAAGTTAACCCGTTGCATATGGGAACCTCTTACCTGGTGGCTTGCGTATTAAGTCTATGGACATTTCAGAATTCAGTACGGTGTACTACCACTACATAGAAAACCACAAGTGTGTTACTGTATTTGATTACCCGGTGGTATCTGACTACGTTTCCCTGAAAGTAAAATGGAAATGTACGAACATTTATTTTTTTCAATTCAGAAAAACACTTACTCAAAAGGACATTTGGCTACATTGTACTTCTCTGTATTTTTTTTTTTTTTTTTGGGGGGGGGGGTCACTCATATGGTTCATGTGAAATGCTCAATGTAGAATACTGTAGATCTTTGTGATCAACATTGCTGCCATTGTGGGAGTGTGTACATTTATGTGCATTGCTGTCAATGAAACCTTTGTAACTTTATAGGGAGAGCATTGTTACCACTTGAATAGGGTGTGTAGCAAGAAACTTGAGATCTTGTTGGTGGAGGTTGGTTAGAGGAATTAATGCACGTACAGGTGTGACATGGGTCAGACCATTTCTGTCTTCTGTTACAGGCATAATTAAACCCATTGCCAATTTGAGGGCCAGTTCAATTCCATTAGAATGATTCATTGAGAGCACTATAGGTTCTTATTTGTCTTGGAAATAAAAGATATAGCATAGAGCACTTTAATTCACAGCCTGTCATTGAATACAACCTGTGCATTGATTTTCAGCAGGTGAGAAAAGAAGAAAATTGATGCAATATGTTCGTGAAGGTATGAGATTTTGTCTCTCATTTCAAGTGTCATCTGACTACATGAATCATATGACAAAGGTTAATGGCATCCCATGTGTGATATGTCAATAGTGCTGTAGGATGATTGATATATTAAAGGCATAATTTACCATTTGCAGATGAAACAAAAACCCACCATTAGTGCTTTGAAATAGTTCTAAAAAATATTTCCAGAGTAAACCGTGTACAGTTATGGTTTATTGAGAAAAATACAGATATTCTCTTTTATTTTAGGCTTTATCGTGAAAATTTTATATGATTAGATGTCTTGTGGTACAACAGAACTACACATAATGCATTAAATGTCATATCTTGAAAATTTTTAAAATCACTGTTCCCAAAGGTAAACATGACCTTTAACCCCTTCAATCTCCATTAATGCTTTGACTACCAGAGTGCTTGTTTATTCTTTCATAGATTGGCATACAGGTGTGGGGGTGGGGTGGGGTGGGGGAGAATAATTGCCAGCAGATAGAGATTTCCAAATTCTCATAATCCATATTTTGTCACTGTAGCCTTCCTGTTGTACTAAGGTACATTGTTATGCCAGAGTTGTCTGGCAAATAAGCAATTAGGTCAAGTTCAGGGTAATGGATGGAATAATGCCATTAAAAATCAGGGCACATTAATTACAGCTAAGTGCTTTGGCACAATTGGACGTAGTGGTTCAAGGTGAGAATGTGAAGGAATTAACCTTTCAATACATGCAGGAGCAGATTGATTTTATCCAAATAGCCCCCTTTTTAAGTCTCTGCTTCATCACAGATTCCAGAAGTTTACTTCAGTAATATGTTTATAGCATGTGTAAGACAGACTGAGCGGATTTTTCACTACATCTGAGAAATAAGTGTAATCATGTGAGGCTAAAAAAGAGGTGACTATATATATTATGTGAGAAAACAATGCATTTATGTAATAATGTTATATAAAGAAAATGTTGTGGAATTATGAACACTTGTGTATTTCCTACAGACATTAACAATTTACTCTTGTTTGTAGCAGTGTTTGAGGTGCTTGTAAATATTTCAAACTTGGGGAGACAATTAATTTTGCTACTCCATGTAGCAGTGCTGGAGCCAGAAAGGGAAAAGGAAATAATTTGGCCTCGAAAACATGATCTGAATTGTCTTGTAATTGGTTGTCTGAAGCATGACAGCTAAATTGACTCAGGTTGACAGGATGGTGGTAGCACAGCGTGTCATGTAATATCACCTTCCTGTCTGGTGGACTAGAGATAAACCGCCTCACTCCTAGCAAACGAGGTGTCGGCCGCCCAGACACCCTGCCAAGCCAACGTCTGGATTTCACACCCGCTCTGCTCTTGTGTTCCATGCTTGGGAGGAAGTCAGGTTCAAAACATGTTGTGACTTATAAGATATTAATAGAGGAAATAAGTATACTTACTGGTATGTCTAAAGAGACAATTAAAATGCCCTACTGGCTGTGTTTATAGAGGATATGGTTTGTGCTTTGAAAATTACCTTGAAAATACTGTCCTACATTTATTTTCATGAAGACACATGGTTGATGAATTATGCAGAGATGCCAGTTAATATTTCTTTATGGCAGTATTAAGTACCACTTTATCCAAAAATATTGCAGGTTTCATCGAAAATACTGTTTTTCACAAATTATGTAACTGCTCATGTGCACTGCAGGAATGGTGATACTGTTTACAAAAATATGTAAGCTTTTTCAACCCTCAGAATACTCCAGTGCTGTTTCAAAGGTTGGCATCTCTGATCATGCCCTGTCTATAACTAATGATGAATGGGAGCTGTATGCAGTAGTTTTTAAGTATCTCATACTGTGTAGGCCTAGATGGTTGTTGCATTATGTTACAGTCATGGAAAAGAAATTGATGGAGAAGAGATAGGAAGTCATCTTCTGGCCCATTTACTAATTTGAATTGTAATTTAATGAAGTGATTTGATAAAAGACAATGTGACCATTTCAGTGGTTGCAAATCAGTAATCAATGTATTGCTTTTGATGAAACAATTCACAAACAAAAACCACAGTCATTCTAACGGTAGATTGAAAAATTCATACATATGATGCACTAAAATTGTAATTTCACTCATCAGTGCATCATGAAATAAGCTCCAAAGATGCTCGCAAGCAGCCAGTGTATCAGCAATACGTCCGTCTAGAGGAAATTTAGGGTGAATCAGGTTTCAGTACCAGGTGTGTAGGCCTATGTGTGTGTGATTGTTGTGGAAGAACAGATTCTGCATTGGACAGGACAGGATGCGTTGACTTTCACCAAAAATCCTCTCGCACAGAATGACAGGGAAGGTTTATGTCAGAACAAGAAAGGGAAAGAGATCGTAGAGAACAGAGTGATGATATGCAACCTTGAAACCCTCTTCTTCCATATATCCCACGGAGGCAGGCGGAGAATGAAATTACAGGACTCACTTCCTGGGCAGGATGCTGTCTACAGTTTTTCTCCAGCAGTGTTTCTGCCCGTCTTACCTCTTTCTCTTTCTTCCTGTGGCCTCTGCTTTTGTGTTTTCCCTGTGTATCTTTTTAACCTGTCTGTCTATGATACATACTTGTCTGTCTCTGCACTTCTTATCAATTTTTCTCCGAATGTTGCATTTTCCATTACTTTACGCTCTGCTCTCTGTGATATTCCGTGATTTATGGATGCTCCGTTGTCTGTGTCATAGTTCTATTTCTCCTATTGTGTCTCCCTTGTTTGCTTCGGTCTATCTCCTGTTTCCAGCATAAAACTGTATACTGGTCGTCTCTACAGCTTTTTGTGCATTAGGTGTTTCTTTCATGTTATATGCTGGTCCCACATCTGCCATTGTCTGGCTTATTACTGCATAGGTGCGTTCTTATTTTCACAAATTTCAAGAATCAACTGAAATATGAGAATATGACAACTCGCAAAAACCATTTCCACCTATACACAATTGTCCTTTGTATCAACTCCAAAGCAGAAAAGCACAAAATTTTGTCAGTTGAAAAGGGATGATACTATTTCTCAATCCATTAGTGAAGTTCTGGAAAATTAATTCAATCACTCCTGAATTGTCTATATACAGACCAAATTTGCAGAGTATTATATACTCATCAAATACAAGGGGTGTATACAGCATAACATTTTATGACTGGAAAGCAATTCATATATTTGAGTGAATTTTAAAGGAATTGGTTTCTGTTATTTCATGGAATAATTATTTCTATTCAAATACAGAATTCAAATCTTTAGTGCGCTATGTAGAAGACAGACTCTCCATCTGCTTGAATGAGAGCCAGATGCAAAAGAAAAAGACATGTGGAACGTAAGCTTAACACAATGAAATTTCCTTAGTAGGTTATATCGTAAATTAGTTTCTGTTTTGTAGAAGAACTGAATAGGGTTGGGGAGGAGATTGAGAGATGCTGATGATGACTTGAATAATTGAGGGAACTCTACAATGATTATGGGAGATGATTTGCCCTCCATCATCCAAAATAAACCACAAGGGAATATCAAGAGAAGCTCTTAAAAGGAAGGGAAGTCATCTTTGGATAACAAATCATAAGCTCTTTCACTTTCAGTACCCTTAAATCTAATTAATTTCAGTACATATTATACTCATTAACTTCGGTGCACAATACCCTATACTCTCTGCTTTTAATGCACCAGTGCCTATCCAAGGATACACAGAAACCCAGGAGGGATGTTGTGATTTGTGTTTCACATAATGCAGTGACTCTCTATGTTATATGAGATGGCCGTCTATGGGTGCAATACGCCTGATTGGTAAAGATTTGTGTGTATCACGCCCTGCGTATTCCACATTTGGAGTGGTTGTAGAAAGACTACCAATCAGAGCATTCAACACTTCAGTTCATGTGGAATGCCTGTTTGGCAGATCTCTGAACTGGACAGTAGTTTGTCGCTTGACACAAATGAGAGAATAGCAAGCATTCATTTATAGTCTCTTATATAAAAGACAGCACATAAACAGAGTGAAAAAGTTGGGCTGAAGATCAGTGAACTTTTTCAACCCCAGAAGGAACACCAAAAAGAGAGAGGGGGTATATTGTGGAGGTTTACTTTCCAGTAGAATGGCTACATTAAAGCAAGCTAGCGAGAAAAGTTGTTCAAGATTAATTCACCATGACAAATCTCAACCTAAATACTGTGTGGGCTGCTATTATATTGTAAGGTTAAACTGGCAGTGTACATTTCACATACAATAAATTCTCAATGCACTTCACATCCACTGAGAAGAAAAAAAGCTTTGCTGTAGGCTCAGGTGCCCTGTCGCCCTCTCCTATTGTTCACAACACACCTACCCTCCCTTTTCTTTTTTTTTGCAATTTTTTTTTTTTTTTTAATTTCAAATTCAATTCTTGCTATCTCCCCAGGGTAGTAGAAACTACCCTGGAAATACAGGGGTAGAACCACAGGGGTGTGGAAAGTCCTTGCTGTAGAATGAAGTAACTTTTTAGTAACTTAGAAAAAGCATTATTAGGAATTGCTGGCTGAAAATAGGGCACATGGACTGAAAAGAAGCATCTGGTCTAAGAGATAGCAAATTATCAGAAGTATCATAGTAAGTGCTCAATTCCTGTCAAAGAGCAGGTCATAGGCATAGGCATGTTGGTATTACATTTATGATGAACAAATGCAAACAAAGGAAATATCTAATTTGGAATTTGTTTTTAAATGACTAAAATGATGCTGACCGATACTTCTTGATGATGTAGGAGCCTAAAGGTTTATTTTAAGTGGCAAGTAGTGACTCTGGGTGCATATATCTAAAAACTTTCTTAGGCATAATTGCAATCCTACATGCGTTTGAGGCATTTTTGGGCAATAGATAAATGCAACCATGTTTTCAACTGTGTTTAGATACGCTGATTTGAAATACCATTCAAAGGGTGATTTGAAACACTAGTATTTGAGACCATGATCGCATTTCTGCCAGTAATAACGTGATGGCATTTTGAAAATGAAATGCATTTCTCTGAGCTGCCAAGGTCACTTTCCAGTATACTGTACATGCCATCAGTTACAAAAAAGCATGTGCCTCAGTTGACTGCTACTTCCCAGGTTGAACGGCCCAAAGCAGCTCGGCAGGGACAATACTCGAATCTCCATGTTCAGATATGTGCGGCACCCCAAGAACCGCATTTCAAACCATGTTCATAAATAAATGCCATTCGAAATGCGTTTTGAAATGTGATTCTTTCTCTCTTGTTATTAAAATAAATGCAGCCTCTGTCTTACTTTCAGATTTCTTAGCTTTGCAGGTTAGAGACTTATGTGTCATAAAACATCTACCACTGGTTCCATTTGTAAGGTATAGGTATATCAGTAGGCCTACTTGGTAGCACTTTATGTGTGTTTCAGCAATGGGAGCTCAGGCTTCCCGGGGATCTTGTCAAATTCAAATAGTTCTTTTCATGCGTACGGTAATTCAACAAGGCTCATGACTCGATACCGAAAAGCTAATTCCTGTCTGGCTCTGGGGCGGTGTAGTGAAGTGGAACGAACCATGGGCAGCCATTTTCATTGTGACACACCAACGCTTCAATGAGATGAATTATTTGAAATAGGAAGTGTGTGTGGGTGTCAGTGCAAGCAAAGATTATAACTATAAAAAAAAAAAACATTTTTTGATGAAGATGTATTGGGTAAACTAGCTACTCAGCCTTTTAGAGTCCGGGCGCTGAGGTGATATTTGTTCAGGGCATTCAAGGCAAACACAACTTCATACCAGCCCTCTTTTGTGACTTGGTTTCTCTGTGGCCTAGAATGTCTGCGCTACTTTTGCTGTGGGAAAGTGAATGTCATGCATTAGTGTGTGTAAAGATACCATCACGAACAAAGTGCAATTTGGTATTCATGTATAGATCCCACATGTGGATTTTTGTTCTGGTAGTAACTATTAACAAATGTAAATGGATAGGGATCACAAAGTACAGTATGAAGTGCTTTGATATTCAGGATGGATTAACTCAACAAGTTCATTCATTCATTCATTCATTCATTCATTCATTCATTCATTCATTCATTCATTCATACATTCATTCCTTCACACATTCATTGTGAGGGTTAGTTTTGACTACTTTTCAGGTCTTTTATGCTAGATCTTTCTAAAAAAAATTGTGTGAGTGGGTTATAGGAATTGGCATTTAGCTTTAAATAATTTGGTACATCAAGATAGAAAATGATGAAATGTCATGGCAATGTATTTGTCGCTTTTAAAAGTGCAAAATAGTGGATAGTATACAATTATACAGCTAATATATCTGTCCTCTTTCCCTTCTCAACTTTTTCCAGGTGTGTTTAGAGCTCTGTTTACATGCACTGTAATAAAGTTTGCCAACAAAGTCAATCAAACTTCCAGTAGATGGAAGGATGTGGTTGTGATTATTTTGTTTTTCAGACTTCCAGATAATGCGTGGGAAGAAGATTTGTGTGTATAATAGAGTACCACAAATGTCCTTAACCCTTCGAAGATTAGTCCTGACATATACTCGGGCAGATGTCTGTGGGAAGAATGTGTTATAGTGAAAATCAGCTAGTCCTCAACAGGTTAATGCTGTCAGTGCACTAATTGAAAATGCTGCTCGTGTCAAAAAGTAGGGCAGGTCCTAATGTTATTTTTTGCCAAAAAAGTTTGTTGCAAGTCATATGAAACCAATCTGAACAAACGTATAGGCCTATCCAGCAGTAAATGCTTACAAAATTAATGTCTTTACATTGAATTGAGGAGTGTAGGCCTTTTCAAAATTTTTTATTAATTTTATTAAAGTGAGGTTGAAGACTTTTGTGACATTCAAAAGAAGATAGGCCCTAATGTAATTCTGAGGAGGAAAACAAAAGGATACTGTGCACCCCTAAATATATGAGAAGTATTATGCAGAGATTTATCAAAGTCTTCTTGTTTCTATTGGTTGGCAAGTCTCTATCCATGTTCGTCCATAAAAATTAATTAACCCATTGCCTTTGAGCTCTGACAGTTCCCCATAGACTTAATGGCTGACACACCTGGCTCCCAAGAGTAAAGGGATTTTGAGGGAAATTGGAGGTGGAGTGACTGCTTGGTAGTGAGGACATTGAGGTCCATGCCTGTCTGTTTCAAACAGACCCCCACTCTGTATCATCCCAAATTTTATGACCCTCTCCAAGGGATAGGGTGTTCCAAAGGTCATCCCAGGTCAAATTCTAATTTCAGAGGGGTGTGAATACACATTGCCATGGATACACAGAGAACAGGTGTTATGTTGTCTAGAATGGTGAATTCCATAACCCATATTCACGCCTATGGTTGTAGACATAGCACTGAATTAGCTCTGTTGGAAGAGAGGGATGGAGATTTGAACATGAGCTGATGTGAGTTGAGATCAAATGTGAGTTTCTATGGTGAATCAAAACCAAATGCAACTATTTCCAGGTCTTCATCTGCTTCTGATGGAGTTCTTCAACCTCCATCATGGAGAATGATTGGTTTTTGACATAGACGACCCATGATGGTGATGGAGAATTGAGCACCCCCCTGCCAACTTCATCTCTGAGTCATCAATCTCTGGAGGTTGTGGAAGCCGTATTTCACAAACGACCCTAGGCTTCCCACAATGCCTCACTATTAAATGAAGGCAACCTTGAAAGCTGTTACCTAACAAATAAGATGGGGAAAGGGGTGTCATCAGAAATATTTGATGGTATTAGGCCTGTACGCTGAAGAGCAGATCATGGGCAGGTTGTAAACATCTTGGCAGTAGACAAGCATACAAGTGATTTTCAAATCTATGGATGTGTTCCTCCGGGGACCTGACAACAAATGACTAGAATTCCATTCACCTGTGCTTTAGGGAATAATCTTTAGGCGTTTTTCACATCAGCTCAGTAAAAATCCAAGCTCGAGATATTTTTTGCAATCGCAAATTAGCGCACTATTTCATTTCCTATTCACATCAGCCGGAAGAGAATTAGCCCGAAATTTTTTCGAGCTAACTCGACAGCAGAGCATGCGCAAACAGTGTCATACCAGTAGAGCGCGCGCATTAAAAAAAATAAAAATTACCTGCATGATCGCCATCACACACGCTAGGCATGATGGGATGCATCGCGCTAATTTCTTGAGGCGATTTCACATTATCAAATAGCGCGCTAGTTCGCAAATTATCCCGCTATTTCGGAAATTTCCCGAGTTGGACTCGAGAAATTTTCTCGATCAGAGCGATAAAATTGGTGCGCTTACTTGTATTCACATCATCAAATAGCACGCTGTTTTGTGATCGGGTTAATTTCTCAAGTCAGAAAATAGCGCGCTATTTCGAAACATAGAGCTGATGTGAAAACGCCTAATGTATCATCATCTTGATACATTTGTACTTGGAATCCAGTTTATGTGCATCGTTGTTGCCACATCAGCTTTTGGCAAGCTTTCTGGTTGTCGGAATCAAATTTTGTCTTAAAATATGTGCATCAAAATGTAGTAATTGTTAAGTAAACCAGATTATTCACCTGTCCCTGTTGAATACATTTCAGTACCAGGGAATCCAATTTGCTCTACTAAGTATGTTGATTGGTCCTGGCATAGCATTTCATTTAGATTTCTAAAGGGCACATCAGGAATAACTTTGTACACAAAGTCAAAGGAATCTCTTTTGTCATGTGAAATAATCATATCTGATAATCCATGTCCTTTAGATCCCAAACATGTTTGCATTGCAGTGGTAGGCCTATATGTAAGCTCCTACATGTATGTTTTTCAGCATTGACTAATTTGTTCTACTGTGAAACAAAACTGTGCAGAGAAGTTGTAAAAACATCGTTGGAGACATAAATTATAGAGGGGGAAGGGTGACTTCTTTTTAAGGGTTTTATTTTCCATGACAGATGGGAAACTGTACCTGTAGTCTGCTCTTCCTGCATGAAGAGGATGCAACTCAAAGCAAAATGTGTCAGATGATTTATATGAGCCAGCATGGAGAAGAAGTGGTTCGTGACTGGGCTGCTTTTACGCAGTGCTTGAAAGCATGTTCACTCTCACTTTCTCATCAACCCTGCCCCCTATCTCAGCCATTCCCCCTGAGGATGACAGATAAACTGTGCCCTATCATCATCCCGAATATATCACATCGCCATGGCGACCCATGTGCTGTTGGATGGAGAAGTCAAAACAGGGGCACTTTTGTATACAGACATGCTAGAGTTCCACTCTCCAAGCTTCCCAGGTGGTGGGAGGAAAATTTGTTCTACCTTTGTGGGACACATTTTGATGTAGGAAAGTAAATTGTCTGGCTGGATGTGATGTATGTGTGAAGCACAGCCGAGCAATCCCAGCCATCATAGAGTGTACTTGTGTGTGCGCAATTGCACACACACTCCTACACTCCTCAGTTTGATTATAGCTTAAATGTCTGCTTGACCTTTGACCCTATCCTGCCTTCAGGGCTGCTCAATGTGTTACATGGCATACCTTGAATGCCTTTCCTTAATGGGAGCACACATTGAACACATGTATATGCCAGTGAGTAGATGCTGTAATCTGGATACCAGGGGCCCTGCGAGCTTTGCAGTGGCCATGCAGTCCTGACTTGATGTTGGCACTGTGCCCAGAACATGAAGCATGGATACGCATTTTTGCAGCATGCATGAATGTTTGATGAATATGTACATAGGCCTACTGCAAAACCAGAAACATTTACGGCATGAAACTTTTGCAAATTGGAGCCAATGGTCTTTTTCGCGGCATAAACCTTATGTGAATTGCAGCTGGCATTCAATTCATTGTACCCAGACGAGACTTTTTGTGGGCACTATACTTTTGTGAATCCTAGCTCTTTGCTAAATTGGCGGAAGTTTCATGAAAGTGAAAATTTGAGGTTTTACTATATCTCTACATGAAATGAATTGCTTATTTCTATTTTTTTTTGGGGGGGGGGGTGGGGGTGGGGGGGGGGGAGAGGGGTTAGGAGAAGTTGAAGGGATAGGGTGAGGAAAAGGTGGAGGGGAGGGGTTAGGAGAAGGGGGAGGGGAGGTTGAGGGGATATGTCTAGTTGTAACATAAATCCCTCTTGATCAACTTTATTTAAGTTTATTTTCACGTGTATGATGCCTATATCACTTGATGATAGTGCAGTGACGTTTGAAAAATCTTCATTTTGCAGACCTGTCATAGCTAGACCCTACCAAGGTTTCAAGCTGAATGAATGTTATAGTGTTCCCATTGTAAATGAGTATATAAAGCATGTCACTTTTATGACAGTGATGACTCTTTCTAATACTCTCCTGCTGTTACTTAAAGGTTTACGTGGCATTTAAGACTGATCTCTATAAGCAGGATATAAGCTCTGCTTGTGGGTTTTCCCTTTTAAAAGCAAAGATTTAATAGCACACTGTCATTCAGCAAGTGAAATCAAAAGCAAAAGAGATCTGCATGGTATTTATACACACCTTGTCTCTCCAAAGAAAGTGGAATTTTGAGATCTAGTGCAAGAAACTTATGTGTATCTCCATCTTTCTTTATAGAAATCATGCTGAAATCAATGCAATTAACAAACATATGTTATCATGAATAATATGTTTTTTCCTCTATCTGTTTTCTACTGGGAGAAAAAAATGAGTTGTAAAGGCAGTGGAAGAACAATATGCCACTATTTTGCCATCATATTTGCTTTTTTTGATGCGTTTCATAATTTTAAGAGTTTGGTATCATATTGATCAGATTGTAGTATTCTTCAAATTATTTGTCTTACATACAAGATACCATACCATACAACTGCCAGTGAAAAGTGCTTTTGAAAACTATGATGCCTTTTGATGTATATAGTTCAGGCAGAATTGAAATCCTGCAGGGACTCAATGATACTAATTCTGTTTTTTGTAACAAATATATTTTTTTATTTCTCTCTCCTTGCAATGTAGGTGCTGCGACCAGAAGACATGGTCAACCCTAACATCGACGACCTCAGTATGATGACCTACCTGTCTGCCTTCCCCAAAGCCAAACTCAAGGAAGGAGCTCCACTCCGCCCCAAATCCAATGCCAAAAAGGTAAAAGTTTCACTCACAGACCCAACCTTTACTCCAGTACAGGAGTGTATCATGTGATATTACTGGTACAATATAACAGTAGGTGCTGGGGGATGGATGGATATTTTCACATCAAATTGCCACTTCTGTTTACTGCTAATGATGTGTGAAAAGTTATCCATTCATATAACCAGTTTGAATTTGTGCTGTATTGGGTAAAGTGCTTGAAGTTGGCTTGGTTATACAGTGTATTAATACCATTTTATTGTTTCGTTTTGTGATAACAAATTACTGTCTTTTCAAATTTGTGCCAGCAGAGTTTGTTTTATTTCAGCACAGATATTCATCATTACTTCTGGTCCTGTATTAGTCATATGTACTGTGTACAAAATATTCACACCATCTTATTGGTATGGGATTGATAATTCCTCCAGTTGTCTAAAGGTTTAGGTTAGTCCACAATGGATGTGTATCCCAGTCCTATGTACATGTACAGTTACTTCATGCCATAAGATCAATCAGGTAGATTGATTAACCCTATAGGGCTCTGGAAGAGTGGAATTAGATCTGACACCAAATCATTGTGTTTATGATTTTACACTCATCATGTTTTCATTGCAGGTTTGGGCCTTTGGTCCTGGTTGTCCAAAGGTGTAGGTTTGTCTATAATGGTTGTGTATCCCAGTTCTACGTAGGTACAGTTACTTCATACCATGAGATCATTCAGGTGGATTGATAAACCGTATACAACTGTAGGTCCCTGAAAAAAAGTGGAATAATATCTGACACCAAATCATTGTGTTTATGATTACATGTATATATACGCTCATCGCATTTCCCTACAGGTTCGGGCCTATGGTCCTGGTCTGGAAGATGGCAACGTCATCTCGAAGCCCACCGAGTTCACAGTGGAGACATTCGGTGCTGGAAGCGGCAAGGTTGAGGTCATCATCCTGGATCCCAAGGGTAAGAAAGTGGAGAACACCATCAAGGCCAACAAGGACAAGAAGCAGACTTACACTGTGGAGTACACTGCCAAGATCTCCGGCAAACACACGGTACGGTACTTACCCCTGTAACTCCCGGTTCCTACCCCTCTACCCCAACATACCACACCCAAGCACACAACACACTGAGCAAAAACTTGCCAGCCCATTTCCATCTAATTCAGCTGCTGAATGTTCATGATGTTAGATTTTTTTTTTTTCAGACTAAAAAAGCTGGTTATCAACAACCCAGAGACTATTTCACTTTTTCCAGGTGAAAGTTGTTCACTGGTGCCAAAAGGTACTTAGGTTGTTCAGACCAGTGACTTTCTGCCCTTTCTCTTCCGGTTTGTAACAAGAGGAGTTTCATCTATGCGCAGCCGTTGAATATGTTTTACAGAAACTAAGCCTCTTAACTGGCTGTATGACAGGTGGTCATAAAGCATCAGTGAATAAAGCTGTTGTATTCAAAAGTCTTTTACCTTCTGCTTTAGTCTGAAGGAGATGAATGAGTTCAACCTTTCTGAGTCCTTTCTCATCTCAAGCATCATCAACTCCTTTCACATGCAGATCACGGTCAAATTCAAGGAGATAGAAATCCCCAAGAGCCCGTTCACTGTCAACATTGGTAACATCACCTCGGACGCCAGCAAGTGCTCTGCCAAAGGACCTGGTCTTGAACCATCAGGACTCATCATCAACCAGAAGACCCACTTTGAGATCTTCACAGCTGGTAAAAAAAAAAACCCCAAACCAAAAATTGCCCAAGAGAATGATTGATGATAATTAGCCCACACCTTGCCTTTGCACATCATTACCTAATTGCATGCTATGGACATCTAACCACTTATTTTTGTAAGAATGCTAACTCATCTTTGCAAAAGGATGCCATTGACATCAAGCACAGAATCTCACAAACCGTTTAAGCTATTAGATTATTATCTTAATGAATGATAATGAATTGATTTGAGATTTACGTCTATACTGTGCACCCTCAAAAGTTTCATTAGGTTTTGATGAGTGATGTAAACAGATTCCGACATGAAGGCAACATATAACACATGCAAAGCTTTATGGAGAAAAAAAAATATCAGAACGTGACCAATGATTAACTTGACAACTGATATATTCAAGCCTCATAAATTTGTCACTACTGTAGTGGAGACACATAAAATCTCTTGAAATCTCATTGTGATATGAGTTTACAGCTCTTTAATTTACTGAGCAGCAATTACTGAACTTGTGAGATCATTAATTTAACTTTGAATATGTCATAGTAGATCAGTGGATATGGATTCCAGCAAAACTATAGCAGGTCTTATTTGTAGAGAATGCTGAAAGTTTGATATGTATCAATATTAAGTATGATTTAAAGAAAGAAGAGTATGAGTTTTACCAGCCTTCTCTTGAATTTATAACTAACCTCTTTAGTAGCCGTGGCAACTAACAATATTGCACAACTGTACATAGGAGCATTTACACGGAGAAGGTGAATGCAGTGTTAACTTTGCTTTGCACCGATTATTCACAATCAGATCCTTAACTCATTGTGCTGTTGCTCCCAAGAGGTCTTCTTATGGTCCAGCACAGGAAACAGCTCTGGAGTCCTGCTTGGGATGGATAATATGGGCAGCATGGTCCCGGCATGATGTGTGGAGGAATCACATGCCTAGATAGATTCATATCATCCCTCTGATATGACTGATAATATCTTCTTTAATCTTAGTGCATGCATTCACCATATGGCAGAATCTTCATAGTTTAATAATGGGGGCACTTAAAGGTGTAATATTAAAGAAGAATTGTCGCTGGGTTATATAAGACTGCATGTAAGCAATTGTATACTGAACTTCGGCCACCAAATTCACTAATGCTAAATAACAATTATGTCTATGCACTCCCAGCTCGGGCCTTCCTAACTACTGCAGATTTGTCCTGACCTAAATGTTATCAAAGTAGGCAGTGCCCTTTGAGCATCTGCTAAGATGATGGCGTTCAGTTTCCTTCGTGAAAACTGCCTCACTAAGTGAAAAGAGCAGTGTAGTTTATTTGCCAATTTACAGATGCTTTTGTTAACCCATGACTGCAGTGAGCTACAGTTTGTCTGAGTCTGCTTGTGCAATGAGATTTGTCTACCGAAACATTTTATGAGTTTGTCTGCCCAAACATATGATAGGTTTGGCAGTCAGTGGCTTAATGCAAATCTCCTGTTCATTCATACATTAATTCTTGAATGATGCACTTGTCATGGCTTTTGTCAGGAGCGTGGCAAATTAGATTTATTGGCATTATAGAATCTTAACAAGTCTCTGTACTGATCATGCTTTATTTACAGCTCTCACCTCTGTTGTCAGAGATTTATGAGTTAATGAGCACTGGTTCCTGCTTCAATTCATGTATTCTCACCCCTTATGACAGGAGGATGTGATTATTAACTCCCTCTTTATATCCAAAATGCTGAAAGTGTTGATATGTTTAAATCATTGCTGAAAATTTGCCTATTTACTCAATCCTAATTTTTGTTGTTGTTGTTATATTATATTAACATAATGCTGTATTTTGATTTAATATTTTTTCTCTATTGATGTGCTTAGAAACGTCAGTATCAATTAAGCGTTATATAAGTGTTATTTATTAGCATTATTATCATTATCATTATTTGAGTGATCCATTTGGTGTTTTTTATCTCAGCAAGATGATATATGTTTTATGTTTAAATGTGAGTCAAACAGAGGATTCATGAAGAGAAACATATATATCCTCAACCCCCTCTTCCTCGACTTGGTGTGTTGCAGGTGCGGGAGCGGGTACCCCAACTGTTAAGCTCATTGCCCCCGATGGTAAGGAAGTACCAGTCCAGCTTCAAGACAAGGGCAAGGGTACCTACTACGTGGAGTACATGCCCATAATGATTGGCACCTACAAGATCGAGATCAAATTCGCTGGCACCAACATCCCAGGCAGCGTCTTCAATGTGAAGATCTCCCATGGTATGTAGCCTACTTTTCAGAGTTCCCCACATTTATTGTGGAAACACTTGTTATATGCAGTCTCTTCTGTCATTGATCTAAGATTTCCAGTATCTCGTTACTTTGGGCAAGTCGATCCTTATTCAGGATGTTCTGTATGATGAATTTCAGCTCATGGCATTTTGATTAGAACTTCTGTGGTGCAAAGTAACTGCTCATGATTCCAAAAATTATGACAGGAGTCACAAATTAGTTATTACTTGCAGATAAAAATCTAGCTTCTGATTGTATTTATTGGTCATAAAATTGAATTCAGAAAAAAAAAAGAACTTCTCCATGATATCAAACACCAAATAAAATGTTTCAAGTGTTTAAAGAAAACCAGTGCATGACTCGAGTTTTCTCATTCAAATCAGCAGGGCCCAGAGAAAGGGAATAAAGGTTAGGATTAATTGGTAGAATTTATGAATCACAGCAGGTACTATTGCAACATGCAGATTCCCCTGCATAGCCTGTGCTGTAGTTGTTGTCTTGAAAGCAAACCAGTGTAATTCTAATGAATGCCTACTACCTTCACAGATGAGATCGGTAAAGATGGGACAAGATTGCATAAGAAGGGCAAATTAAATACCACAGGACTGTTGGAAGATTCTTTGTATGAAAAACCATTCTACGCTTTGTAGGAAAGCAGTAACGCATACTGTTTTTCTTGGCGTTAGGTTGCACCAGTTCACATATCAGACGAAACGTTATCCCAATGACTTCACATTAGGTTGCACCAGTTCACATATCAGATGAAACGTTATCCCAATGACTTCACAAACTTTTTGATTCATCATTCTCCTCTACGTTCTACCTACAGCCCTCAATCCTGGCAAGGCGTTTGCGTACGGACGTGGTCTCCAGCCCAAGGGTCAGCGGGTCAAGGAGGAGTGCATCTTCTATGTGGACACAAAAGAGGCGGGAGAGGCTGAACTGAAAGTGCAGATCATCGGCCCTGGTGAGCTGGGCATTCTGGGATAGCAAAATGGCCGCAAAGTGAAGGTTGGCTCGGTAATGGGTGGATGTCGGATGAATGCAGTCAGTGAAAGTTAGTCCCTAGGGTCTTCTGTTGAAATTTGGTTTATTACAGGAAGTAGATTAATCATAGAGATTTAAAATTGCTATCAAATGCCTACATATTAGTATTTAAAGGCCAGTAGTATAAGGTGGCAGGAATCACATAATATATATGACCTAAAGATGTAATCATTATTGTACATCAATTTATGAGTGGGAGCTTCAGTCTTCCTCAAAGTATTGAAAGTATAGATAGAAATTAATTAACACTTTCATTATTGTAATTGCCATGACAACATTTACCCAACAGCCAATCAGTTCTGAAAATTGAGGTTATTGCTTTTGTAACTGTGATAGTATGAGTAAGAATTAGTGAAGTATGTCCTTACATGATTAAACATTAAAGTAACTAGTAAGTCCCTACATAACATGCCATCACTAAATTAATATGTATATAATAAATACTTCATAGCATATCTTACATTCTTGGCAATCATTCATTTATCATCAGATATGTGTCATTTTAAACCTAGAAGTAAATAAAGTAAAGCTGATCAATACCCAGTGACATTTGATAGGAATATTTATTCTAGATTTCCATCTAAGTGTTGCCATTATATAAATTAATTTTTATGAATTAATTATATGACATGGAACAAGAATACTCCTGACACTATGAATAGATTAGAATCAAAGTTTAGTAAGTTCGAATATTTATAAGAAGTAGCCATTTTCCGAGTTAAGACAGAAACACTGTGATTTGCAATGCCAAATTGATAGCTAGGAGGACTGTAATTATTATGGCAAGGAGGTGTGTGGTGATTATGATGGGGATGATATTGATGACAATGATAATTATGATGATGATTGCTATGATGGTTCTACTGCTGCTGGTGCTGATGTGATGATAGTGACAATAAATGATGATGACAACGAAAGAGATGACAACGATGAGATGACAACGATGATGATGGCAATGATGATGATGGTGATAGTAACGATGATATGGTTGTGGTAGCAATGATGGTGGTGATGATTATTATTATTATGATGATGATGATGATAGTGATGGTGATGATGATGATGAACTATGGTGGTAGTAATGATAGATGATGATAATGCTGATGTTTAAAGTGATCAGTGATGGAATTACAAATGCTGTGGAATTGCTGTTGATTGCACAAACAGATGTTCATGACCGAGAAACTATTCCCTCTTCTCTAGCCTTCACTTTCTTACTCTGATGACCCATTTCGCTGTGATTATCATCTGGAAATAAGCCAGACTAGTTCTTATGATTTTGCCTTCCAGCAGCACATTATGTTTTAGCAATTTTTATGCAGTTTAATACCATTTAACTGCAACTTTTCATCATTTTTCTGTTATTGAATCTGTCAGTATTCTCTTATTTGATTTTTCCCTCGTCTCATTGTTCATGATTCTCTTTGCTATCTGTTAATGTCTTTGTTGCATCTCTGTATGAATGCCACGAGTGTGAATTGAATGTGTCTGGATTGGATTGGCACAGGCATGGTTTGTTGTGGAACTAACATCAGGATTATCCCTAACTGTAATGAAACACCCCACTTTCCATTTATCATGTCATATTGATCTCAGTTGTCATGAAGGGTATTGAAGTCATTTTCTGTACATGTAGTCGTGGTTTATGTATAACAGTGGCAACTTATGGTTTACTTTTTTATGTAAACATCACGAAGAGTATACTCACCAATGTGGTATCCCTTAACTTATGAGATAACTGATACAATGTCATGTATCTGGTGTAGTAGTTTTTCAATAAAACTCTGGTGTAAGTTAACCATTTTACTAATAGTAACCTTTGAGATTTTTTTTTTTCTTAAATTTTGAAATCCAGTCATTCAAATATAGTAGCCAAAGCATCCTTTTCTTAAATGTCATTTGTAGTCATTGTTTTGGGAAAGAATGTTTGTCTACCATGCTGTACCAAGTGTATGTGCAATCAGAAAACAAAGTCTAGAAACGTGATCAGTTAAACATAAATATTTGAGCATCCATACATTGTGTTCTTTGTTTGGTTAGTACAGTTTTCATGGCATAGTTACATGTTAGGAAAACCAAAGAAATGTGGCACTCAGAGATATGACCTCTAATCTCATGCTACATCGTAGTTTGAGTCAGTAACTTCTTAGCATCCAAGGACATCTCCATCAAACATCATTGTTTGTCAGTAGTCATAATGTTCAGAAGATATTTTGTTTTGGGTATGTAGCATGTAACAGTGAGTTGGTTATCATGTTTTCGTGTAAGTGAAGTAAGTGGAATATCAACAGAATGTAGCCGTTGAAATGATCCATTGTTGTAGACAAACATGAAATGTTGACATACCATCATTGACTGCATGTAGTCTTCATCCCAGACTCCTAACTCGTGCTGAGCCACCCAAGCCATCTGGCGTCCATTTTGTTGTGTTCATCCCGAATGCAGCTTGATCCAGCTGTTGGTGATACGCTCTATCAGTCTTGCTTCTATTCAGATGCAAAGACTGGGGAGGAGACTAAGTAACCCCTCCTCCCCTGGAATATTGATTTTAAGTGGGCATTGTTTTCTGCACGTTATCCCAGGCACATGTAACCTACCTCACATTTTTCATATCTAAATTGCACAGGTTTGTTTGTTTTTCACCTGGTGGATTGGACTTTACTAGTATGAACAAAATTAACACTGTTTCTTTTTCTTATACATCAGGGTGTGGATTATGGATATACATGCAAATTAACCACGCTTTTCCTGTGTCATATTTTGTAAAGGTCATTAGCCTTTTGAATATAAGCATTTACAGTCAAATTTTGTGAAAAGTTGATTCATGCAATTTTTCAATATATGGAAGAAAATTTTATGACCGGGACAAAACAAATCTGGATAACCGGCAACAATCATACAATGTTGGAGGAAGCAAAATTGAGATATCCAACCAACCAACAAACATTTTAACAGATATTTCCATCTGACCATGGAATATTTTCAGATGTTGTGAGTACTCTGTGCAAACTTTCTGGCAGGACTCAGAAAGCAGTGCTTCTTACTTGCAACCTGCTTTCAACAGTCAAGTGTTCTTTCTGATAGTGATGTTCTGCACTGTTGATGGGGCATACTAGAAGAAATTATCAGTTGCTGTTCAAAGCAGGTCCATACATTAGATGTTACCTACTACTTCAAGGCTGATTAAAGCAGGTTTAGAATACATATCACACGACTCATTTTGAGCAGAATCAATGCAAATACATCGCAGAGTTGTCAAGAGTATTGCAAAACTTGAGACATCCATGACAGTAGTACATTAGTTGTCAGTAGTTGTAAAAAAAGAGTTACACATTTGTTTTGTTGATCACAAATCATTGTCAAAAGACATGGGATATGTCTGTGATATACATGTTGTTCCATTCATAATTAATTCAGGGATGTTAATAGACAATCTAACCCATTACAATCCAACCTACATGTAGCCTAGTTTGGGTGTTGTAGAAGTAATGCCATGCTGAGGATGCAAACACAATGTCTCAAGCTACAACATGATTCAAGTTCATCAAAATTCAAAATACCCATTTTTATTTTAACTTGATATGATCCTGTGGTTTAATGGTGGGACCAGTAATTAATCTTTTTGAATATTACCGAAGCTGGCACATAATGTAATAACTTGTGATATGCATTATTGAATGTCTACTAACACTTTCATTTGTTTTCCTTTTTATCTTTGCAATTACTTCATTGGACTGATCTCTCTTAATGTGCACCATCTGCATCTCTTCTTCCGCCTGCCTATTTGCCTGTCTATCTGTCTGTCTGACTATATTTCTGTCTTCCTGTCTGTCTGTGTGTATGTTTGTCACTTTCTCTTTGTGTTTGTCTGTCTGCCTCTCTTGGTATTTGTCTCAATTTCCCTTGTGTCTAATCCTGTTTATCACCATGCTGTTGTGCCATGCCTCTGTTTCTCACAAAATGACCGTTACTTGTAACTAGGTGGTATTGATGAGCCCGTGAAGACGACTTACAACAACGAGGGCCTCTATACCTGCCGGTATTCGCCTTACAAGCCTGGCCGCTACATCGTCAACATCAAGTATGGTGGCCAGGCAATCCCCAAGGCCCCTTTCACCGTCAACATTGGGGCCGAGCCCACTGGACCTATCACCTACGTCCGCGCCTTTGGGCCAGGCCTTGAGAAGGGTGTGGTCGGAAAGCCGTGCGACTTTACGGTGGAAACCAATGGCGCTGTTGGAGCACTTGGTAAGATTTCTCAAGATGCTGCTTTGTCTTAAAGGGACTGTACAGTACTGGTTGAGGTAGGGATTCATGTTTTGAACATTTCTAAGTGAGATAATGAAAAGCCTCTTATGAAATATGAAAGAGCATGTAATTTTGAGAAGGATTCAACATTTATTTGATGAAAATTGGTTTTCAAATGGCTGAGATATCCAAAAAAGTGCTAATAATAAAAGGCGACATGCCCCAACTTTATTAGTATCTCTTTGTTTCGCCTTGTTTTTAAATATCTCAGCCATTTCAAAACCGATTTTCATCGAATAAACTTTTGATACCCCTTAGAACTACATGCTCTTTGACATCTCATAGAGTGGTTTCTGAATATCTCACAAAATGTTAAAAGCCAAATCTTCACCTCGACCAGAACTGTACACACCCTTTAAAAAGTTAATAATAGATAATCATGATTTCTGTTTATTAAAAAACAACAACAAAAAACAACAAGAAAAAACTTGTATGGACTAAATTCATGAAAATTTCCTTTCATTTGATGTACAGCAAGCAGTGAGGTGATAATAAAAGTCCTGTTCATATATGTGAAATTTCAAAAAGGCTATGGGTACTTTTGCCATGAGTAACACAAAGCAAAAAGAGCCTTTTTAAGTTTTTTTTTTTCACCAAAAAAAAAAAAGAGGAATTGTACTGCAAAGAGTCAAGCAGAAAAAAAAAAAAATTTGATTGTTGAAACCCTAAGTCTGTTTCCAGTAGTTATCTACATAAAATAAATTGAAATTTTTATTTCATATTTTTGTATGATTCCTTTGATTTTTGGTATGTCAGAATAGATCAAATTGTCATATTTAATCAGAAACAGAAGTGAAGATTGCAAGTGTTTGACAAATTGCCCTTCATCAATGTAAATAAGCACTGATTTTCCAGTGTTTTAGTAGTAGCCGTGATAAAAATTGTGTGCATAAAGACTTGGGTTGATGTGTTTCATCTTGTTTCCACCATTTTTCTCACTGAATAATCGGTGCTTATTTATGTTAGTGAAGGGTAATTTGTCAATCAGTTGCAATAGAAACAACTTAATGCAAGAATTCAGGAAAGGACAAATTCACCTTCGTATAAATGTGGACTGAGTGAATGCAGCAGTATTAGTAGAACACATCAGCGAAAGTTTGGGGAAAATTGGACAATCTGCTCAAAAGTTCTGAATTTTTGATGTTTTAGTGCCGCCATCCCTGGATGAGAAGACTGCTACCGTTTGTGATGTTACATGCATACATATGTAGAATGATGTAAAGAAAATGTAAAAAAAACAAAAAAATCAACATATTTTCACTTTTCTTGCATGATAAAAGAACACTTGACTTAATTCTTTCAGAAGGCTTTGGAAACAATATTCCCATTAACATACATCAGCAACAAGTTGAGGGAATATGTACTTTTTCCAAAAGATGGAATTTTGTGAAATTCTCTTTGTGTTTTCCTTATATCATTTTACGCATGTGATATGAACTGTAGTAGTCTTCTCATCCAACAGTGACTGCAGAGAAACTTAAAAACTTCTTATCATTTGAGCGGATTGTCCAATTTCCCTCAAATTTTAACTGGTGTGTTCTAATGATATTTACTGCAGTCACTCAATTAAGGTGAACTTGTCCTTTAATTTGAATGAAAGTGAAGTTATCAGGACCATGATAAGCTGCCCAATCAGCAATGAGTGTTGGTCTGTTACCAGGGTTTGCCATCGAGGGCCCATCTCAGGCGGAGATCAAGTGCAAAGACAACGGGGATGGATCCTGCGAAGTGTCGTACTTCCCCACTGTGCCCGGAGAGTACGCAGTCCACGTCACTTACGAGGAGGAGGATATACCAAACAGCCCCTACATTGCCAAAGTTCAGCTTGACGCCGGTGGATTCGATGCGTCAAAGGTACATAAACAGAGCGTTTTCTCTTGAGGCATTTTGGTGTGGTTGTAATTCTAACACTGGTGGTCTATTCATATCAGAAGTCTCTTTATTATCTTGACAGATAAGATGATGTCACAGCAAAAAAAAAAAAAAACCACTGACGTTGATTGTCGCCTAGGAAGCTTTTGTTTTGACAATGTATTTGGGTAGATGAACATAGCTTTTGCATATATGGTCAAATCATATTTTGGTGAGATAATTTTCTTGATTGGCAGAAACAAACTGCCTATAATTGATGGATCAGATTTATTGGTGGGATGTTATTGCAATCAAGAGTGCTCTTCCTGTCCGTCTCTTTGTATCCATGTGTGTTTCTGCCTGTATGTATGTGTGTATATCTTCTCTTGGTCAGGTTAGTTTGTGTTGCCAGGCAACATAACTCCTACCATGCCTCATGTTTCCCGTCTCTTGCCATCCTTTAGGTGAAGGCATTTGGACCAGGCCTGAAGCCAGACGGCATCGAGATCAAGAAACGAACCGAGTTCACCGTCGACGTCAAGCAGGCAGGCAAAGCCGAACTCATCATCGACATCAAAGACCAGTGGGGTAACAAGGTCGAGGCGGAGGTCAAGGACAACAAGAATGGTACATACACCGTGTACTACACCCCAGAGCACCCCCTCAAGCATACCGTTGCCATCACATGGGGAGGAGTCAGTATTCCAGACAGCCCCTTCAAGGTAATGTAAAAGTTAGCTTATGCGTGTCCAGTCCTTGTGTTCTGAGTAGGTGTGATGAAGCCACATTTGAGTAGTTCCCAGCCTTCAGATTATTGTAAATAAATAGCAAAAGGAAAATTACAACATCTCAAAGAATACCCCTGTGTCATAAAATATTTTTCTTATCACAATCACAAAATTTCTTTTATAGATATTTTGTGACCTGCAATATCACTCGAACTGTAGTATATGAAGTCCCATCATCATAGCTAAAAAAAAAAGGGACAAGAAGAAGGAAAAATGCCAATTTTATTACATAACATAACAAAGGAAAATGGTGCTTTGTACAACAGTGATAATCTTATGTGTGTGTGGTTTTTTTTTTCATGTGGAGTGTTATGCAGTCCCATACTTCATGCATTTAATTCTAATCGACAATTAAATTCATTTTTTTTTCAATAATGACCAGTTTACTAAACAGTAAATTGTCCCACTTCAATCTTTGAAGGATAGCTTTGTGGTAATATCAACATCATTATGGCACTACCTGTATATACTTGGGATGATGTGTTCAGTTTCAGACTGTGTGTTCTTCTTACCATAGGTGTCTGTTGGTGGTGGTATCAGCAAGGTCAAGGTTTACGGTCCTGGAGTTGAACCCAGCATGGTGAAGGCCAAGACCCCGACCCAGTTCACTGTGGACTGCAAAGAGGCAGGCAAAGGTATCGTATCATACAAAGTGTCATGAGCTGGAATACATCATCATTTAATCACCAAACACCCTAGAATTCAGCCCTCGTAAAGTAGAAACAAAACAAAAAGAAAGCAAAAACACACAAACAAACCAACAAGCAATATCCTAATAAAGTGATGTAAAACAATATTGAACAGTAGGCCGGAAATGCATGCAGATATACTCTGTAGTCCCTTCAATTTCCTTTGACAGACACTTAAAATCTAAAATGAACAAGAAACAATTCCCCAAATCCTCATTATAGATTAAAGGTACTAGCCCACATTTGCAAACCCACGAAAATCAAAACTGCATAAAACAGGTCCAATATGACTTCAAGTACAAGTTATAACAGTAACATACCTCACCTGTCGCTCTTTGTCTTTACCATTCGATAAAAGAGAGAAAATCATCGTTTTAAAATCAATTTTCAAACCGGGTCAACCCGATCCAAAATCGAATTACGAGCACGGGCTATAGCTACAGTTGTACGTACATCGTACATGTAACACGTACGTGGACCGGACCTAGCGAGCGTTATACGCATGCATATGGATTACGGTGCATTTTCATTTATTTTTATGAAAGTAATGGACTAATTGGAACGAAATTTTGCATAGGTGTTACTGCAAACATACCCAAAACTCCATGCTAACTATGAGACCAATTGCTGCAGGTTTACAAATGTGGGCTAATACCTTTAAGATGAAATGAAATATGACCTTGTCTAATAATTGTGGAAATTCATTCTTAATGTGAACAAGTTTTCATATAACACCTGCAAAAAAGGAGAAAGAAATATAAAGCCAATGTGGGTATTCTTGTAGTTCCTCATTTTTCTTATTTTTTCTTGATAGAAAGAGATGGATTCCTGCCTACACTGTATTAATATGCTGTGTAATACTGCTTATTAGAAATTCTGTGTATTAAATGTTTTAGTGCTGGTGTTACATGCAGGAACTCATTGGCGGATACAGGCGGGGGGCACCGGGCGCGCCCTTTCCTTCCTCTTTATTAAAACAAAAGAAATAAAGAGAAAATGGAGGGGGGCGCGTGCGCCCCTTCCTTTAATTTTGTAAAGGTGCCCCCCCCCCCTTTACAGAATTTCTGAATCCGCTCGTGAAACTGTATGAAAAAACCCAGTGTCTGCACATACTTTGAAGTTAAATGTTTCTACCTGTCGTCCCCATCTTCCTTGCTGCCCATCCCCCCCCCCCCACAGCACCTATTGCTGTGTCCATTAAGTCCAAGCCAGGAGTCAATGGTCCCAAGGAGAAGGAGATCCCTGTGAAGGTCAAGGACAATGGAGATGGTACCTTCACTGCCGACTATACCCCAGAAGGTCCCGGCGACTACACCGTCGGTGTCAAGTACGGCGGCACGGAGATCCCGCAGAGCCCCATCAACGTCGGTGTCGTGCCGGACGTCGAGGTTGGCAAGATCCAGATTGCAGAGCTGCAAGAGAGTGAGTAGACACTACGGCATGATTCTTAGCATGATAATATTTCCTCTTTCATACTCCACCCGAGGTTTGTTGTTTTGTGTGCTAGTGTCATGTGATTGTTTGTTATGTTTAGGTGCTGATGTTACAATGTATGTTGCTGTGAGGGGTGATATTGTTGATGTTCTGACTAATTTCAAGGGGATTTTAATCAGAGGCTTGCAAAATTGTGGTGATTTTTTTTCTCTTTTTTGGGGGGGGGGGAGGGAAGGAAGGGAAAGAGGAAAGTGAGATATGTATCAAACAAAGGTTGATGTTATCCTTTCCCTAAAGTTATATCTTCTTTATTGCTGTTATGCAAGTGCATGAATTCTAGTTTATATCAATCTAGGCACTACTTGTGTCTGTATCAAAATGATAAATGAAGATTATGAAAGGCATGATGAAATTACACAATCCCAGTTTTTAGTCCTGTACCTACCCACTGTTCATGCAGTTCATATATCGCTACTAAACCCTCCATTTACTACGCACACTTCATAAGATGTGTGAATATTTTATGTTGACACCACTGCAATGACAGTTATTTTTGCTATATTTGCCAGGTTTGGTCACCAAATGGAATGCTTTAAATTGTGTATGTTTTTGTACAGCCAGCAATTAATTTCTAAACTTTCTCAATGTCAAATTACCCCAGTTAACAGCATGATTGCCGCAGACCCGTCTTATTCATTTGTTTCATTGACCTGGAATGAGGTCAGTCCCATGCATGTTAATGTTTGTTTCGTCTTCATCTGTTGCGCATGGATTGTTTGCAGGCATAGAAGTAGGCAAAGAAAATGCCTTTAAGGTTGATACCTCCCAGGCTGGAAACGGGGAGCTTGAAGCATTCCTGACAGATCCCGACGGAGAAATAGTTCCTGTCAATGTGGTTCCTGTGGAGAATGGATTTGAGTGTAGGTTCACTCCGACCAAAGAGGGCCCACATGAGCTGGATATGAAGTATGGCGGCTGCCCCATGCTAGACAAGCCAATATCACTCACTGGCATTCCCAAGCCGGATTCTTCCAAGGTCCTCGCCGAAGGCGATGGTCTCAGATCTGGTCGGGTGGACAAGCCCGCCGACTTCATGATCGACATCCGCAAGGCTGGTCGAGGCGCTCTGGGCGTCACCATCGAAGGTCCTAGCGAGGCCGAAATTGACTGCCAGGATAACGGAGACGGCACTTGCGCTGTTTTCTACACGCCCAGCACAGTCGGCGTCTACAACATCAACATCACGTTTGATGAAAAGCACATCCCAGGCTCGCCCTTTGCGGCTAAGGTGGTTGACCCTTCCAAGGTGAAGGCAAGTGGTCCCGGCCTTGTCAATGGTGCCTTTATGGACTTCCCCTGTACCTTTGAGCTCGACTGCCGAGATGCTGGTCCGCCATTTGATGACTACGATCAAGACACTGATCTCCCTGTCAAAGTCATGGCCACTGGACCAGATGGTGACATCCTCAAGGTAAACGTGGAGCCAGTGGAAGAAGACATCTATAAGGTGACCTACTTCCCAGAGAAGACCGGTCCCAACACCCTTGATGCCATCTACTGTGGTGAGGACATCCCCACCTTTCCTCAGGCCGTTGAGGTCCAGGACCCCATTGATCTGGAAAAAATCGTGCTGGACGGAGCAGGTCTCGATGAGGGTAAAACATTGCTACCTCTGGTCTGGGTTGCTAAAAAATTCACTCAAGCTTCTCTCGCTCACCACAGGTTTCTTCCATCAAAACATGTATACTCTGTTTCCTTATCGCATATTACTCTATCTGCTCTTTTCCAGTACTGTCTTTCGTATAGTCTTGGTGTTCATGGCAACAAAAGATTTTATCCTGCACTTAAAAATCCAACAAATAGTATTGACATCCACCTATCTCCTGCTATAGTTTGATATATTAATGCTGGTGTGTGTTTTGTAATAAAGACTGTTGTGTGTACTACTGGTAACACTGAACTTACACAGTAACACAAACTTGTTGAGCAATTGTTGTGTTTCCTTGCAGACTTACAACAATGACGAGATCAAAGGATATCAATTCATGTGACTTCAAATCAAAACTCCCGTGTTCTGTGGTGTACTTTATCACCAAATAACACATGTTCACATTCTACCAACATTAATAATGTTTTATTGTTTTATACTGGGTGACATGTTTTACTGCAAAATTTGGTTGACAAAATTGTTGAACAATGCTGCAAAGAAGTGGACCAAAGCTAGATGCTACCTAAAAAGTGTTTCAATTTCTAAAAAGAAAAAGAAAAGAAACACACTCAGAGTGCTACTTAAAAGGCACCTAATTGGTTAGTATTACTTTATTTTGATGACACATTTTAGAACACTTACTTTAAGAGCATAGTACAGTGACTTTATGGGTATCATACAGTTTTAGGTAATACATTTTTATGGTAAACACAGGAATAGAATTGAAAGGTGTATGATTTGTGTGTAAAGTGTGGACATTAAGAGGATAGTGATATTGATGGTTTGATAATGAACAATTCATGGCAGTCTTTTAATACAATACAGTCATTCAGATGGGTGTGCAGGAAGTTCACTTTTTTTTTTCAGGCAGGTGTTCAGTTCAACATGACTCAACTATAGCTGTATGCTAAAGGCTGTGTGACTGGCACTTGAATACTCATTAGCAAGATTATCATGAAGATCAACTAAATGTGGATATTTCTAACATGGAATATAATTTTCATTTGGTGCAATCTCTCGGTTCACTTGACAGTGAAATGAAAATAGTACCTCAGAATTTTGTAGGAAAATATAAATGAGTCTTATGATTTAATGCTTGTCTGGCATTTGTATAAAATAGAAGTATACATATATTTCTCATTACTCATTGTAGCCAAAAGAAATGATTGTGTAAGTTCCATTTGGAACATGAATTTGTGAAGATTTCTTCACATTTGGGTAATTTTCAATGATTCCCTCACATAAATTATGATCAAGACTTCATTTTGAATGGGAACTTTGGTCACCATTTGGAAATTTTGTACCTCCTAGTTTATGTATCAATCCTAAGAATGGCAAGAAACACTGTGTAGAGCAAGGGACACATTATTTGACCCAGAATTTCGGTATTTGTCACATGTCAGAAATAAATCCATCCTCAAATAATATTGGCTCAAGAATTACTTCATATGGTGAAGGTTGAATTAACTTGGTGCAGGTTATTTTTTTTTTTCATATTCTGACTTTGACAGAACTTTTGCAGGGCTGTGATCCATTTTCTGATTAACACATCTCTGATAATATTTTTCTTCAGGGTGGAAGGTTGTCTCTTTCATGCTGTAACCAATCACACAAGTTTGAATAATGAATAACACAACTTATTTCACAGTTTATCGCAATCAGTATGCAATGGATTAATGAAAAGAAATCAGTGAGATCTAACTAACCTGTACACTTCCCATTCTAGTTTTTATAGCCTATATACCTGTTTGTACAAAGCAACAACAACTTCAGAACAATAACAATCAAGCCAAACTGAGTGTATGAACAAAATACTTGTTTGTCATATGCCTCTTAATTCTACAAAACAAGAACAAATTCTTCATTATAGGCATACACAACTGTTTGTGTTCATTACTGAGGATTCTAAATACAACATATTCTTGATTGAAATGTGCTGTTATGAAATCTTGTTGCTATTTTGTCTGCTTCTCTCATTTAACAGATAGAGTTTTCTTCCTTAATGTACTTTATTATGTCTGATAATTTTGGCACATGATTGTCACAAATATATAGTGATCATTTACTACTAAAATGGAAGTCTGAGCACACTATTTCATTTCACTAGTTTGCACCCCATGTATACCTGTCAGAAAAAAAATTGTATTATTTTTTTTTTCAATGTTCCGATGTGGCTTCAGCTCTTTGTATCTGCTTTAATAAAGTAAGACTGTATTGGCATGACCATCTGTTTCATTGCCTGTTAATAAAGAATCAATTGCTTTTGTACCCATGTATTTATAATCATTTAATCCATATAGTGGTTTAGCATTCATTTCTTTCTGTTATTATGGCAAATATATGTGGAACAAAAGCCGTCATATGAATGTCAAGTTTAGTTTCCACCCCCTGCTTTTATACATATATTCGATTGTTGCTTGTAAATTGTAGCTTCTCATACACAGCTTATGACAAATCATGTGATAACGGACACTCATCCATTTCCATCTTGAAGGCAATGTCATGATAAGTGGACTAATATATTGCACCCATCTGATAGCTATAGTCACATATAATATTGGTCTTGAATAGTCATAAGTGCCTCCCGTTCTGTTGCTGTGAAAGCTACCTGTGCTGCTGCTTGCATGGTCATTAGCAGTCATATAGGAGATATTGACTTTGTTTATGCTGAGTATTCCAATACCAAGTACTGCAATGTCTGTGAAATGAATTCAATGTGATTAGCATTTACATTCAATTATAATAAGAGAAGTAAACATGAAAAGAGGTCAAGGGGTAACACTAGTTTGCTTTTGTGCTTAAAACATCGTAAGTGATAATATCTACCCTTGTATTTGAATGTTTTTGTATCTTCTTGCTGATGGTTTCATGCTGAAATATTCCACCCTGCAATTAAGCAGGGTTTCAGTTAACTTTACATCCAATTTTATAGCAATACATGAGTACTAAACACCATCCTATATGAAATCCACTCAATCATCTTTGAATTCTGAGAAAGGGCATGAAGTTTATTTCAGTTTGATTTGATTAATTGTTATCATTTTGTTTGTGTGACCTTGGCTTAGATTGGAATGAGAGATGTTTCCAAATTACCGTCTGTTAATGAAGCAATCCAGATATCTAGTACTAGTGGCTGTCTCTTGCATAAGAATGAAAATTGTTGGCCACAATATGTACCAAAGTGAGGATTCCGAAATCCTGTCATTTCTTCAACTTAAGTTAAACATTAGAACATTTTATGTGTAGAACATACTTTATTCTCTTTTTGATTACCATATGTAAAAGAATTTGTAAACAATAACATGTTTAATCCTTTTCATTTTTTGTTCTACTACTCTTCGACTTGTAGCTGTTTTCTGCGAGTGTCCAACCTACTTCAAGGTGGATGCCACCCAGCTGCCCACACCCCTGGACACATCGCTTCTCAAAACGGACGTAACCACCCCGACGGGCAAGAAACTGAAGCCTACCATAAAGGACAACCAGGACAAGACTTGCACTGTCAGCTACACCCCTGTGGAGCAGGGTGTGTAACCTGTCTTTTTTTCGTAATCTCCCTTACACTATCCAAAGCAGTTTTATGTCATTGGGAGTTCCCATGGCAACTTGGAAATGCTATCTGAAGATGTATACATAACATGGGAGGAAGGCTATTTAAAGAGGGGTATTTTGGAAACCAATGTTTGCATTGATATTCCCTGTTACCAGAATTACCCATTACTTTCTCCTTTCTTGAGCTGTGTTTTGATGATTTCTCTTTGAACCTTCAGTATGTTACTAGTTTGAGTGTAAGCATCATGAATACTCATAACCATTTGATTATATTGATTCCTGTAATGCATCATGGCTGTATAGAATATATCTCTGAAACAGATTGAAATTCATCTTAAAAAGAGCTGACTAAATTGGTGCATCCCATTTACTGCCTGCAACATACAAGCATTCTCCAAAGATAATTATGTTGATTCTTTAAGAGAAACATATTTTCACCAAAAGACACAATGGGATAGTATCCCATGACAACAACAGAATTACTTCAAAGAATGAGTTTGTAATGACCCCTCAATTGCCTGCTATTCTCAGAGGGAGACTGTGGCGTAGTAAGTATCTCTTTCTTCTTTATTCTGACTATCATCAGGTGAGCACAAGGTAGATGTTACCTTTGCTGGCCAGCCACTTGGCAAGTCGCCCTACACCACTCAGGCCGTCCCTGGCCACGACGCTTCCAAGGTCAAGGCCTATGGTCCAGGTCTAGAGGCCGGTCTGACCAAGAAGCCTGCCAAGTTTACGGTGGAGACCAGGAACGCCGGCAAGGGAGGGCTAGGCATCCTCATTGAGGGTCCCTCGGAACCCAAGATGAGCTGTGTGGACAACAAGGATGGCACTGCCACCGTGGAATACCTTCCCGAGGTTCCAGGAGACTACGCTGTCCATGTCACCTTTGCCGACGAGGCTATCCCAGGTCAGTGTTGTCTTGGCAACAGGGTGTCCTTACAAGACTAATTAAAGATATTTGCTTTTGTGTTTGGAATTAGTAAGGCACATATAGTCAGAAAAAAAAAATACAATGTTGTCAACAGGATTCAGTTTTCAAAGAAAATTTAATTAACATGGCTGAGCAGAAATTAGAAAGATGCTTACCATACCTTCCCATGGTGATACTTGTGACTCTTGCCATCTTCTTTTCAGTTTTGTGTTTGGATTAATGATGTCATGAAATACAAAGCTTGTCCTCCAACCTTTTTAAAAATTTCAATTTGTAGATATTGGCATCATGTTATAGAGCTAAATCGATCTCCTCTACATTATGGTGTCAATTTTGAATTATTTCATTTTCATTAAAATGTTAAAATTAAAACCACAAGGGCACTGATATTTTGCCCTATATGTGGAACAATGCTTACAAATCTGCCCACTTTTGATTGAATAAACTTTTTATTTCATGAAAATTGATTGCGTTATGTTCCTTTACGCTCAAATCTCAGAACGTGATAGCGCCCTTCTGGTTCTCAGCTGACAATGTTTTTGAATATCGTGCAAATGTTGAAAAGTCTGTATGCAAATTAATTTCTATGTACTTTAAAGATCATTTGTTGTAAATGAGATAAATTGTTATCACTCCCGGCATCTTTTCTCCGTGGCTCCACCATACAGGAAGTCCCTTCAGACCATCCATTCAAGACAGCATTGACGCCAGCAAGGTTAAGGCGTATGGTCCAGGTCTGGAGAAGAATGCAGTCAGGTCCAATGTCCCCGCCCCCTTCAAGGTGGATGCAACCAAGGCTGGAAAGGCTCCCCTGGAAGTCACTGTCGTCCAAGAGAGGGGTGAGGAAAAAAATAAAGGGCTTGGTACTCCTCTATTACACCTGTACGCTAGCCATGGTAGATGACTAATGGTTTCGGGAGGAAAAGGTTCTGTTTCATGTCCATTCTGGATGATGAACCTTCAGAATTTGACCACATTGAACTTACCAGGTGGTGAAAAAGATCCCCCCAAAAAACACACACACACACACACACACAAAGGAAAAAAAAAGAAAAAAAAAACCCACCCTCATATTAACCTATTAGTAACTGAAATGCCAAGAACCACACGTCTTATTACTCCCTAAAATTGCCGAAACCACCCGTCCACTTTTTTCTATAGTTTCATGCTTTACCATTTTTATTGTTTTCCTAAAGAATATATAATTACATAATTTGAAAGAGGTCGACTGTCAACAAAAGTCTCTTGTTAAAGTCTTAATAGGCTTTCATATTAACATATCTTATAATAGACAAACATAAACATGTTGAGAACTATTTTGCATAATTCAGAAATTTATCAAAATGAGATTAATATTGCTGTACCTTCTAGGAAACAATAGGCCATTATGTATGGAATCTTCAGTTGCTAAAGGGTTAAGTTCAGTTGAGGTATAATAGAGCAGAACATTATTAAAGATATTTCATATTCTGATATCAGCATTGTATCAAGGCTACCAGCTTACATGGAAAGTAAAGGAAGGTTATGGAATGGACAGACTTTTTTTATGTGATATGAACTCCGTTGCAACTGATTGACAAATTCCTACACACTGACATAACACCAATTGATCGATGTTTTTATTACTAGCCATGACAAGAGAACACTAATCAATTTGGTACTTATTTACATTGAAGTAGGGCAGTTTGTCAATCAGTTGCAATAAAAACAACTCGACAGAAGAATTTAATCAATTTGAATGAACTCTGTTGTTCCATAACCTACCTAAACTATATGCATTGCTGTTATGAATAGTAAGTGTAATGGTCAACATGAAGTTCATGCCTTTGGAAAAAAAAAAAAAAAAAACATATCTTATAATATTCAAATGCAGGTGAAGCATTTTTTTAAGTTTATTTTCTATGTTACCATATGTAATACAGAATTTACTAGAACTCTTTTATTAAAGAAGCATTATATCTCCTTGTTCTTGCAGTTATCATCTATGCTAACTTATTTTCTTTCTTTGTGGTCTGACACAGGACCCCCCGAAAAGGCCAAGGTGGTAGACAACAAAGACGGTACCTTTGATGTGACATACACACCCAAGATGGAGGGCCGTTGCCAAGTGGATATAACCTATGGTGGCCAACATATTCCAGACAGGTGAGTGCTACGACACTGAGAGCATCACGACTCTTATTTTCATGAGATATTAACTCTTTGAGGACGGGCTGATTTTGCTTCAACACGCATTTCCCATAGACACTTGCCCGAGTATACTTGGGTCTCGTCCTCAACGGGTTAATGAAAATTTTACCTGTCTAATCAAAGTTTTACTTGCTATCCCATGCTTGTTTAAGACAGTTTTCAGGAGACTATGATGTGTGTGTCAGGTCGTCAACATCATGCCTCCGTGATGATACAAGAAAAGGCATGCTAGTACCAGAGTTAGTCTGTAGATCAAGACTTGTAAGGGAATTCTGTTGTTATGAATGTATTAATGGTTTTTAAAAGAGAATTTTGGTACAACACCCTGCTCCTAAGTACTCATCTGCATAAGAGCCAACTGTGAGTACAAAACTTCACACAAGTTATTTAGGGAGCCAGCCTGTTCAACAAAAGAGTTAGGCTGTAAATCAAGATAAGCAAAAGAAATCTGCTATTAAAATGTATTTTATAATATTTCTTAAAGATAAGTTTGGTATAACAACCTGCTCCTTTGTACTCCTCTGCATTGCTGCCACCTGTAAATACAAAACTTAATTTGGTGAGTTGGCCTCTTCAATACCAGAGTAAGGCTGCAATCAAGATGTGCAAAAGGAATCTGCTGTTGAAAGTGTGTCAATTACTTTTTGAAGAGAAGCAATTTTTTTTCTCCCTCGTTTACTTCACCTTGCAAACCTTCAAGCAACTCACTTTGAAGAGAAGCTCAATATAACCCTTTCCTCCTCCATACTGCTCTGCATTGCAGTCACCTGTTAGCGTAAAACTTTACACAAGTTATTTTGAGAGTCAGCCTGCTCAATTCTCCTTGTCTTTATCCCTGTGCAGTCCCTTCAACACCCGTGTGCTTCCAAAGGCTGATGCCTCCAAGGTCAAGGTCGATGGTCCAGGAGTCCAGAAGACTGGAGTCCTGGCCTCACTGCCAGTAGAGTTCACCGTGGACACCAAGGATGCTGGTGATGCAGAGCTCATCATTACAATCACCGTGAGCAGACAGCTTCATTTGATGTTAAATGATAATTGTTTAGAACCTCTGAAACCTTTGTGGGAGCACTGTGGCATAATGGATAAAACTCTGACTCCCAATCGGAGGACCCGAGTTCGATTCCTGCCAAGTGCTCATGTTGTTGGACAAGAGGTTTCTGCCCACTGTGTCCCTCCCAACCCAGGTGTATAAATGGGTACCTGGCAATGCTATGGTAATAACAATGGCAGGATCCTGTGGTAGAGCAGTGGCAACACTGCCAAGGCTACCCTGAATAATATAAGACCTTATTACCTCCGCCAAGGGAGAAGGATATGTTTTCATTACCAATTTGTTTGTTTGTTTGTTTGTTTGTTCGCTCATCAGTGGATTCATTTGAGTTAGTAATTCATGGTTCAGGAAGTAATGTGAAGGAAATATAATCATTCTACAAAGGGATCACACACTATGTTATTTTCATTCTTTCTTACTCGAACAGTGCACTAAAAATGATATTTCATTAGGTCATATGTTTATCAATCCAAGAGTTAGATATGCCATAAGGCATTGCATATTTGTAAAAGCTAACATCATCTACGAAATCTGTCTTTACCTGTCTTTGCTGTAATGTCAGACACCAGAAGTATGTACTCAGAGCATATTTGTAAACATATTTCGTATTTTCTGCTCTAAAATCCTTTATGTGATAGGGAGTATGTGTTACCCACCAACATTTTTTCAACATGATGTATTGTATCTACATCACAAATCCTACCCCAACACTCATGTATGCTGTTTAGAAAGTGCAAGTTTATCCCATCTTCATGTTAGCTATGATAAATATAGCTATATCAGGTACACGGGCTAGTAGGATTTTCATCGAAATTGGAAATGTAAAGTTTCACTCTTTTTTTTTCAAAAAAGGATATTATTATCATTACCACATATGCAAAGTAATGGGTTGATGACAAGTCACCATTCAATTCTGCACAGCATAGAAAAAAAAAGTTCTGAGAATTCCATGGGAATGATTGTCACCACAGTGATTGCAAGTGGAAAATGAATCAGAAAAGTTAGAGTCAACGGTTAAGAAAGTATCTTTCCTATAAAATATTGCTCTTTCCCAGGATAGCCATGGCAAACCAGTGAAGCCAGATATCCGCGACAACGGCGATGGAACCTTCACTATCTCCTATGTGCCTACGGATGTTGGTCAGTACACTGTGACTGTCACGTACGGTGGCCAGAGCGTACCTGCCTCTCCATTCAGTGTCAAGACCAGCCCAACTGGAGATGCTAGCAAGTGCAGCATTATGGGTAAGGTCATAAACTCTAGACTTCTAATACAGACTCTTACATGAAAATGATTTATAATGCTTCCTCTCCAAGGTTGGCAAACACATCATATCTCTGTTTTTCTTCCTTATTTCTTTTCTTTTTCTTTTTCCTGGTGAGTTGGCTTAATTGCATATGAATACGAGTCTGATTCCTGTTTTCTTATGCCAGTATGCAAACATTTTTTGAGCTTTGGATTGTAAGTAGCTGATATTTAGATGATGTATGCTGGCATTGTGTTGCTTCCAGGAATAAAATAGCTTCTTGAGTGATAAATGATGTGAGGCAATTTTGTGGAGTTTTTCTCTTTTTTGTTTGTGAGCCTTTCTTGTTTGCTCTGTAAATGATTTTTGCCTTTGTTTCTTTCTTTTTTTGTAATGTCTTATGCCTCATAAGGGATATACCCAGAGATAAATGTTGCAAAGATTTTAGATTTAGAGGGTCATTTTGGCTGATATTAAATAAAAACTATGCACCCATGCTATGAACACAAATTTGGATGCAGCTGTTAAACCAGTTTGATATCAATGATTGATGTGTATAATATGAAAATATATACATAATATGTATTGATTACTTGCATTTTGCCTGTGAGTAACTAATTATAGTAGAGCACCTTACGATTTGCAAATAGTGAGCTGTCCTACGGTTTGACTAATAGACTTGGGTTAAGTACAACCTGGATGTTATCAAAGACTTTTAGGTTGAGTAAATATTTTCACATTATTTTTTAGAGAGTCATTATGAAAAGTAAAATGATTTTTGCTTCAAAAGAATGAATATGTGCTTGGAGTACTCTTGTTAGAAAGGATTTGAACCAGAAAGAAAGAACACCAAAGCTTCTGAATGTCTGGCTAGAATATGCATGCATCATATCTTTGATATTACAATATGTGCAATTATACAAGTATTATGTTGATTCAGGTTTCTGCTTTTATCCCAAGATGTTGAAGCCGTAATCATACTATTGATGAAAAGGCTGAAGTCCAGCCCAAGTAGAGCATTTGATGTTGCATATGACATACTCAAGAAAACTGGGTGTTGATGTACATATACCTATGTGAATTACGTAATCATATCTCAGCATTGTTGCATTTAATAATCAAAGCATTATTATGTATTTTCTGTCAAAGAATATTTGTCACATTGTTTGCTAGCATTATGTTCAGTAGCAGACTTTGGTAGATTTTTCAAAAACAAATTTCTTTAGGATGTGTTCCCCTTTTCACTGTCAGTCAATCATCCATAGTGTTTCTTATCCTTTGTGCTTGTATGTGTATGTAATTGCATGTGTTTGGCGTCTTTTTTGTTTCTGTAACCAGTACTTGATGATATCTGATTGGTCACCGGATGCACCCATTCAGAATTTCCATTTGTAGAAGCTAATACAGTAGTACTGTAAATTTGTTCATAGCGGGGATCTCTTTCTTCATATTTTAAAACTTTATCAAGTGGGAATATAAACTCTGCATTCCATTTTGTTCATTTGATACTTAAAAGTGAGGTAGCTAGAGTATGCAAGAGGGAAATGAGAGGAATGGATCTTGCAATTTGAAAACGTACGTTTTAACAAAGCAAATTTGGTAGCTGCCGCATGGAATTGGCAAATTGCGTAAGCATTCATTTGCAGTTCAATTGACTGATGGGTATGTAAATTGCATAAAATATCAATAATCACAAGCTTCATCTTTACTTTGCTAGAGTTTTGTTTTATATTGACATTGTAGTAGTTTCTGGTTCATTTGCATTGTGTTAAGAGTCTTTGTTTGTGGCATGATTATTTTTCTTTTTTAATTCTTTAGGAAGATTATTGATGACAAAGCCTCTCATTTCAAAACATGCACAAGATCTAGGTTTTTTTTTTATCTAAAAATTTATTATATTGCAACCCTTATCACATATATGTAATGGTGCATTATGGGATTTGGTTTTGGACTAGATTTTAGTTGCACATTGCTCTCTGTTTGATAACACCTCCCAAAGCCCCTATTTTCATTTTAAAGGTGACAATTGCTAGACTGCATAAAAGAGAAGGTCAATTACAGGACAGAGATATACTGCAGTGTTCTTCTATTTTTCATATCATTCAGAAACCAAACATCAATTTTCACCTCTGTTAAGCTTTTTAGACTTATTTGAGTTCCAGTGATTTTGATAGCAAATTCATCGTGTAGTTTTATTTTGTTTTGTTTTTTTATTTTCTGGGCCTTGGGACTGGAAAGATTTGTTCCACATTGACTAGTTCTTTTCGTGCTGTTTTGTTTCCTGTGACAATTGACACATTCATTGTTGTGTCTCATCTGTACATGTGCAATCATAGTAGTTCACCTGTCTTTCATGTAATGAAATGCTCAGTAACCAGTTTGTTGCATCTGTGCTTGGTGTTCATGTCATATTTGTTACATTTTTTTTTTGTTACCCACACAGAGCATATGGTAAAATTGTGTACAGGTGACACCAAATGTGGAAAGTTACTGAGATTTGGCAGGAATTTTTAAAGTTTAAGAGTACATGAGTTTAAGGATGTGAAGAACCATCTTTCCACTGCCATGTAAAATTGAAGGCAGGCAGACGACGTGAATTTGAGTCGTGAGCAAAAAGCAACCAATGGGAATGTATGCCCCGTCCGTAGGTTGTAAGAGCGGCAATTACGAGATTCCGGTGCGACGCAAGAGCCTCAGCTCCGAGAGTACAACCACTACCCGCACGACCACCACCCGTACCACAACAACAAGTAAGACAGGGAATGCAACCACTCCCGAGCAGCATCAGTTGCCAACTCCTCCTCTTTCCTCCTCCTCCTCCTCTTCCTCCTCCTCCTCCTCCTCCTCACACTTCTCTCTCTCTTACTGTGGACTTCAGAAAACAGTCAAGTCCTCAGTCCCACTCCTTCTCTTTCGTGTGCAAAGGTTTGACAAGCATGGTTTTCACACTCGTAGGTTTAGCAGTGCAATGAAGTGCTTTGGAATGGGATATCTCTTTGGATTCACTAGCTCTTGTCCGTGGAGAGAGTTCAGCACGAGAGTTGGATCCGCATGTTTCTGACTGTCAGGAAGAGCAAAGAAGAGTTAATTCTAATGGCATGGCTGTGTGGTTTGTTTGAAACATTGCTATTTAATACAGTTCGATTACAGGTTTGCTTGCATTTGATGTGCCTATGTTTTTTTTTTTTTTATATATCAAACCCAAAATAAGGGTAATGAAAGGGAAAATACCAATTTCACCCAAAGGTGAGGACTGCTGCCCTCATTTTCCTCTTTCCAATGCAGCTATTAAGACTTCAAGAGAGACACCAGTCTCTTTACCTGAATGCAAGTGTTGATCTGAGGCTAACACTTCAGCCGTCTCTAACATCATACAATACTCATTGTATTTTATGACTTTGGTATTTCTTAAATTTGATTGATTTGCAATTATTTATAGCTGAAACAGCTGTGGCAAAAAAGGCATAAAAAAGGTCAACTTTCTTTTATCTAAAGGAGAATGCCAGTCTTTGTACTTACACACATGTTGAAGTTGAAATGTACATGACATCATCAAACCTGATTATATTTTTCTGTTGCAGTATGTGCAAAGTTCAAAGGTGCAAGTTAGATTCTGTTTTTGTTAATATACACATCAGACTGATAAGTTTGAAATGAAAACAAGAAGTACCTGCAAATGTATATGGTACACCTTACATGGTTTCCATTTCCTCTTTTGAAATTAAGTTGCATTACATTTACATGTTGCAAATATGTAAAGGAGATTACTTTTATGTGGTGAAAACTACAGCTAGAGATGACTTTTCTTCATGTGATGCAAGAATATGTTAAGCCATCTTAACATTACAGTCACAGTGATTTTTTTTTGAATGATTACTGTGTGAAGTGCCTTCTTTATTCATCTTAAAGGCAATAGTTTGTTATGAACATGAATGCATTTTTAGCATGTTGTGATATTGTGTAAGTTTGAGTTGTTTGTTCATTGTAATGTTCCATGCCTAGCAAAAATACAGTGTATCATGTACTTGTATTGTTCTTGTTGCTGTTTTTTTTTTTAAAGTAGCATTAATTTTGTTGAGGTTTATGGGAGCCTAATTGCATTAGTAACAACATGTAAATTTCGCCAATGTGCTTGAAATCATGATTGCGTATGTTTGTGTTGCATGTCTGTGGTGTACTTTGTGCAACATTTGATGTGCATAATGATGTGTTCATTGAGAAGGACCTTTAACTTGGTGTGATTTGATAATTTTGCCATTGTATTAGTCTTACAAGCTTTTATTTTTGTGTAGGTGGAACTTTCATTGATTGTAGATCATCTCTCCATGAACACTGTTTGCCAAAGCATTAAGTTAGCTTCGCATTTCGTAAATATCACCTCGGTGTGATTATTTGTTTCAAACAATATCTCTTTCTGTTAAATGTTACATCAATTGTTAGTAATCACCATAATTTTGAAGTTTACAAATCATAATCTCTTATATACCAAAATGTGACAAATTCTTTTTGTTTCTTTGTTAGAAAAAAAAAAACCAAAACTTTGCTGTTTTCATTTATTCCATTAATCTTCAATGTGACGTGCTTATGATGATGTGACAAGATATTTTGATTTAGGGGGAAAGATGATTTGTTATTTTGTTTTTTCAAGGTTCAGTTTTTTTCAAGGTTCAGTTTTAAACCAATAATGTCTATGTACCATATTACTAAAGCCGGGGTGTGATGTGTAAAGAATGGAAATTCTCCTTGTGAATTTTATATAATCACATATAGTCATAAAATATCTGATAAGAATGAACTTTTACCCATTTTATTTGGTATGAACAAAATCTTTATGAATACATACAACTGTATAAAAAAATGCACTAGATTTTTTTTTGAATTCTTACTTAAGTTGATGTATGTATAGATACAATGGATGATACAGTAAAAGTAGATATCTAGTCTTTCACAAGCGAATAATAACATAATTTCATCAATGATAAGAGCAACTTATGTGTGTCAATCTTAAAGCTAAGTCAGGCAAAAAGAAAGTATTTGTGTTCATGTATATAACTAGGTTTTGTCGACACGCTACAAGTATGAGTCTGTATCACATTGTTCGTGTGTTTTGGTGTTGTGACTTTGTATTTGTTTTTGTATTTTACTGTTTGTAAAGTTTGTTCAAGGAGCAAAATGGAGAGTATATTCATGTCGTGTTTTCTAACGTTTTTCTTAATTAATTACTTTCTGTTTCAGCAGTGTCTTGATTATTTGCACTTTATTTTTTTTTACATTTACTACACAATGCTTGTCTTTATTTCTCTTTCATTTCTTGTTTTGTCTTCATGCATCAGATGACTTGTATTACCATGGTTATTTTTTAAATTATTGTTTTTAATCGAATTCATTCAAACTACATGTTTCTGTTCCAGTTATTTGTGTGACCCAGTTTTGTAGTCTGCAAACTTTTATTAATGTAGCAGAGTGTTCAAATTAGTCTTACCAAGTTCTTTGTTTTCATGCTGTTATCATGTTGTCAGGGCAATTGAAATCATAAAGTTCATCCAGTATATATTTAAACTCCAAAACAGAATGAATTTACAGAAAAATATTTAATTCTTTATAAATGTTAATTGCACAATATGCTTTTTGCAAGGTAAGTCACTCAGTATAAATAGAACAGTGCAGTCCCCTGATAAAGATTGAAGTATCATCATTATTATTTGTATGTACTTTATCTAGAAATCCAACTGCGTCTTCTTTTGCAGTATTGTATACTGTTTTCCACCAAAAATATGCATTTCTAACACTGCTATGCTGTTTACAAAGTTGGCATTTGTGTTTATCACTAATGTCCAATTTAACTGTAATCAAATATGCTCCTCATTTGACCAACATATTAATTACACCCTACTTTATATCAACCCAGGGTCACCAGAAATCTGATGGTTTCTATGGGAATTTCAGAATCTCTAAGAAAACAGATTCATAGTTAGAACCAAGACATTTTTCAGTATGATTTGAAATGAGAGGACTAAGTATACCTTCTAATTAATTCTCCCAATTTAGCCTCAGTTAACAATGATATTTTGAATGATATCAACATTTTTGGAATCATATCTTCTGCCTTCAGAGGAGACCATCACAAAGACCGTGGTCGTAGAAGAGGAAACAGTCATCAAGGTGAACTCGCGAGATGCTGGTAAGGGTCGCGTCACCTGTACCATCACCGGCCCGGACGGCAAGGAGATCCCCGATGTCAAGGTGATCGAGAACCCCGACGGAACATTCGACATCATCTGGACGTGCCCTGCTGCTGGAAACTACGAGGTCGACCTCCGCTTCGGAGGAGTGTCGCTGACCGGTGGACCGATCACAATCTTTGTAAGTAACAGCAAACTCTTGATTTCTTACAATGTACTTTTCAGTGATGAGGGAAGTGATGTGAGGTGTGGTCATATTGCTGTATAGTCCTTTGATCTGGGATATGTTTTGTTTGTGTGTGTGCCTGTGTACCTGTCTGTATGTGTGTTATTTTATTTTTTATTTTTTGCCAGAAGCTCTATTTACAACCCCTTTGGAGATACACTACTTCCCATCAAAAAAAGAGCCTGTAATCTCAGCCAGCAGCCATTTGATAAAAGTTTTTTTCCTTGGCATCTTCAACAGGTCAAATTTTCTAAGACTGAAGTATCACAAGGTATATTCTGTGTGCAGTTGTGATGTTCTTGTGAACATTGTTAATACTGTCTGACAGTTGCTTCTGTTGTACATGGCATTTAAGCCCAAAGTCAACATGATATATGAGTTTATGAATTCTTTTCTGTTTTGTTTGGCTCTGTACCTCGGCACAAATGATTGTTTAATAATTGGAAGGTGTGATCTGGTCCAAGGATGCTTGTATGTCAGAGTGAATGCTTGTATGTATTTGTGGATGCGTATGTGTGTGTGTGTGTGTATGTTTCTGTCTGTGTGTTTGTTTGGGCCGTTTCTATGGATAGCAGATGATGTTGTGCGGATCTAGCTGGTGTTACGTGTCTTGTAAGACTAGATGCAGTCTATCATAATTATGTATTTTTGATTTGTTGTTAATCATTCCAAACATGAAATGTTGACAGCTCATTCGTGGCCCCAATGCAGTGTTTGTGTGGTGTAAGTTGCATTGCAATGCCTGGCAATGCAAGATAAGCTGATGTATTGAAAATATTCCTTGCTTGAAGGAGTCTGTTACACTCCAATCTTTTACAAAAGTGATAATATGATAGAGGTAAAAATTGATGACTACAGAGGCTTTTAAAATCATTCAATCTTCATTGTAGTTGTATGCTCTGTCGTGTTTTGCTTTCAAACCCAAATGTATTTGAGCAAAGAGGTTTTTTTTTATGATATGAAGGTAAAAATTGCTAATTGATGAATAAATGTTACACATTCACTAAACCATATAAATTGACATTTTGGCTTGGCAGTTGCCGTAGATAAACTGGCCATGAAGTGTTGAGGTTGTAGTACTTAAAGGTTTAATGGGATTTCCACTGCATCTTGTCTGCAAGTTCAGACTCTATGATATTCACTTTTTAATCAGTCATGCATATGAAAATCTTCTGAGCAATTATGAACTTGTGGAAGCAACATGTAAGTCTGGTCTCCTTCTGATAGCACTCTAAAAAACATGCTTGGCAACACAGCAGAGGATTTTGGGAAGGTCTAAGAAGTACAGAATACTTGCATTGTAAGGGATTAAATGAGTATGGTATCGTATATCAGTCTGCAATCTGAACAGCCAACATCCTAATCGGCAAATCATGAGCAAACAAGGAGACTGGATTAGACATGTTTTGAAAGCACCTTTTTACGCCAATTTGCATTCTCCAAATTGCTCAGCCGTCCTACACACCAAAGAGAATTCGTCCACGGGGTCAAAACTATCGGTGACTGGTTCATGACGTGTGGCATTTTGTTCACATACCTTAACCTGCACAACTTGTGTCTATTTCACCTGTGTGGGAGGGACCATTAGTTTGGAATGAGCCACAGAATGTGAGAAGTCAACGCAGCGTAAAACCCTTATGCACTGTACGAACAAATCTGATAAACTGTAAATTAGTTCAAAGCACACAAAACTGATTTTATTGAGGTGTTTTTTTGACAACCTTCATGTTATTCAAATGTTGATACACTGACCTTTGTTTGAATTACAAGCTGTTGGAAAGTTAGCATTTATATCTCAGTTATGACACAAAGTCACCTTCAACTTTCTTGAAAAGAAAAGAAAATCTCATATATTTGAAAGAGCCAAATGTTTCAGTGAATATTGACAGAGTGCATAATAATTTACCTAGATCATAAGTGTGTTTAAAAGTGCTGTCGTATAGTTTTTGTTTTCTTATCCATTTTACTGTGCCCATTTTTGCATGAGATACATGGTTAGGCTATAGGGAGGGGGATGTTTCTGTGGATGTGTATGTGTGTGTGTACATGTGTGTGTTTGTGTACATAGGAGAGAGAGAGAGAGGATTCATGTGTGTGAATAATATGATATACTGTATCTATTTGATCTATGGATACATTAAATTGAAACACAGCTGGAGACAACCTGCCCCACCCCTTGACTCGACACCTACCCCACCCCCTTCTGTCCTTCTTGCTTTTTTTGTCAAATGCTCATGCTGTATTTATCTCCAGTAGCCCAAACAGTTGTCCTGGGTCTACGTGCCAGAGGCAGATGTCTGCCAATTGAATCAGGCTTTGTTTACATTGAGGAGCAGTATCTGGAGTCAGTTGCCTGTTCTTTATGGCTCCCCGTCTGCAAAGAGCACAGCAACGTCAAACTTAAAGAAACCATCAACAAAGAGCACAAACTTTGAGTTGAGACTTTCATATCTTTGACAGTTTTTTTGAAACGATGTAGCAAACAAAAAAGAATCTCAAATATTCTAGCTCAGTCTTCAAACGAAGCAACATCCATATTTCAGTGTCTCTGTATTTCAGGAAGACTTCATTCACACTCTACGTTTCAGAGCATCATGAGTAAACTCTGAAATCAGATAGTTCTCCAGAATGAAAATATTGTGTGAGTAATTAGATGTCTTAATGTGTCAGGAAAAAAACTTTGAATTACTTTTTATGTCACATGGACGATTGATTAGTATCAGTGACAATGAGTTTGCTATAAAATATCCTGCTTGATACATTGCGAGTTATGGTTTTCTGGAGTTTTGTTTTGTTTTGTTATAGACTAAACTGCTTCAATGGGCTATCTTTATTTTCTGATTATCTTGATTTGAGGTTATAATTGCATTCACCAAGAAAGTGTGGTGATGTTATCTGCAAAACTGCCATTCGTGTTATGATAGTTCACACTGAAAATTTTTATAGATTGCTGAAAGAAATTGTCAGGCTTTTTCATATTTGAAAATATTAAGTATGAATTGTTTAGTTTGGGCTGGTACTTGCCTTGATGCTTTCAAAAAAAGAAGACACAAGAAAAAACACAAACAAACCTCACTTTGACTCCTCTTCCCATAAGAGCCATATAAATCATTTTAAAGCTAGAGAATAAACCAGTGCCAGACGGAGCTGGATGGGTTCATGAAGTTTTTTCATGTACATATGTTTTTACACCTGCTGTCGGCATATCCGCATTTAATTAATGTCAGACTGTCCGTAGTACTAGTGCCTTGATCTTTAATGACATTAACTGACTTTCAAGGCACGTAGACATCACTGATTGCAGAGTCAGGGATATATATCTCATGTAGATATGTATATATATATATATATATATATTTTTTTTTTTTTTTTTTTTTTACTGGCGTAAGGCTCAGATACTTGAAAGTTGTTTTCTATGCGATTATCACCAATCAAATCAAACCTTGGCGTGACGTTTCCACAATAAAAAGAAAATGTGATTGGCATATTTTTAAATAGTTCCTTTTGATCAAAATTAAATGCATTGGGTATAATACAAATTAAGTGATGTGTGAAAGTAACATGGTACATTTGTTTGCTTTACAATGAGATACCCAGTAGCTTCTAAATTAGGAATTAGCATGAATTAGCATTCATTGAGATGTTTTTCATTTAAAGTTATCCTCTATTTCAATTAGATATGAATCAGTTTTAGTGATATATTGATGTTGACAAAGATGCCAACCCTTCTGTTTTCCCCATGACATTAGGAATATGGGAGGGCAAACTTGATTAATGTCTCTTACACAGGGGAGTTTGCAGAGAAACTAGTCCCAGCCCACTAGAATGGTGATTGTTTGTGGGCAGCACCAACCCAGAAACCCAGTATTAAAGATTCTCAGTCTGGTTCCAGAAAGCTAATTGGCATTAATCCATACTGGGGTGCAACCACCAATGAGTGCTCGAATTACTCTCCCTAATTACTGACCCATTTTTGAACACCTCACAGACTGTCTCCCGTTCACATGATAATGCCCTTGCTCTTTCTCCCCCGACCATGGCTGGCTCGTTAATAGAAGTTGGAACACCAGTGTTTTTCACATCATGGCCAATTTGCAGAGCCCCATTGTCAGTGCCAGAGCTAACACCAAGGCCTCATGAGCGGTAATTAACTTCATTAATCATTGTTCGGCCGGGCAGGGCCACGGTAAACGGGAGAAACGTGTTGCATTTGGCGGACAACATGTTGTGAAGTGACTTGTCGCCCTCACTCTGTGCGCTCGGGCAGAGATGCGGAAGAACAGCAGGTGGAGAGATTGGGGAGAGAGAGGATGGCTGGAGAGAGGTTGATCCGGGAGGGAGGGGGGAGGAATTTCGCCCAGGCGGGCAGACACCGATGGGCGTGAATGTGGGTGCGTGCTGCAGTGAATGTATTCAGCTAGGAGCCTGAAGCAGAGGCATGCAAGCAATGTAGTCAGAGCCATCTGGCAAACTCCATTTAAGGGCATGCAGCCCCTGCATCAAAGCCAGTGGGAAGGTCTCCTCTGTGTCCTGAGCAAGAGAGAGAGGAAAAAAACCCTGTATAATAAGTCCAATCCTCCCAGGAAATGTAACTGCGATTGAATAAAGAGAAGATGTGATTGAGTCAGATAGCGGAGTTTCTCCACATCTGTTTGTTTGTTTGTTGCTGCTGCGCAAAGACGTGCGGTGAATGATTAGAAACAAGAAATTACCCCCGGTCTGATTCAGTTAGGTTCTCGCCTTCTCTGATGTGGCCGTAAGGTTTAAAGGAAGGATGCCTGAAATTAAGCTGGGGTCATGTTCACGATGACAGGTCACTTTGGGTCATTCAGTAGTGAGCATGGTCCGTCCACCATGTCCAAAGAACTGCGTTACACCTTAAAGGTCATGCATTCTTCATACTTCTCTGCCTACTTATCTGTTTTGTTTTCCATTGCAGCATTTTCTACCACATTATAGTGATAAAAAAAATATGAACTTTGACCTTATGAAGTCTATGTTTTTCTCTAATTTCCTTCACTCTTCATTCCTTGCTTTCCTCACTCATGTGATGTGAGCTCCTCTTGTGTCTTGGAAATTCAACATTAACCCACTGAGGACGAGTCCTGAGTATACTCAGGCAGATGTCTATGGAAAATGTGTGTTGTAGCAAAATCAGCCCATCCTCAACGGGTTAAAAAAAAATACAATTGCTTCGGATCTTCATCCCCCGATCCCCGCATCCTCCCCGCCATCTCTGTCACCACCACCCCGCTTGCTTCCCTGGGGTGGACACCGTTCCTCTTACCGGGGTAACTGCTGTGGTGATGTTGTCGCCGTGGTGACATGTGACCCAATCTCTGACACTCTCCTGCACTGAGGATATCTTTCTTCGGGACTCATTCACATTGTGCCTGTACCAGTGTCAGGTGTTGTATGTGAGAATCCCTATGACATTTTTTTTTTTCTTCCTGCCAGGTCCATCTGCCAGGCCTTGAGACATGACCCTCAACATGGTGAATAGGAGTTGTTTACACAGGGTATACTCACACTGGTACCCTGGCACATACTTGTCTCGTACTGTAGTGGGATTCACACTGACTCAAATTAGCAGGATTCAAATCTCAAGATATGCATTGTAATATGATACAAATCTTACGATTTTTACCTGTGTGGACCTAAAAAACCCACTAAATAGTGCAATCAGCATTTCGATCCAAATCCCAAGAAATCTTGAGAAAGTTTCAGAATTATCACAGTAATTTGCACTATGTACGGCAAGTGTGAATGCTCGAGCAAAAAAATCTCAAGATTCTTTGTCCATTCATTCAAACATACATCATGACAATGCACAAACACAAGGGCAAGGTTCACCATTCCAGAAGTTTTCAGGCATGTGCACTTTGGTTGATGATTTTTTTTTTTTTTTTTTTAATCACAGTCAACAATTTATGGGATATTTTTGTAAATCTAAATAGCAGCAAAATATCTTGGTATTTTGATCGTGATCATCTTACCACTATTTTGTCTGTGTGAAGGCAACCGTCAAGGCATTATTTTCCCATGCAAGATGTTTCACATTTTGCAGATTCAGTCATTCAAATCATATTTTCACATAACTTTTTTTAAGTGTAAAATTACTGACATGCAGATCTACATGTATGTGTTTCTTTTGTCTGTCTAATATTATTTCCAAATGATAGTGTAGGAGAAGTAAAGATAAAAATGTAGGACAAATCTGGTAAGGACATGCTTAAATGTTGCATATGAATCTAAAGTTCTTTGACTACTGTTTGGGAATTTGGAAAAGAGAAAAATGGAGGACTTGCACCATGCATCCATCAGACATTTTTGTTCCATACACTCAAGAGCAAAATTTTAACATGATAGGCCAAGAGTCATTATTTTTGATAATGTCATAAGCATGGATCGTATCGAAGAGCAGTCTGCAATAATCAGAAACATTTACAGAATTCCCATAGCAATTCTGCCTTCAATATCCCTCTGGGCCTCTACTGATTAAACATCAGGAACTGTAAACACAGATGCCCTTGAAATTGAATTACTTTCATGCAATACAGCTCTTGCCAGCTGGCATAGCATATTTCGGCCAGACAAGCCAAGTGCTTGTCAGATTGGCCAATGTCTCCCCATCAAAGGATGCTTCTACCAGTGGAGCCGAAATGAGTGATCTCACCGGCTGATGACAAAATTGTATAATCTATGCTGTAAGTCTTCAAGCAGTCTGATCTGTTGACTTTGAAGCTATCGTTTGTTTGTTTGTTTTTTTTTTTTCCAGTGGAAATCATGAGGTTTTGTCCAACATAGTGTCTGCAGTCATCTGACTTTATGCTTCAATATATGATGAGAACATTACAAATTATAACATGGCTTCATGAATCTGCCTACTTCTAATAAAAGGAAGAACACAACCTTGAAATAAACAAGTTTTATTGATTATTGAGAATGATGTTAAAAGTATGACTTTCAAATGTCATTTCTTTTTCCACCACAGTCCCACGTATAGACAATTGTGTTACGATGGGATTGTATAAATTTCATTCAGTGACAGTTAGTTTCAAGACATCTGGCAAAGGTAGCATAGAAAGGAATGAGGTACCGACAGCATACTATTATGAACAATTAATGGTCATCTGATGGTAAGGGGGGCATCAAGTCTTGTTTGTAGTCATGAGCATATTCATGAGAGATGGAATGATGTGGGAAAGTATAGACAGAGATTAAAAGTTGGAGGAGATGTTGAAGGGGTGAGGGATGTGTGGTACATAGCAAGGCAGATGGGAGACTAACAAGAGTGATGGAGAGGAGAAGATGATGATGAAGAAGAAGAAGTAAAGAAGAAGAAGAAGAATTAGAAAAATAAAGAGAGACAGAGATAGACAAAGAGAAAAATAGATGGTTAGTCTACAATGTAGACATGAGAGGGAGGAAGATGTTGTGTGACTCCTTTCAGTCAAAGCTCACATGATGGTGTGATCGGGGTTGATGCCTGATATTCCAAGCGAGAGCCCTTCAGAGGTGGGAAGGCGTAGGCGGAGGAAAGGGGGCTGAGTGTAGAGGCGTCACTCTCGTCTGGGACTTTATCATTCCATCAACCCATTTGGTGACCTATCTCAAATATTTGGGTCTGCACATTAAAGGGATTGACATTGACCTTTTAAAGTACAATTCAACCATAGATGGAGGTTACACTACTCAGAGCATTGACAATAGTATTCATCACCCTGGTACGTGGCATCGCCCAATGCCACCCCCATAGTGGAGGCCAAATCATCTCTCTCTCTGTATATATTTGTGATGACTGCAACCATCATTTCGTACCACTCAGGTTACCATGTATCTTGAAACATGAGGAAGTAACTGGTATGTTCCCCAAGGGGTTCTAATAAACCTCTTTCTCTTGTCTGACACTAGAAAGCGAGACAATGAAGGAGGGGTGAAGTTTGACATGGCAGTGATAATTCTTATAAGAATTTAAAAATAGGACATCATCATTGTCTATTTTGTACCTACTACAATAAAGACAATTCAGTGATCTTTGCCAGAGCAATGGCATTGATTGTTACCAAAACTTTGTGGTTAATTTCATTCACTGGCTATGGTATGATACATGTACAAAAGTAGTCGTGTACCACTCTGACTTAAGGAACACATCTTGCCTTCCATGATAATTGTGTAGGAAGATGATTTCTGATTTCTGCACATACCCCTTCATAGTTCTACTAAACCTATGGCACCATTTCCACCCTGTGTTCTCAAAAGCGGGGGGGGGGGGGGGGGGGGGGGAGTGTTATATAATAGGCAATGCCTGTCATATCTGTTTGTTTGTGTCCATGGCAACAGCAGTAATATCCATTCATCCATTTCATTGGCTTCCTACAACAAAGCTGCTCTATCCACACTGTCATGTACTGTCCCTAGTTTTCTCTCAAAGGACTTATATACTGCAAATACATCTTGCCTTGTATTGAGGCATAATACCCTCAACATCACTTTAATATGTAACCAAAAGATTATCTAAATACTTGCCATATATTTCATGAAATTTTTTTTCCACAATTTTTCTTTGGACTACTCGGATATGCTCACAAAAACCTTCTAAATTAAGATTATACCTGTGATATCATCTGTTGATCACCACTAAAGTACTTTGATTTATTATAAAAGACATTGTAATGCACCTTTTCCTAGACTGAGTATTGCGTGTGCGTGTTTCCATGTTTTTAATATGAGTAACAAAAGACATTACAGGGAAACATTCAAGGTCTAGGGGAGGTTTCATTCCATTGTCGTTTGTTAATCATAGTAATACTTTAGCAATGACTGACAGATGACGTCACTGACAAAATCTTGGTTTGGAAAGTATTTTTGGGAGCAAATCCAGAAGAAGAATAATAAAGATATTATTATGAAATATATGGAACATATCTAGATATTCACTTGGCCACATAAGTGATGATCAGGGTATTGTGAATCAATACTAGTCAACATGCATTTTGCACTGCGTAGGTCCTTTAATTGCATTTTGCGCTGCGTAGGTCCTTTAATTTTTGACCCACATCCATGTCCAAAACACCAATGGATTATGGTGATGACATTTTTGTCTGTGCACATCTGGGTTGGCCGATACCAGAGTGTGAAGACGGCAAAGAGATTGGTACAGGGGTATCCTTTCATGCCGTGACATCTAAATGCTTTCCATTATTTTGTGAAGTGTGTCGATGCATCTGGACTTTTCACTTGGTCAATGTCATTTATTTCTCTTCTTCTTCTCAGGAGTCTGTTTGATTCCTTACACCCTTTCCTACCCCCCCCCCTTCTCATTCGCCCTTTCTATTATGAGATCTATTTCACCCTGACATAAATGAAATTTTAGAAACCAACATGTGGATAAATGATACTCGTATGCCAAGCACTAATGCAGGGTAACCTTGCCTTCCAGAGCAGGCCGCCTTGATGCCTTGACTGAAATCACGCTTGATTTCAGTGGAGTTAACTTGTTGATCAGATTAGTTTAGGAATGTAACCCTGTTCATTTGGAGGGAAGTTAGTTGTATTCATCGAGAGGCCCAACTGATATCAGAGGTAGATATGAAAATGGTGAAGACTTATCTTGTGTTGTTTTTCCACCCTCAATATTTGTTAAGTAGTTCAACGTATATTTGTGTGACTGAAATCAATCATTTATGTGTTTTATATGAGGTAAATTCAACTTTTTACAAATTGTGTAGCAGTTTGTTATACAGATTAATGGGTGTTTGGCTGTTTTGAAGATATTGACAAAATTATGAAGTTTTTTAGTTTTGAAGTACTGGTTTAAATGACGGCAACAGCATAAGAGCTGTCCGCATTACCTCTTAAAACAGACATTAAGTTATCTATATTCATTAGCTGTACAACCTGTAGGGCATCTTAGTTGCATATCATATGAGTATTACTGCTTGTTTCTGCATCATTATTTGGATTGTCAATTGTTTATGGAATTGTAGAAATTTACATATTCCATGAAGTGTAGATTGTAACATGACAAACCCAGCCCTGTCTTCCCCACAATCATGTGCCATACTGCGTCTTACATTAAACTTACTATGGAAGTTTCCAGCGTTGTCAGATTAGATGGCAGTTGAAGAGTGACTTACCAATGGGTACTATTCTTGTGTTTACAGCTGTGCGAAATATTTCACGGGCGTTTACGACAGCATGTAAGAATAGACAATGTCACTGACTGTTATTCCATCAATCTCAGGGGCTGTGTGTGCTGTGAAAGGAAACATTTAGCTAGGATGCATGAAGGCATGGCGCTGTCTGAATGTGAGTCTCGTCTGGCAGCAAAACATTCATGACAGGGCAACAAATCTTGATCTCTACTCCAGAGATGCCACCCCACATCATGCAAGGAGCCCCGCCCAGCTCTCTAAGCAACCATTTGTGACCCTGCTTGTAACTTGCCTTTTCAAAGCCCCCCACTCCCCCTTACCCCTTCCCTCCTCTCTACTCTGCTCTACTTCGTGGATGTTTGTGTGTAGAGTGTCACACAGACTTGACTTTGGGTAGCGAGCTGAGACTTTCTCAACTTCAAAAGCAGGCAGGCGTGTTGCGGTCAACACCAGCGACCATGCGCACACCTCCCGTTCGTCATTCAACTGCAGTGCCGTGTGCTAGGATTGAAAGGGGGTTTGCTGTCAAGGAGCATTAGTGGAATTCCTAATCCAACTTGTGCAGTTCTTGAATTACCATTCAGGGCAATTACGCCCCCTAGTGGCCAACATGGTGCACTGTGGGTACAGGACTTATTTGGCACTCTCTGGTATGTGCTGTCATAGACTTGGCATTTGAGGGTCATTATAATCAAAAGAAACTCATGGAGAGATAGACAGAGAGAAAGAAAAAAAAGAGAGATGGGGGAAGAGGAGGAATGGAAGGTAGAGAGAATTTAAGGTGGAAAATAGAAATAGAAACAAGTGACGAGAAAGGCAAGGACTGTACTGCTGTATGTGTGTTTGCCTGTATAGGCTAGATTTACAAACAGGGCATTGTTTGGGATAGCCTGCCCTCAGATCCCAAACATCGGATGCTTGTTTATGGTTGAGAACTATCCCAGACACACATCAAACTCGGGCACATAAATTGGTCCACACCTCCCCCTATCGTGTTACGTCACTGGACTTTCTGAGCAAGCCGTGATTCAGCGAGCCTCGTTTCACCACTTTTTCTCTCTGCTCACGATCGCCGCCTTGACTGTCTCCCCACATCCACAGCTGGACTCCGTTTACCAGAGGATTTTACCCTTCTCTGTCTGATGTACTTTTGTCGTGGAATTATTAGATAATATATCCTGAATTCACAGTTTGACCATTCCAGGTAAGCAGTCATTTCTGAATTTTATAACAAGACGATTGGATCTTAACCACCTCCCGCTACGCTGCTTTTGTTTCCCCACAGTTATGCCATCTGCGTGTCCTTGCAAGCGTGATGGGGCTGCGCATCCCCGCTCGGGGAATCCCTTATAAATGTTCATCTTTTGTTTCGGGTTACTCACATGGACGCTGAGGGGTTATAGAAGGACACTCCTTTGCTGGACTTGTTTTTATACAAGGGCTACATACCATCATCCACTCTCTACGTTCCAGAATTGTCCTTGTCCCTCCGGACCCCACCCCCATTTCGAAATCTTTTTAGATATTTGGAATATTCCCTTGAGATTGCCATCCTTGATACTACATTTTCATTTTCTTCTTTTCATTTTACATTTTTTTTTTTTTTGCATGTGGGAGAGAATATACAAGGTGTTGGTCCCACATTAATATTTAATTTCCCATTTACAGTGAGGGAAAAGACCTCATACTTGCTTTGGTTACAGATTTTTGTGGACAACATTTCAGACTTTTAATTGTGTGCTACATCTGATCTTTACAAGCCCACCAACATAAATCCGTCCATCTTCTAATCGCACACTCCAAAGTTGTCTGAAAATTAGGAGACCATATTGAATATTATAATCCTTGTCCTCTCTCAGTGTCTGGCATTACTGTGTGTGATTATTATAAATGTACAAATTTTCATATACTGGTATCTAATCATTATCAGTGTTCTTTCAGGACATAATAAAGTGAATTCAAGCTTGATTTTCTTTATTTTTTTAACAGAATGTATAGTGTAATGCTTAAATTGGACTGGACACACATTTGAGTGATACAAAGAAAACAAACCTCAACACAAAATTCCATGTGAAGAGTGAGCAATTTGTTTCTGTTTTGTTAGTAAATGCTTATTTGTACTAATTTAGTGTAGCTACTGAAAGGCCAATTCACAATCCTGTAGCCAGCCATTATTTTTGACTTGATCTTCAGTAGATGCCAAACTATTACAGGATTCTGGAAGCTCGCCAAAGATGTCTATGCCTTAAATCAATTTGATAGCTCCCCTCCCCCCCCCCCCCCCCAAGCAGGATAAACTTGTGTCATGATATATGTCACCATCAAATGTGTTTCTCATCATTCTTTTCTGACCTTTTTTTTTCCCCTAGAAGTGTATGAAGAGTCAGTTGATATCATGGCAGTGTGCAGTCTTGTTCAGTGTTGGTATCCTTGAAGTACAACACTCAAAGTTTTATGCTTTTGGATATTATCATTGGAAGATTACACATATGATTGAAGGCTACTTTATTAAATAAATGTAGAAGTTTAAGCCGATTTCAACAGTTAATGAATAAGCTTGGAATATAGAGCCATCAGTCAACTCTGCTTCACTTCATCATCTTGTCGATGAAAAGACTCGGGAGGTTTATTTTCAATGCTCCATAGATTCCTCAACAAAGGAAATGTACTGCTGCCATCTTCTGCAATGTACAATCACTTCATCTTAGTCTTTTGCAATGCTTATTGTTTGTTAAGCGTTCATATTTAGGAATCAAAAGATTGTGCCCTTTGTATCAACCCAATCCTTCCAAAATTATCTGTGAGCCTTGAATGTCCCCAAACAAAGTCTTTTTGCCCATTGACAAAGAATGGACAGGTTATTGACCTGCCCGTGCAGAAGAAGACACTCTTTCTATTATCAACTGCATGTGCCATCAAACAATGCAAAATGTCGATTGAACGTGAGATATGAGCAGTGTGCATGGGGCTTGCAACATCTTTTGTTATACTGCATATAATTTTTCAACTCAGTATATAATACTCACAAACATGAATTTAGGCCACGAATGCAGACACTCCGTAGTGTTCATTTTTGGGACCTGGTACACCAGGTTCCCTTCTATGTATTGATGCTACAGGAACCTGGCATACAAGGTTCCTGGAAGGAGCGGGGTAACAATAATCAATGTCCCAGTATATTATGACTGTTTGTTGAGATTGGACTGTCAGTCTGTGTAGGCGTACCCCAGGGTCATCAGACACATGCATGTTATGATTATCTTGTTGTGGTTGGGGACATTACTCTCATTAAAGTGAACATCCCTATTTGTGACACTGTGTTTGTTGAAAAAGGAAATATAAGACTTGCTGTCTGTCATAAGATCTGCCTTTGTCTGCATTCCGCGGATGGACCGAGTGCCGTATTTCCTTGCGGTGAGCAGTGGCCGGGGCTATGTTACCACTGAGTCGGCACGCAGCGTCCCTGACACTGCCCCGAGACTGTATTGTGGTGTCTGTCCCACAGGTGATGACAAGGGGCACCATCTTGTGGCTGGGTGCTTGTATATGTGTGTGTGTCCTACCAATGACCCTGTGCATATTGTTATCTCTTTACTCCCTTGAGAAAATATCACCAAGGAATGCATAGCCTTCAAATGACTTACAACCATGATGATTATCATGCATTCAGTCTCATGACCCTGCCCATATATCTGCATTTGGGACAGATGCACTCAGTTAGCAGTGTTTGTTCGTACAAGAAGTTGTTCCTAAAGGTTGCTTTACCAAAGCAGTGTTTCTTTCATTTCGGTACTATTATGCCCATATTTTACCAAAATATTGATAAAAGTAAGTAGATGAGTAATAATCAAGCAGCCAATCAAGCGGCAATCAACTCAATCATTGATAAATAGAACAATTATTTCAATAAAACAATGAGAAATAATCACATAGAATTAGTCATCAATTTGCAAGTGCTGTGATATTCAAGATGAGAGCAACAAAAAAAATAATGTAAGAATGTAAGAGTTTTGACTGGCTTGCATTTCAATTTTTTGTTTTTAAAAGACCTATCTTTACAATACTATATCTTTCCTCTGGTTTGCAAGCAGAAGAAAGTACATAAATGACAAACAGGCATTGTAGATGCAAATTAGATCTTTCTGCTGTTTGGGGTTATGATAGAATAAGAAATCAGAAAACCTTTGGTATTAGCAACATATAATCTTTTTTTGTGAGTCTATATATATATATGATCCGCAAACAAAGAAGGCAAACATTGCTTGTGACTGCCTTGCTTTGTTGAAGTATTTGTATCATGGTGCTTTTAACATTTTACAATGAAAAGTGCTGACTTCTATTAAATTCTATTACTTTGTAAGTGTTTAACAGGATATCGGGCATGAGAGGAAAATTGATATTTCTCTGCGTTTCTGCATCTATCATTAATGCAAAAATTGGTGTACCAGAGGAAACTCCAGTCAAACCATATGTGTAAGGTGTCTCTCCCCTTAACCCCAAACCTTACAGTTTATACTGTGCTGATGAGGAATGATATCGGTAGAGAGCATGAAATGAGCTTGGAGCTGCTCACTTGGTGTATCAATGACAGGCAAGTCAGAGCCTGGGGCTCCCCCTCTCCCTCATCTCAGAGCCAGGTCATCTCTGGCTTTTGACTGCTGTGTCAGTTGCTTCGACTCTCGGGGGGGGGGGGGGGGGGCGCAAAACGATTGCCCCAGACAAATGTCAGGGACCCTTCAGGTGAAAAACAACAGATGATGGGTCATGAGGCTGTGCAGGAGTTGGGGGTTTGTTCAAACTTCTCCATGGTGGTATCTCCACCCCCCACATCCACAGCTGTAATTTAATACATTTTGATTCTCAGTAAAATTATAGTTCTGTAAGGATGATTTTTTCGTCAGTACTAGTAAGTGGCAATTGATTTGTATTCAAATCAAGAGAAGTGTGGATAAGCTATTTGGTTCGATTTTCATCAGTTCCTCGTGATTCCTAACATGCTTTCTTAGGAGACATCTCTCATTATTTATGCTTTTGTCTTCTGATGCTGCTCATTTCATGCCTCATCTTAGCATAAATATCTTTAATGCCACTTCACTGTTTGCAATTGCCAGGGTTTCATGAGAAAAAAAAATGTTGTAAATGTTTTTGTGTGAATCTTGTTGAAATTTGTCTATTGACTCACATTGTACTTTGTGTCCTTCAGACAAGAAAGAAAGTTCGTTCTGATGAAAGTTCTGATCCTTTTTGCCTTTCTAAGAAGCACCTTGTGCACCCTTGGCTTTATATTTGGTTAAGCAGTGAATAATGAATGAGGTGACTATGGAATCCTGTGGTAGCCTATCGTCATGTTAGCAGGTGTAGATGTGAAGACATTGATCTCCAAACTGCATCGTGTAAGAGAGTAGTATAGCATACAAAGAGAGAGAGATCGAGAATCAAGTTACAGTCTGCAGTCCTTGCATAGCATCCAATCATGTGATCCCATGTAAGTTAGCAGTGCTGACTGATATCTTCACTTGACATGAGACCCCCAGAGATAGGGGTACAGTCAGAGTGAGAGAGAGGAGGGGGGGGGGGGAAGGGGTATATATTTACAACTGTAAATGTAAGAGATGAAAGAAAAAGAAAGATTGGGGAAAGGTGTTCAAAATAAAGTACACACATCCTCAAAGAATGAGGGCCAGCAATATTAAGAATTGAAAACTGTTTTAAGATCAATGTTTTGACAGTCAAATAACTGACAGACTTTAATACAGACTTGTAATACTTGCAGTCATATTAAATACTTTATATTTCCATACAGTGATGTATGAAAATTTGGATAAGTTCTTGGTCGTGATCATTATGTTGAAGACAAAAGTTGATGTGATTTGCCTTGAAATGTTTTATGGCATCCAAAGCTATTCTTGTTTTAGAAGAAAGAAGTTCCTCATTTATCATTCATTCTCATTAAAATACCACTGGGCGATAACATTGTCAGCATTAATGATATTTCCTGGCCTTAATCGCCCCAACCCTGCTGGGCAAAAATTTATCTGTGCTCTTCTTGTTTTGGCCAGAAGCCAAATCGGTGAAAGGGGGAGGGATGGGGGAGGGGTGGGGGGGGGGGATGATCTCTCCACTGGCGTACAGACTGGTCCACTCCCTGCAGTGTTATCCCAGATGTCAAGGTGGCCAGAGATGCTGGTGTTGAAGATATAAGAGGACATCTCTTTACCAACTTGAGAACCGAAGTCACTGATTATCAACTCAAACAGTCAAGTTTCTAAATAACATGATGATAGTTACCAAATACATAAACAATCGGGCTGAAGCATAAATGATGTGAGTCAATAGCAACCTGTAAAGGCTTTCTAGTATTCCTAAAAGACATCCCAAAGAAATAGATATAACTGGTTATAGTTCATAGTGTACCATTTGTGATTGGGTATTCTTTCTGGAATGAGTTTGGAAAGAATAGAGCTGATTTCAGTGCAGTTAAAATGTGTGAAAAAGCAGGGCTGCACACTAACCCATTTTTTCTGCTGGTCCGACTGTCCCAGTTAGACCAGTAGGTACCCAGTTTTTCCTTTTTTGTACTGGCCCATTCCTGGCAAGTTACAGGCCCGACATTGATTTTTAATGGGCTGGGATGTCAGACCAGTGCCAGTGTGCAGTGTTGGAAAAAGACATCAAGAGTAGGGATGCCTTACCTATCCAGTTTGATGATTGTGAAAGCTGCCAATAAATGCTTTGAGAGTTCTTGCAGCCGTCACGTAGGGCAGTACATTCTTTATCGACGCAATGGTATTCATGAGGTTAATGCTTGGCAATGCAAGTTCATAGTAGTGTTCGTATCGGGGTACCTTCCGATGCATCAGAGTGAAAATTAGTGAGGGTGTCAAATCTCCGCCCGGGTGGTACTCATCCTTTACCTGGGGTGTCATGAAACATGCGTTTAAGCAATCATTGTCTATTTTTAGGCTTCTCATTCCCCCTGGTTCACATAAAGTTTGGACAGCTATATGCAGTGCATTGTTGCACTATATTTAGCCTTAAACATTGTGCTGAACATGACTGCGTATCCGTGACCCTTAACCCACAAATTATACAAGTTATGCCAGCATACGTCATTGGATGAATTCCTCTGAATATTTCCAGAGAGGACCTGCTAAAGGTATTAAACCTGTATTTGTCAGAGATCAAGTCAGGTTGTTAAGGGGATTGACAGTCCTGTAGGTGGAGTGAAGAAGTATAAAAAGTAGACCAAACTCCTATGATGCCACACCCTCCTTTTGACAGTCCCAAAGTGTCTTTGAAACCATGTGCACTATCTTGCTTACAAGGTGCCAGTAATAGTGAGACAGCTTAAAATAAACTTCCAAAAACACACTCAGACTTGCCAGACATACAGTCTGTTATGTAATGTACTCTTTGCTGGTTTGCTAAGACAGTTAGACCAGTAGAAGAGAAGATATGGAAGATTCCCAAGTAGTTGATTGATACCTACAGACTTAATGTAAAATCACAAGCTACATGTAGTTATCTTTTTTTCTTTTTCTTTTTTTCAGTGTGTAGTTCTTGACCACATTGCAAAATTCCCAAAAGTTGATTTTAAGAACATTCCGGAGACATCTGATTTCAGTCCCATCTAGATGCGGGTCTTTGATGCGGGTGACAAGATGTATAGGTTTGCATACAAGAAATCTATTTTAATTGCCTTGTTGGTGTTCAAACATGTTTACTTTATTTCAGATATTAGCAAAATATGAGTGAATGCTCCATATTTGAGTGGATTTATCTCATTAAAGATGCCACTTAAGCTGTACGGAAAGGGGAATGGGGGCACTGGATTTTGTTTTATGTAACCCTTTCTTTTTTCGGGTCTCAAAATGATCTACCATCCATGCTTGGAACAAGCTCTGGAGGAAAAAAACACAGAAAAATAGTCCTTGAGTTATTTCTAATGAGATGGGTTTTCTTATAGTACACCGTACAATCAAGGTAAGGCACTCACATTACATTACTGAGACAAGGCATGTAAAAGGTAAAGGTACATGCAGCACCTACAAGACTGTGTGGCATTCCTCTCTATGTAACTACATGATGTGCCTCCTACCTTAGTATGCATACAGAGAATAGCAATTAATCAACCTTGTAGGTCAACTGTTAATTACCGGCAAACATTCCAACGCGTAGGGCGGCATGGAGGGGGAGGGGTACACGCATTCTTTTCCGTACCGGTCCAATTGGGTCTGTTGTCACGGCGAGTGTCACTGGTCTTACATCACGACTGGTCGAATTTAGATAGGTTAATGACAGCTGTTGGTTAATCCGTGCCAAGAGTTGATGCCACCTACGGGAGTCACTGTCACGGCCAATAAGTGTCACATGGACCGTAGTCGGTTTCGTGCGTCAGCTCAGTACATACTGCGCTAATATCTTGTTGGCCCTGCTGGAAATGCAATCTTGCCTTGTGTTCGCTTGGTAGGGCAGCACTCAACTCAAAGAGGTCTTCACATCAAACTGTCAACTCTTTAACACAGTTTTACTGTCAATGATCTCTGGTGTAAAATAATGCTTTTATTATGCATTTTCCCCTATAATTGTCATCATTCATTACACTGCTACTTTCAATAAGAAACTATGCAGTTCATTGTTTTGGATTTTTACTGTGGTTAAATGGAAAGGCTTGTGTGACAATAAAAATTCAAATCCTTGATGATAATGATCATGTTCTTGATGAGCTATCAACCAGTAATGCTAGGATTAATTGTTAACCTTCAAATTACATTACCTTGTACAAAATGACATCACAGAGTTTTAACAAGTTGATGATACAGGCTCTACAGGATAAAGATAATGCTTTTATTGTTGGTACTCACTTCAGTGACAAAGTTTCTGTGCATTGATCTGCAAATAAAGGGTTTATATCTTGATTCTTAATTTTTTCAAAATATTTTTCTACATAAAATGTAGTTCCTGGACTGAAATTAAGATGTGTGTGATCCATTGTAAAACTTTGATACTGTAAGTAATAATGTAATTTGTGTAGCGCAGTCTTTTTTACAATGTAGGTAATGAAATATTTCATTCACCTGTTTACAGTACTGTGTAGGACTGAATGCTGATTGAAAGTTTTTTGAATGCTCAACAACATGAAGTAAATGATATTGTTTTTGTCCAATTTAGTTTTCAGTTTGATAGCACGATGTTTCATGTACATACATTTTGACATCAAATTACAGGCATCTTATAAAATCGGAATAGTGGTGATACTCTGAAGAAGTAAACTGTGTCAGAATGGAAAGAGTTTGGAATGAGCATAGGGGTAGGATGGTAGATTTTGAAATGATTGTCCAGGGGACATGACCTCTTATTTCCCTGTGACAGACCTGTGGAAATGTCTCTGCTCTTTTCTGGTAGCGCTGTCATTTCCTAATGCATTGAGATGTAAACAGCTCCATCTTTGGGCTTCATATAACGTTGACATGTTTATACAGTATTTACACAGTCCGGTTTGAATATTACCAGCACTCCCAAATCCCCTGAATTTTTGGATGTTAGATGAAACAAGAGTGCTCAGGACTCAGTGTGTGGTGAAAACCAATGGGGGTAAAGACTAATGTTGTTTGAGAGCTAGTTGGTGAATTTTTCGGTGATAGAGTAGGTGACAGTCATGTCACGATTCTTTATATCCTTTGTTTTGAGGCTCATCTTTGGTTGTGTGAAAATCACTTGTGATTTATGGGAGGAATGTTAATGTCCAAGGAGTTTGTCTTGGTGTGCATGTGTGTGTGTGTGTGTGTGTGTGTGTGTGTGTGTGTGTGGGTGTGTCTGTCTGTCTGTGTCTGTGTGTTTGTGTGTATTAGGACTCCTATGTGTGTGTGTTTGTGTTGTGCTAGTGTTTGTCTCTGTACACCATCAATATACCGGTGGTAGTCTCAATACAGTTGTAACAGTGTGATTTACAGGTCAAATTTTGTACTTTTTGTGATCATTTTGAATCTGCAAATGTTTTATCTGGCGTTTTGTTTACCAATACCAGTATTTTGTGTTCACCGCATACTCTAATATCACATGGAAGAAGTGGTAAGTATATCTTCATCACACTGTGCCAGATATGAACCATGTCTGCTCTTTAGTCTTGATGTTTTATGGATCAGATGTAAGCCCTGGTCTCCTGGTCTAACTCTTACAAGGATCTAGGACCAATATCATTGAATTTTGTCTCCCATACAGGCCCAGCCAGGACCACCAGAAGACTTGATCCAGCCAGAGACAGTACAGGCCGTGGAATCCGCCATGCCCCAGGATTGCAGACCACTGGACTTGGTTATCCCAGTCATCGGAGCTGGGTCAGGATGCATCACAGGTAAGGTGGCCTCAAAGTGACTAAATTCTTTGTAATTATGAGAGCAGCCATCATTTTACCAGTTTAATGATATGTGCAAAGTTGTTGATGTTCTTTTTTTTTCCTTGGAAGTAGCTGTTCAAATTGTCTGTCACGATCAAATGCACTTCAATAACTAGAATCCAGTTAGCGTACATTAATTGCTGCTATGTCAGACAGGGATTGGCAAGCTCTCTGGTGTTGGTTGTCTGGATTGAACCCATATATATAGCTATGATACAATTTGATTACTGCTTATAGTAACAAAAGTTGTTCCTGGCAGCTAGAAAAGTTGCCCAAGGCATAGCAGTTAACAAAGTATCAACTAACTCTTGCGGTGTGGATACCAAGTATTGAAATGTGTTCAGTGGTTACAGGTGAATTCAACAGACAGAAATTTGAACACAGTTGTAAACTAGCCTACTGATAATTAATCTTTCACTCTGTCCATCCACTTCAATCTCTTCTTTTGTCATCCTAATATGCATCTCAGATCTGTCTCTTCCTCTGTATTACAGATATCTCCCCATCTCTTTCTGATATCCTATCAATGATGCATTCACATTTTATAATGTTCATCTAGCATTGTCTATTTTTCACAAATGGCTATTTTTTGTGCCCCTCATGTAGGAGAAATAAAAACACAGAGTGACAAAAAGCTCATGAAATTAGGAGCAGTGGTAAAATACAAATTTTTTTTTTTTTTTTTTTGGTGAATACTGTTTTCATGGTGTTCACCAAAAGCAAAAAGAAAAAAAAAATACATGGGGAAGTGATTATACTGGTTAAACTCAGGAAAAAAAAATTGTATATAATGTTTATATACCTCAGTGGCAAATTGATGTGATGCTTTTAGGGTTGTGATATTTGTTAAATAATTCATGTCTTTTCATATCAGTTCAATTCATATCTATCATATCTTTGCTTTGCACCTTTTAGGAGAGGTCATTACACCCTCACGCCGCAAGGAAGTACCGGTCATCATTGAGAACAAGGATGGCACCATCACGGTCAAGTACTCCCCCAAGGAAACTGGACGCCACGAGTTGTCCATTAAGTACAACGGCAAAGATGTTCCAGGTATGGAAACAATCGTCCTGTCCAATCTGAATGTTTGTGATGCTTTGAGCGCTATCTACAGAGTGGATATGCATTAGATAATTGCTACCTAGATTGATGCAAATAATACCAGTGCAACCATATTGAATTTCTATCCAATTGACCGCAGGGTTCTACATTGATGTAAATGCCCTATCAGAATTTTACATATAGAAGAATAGCTACTTTGTGCACCATTATTGTACTTTCAACTTGTTTTTTTATCTACCATTTTTTTAATCTGTCTTGAGATATTTTGACAAAGTATTCAACTGTAATCTCTCTGGATGACACCATTTGCAGAAGTAAGCTTTAAAGAGTATCAGCTGTCTTGAGCAGTATCCTGATAACCTCTTAAATAAGATCCATCCCTGTTTTTATGTCTAGAGTAGTCCATGGTTTCCAGACATTATCTTTAGCTATCTCTTCCTTCCCATGACATATTGCTGCATCTGCTCCGAGGCCATTTTTGCGAGTGACATAGACAAGAGATATGCACATAGGATGTAAGGGGATTATGGGAAACATGTGACAAGGGGTGCTTAAGAGGGCCATCATGCGTGAGCCCGTTGATGGCAGCGAGCTGTCGTAGATGAGTGATAGACCAGAGGGGCTCAGACCGTGGCATTCCTGCGGGTTTTCAGCTCCACGTTCCATCTGTGACACCTCAGATACCCACTCTGCCAAGCGTCCATTAGGCTAGCGTCTGGCCTGGATTAGCAGTCCTCTCCCACGCTACGGGTCAGTTGTGGTGTCATCAGTTAGTCAGCGTGCCTGTTGCATTACAGATTTTGCAGTAGATCCTGCGCTACACTTTAGAGCTTGATACTATCCTTCCTTGGTGACAGAACGTGACTGATTTGGAGTTTAACTCCAAGAATGGGGAGGATGGTATGAGGAGTTATGTTCACTCAATAAACGCATTAAATTTCATTGCTTTCAAATTCCTAGTAATACATATTTTGCTTGCAAGACATACATAAATCAAATAAAACAACTGCAGTGGGTTCATATCTCTTCCGAGTGGAAAGTGATGCCTTAATCTGCCAAAGACGCATACTTAGAAATGTCATATTCTTGTATGATAGACAGGGACACTTGTAAAGGGTGGAGATGAGCCAAAACAACTTCAAAATAATCTTCATTATGCAGTGGTTGTTGTTGGTGGAAAGTCAACTACCTTTCCTTGTGGCCTGTCTTCACCAACTGATATTTTAGCACCATAGATATGATTGGTTCCTTCCCTGATAATTTGATATTGCAGGCTGGAAAGCTTTAACCCATTGAGGACGAGTCCTGAGTATACTCGGGCCGGTGTCTACGGGAAATGCATGTTGTAGCAAAATCAGTCCGTCCTCAACGGGTTAACAAGCCAACCTTGCTTGTATGAGAGATTTCATAGTCCATCATTGTATTTGATTTTATTGTCCTGACTAACAGGAAGTCCTTTCCACTTCCACGTGGACGAGCTCAAGAGCGGCAACGTGACAGCCTACGGTACCGGCCTCACCCACGGCATCAGTCAGGAGCCCTGCCATTTTATCATCAATACCAAAGATGCAGGCGCAGGTGAGTTCATGAGACTCGAGACCCGAGGGCTGGTGGGAGCAAGTCAATCAGTGCTTCTTAATTCATTCTACAGATCATATTAGGATATTAAACTGATGTGATGTTCTGCTAATGTTAGATTTTTGTATTTCGTTGCAATGTTGTCTGCCAGGTGGGGACAATCACTGTGATGCTAGGCTACATACCAATGAAATGTCGATGCCATAAAGACAGAGATCTAATGTTTGGATAACATTCAAGTGATATTTCAGTACATCGGAATTCATTATATGTCGTAAACTAAGCTGGAAAGATGTGTAGTTAGATCAAAACAATGTCGTGATTCAACTACCCTTCATTACTTGAACATGCCCATAAGCACTTTATCACATATGGAGTTTGAATTTCTTCTCCTCTTACTTACATTGTCTATGACTATATCTGTCTCTTCTCTTCTCAATGTCTGTCTCTACACTCTATATTTCTTTGCTTCCTTTGATATTTTATACATTCTGTCATTCTGACTATCTGTTTTTGCCCATCTTTCTTTCCTTCCATCTTTGTGGTCACTGTCCACTCTGTCCATCAGGTGGATTGGCCCTGGCCATTGAGGGTCCATCCAAGGCGGAGATCAAGTGTGTCGACAACAAGGACGGCACCTGCAGCGTCACCTACTTCCCCACCAAGCCGGGCCAGTACGACATCGTGGTCAAGTTTGCCGACAAGCACATCCCTGGCAGTCCCTTCTCTGCCCAGATTGTTGGTAAGGGCCGACTCCCTTTATACCTGCTCCATTGGATTGCTGTGAATTTCACTTTATGCTGAGTGAATTATAATGCATGAGGTATTTGCTGAAATATCTTGTAAAATTTAAGTGAAGTATTCCTCTCTTGAGACAAACACTTTTACAGGCACTTTACTTTTGCAAATCTTGGCTTCTCACAAAATTCAAGAAAGTTTTGTGCACACAAAACTTTCTGGGGCCCGTTGCATAAAAGTTACAATTATGGTAACTTTGCCATCCAATGGTAACTTCCATGGAATTCTTGATTTTGATTGGCTGTTGAGTATTGTTGCCATGGTAGTTACCATTGGATGGCAAAGTTACCATAATTGTAACTTTTATGCAACGGGCCCCTGGTTTTACAGTACCTTGCAGATTTCTTATGGTTTGATGTCGTTTCTCATCTCTTCTCACCATTTTTTTCCCCCCAGACAAGGCAGGCAGCCGCATGTCCATCGGTACACCCAGTGATGTTCCTCTCAAGATCACTGAGACTGATCTGAGTCAGCTGTCCGCCACCATCCTAACGCCTTCCAAACACGAGGAGCCTTGCAGCCTCAAACGTCTTCCCAATGGAAACATCGGTAAGTTGGCACCAGTCACAATTATCAATTTTGCCCCATAATTTATACAAAGATGTGTTTTTTTTACCACGAATGAGGGTGTATTCGTGGCAAAGTCTTGTTTTATTCATTATACGCAAGGAATGAAGATCTAGTATTGAATGAAGATCTAGTATTGAGTAACAATCCTTTTTAATAAAAAAACAGAAGAATTGAAGGGTAAAGTACACTCTGTCATTTCAGCACCAAGTGAACACCGCATAGGGGTATATAGGTCAGGGCTTGTAATCAGACCTCTGGGAATGTTTTAATGTCCTTTATAGTTCACTGAGATGATGTACTGAAATTATGTGCATAATTCTGTTCCTTCACTTGTGCAGATGTACTCATTATGATGTTTATATCACAATTGTCAATATATTGATATTGTTAATACAAGTTTATTCCTTCTTTTTTTTTCGCGCAACAGGTATTACCTTCACCCCCAAGGAGATCGGTGAGCACCAAGTCAGCGTCAAGAAGCGTGGCCAGCACATCCCCAACAGCCCATTCAAGATCATCGTCGGTGCCCAGGAGGTTGGTGATGCCTCCAAGGTCAAGGTCACTGGCCGTGGCATCAAGCAGGCAGAGGCAGGCCAGATGGCCCAGTTCCTTGTCGACACCAGGAATGCTGGTGAGTTACTTTCGGGGGTTGGAGGAAGGAGGAGTTTCAGTCATCGGGAAACTCTTACCCAGATTTATTGCTATTAATTATCAGCATCAGAAACTGTGCTGACATCTAGAAGCTCACCAATTTTAGCAAAATATCAAGTTTCTTATTAAGCATGTGAAGGCTAGCATTTTAAAGAAACATAAGAGAACATATACTGGTAAGCACCACGTTTACATGATGTGCAAGACCAATGTATTAGACAATGAATGTTCATTTATATGTGCATTGCTGTGTGCAATATTATACATGTACATTCTTGTCCGCCAGAGCAAAGACGAGTGCTGGAACTAGGAAACTATCTCCTTGTCGATCTATGATGGTTTTCTTTATGACTACATGAAAGAGGAAGATAGCGGGAAGCATATATATTTTGTTGAGTATATGCAAAGCCTATCACTGACTTTTACCATGAATGGTTTTGTGGAGCAGACTCCAATATCCCCGAACATTTTGTGATTTTGGCAGGTTACGGTGGTCTCGGTGTCTCTATCGAGGGCCCGAGCAAAGCGGACATCAACTGTGAAGACAATGGAGATGGCACATGTCTAGTTACCTTCACCCCAACTGAGCCGGGCACCTACAACGTCAATGTCCACTATGCTGACCAACTCGTTCCAGGTATAGTTAGACTGATGACCTTCATGTAATAGCACATCCTTAATCACCTCTTTCATTCTCAACCACTGTAAACAAAGCAAACAAAAACAATTCAGATCTCCCTCCCTACATTCTATTTAATTAACCATTTTCTGCCATATACCCAACTGTGAAAATCTTTAGTGTAGGAAATTCTACCCTTCCAAGACCACAGTTGCAAAATGGCATTCATATCATACATAACAGTTTTGTCTGTGAGTGGGATTGGAATATTTTTTTTGTTTGTTCTGTCTTCTCTCACTTGAAGAAAACAGTATGGTATGATATGTGACTCTGCACCTCAAAACAAACAAAAAGTCGCCAGACATGAATTTTTAGTTAAGACCATATTCTGAAAGAGCAGACTTTAAGCTTTAAAATGATGTATAACTCAAATCAAATGGACTCTCCTAACCTATCTAAATATTGGAAAGAAAGCACAAACTCAGGAAAAGTGTGAACTGAGAAAAGAGGCTCTGAAGTACTGTGTCTATTCAAGCGCTTAATCTTTACCAAACCGTGCTGGCTGTGTGATGAATGGGACAAAAAACAGGAAGTTAACCACCAGAGTATCAACAATAAAGGGATTATCAAATTAAACTGAAATTAAGCATGTCTCATTAACACATTCTGTCCATAATTAATGCCAACTTTCAAAGCAGTAGCACTATCCTTTCAAAAGTTATTAGAGTTGAAAGTGAAGAGTGTGGACAAGGTTTTTCAGAAATGGAAAAGGGATTCTAAAGACACACCTAATCGCACCATTCTACCAAAAATGTTCGAGATAAATTGCTAAAAAACACACTTTCCTGCCCGTTTTATGATACCAAATTTTAGCATACTGTAAAAGAAGACCCGCTCTATCAGAAAATATGAAAAAGTCAAGTTCGGTTAGGTTGACCCATTTCACTTATTTTCAGTCCTCACACAAAATCAGTGTGTGCGACTTTATGTTCGTTTTGAGGTGCACGGTCACATATTTGGTGTTGATGTTATGTAACTGCTTGACTAAAATTCATGCCAGGTTACTTTTAGCCCCAACAAATGGGTGAGGAGTTGGGAAAAAATGTGGAGACTCAAAGAAAGAAATCAAAGGTGTGGGATTGGCAATGTCCTGATGTCCTGATTACCTTTTGTTTTCTTGTTTGATGTTGACTTGCAGGCAGCCCATTCCAGGTTGCAGTGGAGGGAGAAAGCACAGATTTGCCCCTCATCAAAGAGACCCTGGTCAGACCCACCAAGGCCATCCCAGTCTCCAACGTTGGTAGCGAGTGCGAACTCAGCGTTAAGATCCCAGGTAAGGAGGAGTCCCAACCCCCCCCCCCCCCCCCCCCAGTGCTCCCGCGTTACTGCCAGATCTCAGTGCAAGTGGCCTGGTTCTATGGTGAAATGCTCCGTGTGCATTCAGAAGTTTAACCGCGTAGATGACGGGTTCCAAGAATACTAGGGCAGGTGTCTATGGGAAATTTAATGCGTGTTATAGCAAAATTAGTCTGTCCTCAGTGGGTTAAGGTTCAAGTGTTCATACACTGCAGCACAAATGTATTTTGGAGCAGTTAGCATGTGTTTCTCATGATAACACTCCTAGCTATGGTAATTAGCATTCCTTGAGGCTTTTATTTTTAGGAGGATGTGTAGTATTAGCTGATTAATATTGTGCTATAAATTACATGATTTTCATATTAAGAATTAATGGATCCAGAAAGTCACACACTGAAGCAGGAAAGTTTTGTTGCTGATGTTAAATGAATTATAGTCAAATTTGAATAATTTTTGTACAAAATATTGACTTAAACATACATATTTTAAAATTATGCTTGCAAAACAAAAAGCAGCAAATTCATGAATTTGCTATGTGTACAAGTTGTGGCATTTCCCTTCAGCCATGACTGACTTGTGTGGATGGGATCCTTGCCAATAGTCACAATGCTGTATTCTAAATGACATTTTTATTATCTGATGCCTCTTTTGTTATCCCTGTTTTCACTTTCACTCTATCAAGTGAAATGATAGTAATTGAAAGAACCGTCAAACATCATTAAAGATCAGAGTTACTCGAAAAGCTTGATAAGAGCAAGCAAATGATGACTGTAAAACTTGCTTTAAGTGTGTCAAGCCAACAATCTGCAGAGTACTATGGGTAGGACGCAGCAATGCTAGGACGTGCTTATTTCCAAGATACTACACTGCATTTATATGACATGTCTAATTATGAGCTCGCCATTATCAATCTCTGTTTGATTAATGCACTGAGCACTATTCTGGATGTACAGGGAAAATGAAACTTCCTTTATTCGTCAATGCAGTTAGGGGAATTATCGAGAGTGCATGAGTGTAGTCATTACGTATGTAAAGGATATGAAAATTGCATTTAAGCCTAAATGGCAAATGGTTTTTAATTGGATTTGGTAATCACGTTCAAATTTTCTTTGAAAGTTTTCCGTGGGTATTTCAAAGCACTTCTTTTATTAAGAAACTCAACAAGATCAGTCATTAATCAACATCCTACTTTCAAATCCTGTGAGGGAGGGAGAGAGGGTGGTAGAACATGATAGAGTGTAATAGGTGATAATTTGTCTCCCAATGCATTCACTTGTCACCTGATACTGGTGTGCTGGTGGTGTGAAGCTCAGACTGTTCACACGCACTGCCGGAGAATGTAGCATTCTGTGAAATCAATACAGCTGTTCATGATAGCATGCGGCATTTTTACAACCTCTGCCTGAAATTTTGAAGACTAAGTATTCACCTCGCTCACACAGTGACTCTGTAGCATAACATATCACACCATTTGCTTTGGTCACTCAGGCACTGACCCACTGGACATGACTGCCCAGGTGACCAACCCGGCCGGCAAGACGGAGGATGCCGAGATCGTGGACAAGCCTGACTGCAGATACTGCGTCAAGTTTGTACCCTCAATGGAAGGCGTACACACAGTGAGCGTCAAAAACAAGGGCATGCACGTTTCAGGTAAGACCAAGTGTTTGAATGTGTGCCCTGAGGCCTGGGTTCCATTTCAGTGGAAGTTGCTGTGATTGCAACTTTCACCGCAGTGGCAGTTCTCAAGGTGCCTTAATCTGTAGAATCCAGCTTTCTGATTGGCAGATGATTGACAAGAAGTTGTTGTTCTTGGAGAATTGCTATTCAAACACCTTTTATGAAATAATACGTTGGACTGTTGTCAGCCGAGAGCCAGACAACACATTGAGACTACGGACTTCATACAGCCACAGTACACACATGTTGCATTTACATTAGCGACAGTTTCAGTTTTGCTCTGCAAAGAACTGGTGTCAGATGCCTCTGGCACTACACAAGGAAGTAGGAACAAATTACTTGAATGAGGATAGCAATATATCACTCTTTCACCATAATGTAACAGTTGCATTTTCAATGTGTGCATATGTAAGTTTGGGAACTATGAAAGCTGTAGTACTCTCTGTGTGTAAGTGGGATTGGTGTTGTGTTCTCTGATATGTGTGGGAATGGGATTCCTTTACAGCTGACTGCATAGGAATGTTAATATATACATGATGTATGGCTTTCAATCACAGTGCTGTGGAAGAATTCTCACTTCAGGGATTATAGTATCAAAAGAAGAGAACTTATCATTACTCATAAATATCAAAAGTATTCCTTATGTCAATATATCCTATATCTTTCTCTCTCTTTCTCTCTCATTCATTGCCTCCCTTTTTCTCCCTCTCTCTATGAAACATATGACCAACTTCTGTAAAAGTGGAAACATTTGTGGCATAAAACTTTGACGTATTTGAGCCAACGGCTTTTTTCGCAACATGAAACTTTCACAAATTAGTGCTGGCATTTAATGCATTCTGCAGGCAAAAAACAGTGTTTCATACACATTTTACTTTTGCTGATCTTGGCTCCTCACAAAATTCGTAAAAGTTTCATTCGTGTGAAAAATAACTGGTACTACAGCAACCCAATCTGTCTCGTTTATCTTTGTACCCACTTACCTTTTGGATATTCTATTAGCGACTCACAAACATTAGTGTATTATCCTGTTTAATGTTGACCGTCAAATGCTTAAACATGATGTTCATCACAAACATTATCTACCCCTTCCCATCATGCTTCTACCCCAACAGGAAGTCCTTTCATGTTCACCGTTGGTCCATTTGGTGAGGGCGGTGCCCACAAGGTCCATGCTGGTGGACCTGGTCTTGAGCGAGGAGAGGTCAACCAGCCAGGTAAGGAGCTTGGACTGTCTCTTGATCTCTCATCCCGTCAGTTTTAACCCCTTTAGAGCCTTAAAATTTCAAGCGAGGGCAACATCTACTCTCTGGAGGAAGTAGCAAAGATTTACACTCTTTGCATGTCTAAAGAAGACAAAGCGACAGTGGGTTTAAATTTTGGAAAATTTTTTTGGCCAGTTTTAAAACAAATATTTAATGATGGTAATTGTTTTAGTTCATTTACTGGATAGTACATTCTCAAAGTCTAATTTTGTACCAGTTTTCTTCGGGAATGTTACATGCATTCACATTACAGATTCTGTTCGGTTAAATCCATTGATAATTTTATTTGTATTTTTATTGATCATTTTATTTGCCATTATAAACTCCATGATGTATTTATGTATCATAATTATTCCCCCTTCCCCTATTTCTTCCGTGTAGCTGAGTTCACTCTCTGGACCCGTGAGGCCGGACCAGGCAGGCTGGGTGTCACCGTCTCTGGACCTGCCAAGGCCCCCATCAACTTTGTGGACAATATGGATGGCTCCTACCTGGTCTCCTATCTACCCACAGAACCAGGTTTGTTTAAAAAACTGCTTCTGGAGCTAAGGAGGTGTCATTACATCTGTCTTTGCTTCAAAGGTTAATTTGAAGCTCTGTGCTATGAAGCTTTGTGGTAACTGGAGGAAGAAAAACATAACCGGTCTTGATCTTTAGAAGTGTTGAAGCTGTGTTCACAATTATAAAACCTGGCTTACTTGATTGCTTTGTATTACTGCTTGTCTTTTGAGTACAATGAGCTAGATGCATTGCAGGATTGCTTGTTGAATTCATCCTCATCAAAAAGGGCATTTACTGATTAATAACCCATTGAGAATGAGCTGATTTTGCTATAACAAGCATTTCCCATACATGCCTACCAAGGTATACTTGAGAGTAGTCTGTAATAAGTTAAATATTTCCAGCCATTCTTCTTACCCAACTGTAGTGATATACATCAATGAGTTGTTTATGTATCCAATCACTGGGGCTTGTGTGAAATGTGCATTCCCAACATTAGACTATGTGTCTCAACTCACATCTTGTAATCATTGACAAATGAAACCACTGATGATGTTAATCTGGTGCAGGTTTGTTATCCGTCATACAGCCTGATTTATGACTCGACAAACTTTTTGATTGCAGGTGAATATGTTATTGACATCAAGTTCAATGACAAGCCCATCCCGGACAGTCCCTACAAGCCCTTCATCACCCCGCCCATGGGTGAGGCAAGGAGATGCAGTGTATCGAGCATGCAGGTGAGTTTTTTTATGATATATAGTACAGTCTCTTCCATCTCTCTTCATATTTATATTAGATGTGTAACAACGTATACGCAACCAAAAAAAAAGTAACTTCCCCCTAATTAGATGCCGCAACTCTAAAAAAAAAAAAAGTTTTGAGCAAGGATTTAGCAGGGATGAGTGTACACTTATTGATTAAATCTGTGAGGAAATAAAAAATGATCTGATGAGTCGTGCATGGATGAGCACTCATCAAAGACAAAGTGGTCTCTTTTCAGAGAGCACATAAGCCAAAGGTCTGCAAAACAAGATTTTGACAAATTCTGTTTCTGGTGTTACGTTTAAGTTAACGTTAAAAAGTTACGCTATTTTGATTAGTTCTAGGAGTTACTTTTTTTGTTAAGAAAATTTCAGGTGAGTTATTTGCTCATCACCTTAGAGATATGACAGATTAACAAAAGGCATAAACGAATATCTCTCCTATGTCACTAGGTCAAATCAATGTCTTACTCTTTTTCTGTGTGATTACTTTTTGACATTGGACATAACATTTGGCATAATTTTGTTTGCATGTATCTCTCCCCCCCCCCCTTTAAGGAAACTGGTGTCAAGCTCAACCAGCCGTGCTCATTTGTCATCCAACTCAATGGTGCTAAAGGTCTTGTGAAGGCCAAGACAGTTGCTCCTTCAGGAGCAGATGTTGAGTGTGTCATCACAGAGATTGATGAAGGTAAAGCCATTTGTACTCTTTGTTTATTTGTGTTGTTGTTGTTTTTTTTTAAATTGGGAAATCTAAGGTGCAATTTCTCCATGTTTGTTGAGAGAAGTGATTTGACGAGCCATTGATCCTGAGAAGTTTCCTTCTGCACCCACTTCTGCTCATGTCTCTTGGGAACAAAAGAAAAGATTCTTAAAATATTTTTCATTAATCCAATAGTTAAAGTTTGTGTGCAAGAGGATTATGTCATACATAAGGACCTTGTGCTAGAGTGCTGAAATTTTGATGAGTGAAATGCACAGAATTGTGTTTGTTGTTTTCCTGAGAGAGAGATATCGGGAAGTGGGTGGGTTGTAACCAAAATTATTGCCTTCTCCTGCACTTGCTCGTATAAGTAAAAACATGGCAGTTTTGCTTCAAAAGGGGCACTGACAATCAAGTCCTAAATACTTTTACTGGAAGTTTCTGTTTTGGATATTTTGAGTGCAAAAAGAAGGAAGATGTCAGTTTGATCTGTTGTAAAAGATGGATAAAGAGTGCAGATGTGTACTTATTGAATACAGGTTGTTTGATTTTTTGTTTTATTTATGCTGAGAGTTCTGACAGTATGTGCCATATCTGCTTATGCCTTGAGTCTTCTGCCATCATTACCCCCAAACAGAGAATTATGCTGTGCGCTTCCTACCCAAGGAGAATGGTATCCACCTCGTCCACGTCTACTTCAAGGACTCCCCCATCCCAGGCAGCCCCTTCAAGATCAGGGTGGGCACCATTGAGGAAGTCGGCGACCCCGGGCACGTCCATGCCTACGGCGACGGCCTGGAGAGGGGCAAGACAGGTCAGTGGTGTGGATTGTTGGTTGGCTCAAGGAATTCAGCTCTTGACCACAAAGATTTACATAAACTGGGCCCTAAGGGGTTTGCTTAGTGAATATCTCTTTCTTTCTTTCTTTTTTTCACAGAAGTGTATCAGTGTGTTGCTGTGTTTATAGATATTTCTTTGTGATAGGTGATTATGAGTTTTTTAAAGCTGTGACATCCCAAAGTGGCAGTGTTGCCCACTATAACTACGACAGGAAATTTTTCTGTAAAGTGATGAATGATTAAGATAAGTTTTGTAAGTAAGACACTACAGCAATAAAAATGTGCAAGAGAGATTGACAACTAATTATCTCATGAAGAAAATGATGAATAAAGAAATAGAATGAATGCAAATGAAATTGCAAGCTAAGCAAATGGAAAGCTCATGCAAATATTTTCATGTAGTTTCTTCCTCTTTATTAACTCCTGTGAATGAAATAAAGTGTTGATGAAAGCAAATTTAAAACTTGTTGGTTGCTGTAGTCTTGAGCATTTTGAAAGATGCAAATGATTGAAGACATATGACATTGCAAAGGTAGGACTGCAGACAGTCATTCAAACTTTGGTCTGTTAACTCTATGATTGTGGGATTCTCTGACACAGTGTTGCATAGATGAAAATCTACAAAAAAACCTACAAACAAATTTGTCTTTTGGTTCATCTCGCCCAGGAGAGAAATGCGAGTTCATCATCAACACATGTGGTGCTGGTGCAGGAACCATGTCCATCCAGATCGACGGCCCCTCCAAGGTCAAGCTAGATGTGACTGAGGTAGGAGAGGGTTACAAGTGTGTGTACGTGCCAACGCAGCCCGGCGAGTACATGATCACCATCAAATATGGCGGCCCTACACACATTACTGGCAGTCCCTTCAAGGCCAAGATCACAGGTGAGTGAAGCTAAGACGATGTTGTTGCCATGGCGATACTCCTTCATACATGAATGGTAAATGAGCACTTCATGGAAATGGAGGCAGAATTCATTCCCCTTTGTTAGACAAAGCAGATACATAGACTGGTATGATTTAAAAGCCATTAGCAAGGGAGACAGTGCACATATCTTCTGATTTCATGTTGGAATGTAAGCTGCGCAAAAAAAAAAAAAAAAGTGTATCACCCATGATAATTTTGTGGAATTTGTAAGAGTGTCGGTCACATTTTGTGAGTATGTAAAAATAACTTAACCCATTGTCCTGTCAAATTCCTAGTGATCAGCCCATGAATTTACCCATAATTGTGTTTGCTTTATATCTGCATCACAATCATGTTATTGTAGAATATTGCACCATTTCTATTGCAGCTAGCAAATATTAATAAGCCTTTTCGCAGTCTCGACTGCGCATGCGCGACATTTTCTTGTCTCCAATTTTTTGGAGATAAACAAGCCTGAGTGAGGCGACCTGACCGTGCGGATTGTGCATCTTCACTCGTACTCGTACTACTAGAATCGCTGGATTTCCTTCATTTCTATCGCTATTTTGTTACTAACGAATGTCAGTAGTTTCATTGGCAAATATCTAAGCCCTAATAGGTATTGTTAGTCTCGTTTAAAATGTATTTTTCCTACGTTGCTTTCAACGAAATTCCACCAGTTAGTTAAAACATAACACATTTTATCACAAGTGGGACTGTGATATAACTACGATTAAAACATTTCCGAGCCGTGCCGTGTGACAAAACACAACTGAAATCGTGATTGAAATACCAAAATCTTATTCCATATTTACCATCCGAGCTACTTAGGTAGTCAAGCAGACAAATTTTTAACGGGAAAATGCCATTCAATTTTAATGAAAAATTGTTCAAAATGAAAAAAAAAAAAAATCTTGTAATTTTGTTCTCTGCTCGTAATCCTGTCTTGAGCTTGGTACGCTGGTACATGAAGCATCGTTGAGTAGCCATTCAACAATCTCAAAAATAGCTCACTGGCGGCCAAAATCGTACACCTTTTTTTTCTGAAATCCAGTTATCAATCTCAACAAGGGGATCTGGAATTTTTTCCCCTCCAATGTTCAAAAGTTCTGCGTACTGCTCCGATCTAAATCTGTCTTCTTCCACTTTTGTTTGTTTCACTTTGAATCCAAGTTGTATGGTAAGGGTACCACCTATCGGCAGGGTACCTTGGCATCGGCACCCCCTGCGTATCATGGCTGTTTGTGTGTATAGTAGTAGCTATGAAAACTATAAAAAAGAAGAAACGAAAATCAAACTCATAAACAACTAAAAAACCAAACTAAACACGTTTCAATTACACATCCGCTCAGTAACGACGCACGGCTCTGAAATTCACGTGTGTTACCTATGGAGGGAGGGGGTGCCGATCGCTAGGTACCCTTTTAAGCTGCGCAAAGAAAACGGACTGCATGCACTAAAATTGCGCTATTTTACAACGGAGATTCATAATCAACGAGACGGTCACAACATTCAAAACTGCAGTATTTATGGCATATATGAGGTAAGAATTAGGCAAATTTGTTTTATATATTTGGAATAAACAAGCTACAAGTCCTTAGGGTGACAATAGGTAGTACCCTCAATCATACAGCACTTAATACGAGAGCCTGTAGTTCAGCTTTTTTACCCACGGCTTTCAGTCCTCTTGCGCGAAGAAATACCTGTAATTCCTTCACAGTGAACTGTTGAATTTTTTCAAGACTAAACTGAACATCGTCTCCAGCCATTTTGAGTCATATAAAGGGGTCTAATATCCAATATTTTGCGAGTTTAATGAGCAAAACGATCAGGGCAGCGTGACTCGGTACACTCGGTCAGTGTGTATTGCACTCCATTATGCATGGCAACGCTCTTTGTTTATCTCCAGCGATCCGCGAGTCTATCCCACAATGCACCGCGGCGCTGAGATAGCGAAATGGCTTATTGATCAATTCTGACATTTAATTTCGTCTTTACAACTTCAGAGCTGACATTTCTCATTCCCTTGTGTCACAGTAGCAAAAACAATCCTGGGTTGAAAATGTGCTTTAAACATCAGTACAGTCACAATGATAGTTGCTTTCCTGCGATCCCTTTCCCCTTATATGGTGATGCTTAACCCGTTGAGGATGAGTCCCAAGTATACTCGTTCAAGTGTCTTATGGCAAATGCATGTTGTAGTGCTTTGCAACATAGAAGTAACATAAAGAAAGACTCAAGAATGTTGATTTGAATGGGAAACTCATAGAAGAGACTGTTCCGGGACTATCTTCATGTGCAGGTCCAGCCCGGGGTGGTAAGGCCGGTGTCCTGGAGACCTCCCAGGTCATGGTGGAAACCATCGTCAAGACGACCACCACCACCGGCTTCGCTGCACCGACCTTTACCTCCGATGCCAGCAAGGTGGTATCCAGCGGCATGGGCCTGAAGAAGGCCTTCCTGAACAAGAAGAGTCAGTTCCAGGTCAACTGCTCTGATGCAGGTGGGTGAAACAAGATCGACCCAATCAGCACTGGCTTGTATTGACCTGTTTTGAATTGTGTTAACACTTTCCGTTGTCACTGCAACCCAGTCCTAGTATAGATGCACGACAGAACACTCATGACTTCACAGTAATTGTCATGGATTACCGGTGCTTTGCCAACAGCTAGGTAGTAACCAAACCAGCTATCAGCAGCTCAGTTAATTGTCTATGAAGTGGAAAGAGATCTTTGAGAGGTCATGTAGTGCTGTAAGGTTGCACGCCTGCTAATCTGAAAAAAATAACAACAACAATTTGTATTATCTTGATTAAGAATGAGTCCATCCTTATTCTTTTTCCTGATAACTTGCCAATATACTTATGTGCATAACTACTCCCCATTAAAATAAAAAGAAAAAGATATTTCTAATTTGCATGATGCAAGTTGCCAGACCATCCCTAGGAACAGTTGATCAATTTGTACATTTGCTTGTTCTTTTTTTGCCAGTGATAGGAAATGCAAGATATTGTTTTTGTCCAGAGAATCTTTTGACTGACACCCCTTGCTCTGATTGCTGCATTGCTTTATGTGTCTTCAAAATGTTTTGTGATGACGGAAACATCAAGAAGTGAGACGAGGGTGAAAACCAATGCCCCAAAAAGACTAGTAGTATTAAAAGACTGTCTATGTTTGTGTGTCTTCTCCAGGTAACAACATGCTGATCGTTGGCATCGCTGGTCCCAAGACACCGTGCGAGGAGATCCTGGTCAAGCACACCTTTGGTCAGCGCTACACGGTCACCTACCTCCTGAAGGAGAAGGGCAACTACATACTGATGGTCAAGTGGGGCGAGGAGCACATACCGGGCAGTCCATTCCAGATCCAGTGTGTATAGACCACTACCAGCTGCACTTGGATATACAGTAGGGGAGGGATGATCAGCTGTGACCCTTTACGAGGTTGACTGACCATTGGATGATCACACTCCCCCCCCCCCTTCCTTTCCTCCTCCTCCACCTCCTGTCTCCCCTTGCCTGCCTTCCTCGAGACTCAATGCATATCACAAGTCTGCTTCTTCCTCATAATCTATGCAAGAACTTTGACATCTCAAAACGGTGGGATGAGGATCTCGAGAAGGAGAAAGAAAGCAATTAAGAAACGTATACTTTAATAAAAAGCTCCTTGAAGGACTTTGTTAAAATTCTATATGATAGCAACAAACTAAGAATGGACATTGAAATAAAGCAAGGGAAAAAAAATACTGCCAGTTGTGTTTTGTATGTTGGAGAGGCACTACCTGATTTTATGTAAAGGTCTGTATCAGTGTGTTCCTTCCTTATCCAAACTGTATGATTTACTCAGACGAAGAAGAAAGTACTGTGTTGATGACAAGTGAGACGTGGATGCATCCTTGAGAATTACATTGATTTTACATACCTTGTACTTTGCTCAAAAATCATCTTGTGGAATGGAGAAGTATCTGCCGTTCCCGCTCTGGTAATCACTTGATTCTCTTCCATCCCATGATTTTTGCCCTCCAATATTCCGTAGCTCCGCGTAATTTCATGTCAGTTTTCCATAGATTCTGGATGAAACTCAATGGTGTGTGCATATGGATGAGACACCTCAGTGAATGTTCATCGATATGCATTGTATTTCGTCAGAGTGTGTTGCCCAAGTTCATGTGTCCTTTGAATTAGATGGAATAAAGCTGCGTGGTCATTGGCTATTCATTTAATCATGTGATGATTGATGCTGTTAGTTTGAACACGGCTGCATTGTGACTGTGACAAGCTTGAAGACAGTTTTTTTTTGTTTTTTGTTTTTGCTTCCTTTTATGTTTTGAGATGCGCATAGCAAAAACTAAAAAAAAACACCAAAAACAAAAACAAAAAATACTGCCAATGGCTGGTCCTTTGACTTGTGTAGATATTGGCAAATATGAGATTTTTGCAGAAGTAAGGTAGTCTTTCAAGAAAAGCATTGTTGAAATACATGTAGTAAATACTTGGAAGGAAAGGGACAACATATTTAGTTATGATACCTGCTCACACTGAAGTATCGAAAACTAGTATGTAGTATGCCTTATGTAACTAAAAATCAAATGCCTTATTTCAAAAAACACATGTTAGATAAAGAAATTTGTTTTATTGATAGAGATATTATATTGCATTACATTGCCAATTATGCTGTTGAAGTAATACCAGTATTTGACATGTTTAACAATAAACAAAGGAAAATAATAAAACAAGAGAAAGTCGTGACTGCCATGTGGTCACTCATTTTATACTTTTATAGACTTCTTTTAGACTACTACAAGTGAAATTTATTTCAACACTATTTAAAATAAAATGTATTCATAGCTGTAAACATTTTGATGACTGCATGTTTTTTCTTCAATACTTTTGCTTCATGTAGGTGAGACAAATACATAAGATATTTATATTCCTTGTAATAAAGCATATACATGCTGGATGATAGTTTACAATGGACTTTTATTTTTCCTTTGCTCAACATAATTATGATTTAAAGCTATATATATTTTGGGGCTGTAAAGATAAGAATCTGAAGCTGTTGTGATTTCCAATCTGCATACAATTTGCATATTTTCTCAAATATAGTTTGATGACCTGCTAGTTGGAAAGATAATACCTAAGTTTGTATGCGCTTTATTTTAGGGTCACCTAAGCAAAGGTCACATGTAGTGTAATAAATGTATTGCGCTTTGACAAATAAAGTGAGTTATTCAGATGTGTTTATACCGCATATTATAAATAATTGTATCTTTTTTGAATGTTCATAATATGTTTATGTTATTTGTGAATATTGTAATTTCTTATGTTTCATATTGTGATAACATGTTATGCTATTTGGGATATTATAAAGAAAGGAGAGCTCAGTACTACCTTTGTTTTATTTTTCACAATATCCACTATCTGAAAACAGGAGGGAAAGGATTCTACCATTGGTCAAGTTGAAGAATAATGAGGCAGCCACATGCAAAGAAGCAGTGTCCTTTTATTAACTTAGTGATTTTGAGTTTAGCTAGTTTATACAATTGTACTCTGTCATGGATCTCCTGTTTTTTTCTTTGTCTTTTTTTTTCTCTCTGAAGCAGCATCCTCGATTGTAAATTTCTTCTTCGCCTCTTTTGTGTCTTGGCAGAATCGAAGTAGTGATATAGAGGAGTTAAATCGGCAATAATTTTCTTTTTTAATGAGTAGATATTTCATTTATGTATGTGTTGATGTGATTTTATGCATTGGATGTGGTTATGTTTAAACTGTATTTTGATACTTGTGGCAGTATCAAGTTGTAACAGACAGAAAAAAAAAAACGTGCAAGGAACTCTCCAAATTGATGTCTGAAGAATATCTTTGTTGTTTACCTTATGTTTGGTAGCATAGCTGGCTGAAATGTGTGAATTATAGTTATATTACTTTGTGTAGATGTTCTCTTTTTTTACTGTGAATATATATAAAAACAGCATTAATATTATTACTAACTAGTAGTGCAAAGCACAGCTTAGTAGTGTAATGAAATTGTTTTAGATTAACACAGTGCATTGTTTGTTCTATAGAGCAACGAGTACAATGATAGTCTTCGTTTTTGTTCAAAAATCTACTTATCAACCTGCTCAATGTGTCTTAAATCAACAAAGAGGCAGTACAAATGTTGTTAGGATATGGAAGGCAAAATCCACATTGCTACTCACAGATGGATCATGGTATGATATGAAAGTATGATTGCAGTATTTTGCCATATGGTTTTAACAATATGTAGTTAGCAATTGATGGGGTATAGAAAGGTGTCTAAATGCTATATACAGGTAAGAGGCAATATCTGTGGGTTGGTAAACGATCATTGTTAATACAAGGAGAAGTAATAACCAAGCATTTAGTAAAATGAGATCACTTCTTTTGCATTAAAGGGAATCATGGAGCTTTGAATCTGTATTTTGTGGAATTCATGTCATTTTGTTTCCCTTGTAAAATGCTGCATTCTCCATACAAGTATATCACTTTCGGTGTGGTTGTGTTAGTCATGATATTGTGTGTGTGTGTGTGTGTGAAATGATGAATCTGACATGTCTGCGAGGTCAAAGAATACATGTAATAATGATGATAATGATAATAGTAATAGTAATAATATTAATAATGATAATAATGATAATAATAATAATAATAATAATAATAATAATAATAATAATAATAATATTATTATCATTATTATTATTATTATTATTATTATTATTATTATTATTATTATTATTATTATTGAATCCTCAGTATACATAATATCTAACAGAAGAGAGCCAGTATCTGTCACTGCATCAGGGTCCTCTAGTGGAAATTATTGCCTAGACCCAAGCATGGGGTAGGAAAAATGCACCTGTTTACCAATGAACAAGCAAAATATCAGTATCTGTTTATAGGGCCTACCAATGCATGGGGATATTGTATATGTAGTAGTCATGAGACAATATGATGATATTGTGATAAACCAAATCAAAATATATGGTAATATGCAGACTAGTAACATAAGAGACTCATATAATCTGTCACCAGTCAGACAATATATGTCACCACCATATCTAAAAACAGATATACAGTTGTGCCAGCAGTGTGTGTGCGTTTGTGTATACATGTATATACATATGCATATATATAATACATGTATATGTTTGAATATATATATGTATAATATATATATATACATGTATATATCTTATACACGTATATAAATGCCATTTTAGGTTTTAATCTCATATATATATATATATATATACACATGTATATATCTTATACACATATATACAGTAACACACTCTAAAATACACACTCTAGAATACATGAAGAGAAATATCATGTCCCAGAGCATCAAAAAAATACTAGGGCTTGCCCAAATTCAACTCCTCTTAGAAATGAAAGTTCCTCTTCATCCAATTATCATTACTCAGTGGAAAGAAAAACACAACAGCTGACTCAAATTAAAAGCAAAGTGATAAAAAGACATGGAATGCCGCTTTATTTAGTTTGCTTGCATCAACAAAGAAAACCGTTGGCACTTCAGCACACACAAATGCATTTCACTACAAATATGCAAAAAAAAAAGTTTATACATACTTTCCTACAACATCGCAAAGAAAACGATTTTATTTAAGGTGAGCCGTGTAAAATCGTGTTTAGATCATTGTTCCTACTCACGTTATGTCCCTATGTTTACCAAACGTTTTGCTGCTGACAATATTTTTGTTTTTTGTTTGTTTTTGTTTTTTTGTTCGATGAAGAGGTGGAAATGATATCATTTCTGTCACGTTTTGGCTTGCGTTCGAGTGATGATGAAACGACGAGGTTTCCCAACCGTAACGATTCGTTCTTCAAGTTAAGGTATTAAGGGTATCGAATAGGCCTGTATACCACCAAAGTGCGTGCTCATATGGGAAGATTAAAATCATTGCGCAAGTTGTCCTTCAATTTAGGTAGTGATTCAAAATCGAAGTAAGAATGAAGTTTGAATATTTTCTTTAAATGCATTATGTTTATTTAACTCTAGTAGGCCATCTATGTGGCATCCTAAAGACATTTCTGAAATAATTCTCGTCATGTGAGACGTTTCTTGCATTGATCTCTCGTTTCTTGTGTACGTCAAGTCTAGAGTGTCTGTTATTCAACCAATAATTTTCTTCATTTAATTCCCTGCCTTAAGTATAAAAGGAACATGATTATGAATTCTTCAAGAAAGCGATCCTCCAATTAAAGTAGATAGCAATTGTTTAGTGCATTCACAGCTACGACAAAATTAATCGTGCCATGATACATAGTAGTCAAGACAGCGAGCAAGTATCTACCTAGCCTTTTGTCGAGGCCCTCTCGCTGTATGGTGAAGAGAGCCCAGCTGAGTGGCGCTGGCGCGCTCGGCTGGGCTCGCTTCGCTCGCCCATTACAGCGAGAGGGCCTTGACAAAAGGCTAGTATCAACCAAGAGGTAATCAGTAAAAACCATATTAAATGATTTACATCTCTCCAATCAAAGTCATATGTTCACCAATCTTTTCTCTTAATTTTAATGCTTTCACTTAAAGTAAGGCTTCATCGTGATGAATTCACGTTATTCAATACCATAATTATGATATCAGTGCTCACGTTGAGTATCTACTGTGTTTCGTTGATGTTCTTCATTCAAAAGTCTCTAGATGTTGCCATGGGATCTACATAATGTTTTCATTTGGAACTCTGGAATCAGCGAGTATGCAGTCGCATTTTCTGTATACTACAAATTATATGAACACCTTCACGTCATTTGTAATCATCAACAAACACAAAATGAGTTGCACAATGTTCGGTTACTCCCCCATCCCCCCCCCCCCCCCCCCCCAAGTAAAAAGAAAAAATGAAATAAAATAAATTCAAAGTCGTTAAATCGTTCCATACTTTTACACATTCATTCTCCCAGACCACCCATGACTTGAAAGCATTTCAAGACGTAAAGTCTGAGAGACCATCGTAACGGGCTTCTTTCTTAACTCGGTGTTTTGACTTGGGCCTACGTACCCCTGTAGCTCGCCAAAATTGTCGTCGTTCTGCTAGGTACTTACATGTACTGCCACGCACGTCAGGTATCTGCTTATGTGTTTTCATGGCGTGCGCCTTGCTTTCATATAGGTTTGTTCATACCTAACTCTGTACCATTCTACCCTGGGGTACTTCTGCACCGCTTTGGTGCACAATCCTACCCTGTGTCCAGGCCAAGTATCGTGCCATGAGTCCCTGTGAGGAGACGGCGTCGGGTACAGCAGTGCACACTTGATTTGGCGGGAAACTAACGTTAGGCGGAAGGCTAGCGTTTGGCAGATGGGACGGATTCGAATTATGACACGCCTTTTGCTGTTGCGTGGTTGAATTAACGCCGACATCCGTGGGAGCAGCCCTCCCGTAATGATTTTCAAGAAGACTGGGATGATTCGGATTTGTGAAGCCTTGTGAGTGTCTTGTCGGTGGATGATGGACAACTGCAGGGTTACTCACTTTTGAAGAGTGGTGGAGTCTCTGATAAGCGGGTTGATATCCATTATGGCTGTCTCTCGTCTGAGGCAACCTATTGTGAGAGTCGTTAAGGTGAAGCTGGCTTTGATCGCTGCTACCGAATTGGTTGATTGGGCCAGTCGAAGTCAAGTAGAGATGCGATGATTTCACAAAGCTAGAAGGTCCTTCCTGTGCAAAAGGCATCGTGTTTGACACTGCTGTTTGCGGGGTTGTCTTTTGCATAGTCGTCATCTGCACTGGATGAGTTGGAATGGGTCGAATCACCCCAGGAAACGTGGTATTTTGTCGAGGCACAGGTCCTGCCGGCACCGTTCTGCATGTTGCATGCTGAGCAAAGTCTAGTGTGACTCCGGGCGTACTTTCGCTGTAAATGATCGGATGCTGGTAAGTGGTAAGCAATGACTTGTTGTTTTGGTCGAAAGCTTGCACATTGTTATTCTGCAATTGATATGACTCCATATGATTGTCAAACTTCCCGTAGATACTGGTCTGATCACTCCTAGCATTGTTTTGACGTGCAACAGACTCTTTGGAATCATGTTTCGAGTATTCAAACTCACCATGAGTTGTACTTGGCAATGGGGCCGCCTCTTCCAGGAAGTGGCTATTGAGATCACTAGGAGAGACGGGCAGATTGAAGAGAGCCGAAAGGTTGCTCAAGCACGTGTCCGTGGATTTCAGCGATGAGGGAGAACTCTCATCACCTGCGTGGTCGTCAACATCGTTGCTCACTTCTGGCGCTGGGGGAGCTCGATCGTAGGATGACGTTAATACTGAATCACTGTGTATTCGAGCTCGTCTGCCAGGCTGGTTCACTTGAGTACTGCCGATGGATTCTTCATGAGAAACTGGGATCATGTCCCCAAGAGGTGAGGGGAGCATCTCAGCAAATTCTTTGGCCAAGGTAACCTCAGAAAATTCATCTAGATCCACATTGCAAGAAGATCTCGTCAATGATTGGCAACCTGGATCTGCTGTGCATTGATCTATGAAATACGATCCCAGATCAAGATTAGGAGGTGCACTTTTCGGTTCTTGCCTTTTATAAAGGCCGTCGTCAGATTGTTGGGGTTGGCCAAGTGAAGTAAACGAGTCGCCGGTAACTTCTGATCGACGCGAGGCAGGACCAGGATCATAGTAAGCCCAAACTGAGTCGTCACTATCCCAATCTGACCCATCTTCTGGAGGGTTCTTGGGCAAAAGGTCACTGTCATTCAGGTTCGGCTGATTTTCGCTCGATAGAGACACAGCGAGCGGATGGATTCCGTCTGCATTCTTGCCAAATTCTTGAGCTTGAGGATAGACAACAGTGGGAAGAGTGCGATCCATCAAGGGAACTGAAGTACAAACTTTGTTTGGAGGTGGTACTTTCTTTACTTGATTGAGTCTGCGTCTTCGCCGAGGAGGCGCCAGTCCCTCGGAATCCGACGATTCGTCGGAACTAGACGACCAGTCATCTGACAAGTTACCCGAAAATCGACCGCGATGAGAGCTCTTCGAACCAGACCCGAATCCATGTCGTCGCAAGGCGAGTGTGAGTTCGTTGAGCTCGGAGCGTGGTAGAGTGGCACATGATTGATTGGGAGGAGGTGATCGCGGAGGATCTTTTTTCAGCACTCTCTGTCTCAGCTCAGCGAAACTGTGTCGGTCTATTTTCGAATGGAGCCTTCCAAGCGTAATAACCTTCCGGCCCATCAGCTTCGTTTCTTGGCCAGCAAGTCCCGTTTGTCTACCACCGGCTGAATTCTCGTGTCTGATACAAACGCGTGGTAGCTGGGGAAAGTCCAACTTCCCGAAACCACTTTGGGATGTTGGTGGCTCTTTCACCGGCCACTTGCATGTCGCATCTGCTGGATTCTCTATGGAGCCCGAATTCCTTCTTGATCCAACTGACCTGCTCTCGTGTAAGGGAGCTCGAGTCTTCACTTCGATCGAGTTTTGGTTTGATAGGCGAGGAGGGTTAATGACCGTTCCACATCTTGGTGAGGATTCTGCTGTCAGCATCTGCGGAACACTGTGACAACACAAATGAAAACAAACTGCATGTATTTAGTCATTCATACCTTAAATTCGACCTCTCCACGTTACTTCATCAGTTTGAGCATTTTCACTACTCCTAATCGGCCACTGCCCTTTAACGTCGATTTGGATATGAAATTACTTATTTTAACATTAAAGAGTTTAAATCGTAATAGGTTTTAATCAATAGTTCTCTCAGTCTTGAAATTTTAAACTGAAATAAACTAAACCAAAAGACACAGTGAATCAGTGTTGTTGTTTTTTTTTAGCTTAAAACAAAACACACATTATTCGACCAGTAATATTTCTCCTTGCAAGGCGACATGTCCCTCATAGGCAAATATATGTCTAAATCGTCTTTATGACATTGAGGATGAAAAAGTAAAATCTTAGTTCTTTTTTAATGTGCCGTAAACACTCAAGACACATTACCAACTGTTCGAAATTGTATAAAGTGGGATGTCAAAGCCGACAATCAAGTCAAAATATTTGTATCTTTAGGACCTTCTACAGAGCGTAATGCACTAAATGAACGCGTGATTTCATACATTTATGATTAAAATTACTCTTGCCATATGAGTGTCGAATATAGTTACTGACCTGTGCAGCTGATTTGACGGAGGGAACACACTATCATCAGGTAGGTGCGAATTCCACGTTGCTATGGACACAGGCAAAACGGGCGAGTCCATTGTGACGTTGGGCTGGGTCATAGAGACCGAAGCTGGAGGTAACAAGAAACAGTCTGCAGCACCTGGGTGATAATCCGTCGGCCCTGGTAGGGGTGGTTGTAGGGGAATGTTCAGATGAGGTACGGTGTCGTGATGGAGGCATGGATCATTGGAGTCCCCCTGTCCTCGCTGGAGTCGCTTCTTCTTCGCTCGACGGTTTTGAAACCATATCTAGAGAGAGGGGGAGACAATGTAGACACCATAGCGTAAATGCAGGGCAGTGTTTAGTGAGACACAGGTGTATTTCACTGAAAAGAGTATCGCTATCACGTCGTTAGGAACAAAGAGCGTACAACCCTAAGAGGGTCTGCACGTGTGATTCTACACGTAAACAGGTGTAGTAAGCCGTGGAGCCCAACGGCGGCCATTTTAGGAAGCAAACCGCTGGATTATCGCGAGCGTCTAATACGTGACGTATAGGAGTGAATTCTGCCCCCTTCATTTTCTCCCTTTTAAGCGGTATAGCTTTGTTCAAGACCTCAAATTCCCATTTAGAAGCATCATTTATGCCTAAAGATGAAAAAAAAATGAAGAAATGTCCATTATTTTCGAATCTGTAGTCCCTCAAAGTTCGAGGTAGCTACTAAAACGCCTTTCTCTCCATCTCTCCCTCTCTTTTGTTTCTGCCCTTTTGGCCTTATAAAACATCTTTGGGGGGGGGGACGTGTCCCCTAGATTGTTTTTTTCTGAGGATCACCCCTGTATTTTCAAACTTAGTATTTTTCTTTTTCTTTTTTTAGCACTCTTGATAGACCTTGTCACGATGATCTGCAATGCGAACATGTTGAAGATTACAAATATTTGACTGAAAATTCTCAAATATTCCACCAAAGGTATGCATCACATGGTTGAATTTTAATTCTAAAAATGCATAGGCTCCCTCCCAGGCCCCTTCGGTCCACCTCACACACATTACACAATGAAGACGCGCATAAAATATGTCGATCTTGGATAAAGAGGTCGCGAATAATAACGAATTTAGCCACATTTTCCCTTCATTTCCTCTCTTTTTTTTTAAATTAAAAATTGCAGACATTCCGCCAAATAATGTGCACCAAATCGTATCAATTCTGAGAATACAAAAGCTCCCTCGTGTGGGAGGAAGATATCCTCTAACCCCCCCCCCCCCCCCACCTCCTCCGGGCCCCACTGTCGACTTCCAACACACATGACAGAGTGCACCGTGAAGACCGACAACGTATGAAGAGGTGACAGATAGCATGATTCAGCCAATCACTGTCCCAGAATCTCTTTGATTAAAAACATTTTAGATATCATTCCACCAAAGTGGGCATCCGAAAGATTGTGGAATTCTTCTTGAGAAATCCAAAAGCTCCGACAGTATAGAGGGGGCAGTGGCGTAGACATGTCCTCAGATCAGACCTGGTATGATATGCGGCCGAGAGACGATCTCAATGTATTATGGCCAAGAAAGGTGATTAATGTCCGTTCAGCGCCCCCCCCCCCCACACACACACACACAAACACGGGTGCTGTTCGTTATTCCGAAGGTTCGTTACTGGAGTCCGAAGGTTCGTTGATCAGAAACACACAAAACATTTGTGGCGTTAACCTTCAGAATAACGAGCTTTGTTTCATTTTCGGATTAACGAACCTTCGGAATAACGAACCTTATTTCATTTTCGGATTAATGAACCTTCGGAATAACAAACCTTATCACATTTTCGGATTTACGAACCTTCGGAATAACGAATCTTCGGAATAACGAACCTTCGGACTAAAGAACCTTCGGAATAACGAACTGTAACCCCCCCCACACACACACACACACACACACATCACTTTTCTTAAATACATGGCCACTTTACCCAGGAATATTTTTCTATTAGGGCAAGAATAATCGACATTTGTTACAATAACAAGAGACGTTGTTTTTAGGGATCAGTAATGCGAAAATGTATAAGGTGATGGCGACAAAGATCACAATTCTGATAATAAGAGTGCCATGGTTGATAAGAATAATTCTTTATTAATTTCATAGTTTTATTTACTCCAAGACAGCACATGATTCAGCCAAAAGGGCTGTTCCTCATGTCCGTGCATCATAACAATAAAAAAATAATAATATTAATACCATGCACCGCATTCGTTTGGTCCATTTTAATTCTCATTCCAATTCAAATTTAGATTCAGATTTTATTTTCACTTTTCAACAAAATGTACAAAGAAATATGTGAAATTTGACATGCGTGTCGTTGAAAACACAGCGACCCAGTCATATGCAGGGATACATTATGTTCACGTCTATTAATTATGATCAGTACAAAAAGAGACATACAATTCACAAATTTTAAAAGTGCAACACAGCGAAAAAGATCAAGATGTCTACACTACCCCATCCACGGTATCCCCCCCCCCCCATCAACAAAAACGACAGAAAGAAAAATAACCCCCAAAAAGAAGAAATAGAATAGTGTTCTGCAGCTTTTCTGGAAACGAGAAAGGAAAATTTTATTGACCGCCTACAATGATTTCTATTGGTTGTTCTAGGGAAAATCATGGTATATTAGCCTACATCGTTGACCAAGAGAAGAGTTGAGAGGGAGGGAGAGAGAGAGAGAGAGAGGGAGAGAGAGAGGGCTCTGAAGTTGTGAGCACCCTCATGCATACCAAATTTTGAGGGACTACAGATTGGATATCAAAGAGCATTTTCTTCATTTATATTTCGTTCTTAGGCAGGAATGATACTTATAAATGCCGTAATGAGGTCCGAAGTTCTTCTTTTACCCTGTATGCCTCCACAAAAGGGAGAAAATGAAAGGGAGGCAGATACCTCTCCATTGAGAGTCACGTAAAAATCCGCCCGCTATCGATCGCTTTGCTTCAAATGGCGCTCGCACCAGCCCGTGAGCGTACTACAGGTACGCAAAATCGAGAGAGTAGACGCTCTTAGGGTTGTACGCTCTTTGGTTAGGAAGCTGTTAATCCAGAAATAATCCATGAAATTTTCCATAACTGGATCTCACGGCCTTTTTCGCGGCATGAAATTTCCGCAAGTTGCCACTGCCATACAATGCATATAGTGTAAACAAGGGCCCCGTTTTATCAAAAGATAAAATCGATTTTAAATTTCCTTACCACACAGTCTGCCATAAACTTACAGTTGACACCAACTTTATAATCAATTTTATCTATTCATAAAGCAGGGCCAAGAATTTTCGATTTCGCAAATCTTGGCTCTCTCGAAATTTACGTATTTAAGATGCACGCAAAAATGTCTGGTTTTATAGTAGATTCACAAATTAATATTTATATGAAACCTACTTGTACTGTTCCTTCCTCGACCTCCAAACGCTGAGCTATCTTGGTCTTTAGTTCACCATCCGGGTACTCTTCGTCTACAAAAATTCGCTCTAGGGCGTTGAGCTGGGCAAGGTTGAAGATGGTACGTGTTCGCCTCTCTGACGCAGTAGGAAAAAAAAGAACAACACTAAATCATCGGCACAACTATTCCACTTAGCGAGGAGGTAAACACTGTAACACACATTGCACCTGCTTGGTTTTACCAAGAGATTCGTTCACTTCGATTAGAAAAGTATATAACTGTACCCCATAATAGTTGTCTTTTTGAATGGGAAGAAAACAAAACAACAACAAAACAAAACAAAATCATAACAAAATTTCAAAACAAAAAGTGTGAGGACAATCATAAAGTACTCTTTATTTCACCTGTGGTACTTGGAAAATGAACACCGTGTCCTCTATAAAGACGGACAATGGCCGTAATGCCAGCCCACGAGGAATTAAGACTTCATACGTTTATAATCAAAGAAGATTTCTGTGATTGGTAATTCCTTTTGTCTTAATTTTGTCTGATTGTTAATTACAGCTGTAACCTGGGCAGAAATAGCGGGAAAGATTAATATATGAATGTTTGATCTAAAGATCACATGCTCTCTCTCTCTCTCTCTCTTTAATCTCTTCACAAACTATTTAAAAAAAAGTTTATCCTCATTTCTTCTCCAACGTACCTTTGCCTCGCGAGGACGTTTTTCGCTCGTCTCGAGCTCTTTTCATCCGACCCATCCCCGGGTCCTCGGTCGAAGGAGAGTTTGACAGCACATACGGAGCATTTTCTAGACCTGCTACTTCCGTCTGTTCCATTTTTGGCAACAGACTGCTTCCAGCCGGTATCTGCATACTAGCAATGCCATCCATATGATCAGATGCCTTTCACCTGAAATACATTGTAGGTAACACTAGAGATTATAATCTCAGGATGGAGCACATCATCAGCAATTACATGTAAGTATTACAGACCGAAAATGATGGTGAAGACGATGCTGTTGTGATAACGACAATGAAGTAAGAAAAACCTACATAACTTACAAAAAGAAAAAATATCGATAGAGATATACAAGTTCTACAGCACTATATTGCAATAGCCAAAATATGAACAAACAGGGAATTGATAAACACACAAGTAACAATGGGCATCTTTAGGAATCTAAAAGTACAGTGTAGTAAATTGCACAATAGTATATACATGTAGTATGATGGTAAAAGATAAGATATGCACAAACAGGAAATTGATAAAGGTACAAGTAAAATTGTGGATATCTCTAGGAATCTAAATTAGCAATTTAAAGAACATTATTGAATAGTATTACTGGTGACAATTGATAAGATCTGCACAATCAGGCAATTAATAAAGATGCGAGCAAACAGTGTATATCTTTAGAAATCTAATCGTCGTAAAGAACACTACTGAATATTAAATAGATAAGGTCTACACAATCAGGAAATTAGTAAAAGATACAAGTAAACAGCGGGTTTCTTTAGGAATCCAATCGTAGTAAATAGCACTATTGAATAGTATTCATATGGCAATACAATATCTGCACAATCGAGAAAGTAATAAAGATACAAGTAATAGTGGATATCTTTAGGAACCATTGTTAGTAAAGTGTCGTGAGGCATATCATCTTAAGCAAAACACTCCCCAAAGATGAAGTAGCGAACTTAATGTTAAAGGAAACCAAAGACCAGATATAAATTTGAATTAAGTGAAAGCAGAAGAAGAAAACATCAGTGATAGTTTGAGACAAAACCGTCAATGGATACAAAGGCTACGAATTTCAAAAGTTTCGGTGCCATCATCGCTGGACAAGGAGACTACTCCGTGTTAACTTCATGACGTCATTCTGGACAATAATAAAATTTAACTGTACATGTATATGTACATGGAAAATGCAACATACTTTTGCTTTTCTACCATAATGGAAGAATACTTAATTTACAGTACTTGCACCTCTTTAAGAAAGCAGGGGGAATGATATTACTCTCAGCATACATGTAGTATATCAGTTGTACTTTTCATGAAAAAAAGCATTTCTGGCTATATTTTCTTAATACATGTATTGTTGTCTATGTAAAATGACGTCATAATAATAATACATTACATTTTTAATGCGCTTACAATGAAGTGTAATAGTCTCCTTTTCCAGTGCACGATGACAGCAGCACCGAAACTTGAAAATTCATAACTTTTGAATCCGTGTTCCACTATGCTGCTTTCACTCAATCCATTTTATATTTGGACATTGGTTTCCTTTAACTATTGATTGATTGAACATATTCGAACAAGTTTCATATCAGTTCCATTTCATCCCATTCAAAAGGATTCACACCTTCTAATACTCAATAAATGATGCTGCATATAGAAACAAAGAAAAACAAAACAAAACGAAACAAAACAAAAACAAACAAACAAACAAAGAGGCAAATTTCAATGGCTTCCAATTCTTTTGGCAAGGAGTACAATGTAACTATTCACAATAGCACCCTGATTTAGATGTTTTCAAATACCTGGAATTTTTATAGTATTTATTTTTATATGATATGCAACATGTGTACATGGAATGTGTATGCATGGCTAAGGATGATATCATGCACATGTACTTTACGACCTACGATTTGTATATTCAAACACATTAGTATTGTGTGACACACAAACATTTTACATTACCATACGAGTACTTCACGCAAACACGCACACACACACACACACACACACACACACACAAATACACATACATTTTACATCGTGCAGTGACTGCAGATTATGATTTCCTGCATTTATAGTAAGGAACGCAAAATGAAAATACATAATTTTTACCATCAATAGATCTACCCTACTGACCTCAAGTAACATCATTACCTAACAAAAGCTTTTTCTCTTTCTAGGGGAAGAAATCCAACTTAAAGGTCTCTTAAAATATCACTCATAAGAAGACAAATATATCATCACATGGTTACATTCTGGCCTACCTGATTCGGAAGAGAAACACAAGATTTCAGCCAACAAAGTGCGTAACTTGTTCGCTCTTTTGGACGTGTTGGTAGTAGTCCTCTTTCAAGTTCACGGTCTATACGCGTCGCAGTCATCCCACAACGGCATATCGTACATGGTCACCACTCGACAACATGGGGGACAATATTATTCTCCCCTATCTCGAACTGCCGGTACTTATGCAAATGAGATTAGTTTGGGATGGCAGTCTGGGACTTTTACAGAGAGTGTGGAAGAGAAGACAAGGATAAAGAGAAAGAACTTCGTCACTGGCTGCAGGACAAAGCGGAGAGATGAAAAGAAAATAAACCTGTCTGGGTTTGGGCAGGCTTTAAGTTCATTGTCGCGATCATTGGAGCGCGCATAACACGTTACGTAATCAAACCCTCCCTTGACCATAGACTTTTTTTTTTTTCAAACAAAGGAGGGCACGAAGGGGGAAAGGGATCTCAACAGCGAGATACCATTATACATGCGGAGAAGAGAGAGAGCGAGAGAGGGGGGTGGGATTGTGGTGGGGGACAGAAAAGGCAATGATAAACTTGCAAGTTAAGTTTGTCTCTTGTGTACCATGAAAATGGGAATATTTTCTAACCTTGTCAAACTTGTATGTCATGTATCCGACTTCTGGAGGAGGTGGGGGACAAACTGAGTTGTTGTAACCGTGTTATTGGTTCATTTCTATATTAACACGCATCTATGAACTGTTATGACGTAAACCGAAAGGATTCCACTGCAAGGAAAGAAGAGGATACCACTATTAGGACTGAGGTGTTGGTGAAAGCGAAGAAGAAAGAAAAAGGACACCCGAGTTTTTTTTTTTTTGTGTGTGTTTTTTTGAGTTTTTAATTTTTCAAATTTTATTAAGAGGATACAAAATTTACGCCCAAGCTCATGAGGGGTAAGATACATCTATCGCACTGCACAGGCATTCACTGTTAAGCGGTGGTGGCGCTGTGTCTATTGTGCCGTTCTTTAATGTGGTAATGGAGGGTCCTTGCTTCGTAACTTGCTTAACTCTTTATGTGCCATGGTGGAAACCCCCTGTGTGCCACATTATTCCGAGACACGAAAGTAGTCATGCTCTGAGAAAGAATTCTGTTTTTCCAATTTCTATAACCTCTACAAATTTCTGTTAAGATGGGCATAATAGTAGGCAAAGTTAAAGAGGAATGCCAAAACTTTCGATATAAATCGTATATAAATCGTATAAATATAAATCGATATAAATCGTATGACGAATCTATTTTCAATTTCTCTTTCGAATGACTAGTTGCTACATTACTGTAAAGGCATGACTTTTGCACATAAAACCGTGACAGAAACTTAGAATGTACGAACAAATCTAGTTGGGAACACCACTTGATAGTCAATCACCACATAGAATGCAAGCCGTATAATGAGAGGAACAAAAGCACGAAAAACGCTTTCATTGTGCCGCAGGATTAGCAGATTAGCGATTTATCGATCGTTTTTGGCGGTTTTGTTTGTTGAGCAGAATATGCGAAGTTGGCACGCCGTCGATTGAGCCGGACGTGCGAACGTGGCACATGAAGAGTTAAACATCGAGTAAAGTGAAAGACACGCAGCTGCAATTGTAGCAAATAAGTTATCTTGATTTTTATTGCCTTTGCCTATTGCATGACTGTTACCATGCATTTTGCAAAAAAAAAAAAAAAAAATGTCTCGTTTATTCGAAACACTTTCGAGAGAAGAACCGGTGAAATCGCTCTACGGTATGTTATGGGTATACACGAGAACATAATGACATTATTCTAGAATACGCATATCATTAATGTCACTATACTAAAAAGTGACTTCTACAATAATGTCATCATACTAGATCCAGAATACACACCTACTGTTCTTGCTTCCTGTATATACCATTTCCAGAGACGAAGTGCCCTAACTACTATGTACCCATGGTGAATGAGTTTGAAGTCAAACATCTGAAATTATATTTTTGTTTGTTTGTTTGTTTCTAGGGTGCATGTATAGTTTTGCTTTATTCTGTCGTCAATGAACCCCTGACGGTTTTAATTGGGAGGGGGTGACAATCTGCGTAAACCGGGAATTCGGTTGCTACTGAAATGAAATAACGTTTGTTATTGACCAGAAGATTCGTATATCCGAAAGTAATGAAACAAGGTTCATTGAATGTTACGAAGGTTTGTTTGTCCGAAAACAAAATAAGATTCGTAATTCCTTATGTTCGTTAGTATGGATTTTATCAAGTTTTATTCTTTGATTAACGAATCTTAGGAATAACGTACCTTGGGAATGACGCCAAAAATGTTAGGATTAATAAACCCTGTTTCATTTCGGACTAGAACGAACGTCTCGGTATAGGGATTTGGTGTGTTTAGTAATAACGAACGTTATTTCATTTTCGGATTGACAAACCTTCGAAATAACGAACATCAACCGAGAAATCTATAGGGTTGTATAAAATGTGATTCTTAAAACTCCAGTTCTTTTTTGTAGATTGCAAATGATTGACCCATTTTCTATGACCCCAACCACTTTTTTTCGGGGGGGGGGGGGGGGAGAGGGGCACTTGTATTAGGGAGGCGGTAGTTCCTGCAAGTTGTAATATTGGTTTCGTAATTACTTATCATTAAAACACCGACAATGGACAGGTTTGACGCGGGCTGAATGCATAACATGTTCTCAAACAAATTTTTATAAGAACTTAGACATGCAGTGTAAATAAAATAAATACATCTTGGTATACACGCGAACTACGAGTTTCATGAAAATAACAATTACGCATTATCCTGACTTTTGAATCTCTCAATACTACTGATTACTAGTATGACATAAACTGCACGATGTGTGTATATACAGTCCAAAGAGTTTAAACTGGTAAACTGGAAGTCCTTTTAATCCAACTACACGTCTATAGCTGTCCGTTTGAAGTGTGAATCAAAAGTAGCCATAAAGCGGGCAATCAACCAAAGTAACATTGCCCCAACAGATGATGCTGACTTGTAATAATATATGCATGTTGTAAGTATTTTCTTCTGTTTATTTTTTCCCGGGGGGGGGGGGGGAGGACGTAAATCTCTACCTTGAAAAGAAGTCATCAGAAGAACCTGTATTCACAATCAGAGACTACAGACCGATGACACAACTCTACCATTTTAATAGGTAAAGTCATTAAAAATACATATTTAATCTCTTCCAAATCTACGTTCTCTAATTACAATTCATAACACATGAATTTGATCACTTTGAAATCCTATCCACTTTCCTGTTTGCGTTTCCATGTCGGCGAAATTGGGCGAACGGGCGGGTGGGAATCCCCTTCTGGGGAATCCCAATGCCACGGGGAATCCCGCGCGATGAAGACGGACGGTTGAAGTTCATGCAATGCATTTGCGAAGCATTTGCGGCGGCTGATATTCACTGATTATGACTATTACTGGGCTGTCCAGTACATCTGGTATAGAGGGATATCGGGGCCATTTGTGACCACCCCGCTCCTGTTTTACATATATATGAATGTAAATAACCACAATAAGTGTATCATATTGATGAAAAGCAAAATGTGATGTTATTAACGAAAGTTTATCCCGTTGAGTTGAGAGATATTTAAAATCATCAATCCAGAGACGAAATAAAACGTGTAATTTAAAGTTTTAGAAAGGATATAGTAGCATGTTGAAGTATCACGTTTCGTGTAAATATTCCAACAATTTACAATGACTATATAATGTAGTGTGAGAGTTTAAGGAAATTGTTAGGAGCTATGTGAATATAGATTCATATATACTGCATTCAAGGTAATTATTTCAAGCAGAGTAGAATAATCTAAATCAGTAAATCAGTTTGCGGTTCATCACTGTTCATTTCGTAGTTATTGTGGATTCAAAGTCCAGTTGATAGTGGTACAGACATCTTTCTCTTACGTCAGTTTATTCCACTTGAGGAGAAGACAGTCTGACGACGCTGCTTCAAACCTAATTTTCATGAAGGCAAGAAAGAGTTTAAAGAAGAGCTGCTGAGGAGAGAGAGAATTCAACTCTGAGAAAAATCTTGGCGCATGAACAGTAATGCTGTTTATCTTTATTATGTAATATCAAGCTAAACAGTGCTGTACATTATTCTAATTCAGTCATTTACTTGTTTCCATGTAATGCTTCCTCTGTTCAAGTATTACCCAATAACTTTGTTCAGTTGACTGTAATTTATATTTTTGTATGAAAAACTAAGAAAGAAATTAAATCAAATCAAATCAAATCAAATCAAATCAAATCAAATCAAATCAAATCAAATCATATCAAATCAATAAAAGTTAAGATAACATTGAAATGGGTTTGTGTGTATATGAGCTTATAACGTTGCACATATGCAAACCGTCATATACGCCGACATTCATGGGAATTATACTATCCTCTAATTTTGGAAAGCGAGTTTTATTTTGCTCTATTTTTAAAGAGTTTTTAACATATTTTCTTTTCCAATCTGCGGCAATATGTTGCCATGACAACAGTATATTTTTAAAAAAGGTAATATATCATGTGGCAGAATCAGGAGAACAGGCTTACTCCAAGGTTCAGCTTTCGAGTACAATTGCATTTGTTTTAAAGATTTGACATATTCAACCAATGTATTTCTTCAGACGGAGCTTTTGTCATGTTTTTTTTTATCGAAAATTTTCCACTCTGAATGTGCATCAGATAATTGAATTTCAGTCATTATTAGAATGCATTAATTTTAACGATTCTTCTTGCAGGGTGGGGGGGGGGGGGGGCTCTCCCACACCCTCTCTGCGCTTTCTACGTTTCCTCGCTTGCATGTTCCCCGAAATGTTGAACATATTCTTGCCACACCCCCGCCCCTCTTCAAAAATAAAATAGAAAATCTTCGTAGGGCCATGATCCATCTATTTGGAATAAAATACACATGCAATTTCGCGGCGTCACCCCCCCCCCCACCACCACCACCACTACGAAAACTCGTTCCATGAAAGCGCCACCAATGCCTATGATCAGAACATCTATCTGTCTTTATCTATGTCTATCAGTCTTCATCATGTATGGATATACCTTTCTTGCACCGGAGACGTAGCTGTGATGTACGAGTTACAACCCCCTTATTAAGCTTGCAAGATTTGTTACAAGATTTGTCGCCAATACATTTAAGTCTCCTTGCACCACCCCGCCATGTTTAGTTTTAGCCCATTGCTGCCACTATATATATATATATATATATATATATATATATATATACACACACACACATATATATATATATATATATATATATATATATATATATATATATATATATATATATATATATATTTCTATATATAAATATAGAATACGGCCTACAAATTAACTCATTACGATAAAAAAAATCACATGATTTTGAGGCTCAGTCATGATCAGACGATAAGATACATTGTACAATAAGAAAAAGTGAACACATTTTTAAAACTAGTATGTAATATATATATATATATACACGCACATACACCTACAAAAAAAAAATATATGTAGGCCTATTGACATAAGCAGTTGCAAAGCCGCCTGAGACGATGCTCATGCTGGAGAGACCACTCTCAGTGACATCATTACCATTATAATTATTTTGTAGAAAAGAAACTATGAATTTTTGGCAATTCAAAAGAAAGAGAAATACATAAATCTGCTAGAGTGTATTGCCATTTATGGTTCATTCATGAATTAAGCTAGTTCAATATGTTGAAGGATGTTAATGATATTCTGCTCAGTTAGAACATTTTTTCTATCGTATAGCTGGTTTTCCGCTGGCACAAAGTTCGGACTAAGCAAAAAAAAAAAGAAAGAAAGAAAGAAAGAAAAGAAAAAATGAATGAGACAGCTTTCAAAAATGATAATGCACAGTGCACAAGACCTGCAGATTTATTGTACACACACACACACACACACACACACACACACACACACACACACACACACATGCCTCTCTCTCTCTCTCCCCTTCTCCTTCCCCCTCTCCCTCTCTCTCTCTCCCTCTCTCTCTCTCTCTCTCTCTCTCTCTCTCATATCCTCAAAGTGTAATTAACTGCGAACGTTGCGAATTTTGGATTCGCCAACTTTTCTGACAAATGTTGGCGAAACTCCAGGGTTCGACTGTGTCGTTAGCGACATTACACATCGACTTTAAGCGACGTTTATCAACAACATTTAAGCGAATGTTTGCGAAAGTGTTTGCGAAAGGCAGTTGGCTATTATTAGCAACCGTAAGCAAATGTTAGCGTCAGTTTTTGCGAAGATTAGCAACTACTATTTGTCAGTTATTTACCACTATATTTTTGTGAATGTTTGGGAACTTTTGCTAACTCCTGGAAAAGTACCAGGCGAATCTATGGATCCAACCCTAGAGCGAACCTTCCACAGCATTCAGATTTCTTCTGACCGGAATCGTGGAATATTTTGGAGATGGATTTCCAGAATATGGAAATGAATTTCCGCCAGGAAAAGGACCCATGCACGTGCTGCTGCCCTTGAAGAACTGCTTTGCCTGGCTGCTGCTGCTACAGCCATCGTGCTAATTAAGAGAAATAAAGACGAGGAAGTGAAAGAAAAAATGAGGAAGAAAAGAAAGACTGATTGGGTCTGAGAGCACTGGTTGCTGCAGAGAAGAGACTTCGGTCAATATGAGAAACTCCTTGTAGTACCTTGTTTCTTCGGCATACTTACATGGCAAATTTCTCTCAATGAATCGATTTTGTGCATGTCACATGTGGTCAGGTGTCGGTAGCATTGGCGAAGGAGAAAAAAAACTTCAGCGATACCGTCTTACAACTGTTTACACGGACTTAAGACTGTTTTTACAAACGCTTGCAACTGTTTGCGGAAAAATAAATTCGCAAAGAAATTTTGGACATGTTCAAAATCTATTTGCGACCAACAAAAAAAAACCCCACACTTTTTGCGTCAAGGCAAACTGTTTGCGATTTTTTTTCTTGCAACCTTTCACGAACCTTTTGCAACCTTTTACGAACCCTGGCGAAATTCCAAATTCGCTATTTATACGTTCGCAAGCAAGCATACGTTCGCAAGCAAATCTTGTAAGTCGCCCTGCGTGGTTGACATGCTCTTATTTTGTGCTCTGACAGTTGAGAGTCGTGCCAAATTTAAGTAATTCTTTTGTAGAGTCCAATTGTAATGTCTGTTTATGGAATGCACATTTTGTCAGAAACAAAACAATATGCATTGCTGAATATGTTCACGAACATGACTTCGATATCATGTTTATCACAGAAACGTGGCTTAACCCCCAGGATGATGTGATAATTGGGGAGTTGACTCCTAGAGGGTATTCTTTTATAAATTCACCACGAAATACAAGTACACGTGGGGGTGGAATTGGTGTATTGTACAAGTCTACTCTTAAGTTGATGATGAAAAATTCTGTTCTGTCTTTTTCCACTTTTGAGTGGGCACACATTACTGATTTGTCATGTTCGGTCAATTTTTTCATTGTGTATAGACCACCACCCTCTTCAGTAAATAGACTCACATCTTCTAAGTTTCTGAACGAATTTGATGAATTTGTAAGTGAGATATCCTTGTATCCGGGGAAATTGGTGTTATTAGGAGACTTCAATATCCATTGGGAAGACATGTCTAAAAGCGATGTGCTCCATATGAATAATAGTACAGCATCTGCTGGGCTTATCCAACACGTCCAAGGTCCAACTCATAATCTGGGTCACACCTTAGATTTAGTTTTTACCCGAGATGATTTAGTAATATCAGACTGTAATACATTTGAAACATGTATCTCTGATCATCATATGATCCGTTTCTCACTGGCTAAACAGAAATCAGAGTTAATTTCTATTACTTCTTCATTACGCAATTATCGCAAAATTGATAAAGTTCAATTTGCTAATGCTTTGCAGGAATTAGTGTCGTCTCAACCCGCAGGATTAGATAGCGAGTCCTTGTTTGATTGGTATGTTTCTGGAGTTACTAAGGTACTCGATACCTATGCTCCATCTGAGACAAAATCTCGCCCTTTGAAATCACGTATGCCTTGGTTTAATGAGTCCACACTTGTAGCTCGCCAACTTCGTCGTAAAGCAGAACGAAAATGGCGCAAAACAAGACTTGATTCAGATCGTAAACTGTTCATTGCAGCAAATAAAGATGTATGTCGGGTTATTAATGTCTCTAAAGAGAAATTTTTGAAAGACAAGTTGAGTTCATGCACTGTCAAGGAGGTATATCGCATTATCCACTCACTTTTGAATAAGAAAGCAAGTTATCTCCCCTTGTATGATTCTGCATCCATATTGGCGAATCAATTTTCTTTGTTTTTTGTCGGAAAGATAAGAAAAATTAGAGATGAAGTAGATGCGTGCAACAGAATCACTGTAAACCAGTTTTGTGATACTGTAAACGTAAATATTCCTCTTTTTGAGAATTTTCAGTTGCTTACACAATCAGATTTATCCAGAATCATTATGTCATCTGCTACTAAATCTTGTCAACTTGATCCCATTCCAACATGGCTCCTGAAAGAGAACCTCAATCATGTATTACCATTGCTTACAAACATAGTCAATCAATCTCTTTCCACAGGTGTTTTTCCCAAAGGAGCACACTCGGCAATAGTAAAACCACTTTTGAAGAAACCCAGCCTGGACCAAAACGAACTTAAGAATTATAGACCAGTGTCAAATTTAACATTTCTAGGTAAACTTATTGAGAAAGCAGTTTGTAAACAGTTAGTTCATCACATTGAGTCTAACAATCTTTTTGATTCTTTTCAATCTGCTTACAGGTCTCGGCACAGTACTGAGTCAGCTTTAGTAAAAGTGAAAAAATGATATTATGTTTGCCATTGATTCAAACAAGGTTGTTTTTGCTGTTCTTTTAGATCTGTCAGCCGCATTTGACACGATTGATCATCAAATTTTTCTTTCCCGTTTATATAAACGAACAGGTGTTAGGTCAACAGTTTTGTCCTGGTTTCAGTCATACCTTTTGGGATGGTCTTCTCAAGTTGACATTGCCGGTAATTTGTCAAACCCCACTGTGTTAGAGTTTGGACTTCCCCAGGGATCAATAGTAGGACCCATAGGACACTCAATTTATACTCTTCCAGTTGGCGAGATAGCCCAACATTATGATGTTAATTACCATCTTTATGCTGATGATATACAGTTATATATTTCTTATGACCCGAAGACTCCAGGAGCTTCTTTTAATGCCATCACTAAACTTCAAATGTGTATTTTAGATATTAAGAAATGGATGGTAGCAAATAAGTTGAAACTGAATGATTCGAAGACTGAGTTTTTTGTAGCAGCTTCAGCCCACAATCTGCGCGGTCTTTCAAACATTCAGCTCAATGTTGGTTGCACACTAATTAGCCCCTCAGAAACAATAAGAAATCTTGGTGTTATTTTTGATCGTCGAATGTCAATGTCTCAACATATTTCTCAAATTTGTAGTACTGTTACGTTTTATTCAAGAAATATTGCTAGGATTAGGAGATTTATTGATCAATCTGCATGTCATAACGCAGTGCGTTCTTTAGTTCTATCCCGTATAGATTATTGTAACGGGCTTCTCTCTTCCATTCCTTCAACTCAACTGGATCGTGTGCAGCGACTTCAAAATTGGGCAGCCCGATAAGTGTTTCAGGTTTCTAGGGACTACCCATCTCAGCCACTTCTGAAGTCGTTGCACTGGCTTCCTTTGAAGCAACGGATAATTTTAAAATTAGTTTTGTTTGTTTATAAAATCCTTAACGATCAAGCTCCGAAATATTTAGACGCCTGTTTGACTTTATATACACCTACTAGAAATTTGAGGTCATCTAGTGATCCGCTTCGTCTCACATACTCTGTTACTCGCACCTTAGCCGGTGATAGGACATTTACTGTGTCTGCTTCAAAGCACTGGAACAATTTACCACTTACCGTTAGACAGTCTCCATCAGTCAGTGTGTTCAAAAAAGCCTTGAAAACACATCTTTTCAGTAGCAACTAGTTCGTAGCTGTATATATAACATTTATCCAATTACACATACTGTCGTACATGTTTTGAATTGATTGTAAGCGCTTTGGGCCTTGTGGGAAAAGCGCATTATAAATAATAATAATAATAATAATAATAATAATAATAATAATAATAATAATAATAATAATAATAATAATAATAATAATAATAATAATAATTATAATAATAATAATAATAATAATAATAATAATAATAATAATAATAATAATAATAATAATAATAATAATAATAATTCGCCGAACAGTGAGATACCCCCTTGAGCTGATAAAGTGCGATGTTCATTACGTTGAATATGAAAAATTTCCGAAAAAGGCTCGAGTGGAGATCTATTGAATTCAAGTCTTTGTTGTCTTTGCAGATGTTATGACGTTTAGGGAATGTGAGTGTGAACCAGGAGGGTGTTATACTAAGTACACATTCTCTTTGATGTGAACGTAGTATATGATCATGTACTCAATACATGTACTCAGTACAGTGATACGTCAACTTGAAGGAAGCACATTGCACACCAAGACTTCGTGCCTCCTTTCTTGTAGGTCAATAGGTACTCAAAATATTACAATCTAAAGGAGCTAGTATCATCATCGCTGTATGTAAGCTGGTCACTTGCAAATAGGAAAAACATTTGAATAGCTTGAAAAGAGCTATACACTTTGAGACGCTTATTTTGTTTTGTATCAATTCCATCAAAACATAAGCAGTGTGCATCGTTTGAGTTCGAGGTCATGAAAGTGCAATACATCTATCGGCATTTTGCAGGATGTTCAGTGCTAACTTCATCGTTTCATACAAGCAAATTAGGGTATAACAATATCCTACATTAAGCCGGAAGAGCAAATTGATGTATTGTAACTGTTCTAGCATTGTTGTTATGACGCTCTACCAATGATGGATACACCTATCAAATCTCTTCGCGCTCTTCACAAAATGCAACAGGGCTATGGAATCAAGGTGTATTCTTTTATGTGGGGAATCCCCTCTTTCACACCGGGGTCATTCCACGAGACCGACACCTATCGAGTCTGCCATTAGAAAAAGGTCCAAGAGGCCCAGCTCACGAGTCATACAGCCCATGAGTTCGACACTAGGCAAATTAGAGTTCGACATTATAACATGGGATATAATGTGTCGGTCGTCGTGATCCTAGTTCGTTTAGGGCTGTATGACTCGTGGGCTGTATGATTCGTGGATGTCGTTCTCGTGACGTGCACCCTTTCACACCCACATAAAACAGTTGCCCAATGAATGCATCAATCACCCCGGTGAATCATAATCGCGGTGTTGTTTCCATGAGTATACACACAGGCGTTCCGCAGTAAGCCATGTTTTGACTACAACTCAAATTACATCATGGAAACATTTTGTGTGTCATACTCTCGATCGTGAAGTGTTGTGGATTTGAAGTGCGTGGCGTACACTTGTAAAATCTGGAGCTCACGGTTTGTCTAAACACCTTGTTCTAATTGCTTTCTTCATCGACGGTACATATCAAGCCGTATTCTAATTGCCGTTAAAAAAGTCAGACCACCTGCGACGTTGATCACTAAACTTAACATTTGCAAGCACAGTGTTGAACATAAAGTCATGTCTAGGAGTCAAGGTGTGCCACCCGCGAAACGCCAACGAAAACACGGTATGCGCGGCATCGTGAAACGACTGGAGAGGAGTTCCGCGAAAATCGAAATTGAGGAACACATTTATTGGGGACAGAGCGCTCGAATGCACCGTTCAACCGTGAGCAGAGCGATGGACGCGAGGGTGGATGATCTTACCGACTTTATGCATGTGGGTATGGAATCCCGTTTTATTACTCGAATATAACCTTATAAATCAGAAGTAGATAAAATGAAATAACAAAATTTATGCGTGAAGGGGGGGGGGAGGGGGCACAGAGAGAATGTTAAGGCATTGTATACACATACACATACGTATAGGATATATATATATATATTACGATACCGCATGTAGGTTGAGAGGAGTATTGTGGATAACGTGTCTTTTGACAAGGACACAATACGTGCAATATTTGTGTCATAAACCCCTCATAAAGTGCAGTAAGTATTGGTGGAGATGAAAACTGGGCTTAACTTTTTGTGAGATACCAAGAGACAACTTGTGAAATTACACAGAGCATACCATTCTAAGAGGAATTCCAAGTTTATTAGAGGTCTTGGAATGGCTGAGGCATTTGAAAAAAAAACCCAAAGTAAAACAAAGCGATCCTAATAAAAGGTAGGTCCCACCGTTTATTAGGATTGCTTTGTTTTGGATATATCAGCCATTTCAAAACTAATTTCCATCAAATAAACCGTGAATCTCTTTTGAAATGTCATGCCGTTTTATGCATTCCGTATAGACAGGGTTTTTCATTATATCTCACCAAAATGTGTTAGAAATATGAGGTTCTCTGGATAGACAGCAGAAACCACTTCACCGACATCAAGATTCAAGATTCAAGATTCAACTTTATTTTCACCTCCATCAAAATGAACAAATAAATTATGTACATTGCATATGCACGGGATATTTGTGATACAGAACAAAATTTGAGAAGGTACATAAAAAAAAATTATGAAAATGAGAAGTAGATGCGATTACATCTTTGTTAAATACATAAAGCGTATAATACAAGTCAACTAAGGATGAGGATGGAAGTGGAGGGTCCCACTAAGAAGCAAAGCTTGTTCGATATGGGACCCTCAGAAAATACACAAAACAAAGCACAATAAACGAACCGATGTCAACTGACATCAAGATGATTGGGAAGAGAAAAAGAGAGAAAAGGAAAGGAAAAAAAAAGGAGGAAAAATAAAGAGAGAAAAAAAAGGGAGAAAAAAGGGGGAACTACAGCATGTGCCATTGTGGACGCAAGCAATCTTGATTTCATAATGTAAAATAAGTGATAAAATACAAGCTGGATTGAATGTAATGCAAAACATTTTTTATACGTAGTTATGTTGGTAAGAATGCAGGAGAAAGAGAAAAACACATCGTTATATTTAGAACACAGACAGGGACATACTTAGGAGGACTTATGTAAAAACGAATGATGACATCGTCAGAGACCACTTCGGCATTGAACTTGGATGTCCTCTCAGGGATAGAAGATCAAAATTCAGGTTTTACGATTAGTATTATAGACGACAGCATCAAAATTTAAGGTTTTACAACAGTGATTTCACAGTTATAGTAATGCTTCCTTATATGGCACTTAGGAACCTATAGAGGACATCAACATCTAAGGTTTTACAACAGTGATTTCACATCAATGATGCGTCCTTATATAGCACATGGGAAAGAACACTCTCAGACGTTAAAAGACACGCCGAATTCATCTTTTATTCATTTTCCACAATTTGTGTATTGTGTAAAGGACCAATGTAAAACCAGAATTTGGAAAAAAAAAGAGCTCTCTCTTCCAGAGGCGTCCAGAGTTGGAATCACTTAGCTCATGATTTGAAAAGTGAGCTTTCTCTGTCCAGTTTCAAACGAGCTCTTGATATTTTCTCTGCTAGTGAAAGCAACTGCCAGGATTTTTTTTCCTTTTTCTTTTTCTCTCTCTTTGATTCTTGTTCTTGTTCCATGTTATAGCTTTGATATTTGTGTGCTTTATTCCTTTTCAGTTGTACTTTTGTTGTTGTTGTTGTTGTTTCTTGACTTTTGTTACTTCTTCTATTTTTGGTATGCAGTGTGCATGTATTTCTGCTCTTTTTGTGTTTCTCACAGATTTGCAGAAAAACAGCTTTGCTGTATTTATTAAAATAGAATAAACTGAGCTGAACTGATACCAATCATGAATGATACATACACAAACCGGAAAAGGTTATGAGTGGAGGAAGTTGGAACTGTTGTGACGGATGTCAAGAGGTGCAGACTTATGTTGCTCGAGTGAAATGTGGGGTACAGAGTATTATTAGAATTGCTTTTGGTATTACTGCCATCATTGTCATCATAACTATTTTAGTTGACCCGTGTCTAAATGATATCCGCGCCTTGAGCATAATACTTGATGGTGTGTCATATATAGCACATTAATTTTTTCTCAATATGGTTGTTTTATCGGTCCATACAAACATAAGCTAAGCCTAAGCGTAATGTGCTCAAAATTACCAAAGGAGTGGGGGGCAGTAGAAAGTTCTTAAAAACTGTTTCTAAGTGTCATGGTTTGAAAGTTTTTAAAGTATGATAGAGTAAAATGAAGCCAATATAACAGTGGACGGCAGTCTCATGAAAGAAAACGATATAACAAAATCGAAGGAAGTAGCAGTATGTAGTAGAAAAGTATCTGATTTTATTTGAAATGAAAAGCTGCAAGTATAGAAAGTATAACCTTGATTATTGTAAATGTTTATACGCGATAGCAATTCTTAAATATAGGTAAGGTTCATTTGTTGCACCCACTGAAGCCCAAGGTTTTTATCTCTTCCACCCATTTCATTGTCCCCCTTCTTTATCTGCCTTCCCTTCATCATTTTCTGTATCCGTATCCGTCATTCCTTCTGGATATCAGGCCACATAGGCTTGTGCCGAAAGGGTGGGTTGGGTGGTGGCGCGTCGCGTCAATGGGAACACCACCCTTCGTCCAAAGCCCCCCCCCCCGGTTTTGCCGAAAGGGTGCGTTGGGAGCGTTGGGTCGCGTCGCGTTGACTGGAACCCCACCCTTCGTCCAAAGCCCCCCCCCCCCCCCCCCGGTTTTGCCGAAAGGGTGCGTTGGTACTTTTTCTCATGTAATATTAAAAGACGAGTTTTGAATTTATATTTAACCTTCAAACAACCATTTCAAAGAGGCTATCGTCCGGATCGGTTTACACTCTATTACCACTTGGTCTACAGCCAGTTGGTCTAATAGACTGTTTAATATCAGTTGGTCTAATAACCAGTTGGTCTAGTCATCATTTCGTCCAATTACTGTTTGGTCTAATTGTTATTTGGTTTGATTACTATTTGGACTACAGTCAATTCGTCTAATAATAGCCATTTGGTATATTTTTGGTCTATTATGAGTTGGTCTAATTCCATTTCGTCTAATCATCAAATGGTCTAAATATAAAACCAAATTTGTCCAATATAAATTTGGTGAACACATCAATAAAAAGCCCCCCCCCCCCAAAAAAAAAAAAAAGCCCAGTTGGTCATATAGACGAAACGATGATTGGACCAAATGGTACGTGATTAGACCAGGAGGCTGGCTATTAGACCAAATGACAATAAGATCAATGGTTATTAGACTAAATGGGTGTAGACTAAATGATGATAGACAGAGGCTAGACCAACTGGGCAATGGACCAAAATTAATGATATGTACACCAAATTTATATGGGACAAATTTGGTTTTATTTTAGACTATTTGATGATTAGACGAAATGGAATTAGACCAACTCATCATAGACCAAATCGGTATTTGATGATATAAATTGGTGTTAGACCAAAACTAGACCAAATGGCTATTATTAGACGAATTGACTGTAGACCAAATAGTAATTAAACCAAATAACAATTAGACCAAACAGTAATTGGACGAAACAATGACTAGACCAACTGGTTATTAGACCAACTGATATTAAACAGTCTATATTAGACCAACTGGCTGTAGACCAAGTGGTAATGGAGTGTAAACAGATCCGGACGATAGCCTCTTTGTAATGGTTGTTTTAAGGTTAAATGTAAATTCAAAACTCGTCTTTTAATATTGCATGAGAAAAAGTACCAACGCACCCTTTCGGCAAAACCGGGGGGGGGGGGGGGGCTTTGGACGAAGGGTCGGGTTCCAGTCAACGCGACGCGACCCAACGCTCCCAACGCACCCTTTCGGCAAAACCGGGGGGGGGGGGGGCTTTGGACGAAGGGTGGTGTTCCCATTAACGCGACGCGCCACCACCCAACCCACCCTTTCGGCACAAGCCGTTTAGGCATTATTTCTTTCATCTAGTTTCTCCTCGCAACATGCCGTCTCTTTCTCTAAAGGCTCAAAATTCAACTTCCACCATTTTGGACTTTGCTTGCAATGATTACATCGAAAGGGTCTACCAAGAAACTTATCTGGCTGATGAGATTAATCAGGATATTAAGCTGTTTTGGATTATCTTCAGATCAAGAGTGTAAAATGATAAAAATCGGTGTACACGACTTTTATTCATGAAAAGCCCTGCATGTTCCCGTAGTGGGTAGGTAAACGTTACGTAGCAATCGTAATGATGATTAATCGTATGATATGATGGGCTGCATGCGATTCACTCCAGCGAGAAAGATCAGTGAATATTGTTATGACTCGATTTGTCGATTATAGATAATTGATTATTAGAAAATTACGCTCTTGTACTTCCGGTGAACCTTCGTGGCTAATATTTCGTATTTTCATTGTTACCCAACTGAAATATTGTTGTCACTGCGTAATTTTACACATTTGTGTGTGTGTGTGTGTGTGTGTGTGTGTGTGTATGTGTGTGTGTGTGTGTGTGTGTGTGTGTGTTTGCATTAGAGATTGTCGGTGTACAGCACATTTCTAGTGACAGATAGGTGACAGTTTTACTGACAGTTTCAGGCGTGTGGAAACTATAGTTTACCTTTAAAAGTACGTTTTACCTTTCAAAGTACGTTCTTCTCTATCTTGTCTAGACAGTCACACAACACTCATTTACCTTTGATACAATGTGCATGCACACGCATACCCACACACGCACAAAATCTTTCCGATGTGGGACTCATACTGCAGTATACCATTTTTGGTAATGGTACCGGCATTCCACGCTGGCTGAGGATTTTCATGTAATCCGCCTTCTGTTTCTCTATAGGTTCTCTGTGAAGAACTCTCCGTGATCAGTTGTTCCGTGGCCCGTTTCAGAACTTCCCTGAATGTTTCACCACATTAAGTGCACTGTGTAACAAAAAAAAAAATAAATGAATAAATAAATGAATGAATAAATAAGCAAATAATGACAAATTCACAGACACAGACATATAACCAACACCGTCAAAAACATAATCTCCGTGGCCGGGTAATACTAATGTGAAACTTCATTAGAAGTAAATTATCCAACAAATTATATATGCTGATAATGGGATATGCTGCATACGAAATTTTGTCACTGTTCTTGCAGGAGATCGGGTGATCATGGTTCTGGAGAAGATGTCTGATATACCCGAGGAATATCGAATAGGAAATAGTAAGTGGAACGTGTTTGACGTGCGACGTGACGTCAAAGCAGCCCCACGTCCTAATGCCTTCTGTTCACCAGCTGCCTACATGGGCATGACAACTGACCAGTTTCGGGTTCCCGAGGGCCGCAGTCGGTTGCAGTCGGCCAAACTCCTCGTCTCCATCCGCCAGATACTGTCCGTCTGGAACGTGGTCGATCTCGTCACATTCATCGAACTTTATCGCCGCAAATCAAGTGTCACCTGGGAAGACGCGAATTCTGTTCGTCGCTTCGTCGATGATTGCCTCAAAGGAGTCTACTGTGAGTTCTCTGGCGGGAAATTGAAGCTATACCGGGGCTTTGATGAAGAAGAAATCAGAAGGGAGATGAAGAGGAGATTTGATTGTTGTAGGATGCAGCAGCCACGAAAGAGCAAGGTAATCGACATTGTTAAGGGCGCGCGTTTGGTAGAAACTGTAGAAGACATGGAAGCCATCTTGGATTCTATACTGGAAGAATCGACATCCAAGGAGGTGGTTGTCGGAGTGGATTGTGAAGGAGTAAATCTCGGTAAGTTTTAGCTTGTAAAAAAAGAAAATCAATCAATGGCGTACCTTAGAAACTTGTTTTTGTTCAATGATTGTTAAAAAAAAATGATTCCCTTGTTAATGACACAGATGTAATACGTCAAATTTGATTGTCAATTTTTTGAGTAACTTTGTAATTTTTTCATTTCCCAGGTAGTTGGGGTTCTCTCACACTCCTACAGCTTGCTACCATGGATGGTCACGTGTACATCTTTGACATTAAAAAGAATCCAAACCTTCTCACAGGAAAACTGAGACGGCTGCTAGAAAATCCCAAGATCATCAAGGTATACATGTCTTGCTTCAGACTGTGAATTCATATGAATTTGTGTTGTCACAATGTCGTGTAATTTATGAAAAAATACCACTGATGTCCATGGCAACGAGCCGTTAACCTGTTGAAAATGCGACACAATTCTTCTCACTCCTTACCGATTCCTTACTTTCATTAGTGATTTTGAGTTGAATTTGCAGTTTTCTGTATTTTATAGCGAATTAATAAGTAAGTGAAAATGCATAATGTTATTGATAATTATATAATATATAAACATGTGGTACATATATATATATATATATATACATATATATAATGTATATATATATCATATCATCCATCTTTCTTTCAATACTTATTTCCAATCAAATATACTTGTAGACCTTTCAACCAAAAAGCGCTAAATCCATTGATAAAAACTGGATTTAGCGCCTTTTGGAAGCAAGCTCAATGTATAAATAGGGGGACCTACATTAGATATAAACAAATTATATACCAAAAGTGTAGTTTTAAAACTATGAAAGTATTGAAGAAACGAGGCAAGATTATGTAAAAGAAAAAAGAATAACATGGGAAAACAGATAGCATTGGTGCAATATGAACACAAGCTCAATATCATAGTTCTGTTCTGTGTGGTTGATCGAAAAATGGTGTGTGCGTAGAAAAGCAGGTTAGGCTTGTTGTGTTGCATATAACGAAAAATAATTATTGACAATTCAGAATAGAATGATAGATACCAATACTTTATTTATGATAAGAAAAATACATACTTTGAATACCATTATACAAATATTAAGAAGACCCATATTTTCATATTAAACGATATAAAATGAATTCATCAGTACTTAATAATCAAGGTATCTTATACTGTCGTAAGTATATTCACTCAAATTCTTTTCTCAAAACCGAACCAGTATGACGTAACGAGTATTTAAATTTGTCAGTTGAAAAACGCCATTGATGAATATAATTTGACGATCTTTTATGATATATGATTTATGATGTGGTTATGATATCACTATCGTATACATATTACTTTAAGGCATAGAGTGCAAATTGTCGTGGGTATCCTATTAAACAAAAAACTGATTTCATTTTTCTCCTGTTTGATAGGTTCTAACCAACAACAGAGCCCTGAAGAACACCGGCAGTTAGTTTATTTTCGAATTGCGTGATTGTGATATTTTATTTAATTTTGAATATATGATGTTTGTCAACTTTATGTTGACAAATTTATGTCTGTATAGCAAATTGCAATAAATAACTAACAACATAGAGTGGACGAATTTATCTTGGATGACTCATGTGTTACCCCTATGTCTTTTCCATCAAAGGTTATTCACGACTGTCGCAGAGACTCGGCCGCTCTCAGATGTATTCAATACAACATCCAGCTGGCAGGAGTTTTCGACACATCGGTAAGAAACATCGGAAGCATTTGCCAAAAACAGTACAATTTGTTAAAGTCTGCCAACAAACGTTTTTCCAAGCTTTCACCGAAGGAGATGGAGCGGAAATTTTTGATCGTTAGCAGTTCGTCATGACAGCTAATTCTATCCCATTATTTACATTCCAAAGCAAGAGCACATTAATTCCCTCATGCAGTATAGAATTGTGAAATTTAGAAATGAAAAGGAATAAGGATAGCATTTTGGTCAACACAATCTTCATTTCATTGATCTCTACCCGAACAGGTTGCCTACTCAACAATCATGGAGCAATGCAATAAGATTGGAAGACCCTATCGCATCGGTCTGAAGGCGCTTTGTAGCGTTCTCGGGGAGGAGACAACCTTCAAAGATGATGCCATCTCTGAGAGTATGACAAGAGACAAGCAGTTTTGGGCACGGCGTCCTCTGACGGCTGACATGAAGAATTATGCGGCCGCCGATCCAGCTCATCTCATACCTCACGTGTATCAGGCCCTGGATGGGTACTAATAACCAATACGGTGACACGACATTTTCTCCTGCGACAATTGCTCCAGTCTTCCTGCGACAATTCCTCTGGTCTTCTTTTCTCCAAAGACTTATAGGGTTAGGGTTGTGATAGGGTCTTAGGTTTAGTTTAATTCGATGATTAGGATTAGGGTTAGGGTTAGGCCTATGTTCGTAGGTAGAATTTATGATTGGCTTAATAGCGTGAAGATATTTCATCAGGGGAGCAATAAATTGTCGCAGGAGCAAATGTCATGTAACCAGTAGCATGATATAAAGTTTATTGTTTGTTGTTATTGCTGTTTTCAATTTTGAACATGTAGAAACCATTAGACAATAATCTAGTAACCGAAAGTTGGCGATGTCATTATTATTGCCTTTCATCCACAAAGTCATGAAGCACAATTTTGGTGGAATATCCCGAAATTTGTATCAGAGAAGTGCAGTAAGTCTGTCATCTATGGAGCCTGGGGAAGGATGTGGGAAAAGGTATCCCACACGAGGGAGCTTTTGCATCTTTGTAATTGCAATTCAACGATCTGGTGCACACTTTTGGTAGAATATGTAATGTAGTCTAAAAATTCATGGAGTTGAGGCTAATATAGCAGGGGGAGGGTATGTTCACCAACCCCTCCCAGTTAAAGAATTGAAATGAAAATAATTCGTACACACATATATCATGTTTATGATGGAATAGTCGGGAAATTGTCAATCAAAGAAATATACTAATCTATGGATAGTAACCGAGCGGGCAGGGAAGGATAAATTGAACGAGGATATTCCCCTTCCCACATGAGGAAACGTTTGAATTCGTCGGAATTGAAGTGACAGATCTGGTGCACACTTTTTGATGAAATATTCGGAAATTTGTCAGTCTCAAAAGTGTACTTGATAGTGTATGGGAGGGGGCCTAACGGGGGATGGAATGGGAAATTCGGGAAATTGTCAATCAAGAAAGTTACTAAATCTATGGATAGGATAGCGATCGGGGAAGGGCCCCACCCCCCCCCCCTACGAGAGAGATATTTTGCATTTTTCAGGATTGAAATTCAACAATCTGGTTTACGTTATAGATAGTTTTTCTATAATTAAAAAAACAAGAAATTTTTCCGCAGCTTGGGAGTTACTTGGAGGCAAAATGACATATTTGCCCGGTCACCTTATTTTCATGGGGGGGGGGGGGGGGGGGGAGTGGTTTGAAACTGCCCCCTTCGCCCTACAGGATCGATTCCCTGCATACGAGGGAGCAATTGCACTTTTAGAATTCAAATGAAAATAACTGTATGTCGTAAACACATTTTTGATGGAATTTAGAAATTGTTAATACCCAAAGTGTGCTGTACATCTATGGAGGAGAATCAAGCAGGGAAATGATTGATTAAATGAAAATAATAATCCTCTCCCATAAGGAGGCTTGCCTATAGTACCTCCTTGCCCCTCTCACACGAGGAAACTTGTGCATAATCAAACTGAAGTGACAGACCTGGTGCACATTTTTGACGAAATATTCTGAAATTCGAAAATCTATAAGTGGAATACTAATTCCATGGGAAAATGATCGAAGGGGGGGGGGCGGTGTGGGAGGGGGTATCCTCTCCCGCGCGAGGAAGATTTTGCAGTTTTATCGGTGAAATTTGGACAGTTTCTATCAAAAAGCCACATCTCGGGAATTAGGGGGGGGGGGGGGCAACTGCTTCCCTGCCCCCTCCTCCCCCCCCCCCCCCCCAATCGATGCTCCTGGTTCCCGGCCCTGGTTGAATACATGAAGTCACAAGCCTTATTCCCTTTGAACCCATGTTTGATGCCGCTACTCAAAGACATTCAAACATTGTGTTAAATATTATGACCTGCTGCACAGATATGAAGATTATTGATTCACGTCTCACGTCCGAGGAAGATTATGTCTTTACAATGGTAATTCCTTTCGCCTTCCCTAATTATAAAAGATGAGCGGTATATAAGATAAAGGCAAGGAAAATGCGCTAATAAGAATTTCGCAAGATTGATGAAATAAAAATAAAAATTATTCGACTATTATTATGTCTGGACAAAAATCGGACACATTGACTTATAATAGGAAAAGTTATTAAATCTGCTCTCCAGGAGGATACAGTTTCAAACACTTTTACAACATACAGCTCTAATATCCACATTGGGGCATATTTCTTGACGGGATTGACTTCTTTGTATGTTTTATAATAAGTTGAAATTTCATTCCATCTAAGCAAAATATACCCGACATTATGTTACACTTCAAAATGAATCTTTAGATTGCTCAGAAAGATGGCGGCATCAAACAGAGATCATAAAAGGCACACACGCACCTGTTGAATTAATTTGTGCATCCCTAGAAAACTGACAGCTTTTTGAATAACATGGCCGGTTGGAACTACATCTCTTGAACCTCTTTGGTTAACCATACAGACTATAAAGCAGTAAAAGATAAATGAACGATAGAGAAAGAAAACGGACAGATCACTAGGCAAACGTTAAATGTTGCACGATTTGGTGTATACGCGACTCGAAATGTTAATTCTAATTTATGAAATTAAGATATTATGTTATGGTCAGATATCAAATATTTTCGGGAGAGCATTTGTTAAAGTCTGTTGCAATACGAAGTTACTTTCCCTGTCACGTAATTAAGGAAGGTCTTATCGGTTTTTACTTTCAGAATGATCAGTCCGTTTTGGCGGGACTACTTCGATGCCAGGTGCAAGGACGCCATCCGTGGGCTGTAATCTGCTGACAGAGTACTCTCCCTACAGATTCGAATTCTCAAGAGATACTAGTGATCCCTCGTGACTGATTTGAAAGCAGAAAACTCCCCCACCTGCCCACTGCAAAGGACTCATGCTAGCTTACACTATAGTTGTTTTCATGCGTCCGCCACGAAGTGTCATCGGATGCATTATGTTTTCGGATTGTCCGTCCGTCAGTCCTTCCGTCTTTCCGTTCTTCCGTCAGTAATCAGTGGCGGATCCAGGAATTCTGTAAAGGGGGAGGGGGAGGGGCGCAACTAATATTTCTGGTGCCACTTCCGGGTTTCATTTCATTTTTTTCTTTTTATTTCTTTTGTTTTTAACGATAAATAAAGGTGAGCCGTTAAAGGTATCCAAATAAAACTTGGCATATGATAATGAGTGGTAGAACCTGTGTCTATCAACTTTGAGTGCATGCGTTCAAGTTCAAATATCATTGGTCAAGGTCACATTCTAAAATGTTACAATTTCTCTCATATCTCTGTAATGCCTGGAAGTGTTTTCATGAAAATTAGTGACAAACATGTATTACCACATACAGATTCGCTGGGGAAAGTGTCGGGCTATATAGGGTCAAAGGTCAAAGGTAAAAGAGAAATTCTACAATTTCACATATTTCTCCATATCTTGGAAATGGCTCAAGGTATCTTTATACGTCTTCATGTATTACCAAATTAAGATTTTCTTGTTAAGATGTTTGGTCATGGGGTCAAAGGTCATAAGAGTTCAAGGTCAGATCAAAATGCTAGAATTACACTGTTTAACGCTGAAATTATGTTAATTGATTCCCACGAAAATGACTCAACTGATGAATACATTTAAACAAATTTGGTATATGCATTCATTTCTAAACATTAATTGTTTTTGCAGACAAATATGTTTGGGCCTTGGTATTTAAGGTCAAGTGAAACCGCTACAATTTCTTCGTTTTTCTATATTTTGAAAGTGACTCTGAGTATTGTCATAAAATTGATGTATATTACCAGATATAGTGATGATTAAAGGGAAAGTTGTGGGTTAGCGTCAAAGCTCAAATGAAAAGTGGTTCAAGGGATGTAATCGATATCAAAACCACTAAACGCGTTTGTGTTGGTGCCATTTGTTACTATCAAACATTGTGATTTCCATGTCTTGCCAACCAAATGAAACTGTCATCTCACATTGCCTACAGGTAGACGTACTGGAGAATGATACGGAGGCATACCAGTCACCATAGACACATTTCTAGTTTCTAAATGCACTCATAACCGATCTAATATAAAGTAGTGTATATTTAAGATAACTGATGGATGATAAATTGATGGTTGAACATAAAGTTATCTGTGTGTAAATTCTTAACATAAAACTGAACGCACTTCTGTATTACATGCTTTTGTTTACTTGTTTCCATTATGCATCTGACAAGACGGCTTGAAACCCATATTCAGCTGCACTACCTGTTCTTCCATGAGGTTCAATATGTATTTGGGCCGACCACTTAACGATTTATGCACAATGCTCTATGCGATGAATGAATGAATCGGGATCTTTTACGTGCGTGGGTTGTGACTATACACTGGACCTCCATTTTTATGTCCTATTCGAGGGACGGAGTATCTTGCCTGTACTATGGAGGGGACCTTGCCGTCCTGCTTAGAATGTAACTTAGACATTAAAAGAGGAACAAAAGTCTGTCATGTAATACATGTATCAGTTTATTTCAAGAAAGATCAGTCCGTTTTGGCGGACCTGGTCGCACAAACGAGTAGACTGGTCGCCTATTAGCATTTAAACATTTCTGGTAACACATCGACAACCAATCCGCAACCTAACCCCAAAAATTTGATGGGCAACCGTCTGCCGACCCGGCTCCGGACATTATTTTGCAAACCACTTGACGACCGCTTGAAGAGCGCTTTGCCCCAGCAACAGCAGCAACAACAAAATAATGATGATGAATCTAGGCGACTGCTCGCAGAAAGGTTTGCAAATGGTCGGCGAGTTTGATATTGAAGACCACTGAAAATTGGCCACCGATTGGTTGCTGATTTTTGTTTCGGACTCGACAACAATTACTGCAGGATTTCAAATAATAATAACAATAATAATAATAATGATAATAATAATAATAATAATAATAATAATAATAATAATAATTAATATGCACGCACGTAAACGCAGGCACACTAGAAAAGACAACTTGTTGCCGGACCCCCCCCCCCCCCAAAAAAAAAAAAAAAAAATCATCTTTAGAGGTTTAAAGTGAGTTATTCACCTCTGAATTTTGTTCTGGGTCACGTGCGTTGTTTGTGATACACTCCCTTTTGAAAATACATGCGTACATGCATTCATTTGGCTTTGTTTAAGTCACATTCTAAACAATGCTATTGCGCTGCACGATTGTTAGCTCATGAGTGTTATGGAAATAGTCGATTATTACTAGGGGAAAAAACAAGTGCTAAAAGTGGATTATTTGAACTCCCATTGCCATAATGTTGCCGATATCTTCAAGGAAAACAGGCAGCAACGGTCTTAATGTAGATTTAGGTGTAAAGATCAACTATTATGATGATAATGGTCACAAATGACAAATTATCCAATTAATGAAGCACTTCAAACCTCAGTGCTTTATTGTCACCGTTATGACAGTAGTGATCATCGGAGTTTATACTTATACATAGCTCTCATCTGATGATAATGATTTTGAATGCATGTATTTGTTTTTCTCATGTAACTGTATACATAGTATATATTGTTTAGACCCCTCTGTAAAACAGCGTTGTTACGATAGCAGCGCTGAGTAGGGTCGTCCCTCCGTTAAAGTATCCATTTTCACGTAAACTGTATCTTTGCTTGTATTATCTTTCTTGATTAGACGGAAAGTAAAATGCAATATAATAAAACCTATGTTACCGTTTAATACAACATTTAAAGGGATGGTACAGTATTGGTGGAGATGGGAATTGGGCTATTAACTTTTTGCGAGATACCAAGAAAACACTTATGATATAGTACAGAGCATACCATTTTAATAGGAATTCAAAGTTTATTTGATGAAAATCGGGTTGGAATGACTGAAACATCCAAAAACAAAGTAAAACAAAGCGATCGTAATAAAGCGTGGGTCCCACACTTTATTAGAATCGCTCTCTTTTGGATATCTCAGCCATTTCAAAACCAATTTTCATAATGTTGAATTCCTCATAGAATTAAATGCTCTTTCATAATAAGAAGTTTCTCATTAGCTCACCAAAAATGTTAGAAACCTGAAATTAGGTCTCAACGAAAACTATACGATTCCTTTAAGCATCGATTTTTTTTTTCATGTACATGTATCATATTTGGATAATTCATTGCCACAATCGTGACGGTCTGTTTGTTGGGGATTTCAAGGTAAACATTAGAGTTCACCATAGCATAATGTGCAACATTATGGGATCTTCATGACCATCTTCAACCAAAACCGGGGGTTACTGCAGAAACCATCCGAAAACCATGTAGAGTTCAAGTCTAAATGTAAAAGAAACATAAACAGTGTAGTTGACGGCTGAATCGTTTTCCCTGATGGTATATACATGTAGTCATAATATTGAATATTAAAGGGATCGTACAGTTCTGGTTGAGACCTAAATTCAGGTTTCTAACATTTTTAGCTGAGATAATGAAAATATGAAACATGAAAGAGCATGGAATTTTATGAGGAATTCAACGTTTATTTGATAAAAATCGGTTTTGAAATGGCTGAGATATCCTAAAAAGAACGATTCTAGTAAAGTGTGGGACCCACACTTTGTAACGATCGCTATGTTTTACTTTGTTTTTGGATGTTTCAGTTATTCCAAACCCGATTTCCATCAAATAAACTTTGAATTCCTCTTAAAATGGTAGGCTCTGTACAATATCATAAGTGTTTTCTTGGTATCTTGCAAAATTTTAAAAGCCTAATTCTCCTCTCGACCAAAACTGTACTATCCCTTTAACGCAATATATTCAGTGACAACTCATGCAAGAGGTAACATAAGACAGGCCTGACATAATAACCTTCTGGAGGTACACGTGTAATCATAATGATATTATAACAAACCTCGACTATCCATTTCATGAAAGACCGATTTCCATCCGTGGAAAGAAAGGGATTTAATACACGGGACAATAACAGTTCATAAGACTATATACAACACTATCATAATTGAGAATCGCATGAGCAGCCCTTCGGGAACATTATACTTACTGTTTGCCATCATTGATACTTTGATCATTCTGTCTGTCATACTCTGCTAACGTTATGGCTGTCCATTCTCTTGTACAAATATTCTGTCCAAGTTTTCCAATTTTTGATTTTCTCGCACGATTTAAAAAAAAATATATATATCAGCGTTTATATAATCATTATAATTGATATCCGGCTTGTTTCTGACTTCACTTCTGGAGCCTCCTAGATATTGTATTTAAAATGTGTGTCACATCAGGATACCTTAATTCTCCTTTTTAAAATGCATCTTCAGGTGTGCTCAATGCACACATACAGACATAGGCCTAATCTTCTCAATTTTCAAGGTAAAACACGTTAAATGGAAAATGCTGAAGCACAACTGTATATGATTTACTCGATGTGATCATTTTTAACGTTTTCTATACTAATTAGCGAAGTGCTATTTGGACTGGATGAAGGCCTTGAGACACATAAATTATCCCCCCTCTTTGTTTGATATGGAAATGTGGAATTTCAAGATGTCCAATACTAACACAATTTACTGTTAATTTTCATTGTTTGTATTTGTTTTTATATTTGTGTATCATATTAATTGAATTAAAAACATAGCAGTGACACATCGATCTGAAAGTGAATAGTATGGTTATCATATGAATTAACATCATTTGTGTAATAATTGTCATTGGTGAATTAAAGTTGATTTACAAGTCTATATGTATAGCAGTATAAGCAAAAACAATTGGTACAAAAGAATATTGACGATAACAATAGTGACAGTGATTACAAGAAAAATCAATGATCCTTTTTCAAAATTAGGTATTGGATGCAGAACTCTTGATCACAGTAACCCAGATGTGATTATAGCCTATAATGCAAAATACAAATGATTAGACTTTTATGGACGGAGAGTATTAAATTCTTTTTTTTTTTCATCTTGGAGAATGCAGTCACATCACCCATGCATTTAGAGAATTGAGTTTATCATTCCAGCTGAAATGGTTATATATTTTTTTCTCCTCATTATTCAAAACAATCAATCATAGCATTCTTTCATTAACAAACAATAAACAAGTCTCGCGACTTTTCATATCTATGTATGATATCTTTCTTATGTCACCTTAAAATCATTATGACATTCTTACCAAGTATCACAAATGGCCCTTGTTAAAGCCATCATTGCTATTGTCACTATAACACTTTAGAATGATTCATCGGAAAGATTTAATTGATGCTGTCTAAAACTTTTTTTTTTCAATAATATGTAAAACTCAGCCATGATTTGTCTGCATAACAACGAGAGGCTGGAGAGGTGATCACATCATAGCCGGAATAAAGTACGTGTGTTGAACGTGATAGTGATGAATATACGTTCTTTTCATCTAATCAATCGACAAGGAATGTGATGCCTTTTGTGTTTGTTGATTGCATGGGATGTTCCTCAATTTCTACAGTAGGTGATTTTCCCCGGAGAGTCAGATTCTGAACAGCATCAAAATGAGTGCGAGGCGTAGTAGAGTATGATATAATGACAAATCAAACACAAAGTGAAGATATTCGGACTGAAATTAGTATGACTAATAATAATTGTGACGACAGTGCTATACACATTGGACAGGCAAACATTCCTTTAATTCAGACTATAATAAGCACCATCAATACACAATAATCATGCAAAACCATCACGTTTTGTTTTGATTTCTTCTCTCTTCATTTTCCCTTTTTTTTTTTCCAAATTTCCAAAAATTTCGATTTTTTCCCCAATTGTCATGCCAATGGGAGACTTGTAAGTTGATGAAATCTTTACCTTGATTGATTTACATGATTGTGTTTATGGGAATGATATCAATTTGGCATTAATGTTAATATTTGACAATTCAAAACTTTCCTCTAATATTATTGTCGAATTCTAATGAAGTTAGTGTCACTGTTGAGTGATGCTTTGATTTTACTCTTTTTCATAACTGTCAGCTTGAAAGGGATGGTACAGTTACGGTTGAGATGGGGCTTTTGGTTTTCAACTTTTTTATAATGATTTCTTTAGATAATGAGAAACATCTCATGAAATATGTGAGAGCGTATAAGAGGAAATCAAAATGCATTTAATGAAAACGGGTTTTGAAATGGCTGAGATATCAAAAACCAAGTGATCCTAATAAAAGGTGGACCCACCTTCGTATCTGTGTTTGGATATTCTCTTTATTTGTATACTCTTTGACGTTTACTACGTGGTTTCTAAGACGAGTTTCTTGCAAAAAGTTAAAAGCTGAATACTTACATTTACATAACGCTCTTTCAAGCTATGTGTTTCCCGGTCAAGCTCATACTTTTGTCATTCGAATTCATGAATGTTTACTCAAATTCATACAGCGAAAGCACGCAAATTATTCGGGCATTTAAATTCAGAATCCGAGCGATCAATTATTGCCAAAGATTAGTATATAAAGGAGCTAGTATCAAAGGGGAATTGACCCCTTTTAAGCATGTGGATTGAGTGAATGCAGCAACATTAGTAGAACACATCCGTGAATGTTTTTATAGGAAATTCGGACAACCTGATCAAAAGTAATGAATATTTTTGAGATTTGGTGATAAGACAGATGGATGAGAAGGCTACTACAGATCATGACATCACATATACTACGATACATGAAAATATAAAGAAAATTCCACAAAATACCACGTCATAATTATGAAAAGTACACATTCCATGCACTTGTTACTGATATAGGGTATAATATTCCCCCCTGCTTTCTGAAAGAGGTAAGTCAAGTGCTCTTTCATTATGCTCTAAATGTGAAAATATGTTGAACTTCCTTTATATTTAATTCATATTGTAGTACATAACTGTGATGTCATGATCCGTTGCAGTCTTCAGATCCAGCGGTCTCGTCACCAAAAAAAAAAAAAAAAAAAAAAAAAATCAAAAATGCATAACTTTGGAACGGATTGTCCGATTTTCCTCAAGCTTTCACTGATGTGTTCTACTAATATTGCTACATTCATTCAATCAACGTGTATTTGGGGGTTTCATTCCCCTTTAACATTGTTGCATGTGAAGTGGTCACGAGCAAAAAGGAGAAACATTTGAATAACTTTCAAAGAGCTATACACGTCAAAACGCTATAATTTATACGAAATCCGATAAAACATAAGCAGCGTGTGCATCATGGAGTTTGAGATCATCCAACTGCAAAAACATCTGTCAGCGTTTTGCAAGGCTAACTTCAGCGTTGTGCATAAGCAAATAAGGATATAATACATCATACAAACCAGACGAGGAAACTGAGGCATTTTAATTTCAGCACAGGCCACAGTCATCATTACGCTCTTCATAAAATGGACCAGGGCCCCGTTTCATAAAGCTGTTCGTAAAGTTACGAGCAACTTACGAGCGACTGGTGATCAGTTCTGATGTGCTATACTTATCAGAATGTTCATAATTCACCTAATTCAGCACAAGATCTGATCACCAGTCGCTCGTAAGTCGTTCGTAACTTTACGAATAGCTTTATGAAACACCCCCATGACTTTAGAATCAGGGCGTGTTGGTGCTAGCATTTCTGGGAATACTGTTTTGGTGGGGAATCCCCGCTTTCACATCCGCATAGAACAGTTGATAAATGAATGCGTGAATTGTGAGTATGCAAACAGGCGTTCCGCAATAAGTCACGTTTGACTGCAAATTTATTTGCACCATGGAAACCTTCTTTTGTGTATCATAGTCCTCGTGGGGTGCTGTTGGATCTGTATTAGTGCATGCCGTACACTAATCTGGAGTGTATGGCGTTTGTCCAAACACTATCCTGTTCTTCATGTTTGATTTCTTTATTAAAGGTAAATATCAAGCTATATTCTAACTGCTGTTAAAAAGCCAGACCACACAGGAGGTTGATCACTAAACCATCAACATTTACAAGCACAGAGTGTTGAAATCATGTCTGGGGGGCAAGGTGTGCCACCCGCAAAACGCCAACGAGTGCACGACGTCCGCGGCACTGTGAAACGACTGGCGAAGACCGCCGCGAAAATCTACACTGAGGGATGGTGTCGGGGACAGGGCGCCCGGCTGCACGTTTCAACCATACGCAGGGCGATGAACGCCGATGTGGATGATCTCACCACCTTCATGCATACAGGTATTGAATCCCGTTTTATTACTCATCAGATTGTCTGATAAATCAAAGGCAGATAAAATATGAAATGACAATATAGTGGGTGAAGAAGGAGAGGAGATGGGGAGCAGAACACCAAGGTTGCATAGCATGGGTTTGTCAAGAGATTGCATATAGGCCTCAGGCCCGTAACTATAAAGGGGAGGGGGTTCCACAGACCATGGACCTACAACCCATGCACAGACTAACCCCCTCGTTTGCCAGCTTGTCGGAACAGGAGAGGTCCACTCTTTCCAACATTCTGAACCCTCCCATAAAAAATCCTAGCTGCGGGCCTGGGCCTAATATTCACATTCCTATTGTGCTCCTAGACTGAAGTACTTCCGGCTTACCTGTTTGACTAATATTTCGTATTTTCGTCGTTACCCACTTGAAATCGTGTTTCCACAGCGATATTTTACACATTTCGTATGTGTATGTGTCAATTTTAGAGCTAAACCGACAGTTTTTTCAGACGTATGGAAACTATATGTTTTATCTTTACAAGTATATTCTTCTCTATCTTGTCTAGACGGCCCAACGCACTCATTTACCTTTGATATATACAATGTGCATACAACACACGCGTACCCATACACGCACAAATCTTTTTCAATGTAGTGGCTCTGCTAGTTGCTATAATTGAAATGGGAAAGGCATTTCACATTGATAGAGGATTAATCATGTAACTCTCCTTCCATTTGTCTATAACAACATTCTCTATGAACTACTCTTTAAATTAGTAATCATGAAAAAAAAAATCTCCGTTACTGCTACATTGTAACACCTTTCAGAATCTAATTATCTGACTATAATGGGATATGATGCATACGAAATTTCGTCACTGTTCTTGCAGGGGATCGGTTGATCATGGTTCTGGAGAAGATGTCTGATATACCCGAGGAATATCGAATAGGAAATAGTAAGTGGAACGTGTTTGACGTGCAACGTGAGATTACAACAGCCCCACGCCGTGATGCCTTCTCTTCACCAGATGCATACATGGACTTAACGGCTGACCAGCTTCAGGTTCCCGAGGGCCGCAGTCGGCTGCAAACGGCCAACCTCCTCGTCTCCATCCGCCAGATACTGTCCGTCTGGAACGAAGTCGATCTCGTCACATTCATGGAACTTTTTCGCCGCAAATCAAGTGGTACAGGTACTTGGGAAGACGCGAATTCTCTGCAGCGGTTCGTCGATGATTGCCTCAAGGGAGTCTACTGTGAGTTCTCTGGCGGGAAATTGAAGCTGTACCGGGGATTCAGTGAAGAAGTAATCAGAGGCGAAATGAGGCGAAGATATGTTGCATGTAGGGAGAAACAGCCTCGAGAGCGCGGGAAAAAAGACAGCATCGAGGGCGCGCGTGTGGTAGAAACTTCGGAAGACATGGAAGCCATCTTGGATTCTATGCTGGAGGAAGCGACATCCAATGAGGTGGTTGTTGGAGTGGATTGTGAAGGAGTAAATCTCGGTAAGCTTTCAGCCTGTGAAAAAGAAAATCGTTTGATGACGTGGCTTATCTCAGAACATTAATGTTCAATGATTAAGAAAAAAGAAGAAGAAGAAATAATTCCATTGTTTACAACACAGCTCATTGTTTATTATTTTAACACAACATTTTTTATTGTTTATTATTCTAACACAATTTTTTTTTTAATATCACAGAAAATCAAAGATGTACCTCAGAAACATTTTTATTTGAACGGTTTTTTTTTTTTTTTTGATTCCATTGTTTATAACACAGCCGTGATATCTCAAGTATGATAGTCAAATTTTGAGTTGTTTGTCACTGTTTATTTCCCAGGAAGATCGGGCTCAATCACACTCCTCCAGCTCGCAACCATGGATGGTCACGTGTACATCTTTGACATCCAAAAAAATCCCAGCCTTCTCAAATCAGGACAACTGAAACAGCTGCTAGAAGATCCAAAGATCATCAAGGTACATTTAGGTTTACATCGTGAATTCGGATGAATTTTGCTATTAGGTCCCATTATATATAATATATATATAATATATATATATATATATATATATATATATATATATATATATTGAAACAAGAAAGGGAAAACTGACCAGAAACAAATAATAAATAGTGAAAACTTTGAGCATAGAAAATGGGTTTTCATCGGGATTCGAACCCAAGACCTCCGGATTACTAGACCGGTGCTCTACCGACTGAGCTATTGAAAGCCCTGGATCGATATTCGTCCCAAACCCTTAACTCTCTTTGCTCGTGTGGTCAGAAGCTATGGTGTGTGTATGTGTGCCACACACACACACACACACACACACACATTAACCTGACATAAACCCAAAGGATGTAAATCAACTTTGGAATAAATGCGAGGGATCGCCGAAGCGATGCAGCTTTTTGTAATATATTTTGAAACAAGAAAGGGAAAACTGACCAGAAACAAATAATAAATAGTGTTTTCACTACATATAATGTACATATATATGTATATATATATATATATATATATATATTACTGTCATAATGTATCATATCACACTTGTGCGTATAACATATAATGGACGAATCATGCCAGGATGAATCACGTATTACCCCTACGCCTTTTCCATCAAAGGTTATTCACGACTGTCGCAATGACTCGGCCGCTCTCAGACGTATTCAATACAACATCAAGCTGGCTGGAGTTTTCGACACTACGGTAAGAAACACCAGTATACAATTTGCCAATAAAGCGATACAAACTGTTACAAGTCTGTAAGTGAATGTCTGTCCAAGCATTCGCCAGAGGAGGTTGATTGGAAATTAATGATTGCTAATATTTCGCCATGACGGCTATTCTATCACATTATCTAAATTTCAAACAACCACAGCAATTCCTTCTACTACTACTAATAATAATACTGATACATGTAAAAATTGTAAAATATGGAACTTAGACAATATTTACCATTTGCAGATGAAACAAAAACCCAGCTGTAGTGCTTCAAAACAGTTGTAAATGTGAGTCAGGGATAGAAACAACCAATGTAAGAATTTGAATCAGTATATACATAAGTATTGTTTAATATACAAAATGTAAACAATAGTTATAATAAAATTGTTTCTAGACCAAACCATCTACAGTTATGGTTTATTGAGAAAAATAGCAACATCTCCTTAAATTTTAGGCTTTATTGAGATATTTCTTATGGTAGGCTGTTTTGTGATATAACTGACCTTAACATATGCATCAATGTGATATCTCGATTTTTTTTTTTTTTCAAATCACCGGTGCCAATGGTAAACAGTACCTTTGAAAGACCAACTAGAATTTTGGCTAACACATTCTTCATCTCACTCATCTCGACCCGAACAGGTTGCCTACTCGACGATCATGGAGCAGTGCAATAAGATTGGAGGACCCTATCGCATCGGACAAAAGGCGCTGTGTAGCGCCCTCGGGGAGGACACAACCTTCAAAGATGATGCCATCTTCGAGAAGATGACGATCGACAAACAGTTTTGGGCACAGCGCCCTCTGACTGCTGACATGAAAAATTACGCGGCCGCCGATCCAGCTAGTCTCGTACCTCATGTGTATCAGGTCCTTGATGGGTTAGTACAAAGTATACTAATATACTACATGTAGTAGTTGTAAAGTTACCACGGAAGTTTGTTCTGTTTTCGTCTCTCGTCTTGCAGTTTTTTCACTATTGAACACGTGGAAACATTAAGCGACCGAATGTGCGCGACGTCAATATTGCATTCCTTCCACAAAATCATGAGCAAACACATATTATCTGCACGTACAGTTTGATGGAAGAGTAGAGATGTACCTGCCCCTGCTGTTAGCCCAAGGACATTGAAGATAAGTATGTCGTCACAAACCTTATTTCCATTGACCCCATGTTTGATGCCGCCACTCAAAATAATATATTTGGAGCATGCGTCAAAGTGGATCTGCCGCTAGTGCACAGAAAGGAAGACTATTGATTGACATCTCATGTCCGAGGAAGATTATGTCTTTATGATGGTAATTAGACCGACTATATTATAAAAATTGAGTGGTACATACAAGAAAGACAAGGGGGTAGGCGAATAGAAATAGCGCGAAGATAGATGAAATAGAAATTAAAATTACTCGACTAGATAATATTTTTGGTAAATCATGGGACACATTGATTTTATAATCGGAAAAGTTACAAACTCTGCTTTCCAGGAGGATATGTGAAGAGCTAGCTTCCAAGAGGCACTAAATTTGGAAGCAAGCTCTTCATATGTTCACATCATAACAGCTCTAATTTTCCACACTTGCACACATTTGTAGACGGGATTAACGTATTTTATGCTTTAGTCTTCATCCCATGTAATTCATAAGCAAGTAAAATACACCCTACATTATTTTACCGTTCAAAATGAATCTTTTGGTTGCTCTGAAAAATGGCGACATCAAACCCTGATCATTGAAGGCAGAAAATGCACCTGTTGAATTTGTTTGTGCATCCCTAGAAAACTGAAAACATTTCGAGTAGAATAACAGTTGGTACTCTATCTCTTGAACCTCTTTGGTTAACCATACAGGCTCTCAGGAAGTGACTAACAACAGAGAAAGAAAACGGTGATATTATTACATAGGAGTCAAATGTTGCACCATGGGGTGAACACTTCATGCGTCTCGAAATGTTAATTCTAATTTATGAAATTGAGATATGATAATGGTTTAATATCAAATATTTTTGAAAGTGTAGAAAGGATGTGTTAAAGTCTGTTGCAACACAGTTATTTCATATTACCTGTCACGTTATAAGGTCCTATCGTTTTTTTCTTCCAGAATGATCAGTCCGTTTTGGCGGGACTACTTCGATGCCAAGTGCAAGGACGCCCTCATTGCGCTGTAACCTGACGACGGAGTACTCTTTCTGCAGATTCGGATTCTAGATTTGAGACTAGTGATCGCTCATGATTGATTTGATAGTAGAAAACTTCCCGACTGCAAAGACCTCATGCTAGATACGATACCCACTGAGCCACCTCATGGCTCTGCTGAAACTGTGACTTAGACAACATGACACACACACAAAAAAACCTGTCATTATACCTCAGTATTACTTGAGTCAGTTTTCTTGCAGAAAGATCAGTCCTTGTTTTGTTTTGTTTTGTTGTGTTGTGCTGTGTTTTGTTTTGTTTGTTCTGTGTTTGTTTTTTGTTTTTGTTTTTGTTTTGTTTCGTTTTTTTTATTTTTTTATTTTTTTTATTTATTTATTTATTTTTTTTTTATTTTTTATTATTATTATTATTATTTTTTTTTTTTTTTTTTGGGGGGGGGAGCTGTTTATTGCCTGGTCACATTTAGCCAAAAGAATGCATTTTTCAAAGCAATTTATCAAGTATAAACATGACATCAAGAGTACGTGGAAGGTGATAAATGAAGCGCTGAACACTAAAAAGAACATTGAACCCCCTAGGCATATTATCTATAATGATAAGTATATTGAAGATCAAGCTGATGTGGCAGAAGTATTCAATGAATACTTTGTAAGCATAGGACCTAATCTTGCCAGCAGTATTCCACACTCAAACACTGATTTTTATTACTTTTTAAAAGACCAGAATCAGCAGTCTCTTTTTTTCGAACCAGTCATTGAAGAAGAAATCAAAGATATCGTGCAAAATTTGAACAATAAGAAAAGTTCTGGATGTGACGGAATCACCAATTTCCTCCTTAAAAACATCATTAATGAAGTAGTTACACCATTAAAACACATTTTTAATTTATCGTTATCTACTGGCATAGTTCCACAAAAAATGAAAATAGCTAAAGTTATACCAATTTTTAAAAAAGGACAAAAAGAATCTGTGATAAATTATCGCCCTATTTCTTTGTTAACTTCATTTTCAAAACTTCTTGAAAGGTTGGTATATACACGCACACACAAATTTCTCGAAAAGTGTGAAGTTTTTTGTAACTCCCAGTTTGGTTTTAGGAAAAACCACAGTACAACCCATGCCTTACTCACTTTTATCCATAAAGTTGCTCATGCTATAGATGATGTCTCCCACACTATTGGAGTTTTTCTTGATTTTTCAAAGGCCTTCGACACAATTGACCATGATATTCTGATTTACAAGCTACGACATTATGGTATACGTGGGAAGGCTTTGGACTGGTTTCGAGATTATTTATCAAACAGAAAACAATTTGTGAGTATAAATGGTCGTGATTCTCAGTTAAAGTTAATTTCATGTGGTGTTCCACAGGGCTCCTTACTAGGCCCACTATTGTTTATTTTGTACATTAACGATCTTCCCAGTTCCTCGCCAATTCTTTCCTTTATATGTTTTGCTGACGACTCCAATCTGTTTTTTACACACAGAGATCCTTATACTCTTGTTAACACAATGAATAAAGAACTTAAATCTGTGCAATCTTGGATATACGCCAATAAATTGTCACTTAATGTCGATAAAACTCATTGTATGCTTTTTAGCAACAGTCTTAAAACCCTTCCTTGTAACATTAAATTTAATGAAACTGAATTAAATCAAGTTAGTAGTATAAAATTTCTAGGGCTTTTTATTGACAGTGATTTGTCTTGGAAATCCCACGTCAGTTATTTAAGTAATATTCTTTCCAAAAATACGGGTGTTCTTAATAAACAGAAGAATGTTTTTCCAAGTCAAATCCTGCCTAATCTTTATTCTACATTGATTACTCCGTACCTTAATTATGGTATTCTTGTTTGGGGGAATGCACCTACAAATCTTCTTGACATACTGTTCCGTGTTCAAAAACGCGCCATCAAAAATATCAACCATGTTGGATATTTGTCCCACACGAATGATTTATTTTTCAAAAATAAGATATTGAAAATATCAGATTTACATGCCGTCAATCTCTCGTTTGAGGCGAGACCCCAGCCGGATTTTTCCAAAGTGGGGTGCGTTTGTTTGTCGTTTGAGAGTTGGGAGTCGAAGTACTTGTCCATTGCAAATAAACTTTCTGCTCGGCGTGACAAACCTGGAGGCCAAGCCAGGGTTTGATGACTCCAGCAGCTGTCGTATTACGTAAGAGCATGATAAGGATATCTGCCTGTGGCAGACCATTCAAAGTGAACTCAATTTTCTCTATCCTTTTTAAAATTTTCAATTTTATATTCTATTGAGAAATTCTATGGTCATCCATTTTACATTTCGAACGAAAAAAATTGACCCGTAAATAACGAAAATACAGGAATAAGAAGGAGAGCATTGCCAGTACAGGCATGCTCTGTCTGCATACGCTGAATGTCTACACTCACACACACACGTACACACACACGCACCATGGAGCTACATAGCCCATGCCAAAACCAAAACAATCTCCTCCTCTCGCGATGCCCCCCCCCCCCTCCCCTGTGGCGCTGTGGCGATGACTGATGCTTAGATTAGGCCAGGGTCAAGAAACAGGTGTTTTATATCTTTGGTTTTTAAGTCATTGATTGCCAAGGTATCCACTGGCATTATTTACTGGGGTGTAGCCTCTTCAAACGAGAGATTTGCGTCATGTTTAGTTACAACGTCGGCATATTTATGTATAAATTTTCTGCCAAGGAGTTACCGGATGTTTTCACTCGCATGTTCAGGAAAAACTATTTGATTCATAATTATCCTACCCGCCAAAGTGACGCATTTCACCTTCCACGTACTCGAACAATTTTCGCTAAAAAAACGATAATGTATACGGGCCCTAGATATTGGAATGACCTCTCCCCCGAAATAACAAGCTGCTTGTCTTTATATTCCTTTAAACGCAAATTAAAAGAGTCTTTATTGAGTGCATATCTTGCAGAAACGGAATAATTGTAATGTCTTATGTAATATTGTGGTATGTTATTGTCCGATCAAACATTCTTGTCAACACGCTGCAGATTCCATTTTAAGGTCTTGCTGTCAGGCTCTCCGAATTCATCATTATCAATTCCACATTCTACTTCGCTTCCCTCTCCTCCTCTTTCCCTCTTTCTCTCTCTAGCTTTCTATACAGAGCTTGGCGGCTGACACCAAATGGCTTGATAGCTGTACATGTTACTTCTTGTGTCTTACTGATAATATCCTGGCGATAGCATTTAATGCAACAACAGTTTATAGTGTACATTATGTATATACCTAAGTAGGCTTTATGATTATGCAAATCATGTTGTCCTCCTGAAACCAATGATATCTCGGTCACAGTAATAGTTCAAATTTTAGTTTTGTTTTTGTTTTTTTTCTTATTTGGCACTCTTACATCATCTGGTCTTATCTACTATCCGTTCTCCGTTTCTTTTTCACAAACACTGATTACTCGGGGCTTACAGCCAAACAAGCTTGCTTTCATGTAGGTCCCGCCATACTTTTCTTTGATCAACCCCATCTCGATTTCGAATTTGACCAGTTATTACATATAATTACTGTGTTATCACCATGTATATTGTTGGTTTTTTGCACATTGTTTAAAATGTGAAAGAACTTGTTTGATTTCTGTTATAATGTCCACAAATGAGAAGTATGGAAATAAAATGAATTGAATTGAATTGAATTGAACATATAACTCGAAGACTGATCGTCGACATCCGTGCCGGCATCCAGCATCCATGCAACATTTGTGGAGACCAAACAAAACCAATCGGCGAACAATCCAATAAATTTTGAGTGGAGACTGGTTGCTGTGAGGTTACCGAACATTTTGCAAATCAGTTGACGGCCGGTTAAGGAGCGCTTTGTGACCGTTTTGCGAACAACAACAACACCGACGACAAAAATAAAGATGATGAATGGGCGGCTGCTCGCAGAAAAGGTTTGCAAATGACCGGCAACTGTTCGGCAAATGGTCGGCAAATGATCGGCGACTTATAATTCAATTTCAAATTCAAATGAAATTTTATTTCCAATAACACATGTTTTCCACCGATAGAGATTCAAAGAAAACAAAACGTACAAGGTATTACAACAAAACAATATGCATGTATTATGGAACTAATTGTTCAAAAAATTGCATTAATGCAAAAGAGGGACCCATGTAAAAGAAAAGCTTGTAGGAATGTGGGCCACTCAATACATCGAATGTATTTCAGAATTTTTAAAGGTTTCAACGTGGCTTAAGTGCAATGAATTATCACTGAATATTGAAAAAATGAATTATGTTTTCTTTAGGAATAGCCATACACCAATGGACGATCTTCTCTACAATGTTTTAAATCATCTTATAAAAATGTTCTTCTCGCAATGTACCACTCGAATTAGAAATTACGCTATTGTTTTATTGTTCCCAACTCCCAAACACTGTATCTCATCGCTTTTCTTCTCTTCTCTCTTTCCTCTACTCTTCCTATTCGGGCACCTTATTTAAGGGCTTCTTTCGTCTTTATACATTCAACCTCGTGTTGTCCTTTTTGGTCAAATGACATTTAAAATAATTTAAAGATTTACATTATTTGTTCTACGTTCTACGTATAATTGTTCCGTTCCTTCCTTTAGTTAAATAAAAATTGTTACAAGGCTATCAGAGGCCGATGTCCAAGTCAAGCGTTTTGCTTATTGATAACGGTCTCCTCCACCTGTGCACTTAAAGATCTGAAATGATATTTATGTATTATTTCACATGATTATATATTTGTAATGCGACATTTTGTTTATATTTTCACGACTTGTGAATAATATGTTCGATATTGTCATACTTTTTTCTTCTGCAATGTACAAGTGGAGAAATAAAACTTACTGAGACTGAAACTGAAACTGAATGTGGATCATACATACGATTCACTAGAGACCACTCAAAATTGGCCTCCCATTGGTAATGATTGGTTGCTGATTTTCATTAGGGGCTCAGCAACAACTACGACAGGATTACAAAAATGTGTAGGCACGTGCACGCAGACACTCTAGAAAAGGGGTTTTTAGTAGCATTTGTTATGGGCCTGCATGTAATCTGGTCTGCAACCATATAAATTATTCAGGCAAAAGGTCAATACTCACTGCAGACCAATCCTAAAGAGGTTAGTAACCAGTCGGTGACTGCTTGTCCATCTGCTAAAGACCAGTCGGCAAAAGTTTTTCAATGCAGCATCGAAATCCTCTAGCCGACCAAAACCGACAAATAATAACTTGTCGACTTAAAAAAAAATAAAAATAAAAATAACGACCTGTAACAAACCCTTGGGTGACAAGCAACTGCCGACCAGTGATTTCTGAGCGTGTAATTATTGTCATTAGTGAATTAAAGTTTATTTATAAGTCTAATTAGCAGTAGTTAAGCAATAATGATAGGCACAAAAAAATATTGACGATGACAATAGTGACAGTGATTACAAGAAGAATCAATGGTCCTTATTCAAGAGCATGTATTGGACGTAGAACTCTCGATCCCAGTAATCTGGATGTGATTTCAACCTATAATGGAAACAAGAGATTAGACTTTTAAGCACAGAAAGTAAGGCTTTCATTTTTTTCATCTTGGAGAATGCAGCCACATCACCCATGCATTTAGAGAATTGAGTTTATCATTCTAGCTGAAATGGTTTTATTTTTTTTTCTCATTATTAAGAATAAGAAATCATAGCATTCTTTCATTAACACAAAAACAAACATATCTCAGAACTGTTCAAATCTATGTATGTTATCTTTCTTACGACACAATGAAATCATTATATAAACAATCATCGAGCAAGTATCACAATTTTAAATGCCCCGTGTTGAGTTCAATTCAATTCAGTTCAATTCAATCATACTTTATTTCCAATCAACGAAAATCAAAACATAGTACAAAGTATACATGTCATGAAATGATATTGTTCAAACATTTGCAAAAGATTCATGTAGTATACGAGATAAATTATATAACACACATATATAATAACTTATAGTATATACAATAATTAGAAGGAACAATGCATACATACTTCGTGGGCGTGCGGAAAATAAATTCGATTATGGAAAATAGTGATCCACTAAAAAGCAAAGCTTGTGGGACGTGGATCGCTAGACAAATAATGAGTAGATAATATATTATTCGAGGTTTTTTTTTTTTTAGCTATTGTATTTGATATAGAGTACTTAGGTCATTTGTAAAGATATACATGTAGTTATTTTGAGATACGCAGGTCGGGAAAAAATAAAAAATAAAGATGGAGTATCAATGCTAATGCCCGGACACTGTTCGCTGAACCACGTGTACCGGGAAAATAACGAGAAGGACAACACACTCGCACACACATTCAATTACCCCTACACACATCAATTATAAGACGCGAGACAGTACCGAGAGGAGAGAAGACGGTATAACAAAACAAGTCTACGAAGAACAATAGACAGGAAAGGAAGAGGAGAGAAGAAAGAAGAGAGGTCTGCATACAGAACACGCCAAGTGCTGCGACATCAGCATGTCAAAGCTATCATTGCTATTGTCACTATACAACGTTAGAATGATTTATCGGAAAGATGTAATTTCTGCTATCTAATCTTTATTTTCAATAATATCTGAAATTCAGCCATGATTTGTTTGCATGCCAATGGGAGACTAGTGAGGTGATCACATCATAACCTGAACACAATAATTAATTGTGTCAAATCCCTCACAAAAATGGGTCATCCGAGGAGATCGACACCCAAGAGTCATTACAGCCTAAGAATTCGACACTGGGCAAACAAGGCCCATGAGTTCGAAAAAGTTCACAAGTTCGACATTACAACATGGGGCTTAATGTGTCGGTCTCGTTGGCCTTGTTTCCTTAGTGTCGAACTCATGGGCTGTATGACTCGTGGGCCGAATGATTCAAGGGTGTCAAACTCATGACGATTTGGAAACTACCATTAAAGCACCGTTGAACTACCACAGAAGTACCATTGGATCTAATAATATTTCTTTGGACCCAATGATTACCATTCAACCGTTACCACTGGAATACCATTTAAGCACTGTTTCACACTACATTCTGCCAAGAATATGTGTAATTTACCAGTCGTCTTCTACCATAGAAATACCATTTAAACACCATTTATCATTAGACTATACCAAAATAATTTTTGCATATGACTCGCCATTAAAGTACCACTGAACCACCATTTACCAGTCCGGTTACCAGTCATAAATGCCATTTACCATCGACCATCCACCAGTAAAGTACCATTGAAGCACTATTTTTTAGTCGAGTAAAAGAAAGCAATATCATTAACGATTCACCATTCACCATTAAAGTACCTTTGAAACTCTGTTTACAGTCGAGTTAACGAATGATGTACCATTCACCAAGTACAACCGAAAAACCGTTTACCAGTCGAGTCCACAGATATAACTCCATTCGTCATTCACCATTCACAACTTAAGTACGTACCTTTGAAACACCGTTTACCAGTCGAGCCCATGAATTAAATATCGTTCATTTATCTACCATTGACAATGCGCTATTTAAGTACCATTGAAACACCGTTTACCAGTCAAGTCCACGAATTAAATATCATTCACCATTAAATTGACCATTAAACATTGTTAAAGAACCATTGGAACACCGGTTACCGGTTGAGTCCATGAATGAAATATCGTTCACTACTGAAATACCATTAATGATTAAATACCGTTTACCATTCACTGCACCATTGACATAGCATTTTTTTTTAAAGCTACCATTGGAATTTTTGTGACGGATATGCATCAATTATCTAACATTATCATGTGGAATGTGTTGCCCATTGATTCTGTTGGCTGCGTGAGATGTTTTTAGTATGTGGTTCGAGTCGAGTATGATACAACGAGAATTCGAACTCAAAGTAAATGTACTAATACTGAAAATATATGATTTTATTGTGACGACAGTAATTCATATTACACACGTATACATTCACTCAATTCGGACCAGATTAGGCCTCAATACCGAATGATATTTTCACTGCTCTTCCATTATCCGGGGAAAGCGGTCATATCACCCATGCACGCATTTCTAAACTTAGATTTATATTATTTACCTATTATTTGTTACTTTCATTCTTTCTTTGTACACACATCCCACTCACAAAAAAAAGAGGAAGAAAAAGAAAGGAAAGAAGATAGAATATCAAAACTCGTCATATCCATAATACCGTAAGATTATCCTGTACATGATCTATCTACTGTAACAACCTTCCTTTATTGTTGGTGCCTTATCATTGCTGAACCATTATAGTAAGAATCTGCATTTATATCATTCAGTAGATAGAGGCGTTATTTGCTGTTCCAAAGGTGCCCTTCTTTGTTATACTGTACAGATGATAAGGTGCAATTTTGACTGTACAATAATCATGATAATGTTGTAATGCGTTATGAAAAAGGCTGGGCGGAGAATTTCACGTTTTGTCAGTGTTTGTTTTCTTTGCTGATATGACTAAGGGAATGTAAATGTGAACGTATACGAGGTGTAGTACTGTGTAGTTAGTACTACATCCACTGGACGTAGACACAATTGAGTATCTGAATATAAGAACGACCCAAGTCCATGGAAGTCCATTTCGAGTAAACTTAAAAAAAACCTTCATATCTCTTTTATTTGTCCAATAATTATATTTACCTGTGATGGGAAGGCAACATTGTAAATACAAATTATAACATGTATCATTATGACAATTAACATTTACATTAATTGTGGAGAGGCCATTTTGTGTGATGGACTTGGGCTGTTCTTTGAATCATATACATGATATTCTGCTATAGAGATGAGAGAAGGATGAGAGAGGGCGCTATAATATGAATGTAAGAATGACCCAAGTCCTTCATTCTTACATTCATTTAAGATTTAATTCATTCATTTCAGGCACTTCCGGAGGTAATTAGGATTTATCATATACACAAGATGAGTCCATGCATAAGCTACAATTTCCCATTTCAAACTGAATTTGGCCAAAAATTGGACTTGGGTCGTTCTTATATTCAGGTCTTCAATTACATTTCGATTTCATCTCTAGCTTCTTGTAGATCTAGGCTCTTAGATCATGATCAAATAACTTATTGTATGCGATCATTTATCACTCGGTGTACACACAAATGTATAGTTGATGAAATGAAGTTACCATAATGTACACTGCATTTAGGAATAGTGACGACATGAACCATAATCACTGCTGATGTAAGTAAACGATATTATTTGAAAAACAGTGAAAAAAATTTACACTTTGCAATTGCTGTCGTTTTTTCAGCAACACACGAGCGGTGTGCATTCTGAAGTTGAATCTCACCCCAGTTCAATAACAATTATCGGGGTTTTATAGGACTTATATCAACATTTTGCACGGCCAAATTCCGTTATCACATTTTGCTATAGCTGAACGAGGAAACGGGCCCGCACTTCAAAAGGTAAGGGCAATGCTATCATAATCAAGCGTCTTCTTGTCTAGATCTGGGAATACCCATGTCGGGAATCCCAACGTTGATTAACGGATAATATTACGCGTTTACAGTGGTCCAATGAGCACATTATGTTGTTCCCATGACTGCGAAATGGGCGTTCCCTGAGTATTGAGTGCATTGTGCCATGACATAACCAAACATCAGATAATTTTTCGTCAGTGATGATGATGACATGTATTTTATCCTCGTGCAGTGCTCTTGAGAAGGAGTGCAATACCGTACGATACTCGCTTGCTTGCCGGTGTAGCGTCTTTCCAGGTGGTCCACAGTACAAATACTAGTACTCCTCATTTTCTTGATTTTGGCTCTCTTTTGCATTGACAATCATGGCCAGTAGTGAGGGAGTTCGACCTGCAGACCGCCAACGAATGCACGGCGTCTGTGGCACTGTCGTACGGGTGATGAGGCAATACGCCATAATTGGTGTTGAGGGACAGGACTTTCGTGGAGACAGTGCGCGGATGCACTGCTCGGCCATACGGAGAGCGATGGACGCCAAAATAGACGACCTTACCAACTTCATACGTAAAGGTATCGGATTTCGTCCTATTACTACAATAGTAATACAGGGACAGATGATATGTTCCAACCTGAGATTGCTGTAGCTGTTTTCAATCAGAAAGACGTGAGATAAAATTACAAAGTGTGAGTGTGCGAAAAGACAAAGAAAGAGACAGACATAATTATAGAGAAAAAGAGAATGTGTTAGTTTGGGATGATAAACACAAATTTTTGAAACAAGTGTCAAATGTTTTCTGCCCTCATATGCATAAAAAAGCTATTCATGGCGAATGCCATCAAATGCAAACTTACCAGATGCTTGAAATTGACATAATGTTGTCAAAATAATTCGGGAAAATTTACTTATATACTTACCTATTTTTCTCGACTTTGCAGTGATATGAAGTAATTCTTTCGCCGTTGGTGTAATTTCATTTTCATGTCATTTCAACCTTGTGATGAAAAGCTGTTCTCGAATGTTTATACAATCGGGATCATGTCTATGCCTATGTTAATGTGCGTCTACTGTTACTAAATGCAATGAAACCCAATATTTCACTCCCATCCGAAATGTCCATTTCATTCTTTCACACCTTTGTGATGTTCAGCTCTATAAGAGATACCTGAATCATGACTTAGATTTCATTAAAGGCCCCCAACAGCCAATTCCCTTTCTTGTGAAAATCCATTGTACGATGACTTCTGCTGATGTTAATAGTGTTTACAACACAAATCAAGATCAAGGTTTCAAATGGTTTTAATCATTTAATTTTGATTTACTTTCTGCACCCATAAGCTCCACTAAAAAAAAAAAAAAAAAAAATCATGTCCGTCGTGATGTTATCAGTCTGCAAAAATAAGCATCACAGTGTCTGATGGTATGTTTTTTTTTTTTTTTTTTTACCAACTGTTGACAAAGGCAAGGAGGAAGTAAAAAAAAAAAAACCAACAACACCACCATGAGCTATTTCATGCATGCTATGGACTAATATGATACCGTTGTCTTATGCAAAGATATCAGTTACTGCGTGTCGTGGAATGCATATACAATATTGATCATATAAGGTAATTATGTCAGATACTGTCGATATCATTGATATCCATGACTGTCAACTTGTGACTTGATTTTGTTAAGTCTGTGGTTTTCCAAACAACGTAACAATGTCAAAATCTGCTTTGTATAGCAGTTTTGTGACAACTTAGAAAAATTTGTTATGTTGTATTTCGTCCTATTAGTTTTGAGATATCCATCAATTCTGACATCAAGATAAGTGTTACTTGTTTGTGAATACTGTATATGACATGTACATTCATATCAGCTATATTTTGATTGTTTTTGTTGTGTCGGTTAACTGACCTTATAATCGATAGTGGCTCATGGCTACTAGTATCATTCTGTAAATTGTTAGATATTCCAACCACACTCGATTTAACACTCTGAGAACAACCAATCTGCACTACTGTAGACATTGTACTACTATGTGTCACGTGAGAGGCATTTTTTTCTACTCCGCTTCTCTGACTGAGAAAAAAAACAATCAATCAAACTAACTGCATAAATATGTGAAGAAAGTTTGATCTTCATATTTGTTGCATCTACAGCGTTTGATATGAATAAGAGAAATTCCTTTTTCTGGGTAGATATATACAAATGAACGGAAAAGATTACAAATGCATAACTTGATACCTTGGATGAATCGAAGGGAAAATCCTCCTCGGGTATACGCAGGGATGACGTCCTGGTATATTTGATACCCGCTGCTCATGTCATCTTTGGCCTCCACACCCGTTCCCCACATCAGATCGCTCTGGTTGTCTCTCGATAGACCCGCGATGCCCGAACTCTCAACAGGCTTGAAATTTTGAGTTAATGTTCAGTTACATAAGTATAGCATTGACAACTGAAGTTCGCATCTCGCCTCGACGTGGAAAACCCCTATAAATCGGAGATCCATTATACTCTGAAAACGAAAGACAATTTCAATGTTTTGTGCAAATAGTTCCTATTGTTGTTCTTTGAGAGTCAAAGTAGGAGAGTAGAAACAAGCCACTCACGTTACATGAATACATTATAATGGGACTAAAAGAGTTAAGTGTATAAACTCATAAAGTGCTCACTTTATGTATTAATTAACAATGAATTATGACAACTGTTATGACAACTGTTGCGCTTGGGGTTTATGAGCTTTGAAGCGCAGATATTGGTTCGTTCAGTCAAGTCAAGCAACATAGCCTCCAACAAGTAATTTTAGATTGTGCCTACAGCAAGAACAGTATCTGTACCTACGAAGTTCAGTGTGTGAGCAACTCTTCCATGAACATTTTCTTAGTCATGTCGTCATGGGCCTTGAATATCCATTTAAACACCTTGTGTAGAATCATTATATGCCAAGAGAAACAGGATTGCTTTGGAGAGAAGGTTGCATGAGTATCGATCAGACGGATCACGATGTTTTTTATGTAAAAAAGAATAACATAGCATTAAAGGGATGGTACAGTATTGGTGGAGATGAAAATTGGGCTTTAACTTTTTTGCGAGATACCAAGAAAACACTTATGAAATAGTACAGAGCATACCATTCTTAAACGGAATTCAAAGTTTATTTGATAAAAATCAGGTTTAGAGTACCTGAAACATCCAAAAACAAAGTAAAACAAAATGATCGTAATAAAATGTGGGTCCCACAGTTTATTAGGATTGCTCTGTTTTGGATATCTCGGCCATTTCAAAACCAATTTTCATCAAATAAACATTGAATCCCTCTTGGAATTGCATGCTCTTTCATATTTCATAGGAGGTTTCTCACTATCTCACCAAAAAATGATAAAAACTTGAAGTTAAGTCTCAACCAAAACTGTACAGTCCCTTTAAGATATAGATTTATTTGGCTGGAGACAATCGGCACGTTGATCGGTGTCGAATATCCTCATTGACAGAGCGAAGCAACCTAGCAGTGGCTGAGTGGGTAAAGGAGGTGATATCCCCTATTTCAAATAAAAGTTCAGAGCACTTTAAATCGATCATAATATGCATATCATTTAGCACAGTTCAAAGCCACTGTAAATTTGATGATAGTTAACGCAAAATCGTCGTTTAGAAGCAAGCAATGTCTTTATGAGACTACATGTGAAATCGTAAGAAAGCTTAGCAATTTACATTTTTTTTTAATGTACATATAGAATAAATCCGAATTTATTCAACAAGATGAGGAAGGAATGGAGATCATAGAATCAAAGGCTTGAGGCGTTACGCACTGAAACTTGTTTTTATTTATTCATTTATGCATTTAATTCTAATATTTTGTCAGGGTAGCCCATTCACCAATAAGTAGTTGTCTTCCATGGAGCCCTGAATAATATTGATGAATGTTAATTATGTACATTGGATAGCAAAATGTATACAGAAGATAACATTATAGATACAATTAGTGTACATACTGTACATTGCAAAGTAACATAAAAAATACAGCGTATATTGTTTGTTTGTTTGTTTGTTCATTTTCCATCTCAGAAGATGGCTGGATAGCCCATAGATATTCAGCTATGCTAAGCTGGTCTTCAATGGGGTCCAGTTGGATGTGAGGCGGGACAACTTTACCGGGTTAAACACCCTACTCTTTGCGATGAATGAATGAAGCGAGATCTCTTACGTGCATGAGTTGTGACTCTCTCACACACGGGACCTCCATTTTATGTCCTATCCGAGGGACAGAGTGTTTTGCCTCTTGCTAGACATGCTAGAGGGGACGGTATGATTACACACAACATTGCTCAGTCCAGACTCGGGTTCGAACCCGGGTCGCTTGGGTCGGAGGCAGACGCGCTACCGACTGAGCCAACTCACCTATTGATTACTGTATGCCACAACAAGAGTTCACCAGAATGCCGATATAACAATTAAATCGCTATTGTGCAGGAATGATTAGCTAGCCCAGAATAAATTTGGTGTGTAACTTACAAAATAACAACTTTGTTTAAACAATCTCTAAAAGGAATACATGGAAGACGCTGATGTGATTGAATAATCTAGCTTGTTCCATTCAAGTAAAGAAGATACGGCCATGATAATTGGGCTACACTTGTGACAATCAGAGCGAAATCTTGGCAAACGTAGACTTCCACAGTCCATTAGCCTTGTGTGATGTTCATGTACATCACTAGGCTTAACGTTGACCCCGTTTACAGTGAGTGAAAAGGCCGGGCTCCGCCGCGGCCGAGCCCGGCCTTCATTTCACTGTAAACGCGCAAAAGGCCAAATGCGGGGCCAAAATCGGCCACGCATTTGGCTAAGCTCTGGAGGTAGTCTCGGCCGCGGCCGAGCCCGGCCTTTTCTCACTGTAAACGCAAACTGGGCCAAAAGCGGTACCAAATTTAGTCTGACTTCCAGACCCTCTGCACGTACTATTTCGCTATTCAGGATATTAACCCCCTCAACGTCGGAAACTAGTATAGTTTAAGGTGGTTTTGTCCTGTAAAGGATTTTTCCTTCGGCAAAGGCCTTTGCCGAACGGCGACTTCGTCGCCACGGAGTCCAGTTGGCAAAGGGTCTGGAAACCTGCAAATTTCGTTTGTTTACAAGCAGAGCGCCACTACGACAAAATGTTGAAAAGTTTGAATTGAAAGCCCGGTCCGAGCCCGGCACTGTAAACGGACAGAATTGCGGTGCTCGGCCCCGCAATGGAGGCCGGGCTCGGCCGCGGCTCGGCCCAGCCCCGCCTGTAAACGGGGTCTAAGTGTACCTGAAGGTAAGAAGGTGCTAAGTTATGAACGCATTTATATATCATCATAACGCGACAGAACTCGAAAAGTTTGTCTAGTGTCATCCATTTAAGACTTTTTAATAAATCAACCGACGGTGTGTCATTATATTTTTGTCCAATATTAATCGTGCGGCCCTCTTTAGAACACGACCAAAAATAGTACACATAATGACTTCAGCACCAAGCAAACTAGGCCTATTTGTCAGTAATTGATGATTGTTGATTGTTGTAAATTACGGTTTTCAACAAACTCTGTAACATAAAACATGTTACCATGATAATTATTATAGTATGCGTATAGCCGATAATCATATATCTTGTACACATTTTTCATCGTTCTTTCAGGGGACAGGGTGATCATGGTTCTCGAGAAGACGTCAGATTTGCCCGCGCAATATCGGAGAGGAAATAGTGAGTGGAACGTGTTTGACGTGCAACGTGACGTCACAACAGCCCGACGTCCTGATGCCTTCTCTTCACCAGCTGCCTACATGAACACAACGGCCGACCAGCTTCAAGTTCCGGAGGGCCGCAGTCGGCTGCAAACGGCCAAACTCCTTGTTTCCATCCGACAGATACTGTCAGTGTGGAATGTGGTCGATCTCCCCACATTCATCAATCTATGGCGCTGCAAAGCAACTGGCTTCTTAGAAGACGCAAATTCCCTGCGTCGCTTCGTTGATGACTGCCTCACTGGAGTTTACTGTGAGTTCTCTGCCGGGAAATTGAAGCTGTACCGGGGCTTCGATGAAGAGAAAATCAGAAGCGAAATGAAGCGAAGATTTGCTGCGTGTAGGAAGCAGCAGCCACGAATGAGCGAGATAATCGACGTCATTGAGGGCGCACGTGTGGTAGAAACTCCAGAAGACATGGACGCCATCTTGGATCCTATCCTGACGAAAGCGGCACCCAGAGAAAAAGTAGTTGCTGTCGATTGCGAAGGAGTAAATTTCGGTAAGTAATACGGGTGGATGTTTACCAGTAGGCCTAATTCAACCCTCGAAATAAAATAAAACGCATTAAGCAACTTAAGTACCTCAACAGTCAGGGACTTTTACAAGATTGTATACAAGTTTCAAGCATATTCAGCGCAGATGTCATTTCACGATTATTAGATAGCAAACACTAATTAAAGGGTGTGTACAGTTCTGGTCGAGGTGAGGATTTAGCTTTAAACGTTTTGCGAGATATTCAGAAATCACTCCATGAGATGTCAAAGAGCATCCAATTCTAAAGGGTATCAAAAGTTTATTTGATGAAAATCGGTTTTAAAATGGCTGAGATATCCAAAAGCAAGGTGAAACAAAGAGATCCTAATAAAGTTGTGGCATGTCGCCTTTTATTACTATCACTTTCTTGGATATCTCAGCCATTTCAAAACCAATTTTCATCAAATAAACGTTGAATCCTTCTTAAAATTACATGCTCTTTCAAATTTAATAAGAGGTTTCTCATTATCTCACTTAGAAATGTTCAAAACATGAATCCCTTACCTCAACCAGTACTGTACAGTCCCTTTAAGATCAAGCTGTCGAATACATAATGAACAAACTTACAAATATGATTTTTTTTTCCCAAGATCGTCCAGATCGAACCATAACTCTCCTTCAGCTGGCAACCGTGGATGGTCACGTGTACATTTTCGATATGAAAAAGAACCCTAACCTTCTGAAATCGGGGAAACTAAAACAGCTGCTAGAGGATTCTAACACCATCAAGGTAGGTAGAGTGCTTTACACTGTGGTTCTATGTCAGTTTACGTTGAGAGACAAAATACGTCACGTTGTTATCAGCGGTAAAGTGAATCGGTTGTTGTGGCTTATAAGTGGTTAGACCCATCTCCTCAAACTAATAAGACAATGGACTATCAATAATATTACGAGATCCCTTGCAGGTTCGAGTTTCATGGCTGCAGCGGCTGACCCCCACGCGAGGCACCTTATCCTTATCGGCAAATCATTTGAAGGGAACCCGGCCCCTCAGGTGGTCATCGCGCACCGCATGCGTGTTCCGATTTTTCGGGAAAGGAGCATATTTTACGGGCTTAATTCGTTGAAATAGGTTTTTTTTTTTTTTTAAGTATTTTTCCCGAAATATTTTAAATTAGGGGTGATTTTCAAATCTCCCCCCCCCCAAAAAAAAAAAAAAAATCCTGAAATAGGGTTCCGAATAGGATTAGTTTTGAAAAAAAAAAAATGAATAATAGTAATTTTGGTAATGGGGCTCCTTGGTGTTTGCAAGATCTCCCGAATGTGATTATACTGATGTGCATGTTTTGCTGCAAAGCATGTCGTGCCGGGCTTTTCAGGACATTCCGCCACATGCACTGCACATACAGTACACCAGCCATACTTCGCTAGCTTCCCTTCCAAAAACCTTGACTGGGGGTGATTTTGCTGGCTTCCCTTCCAAAAGCCAGTTATAGGGGGTCAAAATCCTAATCCCTTCTCATCCTTAAAGGGGGTATCTCTAAGAATCTGGAACAAGCATAATGTCCTGTGTACGGTTGCCCGCTTGAGTGGGGGGAGGGAACTTATTTCAAGTGGCATTAGATATTAAGGGGACTTAGATCTTGTAGATAGGAATACAAGTCTCGGGCTTTAGTAATCATAGGTTGTCGGCCACCTTCAGCGCTTTGGATATACTTTTAGAAGGAAAGCAGTTCGTGATCTTTTTTTTTTTTTCCAGTGGAGTCCTCTAATCTTAAAAAAATGATATGCCGAGTACTGATCTGGCGGTGTTGTTTCCATGAGCTGATTAAAATCTGTCATATTTTCTGTTAATGTGATTTCAATATCATTATCTTAATTAAAGTGTAGTGTTTGTTTAAGAGTTGTTTTTCAGCTATAGTTTATGACGTCTTTTTTTTTTTTTTACTAATTAAAATTATGTGAAATATAAGTGTTGTTTCGGTATATAGTGCCCAATGTGAAAGACTTGAATGATTTAATTACTATCGTCCCTCAATCCTCCCAATCAAAGGTTATTCACGACTGTCGCAAAGACTCGGCAGCTCTCAGAGCTAACTTCGGCATCAATCTGGCTGGAATTTTCGACACATCGGTAAGAAAAATCAACGGACATTTCGCCGTAGTCATACCAACAGTTGACGTCTGTAGATGAATATTTGTCCTGTGGTTGTTACCATAAGAGGTAAACAGGGGCATTTTTTTTTTATCATTACGATTAATCATGGCACCTTATCATTGTGTGATTGTCCAAATTTCAGAAAAACCACAGCAGTCTCCCTTACAGAATAAAATGTGGAATTTGTAAACACGTTAAAGGGTCCCTGCAATCCATAATGTATGTTGACCTCTATTAATGCATTTTGGTCTGTACATAAACAAATCACTTTATACGTCATGGAAATATGCATCATACATTTTAAAATATTTCTGAAAAAAAAATCTTAATTTTTATTCTGCAACCTGTTAAGTCCCACTTCTAAAAGAATCCTCCAAAAATCTTTATTCATATTCCAGCTGTGACATAATCCTCCTGTAACTCTTGAGATGAACAATAGACACAGTTGTGTGCCTTATCATTCATTGCTAGTAATACTTGCATTTATCGCAACAACATCACATGTTATTTTTCAATGCAAATGTTTTTGACAATTTTCTTTTGTTGTAGCAATGAAAGGTAAAAGACACATAACTGCAGCCATTGTTCAGCCCAAGTATTACAGGAGGATGACGTCACAGTTAAAATACGAATAAAGTTAATCCGGAGGGTTTTTTTTTTTTTTTTGAGCTTCATAGGGTGGAGAAAAAAAAATAAGAGAAACATTAGTATTCAAAACTGCACGATGCATATTTTTATAAAGTATTTTGTGATTCAGTTAGGTACAAACGAGAAGGCATCAATAGAGCTCAACATACATTTAGGGTTGCAGGAATTTTTTTTTTTTTTTTGGTTTAATACAATAATGTGGACCTACATCCACACTTCATTTATCTCGATCAAAATAGATTGCCTACTCGACGATCATGGAGCAGTGCAATAAGATTGGAGGACCCTATCGCATCGGACAAAAGGCGCTGTGTAGCGTTCTTGGGGAAGACACAACCTTCAAAGATGATGCCATCTTTGAGAGGATGACGATCGACAAACAGTTTTGGGCGCAGCGCCCTCTGACTGGTGACATGAAGAATTATGCGGCCGCGGATCCAGCAAGTCTCGTCCCTCACGTGTATCAGGCCCTGGATGGGTTAGTAGCGTACTATATTAAAGTTCTGTGAAGGTGCCTACGAGGTTTGTTCTTTCTTCGTCTGTCGTTGTGGTTGTTTTCTTTTCAGTTCATTTTGAAAATGTGTAAACAATAAACGACCGAAGGTGGGCGATGCCATTATTGCACTCCTTCCACAAAATCATGCGCAAACACACTAAAAGATGTATCTGCCACTGCTGTTAGTCTAAGGACGTTGAAGATAATATGAAGTCACAAGCCTTATTCCCCTTGAACCCATGTTTGGTGCCGCCACTCAAAAATATTTGAAGCATGCGTCAAAGTGGATCTGCCGCTAGTGCGCAGATAGGGAGACAATTTTTGATTGGCATCTCATGTCTGAGGAAGATTATGTCTTTATGATGGTGTAGGCTGACTATTATTATAAAAGATGAGTGGTACATACGAGAGAGACAAGGGGTGCGCGAATTGAAAATGCGCAAAGATAGATGAAATAGAAATTACTCGACTAGACATGTCTTGGTAGTCATGGGACACATTGAATTTATAATAGGAAAAGTTATAAAATCTGCTTTCCAGGATATGTTTTCACATCATAACAGCTCTAATTTTCCACACTTGCTGACATTTCTAGACGGGATTAGCTTATTTTATGCTTTACCATGAGCTGAAATTTCATCCCAATTAATTAATAAGCAAGTAGAATATATCCGACATTAGTTTACAGTTCAAAATGAAGCTTTTAGGTTGCTCTGGAAAATGGCGGCATCAAACCCTGATCATTAAAGTAAAAAAAGACAAAAAAGAGAGAAGAAAATGAATTTGCTGAATTCGTTTGTGCATCCCTCGAAAACATTCTGAACAAAATAGCAGTTGGTATTCCGTCTCTTGAACCTCTTTGATTAATCATACAAACTCTCAGGAAGTGACTAACAACAGAGAAAGGAAACGGTGATATTACTAAATAAGAATTAAATGTTATGTACCATGAGGTGAACATTTCATGCGACTCGAAATGTTGATTCTAATTTATGAAATCGAGATATGAACGTATAGAAAGGATATGTTAAATTTCTGTTGCAACACAGTTATTTCATTTTACCTGTCACGTTATATGAATAGGTCCTATCGGTTTTTTCTTGCAGAATGATCAGTCCGTTTTGGCGGGACTACTTCGATGCCAAGTGCAAGGACGCCCTCATTGAGCTGTAATCTGACGGCGGAGTACTCTTTCTGCAGATTCGAATTCTAGATTTGAGACCAGTGATCGCTCATGACTGATTTGATTGTAGAAAACTTCCCGACTGCAAAAACACTCACGCTAGATACGATACCGACTGAGCCCCCTCGCGGCCCTTGTTAGACAGTGACCTAGACAACAGGGCCAAAAAAAAAAAAAAAAAACCTGCCATGTAATACTTGTATTAGTGTTCTTGCAGAAAGACCAGTCCGTTATGGCGGGGCTGTTTGTTGCCTGGTCACATCATACGCAAAGACTGGTCGCCGACATCCCTGCCGGCATCCAGTATCGTACCATTTGTGGAGACCATTCAAAACCAATCGGCGACCAATCCAATAAGTTTTGAATGGGGACTGGTTGCTGTGAGGTTACCGACCATTTGCAAATCAGTTGACGGCCGGCACTGGCCGGTTGAGGAGCGCTTTGTGACCGTTTTGCGAAGAAGAACAACAACAGCAACAACAACAAAAATAATGATGATGAATGGGCGGCTGCTCGCAGAAAGGGTTTGCAAATGACCGGCAACTGGTCGGCAAATAATGATCGGCGACTTATTCAAATTCAAATGAAATCTTATTTCCAATAACACAGTACATGTTTGTCACCGTTAGAGATTCAAAGAAAATAAAACGCACAATTGTATTTTATACAACAAATAATATGCATGTATTATGGAACTAGATTAATTGTTCAAATAATTGCATTAATGGAAAAGAGGAACCCACGTAGAAGAAAAGCTTGTAGGAATGTGGGCCACTCAATACATCGAATGTGGATCTCTTAAAACATCGACTTACTAAAGACCACTCTATGGCCTCCCACTGGCAATGATTGGTTGCTGAATTCCACTAGGGGCTCCACAACTACTCCAGGATTGCAATGTTTAGGCACGTGCACGCAGACACTCGAGAAACAAATCATTCTGTCGTTTATACTCTGCTATCGTGTGGCTTACTGGCTGTCCAGTCTCTTGTACAAATATGTAGATCTCAGGATGCTCGCACGGGCAACTCATTGATTTGGTAGTTTTATCAATTTATCATTATGATACTTTTTTTTTTATTATTCTGTATTGAGTTTGTGTGTGTGTGTGTGTGTTTTTTTTTATTTACTGTACTTTTATATAACTTTGTATGTATTCTGCATTGTTCTTATGCAGGGCCTCTTTGTTAATCATTTTTTTTTTTTTTTACTTGACTAAAAAGGGCTACCCTGTTAAGATAAAACGGGATAAATGAATAGATAAATAAATGAATCAATAAATATTAAGATCAGTGATTTGAAATTTTAGCACATTGGTAGAATCAAACTCAGCATTTCAATGCCTGATTATCTAGTACCTAATGAGTCTTTTATCAGCGCCTAATGAATGAAAGATATTTCATATAATCTATATAATTGATATCCAGCTTGTTTCTAGCCCCCTAGATATAAAATTGTATTTAACTTATTATGTGTCACAAACTATGTGTTTTCCCGGTCAGACTCATACTTTTGTCATTCGAATTAATGAATATTTACTCAAATTCATACAGCGAAAGCACGCAAATTATTCGGGCATTTGAATTCAGAATCCGAGCTATTAATTTCATTTTCTTTTCAAGGATAGAGACGTATTGGTATTGGTATGCTGCCCAAAACTTCTTATCTAATGCAGAGAAGATCGTCTACTAGTGACGTGTTGACCTATAGTGAGACTCCATCTTCCTTCATGGCAGTTCTAGCTTTTTCCTTTCCGTCAAATCAAATTCATATAATTATTATTTCAATTTCAAAAGGAGAGTATCGCATTTTCTACACTCTTGCATTAAAATTCACGCAGTAGTCACCATGAGTTTGTTTGGGGTGTTCAATTTCATTTTCAGGGGATCAATATCCTATACTTCGTGCAATCAGTTAAAGATAAATATTTGAAAAAGCAAGGGGGAGAGTTTCTCATAAAACAACACTACACAGGTATTCACAACTTATACCCGCCGCACATGACATGAATAAACACACACAAAATTGTTGTTTTCATAGGCTTGCTTATGCATAATAATTATGATTGTTTTTAAAGGTTCTGTATTTTACTGAGTTCATATACACTTGGGCTTCCATTTTAGGAAATTTTACATGATAAAGTCCAGTCAGCAGTGCATTTAAAGAACACAACGTCAATTCAAACATACTCCATGATGAGACCACATGCACATATAGAAAGAACAACGCCCCAATATTAACCACACAATGCATCATTATTCAAAGACAAACTGACACGCATGATTTCACATAGTTCCGCAAAAGGAAACCTATAATATATCAACAGACAACAAACAATATGTCTAATGTTCGTCTCATCAGTTTCAATGTAGTCGAAATTCCCTCGGAGTTGTCAATCAACCTCCCCCACAATATGCTCGGTTGCATGTATACGGTGCACTATGTGCCAGTATGTAGCGTCCCTGTTGCCATTTTTACCTGCGTGAAGTTACAATTTGAGAATAAACAGGTAGACATATCACCATGAAGCCCACCCTTTGCAAATCAAAGTAAAAAGGCACACATACTCGGCCCCAAGCTAAGTAACTCCAAGACTTCTTTTGAATTGAATGCACTTTTTTATTTATTTTCTACACATATACACGTACAGTTCGACCTCGATTATCCAGCCATGTCGGGACTGGCGCTCATCCGGATCGAAGCGAATTGGCCGGATATGGGAGACACAATGTTAATGTAGCTGCCGTCCAAGCTGCCGTCCCCGTGCACTGGCAGCTAGGCAGGCAGCGTACCCCGCAACGGTGGTGTAATCTATGCTAGCCTGCGCAAAATTGTAGTCCCTTCTTCACAAAAATAAAGTATATCTTTATGTGAAAATCATACATGTTTTACCTCATTAGATATCGAGAAACCTATTATCTTATGAAATTAGTGAAATAGATCAATAAAGTCACTTTTTTTTCTCAATTTTTGGATGAAAAAAAGAAAGTCTTTCACTGCGTGAACGCGTCCGGATAATAGAGATTTCCGGATAAAAGGAGGCCGGATAATCGAGGTCAAACTGTATGTCTTCTTAATTTCTCTTTATACCCAAAACAATTTCAAGTAAAATAAAACAGCTTCTAATAAAACAATTAATACACCATTACAAACACACACACACACACGCATACACACACTATTTTTTTTTTCAATGATATTTTATTGATTTCATTCAAATCATTCATAAATCAACCCATTCTGGATGTAACATGAACATAAAAACGATACAAATGCCATTCAAAAGACAAATCCATTACCAACTTATACTGCCAATCATCTCCCTTCAACATAACAACTCGATTATAAATCAATCCTACTGACCATTTCTTCACGAGAAAGTATTGACACACGCACACACACAAGACACACACACACACACACACACACACACACACACATAGAAATAGGAATCGCCTGCCAGAACCTATATATATTATGGTAGTGCAGGGATACGTCTGTTCCGTCGACATTGGAAACTGCATATAAGAATAGTGTCCCATGTCAACGTCAGTGAAATCTTGATCTTTCTTTGGAACAGACGCCACCTAATCCTACCTACAGAATGGGGAAATAACCACCTATAACTGGAAGGGGGACCTATAGAGATAGAATAGAATATATAGGACAGGAGAGAGGCATTAGAGAAGTACAGAATACTAATGGGCATATCAAGTATGTTCTCTATATATGTGCTTAACCAAACATTATTATTTTATTGTCTCAGCTTGAAACATTTTGAAATCAAATCATTATTTAACCTATACATTTGATAAGTTATATTCACTTGATTTTCTCTTTAAGATACGAAACCACAATCTCATTAAATAATCTGAATTCTTTTCCAGTTGAAGCGTAGATAGAGGCGTTATTTGCTGTTCCAAAAGTTCGTTTCTTTGTTTTACCATGGAGCTACCAAGTAGCTCCATGGTTTTACAGTGCAAGGTGATGATTAAGGTGCAGTGGTGAATGCAAACATGTTGTGAGTCGCCTAGTGTGGAAAAGGCTGGGCGGAGAATTTCACGCTTTTGTTGTCTTTGCTTATATGACTAAGGGAATGCAGGTGTAAACGTAGACGAGGTATATAACTGTGTAGGTAGTTCTACGTCAACTGGACGTATTATAGACACGGTTACGTTTAATTCGTTCATTCCTTTATCTCGTCGATCTAGGCACTTATAATCGTGATTAAAGGACAATTTTGTACGCATCATGTGTACACACAATTGTAATTGATTAATTAGATGAAATTACGACATTGTAATTAGGAATAATGTTGACATGAACACTCCGCTATTACTGCACTTGCTACAGTGAGCGGATGACTGGTTTCGCTCTACTGATAAAGGGGAATGCGTTGGCGCAAAATGTGTCGATTCACAAAAGGTCTTCGACAAAATCACGTTGAACCTTTAATCAAAACTCAAACACATGGGCGTCACTGGTGCAGAACTACACTAGGTTTAAAGTACATCTCGAAGCGAAGAATATATTGAAGAACTTCCATCAATGATGCACTCTCGAAAGAAAGACCTGTAAGAAGAGTGCCACAAGGTTTCTTGTTAGGACCGTTGTTGTTCAGCATTTTCATAACAATATATATTCTGGGTTTTTTTCTGACTGCAGTGGTCATTTTATACGCTGATAACACGGTCATGAACTACTGTCACGTGATTGTCGTAAAAATCCGGATGCTGTTAAAATTCTTTGAATAAGGAACTCACACATTTAGAAACATAAGTCGTTGACACCTTAAAAGTCAATTTTGATAAAGTTGTTTATATGTTATTTGGAACGAATGATATGCTTAGATAAAGCATAATGGTTAACACCTTAAAAGTCAATTAAGATAAAGGTGTTTATATGTTATTTGGTACGAATAATATACTAAAAAGACAAAAGCATCTGAATGTTAAAGCTAAATAATAAAAATGTTAAATTTGAATTAGAAAATTTCATGTGAAAAGTTTTTAATATATTTTGGAGTAACTTAGATTGCAGATAGAGTGCAGAATATATACAGCAGGTGCTGTATTGTTCAAATGGCAGCCAGTTTTTACGTTTGATCTTATTTTTTGAAAATACATACAATTTACAGTTTAAAAGGGTGTACGTGCACATATTTCTGCTATATAGTGTGATGAACACCATGCCCCTCGGAGTCCCTCAAAGCGTCCCCAATACATACATACATACATACACACACACACACACACGCATATATATATATATATATATATATATATATATATATATATATATATATATATATATATATATATATCTTATTATATATGTTCCTACACTGCAAAAGCATCGGTGTTAGATTTAACACCTTTGGTGTTAAATCTAACACCGATCAAGTGTCAATAGAGGACCACACCCACAGGTGTAGAAAGTATGTTGTGATGGTGTTGAAAAGTGTTCGCCTGTCACTTCGTGGTGTTAATTTGACTGTACCTGGTGATATTTATGACACTGCGCTGGTGTTAATTCAAAAATGACACCGCATGGTTTTAATTTCAATGTTATAACACCTATCCAGCTTCAATAGGAGATCACACCAACTGGTATTACTGTGGTGTAAATGTGTTTACCCCCCTTTTTTTTTAAATCAAGTACTTTATTGGGAAATTCTTGATCGTCTTGTTGAAGTTCAAAATCAACGAGAAGAAAAGTAACTAAGAAACTATTCAAGACACAATAATATTTCATGTTTTGAAATGACACCCTGAGGTGCTAATCTAACACCATAAACGAGCACCGGGAATTTAACACCAGCTCGATGTTTCATTTTTAACACCGGACTTTTTGCAGTGTAGGTAATAGTCTGAAAGAATCCATTTCGAACTGATAAACAGACATGGCCTGAACAAAATAATATCCAAGTTTTTAGCTTGCCTGAAGTGAGCTATTGCGATAACGCTTCGTCCGGCGTCCGTCGTGTGCATCTGATACGCTTTTTACATTTTCATCTTCTTGAAACCCCATGACGGATTTTCACCAAACTGCTGGTAGCATCCCTAGGAGGATAGGATGTCAATTTGTTCAAATGGGCACCATACCCCATCTTGGGGAGGGGCCCTTGAACACAACCCCAAGGTGGAGGAAGGGGGGGGGGGCGGACAAAACCCCCATATTAAGGAGTCTTTACAAATCTTCTTCTCTGATATCGTTGTTTAATTTAGATTCAGTGACCGATCTGCCACATCATTGTTTGTGGCAGATCGGGAGAGATGAGCCGGAGGGTGAGAGACCAAGTTGAGGCCAATCTACGCATTTACAAGTTAAAAACGCATATGTTAAGATTTGTACCTACTTTAGTAGGGATTATCGCAAGGGTCATAGAATAATATGTATTCTGTGCAAGTGGGCACCAATCCACACCTGGGTGCTTCAAGGGGCACAATGCCATTGGGGGGGGGGGCAACCCCCCCCCCCCCCAATTTTTATCTTTACGAATATTCTATGTATAGAACCAAAGAAATAAGCTAAGCTAATGGGGTGAGTAAATACAATAGATTGGTGGCTCTAGTTTCTACTTTGTTCATGGCAGATCCAGGAGTGGGCTGGAGGGAACCAACAATTTTTTTTTTCTTCTTCATGAAAATACATGGCCAAATTTGGGTTACAACTATACCTTATACATGGACCCCAAACCCCCTACCTAAAAAAAAAAAAAAGTGTTTAAGACAGGAAATAATCTGAGTAAATACATTAGTGAGTGCACTTTCAAGGTTATTCATAGTATCTCCTGGGGTTGGGCGGGATCAAATGGATGTAGCAGTTTTTAAATTTAAGTCTTTTTTTTTCATTGTATAATCAAATTGTCTAAATACAGGTGTACTTGGCAGGTATTTTTACCAGTGTGATGGAACATGCAAATGGACACCATGCCCGCATAAAAGCTCTCAAAGCTGCTCCCGCCCCTTACGTTTGCAATGTTCTCAGGTAAGAGTCTGCAAGAATGCGGGGAAGGTGAACTTGCGATACCGGGTCTCTTGTTTATTTTGTTCATCTTTTGAAGGGGGAGGGTGGAAGAGGCAAAGTGGGGTGCACGTCACGAGACCGACATCTATACGAGTCATACAGCCCACGAGTCATACAGCTCACGAGTCATACAGCCCGTAAGTTATACATTTCACGAGTCATACAGCCCACAAGTTCGACACCAAGCTAACAAGGCCCACGAGACCGACACAATTAAGCCCCGTGTTGTATCTGTCGAACTCGTGGGCTGTTTTTACCTAGTGTCGAACTCATGGGCTTTATTTGCCTAGTGTCTAACTCATAGGCTGTATGACTCATGGATCTGTTTTCAGTGTCGAACTCGTGAGCTGTATGACTCGTGGGTGTCGGTCTTGTGGGGTGACCCCGGCACGGTGTGGACGTTGAATGGATGGCATAGTGCGGTTACCTATTGATTGAGGTGAGGATTCTGCTTTTAATTTTTTTTTTTTGAGAGAGAGATAGGCCTACTTAGAAACCACTTTATGAAATATTTAAAGAGCATACAATTACTCTAAGAGGAATTAAAAGTTAACTTGATGAAAATCGGTTTTGAAATGGCTGAGATATCAAAAACAAAACAAAACAAGTAAAACAAAGCAATCCTAAAAGAGGGTGGTTCCACATTTTATTAGGATTGCTTTGTTTGGAATATCTCGGCCATTTCATAACAAATTTTCATCGAATAAAATTTGAATTCCTCTAAGAATTATATGCTCTTTCATATTTCATGAAGGTTTCTCATTATCTAAGACAAAAAAAAAAATGGAAACCTAAAGGCCCATCTCAACCAAAAACTGTACCACCCCTTTAATCGTTCTTTTTTTTCCCCTGATATCTATTCACAAGAGACCACAAACCGATCGCCCACCTCCGCCGCCACACGGCACCTAAAGTCAAGGAAATTACATTCTTGATCTCTTTCCAAGTTTACAGTCAATGATTTTGATTCATCAGACGCGAATTTCTTCCATGGGCATTATTTCCGGTGGTTTTTATTTTTTTATTTATTTATTTTTTTAAAAGCATCTTAATGTGGGCGGAGTTGTGGGGATGGGAATCCCCAAGTGGATGGGAATCCCCAAGTAATATGAGACGGGCGGTTGCAGCTCACTGTGGTAGAGGGAAACCAGACACCATTTAGTGGCTGATACGAGCTCACTGGTCCTGTGTTGGGTATCCATGATGTAAAGCTAGAGGGATATCTAGATCATTCATATAATCTCCCGTCGAATAAAGATAAACAGTGTTATAATTTTGATGACACGCAAAATACGATGTTAAAAACGAAAGTAGACCTATAATATGTAACGTTTAATAGAGAGATTCAAAATTAATCATCAGTCAAGCCTAGACGTAAAAAGGTGAAGATATAAGTCTAAAAATGGTATAGTAATATTCCAAATGATTCAAGAATTGCCCTACATCAACATATAAATAAACACCGACTAATCACCGACAGTCGACCACCGACACTCTGTGCTATATAACCACTTATAACGTGCAACGGGTACTGCCTAAATTACTCAGTAGTCAATTCTTGTGTCCGGTTGTTCTTATAATTGCAACTGAGTGAAAAATTGGCCTACATCGACGTAAATTAGCTCCGAATTGATTAGTGTTTTAGTAGTAGCCATGACAACAGAAATCGTGGGCTTACTAGAGCAGGATTCGAACCTACGACCTCCTGATCTCCGGACTGGCGTCTTATCTACTAGACCACCGAGCTATACCACCCGACAGCCATTGCTAATAGTTTTATAATCCTTATAACATGCAGCGGGTACTGCCTATTTATTGAAATTAATAAATTCTTGCGTCAATTAGTGTCAAGTTGTCTTTATAATCGCAACTTATTGACAACCTAAATCGACGTAAATAAGCACCGATTAATCAGTATTTTGATGGCAGCCATAATAAGAAAATGATAATATTAGCATAGTATAATGATTAAAAAGGTAGAGTTATATGTTGAAGTATCGTTGTTGTGTGCCTATTTGAACAATTTGCAATAATTGTGCAGTGTAAAAGTTTAAGGAAATTGAGATTTTCTTTCTGAATATCAACGCATAAACTGCAATGAAGGTAATCGTCAAAAGCAGAGTACAACATAATCTAAATGAGCATGGTCTTTTGCAGTTTATTTAATAGTTATTGTCGATTGCAAGCCAATCTTAAGTAAAAAAAAAAAACAAAAACCAAACAAACAAACAAACAAACAAACTAACAAAAAAACCCACACCAACACGTTTGCGGATGAACCTTATCTGTTCTCAATGAAATGCAAAACGCCTGATTTTTCTTGCTTTCCTGTAGAAATATTACATTGTCTTGTTTACATTAACCTCTAGTGACCACAACTTATACAGTATTCCCTAATTTCATGTATCGTGTACATTGAAACAGAGGCGGATCCAGGGACGCCTTTACATAAAGGGGCCCACGCCCTCCCCCATTTTGTCTGTTTTATTATCTTTTGTTCTGAAAAAATAAAAAATAAAGAGGGGAGGGCGCCCGGTGTGCCCCGCCTGGATCCGCCACTGTTGAAGTACATTCGTATTTTTAGCACGAACCATTGTAATTACTCGAGTTTATTGCATATTCTCTCTTTATAGTGTAAGTCGTGTATAGAAGCGATAAGATGTTTGTCAAATTCCGGTGTCAAAATGTTCATGGCGATCCCCAATGCCTTGCAACATGACTTGGTACAAAATCAAATTGTCATTGTCATTGCCATTGTCATTTTCACGCCCTCATGTTTACAGATCCACCCACAACTGCAACCACGAATGCAAACACCCTATATAGATTATAGTAGCCATAGAAGGATACTGTTCCCTGGAATTTATAGCTACAATGCAATATTCTATTGTAATGAAAAACATCTCCGCAGTTTACCAATATCATAGAGCATTCGCATATTTGAAATTCAAGTTCATTTGTATCTGTTAGTACATATATTTAAGTGCATTGTATGTATATATTGTATTGTTATGTGATATTGTAGCCCGGCTAAAAAACAAAATTCTTCGAATGAACAATGGATATTGAATCGATTAGTCACTTTAGATTTCTTGTAGAAGGCATATTGATTAAATTCTCTAGACTGCCATCAAATTGTTTTTTCTTTGGTAAATCCAAGTCAGGTTAGAGCCAATTTACTGAGGTTTAGGATTTTTTTTTTTATTGTTTTTATTTTTGTTCTACTGTAAAGCTGATTAGGTGCAATGTTTAAAAAAAATGTGAAAATGTGGTGCGTTTTAGAAGAAAAATACACGTCTTTGTTGTTTTTGCTGATAATGGTTAAGAGATTGTGAGTGTGAGAGTATATCACTATACATGTACACTGATATAGTACTAGGTCAATTGAAAGGAAGCAAAGTTACACTGTCCACGATGATTTCACCCCTTGTCTGTTTTAGGTCTGGCATTCCAACCATAGTAGTTGTGTGCGATCATTTGTGAAACTGCATACCTACCATTCTTGTAGATCAAGTACAATTTCCAGAGTTTATTAGGGGATAGTTTGGACAAGAACCACAACTACTGCCGTAAGCTGGTCCGCTGCGGAAAGTAAGGAAACATGTTGAAAAGATTAGTCTGCAAATATTCTAAGCACCCCTTCCCTTTGCAATGCTCACTCTGTTCATCTGAAATCAAGCAAAGTACGAGCAGCCTGCAATATGAAATTTGAGCGAATACCAGAACAATAACATTTTATCAGCGTTTCATAAGATGTTCAAGGCTAATCTAATCATTCCGCATGACCATATAAGGGTATCACATCTTAGAAGCCGAACGAGGAAACTGATTCACTGTAATTTTCATCGCTGTTATCATTACGTTCTTCACAAAAGGCAATAGTGCAATGAGGGAATCGAGGGTGTATTAGAGTAGCTCAGACACTGTTCTCTGTGTAAAAATAGTAGACAAGATAGAGATCGGTGAGTTCTAAAAGTAATTTAGTCTTTGTCAAAGACCGTCCCGGAAATGATTGTAAAAAGCAGGGAGTCGTTACGCGAGACTAGGCAAGTCACCAGCGAGAGCCAATACCAGGAGAGGGAGGGTTTGTTCGTCTTCAGCAAAAAGAACAGCCAATCAGCAGAGCGCTCTCGATGAAGCTTTATGCATGAATATTTAGCTTCGAGGGCGGATGGGCGAACCGAGCAACTGATTGGTTGAAGTGACCACCTCAATTTTTCAGCAGGAGTGGTGTGCGGATTAGACTTTCTCCCGGTCACTCGAGGTCTATAGCGCGCTTGGGTTCTGCTCTCTAGCTCTCTGCTCAAGACTGTAAATGCTGTCAACAGTTTAAAAAAAGGCTAGGAGTACTTATGTACTGGGAATTCCCACTTTGATTACTTATATACAATAAAGTGACCTAATGAGTGAAGTACAGTGCTTTGGATCTATAGTGCATTGCCATAAACTTAATCTGCTGGTGTATATCGGTAGTCCAAACGCTTTAAAACCTGCTCTTTATTTTTGCTTTCTTCATCGATGGTAAGCATCATATTATTTGCGGTCATTCCAAAGTCGGACAAGTGCAAGAGGTTGATCACAACTTTTCACATTTACAGGGGCAGGAGAAAACTGAACATCAAGTCATGTCCAGACGGCAACCACAACAGACGCCCGGCGTCCGCGGCACTGTAATAGAATTGACGAGGAGTGCCGCGGTAATCGGCCTAGAGGGATACAACTATCATGGCGAGAGCGCCTGGATGAACTGTTCGGTCATGCGCAGAGGAATGGATGCCAAAGTTGAAGATTTGACCAACTTTATGCGTATAGGTATTGAATTTCCCTTTATAAATGTAAGCAAGAAATGCATTGTAGATGAGATAATGACAAAGTTTGTGTATGAAGGGGAAGTAGACAAAGAATAGACAAATTGCATAGAATGATGTGTTAAGTTATTGAAAGTGTTCTGTAGATGAACCAAGGAGGTACTAGTACCTCCTTGGATGAACATTCTAGAAGTGATACGTATCCTCGCTGGACGAAGTGGAGAATGTAATGGAGGTTGTGATGGATACCATGAAGTGCAATCTTACCTCATTCATTTGAAGTGCGCTGCAAGATGTATCAGAATTAGCTTTAGCTCTAACCGTTGTCAGGATCATGATCACCACCATCATAATATTCATTACTCTTGAGAATTATCAATATCGACCTTTGGTATAATATCATCCTGTGGTGGAGTTAGCGCATTATTCTAAACATAATTTTTATCAGCACTGCACAAATTAGATGAGCTTTGATAACCATACAAAATGCAATGTGCTCAGAATAACAGGGGAGGGTAAAACGTAAGGTTTCCGGAAAGTGAAACTGTTTCTTTGCGTTATGATCTGAAGGTTTAGAAAGTTTTGAAGTAAAATTAAGCAAATACATACATTGATGCATTCACTATGGTGGACGGCACTCTGATGAAAAATTATGATATTACAGACAATGAAAAAAAGAAAATGCAATAGAAGAAGCAGAATAGTAGTAATAATGATAATGATAATAATAATAATAATAATAATAATAATAATAATAATAATAATAATGATAATAATAATAATAATGATAATAATAACAATAATAATGATAAAAATGAGTAGTAGTAGTAGTAGAAGTATTATTAGGAGTATTGTTGTATAAGTAGCAGCAGTAGTAGTATAGTTGTAGAGAAATTTATTTAATTTGAACAGGTTTCTTGATTAACAAAGAAGTTATAGCAGTCTGAATCAGAATTACTTTTTTTTAACATAAATTCTAGACATCACTAACGTTCAAGCATAAAAATAAGAAAAATTGTTCGTTGAAAAGTATTAAATTGATTGTGTTTACACGCGATGACAATCTTTACGCATATCACAAGGTCCGTGTTCCGATATGCGTTGCATTCTTTGAAGCTCACGCTTTGTGCAGAATTGTACCCTATCAAGCTTTTGCACATGTCGCAGCACATGCGGCTGAGTAGCATTGCCTATATTCTACAGACCAAAAGACCCACCCCACCCCGCACGCGGTTATAGACGGGAACAGTATAAGGACGGAACCGTTGAAAATTAACGTGTTTTTTTTTTTTTTTTTTTTTTTTTTTTTTTGCCGAGAACAAGAAATAGTGGGGGCACCGGCTCCCCCCCCCCCCTTCCTCGGCCCCCGCATTTTCTGCGAGAGCCGTGATAGAAATGTCAAATATCAAATATCAAATAGAAGGGGGAGATTCGACCTGAGGACCTTTTTTTCTTTTTTTTTTTTTTTTGCTTGTTAGCTCATGAAACCCGGAAGTGGACCCCCACGCTTTTAAAATCGTTCCGCCGGACCTGCACACAATCATGAACAATAATAACAATAATCATTATAACAGTTAATTGTGATAATGATGATGGTTTTAATTGATATTACTTTACCACAACGCCTCTGATTTCATACATATAACTTAATCAATACAAAGTTACACCATAAATTCACAACGCAACGTATCAACGCAACGCATTTTGAACGGCATGGCAAAGCAAGGCGTACACGCGCGCCATCGACCACCAACGATACCACAGGGTTTTCATGTAAACCACCCACCATAAGTTCTACCTGATGGGCTTGTGCCGAAAGGGTGGGTTGGGTGGTGGCGCGTCGCGTTAATGGGAACACCACCCTTCGTCCAAAGCCCCCCCCCCCCCCGGTTTTGCCGAAAGGGTGCGTTGGGAGCGTTGGGTCGCGTCGCGTTGACTGGAACCCCACCCTTCGGCCAAAGGCCCCCCCCCCCCCCCCGGTTTTGCCGAAAGGGTGCGTTGGTACTTTTTCTCATGTAATATTAAAAGACGAGTTTTGAATTTATATTCAACCTTCAAACAACCATTTCAAAGAGGCTATCGTCCGGATCGGTTTACACTCTATTACCACTTGGTCTACAGCCAGTTGGTCTAACAGACTGTTTAGTATCAGTTGGTCTAATAACCAGTTGGTCTAGTCATCATTTCGTCCAATTACTGTTTGGTCTAATTGTTATTTGGTTTAATTACTACATTACAGGGCATGGATCATGTGGATAATCAGTGGCTTATCTATATATAGTCCAGCTGCTGGGGGTGCTGGCCTGGCACCATGGGGGAGGGGCGAGGGACCCTAAACTTTACCCTAATCTTATTTCATGTGTATGAACATCTGTTTTCTCCCTCAATGCAGGGTCAGAGGGTAGTCCGTAGTCGTAGAAAAAGGCCCCCCCCCCAAAAAAAAAAAAAAAAAAAAAAAAAAAAAAAAAAGGCCCAGTTGGTCATAACGATGATTGGACCAAATGGTACCTGATTAGACCAGGAGGCTGGCTATTAGACCAAATGACAATAAGATCAAAGGTAATTAGACTAAATGGGTGTAGACTAAATAGACCTACTTATATTAAACAGTTTATTAGACCAACTGGCTGTGGACCAAGTGGTAATAGAGCGTAAACCGATCCGGACGATAGCCTCTTTGAAATGGTTGTTTGAAGGTTAAATATAAATTAAAAACTCGTCTTTTAATATTACATGAGAAAAAGTACCAACGCACCCTTTCGGCAAAACCGGGGGGGGGGGGGGGGGGGTGGGGGCTTTGGACGAAGGGTGGGGTTCCAGTCAACGCGACGCGACCCAACGCTCCCAACGCACGCACCCTTTCGGCAAAACCGGGGGGGGGGGGGGGCTTTGGACGAAGGGTGGTGTTCCCATTAATGCGACGCGCCACCACCCAACCCACCCTTTCGGCACAAGCCTCTTTGGCTTACCCATACCCGTAATGGTCAAGAATCTTTGAAAACTCATTGATGAAGAAGGAGACCCGGATCAACACCAAAACCTTATCAATAATTTCTTGGCCCATTTCAGAGCTACAATGTACCCTGAACGCTCATCCAAGTCTGTTCACAACTCTTTGCACGAAGTTGTTACTAAAAAACAACAACAACAAATTAACAAATAGACAGACAAACCAACGTCGACAAAAACATAATCTCCCTGGCGGGGTCGTACTAATGTGACTGTTAGTAGCTTATCATTCAACATAATAATGCTGATATGTAATCAGATATGCTCTATTGGAAATTGAAAATTTTCCATTTTTGTTCTTTCAGGGGACAGGGTGATCATGGTAATCGAGAAGATGTCAGATGTGCCCGCGCAACATCGGAGAGGAACTAGTAAGTGGAACGTGTTTGATGCACGACGTGACATCACAACCCCACGTCCTGCTGCCTTCCCTTCACCAGCTAGCTACATGGTCTTGGCGATTAATCAGCTTCGCGTTTACTACGGCTTCGGTAGACTGCAGACGACAGAACTCCTCGTCTCCATCCGCCAGATACTGTCCGTGTGGAACGTGATCGATCTCGCGACATTCATCAATCTATGGCGCCTCAAATCAACTGGCTTCTCCGCAGACGAGAATTCTCTTCGAAGCTTCGTCGATGACTGTCTAACTGGAGTTTACTGCGAGTTCTCTGGCGGGAAACTGAAGTTATATCAGGGCTTCGATGAAGAGGAAATTAGAATCGAAATGAAGTGGAGATTTGCTACCTGTAGGGAGCAGCAGCCACGAACGCGGGGGATAATCGACAGCATTGTGGGCGCGTTTGTGGTAGAATCTCCAGCATTCACGAGCGCCATTTTGGATCCTTTGCTGAAGAAAGCTGCATCCAATCAGAAGGTTGTTGTTGGAGTGGATTGCGAGGGAGTTCATCTCGGTAACTTTTCAGTCTGTATTCAAATATAAAACGAAAACGATAAATTAATGATAACCCTTGAAATATTTTGTTGTTGTTGTTGTTGTTCAACGAGAATTTTCATGGAATTCAATTTGTTTTATACAACAACTCTGCAAAAATTTTGTCAGGTTTGATTGTCAGATATTGTGGTACCTTCTGAATGTTTCCCCAGGTCGTTACGGTTCCCTCACACTCCTTCAGCTGGCAACCATGGATGGTCACGTGTACATCTTTGACATCCAAAAAAGTCCCGATCTTCTCAGATCAGGACAACTGAGACAGCTGCTAGAAGATCCCAAGATCATCAAGGTACATTGTAGCGCTCTACATAGTGAATTCATACGAATTTCTGTTACGAAGCAAAAGACAAATGATGCCACCTTGTCGTAAGTGAGCACAATACACTGATGTCCTAGCAACCAGTTTGAAATGCGACACAATCCCACTCACTCTTCTCAATCCTAATCTTCAGTAGTTCCCTCCAAACTTGATAGTACATTATTGTAATATGTGCTAATAATACTAGAATCCAACGGTGTTTTTTATGACAATGATCAAAGGATAATGGACTAACAGTCACGATGTGATCTCAGCGTTCAATCTCCGTAAGATTTGATTGTTGCTTCTTTGTTTTTGTATTTTGAATTAAATTTGTAATTTTCTGTTTTGGAATGAATGAATTAGTGAATCATTATGCCGTGGTAATATATTGTAGTGCCAGGAGTAGATCGATATATTAAATGACTTATCTACTACCCCTTTGCCCTGAATTCACATCGAAGGTTATTCACGACTGTCGCAACGACTCGGCCGCTCTCAAAGCTAAATACAACGTCCAGCTTGCCGGAGTTTTCGACACATCGGTAAGATAATACAGAAAGCGTTTGTTGTTGTTTTGGTTTTAATGGCGTGTATCACCCAAGATTGAGTATTTCCCAAAGAGATATTTGCCTGTTGTCAAAGCCCTCTTGCTGTATGGTGGAGAGAGCCCAGCGCTGTCGCGCTGTCGCCCTCGTTCGTTATAGCCATTTTTTTTTTTTTTTTTTTTTTTTTTTAGCGAGAGGGCCTTCAAAAAAGGCTAAAGCGATATAAACATTTTAGGTTTGTAAGATGTTTTCCCAAGCAGTCGCCATGGGAGATGCTATGGCAATATTCATTATCGTTAGCATTTTATCACGACTGGACCTCTTCTTTTGTCCAACTATTCGAATTTCAAAACAACCACGCAGTTCTCTCTTGCAGTAAAAATTGTGAAATTTAGAATTGAAAAGGTAGGATAGCATCTTGAATGGCTGACACAGCCTTCATTTATCTTGACCCGATTAGGTTGCCTACTCGACGATCATGGAGCAGTGCAATAAGATTGGGAAACCCTATCGCATCGGACAAAAGGCGCTGTGTAGCGCCCTCGGGGAGGACACAACCTTCAAAGATGATGCCATCTTTGAGAGGATGACGAGCGACAGGCAGCTTTGGGCACGGCGCCCTCTGACGGTTGGCATGAAAAATTACGCGGCCGCTGATCCAGTCACACTTGTACCTCACGTGTATCAGGCCCTGGATGGGTAAGTACTACAGTTAACAGGGAGCTTTAGATATTCGCGACGGGGACGTTCAGAGGAAAAAATATGTTCTGAGCATGCGCAAAAGCGCGCATCAAGTCATTCTATTCATAGCTCGCATCGTCTGAGTTTATCACTACGCGTTCTGGGCTCTTTACTATGGAAGCAGGAGCCCGTCAAAAACACGGATATACGTCGTGTAGTAATTCGAATTGCTACGCGACGTAAATAATTACGTCGTGTCGCAATTCGAATTATTACGCGACGTAATTATTTGCGTCGCGTAACAATTCGAATTACTACACGACGTAATTCCGAATTACTGCTCAAAGAATTAACGTCACGACATCAAATGAATTAGTGTCGTGTTGCAATTTCCAATGCTACACAACGTAAATAATTACGTTGCGTAGTAATTCCAATTATGACGCGACGCAAATAATTACGTTGTGTTGTAAATAATTACAACACGACGTAATTCCGAATTACTGCTCAACGACTAACGCAGCGAATTAAGGTAGCGACGTTAATTCAACCAATGGGATCGTTCGTAATAGCGGGTGAAAAACCCAGGAGTACGAAGCGCATGCAATCCGGTGAAAACCGAAGCTGGCTATACAGCAGGGAGGTGGAAGTTCCTTTCCACCTCCCTGCTATACGGCGAGCCATACGCATTTCGTTTACAGTACAATCCTGTGAAATGTTTAAAACCTAAATCATAGGGCCTACATTGTATCAGAAAATATGTATTCAAGCCATATCCGCTAACCAAATACTGACAAACATGCTGTAGGAAATGAGTGTCTAGCCCTTTGGCACGTGCACCGTGATGCATCACTGAGCAAATAACGAACGATCCCATTGGTTGATTTAACGTCGCTACGTTAATTCACTGCGTTAGTCGTTGAGTAGTAATTCGGAATTACGTCGCGTTGTAATTATTTACAACGCAACGTAATTATTTGCGTCGCATCGTAATTGGAATTACTACGCGACGTAATCATTTACGTTGTGTGGCATTAGGAATTGCAACACGACACTAATGTCGTGACGTTAAGTCGTTGAGCAGTAATTCGGAATTACGTCGCGTGGCAATTCGATTTACTACGCGACGTAAATAATTACGTCGTGTAGTAATTCGAATTACGACGCGTAGTAATTCGAATAACGACACGACGTAATTATTTACGTCGCGTAGCAATTCGAATTACTACGCGACGTATATCCTTGTTTTTGACGGGCTCCTGCTTCCATACTTTACGTCCGCTCAATTCACGACGTAGAGAGCTACCCGATGCAACGATCATTATGGGGGCGCCATTTTATTTATCATACGTTGCGTTCCAGCGTATACTAAAGCTACTTTTCAGCACGACGCAGGGGGAGAGGAGAGCGTCCAACGCACTCGTCGTCTCAAACGTCCGCGCCGCAAATCTAAAGCTCCGTAGTCAAGGCGTTGTTGGAATTCCCAAGCAATTGCAGAGGAGGGAGATGAAATGTTGACCATCTGGAAACAATAATCATTAGTGACCGAATATGGGCTATGTCATTGTTGTATTCCTTGCTAATAGCCTCCGCAAAGACACACACTTTGAAAAAAAAAAGTAACGTAAAAGTTAATGGGAGAGTACGCATGCATACACTGCACTCTCTCCGGCATTACCTGGCAAATTAATGATAGAGAGGGAGAAAGAGAGAGAGAGAGAAAAAAAACCCCGGTCAGACTACTAATGCCAAATGTCGCACGATGAGGTGAACATCTCATGCACCTCGATATTGTTAATATCAATACATGAAATTATTAAGTAATAGTGATAATCTTTGTGGTATCATATCAAAGTATTTCCGACAAGAAACTTTGAAAAGGATAAGTGAAAGTATGTTTGAATGCAAGGTTATATCATATACCTGTTGCGTGATATCGGTTTCACTTGCAGAATGATCAGTCCGTTTTGGCGGGATTACTTCGATGCCAAGTGCAAGGACGCCCTCAAGGAGCTGTAACTTGTCGACAGGTTTGCTTTCGATCGGGCACAGTGCCGTCTCTGCGGATTCGAAGTCTGACGAAAGATCAGTGATGGCATAATATGACTGATCTACTTTGCTGCCCAACTGCATAATTATTATGACTTATATTAGCTTACAGCATCACATCCGATCTAACAAAGTAGTGTGTATCTGTAAGAATTGATAGATGATAGATTGATGGTTAAACATGCAGTTACCTGTGCTCTCTAAACACATACTGGATACTATTACCTGTCATGTAATACGTAATACTTTTATCAGTTTACCTGCAGAAAGATCTTTCCATTTTAGCGTAACTACCTCGACGCCACGTTTCAACCCTGTTAACAATCTTCTTCGATTAACTATAGATAAATAACAACGTATATCAATACACAGTATTAGACAGGGATAATTCAAATTAGGTATAATATAGTACACATCATGCAGTCATGAGGTGAATCAATTGAGGTTAATTCAGTGATGTTAATTTCCATTTTTCAAGATTTATGGTCGCAGTGACGAATTATTCAGATATTATGTCTCACTTTGAAATTCCGTGATTCAAGTTTTACCGTTTTTACGATACAATTTGTGACCAATATTACCACTAAACACAAATCACTCATTTTTGCACCTATACACTTTCTTGCTTTAGCAAATTCGTAACGGTATCCAGTATTTTTTATTTTATTTATTTATTATTATTATTTTTTTTTTTTTTGCTGGGGTTTCATTATTAGAATTGACAACCACGGCACTACGGCAGTACTGTCCATCAAACATCGAAACACGGAAGTGTAGTTAAGGGATAAACCATTCCTTCAATAATAGTGTACACACGTATTGTTCAATGTGCACATATTATGACAATATTATTTCGTGACAAGATATATCAAATGGCAACTCCCGCCCTTGTATTCTAGGAGGTACATCTCTTTGCGATAGACATCGATTAGCCATGGGACGGGGCGGTGATAGAAAGTCTCACACTCTGTGTCTTATCAGCGTCAAGTTTCAAGTTCAAGTTTGTATAACATTTATTTTCCATCTTTTTTCACGTAGGAAATCACATGCATGAAATTATTGTACAGGAAGGCAGAACCTCAAAAAAGCAAAGCTTGTGGTGAGCTGCCTTACAAAATACATTACATCACAAACACAAACACAAAAATACAACGAAAACATGATAATAGTTCCCATGACAACATTGAAATGAAATACTAAGTATTCCTCAAAGGGAGTTGTACAGAGAGGCAACAATGAGTACAAAAATATGTGACGAGCTACAGGCTATAGCAAATGTTGCATATACAGTAAACCTCGCACGAGTCGAAGCTCTCGACTGTAAAGGAAAAAAGAATGCGACTTTCGCGAGAGTCGATTTTTTTTTTTGGACACAGAGTTATGTACATGTAAAGTATATTTGCATGCACGCATGTGTGTGTGTGTATGTGTGTGTGTATGCGTGTGCATGTGCTGTGTCTACAGCGCAACCATAGAGGTACACGTACAACATTCTCTCAGCTGCGTGCTTTCATCCCTGCCAACCCTGAAACAAAACACTCTCCTAGACCCGCGGTACCCAAACTATACAGCCAGCCAGTCATGCACAAACAAGCTCCGCCTACTTGACCTGTGTGTGTGTGTGTGTGTGTGTGTGTATGTGTGTGTGTGTGTATGTGTATGTGTGTGTGCCCCCATCTCCATCAACCCCGAGACAAAAACACTCTCCCAGGCCCATCCCCCTCCATTGCAGTCACGCACAAATAAGCTCCGCCCACTTGGCCTGTCACTAAAGTAATGAAGCAGCGATTGGCTTGAACACGGAGTTCTCTGGTAACTGCCAATGATATGAAATATGAAACCTCTGCGCAGAAATGTAAACAAGACAATGGATAAAATGCACTGGTTCCAACTAGATCGTAAATGGACATGGCACTGTTGGAATGAGATATTCCTAAGAGAGATATTGCAGTCTACCAGCAGAAGCGGATCTAGAGGGGGGGTTGGGGGGGTTGCAACCCCCCCCCCCAAAAAAAAAAAAAAAAAAAAATCCGGGGACCATTTTTTTTTATCTTATCTTTTTTTTTAACTTGTAATTTTATTTTTTTCTATTTATGGCAATGACCTCTATACCAGAAATAGTGGTGTTTTAGATGCAAGAAAACGCCATTTTCACACACAGATTTTCAAAAACTCTCCCTACTGTGGGAGGGGGGAAACCCCCCTCCCACACCCTCCCCCCCCCCCCCCCTCGCTCGCTCCGCTCGCTCGGGCTCGGTCGCTACGCTCCCTCGCATACCGCCCCCAACCCCCTCCTTTATAAAAAGCTAGATCCGCCCCTGACCAGAGAGGCGACAGCTAAGTATAAAAATATGTGACAACCTACTGCCAGTAGCAGAGGTTACATACAGAGTGAAACATTGAATATTCATAACTTCAAGTAATGTGGAACATCAAAAGTTGTTCCTAGCAACCTGAGTTGTTCCTAGCAACCTGAAAGCTCACACGAGGCCTGTTCAACACAATAACAACTGGTGTGTACAAAGTGGATTCGCCTGATGATAATGCACGGGTTACTAAAATGACTCGACACCAGGCACTGCCAGGCCCCGAGAGAACAGACTTGACCGCAACAGCATGCAAGAACTTCATCATTCCAGAAAGAAAGACGATTTATAGTGGCATTTAAATAGACTAAAAGAAGGTACAGATTTTAGATGAGCTGGGAGGTTATTCCAGACCTTGGGACCAGAGAAACGCACTGTGTGTTGGAATGAGACTTTTTTATGCTTTGGAATGTGAATTAATGAAGCTGATCTGGTTTCATACTTATGATATTCCGAGTTTACTTCAAATAAGCGGCATAGATGATCAGGAAAAAGATTATTTGCACACTTATACATAAATAAACCCAATTGGAGTGTATTGATATCTTTTAAACGCAGTAACTTTAACTCATTAAACAATGTATCAGTTCGAGCACCACCAGGACCTATATTTCGTACATTACATAAATATCTAATGATATGATTTTGATAAACCTGTAATCGTTTGAGATTTGATTCAAACGTATTTCCCCAGACAATATTACAATACGTCAGGTAGGGTAAGATAAGTGTGCAATAAAGCATACGTTGTATGTTAACAGGCAGAAAATATGCAAATTTACGAATAATACCAGTATTTTTAGACACTTTTCGTTCAACTTCTGCAATATGAAATTTCCAGGATAACTTGGAGTCAATAAATACACCCAAGAACTTTGTTTTATCAACTTTAGGGATTGCATCATTATTTAGGTAAATATTAACATTTCTAACATCAACTTTTTTCCTATTATTAAAAAGAATATAGTTACATTTTTTACTATTCAAAGATAACCTGTTAGCTTGAAACCAATCACATACGTTTTGAAGTTCACTATTGACTTCATTGCACAGAATATCCAGGTTTTTACCACATGAAAAGATATTTGTATCATCAGCGTATAATATAAAAGACAGCTTATCAGAAACAGTATCTATATCATTTATATATAATATAAAAAGAAGTGGGCCAAGTAGTGAACCCTGAGGAACACCACATTGAACTTTACTGAGTTGTGAAACAACAGAATTATATTTAGTACACTGATAACGATCTTTAAGATAGCTAGAAAACCAGCTGTGGGCAGTACCTCGAAAACCATAATGATGTAACTTAGAAAGCAGAATATCATGGTTGAGAGTATCGAATGCCTTTGACAAGTCAATGAACACTCCTAACGTGTACATATCATGTTCAAAAGCATCAACAATCTTATTTGTTAAATCAATTAAGGCTAAAGAAGTAGAGAATTTTTGTCGGAAACCATATTGACTATTACTTAATATTTTATTTTTATCAATAAATTTCATAGCCCGTGTAAATATAATTTTTTCAAGTATTTTATTAAAACACGAGAGAACAGTTATGGGTCTGTAATTACTTATTTCAGCTTTATCTCCACTTTTAAATACGGGGGTTATTTTCCCAATCTTTAATTTGTCAGGGAAAACACCTTTACTCAAGGACATATTAAAAATATGACAAAGTGGTTCACTTAGAAATGATATGACATTTTTAACAACACCAGGTTTAAAATCATCAACACCAGACGATTTACCGTTCTGAAACGATTTTGCAATATCACAAATTTCATTTTCAGTTACTGGATATAAAAACACTGTTGCATGTACAGGTGTGCGAAGATATTGCCGGAAGTTCCCATGATTTCCAGGTAACAATCTTTCAAGATTTGGCCCGATGCCAGCAAAAAAAGAATTGAAACTCTCAGCTACACCTTCACAGCTGTCAATAATCTGTCCATTATTTTCCAGTTTGATATCCCCATCTCTGCCCTGTTTAAATGGTAACAATGAATTAATAACATTCCATGTATTTTTAATATCAGATTTATACTGAATAAATTTATTAGCAAAATACTTCTTCTTAGCCTCTCGCAATAAAAAATTCAATTTATTGCGAACACTTTTATACTTAATCTCGCTATCAAGCGTACCTTTATGTAAAAAAATCTTATATAATTTATTTTTATATCGAACAAATTTCAATAAACTATCAGTCATCCATGGCTTCAGTCGTCTCTTTTTAGAAGATATACGTTGAAGAGGGAAATATACATCATATAAACCACGTAATCTTAATTCAAACATATTATAAGCTATATTAATGTCATCAGTTTCTTTAATATCATCCCAACACGCATCCTGTAGGGCATTTCTGAATGAAATTATTCTGTCTTTTGTAATACATCTAGAATACAAATCTTCATTACTTTTATTAGATTTACATTTGAGAGATGTTATCTGAAAAACTGGTAAATGATCAGTTGTGTCAGAGTATAGAATACCACTCTCAATAGGTAAATCAAATTGATTGGTGAAAATATTGTCAAGTAAACTTGCAGAAGTTCTAGTAATGCGTGTTGGCCTAGATATCAAAGGTAAACAACAATTACTTGACAGAGAATGCATAAAATCTTGAATATTTAAATGTGTATTAAATTTCAAAAGATCAATATTCAAATCACCCATTATATACATTTTTTTATTTTCTCTGACAAGATCACATAACAATATAGAAAAAGCCTCATTAAATTGTGTGATATTTACATTCGGAGGTTTATAAACAGTGCCGACTATTATATTCTTTTCTTGCGGAGAGTTGATTTCAATGAACAATGAATCACAACACAAACTACTTGGGAGCAGCAGATCGGATCTCTCATTATAAGATAGCGCATTTTTCATATAAAGTGCGACACCTCCACCTGCTCTGTTACTTCTGTTATTACATAATATGGTATAACCTGGTATGTTTACAGATGGACTTGTGTCTTTCAGCCATGTTTCAGAAAACCCGATGACATCAAATGGAAATTCAAGTGAATGTAATATGTCTGTAATAGACTCTAGATGTTTTGGGAGACTTCTAGAGTTAAAATGTATACAAGAAAAGGTATCATTCTTTAAAGGACTAAATCGACTGGCAAAGTTTTCTAGTTCATGATAACGACTAGAATTTTCAAAATTACTAAGAACAAAATTCCTATCCGGATCTAGGTCATCGGTCCCAAACAAGCCATCAGATACAGAAAAGGGATTGAACTGTAGGTTCGACAGTCGATCTGGATCTAATGTGTGACTTTGAAATTCATTGAGAAAACTGATATCGTCAAGTTGACCAAAAGGAAACTGAAAAGCTTCATGAGAAGCTTGAGATGTTACCCCATCAAACATGTTATAAAAAGATATGATTGAATTTCTTGGTGTTCGTCAAGATAGATAAATTCTATAAAATCATTGTAATTGACATCCAGTTTGTTTCCGACTTCAAGTCTACAGGAGCCTCAAAGATGTTGTATTTAGATTTGTGTTTGAAAGGATCTTCACTCTTCTTTATAACTCAATCTTCGATATTTTATGACAAATGCTCCGCGTATACATACTTTATAGTTATGATTTAATCAAAGTAATTAATTCAAACGTGTACTCCTGAGTAGCGGAATATGAGTTTGGCTGGGAGAAGGCCTTCAGACACATCTGCTTCCTTAAATTCTTCATTCCTCCAGCCAGATGTAACATGTATGTATAGGATCAATAAATAATCATAGGGATTTTACACCTCATGTACACTTTACTATGATTTACTTTTGTGTTTTCATAAAGTGCTTATATAGGCCCTAATGTATTCTAGTAATTGTAGCGGTGACACAGTGAAGGATGAATATGATTGTTGCAATTAAAATTATCATCTTCGTGGGTATTGTCATCAGTATAATGATAACGTTGGTTTACAAGTCTAGAAGGAAAGCAATAACACTAGGCATAATTGATGATAGAATATTGACGATAACAATAGTGACAATAATTACAAGAAGAATCGATAGTCTTTATTCAAACTTGTACCTTGCAAAACGCATGATCACTGTATAGTCCAGATGAAATTTCGGCCTATAATGTAAATGGTATTTAAGATAATTGATTCTACTTTTAAACAAAGAAATTAGGGCTTTCAACCCCAGACATGTTTGGATTCAGTAAATTTAGCAATGTTCTTTAGAAGAACACTTCAATGGAGTTGATGTTTTGGATGTCTCATATTGATAGCGTTGGTCATGCAATATCTTTTAACATTGGTGTTATTACGAAGTTAAATTTCATTTTCTCACTCCCACCCTCTTAATGTTATACTCAGCCTTAATCTTACCTTATCTTGATTATGGTATCACAGTTTTGGAGAACACTTATTCAACTTATTTCGATAGACTGTCATGTCTCCAGAAAACAACAACAACAACAACAACAACAACAACAACAACAACAAAAATTCGTATAATTTGCAGCGTATCTTGGAGATCCCACATGTTTTATACGAACTCAGCAATAATTCATTACATCCCATTTTCAAATGCATGTTTGCGAGAAACCACTCTTTCCATAAGTACCAACCTCTTCACTCTTAAGTAACTAGGACTATTTTCACACAAGGTACATTTATATTTGCTGGACCCAAATTTTGGAATGCAAGTTTGTAGTCTTTTTGATAGTTTAAAAGCGGCCCGAGTTTAAATTCCTTAGAAATTAGTTTGAAGAAAAAAAAATTACAAAACTTCATCTGAGTCTCATCGTCAAACTGCAAAAGAAACGGAACTAACTGTATTTTCTTTCAAAACTGAGCAATTGCTCAGTGACTCCGACCATCCATTAAAGGAGACCTCCGGATGATTTTCAGACTTTTACATTTGAACAACTGTAAATCAGTTAAACTGAGTACAGAGGTTCAGAATTTATTGTGATTGGGATGAGGAATAAGAATGTTGTCAAAATTCATAACAAATTGCAATGAACAAGGAGGGTGACATGGCAACCTCACCATGAGAATGCACGAGTTGGGGCTCAAGGAAGCAGAACAAAAGAAGGCATGCATAGATTTTACACAGTTGAACTTGCTAAGCAAACGCTATTGTAATGGAATTACACTGCTACATTTCTTAAATATAAGGCTCCTATGTCATCAACCGTGTTCAGGGTAATTTGTTTAAGATTTTTGGAGTATTGGTTTCTCTGCTCAAGGACCACAATAAATTCCACAATTCTGTGCACAGAGTTGTTGATTACGTACAATGTACTACATGATGTGAAATTATGAAAATCGTCTGAAATGCCCGTTTAATTCTTGTCTTCTTATAGTCCTATGCCTTCGAACCACGTAGGCCTAATTATATGTATTACTTTCTCTCATTCTCTCTGTTTCTCCTCCTCTAAGTATAGTACAGCTGTGGTAGCTTTGTCTGGGATGTTTTTTGATTAGTTAGTTAGTTAGTTGGGTTTCCATGCCTTAGTTTGTTTCGTAATTCCGCTCCTTATGCATAACAGTATATCAATCATTTTGTAGTTATTACATGAGGGGGAATTGCACCCTACAAGCATTGCTTTTTAGCATTCCACCCCATTTTCAGCATTTCTGTATACTTTGAATATTTTGCAAACTCAATCGTTTATTGTACATTGTAATATAATTTGCGCATTCAACTTCTGTAAACAAATATATATGTTTCTGTTAAAAAAAAATAATCAATGAAAAATGAATGGATGAGAGTTTGGAGAAAATATGACAATCCGTTCAAAAGTAATGAATTTCCAAAGATTCCAATTTGCTTAAATCAATGTGCAGTGTATGAGGAAATACAAAGAGAATTCCATTAGAATAAGTCTTTCTTTTTAAATTAAAATCACACATTCTCTTGACTTTTAACTGACATATTATGCAGGGGTAACATCATTTGTCTTCTTGGAATAAATTGCAAGTCAAGAACTCTTTCATTATGACAGAAAATTGGAAATGCGCAGAATTTTCTTTATAATTCTTTTCAGAACAGAAAGAGCAAGTTTCGGCCATATTATGATAAGGAGGAAAACAAAACTGAGATGAGTCTTTTCCTGTACGGTATAGCCTCGAAAATATTATAGATTAAAAATATCTTAGATTAATGTAACAAAGTGAAGTCGATATTAATAAAGCTTTTGATCTCTACAAAATGACAGGACTATACTTTATAATGCCAGACTAAGGCGTGTCCCCGAAAATACTGTCATTACATCAATTGTGTTTGCTTTCAATGTCGTACTGCAGCATTGTTCTCATGAAAAGCAATTAAACACAAGACAATAAATGGAAAACACATACTCGATATGCCTGATATTTGTGGTTTAAAACACATTGAATTCTATGATCTATGCTATCTATTTACGTTGGTGTCTCTGTGTGTGTTATCATTAACATATATATCGTCAGGACCCCAAACTATGCAAGTATTGCATTGCTCATGAAAAGCAAGACACAAGACAATAAATGGAAAACACATACTCAATATGCCGGATATTTGTGGTTTAAAACACATTTAATTCTATGATCTATGCTATCAATTTACGTTGGTGTCTGTGTGTGTGTTATCATTAACACATAAATTATCGTCAGGACCCTAAACTATGCAAGTATTGCATTGTGTATGTGTAGTGCTGTAAGTCATAATAATTATATTCAGTTGCATTTTTTTTTTCAGTACTTGGGAGAGTATTTTGGTAATGGAATAAATGAATGTATTTGAAATGTAGTTTGTCGTACGTTGTATCCCAGACTGCGCAGACAGATTATTATTTTCTACAATAGGTGCAGCTGGTTTTCCCCGGAGAATTCACTGTACAAAAAATGAATAAGTGCGATGCCTAGACGAGTATAGATACAATGATAATACACATGTACCAATAAAATATAAAGAGAAATGATTTATGGCTGATGTTGCATGATGACAGCAATTCGTATTGAACAAAATCTGGGTACCCCACAAGTAGATTTATTGTACTGTCTCTCTCTCTCTCTCTATCTCTCTCTCTCTCTCTCTCTGTCACACATACAACGGTATGCTCATTTAGGCCTTATGTGATTATGTTAAAAAAAAAAAACCCAAAACGTTTTGTTTTTTTACGAGAATTGTGTTGCCCTTTAATTCCATTGATTGCATCGAGTGTGACACATGCAGTGATTAAATACGAACACAAATAAACTTGTTTTGTACTGAAAAGCACTATGATTGAATTTGATGACTGTAAAACATACTGTACAAAATGTGCGCAGCATACCAACTAGTGTGTTATACATTTCCAGACCCATGACACATTCAGTGAATTCTACCAAAATAGGCATCACCAATTCACAATAATAGCACTATTTTTCCCTCTTTTTATATATAGGGAAAGCAGTCACATCGCTCATGTGTTTGGGAAATTCGGTTGTATATCATTACAAATGCAATCATTTGCATTTTGTTTCTTATTTTAAAACCATAAATCTCAGTCTAAATTCTTCTTATCTATCATACCGTAAGATTAGAGATCAGGTAAATGTAACAACCTCCCCTTGTTGGTGCTATCATTGCTTGACTATAACTACACTGTATAAACGACATATAGCATGATTTCCTCCGAAAACATTATTTTTCCTACTCCACTCTGCATTTGATACTGTACTTCAAACAAAGGAAATTTAGTCATTCTACCAGTGACTTGTAAGAGGCCGTTGACACCTTTTTACTGCACCTAGACTAATTTACATATAATTGTGAATGATATCTTTTCCACAGTTGGCAATTGAGATAAAAATTGTCAAAGTTGTGTTTCTTTGATTTCACTCTAATCGTAACTGTCAACATAAAATAAATTGGGGTTTAAGTCTTAAATTGACTCTTATCAAAGAATCTGAATTCTTTAAAAGCCAGTTTAATTGGCAGAGGTATTTGCTGTCCCCAAAATGTTTGACTTTGCTCTACTGAAAATAAGGGGTTACAGTGTTGTGAAGGGGCGTTTTTCCGAAAATGAAAAGAGAAAAATAACGAACTTTATTTCATTTTCAGATCATGAACCTGTGGAATATCGGCCTTTATGCTCGGATTAACAAACTGTCGCTGATGCACGGTGGATACAACTGGTTGGCTGTCCTACGTTGGGGGCAACGTTGGGCAATAGTCGAAACGTAGAAACGTCGCTCAGCGATGGGCCACTGTCAACGACTGTCTTTCTTTTGTGGCTATCCTACGTTAGGCTAACGTTGGCGATGATGGATATGCGGTCGCAGTCGGAATATAGCAATTGATTTGTATATGGTATGGTTAATACTAGACCAATCTTTTTATACTTGCTATCTGAATGATTGTGACGGTTGTAGTGTATACCAGTGTTATCCAAATGTCTGTGTGATATGGCATATAGAATCTATTTAGTGTTGGTCCAACGAGGTGACGTTGGCATGGACTAGAATGTAGAGACTTGGGGTGACATTATAGTGTTATGAGGTTGGTCTAGATTTGGGATAATGTCATAACAAGATGGGGAAATGGTTGGTCTAACGTCATATATCGATCATGAATATAAAGAGAGAATCTAAAATATGAAAACTAGTACGAATTGATAGAAGATATCTAAATCGAAGTATTTATGATGAGATTAAACTTTGACTTGTTTTAGAAAATACAAAATGTATTGTTAAGTTTTTCACAATTTAAACTTGTGTTACAAAAAGGTATTTACATATTTCACTTGACCTAATTACAGTGTACTCTAGTTGTTAACCATTTCTTTCATGTAAAGCGTTACAACTACATGCCTCTTGATAACGAGCATGGTAACATTTTCTATTAGCCAGAAATAGGCTGTTTATAGCTTTAATCGATATAGGATATAGGCATTTAGGGATAGGGGAACTTAAATACATTTTATGATTCTACTAGCAGATACCCATGGCTTCATTAATCTTGCAATTACAATATTGTTGTTTAGGTGGCAAATGCCCAGATAATAATACTACATTTGCCAAACGTCAGAACATGACGTTGGTCCATTTAGTTTTTGGCTATCGGGCCAAAGTTGGCTCAAAGCTGAAGGATCGACGGTGGGCCAACGTTGGTATAATGTTTAGCCAACTTTCTCAACAGGGATGGGATTCTCAATAGTTTTGCCTTTCCTTTTCTGTACATTATCAATTAAAGATTCACTGTTGTGAATATTGTACTGCATCTGCCCCTTATGTTCTCAAACAAGGGGTTCCTCAGGGTCTCAGGACCACTGTGTTTCATAATGTATACAACTCCCTTAGAGGATGTAATTGACAAGTGTGGCTCTAGTAAAATTACATATGCTGATGATACTCAGATTTATCTTTCATTGCCAAAAAGCACTAATTCTGATGTAGCATACAGTTGGTCAGATTGAATCATGCCTAGGTAAAATTCAAGATTGGTCTCTGCAAAATGGTTTGAAATTGAATCTTGAGAAAACTGTAGTTGTGCATGTAAGATCTCGTAACAAGTCCTCAACAACTTTGTCCGTCAATGTTTGCGATACTCCTGTGCTGCCAATTTCTAAGGCACGTGACCTTGGTCACGTTGGTGTCATTATCCAAGATGATCTTAGTATGAAAACTCACATCAATAACATATGCAAATCTGCAGCCATAGGTCTACACAGGATTGGAAAATTGAGACACGTTCTCGATAAAGCAACTACAGAAAAACTGGTTAATGCGTTTATTTTTAGTCATTTGGATAATAATAATGGTTTGCTCATTGGAGTTCCAGACTCTCACCTGAAAGGACTCCAACGGATACAAAATTCAGCCGCAAGGCTTGTGACACGTAAAAGGAAATTTGATCATAACTCCCATTCTTCGTAGTCTTCATTGGTGGCCCATAAGAGCTCGTATCAGGTTTAAGATTTTGACCCCTGTATTCAAATGTTTTCATGGAAATGCCCCTGCATAACTCAGTGAACTCATCAAACCATATCATCCTGGTCGTAATCTGCGCTCAAAATAAAAAAAAAAAAATCTCCTCTCTGAAATAAGTGTCAAATCTAAGACATATGGTGATAGGTCTTTTGGAAAAATGGCACCCTCATTATAGAATAATCTCCCTCTCAGTGTTAGATGCATTACAGATTTTGATTAATTCAAATCTGTGTTAAAAACTCACCTTTTTGACAATTGTTGATTACATGTTTGAATAGAGGAATATGTGATAGATTTTGTTTCATTAATTTTGTAAACGCATAGAGACTATCTTATTATTATGCGCTTCTAAGAACTGACTATTATTACTATTATTATTGTAAGTTTTCTTTTCAGAATTATTCTATCTTGTAAGGAATTGCCCTTTTAGTGACATTACCACGAACAATGTTTACACGAACGGTGAGGACAGGGACCGTAACCACTGTTGCAAGCTGGGGGGCATTTCATGAAGGAACTTGTCGGATAAAATATCTGACAAGTCAATTATATCCGACAAGTTTTGAGAAATTCTTTAGTCTGATTGGCTGATTTCTCTGAACTTGTCGGATATAATTGACTTGTCGGACATTTTATCCGACAAGTTCCTTCATGAAATGCCCCCTGGTCAGCATCAAGGAGTAAAGAAGACTTTTGAAAAGCCGTGAAATCATTATTATACAGTTTATATTGCTTATCATTAACATATTTTTGTATTTCTTAAACACGAATAGTGTGCATGCCAAAGTTTGAGCTCGACCAGTGCGACGAAGATCATCAGCTTTTTTATCGAATTCAAAACGTTATTTATTATAACTTCAGCATTTCACACGACCAAATTTAATATAGGTATCATCTAAAATAGCCAAAAGAGGAAGCAGAGGATGTATAATGTCATGTGTGTGTGTGTGTGTGTGTGTGTGTGTGCGCATGCACTGTTGAAAAGCTCTTCACATTCAGGCAATGAGGAATGAACCAAGCATGTTATTTCCATATTCCGGTTCGGGTAAGTTCTGGGAATACCCGTGTACCGATGATCCCTCAGTGTCATTAATAATTTATTGATACATTACTCTGGCCCAATAGCTGACTAAAGGTCAATGGAATGGGTGTTCCGCGAGAAATGGGTATCATGATTGACAACAAATTATTTTTCGTCAGTGAGGGGTTTCATTTTTCGATCCGTGTGCAGTACTATTTAGATGTAGTGCAATGCCATATCTACGGGTTTCTTTTTTTTTTCGCTTGCGCAGGAGCAGTGTGTATCACATAGCCCATAAAGATCCGTAGCACGAAAACTATATACGACTTTATCTTTATTTTAGCTTACTTCATTGACGGCAAACAAGAGACTAACACAAGCCCAGGTAGTTAAAAACTAAGCAGTGCATTTACAGGTGAGAAACTGAACGTCCAGACATGGCCGGTATCGAGGGCGCACGACCCGCAAATCGACATCGAATGCATGGCGTCCGTGGGACTGTGAGACAGATGTGGAAGCACTGCGTGACAATTAATGTTGAGGCACAGGACTATCGTGGAGACAGTGCTCGGATGGACCGCCGTAGCTCCAGGGCCGTAGGGAGGGTGATGAGCGCCGAAGATGACTTCAATGACTTCATACGTAGAGGTAGGGATTCCATCCTATTATTCGTATCTATACTTTAAAGACGGCAGACTCGCAACTGATCACTCTGTTTACAGAAAATAGAATAGATAAATTAAAACAAAAAAAAAATCTTCTGTTGCATTTGGAGTTTTGGGCAAAAGTTATGATGTTGTTGTTGTTTGTGTTTTTTGTATGTGTGTGTGTAAGGGGGGAAGGGTTCAGACGGTTCGAATGAACACCTGTTGATGAGTACGGGTGGTTTGACTCGTATAGCAGTTCGTAAAGGCATTAGTGACCGAGCCATTAAATTTCCGCGTTTTTTCACTATATCATTTTGGCCGGTGAGGACAACACAAGGGGAATATAATACGACAGAAAACGGATTTCAGGGACGAAGAAGGGAATACCTGAATAGGGAAAAGTTGAGAGGAGAGAAAAGATATGGTTAGGGTTAGTGTATAGGAGTTCGGAGCTGTATGCAAGAAAAATAAACTAACTTTACCTATAATAAAATGATAATTCCAGAATAAACCCATTATTATGATTTGTGGTATGAAAGAGATCGGTGAGCAAAAAAACAAAACAAAAACAAACACAATGGCTGGCCTGAGAACTACCCATCAAAAGGAGACCATGTTTAGTACTGCCTGTGTGTGTGCGTGTGTGCGTGTGTCTGAGTGTGTAACAGGGGTCCAAGTTGGCTTTACTATACAGGGTGGCCCAGAAAGAATGGAACACCTAAGATCTTTAATTTCAGCAATATTGTTGCAAATGTGTCATTATTTTGCACAATGTTGGGAAGGCCATTCATTTTCCAACAGAATGACACCAAGTTCTTCAATGATATTCACAATGACATTCACATTATTCACAATGATAACGGACAATAACAATCGCCTTCCGCCGCCCCACATTCCACACATTGTGAACACTACTGGTTCTATGGCAAGCCGAATTCTCGCTGGTTTCGGTATCTCTGAGAGTGCAAAATGATCACATTTTGAAAATTGCAAGGGTTGACAAAAATGGTCCTGAAATCATAACGCATGAACCAAAATTAAAGAATTTGGTGTCATTCTATTGGAAAAAGAATGGCCTTCCCAATAGTATGCAAAATAATGACACATTTGCAACGATATTGCTGAAATAAAAGATCTTAACTGTTCCGTTCTTTCTGGGCCACCCTGTATAATGTAAAATCAGACAAACAGAATACTAAGAAATGAGAAAGTTATGAAATCATGAATGGTAAATCTCTCTACAAGCGTTGAGAAGTAACGAAGTGCTGCATAGCCGCCAGTAGCGCAATATTGGCCAACGCATCACAAACACACGGGTGATGTTCGTGATTCCGAAGGTTTACAATTCCGAAACACAAATTTCCTGTACCTCCGTTGTTCCGAAGGTTCGTTGATCCCAAAATGAAATTAGATTCTTTCTTCCGAAGGTTCGTTATCCGAAAATGAAATAGGGTTCGTTATTCGAAAGGTTCGTTTATTTGGAAAAGAGAAGGGTCGTTACTCCGAAAGGCTAATCCGAAAATGATAAAAGTTCTTTATTAGAACATTGTTATTATATTCATCCACCCAAACGAAACTGACAATGACAATTTCTTTTTCTTTTCTTTTCTTAAAAAAAAAGAAGAAGAAATTAGATTAAAGAAAGCGCGGGCCCCATGCAACCCCCCATCAGCCACTGAATTTCTTTAAAACGCTGTATAAATTCTTCAATTTCAACTGTAATAACTTGAAAAGATGATGCTGCTGCTTTAAAAGTTACTACTAGTCTAGAATTAATTTTTTTTTCAGAATATGCAAAATTTCAGCTTTATAATCTGATAATCCCTATATTGTAGTTGCTATGGAGTTGTACACCTCGTGTTTTGTCCCATACATTGCACAGAGCACAGCTTGGTGAGATTAAGCGTTTGAATAGGCCCTAAACTTCAAATTTTCTTTTTTCGTAAAACACTTTTCCAGTGTGTATTTGCGGTCTATCATTAAGATAGGTTGGGAAAGTCCATGTACTGAATTATACATCATTTTAAAAGTTTATGATAGAGTCTGCGCTTTCAGAATTTGCCCTTAAGCAAGGTTCATGTCTGACGACTTTTTGATGGTTTTGTGATGCAGGGTCACGAATGTAAACTTAATGGCCCGAATTCACGAAGGTGGTACAATCTTTGTCCATGGTTTAAACCATGGACAAACGTATTGTGCGCCAAGTGTCGCATGGCCAATTTCGTTACAAAACCATTTCGTTAACGAAATGTTAACATTTCGTAAAGAAATGAACATTTCGTCGACGAAATAGGCCATGCGACACTTGGCCCACCATACGTTTGTCAATGGTTAAAACCATGGATTGTACCACCTTCGTGAATTCGGGCCTAGGACTTCAGTACCCAATCAAACTAGCTTATGTGTCAGAGAATGTCTTATTGGTACGTGATTGGTGATAGTTGATTATTGTAAATCACTGTTTTCAACAGAGCCTGTGACACCAAATCTATCACTAATAATCAATTCACTATACCGTAGTCACTAACCAATGATAATTGTGGTAAATAATCATACATATTGCACAAATTTTGCCATTGTTTTTGCAGGGGATCGGGTGATCATGGTTCTCGAGAAGATTGCAGATTTGCCGGAGCATAAGCAAAAAGGAAACTGTAAATGGAGTGTGTCTGACGTGCAACGGGACATCACAACAGCCCCACGCCCTGATGCCTTCTCTTCACCAGCTGCCTATATGGACATGACGGCTGACCAGCTGCAGGTCCCCGAGGGCCGCAGTCGGCTGCAAACAGCTAAACTCCTCGCATTCATCCGACAGATACTGTCCGTGTGGATTGAGGTCGATCTCGACGCATTCATCGAACACTGGCGCCGCAGATCTGGCTTCTCGGAAGACGCAAATTCAATGCGTCGCTTTGTCGATGACTACCTCGCAGGAGTTTACGGTGAATTCTCCGACGGGAAATTGAAGCTGTTCCAAGGCTTCGATGAAGAGGAAATCAAAAACGAAATGAAGCGAAGATTTTCTGCCTGTAGGGGGCAGCAACCACGAAATCGAGAGATAATCGACAGCATCGAGGGCGCATATGTGGTAGAAACTTCAGAGGACATGGAGTCCATCTTGGATGGTATAGCGGCATCCAGAGAAGACGTTGTTGCTGTTGATTGCGAGGGACTAAATTTCGGTAAGTTTTGCGGATCGATGTTGACCAGTCATTCCACCCTCGAAATAAAGCAAAGGAAATTTCTCTATAGTTGTACGTAGTATAAGGGGCTTATCCGACAATGTATAATGTTCCCGCAGAGCAGATGTATTAAATAACACGAATATTTGTATCAAACACTGTTAAAATCAAGCTGTCGAATACATACTGACCAAACTTACAAAATGTTATTCTTTTCAAGGTTTTCCAGATCGAACCATAACTCTCCTTCAGCTTGCAACCATGGATGGTCGTGTATTCATTTTCGACATTAAGAAGAACCCTGACCTTCTACAGTCTGGGAAACTAAAACAGCTGCTAGAGGATCCTAACACCATCAAGGTACATGTAGGTGGAGTGCTTTACACTGTGGTTCTATGTCAGTTTTCGTTGAGAGACAAAATACGTCACGTTGTTATCAGCAGTAAAGTGAATCAGTTGCTGTAATTTATCAGTTGATAAGAGCAATCTCATTAATTTAATAAGACGGTTAGCGTATGTGCCTTCCAATCGAATGGCTCGGGTTCGGGCGCGGGTTCGAATCCAAATGAGTCTTAACCAGCAATATTGAGTGCCTCTATAAAGGCTGAACACTCTGTCCATCGAGTAGGACATAAAATGGAGGTCCCATGTATGAGAGAGTCACAACTCATGCACCTAAAAGATCCCGCTTCATTCATCCACCTCAGAGACCAAGGTGCATAACGCGATAAAGTGGTCAACCCAAAGTACTCACAACTAGACCCTATACCAGTTAGTGCAGCTGATTAAAGAATACCCAGCCATATTGTCAGATGAAAAATATAACAACAACAATGAACTATGAATCACGAGATCCCCGCTTCGAATCTGCTGGCTGCAATGGTTGTGTCCCACTCAAGGCACTTCATCTTTATTGACTAATTCTTTGCTTTAAAGTATCCATTGACTGATTTGCATCCACGTCAGAAAAAAACAATATCATTCAGTCATTTTCAATTCATCGTGAAATAATGATGACAACTTCCTGTCATAGAGGAAAACAATGAGGACCCTGTCGGCCCATTTAGTCATTATGATTAGACGATACTTGCAGCCATCTTATTTTGGCCTCATGTTGATTGTTCAGTTTTAAGGATGTAAGTTTGTTTTTTTTTCTCAAGCCTGTGCTGTTGATTGTTAGAAAGCCATCGAAACTCAGCATTTTTTTTTTTTTTTTGAGAAAACTCGCAAGTGTCGGGCTTTTATATTCATGATTAATTTTGTCCGCCACTTTCTACACCACCTTGAAAATAATATTTAGGAGGAAAACAGTTCGCAATTTTTTTTTCCAATCTTAACAATAGCATAATCATGCTGGGTAGGCCTACTGGTTTCAAGCGGTGTTGTGTTAATGAGCTAAATGTAATCGGATATATTTTTATTCACTGTCGTTTGAATGATGTTTATATTTACTTAATTTACTTTCGGGTTTGAGCTGTTTTCAGTTTTGTTTTTTATTTTTTTTTGCAGTTTTTTTTTAATAGTTTACTTATGAAAAATGATGTGAAATATTACTGTCGTTTTGGTGGTGCCAAATGTTGCAGACTTGTAGATTGACTACCCTTCATCCCTTCATTCTCCCTATCGAAGGTCATTCATGACTGCCGCAACGACTCGGCAGCTCTCCGAGCTAACTTCGGCATTAAGCTGGCTGGTGTTTTTGACACATCGGTAAGATAGACCATCGGACATTTTGGTATAGCCATACAAAGAGTTGACGTCTGTACACATGTGTTTGTTCTGTGGTTGTCACCATGGGAGGTACAAATGTACAGCAGCAATTTGCATTTGCTTGGATTAATTACGGCACCTAATTACATGTGATACATTGTAGTTCAAAATATCAAAACAACCACAGGAATCTCCCCGATTTAGGCCAGATTGTGAAATCTTCTTAATGAAAAGTTGTTTTTGTTATGCAATAATTATATGCACATCCACATTTCATTTATCTCTGTCTGACCAGGTTGCCTACTCGACGATCATGGAGCAATGTAATAAGATTGGAGGACCCTATCTCATCGGACAAAAGGCGCTTTGTAGCGTTCTTGGGGAGGACACAACCTTCAAAGATGATGCCATCTTTGAGAGGATGACGAGCGACCAACAGTTTTGGGCACGGCGCCCTCTGACGGCTGACATGAAAAATTACGCTGCCGCCGATCCAGCTTGTCTCGCCCCTCATGTGTATCAGACCCTGGATGGGTAATAAGGACACTGCACTTTGAAGGGGGAATTAACGCAAATATACATGTGATTGAGTGAATGCATGCAATATTAAGCCCCGTCTTTACAACAGACCTTCCAGGGCGTTCTCTGGCGAAGAATCACCCCGTGTTTACATTATTCAGATTCCATAAACACGGGTTGGACGACGAGCACAGCTCAAAAACCTTCTCCGGGGAGAATACCCTCTTCTTGGCCAATAACACATAACATAACACATTACACATAATACTCTAAAAATGGAAGCATTTTAACATTGTGCACGGACGTTTATACTGATACAGGCATGTGGGCCCTAATCTACCTAGGCGTTTGAATTAGGCTTACTGTTTTTTTTAAATAACGCCTTTTATTTCTCTATAAAGTATGTCATGAAATAAGTCACATGTTTTACAATCAGAGCACGCCTACACTACGATACCGTTCAATCCACAGCACTCGATGAGTGTGAAGACCATTAGGTAACCATAGAATTACTAAGACGCGCTGTGCAGAAGTCGCTGTGTTTCGCATGGCGTCTAACACATACATTTGTATAACAGTGAAAGTTCTAGGGTTTGTGTGGCGCAGCGCTGGTCACATCACAACTCCGAGTAAGATTTATCCCGCGAGCGTCTTAACATACACCTTCTCCGGCGATTTTCCGACGGTTCTCCGGGGGCTATCCCGCGTCTACCCTGGTCGACCGCGGGGTAAAGATTTCTCCGGAGGGTCTCCGCGGAGACTGTCCACAGTGTATAGGCCTAATAAGCCAGTTCGGGGTTAGCTCATGGGCACATGGGTACAAATGACCTTTCTTCTTTCTCAGTTGATTAGGCACTCCACTAGTTTCAAGCGACAGAAGGCATGAGCTTGCCCAACGTAACAATTTATGGAATTCATCAGTCATGTTCAAATAAAGGATGAACTTGCATAGACCAGGTGACCAGAATGATCCTTCCATTGGCATTTTGGAAAGCATCCATTTCATTATTTTGCATTGAATGTATTAACAATCTCTTTCTATTGAAATTGTCAGACACCGCTTTTGCTGTCAGGTGGATGTGCTGGCAAGCACCACTTACAGGGATTACTTGAATAATCATTACATTACAGATGCTTATCTCAGTGAATTTAAAAACCACCATGCTCTGCTGGTACAGATTACCTTTTTCTGCTCATGCTCAAAGTGGAACCCCGAACTGGCTTATTGCGTCGTAACAGACACAATCTTCTCCGGAGGAGAATCTTCGCCGGAGGCTACCCCGAGGCTACCTGCGTTTTCTTGGCCTGTTAAGACGGGGGTTGTGCATCAGTGAAAGTTCGAGGAAAATCGGACAATCCGTTCAAAGTTTGAATTTTTGAAATTTTGTTACGAGACCGCTGGATCAGAAGACTACTACAGATCATGACATCAAATAATCTGCTACGATAATAAAGAAAATAAACAAAAAAATTATACAAAATTCCATTTCTTATTAAAAGTATACATTTCTTAGACTTGTTACTGACATAATATGACAAGGATAATGATTATTATTCCCCTTGCTTTCTGTAGGAGATAAGTGTTTCTGCTCTTTCATTATGATAGGAAAGTGAAAATGATTATGTTAAATTGTCCTTATGCTTGATTCTTGTTCTTGTTATTGACCCCCCCCCCCCCGACAATGGGAGGGGGATCAAGGGCAATGGTACAGCACCCCCCCCCCCCCCAGCCCGCTTTGACGGGATTCGTTGGGAAGTGTATGTGTGTGCGCGGGCGGGGGGGGGGGGGGGTGGTTAGAATGTTGAAGTCAGTTAGAATACAGGTTATTTCATATTACCTGTCAGTAATTGTGATTTAATGTCGGTTTTACTTGCAGAATGATCAGTCCGCTGTGGCGGGTCTACTTCGATGCCGAGTGCGAGGAGGCCGTCATGAAAGTGAAAGTGCAAGCAGCCGATCAGGAAGAAGTCTAGACCTACTCTCCCTAGAAGTCAGTGACGGCTCATGACCGTAGAGATAGGCCTACTAAGGACATATATCTTTATCATGCCCCGGACTGATTTGCAAGCAGAAAACTTTCCGACTACGTGATGGGATTCGATCATTACGCTATAAGTAGCTGTTGTTTTTAATGCAGTCACATCCGATCTAACAAAGAGCGTGTATCTGTAAAGACGAATGGATGGGAAATTAACGGTTTAGCACAAATATCTGTAATTGAATTGAATTGAAAGGTATTTATTAAATAACATCTCTTGCAGCAGGAGGCTGGATTGCGGACATTTTACAAGGATCATCATGAATACATTCAAATATACAAACACACATTAGAAATATTAACTATTGCACAATAAAATCAGCCTTTACCATGAACAAAAAAAAAAAAAACAATTACAATTATTCACATCTCTGTTCTTATTTCCATGAATGATCTCTTTTATTTAATAAATAACCGTACTAAAAAAAATCAACTTTCTTTTCATCTACTCATCTTCTTTTTCTCCATCTTCTCTTTTCCCTCTCCCATAAACTTTACCATCCTTATCATTACTTTCCCTCCTTCAACATCCTCTTATTCCCTGAAATTATCCTTATCATAATCACACATTATCATTTTCCATCATAAAAATTAAAATACCATTTACTCTTTATCACAAAATATCAATCAAAATACATTCATAAAAATATAATATTGCAATGTATTTATACCAAACACTAGTTTCATATCAATAAAATTATTCAAACTACCAAATTTCATATTTCACATAACACAGAACACAGAAACATAATATGGTAATTAAACTGATCTAAAAAGTCTGCTTAAGACTAAACAATTCTGGCAAATGAAAAAAAAAAATTGAGATAAACTCAGAAATAAATGAATGAATGGAGGGCCCATATTCAAACACATCATTACAAAGAGAGAGAAAAAAAAACACACCTTAACAATGGTGAATCAACATGCGGTTTTTAACAAAGTTGTGTTTTATCAAAGAGAGAAAATTTCGGCGTGCCTTCAAAAGGCTGAACTTGAATAGTAAAACACAGAGTGCACGGGCGTTATAACTTTCAATAAAACATCAGTTATATTCTTCTCTGTAAAAAAAAAAAATGGAAAAAAAAAATATATATATATATGTATAATTATATTCACATTAAAAAACTCTAAAAACTAACAAATATAAAAACCAAATCAGTTGTTATCTCATTTTCATGAATAATCTCTATTGTTCATACAATTAACCTGACTAACCACAACTTTTTTTTCATCTACTCATCTTCTTCTTCTTCTCTTTCCCCCCTCCTTATAAACTTTACCATCCTCTTCTTCACTTTCCCTTCTTTAACCTCTTCTTATTCCCTTACTATCTATTACAAAACCTCAATAAAAAAATCAAATATTACATTCATCAAAAAATATATATACTACGATTATACAAAACACTAAATTCATATCAATAAGATTATTCAAAATACAACATTTCATATGTCACATGACACAGAACAGAGGAACGTGATGTGGCAATCAAAATAAAATCAGAAAGTCTGCTTAAGACTAAGAAGTTCTGGCAGGTGAAACGAAAAATTTAGATAAAATTAGAAATAAACAATGAATGAATGAATGAAGGGCCAATAATCGAACAGGCCTTAAACACATTTGGAACAGAAAAAAGAAAAAAAAAAGGGCGTTGGCATACTATTTTTGCCTAGTGTCCTCTACGAACGGTACATTCAAATAAAAGGGGTAATATCTACACATTCATCGATTATGGCGTATAAACTCCCCTATTCGGCATTAGTATGACGTCTGTTATTTTCTAAGAGGCATTAGCTCAGTTTGATTTCTTTTTTTTTTCTGTATGCTGGGGGTTTGTTTTTCAGTGTGCAAAGTGGTGTGGGCTTTCTTCTCTGTAGAGGCTAAATAAAGTCAGGGCACTGAAATAATTGACTGGAAGTCTTCTGGATGAATAGTATCAGTCAAAAGAAGCCAATAACACGTTTCCTTGGTGGTGAATTTGCAGGAAACGGCGATGAATCGCAATCATGTTGCAAAAGGACTGATGAGTGTAAAAGGCTGAAAAACCAGGTACAGAAAGAAATGTAACACATCTACCCATTTAAAAGAGAGAGAGAGAGGCGGGAGCTGGAGTGAGAGTGACATTCCATAAATCACATATTCTATTGAGTATTATACAAACGAATTAAAAAAGGAAGGGGGCTATTCTTCATTCTGTTTGTTCTACAGAAAAAGTCAGGTATTTTTTGAGAATGTCTTAAAAGTCTTTCATTTCTTGGTTTCTGAGGTAAATAGCTCTTGAATTGATCAGTATTGTTCAGGGTTTTTTGTATGAAGTTCAAACACAACATCTTTCTCCTTTCTTGCAGGGTGATCATGCCTAACTGGGCGAGTGTATCACAGTAAGTACTGTACTGGCAACCGAAGATGATGCGGAGGGCTCTTTTTTGTATCTTTTCGATGTTTTCAGATTGCTTCTGCGTAATACCACTGTGCAACACCGGGGTTCCATAGTCAAGCACTGGGCGAATGTAACCTTCGTAGATGGTCAACATATCGCGGGATGGTAAACAATGGCGCTTTAGGACACGGAACATATGGAGCTTCCTATTGGCACGTTTCAACATGTCATTAATGTGGGACTAAATTCTAAATACATAAACCAGACACATGTATGCATTATCTGTTATGTTTCTTGTATCGTTTAGCTTACAGGACGATAAGTCCGTTTTGATGGGACTGTATACTTAATTAAAGGGACATTCCAGACGATTTTCATATTTTAACATCGTGTAGTACATAAATCGACAGCTCCACATATACATTTGTGGAATTCATTGCGGTTCTTGAGGAGGAAAACCAATACTCTGAAAAATCTTACACAGATTACGCTGAACAGTGCTGATAGAAATAGGAGCCTCACATATTTCAGAAACCTAGCCGCGTAATTCCATTATATGTTCATTGTAATTTGTCTTAAATTTTGAAAACATTCTTATTCCTCATGCCAATCGCTATAAATTTTGAAACTCTGTACTCAGTGTACCTAATGTATAAGTGTTTAAATGTAAAAGTCTGAAAATCATCCAGAGGTCTCCTTTAAAGTGCCACGTTCCATCGGTTCACAAGCGGCTTCTTCGACTTGATGAATAACGTGGCTTATTATCATTCCTATAAACCAGTCAGTCAAAATTATACAAATTTGGCAGGGTAGGTAATATAATCATTCAAGCCATAGAAGTTTACTTATACAGATCGATCTTATCAAAATACAAATTTCCGTGGTTGTTATTTTTCACGCATTTATACTTAGTTTGGTGTTTTATTGATTCTGTAGATTTTTTCGGTGTCACATGACGTTGCTTGTGAAACATCCCAATTCAAAGTATACACACTCCTGTCTACATACAGTTATAGATGCACTTGATTTTTAATGTCTAAGTCAGCATTCTAAGCAAGCTGTAGAAATTAAACAATGCAAGTTGATGTGGCAAAATTGCAGATTTTGACTGTTGTTATGTGTAAGTGATTTAAGATTGGTCACTCGCCTTTAGATTTTTGGTTAGCCACGTGGCGTTGCTTGTGATACATAATTTCATTTAGAATAGAACTGGAAGAATAATTTTGAACATTAATCCATATTCTCACACGTCTACCCATCAAGTGCACCAAACTCTCCAATGGGATTATCTTGTCTCTCGACGTAAACAGCATCTACTGCAATTAGTTTACAAGGCATTACATGACATGACACCGTCTTATTTGACCGATAAATTTGAACCCAAAGACGAAATTCGTATTCATTGCGGTCTTATTTCAATTTACACCTTAATATTCCAAGAAAAAATTATTGTAAGAGAATGGTTTCATACAGAGGTAGTAGGGAGTTCAATTCACTCCCTTTGTCAATAAAAAAGGCAACCAGTATAGATATTTTCAAGCGATCACTGCAAGAGCACATCTCTTCTTATGTTTGATATAACTCAGTATATGACAGATTACTAATACATAAATTAATGCGAAATGTATATTTTTCAATTTCTTTCTTTTTCCTTTTCTTTTCTTTTCTTGTGTTTTTGTTCTTCTCATTGTAAATAATTTGAATTGTTGTTTAATTGAAGAAACTGTATTACTTTAATTTATACTGGATCCCCCTGTAAAACAGCGGAACCATAATGGTCCTCTTCGCTGAGTGAGGCTATCCAGCAGTATTATTTATGAGTTTTTGTATCACATGATTTGTAATGTTGATTTTTATATTTACGGAAATAAATTACCATAACATACCATACCATTTCCAAATTCATAAATATCATTAAGATTTTTTTTCTTTTTATGTATATGACACCTGTTGTGTTTGAATATAAGTAATTTGATAAGGTTTTTTGGGTCGTCTCCGTTTCAATTTGAAAGAGCAAAGTATGATGATGATTTACAACTCTATAATTAAACCTTTGTTTGATTATGCAGATGTACTTTATGATTCTGCCCATAAGAAATATACTGATCGATTGCAGAAATAACAGAACAGAGCGTGGAGAATGATCCTGAGAGTCAGTCCGTATAATGCATATTTCGAATGAGGTTATTCATCAGACACTAAATTGGGAATCCTTAAAGGGACTGTACAGTACTGGTTGAGGTGGGGATTCATGTTTTGAACATTCCTAAGTGAGATAATGAGAAACCTCTTATGAAATATGAAAGAGCATTTTTAAGAAAGATTCAACGTTTATTTGATGAAAATTGGTTTTCAAATGGCTGAGATGTCCAAAAAAGTGATGATGATAATAAAAGGCGACAGGCCACGCCTTTTATTAGGATCTCTTTGTTTCACCTTGATTTTGGATATCTCAGCCATTTCAAAACCGATTTTCGTTAAATAAACTTTTGATACCCCTTAGAATTGCATGCTCTTTGACATCTCATATAGAGTGGTTTCTGAATATCTTGAAAAACGTTAAAAGCTAAATCCTCACCTGGACCAGAACTGTACACACCCTTTAAAGCATAATTGCTAATGGTTTTTAAAACTCTTTTCAGCGCTCCTTATTTATTGGACCGGTTTGACTTTGTATCTCATCATTATTTTTTACGATCTTATGGAAGATTAACACTGTAAAAGCCTAGAACAGAATGTTGCAGACGCATGTTCATCATACCGTGGGGCATCCATGTATAATACTGTTCCCTTGGATAAAATATCTTCTTCATCATGTAATTCCTTTAAGAAAGCAATAAATATGTTTTACACTGGATGTCATGACTATGATGACGTATCTCTGCATACTTATGTTAACGATAATGTTATATGGGGATTTCTGTGGGTGGGGGAGGGTATATTGGCAGTCGGTATGGGGGAGGGGGGAGGTACCATTTTCACAAGTTTTTTTAATGTAATGTTGTTTTAGTTGATTTTGTTCTGATGTATAGATATTTTGTTACATTATTATGTGAAAGTAAGTTTGTGTATAATCAGTTTCATTGTATGGAGTTTCGATTATTGTAATTTTTCATGTGAAGTCGGACCTCTCGGAAGACCAGCACGACCATGAAGGCCGAGCTGAGCAGGGCAATGATAATTATAATGGGTGTATCAAGTAAGTTCTCTATGTAGGCCTACGTATAACCGAAACTATTAATATTGTCTGAGCTTACATAGTAACATTTTGAAACTAAATCAATTATTTAACCTTTAGATTTGATCTCTTATACACTCTTGCTTTTCTCTTTAAAATTCAAAATAAATCTTGTAAAAGAATCTGAATCCTTATTCAGCTGAAGCACATGTGGGGCCCCTTCATGTATGATTAAGCAAGGAGGTACTAGTACCTCCTTGGTGAAAGTAGCAACCAACTGTATAGGACCTACACACACACACACACACACACACACACACATACACAAACACACAAGCACGCTTACAATCGCACACACACACGCACATACACTCACATAAAAAAGGCAGGGCTAGCCGTACAAAAACCCATCATGCTCCTTGTCTGTGCCCACGAGAAACCCAAGTGACAAGCCCATGATATGAGAAACCCATACTTGTAGGCCTATCAACTTTTCACATCTCTAGCTGCCCTTGGCTGCCTACAAGGGACCCTTGAAGGATGACCATCGAGTAGCCCTTGCCCAACTCCAACCCAGTTTGCCCACCTTTTACCCATGTTTACCCACGTGGGCCCCATATGGGGTTGTTGGCTGGGTGTGTCCACACGGAGCGAAACTACGAGTGAGGACCTCCCCCCACCCCCCCCCCCCCCGTAGCTGGTTTCAAGCGTAAACCCGAAAGATGTCTTGTGGTTCTAATCATCGACTAAACTTTGAGATTGCTAACTTTCGAGACTAATCGAAGCTAATCATCGAGAGTTAAGTTTTAGCGTGTGAACGTATCTTATAATCAAGCGTGTTCTTGTCTAGTTCTGGGAATACCCATGTACACTTGAGAATCCCAACGTTGATTTGATATCTTACGTGTCTACAGTGGCCCAATGAAAACATTGAATGAGTAATTTGTTCCCATGACTGCGAAATGGGCGTTCCCTGAGTATTGAGTTCAATGTGCCATGGTGAACATCACATAATTTTTCGTCAGTGATCATTTTATCGTCATGCAGTGCTCTTGGAAGGAGTGTAATACCGTACTGTACCCCTAGTTTCCCGATGTAGCGTTTTCCAGGTGATCCGCAGCAGCACGAACACTCCTCATTTTCTTGATTTTGGCTCTCTTCTTGCATTGACGGCGAAGAAAGAGACAATTATGGCCAGTAGTGGGCAGGTACCACCCGCGGACCGCCAACGAACGCACGGCGTCTGTGGCACTGTCGTACAGGTGATGAGGCAACACGCCACAATTGGTGTTGAGGGACAGGGCTTTCGTGGGGACAGTGCCCGGCTGCACTGCGCGGCCATACGGAGAACGATGGACGCCAAAATAGATGACCTCACCGCCTTCATACATAAAGGTATTGGATTTCGTCCTATTACTATACACGTAAGGCAGGGATAGATATGTTCCATCCTGAATGTTTGGAGGTTGTTATGGCTGTTTTCACTCACAAAGACGGGAGATGAAATGACAATTTAAAGTGTGTCTCGGGTGTGAAAAAACAGAGAAACAGACAGACTTATAGAGAAAGAGAGACTGTGTTAGTGTGTGAAGGGAGACGCAAATTTCCTAAACAACTGTCAAATGTTTTCTGCACTAATAAGCATAAAAATGCTAGTCATGGCGAATGCCATCAAAAGCAAACTTACATCAAAACTTACATCAAAAGCAAGCTTACTCACATGCATGAAAATGACATAAGGTTGTCAGTAAGATATGACTGAGGTTACAGGAGCTGGTTAATCCAGAAGTTCGGGAAAATTTACTTACTTATTTGAGTGTGTCATCATTTGATGTAATTTTTTCCTCCGTTGGTGTAATTCATTTTAATTTCATTTCCACTTTGTGATGAAACGTTTTGCTTCAGCAAGTGGCTAATATTATATAAGTCCATTGACAAACATATTGCTAAATTAAAGACATGATAATGCATGATAGAAAACATGACACACAGCATAATAGAGAAAATTATAATCATTACCGTGATTACAGATTTAAAAAAGTACACCATACGTGAAATCAAGAACAAGAGCTGGTTTTCGAATGTTTATACAATCAGGATCATGTCTATGCCTATGTTAAAGTGCTTCTACTGTTACTAAAAGCATTGAAACCCAACATTTCACTCCCATCCAAAATTTCATTGCATTCTTTAACACCTCTGTGATGTGAGGGGGGGGGGGGGGTGGCGGGAGTGGGGGTTAGGGCTTTATGGGTGCGCGCAAACTAAAAAAAAAAAAATAAATTGAATGATCAGATATTCGCAAAACAGGTTTTGATCAAACAGTTCCCGAATTAGTGATATGCTGCATCAGCAGAAATCAACATTTTTGGAAGTCAGAAGATATTTAATCTATGTCTAAGTATGAACTTTTTATTAATAAAATATTTTTATATATGATAACATACATACATACATATATATCATTTTATACAACGTTTTATACAATAATAAAATCTGCTTTGCATAGCACTTTTATGACAACTTAGAAAAGTTTGTTAAGTTGTATGCATGGTCCTATTCATTTTGCGATATCCATCAATTTTGACATCAAGCAAGATGCGATGTGCTACTTGTTCGTGAATACTTTATTTGATAGGACCTGTGTACATTTGTATCATTAATATTTTGAAGTCGGTTTTGGGGGTGTCATTTAACTAACCGTACTTTAGTGGCTCATGGCTATCATTTTGTAAATTATTGTTAGATATTCCATGGAGCTATGTAGCTCCATGGATATTCCAATCACACTCGATTTAACACTGATGACAACCAACCTGGGTAAGATATTGGCGAGACTTCAGCGAAATGAATTGCGCAATCGATTGCCTCATCGAAATGTATTGCGCAACCGATTGCCTCATGGAGATGTAATGCGCAATCAAGTGCTTCATTGAGATGTAATGCGCAATCGATTACCTCATCGAGATGTATTGCACAACCAATCACATCATCGACAAATTGTTTCAGACAATATTTCATTTCGATTCAATCATCCATACTTGATTACAATTGAACACTCATAGCTGCGTGACATTTCAAACATATTACAAAATTTTACAAAGTAATTCTTAGGACTGTCATTGTGTCAATTTCTAATTATTCTACTTCACAAATAATACACAGTAGCTGCTTCACAAATATACTCATCCCCGCAATAATTATTAAATAATAAAATCAATTCTTGATAATGGGTCAACAAAACCAATATATTATATTGGTTTTGTTGACCCATTTCCTGCTGTTCATAGTCTCGCTTCCAGACCCTCTGCTCATACTATTTCGCTATTCAGGATATTGACGCCCTCAACGTCGAAAACTAGTATAGCTTAAGTTGGTCAAAGTCCAGTTGGCAAAGGGTCTGGAAACCAGACTATGCTGTTCAAGGCCAGCGTACCTCGTATCATTGCTTATTTCCTTTCTTCTTCTCGACTTTCTAACATTCTTTCTGTAATTTCTCTTATCATTGGGGGAGTGTTCTGTTCCTACTAATCGATAATTGACAAATAATTTCACCCGAGATCCCGTATTTCTTATCTAAAGCCAAACAGATTCCCTAAAATCAAACAGGAAATTGGCAACATATCACGAATCATTTAGTGATATGCGTTGCCAGTTTACGGCTTGGCTGCAAAAATGCACACTGCACTGTACTATTACGGAAGAGATAGCGCTGAACCCGGGCAGCAGCTGAGCACATGATGTCATGGCAAGTCAAGCGATTTCTTCCAAATACAAATTAACGAGTTCGTCGGTACTCTCGGGTTAAAGCTGTTTGCTGGTACGTAGGCGAAAATTGCAGTCTCCATGTCTATTCACGACATCAAAAAAAAAAAAAAAAAAAAAAATCACTTTTATTGCCGCACATGCCCTGTATGAAAACTGTTCAGTTCTGACTATTTCACTCTATCATAATGAAATACAAAATCGGACATACTTAAAGCCAAATATGATTTCAAATTGTTAATTTTCTATTTCCAACCACCGATTCGGCAGAGATTGTTTGACTTTAAGGGAACCCTAACCCAAAGAGCAACGTAGATTGAGTGAAAGCAGCAACATTGGAAAAATACATCAGTGAAAATTTGAGGAAAATCGGACAATCAATGCAAAAGTTATAAATTCAAAGTTTTGGTGTTGGAACCACTGGATGAGGACACTAGTAGAGGTTTATGACGTGTGTGTGGACAACAATATTAAAATGATAAAGAAAATTCCACAACAATTCATTTTTCATGAAAATTACACATTCCATCAACTTGATACTGACATATGGGTAGCAATTCCCATTCCCCCCCCCCCCCCGCTTTCTGAAATCGGTTAGACAAGTCCTCTTCATTATGCTAGAAAAGTGAATTTTATGTGGAATTTTCTTTATATTTACATTATATTGATGTCCACACACACGTCATTACCTCTAGTAGTCTTATCATCCAGCGGTTCTGTCTTAATGAGACTACATCTGAAATTGTAAGAAAGCTTAGCACTTACATATTTTTGATATAAAGAGTAAATCCGCATTTATTCAACAAGACGAGGGAATGGAGATCATAGAATTAAAGGCTTGAGGCGTTACGCACTGAAACTTGTTCATAAAACATGACCAAAAAAGCCAACACAATGACTTCAGTACCCAAGCAAACTAGACCTATGTGTTATTGATTGATGATTGTTGATTGCTGTAAATTACAGCTTTCAACAGACCCTGTGGCATAAGAAAATTACCATAATAATTATTATAGTATCGGGAGGCGATAGTCATATAATATATAATTATGGTACAAATTTTCCATTATTCTTGCAGGGGACCGGGTGATCATGGTTCTCGAGAAGATGTCTGATTTGCCCCTACAACATCAGAGAGGAAATAGTAAGTGGAACGTGTTTACCGTGCAACGCGACGTCACAACAGCCCCACGTCCTGCTGCCTTCTCTTCTCCAGCTGGCTACATGGACATGACCACTGATCAGCTTCAAGCTCCGCAGGGCCGCAGTCGGTTGCAGTCGGCCAAACTCCTCATCTCCATCCGACAGATACTGTCCGTCTGGAACGTGGTCGATCTCGCCACATTCATCAATCTATGGCGCTGCAAATCAACTGGCTTCTCAGAAGACGCAAATTCCCTGCGTCGCTTTGTTGATGACTGCCTCGCTGGAGTGTACTGTGAGTTCTCCGGCGGGAAATTGAAGCTGTACCGGGGCTTTGATGAAGAGGAAATCGGAAGAGAAATGAAGCGAAAATTTACTGCTTGTAGGAAGCAACAGCCACGAATGCGCGAGATTATCGACATCGTTGAGGACGCACGTGTGGTAGAAACTCCAGAAGACATGGACGCCATCTTGGATCCTATCCTGAAGAAAGCGGCACCCAGAGAAAAGGTTGTTGCTGTCGACTGCGAGGGAGTATATTTCGGTAAGTTTTACGGGTCGATGTTGACTAGTAGGCCTAATTCAACACTCGAAATCCTCAAAGGGAAGATAAACCCCAAGAGCAATGTGGATTGAGTGAAAGCAGCAACATTAGTAGAACGCATCAGTGAAAGTTTGAAGAAAATCGGACAATCGATGCAAAAGTTATGAATTTTTAAAGTTTTGATGTTGGAACTGCTGGGTGAGGAGACTACTAGAAATTATGACGTATGAGTGGACAACAATACCAAGAAAATATAAAGAAAATTCTGCAAAAATCCATTTTTTCATGAAAATTACAAATTCCATCAACTTGATAGTGACATATGTTAAGGGTAGCAATTATTCCCCCTGCTTTCTGAAAGCGGTTGGTCCATTGCTCTTTCATGATTCTAGAAAAGTGAATTTTTGTTGAATTTCCTTTATATTTTCTTTGTATTGTTGTCCACTCATACGTCATATCCTGTAGTAGTCTCCTCACCCAGCGGTTCCAACACCAAAACTTTAAAAAATCATATCTTTTGCATCGATTGTCCGATTTTCCTCAAACTTTCACTGATGTGTTCTACTAATGTTGCTGCTTTCACTCAATCCACATTGTTCTTTGGGTTTACCTCCCCTTTAAGCAACGGAGGTACCTCAACAATATAGGGGCTTTTACAAGAGTGTATAAGTTTAAAGTATATATTCAGCGCAGATGACATTGTAGTGTCACGATTTTTAGATACAAACACTAATTAAGATCAAGCTGTCGAATACATGATGACCAAACTTACAAATGTCATTTTTTTTTTCCAAGATCGTCCAGATCGAACCGTAACTCTCATTCAGCTGGCAACCATGGATGGTCACGTGTACATTTTCGATATCAAAAAGAACCATAACCTTCTGAAATCGGGGAAACTAAAACAGCTGCTAGAGGATCCTTACATCATCAAGGTGGGTAGAGTGCTTTACAATGTGTTTCCACATCAGTTTTCGTTGAGAAACAAAATACGTCACGTTGTTATCACCGGTAAAGTGAATTAGTTGTTGTGGCTCGTGGGTAACATTGACCTAAGCAAGGAGCTCCTTGACCTAAGTTACCCTCTACTGCCCCTCTCGGTCTAGCCATGGCAGATACTATCTGATACTGGGTAGTGCACGCTATCTAATCGGGGGGGGGGGGGGGGGGGGAGGGGACCGTAGGTTATTCTCTCAGAACAATAATAATAATAATAATAATAATAAAGTCTTATTTACCCAGGGTAGCCTCTTCAGTGTTGCCACTGCTCTACCAGAGGGTCCTGCCATTATTATTACCCTAGCGTTGCCAGGTACCCATTTATACACCTGGGTCGAGAGGGATATAAACATCTTGTCCAAGGACGTAAGCACTGGGGGGGATTCGAACTCGCGTCATCCGGTCGGGAGTCTTATACACTATGCCACAGCGCCCCAATCCATCCGAGCACTAAGAGGTATCGCTGACTCCTGGACACTTTTCCAAGGAGTGGAATTGGAAGAAATTCCAGTACTTTCACATCCTTCTACCTTAAAGATGTCATTACTCGAGGCACAATATTTTCACGGGGAGTCCTTGCTTGTCGCCATGTTGCCCTTAACTAATTTCCTGGCATCAGAAGCCGATGTCATGTGTTATACAATATGTTGCTTCTGAGGCATCGCTCAAGTTACTTGTATACTGTATGCAGGTATCTTGAACCTCAATGATTAAGAGTTCGCATGTTATGAGTTCTTGCGACATTCCCGGGATTAATCAACCGCGACTAAAATGTGACAGGTGAATATGCTTATACTGTTGAGTATCTAGTTCGGGAGGAAAAACAGAAGGATATGCTGAATACTGATCTAGCGGTGTGATTGTTTCCATTGCATAAGCTGATTAAAATCCCTCATATTTTCAGTCTATGTGATTTTAATATCATTACATTGTATCTTCCATCAAATATAGTGCTTGTTTAAGAGTTGTTTTTGAATTGTTTGTTATGTTTTCTGTTTTTTAGTTTACTAATTAAAATGATGTGAAATATAAATGTTGATTCGGTAGTTCCTAGTGCGGAAGACATGAATCATCTAATTACACTTTTACTATCGTCCTTCAATCCTCTCAATCAAAGGTCATTCACGACTGTCGCAGAGACTCGGCAGCTCTCAGAGCTAACTTCGGCATCAAGATGGCTGGAGTTTTCGACACAGCTGTAAGACAGACCATCGGGCATTTTGCTATATAGCCATACAAAGAGTTGATTTCTGTAGATGAATGTTCTACAGGAGGAGGTCACTGCTGAAATAAGAATAAATCTGATATGGAGTTTTTTATAAGAGGTAGGGCTTAACAGGGTGCAAAAAGAATTAGAAAAAATATTTAAAAAATTTATGATGTATATTTTCATGAAGTAATTTGTGATTCAGTTATGTACAGACCACATTAATCGTGTCAATAGAGGTCAACATACATTTAGATTGCAGGGAGCCTTTAACGGAAAATATTTTTGGCTTAATTCATGCATAGGCCTACATCCACACTTCATTTATCTCGATCCCAACAGGTTGCCTTCGCGACGATCATGGAGCAGTGTAATAAGACTGGGAAACCCTTTCGGGTTGGTCTGAAGGCGCTGTGTAGCTTTCTCGGGGAGGACACACCCTTCAAAGATGATGCCATCATTGAGGGGATGGCCATCGACAGGCAGTTTTGGGCACAGCGCCCTCTGACGGCTGACATGAAGAATTACGCTGCTGCGGATCCACCTAGTCTCATACCTCACGTGTATCAGGCCCTGGATGGGTTAGTTCTGAAGTATTATTCTCAATTCTCAAGTACTCTCAATAAGTATCTGTAGGAATTCTCAAGCAATGGAAAGAATGGGGGAGCGAACTTTTGAACATGACTTGTGGAAACAATATCAGTGACCGAAGGGGCAATGTCATTATTGTATTTTTTCCAAATGCGCAAACACACACACCTTATTAAAAACGGTCAGACTACTGGCGTCAAAATAAAATGATTCACGATTTTTCATCACGTCACTCGATTATTCGTTAATTTTAAATTTGTGAAATTAAGTAATAATGATAATTTTTATGGTCCTATATCAAATATTTCCGACAATGAATTTTGAAAAGGATAAGTTATGGACTAAAGGGTTACTCCATCTTACCTATCTTACCTGTTATCGGTTTTACTTGTTTTACTTTGCAGAATGATCAGTCCGTTTTGGCGGGACTATTTCGATGCCAAGTGCAAGGACGCCCTCATGGAGCTGTAACCTGTCGACGGATTTGCTTTCGATAGGGCGCAGTACAGTATAACTCTCTGCGGATTCGAAGTCAAACGAGAGAAAAAAAAAAAGAGACGGGTGCATGAGAAATAAATGATTAAACACAGAGTTATTATGTGCTTTCTAGATACAAAAAAATAGACACACATCTGTTTCACCTGTTATGTAATACTTGTATAGGGGAATCCCGTTATAACGAGATCGTCGTTTCCGGGTGTTTTTTCTCGTTATATCCGGATTCTCGTTGTATCCGATCACTTGTTGAAAGTACGCCTTACATAAACATGCTCTGTTAATATTGGGTTACATGCATTGAATAATATGAGACGTCATGTTGATGAACAGAAAAACAGGAAGTGCGACTGGAAAAATGCGAGAGCATTCTCGCGATGATTACAATAATAATATGATAGTATAACATAATACACTTTTTTTTTCTGGACACTGGTAATCGAATGTTTTAGATTTGACAAATCATATAATCATGTCGTAGATGGTACCTTCCTTTTGTTATCCGCATGCTAATTAATCTGCACATCAGAGATGAAGAAAAATTCATGTAACTAATAGGGAAGGTCATCGCGCTATCAACGCTGCGTTTAGCGTAACTCGCGTGGATGAATGCTGTGACTGCATGAAGTCCGAATTTACTTTTCATTCTATGACAATTATCGATATAAATCACGTGTACTATGGTGAAAGCGTACATCACAGTTTATACTTTCATCTTTTTTTATTTCCTTCAAGGAAACCGTGCCCAACACCTATTTCTCTCTCGCTATTACTGTATAGCGCAATGCGCGAAACGCGTGCTTTATTAATACATGTACACAGATGACTTTACTGTCAGAGCGCCATGTGCAGATTAGTGGTTGAATGCATGCTTTGCATGAATGTTTTACCCGACGAGATTGACGGGTGCATGCCGTTTACGAAAACAAAAACTAGTAGGGCCCTACCCGGTAACTGATGATTGCATAATCGACTGAAATAGTATTTGAATTAGCTAGAGTTGAGTTAATTTTGATATCGAATTCAATTTCTCTCATAATCGAAGATACGTTAATGGGGTATCTAACTGAGCGGCGAAAGTAGCGAATAATAGCAAATTTTGAATGTCGTCAGGGTTCGGTAACAGTTACAATCAAACTCGAAAACAGTTTTCATTGTTGCAACCAGTTTTCTCATTGCATAATTTTTTTTTTCAATATGTTCAAAATTTCACAATTCTCTACGTTCGCAGTTACTTACAGTTAGATACTCTATTTACGTGTATCTTTGGAAAGGTTATACCTTAACATTTCGGATAGGGCCTACATTAATACATGTTCACCATTTTTTAAAATCGTTATTAATAAGCCAATAAAGAACACTAATTCGAATTGTAGTGTATATGATAACATTTAGGCCTGTTTTAGCACAGCCACGATATAGCTTCCATAGCTTCTAAATATTCCGATGCTGTTTCATCACAGCCCTCGGAAAGAGACTTCATGAACTTGCGGCGCGTGCTCCTCGATTGCGTTCTGTTTGGCACTGGATGACAGATGTTAGTCTCTGCAAGGAGTTTCTAGAGAATGGAGTCACAACTTCCTTGGTCTCTGTATGCACGCAATGATATCATTCAGACAATTACACGAAGAATGGACCTTTTCTGGTTTTAAAATAGTGCGCGATTTTGTCCGTTGTTTAGTTCGGTTTAAGAATAATTGTCGTTATACCCGCACAAAATCGTCTTTGTTCTTCTTTGTTTTTAGGCCCGAAAATTATCTCGCAATAACCGGAACTTCGAATCCCCAGAGGCCAACACGCAAACTTATTTGGGACCGGACGATTTCTCTCGTTATAAGCGGAATCTCGTTGTATCCGATCTCGTTATAATGGTATTCCCTGTCAGTTTACTTGCAGAACGATCAGCTAGTCTGCTGGACAACTTCGATGCACGTTACCCTTACGACTGTTAACAATCTGGTTTTTCAACTAAATGAATATCAACATGTTATATACGTAGTCATACATCAATAGACAGGCATATGTTATGAGGTAGGGAATATACCAGTAATCATGAAAGCCATATAGAAGTTAAACTTAGGCCTTGTATACATTAGGTAGATTTAGTCTTAGTGCAAATTTCCATTGGTGCTACCTTTTAGAGATTTATGATTAGTTTGATGTTTTATTGATATTTTAGATTTTTCTAAGTTACATGACGTGAAACACATGTGATACACTCCTTTTCAAAATATAAAAACTCTTAGGCTGTGGATAGATTATTATCAGCTCTTGAGTTTTATTGTCTAATTCATAAACAAACCGTACAGGTTAAACAATACAAGTTGATTAGCAAAAATTTAACATTTCCATCGTTGCTATCTGTGATTTATAGTTACTCACTTTTAGATTTTTTTCTTAATCATACAACGTTGCTTGTTATACACTCTCTTTCGAAATTCATGTAATCACCTACATTTGTTTCATTTTTTTATCTTTTTCATGTATAAGTCACTTTAAACTGCACTGCATTCGATGGAATTTAAAGGTACACGGAGTCACGAACCCGGTTCATTCTACTACAAAGGTTTCGGGAACGCGGCAACTTAAAGCTGGCGTTGTTTTGTTCGCCTTATTGCAAATGACTAATAGATCACGCTTGAATCGTTGGTTTCAATTTCTAGTTTTTCCCCTGCACCTTCTTAGGACCCTAATGTATAGTTTTATGAATGTATCAACTGAAATATAACACTACTTTCAATATTGCTATCATAATAACCATTAATTTTTCGGCACTTTGTGGTTTTTTACTCTATATCTAAAATTGTATTTGAGAAGTATTTGTTATATAACCCGGAGTTTTATTTGTCATTTTTATCTCAAGTTTGGTCTAAAGTTGCATTCGTGCTCCGTACCTTTTTGTTCACACTCTATTTCTGCTGGAGCCTACGTTTGACAAGCTTGCTTTAAAGTTGGTCAAATCATATTCCTCTGACATTTTCACTTCGATTCAAATTTTGATAAATTGACAGCCATGTTCTATGTCAGTTATATTTCGTTGAACATCCAAGTTCTATTTTGTTATACTTGATGCAATTTTCCATTGAGAAATATGAAAATAAATTGAATTGAATTGAATTGAATGTACCTGGAGAACGGAAACATCTACAATGTCACGTGTTCGGGGTATAAGGTTACTTAACCCTAAGGGGCCGGGCTTTTTTGGCTATGCTTAGACGGGGGGGGGGGGGGGGGGGATGGATTCCGCCCCCCCCCCCCCCCCCCCCCCCGAGATCTCGGCCATCGGTGGTGCGATCGCGATGAAATTTTGCATGCGTGAGAACCACGTCATAATCTACAAGATTGTGTCATAAGATTTTTTGAAACAATCAATTTCTAATTTTAATTAATTAATTATGCAAATTAAGCTCAAGATGATATTTTAGCCTAATTAAAAGCATTCAGAGTCTAATTTTTGATCTGTAAATCTGTTTTAGCATATTCAACAATTGTACATCACAAAAACTTCCAAAACTCATTTCAATTCTTATGTATTTTATTGTTTTCAGAATTTCTTATGTATTTCTTTGTTTTTCAACCTTTGTTTTTTCTTTGTTTTTTCATTGGAAATTGTCACTGACCACTTTTCTACCATAATTAGCACAAAATTAATCAATGAAAGTGATTAATTGTAAAAATAATCAGGTTTTTATGACTTTCATGACAGAGCACTGTTTTCCATAGGAAATGTACACAAAATCACAAAATTGTGCCCGTTTTGGGGCGACATTCCGTTACAAAAATGGGCGTGGCTTCGCAAAAGTGTGCGCGGACGTTGCAAATTTGGTCTCAAAAGTTGCGCGAGACTTGAACGAAGAAAGTCAAGAAGCCTCGCGACGAGGCCTTCTCGCGTTACAGAATTATAGCGCGAAATGTCGAGGGGGGGGGGGGGCGGATTCCGCCCCCCCCCCCCGGCCCTTTAAGGGTTAATGCAATAAAGTGTACATTGATGTGGTTATGTAATATTGATGTAGTACGTAATTATATCTTGAAAAAAAAAACCTTTTTGTAAGCAGTGGCTTTGACATTTGCGAACTTCTGCGATGCAGCATTAACACGGCGGAGATGACGACGACGACGATGATGATGATGATGATGGGGATGATGGGGTTGATGATTAAAAGAGTGTTCTTGAATATGTATATCCTATAAAACTGTGCATGAAATCACCAATGGTAATGATGGAAGCATGATATGTGACCAGAGAGTGAGGAAATGGGCCAGTGTCTAATTAATAATAATAATAATAATAATAATAATAATAATAATAATAATAATAATAATAATAATATTATTATTATAGTAATAATAATAATAGTAATAATAATAATACAATCATTATTATTATCATCAACATCATTATCATTATCATACTATTAGTATACCTATATATTATTTTTACACTTATCATAAATATTGTTATAAAAGTTTCGCTGAAAGTAAATATTCCATTCGTATACGAGCAAGGCACTCTCATTCTTCACTGTGATTACATATCTTGGCAATGCAGAAAGTCATACCGAGGAAAAATAAAGGTGGATAAAGATTTCCCTTCAGATAGATTACTACCTGTACATTCAATGAAATCGGAAATGTAAGTGAAGCTCTGATAGAATGTGTTCATGTTCTCTCTACGTTCTACTGGCGTGTAATGCGGCAAATTTATATCTGTTGTTTATACCCTCTGCATCTGAAAGAGCCACGTGTCAACTACTGTTTCCAAGCAAAGAAAAAAAAAATCTTCCATTTTCCGTACAGCATTCTACTATACAATGACATTAGAAATTTATGAGTTCTCATACATCTCAAGACAGCGTAATCATGTCCAATTTCACTAAAACTTTCACTGCAGAGTATCTCACCAATCTATTACCACTTCCTGAAGCCTCGTGTTTGTGTGTGTGTGTGTGTGTGGGGGGGGGGGAACTAATCCACACACACAAAAAAAAATGTTAAAGGGGAAATCCAGTTTAAACATAAGTTAGTCTGATAAAAAGAGTAAACTCTTACGAGTATAACAGTACAAATTTGACGAAAATCGGACGAAAAATAAGGAAGTTATGACATTTTGAAGTTTTTCTGACAGTTCTTGTACAGTGAATATGAATTGGCAAATGAGTGAGCTTACCCATGTCATAACCTCACAACTTTCTATTGACCGTGTGCAGAAAAATAACGAAAATTCAATGTTTCTGTCATTGGAGTCTGAAGCATGATGTTATTCATGGTTGAATGACTTCAGAAAAGTGATCTGTTAGATATACCAGGATTTGAGCCTCGGGCACAAATGCGTTTGAATGAAATTAAACTTGAAATATCAAACTTTTGTTCGCAAAATATATGGTAAGATGTGAAGGCATGACATGCTCACTTTGCCATTTGCATATTCATATCGACCGTTCAAGAACTGTTCCCTGAAAAATTAGTGAAACTTCAAAATGTCTTAACTTTCATACTTTTCAACCGATTTCAATCGTAATATTTTACTCTCTCTTATCAGATAACATATTTGGACTGGATTTCGTGCAATATTCAGCACAATGTATACAGACAAAATGAAACTGAGCTTCTAGTCTTGGCAAGTGGATGACCAATAGACTAGTTCGTAATTCGTCTTTGCTCATGAGCAGAAAAAAGTAATTTGCTCCAACAGGCATGCTGGTTTGTAAATTCACTGACATAAGCATCAGTGGTGTGATGATTATTCATGTGATCCTTATAAATAGTGCTTTCCAGCACATTCACCAAAGAGTATATGCTTCATAATTATTTGGAATGTATTAACATTCTAAATACATTTAGGGGAAAACACTATTATGTTTCTATAGGTTGTTACACACCCTGTTGACAGCTCTTTCTGATCATCTACTCTGCACAAATTTATTCTTTGTTGAACATTAATTGCATACTATTAAATTGTCACGTCGGGCAAGCTCATGCATTAAATGCTGCCTTCAGAACACGTGAAGCGCCTACCAACTGATAAAAAAAAAACAAAAAAACACGACATTGGTACCAATGTACACAATATGAGCTAATTACGAACTGTCTTATACTCGGTGGTGATCACATGACGTCACAGTGACCACTCCATACCACACCCGTCACATCTTTGACAAGTTTGTCATACACTATAATGAGGTCACAAAATCTAGCCTAATAACTGTGTCTTGGCCCATATAGGAAAGTAGAAAACCCGACAATCACATCCCTTGAAAAGGTACGAGCCATTGCGCATTCACAGAACATGATGGCGGGAAATTGGACAAAAACGGCGTCACATTCACCTGCGGATGAAATCCGTGGTAAATTCGAGCCACTTACGTGCAGAAGCCTTAATCCATTCTTTCCGAGGAGAGGAGGAATTCCAAGAAGGTGTAATAACAATTTTAGGAGAAATTCCTTTGCTAACGCCATGCAGGCGTGCAATGACCGCGCGAGTGGCGCGCAGAGCGTTACTACATGACTATTGTAATGTGCAACGGGGTATGACAGTTTATCACGTAAATTGGAGAGGAGACACCAAGAGGTGGACAGCAAACTCTAAGCTCCGTGTTTGATGTCAGACTTTTCCAGTCGTGCACTATGGCCTTGCAGCAAGTGAACAAGAAAATGCAGCCGACGGAGACTAAGGTTCGTGGTCGTATGTTCCGAATCAAGAAGACTTGCGCTCGAGTTCGCCTCTTGGGTCTCGACAACGACGAGGCTCGCCTAGACATCGCCATACTTCGACGGATCCTTGGCGTAGGAGTCTACGACATGCGAGACGTCTTTCGCCGGGGTGCGACCGTGCATGTGGATCTGACTCCAATGGGGCAATCTCCCCGGCGATTCCAACGCAGCAGCTCGCCTTGGAACGTGGTTAACATCATGCTGGCTAACGGAGAGCCCGTGGAAAATGCAACCACGTTCTCCAATCCAGCGGCGTATTTCGTTGGAAAGAAGAACATGCAGGTTCCCTTCACGCGATCGAAGCCACTAGTCAAGCCGGAGATGACCGGTAGAGTTGTGGAGGCAATCTGGCAGATTTTCGCAGAAGCGAAGGAAACTCGGCAAGATGTGGAGGAGCTCCTAGGCAAACTAAAGAAGGTGTTTAGTAAAGACGAGCTTCGGGTACTCCACAGCGAGAGCAAGACCCTGCTACAGAGATTCCGACGTTTCTTCATGACAATCCCACTCTTCTTTACCATGAGATGGGGAAAGGTAGGAAACACATGACACGATACCCCCGGCCCCCCAAAGTACTCTCAACCCATCAAAATACTAAATTGAATTTATTATTACATTTTTATTCGGGAGCAAACCAAGCGTGTTTTTCTTTTCGGGGGGGGGGGGGTGGGGTGAAAAAATTGATCTATGTTTCATCTTTGAATGCACAATGAAAAAAGGTCAACCGATCATAACTCACTTTGCTTTTGGGCGAAGAACGACGTCACTATTGAATTAACAAGAAGAACTTGGGTGAACCGTCACAAGTAGTCATATAGTTATCTTGGATTTATCGAATGAGCCACTTTCACAATACATGTACATGTATATTCAATGTAAAGAGCTCTCCTTACACACACTGTTAACAACTAATCGTACATTACACCTGACCTGTCTTCACACGCCAGCTCGTTTTCCATCACCTATTTTTTATTTATTTATTTATTTATTTTGTGTGTGTGTGTGTGGGGGGGGGGGGGGGGGTCCGATATACCAAGTACATGTATTCCAATTCTATTCATACCGCTAATACCACGACTATCCTAGTACGTGTAAGTTGATCTTCACAAGAAGATTTGCCAGAGGCGGGCTTTGCCCGACATGGCAATGCATGGATGCATACTGGATTAAAATGCGTTCAATTGGGATGCCTGCATTTCATAGCTCTTTACCATGTCCTCGCAGAAAAAAACAAACAAAACAACAACACAGAAGAAAACATAAGCTAGCCCAGCCTATATTAGGTCCTATATCCATAACATTTTTCTACACATTTTAGTTAATAAGAATTATAAGGTCTTCTTTATTCAGGCATTATGTCAGGGTAGCCTCTTCAGTGTTGCCACTACTCTACCAGAGAGCCCTGCCATTATTATTACCCTAGAGCGTTGCCAGGGACCCATTTATACACCTGAGCCGAGATGGGTTAAAACATCTTGTCCAAGGACGTAAGCACTGGTCGGGAACTGAACTGGAGTCCTCCGATTGGGAGTCGGGAGTCTCATCCCCTACCCCCCCCCCCCCCCCCCCCACTGACTGTCAGCTGAGGGACCTGTCGGGCAAACACCTAGGGAAGTGTTCCTCTTAAACTGGAGTCTAAATTTAAGCACTAACCCCAAACAACACTTTGTAGTAAAGTTAAAGGAAACGAAAACCCCAAAAGCAATGCGCATTGAGTGAAAGCAGCAACATTAGTAGAACATGTCAGTCAAGTGAAATTTTGAGGAAAATCAGACAATTTTTAAAGTTTTGGTGTTGTAATGACTGAAAAAGACTACCAGAGTTTATGACGCCATATGTGGACAACAATACAAAGAAAATAAAAGAAGAATTCACAAAAAATCATTTTCATGGAAATTACACATTCCATCAACTTGTTAGTGACATATGTTATGGGTAATATCATTCCCCTGCTTTCTGACAGGGGTTAGTCAAGTGGTCTTTCATTAGGCTAAAATAGTGAAAGTACATTGTATGTTGAATTTTCTTTATGATTTTCTTTATTTTTGTTGTCCACACATGATGCCATAAACTGAAATAGTCTCCTTATCCAGTCACTACAACACCAAAACTTTAACAATTCATAACTTTTGCATCGATTGTCTGATTTTCCTCAGGCTCAAACGTTCACTATACGTTCTAATAATGTTGCTGCTTCCACTCAGTCCACATTGCTCGTTTGGTTTTGGTTTCCTTTAATGGAGGATATTACTGTATAGTGTATACGTATTTATTATTCGCAAATGAATAAAGCCTGTCCAAACACTTATAAATTTTGAAGAAAAGGATATAACCATCAACATTAGTACATACACAAAACTGTAGACATGAGCTTGGACTTGGAATTGAATAGCCATGAAACTCGGACACATTTCCGCTAGGCCCTATAACAAATGTGATTATACCGTCATTGTCTGAATTTATCTTAATTTTCATCTCAAAGTAAATCTACCAACGCTTAACCCTATTCCCAGGGGGGGGGGGGGGGATTTTGCCCCCCCCCCCCCCCGACGTTTCGCGTGATTATTCCGCAACGCGTGATGCTCTCGCCGCGACATTTTATGACTTTTTTCTTTCAAGTATCGCGCAACTTTTGAGACCAAATTTGTCGCTCCCAGGCATACCGTTTTGAAGCCACGCCCCTTAAAAAAAAAAAAAAATCGTCGACCCCAAAATTGCTCAAAACATGATTTTGTGTATAAATCCAATATAAATTGTGTTTTTGCAATTAATTCATATAAAAATTAATATTTTTACTTTCAATGGCTGATAATGATTTATTTTAGCCTGATTTTGCTGTAGAAAGTTTCTGCGACAAAATTTGCCAAAAAAAAACAAACAAAAACAAAAAGTAAAAACAACGAAATACATAAGAAATTCGATCAACAATAAAACACGTAAGAAATAACTATGAAGCCGAATTTTGCTTTAATATTATTGTTGAGGATATTGAAAAGAATAATTTTATGTTCACCAAAAATTAGAAGTCTTGGAGCTTTATTTTTTTATTTATAGGCAAAATGAAGCAAATATTTTTCCCGAATTAGCATAAATTAGTTAATATAAAATACATAAATTAAAATTTGAAAAATCTAACTATACAGTCACGTCTTGTAGATTACATTGGCCTCTACCTTAGTGCAAATTTTCGCGAGGATCCCGCGATCAACGACCGAGATCTGAAGGGGGGCCAAAAAGGCCCCGCCCCCCGGTGGTTTCAAATCCCTCAAAAAAACCCGGTGGGATTAGGGTTAAGAGTCAGACTGCACCTTCCCAATCCTAACCCCAAGCGACGTCCTTACCCTGATCCTAACCCCGTTTTCTAGACAGAACTGATCCTAGATTGAAATGCATTATTCTATTCAGTCTTAGTTTTAGCACATCTAAACTCTTGCCAATGAAGATGATTATTATACGAGCAGAAAACAAAAGTTACTTCGACGGTGCTTATGTCTATGTGGCTAGATATAGTTATGTTACATTTGTAAGAAATCAGTTCTTAAATCAGTTCTTATAAGTTCTCGAGATTGCGTGGAGTGCTCATCTTGTTATTTTGTGATACAGAATAATTATATACATGCTAAGCAAAAAATATCTTTCTTTTAATGATATAACTCTTATTAATAGACTGTGGATATTCATTACCTCATAATATTATGACCCTGCTGGATGATTGTATTTCGCATCAAAGGAAGAATGGTCGACCAACATCTTCCTACATCCCGGCTTCACCGAGCTCGCCATCCAGAAGGAGATCCGTCGTCGGGCCCTGGTCATCTACAAACGACGTGGTGGTGGACGGAAGAGCGACAGTAGGAGCGAGGCGAGCGACCTCGACGACTCCCTCGTCGAGCTGGATGTCACCCTGACGCCGGGCAAGGCGACGACCACTACCCGCATACCCGTGGTGAGCGAGGCTGCCAAATGCGCGGTGGTGGTAGACACACTGCTGAAAGACGCGGCCAAGACCGGCATGATGGTTATCAGTCTGGACTGTAAAGGTTCTCCGAAAGGTATGCCAACATTCCGCCATGTGATTCGAAGTTTCGTGTTTCATTCAGCCACTGACACATCCATTAATTGATTAATTGCTTGCTTGATTGATTGATTGGTTGATTATTTGATTGATTAATGATTGATGATTGGTTGATTGATTGACTGACTGATTGATTGATTGATTGATTGATTGATTGATTGAGTGAGTGAGTGAGTGAGTGATCGGTTGATCGATCGATTGATCAATTGATTAATAATGGTTGATTGATTACTTTGTTGATTGGTTGATTGATTGATTCATTTATTCATTCATCTATCAATTCAGCCAAAAGACGGTCATGCACAAAGAAAGATTATCGATGATCCACACAATTAGAAAAGCCCGAATTAGATGCTCAAATTTATGAAAAATATGAGATGTTATCAAAAGCTCATTTTATACTAGATAATATGCAGATATTTTATGGTCATTATGCTGTGAGATTATAAGTACGATGTGAACAAAATGCTATGCCGGGTTAAGATCAAGATTCTGTTAACCTTCTCATGCTTACAAAATTTTACAAAAACATAATATATCCAAGAACCAAGTGCAAGTCTCTCTTATTTCAATCGCCATCCATCACTTCTTTTTATTTCTTTTTTTTCTTCGGAAAAACGGGCTTTGGCAGCAGCAGAATTATGGAATACTCTCCCTGTTAATATCAATGGCAAAAACATTTATTTTTACACTGAAATACACTTACACAAATACCTCTGTATATCTCAGTGCATCGACTGTTTTTTTTTTTTTCATCACACGCTCTTTTTCTCTTTCCTAGCTATAACGTTGCACTTTCATTCTTAAAGGGCCTAGAGACTTCTTTCAGAGTAGGGCCTATGATGTAGGCTGTAATAAAGATATTTCATTATCATTGTGAAGTTCATAGTCGATGGTGACTTGGACTCGAGGAAAACAATGATCATAAGCCACGATGTTCACTATATGTTTTACATTAATTGTATCATTGATTCCATGTTGGCAACAAAGACATTATTGTGTCACATGTCAGTCCTGTGTAACAACATACCCGGGAGATTTGTACCCGCACATGCATGCACCATCCGTATGTGAGTTGTATTTGTGACGTTGCATGTCCGCTGCCGCACAATGATAATTATCGTTGACTCCTCAGACGGACAGACATTGGTGACACTTGTTCAACTCTCCACGCTAGAGGGCGAGATTTGGCTGTTTGACGTTAGTGAGTGTCCTGGCAAGTCGTCGCTGATGAAAGAAGGGCGTCTAAAAGAGCTGCTTGAGGCGGATATCGTCATGAAGGTGGGTCTTTCGCCTCACCATCAAAAATCTATAATTTCTACAGAAGCTTGTAAGTAGAAGACACAAGAGTTCGCTTGTCAGCTGAAGTAACTTGTTACGCAACTTTGCGTTTGGTTGTGGTCATGTAGTTGAAGAAAAGTGATTCTTGCTTTTTCCTGAAAGGAAAAATAAAGTCGAGGATGACATACGTTGAACATTATCTATCTATACGGACATTAACGCTAACAGTCATTTGATACACTCAACATGCTTGTGCAATAGTCCATACAGAATGACACACCGACACACCTTTCAGTGCTCATGGCGCTTCAAAAATGCTTTTCGGTGTGTGTGTACTTTAAAACGGTACTCCTAGCTCTCTCCTGCGGTTTTATTGCCCGAGGCGAGGAATTTTGTTCTCCGGACGTTGTCCCGACGTTGTCGGGGTAAGGTCTGTTAAAACAGGGCTCTATTCATGCGATTCATTTATGTCTCTGGTGGGATGCTGGCGGTACAGTACGTTTGCAATTCATTTTAAAATCATGAAGCCCTATCAGCTGCATTGCTCATTTTGCGCTAGCCGCTTTCCAACCGAACTGAGCCCTATGATATCTCACTGATAAAGATGATTGATTCTACCAGAATAGTCCTTCATTCCGATTCATCACCTCTTGATGTCTTTCATATCCACAGGTGATGCATGACTGCAGAATTCCCGCCGCTAACCTGCACCGCCAGTTTGGAGTCAAGCTACTGAACGTCTTCGATACATCGGTGAGAAACGATTACCCTGACTCCTGGGGGTCAATTACAGTAGTAGACGCCATTGACATTTTGTGCAGTTTAGTTTTGTCTGGTAGTAACGTGCTGGCTGCCAGTTGACCTCGAATCCGACTGGAACACTTATTTGCGTATCTGAAAGTTTGCAGATGTATGATATATTCTGCGTTAAAAAAAAGTGGCAAAAATCGGATAAGAAATAAGGAAGTTATGCCATTTGAAATTTTAATTTAATTTTTTTTTTTTTCGGGAAACATTTCTTGACCAGTCCTTAATGAATATTCAAATCAGCAAGTTGACGATTTCATGCTCTCACAATTTCACATTCATTTCATTTACAGAAATGACAAAAATCTCATATTTCAGCTGTATGAATATAAAACTTGTCTTAAAATCATCAAAAATAAAAAAAAGATCAAAATTGTAACTCTGATATATTATCTTCGTATGGGAAGATGCTTTTACTTATATAAGCTAAAAATAAAAATTTTTCTGAATTTCATATAAAACATACATGAAAAATTGTGAGGGTATGCCATAATCAATTTGCTCATTTGACTATTCATAAGGACTGGTCAAGAAATGTTTTCCGAAAAAAATGTGAAATTTCAAAATGTCATATTTTCCTTATTTCGTATCCGATTTTTTGTCATCTTTGTATCGTTCTGAGGGAATATTTTTCTCTTTCTTTTGAAGGCTATTTATTTTTGTGGTGGATTTCTTCTTTAAGGAGTTATATTTAAGTGCAAGCAACACGCAAGCATCTCTCTTTTAAAAAAAAAGTTCATTTGAGTCTGTTTGATTTTGATTTGTGAATGTCGGCAGCCTTGTAGCTTTCTTTTGTCTCAAAGTCATGAAAGTATTGATATAATCATATTTTCTTCTTTGCGTACAAAAACGACGCATTTGGCTGTCAGGAAGGAGCAAAAGGCCAATACAGTATTGTACCCATTTGTACCATGTCAAAACTCCACATAAAGACGGTGATCTGATCTGCTATGCTGAAGTAAGACATGCTGTTGTTAGAGCAAAACTTCAGTGCGGAAATAGCAAGGTCTTAATGAAGATGGTTGCCATGCGTTCAATATTTTGATGATTGATGTTTCGCTATCAAATAACTCTGGAGATTAATAAATGTGACTCTGCATACTCCGTTTCTTTGCTGTCATGACGCTCATAGCTGGCTTACGAGACCTTGCTGTACCAGTGTAACCTGCTCCCCAGCGAGCGGACAGAGGAGAGGCCCCGGATCGAGATGGCCGCTCTGTGTGAGCTCCTCGGGGAGAAGGCCCAGTCCGACATCGGGAAAGGACTAACAGAGACCCTGGAGAACAACCCACACATGTGGGCTGACAGACCGCTGTCGGAAGAGTTGATTCAGTACGCGGCGGGAACCGTGCGCTCCCTAGTACCCAGAGTCTTCAACAAACTTGATCGGTAAGACTTAATTCACACCTATACCGAATTCGCCATAATAGGTGGCTTAGATAGCTACCGCAAGTTTTATATTTTGTCTGTATGTGTGTGTTTATCGTTCTCAGGAGAAGAGCTGCGGTATGTTCGGTCTGAATGGTGTAATACCACCCTGCTATATTCTGTCATGCAATACTCCAAGATTCAGTTCATTCTGTGCATGTATTAGTTTGTCGAAATAGAGTGAAAATTATAACGTGTTTGATTGGAAAAACATCGAAGGACGTAATAAGATCTGCTATGTATAACTTTATATGTACAGTATGTATAAGTTTACCACAGTAGAGCTATTAAGCATACCAGAGTTAACCACTGCTGGGGCACTCGTCATATTGGCCAGACATAGTCAAAGTAAAATAAAACCAAGTGTAACTTAAAGATTTATAGAAATGGGACAATCCTTTAATCAATTTTTATCAGACAACGGGAATTTACAGACAGATGAATAGAGTGACAAACAGATAATGAAGTAAAAATTGAAAAAAAAAAACACCTGAAAACTAAGGATATTGTCATCGTCATCTGAGGAAGTTGTTGCTCCACAAAGCTGAGAATCTACATTTATTTTTGTCCGTAGACAAAGTTAAATTTGCTATGACTCGATCCCCCTTCATCCCTAACACCATCCCCCAAATCAGTGACATCACCGGTATCCTTTTCGGATTTTGACACAGACTCATTCACCCAGCCTGGCAGCAGTACTTTGACTGGCGGTGCGAGCACACTCTCCTTCATACCCAAACTGCCGAGGAGTAGCGGGAAAAAGCATCTAACGTGCGGGTGATATCACTTTTGCTGCCCCGCCCGTACCTTACCTTTCCCAGGGTGAAAACAAGTACAGCTGTATGTCTTTGTATTCAAAATACACTGCAAACTTCGTGCTTCGTTTGATAAGTCTATATTCATTTTGATACTTTATGAAAAAAAAGACAAGTTGTTATGTGTTATTGTGAGTCAATGTGTTGTCGATACGATCGTAAAATTTCTCGATATAATCGTTATGTCTAAAGAAAGCGAAAATGATGAGATTTATGCGGTTACTTATCATGTGTGTTTTTTCACAATCTTTCATGTTAAACATGATGTTTCTACGGTAGTTATGTGATTAATTGCTTTCGTTCTTTGTCGAGTTTTCAGCAGTAGCAAAAGATGCTGTGTTTAACGTAGATTATTGTAGCAGGGTAAACTGTTTAAAGACGAACAAGAACTCCCAATTTGGCATGTAACTGCAGATGATGGCAGTTTTATATTATGTTTACCCGCTCCTTCTCTTTTTCGTAGTTGCAGATGTGATTTAGAAAGTATTATCTATCATTATTTCACTCCTTTTTTTTTTTGCACGATTGTTGCTCTTTTTTTCCTTTACCAGTGCCAAGTTCATTTATTCAATAGACCTAAGTTGTATAATCACCTACTACAACATACGTCTTGTTTATGTATCTGTATTGTTAACTTTGTTATGTATAGATATCGTTATGCCGAAGTGTATGCATGCATTCATTTCAAGTTGTAAGCCTACCTCAAAATCTGAGAAGCTTGAAGAATAGCTATGCGTGACTGTAGTAAGTTCTTGTCTATTGTCAAGTTTCTGTGCTTAAGGCATCAATGATAATTGTGCTCGATGTCTGCGAATCCTAGTGTCAATGAATATACAGTACGGTCTGTCTGTCTCTGACAACTGCAATGGAGGATGTGAAAGCTGCTTGAACGTAGATGTCTTGAAAGGACTGGATATACCAGATTACACCTCTTCAGTTGAAATTGACACAAACACAAGTAGAGTGTGACATTGTAATGTTGTCTTTTTCATATCATTACTTCGAACACCAAAACATGATTATGACGAGTCTATGTTTGCATAATTATGTTCTCATTTCTGAAAATTCCACAACTTCAGAAGTTAATAGATCCGCGCGCTCCAAAACAAAAACCAGCATGTTTTGCCCGAGCATAGCCCTCCCTCTATTGTTTGAAAAACAGTAGATACCCGGCAAAATAATTATGCAATAGCATTGCCTGGATGAAAATAACACAACTCCAATGTCTACCAGGGTTTTATACTTTAGCTCTGTACATGCACAGAATGACTACCACACATGTCAATGATTTTGTCACAAAATGGATCTGTAAGTTTGTATGAATTTGACATAAGTTTGAGTAAAACTCTGTTGAAATCAAAGCCAAATGCGTGCTAGTTGCAAGTCTTTATGCCCTGTCTACTAATTGCATCATACTATTCAAGCACGTATACAGGTCTGTGATTACTGCATACGTTGTGGATATGACAAGTAACATGGCGTATGATGATGAGTTGGTAAAAAACGCATATTGGATATATGCATTCATGACCATCATGGATACGTCACGAAGTACATGCTGCTTGAATGTAAGCTCTGTTTGAATACACATTGATGTGTCATGAAACCCTCTCTTTAAGTTCGAATAAAATCACTTTTCGAAGAGCAAATTCTGTTAGTTGTATTTTTGTTTCATTGTTTCGTGATCATGAATCGGGGTAAGAAGGCAATAATCCAGGCCAATTTCTGTAGAGAGGTATACAAGTTTACTAACAAGGGTCGTTTCTACTTTCTCAGGTTTGGGAACTACGAGTGCAGTACAGTATTACATTATATTTATGCATGTACTGTATGTCTAAAGAACGTCATCCTATCTCTTTGGCTGGCGCCAATAAAAGTCATGTAAAGTATGCAAATCAGATATGACAGACCCAGAGAGGTTAGGGGAGGGAGGGGGACCTCATGGAACAAGATAATGGATAAAATGATGTTGTTAACGGAAACAAGAGTAGAATCCTATCTGTCAAATAAAAATGTACACTGTTAGTTATGGCAGTAAGATTTACTTGAACTACACGGTAATACTTAAGTGCCTTTAAAATTTAGTTCCGTACGTGGTATTTTGCACATGAGGCCGGTTTACCAATGCATGCAATCTTGTGGATCTTATGGTTTTTCTCCGAGGACCTAGCAATGTAATACTTGTAGGTTATTACATCCGCACATATACATTTAAATAAATTTTAGTACTTGGAATCTAGTTTGCATGCATTCGTTGGTCTATCGGGCAAAGCTTGGACAAGCATTCTGGTTGTAAGGAACGACGTCTGTTATGAAGCGGGGCACAAAATATGAGCATTTAAGTAAACGGGTGTATTAGCTCCAGTATCGTCCTACCAAAGTGCGTGTTCGCAGTCTTGTGTTGTACCATAGACCCATTCCAGTTTTCTTTGGTGTATATTATGGTATGGCAGGAGGTAAGTGAATTAAAGATGCCTATATGTTTATGTGTCATTCATCCGAGTTTTTCCTCTTCCCGAGTGTTAGAGGCATGCCCACACAACAAACGTCATAGTCAATCATTATTTTTTGCATAAATCCATCCGTCAAATCCTTTTTTCCCTTCAATTCTAAAGTATCTGTTCATCGTTCGGTACCCATTCCCATCTGTCTGACTTGTTTGTTTGTTTGTTTGTTTTCATTTTCCATCGCACAAAATGACATGTCTAGATAGATAGCCCATACTCGGTTGCACTACAGTTGGTCCTCTATGGGGTCCAGTGTGAATACCTCAACGGGTAAGCTAGCACCCTGCATTTTGAATAAATAGACTGGGATCTTACACATGGAACCTTCATTATTCATTAATGTCCTATCCGCCAGACAGAGTGTTTTGCTTGTACTGGAAGAGGGGGGGGGGGGGGGGGGGGCACGATACGTTACTTATTGAGCTACCTCCTCCCCCTTGTATTAAATCTACACTATTTTTCTCCCCGTCTTCCCGCGCAAGGAAAACCTGGAAGTGTGCGTCAGCTTTTTATCGCAACATGTACGGAGCCTACCGTCTTTCACCGTCAATTTCAGTTCTCCTTGAAACAAATCGTCCTCACCTCAGGTCATATTCCTTGTGTCATCACTTCAATATTCCAAGGAGAACACTTTTTTGGAGGAGGAAGCGATATGATAGGGCCTACCACATGCGAAGATTGGCAGGATCAACTGCTTGTCGGACATTCCCTTAATAGTGACTCACACGCTTTTTATGATTGGGTCAAGCTGAGAAGTTTTATGAGAAAGTTCACTTCTGTAAATTTGTGTTTTACACTTTGATACAACTATACAGACGCCGTCCACACGATGTTTTCGTTCAAAATTGGTATAATGATTATATGTATTTACAGAATATTGCATCGCAAAGTCGAAAGAAGATTAACCTTATTGCTGTCATGGGGATCGATCAGAGTATATACTGCTAACAATTTGTAACTAAAAGGAGTCACACCAAAGGTAATAGAAGCAAAACTACACAGTGAGGATTGATATATTACCTACAATGTAGGCTACTTCGTGTATGTACATCAATGATTGTTACAAAATCTCACGTCTGAGGAAATCAGGTTTTTTTTTTTTTCATTGATAAGAGTCACCGTCGTGGAGTAAGACAGAATAATCGCAATAACCTCTATCAGAATTCACATTTTATGGAGTATTAATGTGACTGTTCATACTGCAGATGATATGACGTGACAGTCTGAGTTTTCCTTGAGGTCCACAACAAGCAAATAAATAATAATAATAACACATGAAAAGAAGAAAAAGGTTAAAGGTACATACCATTTGGAGCAGTGATTTTAAAAGTGTTCGAGATATCACATATGAGGAATATGTGTAGGTCAGTTTTGTTGCATCACAAAATATCCCACCATATAAAAATTTCGCAATAAAGCCTAAAATATAAGGAGATGTCACTATTTTTCTCAATAAACCATAACTGTAGACGGTTGTCTACAAACATCTCATCATAATCACTGTTCACATTTTGTATATTAATTTTAACAATGCCTAACATTGATTATACTGGTTCAAAGCTTTACATTGGTCGTTTCGATAAGTAACTCACATTTTAGAACTATTTTGAAGCACCAAATAGTGGTTTTTGTTTCATCTAATGGTAAAATATGCCTTTATTTCTCACAGACGTGAGATATTGAAGCAATCATTGATGTACACAGTAGGCCTATGCAGCTGTCCTTGTAGTCATAGCATTCCTCTGGTAGAGCGCACTCGCCACCTCGATCACGCACTTTCAGTACCTAATGGCAGAATACATCAACTGGTGAAATATTTCATTCCCGCCACGTGTATAGGGCCTACGTCTTGTTGGGAAGATCTCGTTTTAGCTGTCCCCAGTCGTTTTCTAAACTTAGAATCCAGTAAGCAGATTAGAAACGAAAGTGATATGATTTGTGATTTTGAATAAAATAAAGTGTCCGATACATAAATTGCTGTAGGCCTATAGGGTGGATTGCTTGGGGGGGGGGGGGGGGGGGGTGTTGGGTTAAAAGTTTAATGGTAACCCCCCCCCCCCCCACACACACACACACACAGCGGAAGGACACAAAGTCATTGGTGTTATTTCTTCTGCTCTCTGACTTTCGAAAGACCCCCCACCCCCCCCCCCCGCATGACAAAAAATAAATAAATAAATAAATAAATAAATAAAATGAAAAAAAAAACGGCTTCGGGGATACTGAGTAATTACGTCATGTTTAGCAAACCACTGATTGGCCGCTAAATTATATTGTTCGGATTGTCTATTGTGAAATATTGCAGTTGAGATGGCGTACACGCAAAAAGTGTACAACTTTTTACACCACTGGAAAGTGGAGCATGACGGGTTTACCTGTGACCACAGACCCTCTCAGGACCACTATGATTCATAAACTATTGAAACTGTGTGAACGTGGAGTAATAATTACCTGAACGTGTGACCACTGATCGCTCCTCGGTAGCCGCGCGACCTCGACGGAGAGCTGTGTGGTTGTTTGACTTGTCCTCTTTTCGCAGAAGCCGCGGGGCGTTGTTAAAACTCGAGAAGTGAACTACCTTATTATGCCCAATCGCCCTTGCCCCATTCGAAATTCCAGACGTATTACAAAAAGACAAAGAGGGAAAGAGAGAAAAAAAAGAAGTGAAGGTGATGGGAGTCCAACCACAGTATAATGCCTCCAAGTAAATCTATTTGCGTCGAATAAGACAATTATGTGCGTGGAATGGGACAATGACCCCCAAAAAATAAAGAAATGCAGTTTGATCTGTGCATATAAGAGTTGTGAATCAATTACAATGCAATCTCAGGGTATGAGACTATAACTTATTACTTACATCCTGCGGAAAACCACTTTTAATTTGCTTCAGTAGTCACATAGAAATGAAGATCTTTGGAAAAAAAAAAAACATGTCAGAATTCCCTTCCCTCCGAGTTTTGTAAGGAGACGCGTTATCGACTGTGTTTACGCCTTACAAATACCTTAAGTTGTTCATTGTGTTCTCTGGAAAATCTCTTTCGAAAAAGTGACTGCTTGTTTCTTTTAATTTTCAACTAAAGAAGTGAAAAAATTAATTACCTCAAAAAAGATGCAGATTTTTTATAGTTTTGCAAACATCAGTAAGGAGTGAAAATAAATGATTAAAGAAAGATATGAAAATACACTGTATTGACTCATCATTGAAGACTTGTATGGGTTGAGGTTTTCTTCCATTTGGGATTTCTGTTTTCTATTTTCTTTTCTTCATTTCACTCTCTTTTCATGTAAAGATGATCATGACATCGATATCTATATATTCACAAATGTATTGATGCAATGTTTGCCCTGTCAGTTGTGAGCAATATATAATTTCATTCATATGGATGTCTAGAGCATTCAATAGCATCCAAGTGCTAAACTTGGAAGAAATTGATCCACGACATGCATTTCCGAGATCCACATTTCTCCATGACCACTGAACCAAATTGAATCCGCTTTTCTGTATGATGCTGGTATTAAGCTATAGTCTCATACCCTGAAATTACATTTAGCTCGTTTAATCATTTCGAAAGTTATCAATGCGAAAAGTCCGATTGTAATATTTTTTTCCCGGGCATACTGTAATACGAACTATCATTACCGTAGTTTGAGAACAGTCAATGCAGTTAGGGGTCAACGCTCTTCGAAGACCAAACTCAAGATATCTACTTAGAAAAATGTGACCACTGATTTCTATGTAACTATAATATACATGGCAATCAGTGATCATGCAAACCCTTCAAGGGGCAACCATATTGTTCAGTGTCGGGAGAGACAGGGGCGTTAGAGTGTTCCCAGAAACGAACCCAGCAAACCACCTGACAAACAAAATTGTTCACGTTTGTGCATCTATTTTTTTTTTCGCGGTCGAAATACTGGAATCATCAGACGAGCCAAGGCCCCCATAGTGACTAATCACTCGTATTTTTTTGCGATACAGTCGAAGCTTTCTGATCATCACAGGTGTGCTGCCCGACATCGAAACAAGAGTTTTGTGACAAAATGATACAAGGAGTGATCTTGATTGTATGACGTCATGACCTATTAATCATTAATAAAATGATCATTTTTAATACTCAGATACCTTCGATCACTGTTCGGTAAAAGGCATTTTGGGAGTAACTTGTTGACCAGCTAAATAAGTTTCTCCCCTTTCGTCACAGTATTTGAATATGTAAATTTTTAAAACTATCCCAAATGACCCATACACATTTTAATTATTCTGCGCTGCCAAAGTTTGTGATATGCAATAATGCACATTCTCAGTGAAATGAAAAAAAAACTAGAGATTGTAATTTGTCATCACTGACAAATTAAGGTGATCCGATTTTTTTTTAATCAATGATTCAAGTCCTGATCGCAATAGGCATGACCATGCAGGTTTCATCTGTGTTCAGAGACATTGGCCGTGTGATGTTTGGATTCTCATTTAGAAAAGGGAGTCATATCTGCCATCTTTGGTAACAAATCTGTATACACTATAACGAAGATACAGCAACAAGTACATATGACCTTTGACCCCACTTTGCACAACCTAGATGGCATCTGAGCAAAAAGTGGTTATTTTGTGAAATGATTCTTGTAACATTATCTTTGCGTGTGCAAAATATGGGAAAGATAAGACATGTATTCACCAAGATATACAGGATAAAACATTTGTGACCTTTGACCCTAATTTACATACCCAAGATGTTGTCCGATCAAGTAGTTGTTATTTTATGAAATAATGTACGTGACATGAACTAAACATGTGCACAATATGGGGATGATAGGGGCTGTTTTTCTTGAGTTATTGCAAAGAAAGTTGCAGAAACATAGAAATATCTTAGTACATCGAAAATAAGCTTAATTTCAACCAAGTATTTTAACATGATTCTGACATTAAATGAAAACACAAAGGGCACGTAACGATAGCGCAAAGTCTGAGTTACAACGTATTAAATTCTGAGAAAAATTCACCGAAGGGTAAGTGAGCTAGTGCTCGATAAAGACAATCGTGTCAATATTAACATCTAGAAAAATTCCCTCCCATAGAGATAACACGTCATAACGAAGATACAGAAAAAAGTACATATGACCTTTCACCCCACTTTGCACACCCAAGATGGCATCTGAACAAAAAGTGATTATTTTATGAAATGATTCTTGTAACATGGTCTTTAAGTGTGCAAAATATGGGAAAGATAGAACATGTATTCACCAAGATACAGGATGAAATATTTATGACCTTTGACCCTAATTTACATACACAAGATGGCGTCTGATCAAGTAGTTGTTATTTTATGAAATAATGTACGTGACATGAACTAAACATGTGCAAATTATGGTGGTGATAGGGTGTGTTTTTCTTGAGCTATTGCAAAGAAAGTTGCAGAAAGAAAGAAATATTCCAATACATCGAAGATAAGCTTTAATTTCAACCACGTTTTTGGACATGATCCCGACTCCGTATGAAAAAATAAATGGTACACTTACGATAGCCCAAAGTCTCAGCTACAACATATTAAAATCTGGGAGAAATTCACCGAAGCATAAGGGAGCTAGTGCTCGAAAAGGAAAGTCATGTCAATTTTCATTTCCAGAAAAACTGCACTCCCATAGAGATAACACGTAAACTGGTCAAATTTGACAAGGTTACTTTCAATCCATTTTTACGAGGTGATGCCGTCAGCCAATTAAAATTGTGTTATTACATTTATGAAAGACCATTAAATAAGCTACAACATACTGAAATTTAGGTGAAAATCGGTAAAGGATAAGAAAGATACGCTCGAGTAAACTTGAAATTTGATGACGTCATTTTGAAAATTTACATTTTTTATTTTATTAAGAAATTTGATACCTTTTAATCATTTTTTCAGCATCGCCAACCTATGCAATGACATGTACAACTCATCAGCTTTCAAAATATGTAAAGAAAATGGGGGGTCACCGTCCATCCTGACGAGTAAAATCGGATTTAAAATTGGCGGTTTTTTGGCATAGTCGCACTGTATATCGCCATTGACGCGCGCGCGGAATTTCAACTTTGACGGGCCCGTATGACGTCATATTGAGTCGGATTGACTTGAAACTTGGTAGAAATATTCATTGACATTTCAGACATCCGATCAAAGTAAAAAAACGGGAAATTTCTATTGCATATGAGCTATACGTGCGTATATGCGCGCGCGCGTACGCGTCCGTCCGATTTTTTCAATTTTTCAAAAAATGCTCTAAATGGTCTGAAACGTGTGCAAAAAAATTTTGAGCTCGATTGGAGCATACAAATAATTCAACGCGCGCGTACGCGCACGTTTTAAGAGTATAGATGAATTTTGAAAACATGAGTAGAATTAGCTTAATTTGAACTATATGTGACGTAAATTTCATTGAAAAATTCTATTCCATTAATGAGATATGCATGAAAATGTGTTTTCATATAATGACGTCATAGTGACGTCACGGTCGACTGATCACTATGATTTTACTTGCGCTGTCGTCTTTGAGACACGATACATATATGGTATAAGTTTGACATTGATAGGCAATGCACTTTCAGAGCTAACCTCTGCACAACTTTTGTCCAGAAATAAAGAAAGAAAGAAAGAAAGAATCCGTACAGATACAATAGGTGATCCGAGAGGATTCTCGGATCACCTAAAAAGTGTTTTGCTCTTGATTCATAAATTGCTACAACTTGGGATTTCATGTTTGTTTTCTAATGGCAAGTTATTTTAAAATTTATGGAACTACACAGGCAAATTGCTGGTATCTTAATTAGGTGATCCGAGTATCCTCTCGGATCACCTTCTGTATCTGTACTGATTAGGTGATCCGAGTATCCTCTCGGATCACCTTCTGTATCTGTACGGATTCTTTCTTCTTCTTCTTTCTTTATTTCTCCCCAAAAGTTGTGCAGAGGTTAGCTCAGAGTGTGCTATGCCTATCAAGTTCAAACTTATACCATGTATGTATCGTGTCCCAAAGACGGCAATCGAACTAGAATCAAAGTGATCAGTCGACCATGACGTCACTATGACGTCATTATATGAAAACACATTTTCATTCATATCTCATTATTGGAATGGAATTTTTCAATCAAATTTACGTCACATATAGTTCAAGTCAAGCGCATTATACTCATATTATCAAAATTCATATTTACCGTTAAAACGTGCGCGTACGCGCGCGTTGAAATATTTGTATGCTCCAATCGAGCTCAAATTTTTTTTGCACACGTTTCAGACCATTTGGAGCATTTTTTGAAAAATTGAAAAAATCGGACGGACGCGTACGCGCGCGCACATATACGCACGCACAGCTCATATACAATATAAATTTCCTGTTTTTTCACTTTGATCGGATGTCTGAAATGTCAAGGAATATTTATACCAAGTTTCAAGTCAATCCGACTCAATATGACGTCACACGGGCCCGTCAAAGTTGAAATTCCGCGCGCGCGTCAATGGCGATATACAGTGCAACAATGCCAAAAAACCGCCAATTTTAAATCCGATTTTACTCGTCAGGATGGACGGTGACCCCCTATTTTCTTTACATATTTTGAAAGCTGATGAGTTGTACATATCATTTCATGGGGTGGCGATACTGAAAAAATGATTAAAAGATATCAAATTTCTTAATAAAGTAAGAAAAGTAAATTTTCAAAATGACGTCATCAAATTTCAAGTTCACTCGAGCGTATCTCACTTATCCTTTGCCAATTTTCATCCAGTTTTCAGTATGTGGTAGCTTATTAAATGTACTTTCATAAGTGTAATTACACAATTTTGATTAGATGACGACATCACCTCGAAAAAATGGATTGAAGGTAACCTTGTCAAATTTGACCAGTTTACGTGTAATCTCTATGGGAGTGCAATTTTTATGAAAATGAAAATTGACATGACTATCTTTATCGAGCACTAGCTCACTTATGCTTCGGTGAATTTCTCTAAGATTTTAGTATGTTGTAGCTGAGATGTAGGGCTATCGTAAGTGTGCCCTTCGTCTTTTCATACGTTGTCGGGATCACGTGAAAAAACTTGGTTGAAATTAAAGCGTATCTTCGATGTATTGGAAAATTTCTTTCTTTCTGCAACTTTCTGTGCAATAACTTAAGAAAAACATACCCTATTACCACCATATTTGGCATATGTTTAGTTCACGTCACCAACATTATTTCACAAAATAACAACTACTTGATCAGACGCCATCTTGGGTATGTAAATTAGGGTCAAAGGTCATAAATGTTTCATCCTGTATCTTGGTATATATATGTCCTATCTTTCTCATATTTTGCACACGTAAAGACCATGGTACAAGGATCATTTCACAAAATAACCACTAATTGCTCAGATGCCATCTTGGGTGTGCAAAGTGGGGTCAAAAGTCATATGTACTTCTTTCTCAATCTTCGCTATTACGTGTTATCTCTATGGGAGGGAGTTTTTCTAGATGTGAAAATTGACATGACTATCTTTATCAAGCACTATCTCACTTATGCTTCAGTGAATTTCTCCTAGATTTTAATATGCTGTAGCTGAAACTTTGTGGTATCATATAAGTGCCCTTTGTTTTTTCACACGATGTCGGTATCACGTCAAAACACTTGGTTAAAATTAAAGCTCATCAACGGTGTATTGAAATATTTCTTTCTTTGCGCAACTTTCTTTGCAAAAACTCAAGAAAAACATGCTCTATCACCACTATATTTTGTACATGTTTAGTTCATGTCACCTACATCATTTCATAAAATAACGACTTCTTGATCAGACGCCATCTTGGGTATGTAAATAAGGGTCAAAGGTCATAACTGTATTATCTTGTATCTTGGTGAATACCTGCCCTATCTTTCCCATATTTTGCACATTTATAGACGATGTCGCAAGAATCATTTCACAAATTAACCGCTTTTTCCTCAGGTGCCATCTTGGGAGTGTAAAGGTGGGTCAAAGGTCATATGTATTTGTTGCTGTATCTTCGTTATCTAGTGTATACAGAATTTAGTACCAAGGGTGGCAGATATGACTCCCTTTTCTAAATGAGAATCCAAACATCACACGGCCAATGTCTCTAAACACAGATGAAACCTGTATGGTCATGCGTGTTGCGATCAGGACTCGAATCATTGAAAAAAAAAATCGGATCACCTTAATTTGTCAGTAATGACAAATTACAATCTCTAGTTAGGTGATCCGAGTATCCTCTCGGATCACCTTCTGTATCTGTACTGATTCTTTGTTTTTAGGTGATCCGAGTATCCTCTCGGATCACCTTCTGTATCTGTACTGAATCTTTCTTCTTTCTTTGTTTCTTTCTTTATTTCTCCTCAAAAGTTGTGCAGAGGTTAGCTCAGAAAGTGCATTGCCTCTCAATGTCAAACTTATACCATATATGTATCATGTCGCAAAGACGACAGCGCAAGTAAAATCATAGTGATCAGTCGACCGTGACGTCACTATGACGTCATTATATGAAAACACATTTTCATGCATATCTCATTAATGGAATAGAATATTTCAATGAAATTTACGTCACATATATTTCAAGTCATGCGAATTCTACTCATATTCTCAAAATTCATTTTTATCTCAAAACGCGCGCGTACGCGCGCGTTAAAATATTTGTATGCTCAAATCGAGCTCAAAACTTTTTTGCACACGTTTCAGACCATTTGGAGCATTTTTTGAAAAATTGAAAAAATTGGACGGACGCGTACGCGCGCGCACATTTTCGCACGCACAGCTCATATGAAATAGAAATTTTAAATTTTTTCACACGGATAGGATGTCCAAAATGTCAAGGAATATTTATATTAAGTTTCAAGTCGATCCGATTCAATATGACGTCATACGGGCCCGTCAAATTCAAAATTCCGCGCGTGCGTCAATGGGGATACACAGTGCAACTATGCCAAAAAACCGCCAATTTTAAATCGGATTTTAGTCGTCAGGATGGACGGTGACCCCCCATTTTCTTTACATATTCTGAAAGCTGATGAGTTGTACATGTCATTTCATGGGCTGACGATGCTGACAAAATGATTAAAAGATATCAAATTTCTTAATAAAATAAAAAAAGTAAATTTTCAAAATGACGTCATCAAATTTCAAGTTTACTCGAGCGTATCTCACTTATCCTTTGCCAATTTTCACCTAAATTTCAATATGTTGTAGCTTATGAAATGCTCTTTCATAATTGTAATTACACAAATTTGATTAGATGACGACATCACCTCAAAAAAATGGATTGAAGGTAACCTTGTCAAATTTGAACAGTTTACGTGTAATCTCTATGGGAGTGCAATTTTTATGGAAATGAAAATTGACATGACTATCTTTATCGACCACTACCTCATTTATGCTTCGGTGAATTTCTCTAAGATTTTAATATGTTGTAGCTGAGACGTAGGGCTATCGTAAGTGTGCCATTTGTTTTTTCATACGTTGTCGGGATCACGTGAAAAAACTTGGTTGAAATTTAAGCTTATCTTCGATGTATTGTAATATTTCTTTCTTTTTACAACTTTATGTGCAATAACTCAAGAAAAACATACCCTATCACCACCATATTTTGCACATGTTTAGTTCATGTCACGAACATTATTTCATAAAATAACAACTACTTGATCAGACGCCATCTTGGGTATGTAAATTAGGGTCAAAGGTCATAAATGTTTTATCCTGTATCTTGGTGAATACATGTCCTATCTTTCCCATATTTTGCACACGCAAAGATCATGTTACAAGAATCATTTCACAAAATAACCACTCTTTGCTCAGATGCCATCTTGTCTGTGTAAAGTGATGTCAAAAGGTCATATGTACTTCTTTCTGTTTCTTCGTTATGACGTGTTATCTCTATGGGAGGGAATTTTTCTAGATGTGAAAATTGACATGACTGTCTTTATCGAGCACTAGCTCACTTACCCTTCGGTATTCAGATTTTAATATGTTGTAACTGAGACTTTGCGCTATCGTTCCGTGCCCTTTGTTTTTTCATATGATGTCGGGATCATGTTACAATACTTGGTTGAAATTAAAGCTTATCTTTGATGTATTGAGCTATTTCAATGTTTCTGCAACTTTCTTTGCAATAACTCAAGAAAAACAGCCCCTATCACACCCATATTTTGCACATGTTTAGTTCATGTCACGTACATTATTTCATAAAATAACAATTACTTGATCGGACAACATCTTGGGTATGTAAATTAGGGTCAAAGGTCACAAATGTTTCATCCTGTATCTTGGTGAATACATGTCTTATCTTTCCCATATTTTGCACACGCAAAGATGTTACAAGAATCATTTCACAAAATAACCACTTTTTGCTCAGATGCCATCTAGGTTGTGCAAAGTGGGGTCAAAGGTCATATGTACTTATTGCTGTGTCTTCGTTATAGTGTATACAGATTTGGTACCAAAGATGGCAGATATGACTCCCTTTTCTAAATGAGAATCCAAACATCACACGGCCAATGTCTCTGAACACAGATGAAACCTGCATGGCCATGCCTATTGCGATCAGGACTTGAATCATTGATTAAAAAAAAAATCGGATCACCTTAATTTGTCAGTGATGACAAATTACAATCTCTAGTTAGGTGATCCGAGTATCCTCTCGGATCACCTTCTGTATCTGTACGGATTCTTTGTTCTTCTTCTTCTTCTTCTTCTTTCTTTCTGGACAAAATTTGTGCATCTACTTACTCAGAAAGTTCTCAGAGTATCAATTTCAAACTCATACCATATATGTATCATGTCCCAAAGACGACAAATCTAAAATATCATTGTGATTGGTCAATCGTGACGTCACTATGACGTCATTATATGAAAACACATTTTCAATCATATCTCATTAATGGAATAGAATTCTTCAATGAAATTTACGTCACATATATTTCAAGTTATGCGCATTCTACTCATATTCTCAAAATTCATATTTTCTCTTAAAACGTGCGCGTACGCGCGCGTTGAAATATTTGTATGCTCAAATCGAGCTCAAATTTTTTTTGCACACGTTTCAGACCATTTGGAGCATTTTTTGAAAAATTGAAAAAATTGGACGGACGCGTACGCGCGCGCGCATATACGCACGTACAGCTTATATGCAATAGAAATTTCCACTTTTTTTACACAGATCGGATGTCTGAAATGTCAAGGAATATTTCTGCCAAGTTTCAAGTCAATCCGACTCAATATGACGTCATACGGGCCCGTCGAAGTTGAAAATCCGCGCGCGCGTTAATGGCGATATACAGTGCAACAATGCCAAAAAAACGCCAATTTTAAATCCGAGTTTACTCGCCAGGATAGACGGTGACTCCCCATTTTCTTGACATATTTTGAAAACTGATGAGTTGAACATGTCATTTCATGGGTTGGCAATGCTGAAAAAAAGATGAAAAGGTATCAAATTTCTTAATAAATCAAAAAGAGTAAAATTTCAAAATGACGTCATCAAATTTCAAGTTTACTCGAGCGTATCTCACTTATCCTTGGCCAATTTTCACCCAGATTTCAGTATGCTGTAGCTAATTTAATGCTCTATCAGTTATGTAATAACACAATTTTGATTGAATGACAGCATAACCTCGTAAAAATGGATTGAAAGTAACCTTGTCGAATTTGACCAGTTTACGTGTTATCTCTATGGGAGTGCAGTTTTTCTGGAATGAAAATTGACATGACTGTCCTTTTCGAGCAGTAGCTCACTTATGCTTCGGTGAATTTCTCCCAGATTTTAATATGTTGTAGCTGAGACTTTGGGCTATCGTTACTGTGCCTTTCGTTTTTTCATACGATGTCGGGATCACGTCAATAAACTTGGTTGAAATTAAAGCTTATATTCGTTGTATTGAAATATTTCTTTCTTTCTGCAACTTTCTTTGCAATAACTCAAGAAAAACATACCCTATCAACACCATATTTTGCACATGCTTAGTTCATGTCACGTTCATCATTTCATAAAATAACAACTACTTGATCAGATGCCATCTTGAGTATGTAAATTAGGGTCAAAGGTCATAAATGTTTCATCCTGTATCTTGGTGAATACATGTTCTATCTTTCCCATATTTTGCACACATAAAGACCATGTTACAAGGATCATATCACAAAATAACCACTTTTTGCTCAGATGACATCTTGTCTGTGCAAAGTGGGGTCAAAGGTCATATGTACTTCTTTCTTTATCGTCACTATGACGTGTTATCTCTGTGGGAGGGAATTTTTCTAGATGTGAAAATTGACATGATTGTCTTTATCGAGCACCAGCTCACTCACCCTTCGATGAATTTCTCCCAGATTTTAATATGTTGTAGCTGAGACTTTGCGCTATCGTAATACGTCCTCCGTTTTTTCATACGACGTCAAAAGCACGTCGAAAAACTCGGCTTAAGTAATCAAAGCTTAGCTTCATTAGGTGATCCGAGTATCCTCTCGGATCACCTTCTGTATCTGTACGGATTCTTTGTTCTTCTTCTTCTTCTTCTTCTTTCTTTCTGGACAAAATTTGTGCATCTACTTACTCAGAAAGTTCTCAGAGTATCAATTTCAAACTCATACCATATATGTATCATGTCCCAAAGACGACAAATCTAAAATATCATTGTGATTGGTCAATCGTGACGTCACTATGACGTCATTATATGAAAACACATTTTCAATCATATCTCATTAATGGAATAGAATTCTTCAATGAAATTTACGTCACATATATTTCAAGTTATGCGCATTCTACTCATATTCTCAAAATTCATATTTTCTCTTAAAACGTGCGCGTACGCGCGCGTTGAAATATTTGTATGCTCAAATCGAGCTCAAATTTTTTTTGCACACGTTTCAGACCATTTGGAGCATTTTTTGAAAAATTGAAAAAATTGGACGGACGCGTACGCGCGCGCGCATATACGCACGTACAGCTTATATGCAATAGAAATTTCCACTTTTTTTACACAGATCGGATGTCTGAAATGTCAAGGAATATTTCTGCCAAGTTTCAAGTCAATCCGACTCAATATGACGTCATACGGGCCCGTCGAAGTTGAAAATCCGCGCGCGCGTTAATGGCGATATACAGTGCAACAATGCCAAAAAAACGCCAATTTTAAATCCGAGTTTACTCGCCAGGATAGACGGTGACCCCCCATTTTCTTGACATATTTTGAAAACTGATGAGTTGAACATGTCATTTCATGGGTTGGCAATGCTGAAAAAAAGATGAAAAGGTATCAAATTTCTTAATAAATCAAAAAGAGTAAAATTTCAAAATGACGTCATCAAATTTCAAGTTTACTCGAGCGTATCTCACTTATCCTTGGCCAATTTTCACCCAGATTTCAGTATGCTGTAGCTGATTTAATGCTCTATCAGTTTTGATCAATCAAAAATTTCGCTGGATGAAGTCTTCACCTCGTAAAAATAGATTGAAGGTAACCTCGTCAAATTTGATCCATTTGCGAGTTATCTCTATAGGAGTGCAGTTTTTCTTGAGATGAAAATTAACATGACTGTCTTTTTCGAGCACTATCTAACTTATCCTACGGTGAATTTCTCCCAGATTTTAATGTGTTAGCTTAGACTTTGCGCTATCGGTAATGTGTCCTCCGTTTTTTTTTTTTTTTTTTTCATACGACGTCGAAATCACGTCGAAAAACTTCGCTTAAATTAAAGCTTAGCTTCGATGTATTTTCATATTTCTTTTTTTTTTGCAAATTTCTTTGGAATAACACATGAAAGACATTCCCTAGTACCCCCATATTTTGAACATGTTTAGTTCATGTGACGTAGGCCCTACATTATTTTATAAGATCACAACTACTTGATCGAACACCATCTTGGGTAGATAAATTAGGGTCAAAGGTCATAAATGTATCATCCTGTATCTTGGGGAATACATGTCCTATCTTTCCCATATTTCGCACACACAAAGACCACGCTACCAAGATCATTTCACAAAATAACCATTTTTTTCTCAGATGCCATTTTGGCTGTACAGAGTGGGGTCAATGGTCAAATATACTTCATTATGTATCTTCGTTATAGTATATACCGACTTTGGTACCAAAGATGGCAGACTGACTCTCTTTTCTAAATGAGAATCCAAATATGACATGGCCAATGTCCATAACCACAGATGAAACCTTTACGGTCATGCCTATTGGGATCAGGACTCAAATCATTGATTTTCGAAAGTGCACTAGCTCACTTACCCTTCTGTGGATTTCTCCCAGATTTTAATATGTTGTAGCTGAGACTTTGCGCTATCGTAAGTGTCCCCTTTGTTTTTCATACGGTGTCGGGATCACGTCCAAAAACGTGGTTAAAATTAAAGGTTATCTTTGATGTATTTTTCATATTTTTTTCTTTCTCCAACTTTCTTTGCAATAACTCAAGAAGAATAGCCCCTATCACTCCCATATTTTGCACATGTTTAGTTCATGGTACGTACATTATTTCATAAAATAACAACTACTTGATCAGACACCGTCTTGATATGTAAATAAGGGTCAAAGATCATAAATGTTTCATCCTGTACTTTAGTAAATACATGTCCTATCTCTCCCATATTTTGCACACGCACAGACCATGTCACATCAATCATTTCACAAAGTAATCACTTTTTGTTCAGATGCCATCTTGGTTGTGCAAAGTGGGCTCAATGCTCAAATATACTTCATTCTGTATCTTCGTTATAGTGTGAACGGAATTTGGTACCATAGATAGCAGACCTGACTCCCTTTTCAAAATCAGTATCCAAACATCACACAGCCAATATCCCTAAACACAGATGAAACCTGTATAGCCATGCCTATATTGGGATCAAAGCTCAAACCATTGATTTTCAAAAGATCGGATCACCTAATTTGTCAGTCTTGACAAATTCCGAGTCTAGTTAGGTGATCCGAGTATCCTCTCGGATCACCTTCTGTTTCTGTACGGATTCTTTCTTCTTTAGGTGATCCGAGTATCCTTCGGATCACCTTCTGTATCTGTACGGATTCTTTGTTGGTTCTTCTTCTTTATTTCTGGACAAAATTTGTGTAGAGGTTAGCTCAGAAAGTCCTCGTCCTATCAATTTCAAAATTATACCATATATGTATCATGTCCCAAAGACGACAGATCTAATGTATAATACTGATCAGTCGACCGTGACGTCACTATGACGTCATTATATGAAAACACATTCTCAATCATATCTCATTAATGGAATAGAATTTTTCAATGAAATTAATGTCACATATATTTCAAGTTATGCGCATTCTACTCATATTCTCAAAATTCATATTTTCTCTTAAAACGGGCGCGTACGCGCGCGTTGAAATATTTGTATGCTCAAATCGAGCTCAAAATTTTTTTGCACACGTTTCAGACCATTTGGAGCATTTTTTGAAAAATTGAAAAAATCGGACGGACGCGTACGCGCGCGCACATATACGCACGCACAGCTCATACGCAATGAAAATTTCCCGTTTTTTCACTTTGATTGGATGTCTGAAATGTCAAGGAATATTTCTACATAGTTTCAAGTCAATCCCACTCAAAATGACGTCATACGGGTCCGTCAAAGTTGAAATTCCGCGCGCGCGTCAATGGCGATATACAGTGCAACAATGCCAAAAAACTGCCAATTTTAAATCCGATTTTACTCGTCAGGATGGACGGTGACCCCCCATTTTCTTTACATATTCTGAAAGCTGATGAGTTGTACATGTTATTTCATGGGTTGGCAATGCTGGAAAAATGATTAAAATATATCAAATTTCTTAATAAAGTTAAAAAAGTAAATTTTCAAAATGACGTCATCAAATTTCAAGTTCATTCAAGCATATCTCACCTATTCTTTAGTTGATTTTCGTCCAAATTTCAATATGTTGTAGCTTATTAAATGGTCTTTCAGATATATTCAACAACAATTTGATTGGATGACGGCATCACCTCGTAAAAAGGGATTAAAAGTAACATTGTTAAATTTGACCAGTTTACGTGTTATCTCTATGGGAGTGCAGTTTTTCTGGAAATGAAAACTGACATGACTATCTTTATCGAGCACTAGCTCACTTATGCTTCGGTGAATTTCTCCCATATTTTAATATGTTGTAGCTGAGACTTTGGGCTATCGTGAATGTGCCCTTCGTTTTTTCATACGGAGTCGGCATCATGCCCAAAAACTTGGTTGAAATTAAAGCTTATCTTCCATGTATTTTCATATTCCTTTCTTTCTGCAACTTTCTTTGCAATAACTCAAGAAAAACAAGCTCTATCAGCCCAATATTTTGCACATATTTAGTTTATGTCACGTACATTATTTCATAAAATAACAACTACTTGATCGGGCACCTTCTTGGGTATGTAAATTAGGGTCAAAGGTCAAAAATGTTTCATCCTGTATCTTGGTGAATACATGTCTTATCTTTCCCATATTTTGCATACGTAAAGACCATGTTACAAGAATCATTTCACAAAATAACCACTTTTTGCTCAGACGCCATCTTGTCTGTGCAAAGTAGGGTCAAAGGTCATATGTACTTCTTTCTTTATCTTCATTATGACGTGTTATCTCTATGGGAGGGAATTTTTCTAGATGTGAAAATTGACATGATTGACTTTATCGACGACTAGCTCAATTACCCTTCGGTGAATTTCTTCCAGATTTTAGTATGTTGTAGCCAATGTAATACTCTTTAAGTTTTGTTAAAATTTTAATCGGATGATGCCTTCACCACGTGAAAATGGATATAATGTAACCTTGTCAAATTTAACCAGTTTACGTGTTATCTCTATGGGAGGGAATTTTTCTGGAAATGAAAATTGACATGACGGTCTTTATCGAGCACTACCTCACTTACTCTTCTGTAAATTTCTCCCAGATTTTAATATGTTGTAGCTGAGACTTTGGGCTATCATCAGTGATTCTCCATTTTTTCATACGACGCCGAGATCACGTCAAAAAACTTGGTTGACATCAAACTTATCTTCGATGTATTGAGATATTTCTTTCTCTCTGCAACTTTCTTTGCAATAACTCAAGAAAAACAGCCCCTATCATCCCCATATTTTGCACATGTTTAGTTTATGTCACGTACATTATTTCATAAAATAACAACTACTTGATCAGACACCATCTTGGGTATGTAAATTAGGGTCAAAGGTCATAATGTTTTAACCTGTATCTTGTTGAATACAGGTCTTATCTTTCCCATATTTTGCACACGCAAAGGCCATGTTACAAGAATCATTTCACAAAATAACCACTTTTTGCTCAGATGCCATCTTGGCTGTGCAAAGTTGGGTCAATGGTCAAATATACTTCATTCTGTATCTTCGTTATAGTGTATACCGAATTTGGTAACAAAGATAGCAGACCTGACTCTCTTTTCTAAATGAGAATCCAAATATCACACGTCCAATGTCTCTAAACACAGATGAAACCTATATGGTCATGCCTATTGCGATCAGGACTCGAATCCTTGATTAAAAAAAAATCGGATCACCTAATTTGTCAGTCTTGACAAATTCCAAGTCTAGTCTTCTTCTTCTTCTTCTTTTTCTTATTTCTCCCCAAAAATTGTGTATCGATTAGCTCAGAAAGTCCTCTTCCTATCAATTTCAAACTTATACCATATATGTATCGTCTCCCAAAGACGGCAATCGAACTAAAATCAAAGTGATCAGTCGACCGTGACGTCACTATGACGTCATTATATGAAAACACATTTTCAATCATATCTCATTAATGAAATGGAATTTTTCAATGAAATTTACGTCACATATATTTCAAGTCAAGCGCATTCTACTCATATTCTCAAAATTCATCTATACCTTCAAACGTGCGCGTACGCGCGCGTTGAAATATTTGTATGTTCAAATCGAGCTCAAATTCTTTTTGCACACGTTTCAGACCATTTAGAGCATTTTTTGAAAAATTGAAAAAATTGGACGGACGCGTACGCGCGCGCGCATATACGCACGCACAGCTCATATGCAATGGAAATTTCCCGTTTTTTCACACTTATCGGCTGCCTGACATGTCAAGGAGTATTTCTACCAAGTTTCAAGTCAATCCGACTCAATATGACGTCATACGGGCCCGTCAAAGTTGAAATTACGCGCGCGCGTCAATGGCGATATACAGTGCAACAATGCCAAAAACCCGCCAATTTTAAATCCGATTTTACTCGTCAGGATGGACGGTGACCCCCCATTTTCTTTACATATTCTGAAAGCTGATGAGTTGTACATGTCACTTCATGGGTTGGCGATGCTGGAAAAATGATTAAAAGATATCAAATTTCTTAATGAAATAAAAAAAGTAAATTTTCAAAATGACGTCATCAAATTACAAGTTTATTCGAGTGTATCTCACTTTTCCTTGGCTAATTTTCACCCAGATTTCAGTATGTTGTAGCTTATTAAATACTCTTTCATAAATGTAATAACAACATTTTGATTGGATGACGGTATCACCTCGTAAAAATGGATTGAATGTAATCTTGTCAAATTTGACCAGTTTACGTGTTATCTCTATGGGAGTGCAGTTTTTCTGGAAATGAAAATTGCCATGACTGTCTTTCTCGAGCACTAGCTCACTTATGCTTCGGTGAATTTCTCCCAGATTTTGATATGTTGTAGCTGAGACTTTGCGCTATCGTAAGTGTGCCCTTCGTTTTTTCATACGGTGTCGGGATCATGTCCAAAAACTTGGTTGAAATTAAAGCTTATCTTCGATGTATTGAGATATTCCTTTCTTTTTGCAACTTTCTTTACAATAACTCAAGAAAAACAGGCCTTATCACCCCCATATTTTGCACATGTTTAGTTCATGTCACGTACATTATTTCATAAAATAACAACTACTTGATCAGACGTCATCTTGGGTATGTAAATTAGGGTCAAAGGTCATATATGTATCATCTTGTATCTTGGTGAATACATGTCCTATGTTTTCCATATTTTGCACACGTAACGACCATGTTACAAGGATCATTTCACAAAATAACCACTTTTTGCTCAGATGCCATCTTGGCTGTGCAAAGTGGGGTCAAAGGTCATATGTACTTCTTTCTTTATCTTCGTTATGACGTGTTATCTCTATGGGAGGGAATTTTTGTAGATGTGAAAATTGACATGATTGTCTTTATCGAGCACTAGCTCACTTATGCTTCGGTGAATTTCTCCCAGATTTTAATATGTTGTAGCTGAGACTTTGGGCTATCGAAAATGTGTCCTTTATTTTTCATACGATGTCGGGATCACATCCAAAAACTTGGTTGAAATTAAAGCTGATCTTCGATGTATTGAGATAGTTCTTTCTTTCTGCAACTTTCTTTACAATAACTCAAGAAAAACAGGCCTTATCACCCCCATATTTTGCACATGTTTAGTTCATGTCACGTACATTATTTCATAAAATAACAACTACTTGATCAGACGTCATCTTGGGTATGTAAATTAGGGTCAAAGGTCATAAATGTATCATCCTGTATCTTGGTGAATACATGTCCTATCTTTCCCATATTTTGCACACGTAAAGACCATGTTACAAGGATCATTTCACAAAATAACCACTTTTTGCTCAGATGCCATCTTGTCTGTGCAAAGTGAGGTCAAAGGTCAAATATACTTCATTCCGTATCTTCGTTAGTGTATACGGAATTGTGTACCATAGATGGCAGGTCTGACTCCCTTTTCTAAATGAGAATCCAAACATCACACGGCCAATGTCCACTAAACACAGATGAAACCGGTATGGTCATGCCTATTGGGATCAGGAGACTCAAATCGTTGATTTACGAACAGATCGGATCACCTAATTTGTCAGTCTTGACAAATTCCGAGTCTAGTTAGGTGATCCGAGTATCCTTCGGATCACCTTCTGTATCTGTACGGATTCTTTCTTCTTCTTTGTTTCTTTATTTCTCCGCAAAAGTTGTGCAGAGGTTAGCTCAGAAAGTCCGCTGCCTATCAATTTCAAAATTATACCATGTATGCATCATGTCCCAAAGACGACAAATCTAATGTATCATTGTGATCAGTCGACCGTGACGTCACTATGACGTCACTATATGAAAACACATTCTCAATCATATCTCATTAATGGAATGAAATTTTTCAATGAAATTTACGTCACATATATTTCAAATTATGCGCATTCTACTCATGTTCTCAAAATTCATATTTTCTCTTAAAACGTGCGCGTACGCGCGCGTTGAAATATTTGTATGCTCCAATCAAGCTCAAATTTTTTTTGCATACGTTTCAGACCATTTGGAGCATTTTTTGAAAAATTGAAAAAATCGGACGGACGCGTACGCGCGCGCGCATATACGCACGCACAGCTCATGTGCAATTGAAATTTCCAGTTTTTTCACTTTGACCGGATGTCTGAAATGTTAAGGAATATTTATACCAAGTTTCAAATCAATGCGACTCAATATGGCGTCATACGGGCCCGTCAAAGTTGAAATTCCGCGCGCGCGTCAATGGCGATATACAGTGCAACTATGCCAAAAAACTGCTAATTTTAAATTCGATTTTACTCGTCAGGATGGACGGTGACCCCCTATTTTCTTTACATATTTTAAAACCTGATGAGTTGTACATGTCATTTCATGGGGTGGCAATGCTGACAAAATGATTAAAAGATAGCAAATTTCTTAATAAAATAAAAAAAGTAAATTTTCAAAATGACGTCATCAAATTTCAAGTTCATTCGAGCGTATCTCATTAGTCCTTTGTCAATTTTCACCCAGATTTCAGTATGTTGTAGCTTATTTAATGTTCTTTCAAACATAAAATTACAAAATTTTGATTGGATAACGGTATCACCTCGTAAAAATGGATTGAAAGTAACCTTGTCAAATTTGACAAGTTTACGTGTTATCTCTATGGGAGTGCAGTTTTTCTGGAAATGAAAATTGACATGACTATCTTTATCGAGCACTAGCTCACTTACCCTTCGATAAATTTCTCCCAGATTTTGATATGTTGTAGCTGAGACTTTACGCTACCGTAAGTGTGCCCTCCATTTTTTCATACGATGTCGGGATCACGTCAAAAATTTTGGTTGAAATTCAGGCTTATCTTCGATGTATTGAGATATTTCTTTCTTTCTGCAACTTTCTTTGCAATAACTCAAGAAAAACACGCCCTATCACTTCTATATTTTGCACATGTTTAGTTCATGTCACGTACATTATTTCATAAAAGAACAACTACTTGATCGGACACCATCTTGGGTATGTAAATTAGGGTCAAAGGTCGTAAGTGTTTCATTCTGTATCTTAGTGAATACATGTCCTATCTTTCCCATATTTTGCAAACGCAAAGACCATGTTACAAGGATCATTTCACAAAATAACCACTTTTTACTCAGATGCCATCTTGTCTGTGCAAATTGAGGTCAAAGGTCATATGTACTTCTTTTTGTATCTTCGTTATGACGTGTTATCTCTATGGGAGGGATTTTTTTTAAATGTGAAAATTGACATGATTGTCTTTATCGAGCACTAGCTCACTTACCCTTCGGTGAATTTCTCCCAGATTTTAATATGTTGTAGCTGAGACTTTGCGCTATCGTTAAATTTCATTATTTTTTTTTTCATACGATGTCGGGATCACGATAAAAAACTCGGTTGAAATTAAAGCTTATCTTCTATGTATTGATATATTTCTTTCTTTCTGCAACTTTCTTTGCAATAACTCAAGAAAAACACGCCCTATCACCCCCATATTCTGCACATGTTTAGTTCATGTCACGTACATTATTTCATAAAATAACAACTACTTGATCGGACAACATCTTGGGTATGTAAATTAGGGTCAAAGGTCATAAATGTTTCATCTTGTATCTTGGCGAATACCTGTCCTATCTTTCCCATATTTTGCACACGTATAGACGATGTCGCAAGAATCATTTCACAAAATAACCACTTTTTCCTCAGATGCCATCTTGGGAGTGTAAAGGTGGGTCAAAGGTCATATGTATTTGTTGTTGTATCTTCGTTATCTAGTGTATACGGAATTTGGTACCAAAGATGACAGATATGACTCCCATTTCTAAACGAGAATTCAAACATCACACGGCCAACGTTTTTAACAACAGACGAAACCTGTATGGTCATGCCTATTGCGATCAGGACTCGAATCATTGATGAAAAAAAAAAAAAATCGGATCACCTTAATTTGTCAGTAATGACAAATTACAATCTCTAGTTCTTCTTCTTTTTCTTTTTTCTCCTCAAAAGTTGTGCAGAGGTTAGCTCAGAAAGTCCTCTTCCTATCAATGTCAAAATTATACCATGTATGTATCATGTCCCAAAGACGACAGCGCAAGTAAAATCATTGTGATCAGTCGACCGTGACGTCACTATGACGTCATTATATGAAAACACATTCTCATTCATATCTCATTAATGGAATGGAATTATTCAATGAAATTTACGTCACATATATTTCAAGTCAAGCGCATTCTACTCATATTCTCAAAATTCATATTTATCCTTAAAACGTGCGCGTACGCGCGCGTTGAAATATTTGTATGTTCAAATCGAGCTCAAATTTTTTTTGCATACGTTTCAGACAATTTGGAGCATTTTTTGAAAAATTGAAAAAATTGGACGGACGCGTACGTGCGCGCACATATACCCACGCACAGCTCTTATGCAATAGAAATTTCCCATTTTTTCACACTTATCAGATGCCTGAAATGTCAAGGAATATTTCTACCAAGTTTCAAGTCAATCCGACTCAATATGACGTCATACGGGCCCGTCAAAGTTGAAATTCCGCGCGCGCGTCAATGGCGATATACAGTGCAACTATGCCAAAAAACCGCCAATTTTAAATCCGATTTTACTCGTCAGAATGGACGGTGACCCCCCCTTTTCGTTACATATTCTGAAAGCTGATGAGTTGTAAATATCATTTCATGGGTTGGCGATGCTGGAAAAGTGATTAAAAGATATCAAATCTCTTAATAAAATAAAAGAAGTAAATTTTCAAAATTACGTCATCAAATTTCAAGTTCACTCGAGCGTATCTCACTTATACTTTGCCAATTTGTACCCAAATTTCAGTATGTTGTAGCTTACTAAATGCTCTTTCATTATTATAATAACAACATTTTGATTAGATGACGGCATCGCCTCGTAAAAATGGATTGAAAGTAATCTTGTCAAATTTGACCAGTTTACGTGTTATCTCTATGGAAGTGCAGTTTTTCTGGAAATGAAAATTGACATGACTATCTTTTTCGAGCACTGGCTCACTTATGCTTCGGTGAATTTCTCCCAGATTTTAGTATGTTGTAGCTGACACTTTGGGCTATCTTAAGTGTGCCCTCCATTTTTTCATACGACGTCGGTATCATGTCGAAAAACTTGGTTGAAAATGACACGAGGCTTCGATGCAGCGTCATTTTGCTTAATACACAGGGCCTATGGAGAATGAAATAGGTCATTGCGTAGCGCATCCGACTCGTAATCCTAAGGTCCCTGGTTCGAGGCTCGACCCTGCCAATTTTTTTTTTATTTTTTAAACACTTTTTTTCTTCTTTTTCTTTAGTTAATCTTAATCTCCCTTTCCTTACTTTATCTTTTCCTGATTTTTTTATGCTTCTCCTTCAAATTTCTATAAAATAACAAAATTTTTTCTTTATTTTTCTTTCTTTCTACTACTTTCTGTGCAATAGATGAACAACAACAATGGCTATCAGTCCCATATTTTGCACATGTTTAGTACATGTCACGTACATTATTTCATAATATAACAACTACTTGATCGGACACCATCTTGGGTATGTAAATTAGGGTCAAAGGTCATAAATGTTTCATCCTGTATCTTGGTGAATACATGTCCTATCTTTCCCATATTTTGCACACGCAAAGACCATGTTACAAGAATCATTTCATAAAATAATCACTTTTTGCTTAGACGCCATCTTAGGTGTGCAAAGTGAGGTCAAAGGTCAAATATACTTCATTTTGTATATCCGTTAGTGTATACGGAATTCGGTACCATAGATGGCATGTCTCATTCCCTTTTCTAAATGAGAATCCAAACATCACACAGCCAATGTCCCGTCAACACAGATGAAACCTGTATGGTCATGAATATTTGGATCAGGACTCAAATCATTGATTTTCGAAGAGATCGGATCACCTAATTTGTCAGTCTTGACAAATTCCGAGTCTAGTTAGGTGATCCGAGTATCCTTCGGATCACCTTCTGTATCTGTACTGATTCTTTGTTATTTCTCCCCAAAAGTTGTGCATCGATTAGCTCAGAAAGTCCTCTTCCTATCAATTCCAAATTTATACCATATATGTATCATGTCCCAAAGACGGCAATCGAACTAAAATCAAAGTGATCAGTCGACCGTGACGTCACTATGACGTCATTATATGAAAACACATTCTCAATCATATCTCATTAATGGAATGAAATTTTTCAATGAAATTTACATCACATATATTTCAAGTCAAGCGTATTCTACTCGTATTCTCAAAATTCATCTTTATCTCAAAACGCGCGCGTACGCGCGCGTTAAAATATTTGTATGCTCAGATCGAGCTCAAATTTTTTTTGCACACGTTTCAGACCATTTGGAGCATTTTTTGAAAAATTGAAAAAATCGGACGGACGCGTACGCGCGCGCTCATATACGCACGCACAGCTCATATTCAATGAAAATTTCCCTTTTTTTTACACTTATCGGATGCCTGAAATGTCATGGAATATTTCTACCAAGTTCCATGTCAATCCGACTCAATATGACGTCATACGGGCCTGTCAAAGTTGAAATTACGCGCGCGCGTCAAGGGCGATATACAGTGCAACGATGCCAAAAAAACGCCAATTTTAAATCCGATTTTACTCGCCAGGATGGACGGTGACCCCCAATTTTCTTTACATATTCTGAAAGCTAATGAGTTGTACATGGTATTTCATGGGTTGGCGATGCTGGCAAAATGACTAAAAGATATTAAATTTCTTAATAAAGTAAAAAAAGTAAATTTTCAAAATGACGTCATCAAATTTCAAGTTTACTCGAGCGTATCTCACTTATCCTTTGCCAATTTACACCCAGATTTCAGTATGTTGTAGCTTATGAAATGTTCTTTCATTAATGTAAAAACAACATTTTGATTGGATGACGTCATCGCCTCGTAAAAATGGATTGAAAGTAACCTTGTCAAATTTGACCAGTTTACGTGTTATCTCAATGGGAGTGCAGTTTTTCTGGAAATGAAAATTGATATGACTATCTTTATCGAGCACTAGCTCACTTATACTTCGGTGAATTTCTCCCAAATTTTAATATGTTGTAGCTGAGACTTTGGGCTATCGTTTATGTGCTCCTTGTTTTTTCATACGATGTCGGGATCACGTCCAAAAACTTGGTTGAAATTAAAGCTTATCTTCGATGTATTGAGATATTTCTTCCTTTCTGCAACTGTCTTTGCAGTAACTAAAAAAAACCAGCCCCTATCGCCCCCATATTTTGCACATGTTTAGTTCATGTCACGTACATTATTTCAGTAAAAAACAACTACTTGATCGGACACCGTCTTGGGTATGTAAATTAGGGTCAAAGGTCATAAATGTTTCATCCTGTATCTTTGTGAATACTACGTCTGGCTTCACGGATCCCCTACGTATACAGACCGAAGTCAATGATCCCGGCTCCTGTGTGGAGCATCGCGCACAGATCAAACGTCGTTGTAAACCAAATTTCTGACAGCTTTTTTACATTCAAACAAGTTTGAACGTGACGACGCAACAGGCTGGTTGATGTGTGTTTTACGTTGAAAATTCGACCGAAATGTTGGATTATTCATTAATGTGGTGTGTGAAGTCTATTCTTGAATGGTTGATTTAACTGTACAAGCTTAAATTTGCCGACCTAGCGCCGTGAATTAGACGCAATCGAGAAGGGTGAGGTACCTCACCCAATTTTCCATAGAGACAGTGGTTAAGAATATCCACACAGCAATGGGTAGTGGTACCTTCCGTCTGTCTACGGAGGACAGATTGTCTTTATCGAGCAGTAGCGTACAGTACTATGCTCACGTACGTACGTACCCTTCGGTGAATTACACCGTATTTCACCATATTAACCGTATGTATGCCTGTGTATGCCTATGTATGCCAGAAAATCACAAGAAATCACACGGATGGACATGCCATTGCTGTGCCTCTGCCTCACATTCTGAGAGCTAAAAACATAATGCAACTGATTTATCTGTGATTTCATGCATCTGGACCTGCTGAACATGAATTTTGTGGTTCTGTCCCTGCTGCAAACACCGCTGCAAACAACAGTCTTTCACGCTATAGTCCCACACATTCATCTTCGTGTCATGGACCACCAGTTCTTCATGCAGAAATTGCAGTGACAATGACGATCTACATACCTTGGATAACATACCTTGGATGTGGGCGTAAAGTTAGACTTAACTTATTTGCCCCTCGGTGTCGTCATTTCATGACATTAATAACTTTTTGTTAGGCGCTGTGCAGTATAACATGGACAAAGAAATATCCCTTCGGGGTTGTATTTGTTCTTGTCTTGACTCCAGAACCTCTCTAAGTTAGACTTGAAACTATTCACGGATGGGCTGTCAACTACAAATGATGGTAACTTATTCCACTCACTAATAACTCTTTGAGAGAAAGAGCACTGTCTCACTTTGGACTTTACATGTTTCTTCAGTATCTTAAATTTATGACCACGCGTCCTTCCTCCAACTGAGAACTCAAAAAAATCTGAGGACTTCATATCATCAATCTCCTTCACAATCTTAAAAATCTGTATCATATCGGCTCTATGTCGTCTATATGCCAATGAAGGCAATTTCAAGTGTTTGAGTCTTGCTTCATAACTCAAAGGTCTGAGTGGACGAATCATTCTAGTAGCTCGACGCTGTACATTCTCTACTTTTACAACATTCTTCTTCCAATGAGGATGCCACACTGATGAACAATATTCCAATGTCGGTCTAACAATAGACTTGTACAGTTGAATAAATCCTTTCTCATTAAAAGTAGAAAATGTGCGATTGATAATTCCAATCCTACGATTCGCTGCAGTACAAATTGTATCCACATGATGAGTAAAATCTAACTTCTTATCATAATTTACTCCAAGATCTTTTACATACGTAGCTACTGGAATGGGTGGGTTTGTTTCATCCATCTTATAATTGACACATGGGTTATTCCTTCCATAATGGATAACTTTACACTTTTCCTGGTTAAAAGGAAGCTGCCACTTTTTTGACCATTCCATCACTCTAGTTAGTTCGGCTTGCAGATTGAGTACATCATCATTATCATATATCTGTGAATACAACTTGGTATCATCAGCAAAGAGCTTAACTTCACATCTGCCACTTAACAACACATCGGGAAGGTCGTTTACATACAACAGAAACAAAATCGGCCCCAAAACACTACCTTGTGGTACTCCACTAGAAACTGCAGTTTGTGAAGATGAAACACCATTGATCACCACTCGTTGTGATCTTTCACTTAAAAAAGACTTAATCCACTTCAAAAGATTTCCAGTGATCCCGTACGTTTCTACTTTCCTAATCAGTCGTTCGTGGGGTACACTGTCGAACGCCTTACTATAATCTAAGTATATACAATCGACGTTTCCACCATTGTCTAATACTTTTGTCCATATTTCTGACACAGATAATAACTGTGCTCCACAGCTTCTTCCTTTCCTAAAACCATATTGCTCCTCTGTAAATAACAGATTTGAGTCCATGTGTTGTACAATCTTGTCTCTGACAATGGTTTCCATTAACTTGCAAATATTACTAGTTAAACTCACCGGCCGGTAATTATTTGGTTTCTTCTTATCTCCTTGCTTGTAAATTGGAGAAACATTAGCATTCTTCCATGCCATTGGAAGTTCACCTTTTGACATTGACATAGTAAATAAGTCTGCAAGTGGTTTCGAAACACCATCTACAATTTCTTTCAGAATACGATTCTGCACGTTGTCTGGACCGGGGGATTTTGTTTGATCCAGTTTCAATATAACATCTTTCACAACTTGTTCTGTAAAAATGACTGTATCTAATTGTACATCATAAATTCTTGGAACCAGAACTGGAACATTCGATAAGTCTTCATGTGTAAAAACAGAGGCAAAAAAGTTGTTCAATGTTTCTGCCTTTTCTGCATCACTTACTGCTATACCTCCATCTGGTTTCTCCAAAGTACTTAAACAGGGCTTGAATTTGCTTTTGCTTTGCACATACCTCCAAAAACTTTTGGGGTTACAACTCAATTCAGATATCAGTTTGCATTCAAAATCCCTTTTTGCTCCAGATACCACTCTAGTTACTTCATTTCTAGCTTTTCTATAGCAATCTCTGTCTTTCTGACTTCTTGTCTTTTGATAACGATTCCAAGCTTTATGTTTTTTGACAATTGCTTGCTTAACAGAACTATTTAACCATAGAGGTCTCTCCTTCACTCTTGATTTGACTTTAGGTACAAACTTATCAGTAAGCATTCCAAGTACATTCACAAGAGTATCATTTGCAGAGTTAATATCTCCTTCTGTATCCAACATATCAAAAAGGTCATTGACACACACATATTTCCTCATATCATCGTAATTTCCTCTAAAAAATGCATAACGTTCAGGTTTCTCAGTAGATAAGTAACAACCTGGCAAATAGAGCTCAAATTCAAGAACTAAATGATCACTCTTGCCTACTGGGGAAGATGTGTGTAAAAATTCCACCATATCTTCTTGGTTAGTAAAAACAAGATCCAAGATGTTTGACCTCTGCCCATCTCTTAGTCGAGTAGGCTCATTTACTAACTGCATCAAAAATAAATCCTGAATAACTTGAACAAATGCATTTGCAAATTCATTTGTACATGTTCCCTGTACAGCAGGGATCTCCCAATCAATATTTGGCAGGTTAAAATCACCCACGATAAGCAAATACTTGTACTGAGAATTCTCAACTTCTTGAAAGAGTTGTAACATCGCTGTATTATTAGCTTCGAGGCTATTTGGACTTCTATAAATGCAGCCAAACAGTAACTCTTCATTATTGTCCTTAACGGAACACCACACACTTTCTTCAAAATCAGATCTATCAAAGAAAACTTGTTTACAGTGAAGACTCTTTCTGTAATAAATGGCAACTCCTCTTCGGCACTTAACAGGTAATAACAGACTGTATCCCGGCAACTGAAGTTCACTCTCTTCTATTGAATACAAACTGTTCTTCGGGTATATTTCCACTAGTGCTATGATATCTGGATTGGTAATGGAAATCCTAGCTTCCAATATAGATTTCTTATTACTAAGAGAATCAACATTACTAAATACACATGATAAACGATTAACACAATTTCTTCCTGAAGCATGTGTATTATCACTAATAACATGACTATAAACCTTACTGTAAACCCTACCTTTAACATCTGCAGTATTACTGCCTGTACTCTTCTCGAAAGGGCTGGCCTCCCTTGCGGGGGGCAGAGTCCTTTCTATACTGGGACCTATATTCCCCTTTCTTGACTAACTTGTTTCCGCGTATAATCCACTCTCCTTCACCTTCACCCTGTCTTCTCTTCAGTTCCCTAACCAGTTCTCTCCTTTCAGCTCTTTCCTTCTTCGTTCTGTCAGGCTGTATATACAGTTTCTTGAAATCATTTGTAGCGAAGTGTAGTTTGCTTGCCCTTGCCTTAGTAGCTGTACAAGATTCAACAGTTGAGAATTCTACCAGTAGAGGGCGAGGACGGGATCTCTCCAATTCAGACTCCTGTTCAGGGTTTCTCTTGCCTAGCCGCTGCACTCGCTTAACCTGGTAGTCCACCTCGAGATACTCTAAGACTTGGCAGACTTCTGCTGTATCGTGGTATGTACGCTCCTTTGGATCCTCGGAACTGAACTCTGACAAACCTTGTATAATGATGTTATGTTTTCTCTTTTCCCTTTCCCTGTCCTCGGCCATCTTTTCTTGGACGATAGACTCAACGGTAGATTCAAGCACATCGCTATGAGATTCAAAAACATCACAATGAGTTTTTACGTCCTTAGACTTTATGGTGTCTTTCAAATCTTTCATGTCAGATTCAAGTTTTTTGCACAAATCTTCCACCTTACACCATTTATCACTTATAGCCTCTAATTTGTCTAACCTCTCTAATGTTCCTCCTAGAAATTTCCTGCAGCGTTCCTCCACGATTTGGTCAGTTCTCACGGCATCCAATGCCTTGGCCTCACACGATGTACAATACCAGTGCGCAGAGGATACACTGTTAAACAGACTGAATTCATCTGATGACAGAGAGCAACAGCTCATGCAAAACCAATTCTGGCATCTCTCGCACTCAATACTGTCATCTGTGCCAGAGAGTATTCTGCCGCATACACCACCACAAGTTGTATCCGTGGTTTGCTCATTCACAGAGCTCTCAGTGGTTTTAACTACTGGAGTGGACTTCTCCTTAGCTACGATATTTGTGCTACCCTTCCTACCCTTGCTTCTTGTCTGGGTAGTAATTCCCACGTCAAACTCATTGGCAGATTTACTAGTACTGGGTGCACTCTGAGATCTATGAACCTTATTTTCTGGGCTCGCCACCATTTTCGTACGACTTCTTTGTCTACCCGTGCTTCTCTGGTCTTCCATATTCCAAAAATCTACCGAATACACAACCGTATACAAATTTTATGTCTGGGCATCAATATCAACTAGCACAAAACTGTTATAACGCTGGCTCAAAAACCGAATAATCATTTAATACACATGCCAGCACTAGGCTACCTTACAAAAAATGAAAATCGTCAAACTGGAGCACCCCATTTTTTCTTCCTACCAGGTGCACAGCGCCCCCTATCTCTGAACTACTGTAAGTTTTTTCTGATATTGCATACACCACAGGACCTCTTGCTACAGTGACCTGTGTCTCTCAGCCTTATATCCGTGGAAACCCTGAACTTAATCAATGTCAATGCACAGTGTGCTTGGATAAACTGATACCGAGTGTTAGTTATACATGTCCTACGGCTACTGAACTGTGTACTGTGCATAGATCTACGTGTATCTGTAGCGGTGCTGAATGCTATGTGCAAGCAAGTTGTACGTACTTCAGTCGCCTAGCTACACAGTGTACTGCTTGTAGACTACTGAGTATCTCATGTGACATCTGAAGTTAAGCCTCATCTTCTCAGAACTCAAAACGTCCCGTGATTATCACCAAATGACTACCACAAGTGTTCTTCACGTGACGGTATATAAGAGTATTAGACCTACCTCGAAGTGAAGATGAATTGACTTATGCTCTACAATCATATACACATAGTCTCAGAGTGCAAATGTGGATTACAGCTACAGTCCACTGGCTGCTTCTCTGCAGTCAGTATGCCTGACCTCGCCATTTCTGTTCATCACTGAGTATAGTACCGTAATAGTCATCACTCCAGATTCCAGTACTACTGTCACACTGTCTGTCGCACCTGATACTGATTGGCTGATTGATGGCTACAAATTTGTCCATGTGGATAGACCCAGTGGCCGTGGTGGTGGAGTTGGTTTGTTTATACATGAAAGCTTGAATTTTATGTTAAAGAATAATTACATGTATGAGGAATGTGACGGTGTTCATTATCTGATTGTAGAAATTGAACGTAAATCCCGTAATAATATAATTGTAGGAGTTGTGTATCGACAGCCCAAATCCTCAGTGTCTGCATTTACATCTTTGTTTGATAACTTGTTGAACACTGAGGATTGGAAGAGTAAAAAGTGTACCTTATGGGAGATACTAATATTGATTTGATGAAAAAACAAGACAATGCACAGGTATTTGATTTTGTTAATACAGTTGTTTCATCTGGGTTTTGCTCAACTATAGACAAACCCACAAGGGTGAATTCATTATCGGCCACTCTTATCGACAACATCTATACAAATGATGTGGGATACTGTAATCTGTGTGGTACTAGTATTTTATTGACTGAAATATCAGATCATTTTCCTGTATTCTATTTATCTAATGAAGCTGTCTGTGATGATAATGTTGAGCAGGTATCCTTTTGTTACAGGAATGTAACGAGGGCAAGTATCGGTGAGGTAATAGAAGGGTTGAAAACAACAGATTGGTCAGATGTGTATAAGGAAGATGATCCTGATGCAGCATATAATGTATTTTGTGCAATATTTACAGGTTTATATAACACACACTTACCGAAAATTATTAAGCATGTGAAGAAATGTAAGAAAAGTAGGAAACCATGGGTAACCTCTCGTATTCTAAAGATCATCAATAAGAAAAACAATGTTTATAGAGAATATCTTCAATGCCCGTCAGAATATAGATATGAAAAATACAAGAAATTATGTAATCATGTTACAGCTTGTTTGTGAAGAGCAAAAAGGAATTATTATTTTAATAAATTTGACTCAGTAAAAAAATAATTCAAAAAGATGTGGTTTCATATAAATTCTATACTCGGTAAGAAAAATAATGTGCGTAGTGAAGGTATCACATTTGATGGTAAACATTGTAGAGATTCTGATGTAATTTGTGAACGTTTTAATGATTTTTTTATTCATACTGGATCTAAAGTTAATAGTGAGATTGACAGTGGAAGAACTGATGATTTTTATGGATATCTGCAAGAACCACTGTCTCATTCTTTATTTTTTAAAGCCAGTGACTCTAGGAAGAAATAATCAGAACTGGTAAACTGTTGAAGAACGGGAAGAGCAGTGGATATGATGACATCAGCCCAACTGTTTTCAAACATGTATTACCGTACATAGTTCAACCTTTACATCATATTTTTAATTCCTCACTCAGTACTGGTATTATACCATCTGAAATGAAACTTGCCAAGACCGTTCCAGTTTTTAAAAAAGGTGATCCAAGTTTGTGCAATAATTATCGCCCAATATCAATTTTACCCTGTTTTTCTAAAATTTTAGAGAGATTGGTGTTTGATAAATTATATTTATTTTTAATTAAACATAATGTGTTGTACATTGTACATTGTATGATAGCCAGTATGGTTTTCGTCACAATCATTCTACGGACCTTGCCATTATTGAAGTTCATGATCGAATCCTGGATGAGTTAAATTCGGGGAATGAGGTCATTGCAGTCTTTATGGATTTATCAAAAGCTTTTGACTCTCTTTCACATTATATTTTGTTGCAAAAATTATATTATTATGGAATACGAGGTGTTTTTTTTTTTTGACTGGTTTAAATCATATCTGTTAGATAGGAAACAATACACTGTATTTAATTCTTGTACATCCACACAAAAAATCATTAGCACAGGTGCACCCCAGGGCTCAATTCTTGGGCCATTATTGTTTTTATTGTATATTAATGGTATTGTAAATGTTTGTTCTGATTGTCGTTTTATTTTATACGCTTATGATTCTACAGTCCTTGCATCTCATAAAGATATCAATGTGTTGATTTGTAACTTGAATAGAAGTTTGGCTCAGATATCTTCATGGTTTAAAACAAATGAATTATATTTGAATATTAGCAAGACACAGTGTATCCGTTTTAAAAGGAAAGGTGTACAACAGGAAATTGGCAATCTGTCTGTCAAAATAGATTCAGATTCTTTAATGTTTTATGATTCTGTAAATTTTCTTGGTGTCACATTGACTAGCACTTTAAGTTGGAAGGAACATATTAATTCTGTTTGCCGAAAAGTGTCTCGTTTTGTTGGAATTTTAAACCGGTTGAAATATGAATTGCCAAAGTCTATATTATTCATCTTATATAATTCTCATGTTTTATCACATTTGACATATTGTAATTCTATCTGGGGGAATACATATTCTTCCCTCTTGCAAAAGTTGATAGTTTTACAAAAGAAGGCTATACGTATCTGCACTGGCTCTACATATCAAGCGCCTACATCTGAATTATTTAAATCATTGAAACTCTGAAGTTAATAGATATAAATAAGATGCAAATTGCCTCGTTGATGCAACGTTATCATTCACAATCTCTCCCTCCGTATTTTATGAATATGTTCATGATTAATGCTGATGTTCACACTCATTATTTAGATCATGTTACCAGATTCACCGATGGTCTTTCTCAAATGATAGGTCCTAATATTCATTACGGTATACTGGACCTGTATTGTGGAAGGATTTGAACGTGAACCATGTTTTTAATGTACAATTTCATAATATTTAAAAAAAAAACAGTATAAAAAGATTCTTTAGATTTTGGGTGATATCCTTAATGTATTTTGACCATGTTGATTTGTTTGTTTGTTTGTTTCTGTATGTTTTTGCTTGTTTGTTTTATCAATTCAAATCTGTTTCTATACACTATTAGGTATGCACAGTCCTACAAGCCATTTAAAGGCTTTCTTATGTGCATTCCATTTTTCATCATTACAGTTGTGTACTTTGTGCTGATTTGTATAGCATATGAATGTAACAATACCTTGTATTAACGTTGTTTTGTTTTTATATGTCATGTGGGTTTTTTTTTCCTTGTGGAATGATGGAAATAAACAAAATTTCTCCCACATTTTAATATGATGTAGCTGAGACTGCGCTATCTTGTGAGTGTCCTCCGTTTTTTCATGCAATGTCAGGATCACGTTAAAAATTTTGGCTGAAATTAAGGCTTATCTTCGATGTGTAATATCAAGATATTTCTTTCTTTCTACAACTTTCTTTGCAACAACTCAAATAAAATAGCCCCTATCACCCCCATATTTTGCACATGTTTAGTTCATGTCACGTACATTATTTCATAAAATAACAATTACTTAAATTGGACACCATCTTGTGTATGTAAATTAGGGTCAAAGGTCATAAATGTTTTATCCTGTATCTTGATAAATGCATGTCCTGTCTTTCCCATATTTTGCACACGCAAAGACCATGTTACAAGAATTATTTCATAAAATAACCACTTTTTACTCAGATACCGTCTTGTTTGTGCAAAGTGGGGTCAAAGGTCATATGTAGTTCTTTCTGTATCTTTGCTATGACGTGTTATCTCTATGGGAGGGAATTTTTCTAGATGTGAAAATTGATATAATTGTCTTTATCGAGCACTATAGCTCACTTACCCTTCGGTGAATTTTTCCCAGATTTTCATATGTTGTAGCTGAGACTTTGCGCTATCGTAATGTTCATCTTCTTTTTTTCATACGATGTCTGGACCACGTTAAAAAACTTGGTTCTTCGATGTATTGAGATATTTCTTTCTTTCTGCTACTTTCTTTGCAATAACTCAAGAAAAACAGCCCCTATCATCCCAATATTTTGCACATGTTTAGTTCATGTCACGTACATTATTTCATAAAATAACAACTACTTGACCAGACACCATCTTGGGTATGTAAATTAGGGTCAAAGGTCATAAATGTTTCAACCTGTATCTTGGTGAATACATGTCCTATCTTTCCCATATTTTGCACACGCAAAGACCATGTTACAAGAATCATTTCACAAAATAACCACTTTTAGCTCAGAATGTGATGCCATCTTGGCTGTGCAAAGTTGGGTCAATGGTCAAATATACTTCATTCTGTATCTTCGTTATAGTGTACACCGAATTTGGTACCAAAGATGGCAGACCTGACTCTCTTTTCTAGATGAGAATCCAAATATCACACGGCCATTGTCTGTAAACATAGATAAAACCTATATGGTCATGCCTATTGCGATCAGGACTCAAATCATTGATTAAAAAAAAAATCGGATCACCTAATTTGTCAGTCTTGACAAATTCCGGTTCTAGTTCTTTATTTTTCTTCTTCTTTATTTCTTTATTTCTCCCCAAAAGTTGTGCAGAGGTTAGCTCAGAAAGTGCTATGTCTATCAAGTTCAAACTTATACCATGTATGTATCGTGTCCCAAAGACGGCAATCGAACTAAAATCAAAGTGATCAGTCGACCGTGACGTCACTATGACGTCATTATATGAAAACACATTCTCAATCATATCTCATTAATGGAATGAAGTTTTTCAATGAAATTTACGTCACATATATTTCAAGTTATGCGCATTTTACTCATATTCTCAAAATTCACATTTTCTCTTGATACGTGCGCGTACGCGCGCGTTGAAATATTTGTATGCTCAAATCGAGCTCAAATTTTTTTTGCACACGTTTCAGACCATTTGGAGCATTTTTTGAAAAATTGAAAAAATCGGACTGACGCGTACGCGCGCGCGCATATATGCACGCACAGCTCATATTCAATAGAAATTTTCAGTTTTTTCACACGGATCGGATGTCCAAAATGTCAAGCAATATTTCTATCAAGTTTCAAGTCGATCCGACTCAATATGACGTCATACGGGCCCGTCAAATTCAAAATTCCGCGCGTGCGTCAATGGAGATACACAGTGCAACTATGCCAAAAAACCACCAATTTTAAATCGGATTTTACTCGTCAGGATGGACGGTGACCCCCCATTTTCTTGATATATTCTAAAAGCTGATGAGTTGTACATGTCATTTCATGAGTTGGCGATACTGAAAAAATGATTAAAAGATATCAAATTTCTTAATAAAGTAAACAAAGTAAATTTTCAAAATGACGTCATCAAATTTCAAATTCACTCGAGCGTATCTCACTTAAATTTCCCCAATTTTCACCCAGATTTCAGTATGTTGTAGCTTATGAAATGTTCTTTCATTAATGTAAAAACAACATCTTGATTGGATAACGTCATCACCTCGTAAAAATGGATTGAATGTATCCTTGTAAAATTTGACCAGTTTACGTGTTATCTCTATGGGAGAGCAGTTTTTCTGGCAGTGAAAATTGACATGACTGTCTTTTTCAAGCACTAGCTCACTTATGCTTCGGTGAATTTTTCCCAGATTTTAGTATGTTGTAGCTGAGACTTTGAGCTATCGTAAGTGTGCCCTCCATTATTTCATACGACGTCGGCATCACGTCGAAAAACTTGGTTGAAAATTGCATGTGGCTTCGATGCAGCGTCATTTTGCTTAATACACAGGGCCTATGGAGCATGAAATAGGTCATTGCATAGCGCATCCGACTCGTAATCCTAAGGTCCCTGGTTCGATGCTCTCCGCTGCCAGTTGTTTTTAAATTTTTTTAAACACTATTTTTTCTTCTTTTTCTTTAGTTAGTCTTAATCTCCTTTCCTAACTTTATCTTTTTCTGATTTTTTTCATGCTTCTCCTTCAAATTTCTATAAAAATAACATAATTTTTTCTTTATTTTTCTTTCTTTCTACTACTTTCTGTGCAATAGATGAACAACAACAATGGCAATTAATCCCATATTTTGCACATGTTTTGTTCATGTCACGTACATTATTTCATAAAATAACAATTACTTGATCGGACACCATCTTGGGTATGTAAATTAGGGTCAAAGGTCATAAATGTTTCATCCTGTATCTTGGTGAATACATGTCCTATCTCTCCCATATTTTGCACACGCAAAGACCATGTTACAAGAATCATTTCACAAAATAACCACTTTTTGCTCAGATGCCACCATGTCTGTGCAAAGTGCGGTCAAAGGTCATATATTCTTCTTTCTGTATCTTCATTATGACGTGTTATCTCTATGGGAGTGCAGTTTTTCTGCAAATGAAATTTGACATGACTATCTTTTTCGAGCAATTAGCTCACTTATGCTTCGGTGAATTTCTCCCAGATCTTAATATTGTGTAGCTGAGACTTTGGGCTATCGTATTTTACCCTTCGTCTTTTTCATACGATGTCGGGATCACGTTAAAAAACGTGGTTGAATTTAAAACTTATCTTCAATGTATTGAGATGTTTCTTTTCTTTCTGCAACTTTCTTTGCAATAACTCAAGAAAAACAGCGTCCATCACCCTCAAATTTTGCACATGTTTAGTTCATGTCACGTACATTATTTCATAAAATAACAACTTCTTGATCAGACACCATCTTGGGTATGTAAATTAGGGTCAAAGGTCATAAATGTTTCATTCTGTATCTTAGTGAATACATGTCCTATCTCTTCCATATTTTGCACACGCAAAGACCATGTTACAAGAATCATTTTACGAAATAACCACTTTTTGCTTAGATGCCATCCTGGCTGTGCAAAGTGGGGTCAATGGTCAAATATACTTAATTCTGTATCTTCGTTACAGTGTATACGGAATTTGGTACCAAAGATGGCAGGTCTGACTCGCTTTTCTAAATGAGATTCCAAATATCACACGGCGAATATCCCTAAACACAGATGAAAGCTGTATGGTCATGCCTAAATTATGTATTTGTTGCTGTATCTTCGTTATCTAGTGTATACAGAATTTGGTACCAAGGATGACAGATATGACTCCCTTTTCTAAATGAGAATCCAAACATCACACGGCCAATGTCTCTAAACACAGATGAAACCTGTATGGTCATGCCTATTGCGATCAGACCTCGAATCATTGATTAAAAAAAAATCGGATCACCTTAATTTGTCAGTGATGACAAATTACAATCTCTAGTATGTATTTGTTGCTGTATCTTCGTTATCTAGTGTATACAGAATTTGGTACCAAAGATGGCAGATATGACTTTCTTTTCTAAATGAGAATCCAAACATCACACGGCCAATGTCTCTAAACACAGATGAAACCTGTATGGTCATCAGGATTCGAATCATTGATTAAAAAAAAAAAAATCGGATCACCTTAATTTGTCAGTAATGACAAATTACAATCTCTAGTTAGGTGATCCGAGTGTCCTCTCGGATCACCTTCTGTATCTGTACTGATTCTTTTTAGGTGATCCGAGTATCCTCTCGGATCACCTATTGTATCTGTACGGATTCTTTCTTCTTCTTCTTCTTCTTTATTTCTTTCTCCTCAAATCTTGTGTATCGGTTAACTTAAAAAGTCCCCTACCTATCACTTTCAAACTTATACCATATATGTATCATGTCCTAAGGACGACAGATCTAGTGTATCAATGTGATCAGTTAACCGTGACGTCATTATGACGTCATTATCTGAAATCACGTTTACATCAATATCTCATTAATGGAATGGAATTTTTGAATGAAATTAAGATATCATATAGTTCAAGTCAAGGTCTATTGATATATTTCATAAAATTTAGTCACGTTCATACTAAACGAGCGCGTACGCGCGCGTTGAAATTTAAACATGCTCCAATCAACCTCAAAATTGTTTTGCACACGTTTCAGGTCATTTACTGCATTTCAAAAAAAATCGACGGACGCGTACGCGCGCGCGCATATACGCACGCAAAGCTCATATGCAATAGAAATTTCACGTTTTATCGCACGGATCGAATGTCTGAAATGTCAAGGAATATTTCTACCAAGTTTCAAGTCAATCCGATTCAATATGACGTCATACGGGCCCGTCAAAGTTGAAATTCCGCGCGCGCGTCAATGGCGATATGCAGTGCAACTATGCCAAAAAATTGCTAATTTTAGATCCGATTTTACTCGTCAGGATGGACGGTGACCCCCCATTTTCTTTACATATTTTGAAAGCTGATGAGTTGTACATGTCATTTCATGGGGTGGTAATGCTGACAAAATGATTAAAAGATATCAAATTTCTTAATAAAGTAAAAAAAGTAAATTTTCAAAATGACGTCATCAAATTTCAAGTTCACTCAAGCTTATCTCACTAGTCCTTTGTCAATTTTCACCCAGATTTCAGTATGTTGTAGCTTATTTTATGTTCTTTCAAACATAAAATTACAATATTTTGATTAGATAACGGTATCACCTCGTAAAAATGGATTGAATGTGATCTTGTCAAATTTGACCAGTTTACGTGTTATCTCTATGGGAGTGCAGTTTTTCTGGAAATGAAAATTGACATGACTATCTTTATCGAGCACTAGCTAACTTACCCTTCGGTGAATTTCTCCCAGATTTTAATATGTTGTAGCTGAGACTTTACGCTACCGTAAGTGTGCCCTTCGTTTTTTCATACGATGTCGGGATCACGTCAAAACTTTTGGTTGAAATTCAGGCTTATCTTCGATGTATTGAGATATTTCTTTCTTTCTGCAACTTTCTTTGCAATAACTCAAGAAAAACGGCCTCTATCACTTCCATATTTTGCACATGTTTAGTTCATGTCACGTCAATTATTTCATAAAATAACAACTACTTGATCGGACACCATCTTGGGTATGTAAATTAGGGTCAAAGGTCATAAGTGTTTCATCGAGTATCTTAGTGAATACATGTCCTATCTTTCCCATATTTTGCACACGCAAAGACCATGTTACAAGGATCATTTCACAAAATAATTACTTTTTACTCAGATGCCATCTTGTCTGTGCAAATTGAGGTCAAAGGTCATATGTACTTCTTTTTGTATCTTCGTTATGACGTGTTATCTCTATGGGAGGGAATTTTTTTTAATGTGAATATTGACATGATCGTCTTTATCGAGCACTAGCTCACTTACCCTTTGGTGAATTTCTCCCAGATTTTGATATGTTCTAGCTGAGACTTTGCGCTATCATTAAATTTATTTCGTTATTTCATACGATGTCGGGATCACGATAAAAAACTTGGTTTAATTTAAAGCTTATCTTCTATGTATTGAGATATTTCTTTCTTTCTGCATCTTTCTTTGCAATAACTCAAGAAAAACACGCCCAATCACCCCCATATTTTCCACATGTTTAGTTCATGTCACGTACATTATTTCATAAAATAACAACTACTAGATCGGACAACATCTTGGGTATGTAAATTAGGGTCAAAGGTCATAAATGTTTCATCTTGTATCTTGGTGAATACCTGTCCTATCTTTCCCATATTTTTCACACGTATACACGATGTCGCGAGAATCATTTCACAAAATAACCACTATTTCATCAGATGCAATCTTGGGAGTGCAAAGGTGGGTCAAAGGTCATATGTACTTGTTGCTGTTTCTTCGTTATAGTGTATACAGAATTTGGTACCAAACATGGCAGATATGACTCCCTTTGCTAAATGAGAATGCAAACATCACACGGCCAATGTCTCTAAACACAGATGAAACTTGTATGGTCATGCCTATTGCGATCAGGACTCGAATCATTGATAAAAAAAATCGGATCACCTTAATTTGTCAGTGATGACAAATTACAATCTCTAGTTTTAGTTTTGTTTTACACATGGAATTCGTGAATGTCGGCCCTATACAATAAGAGTTGTGTAACGCTTCCACACTTATCCACGCTTTACGTAATTTCAGACAAATTAAAGACATGGCTTGATATATTAGTTGGTAATACAATACCACTGTAAAGCAGGAATGGTACATGAGACAGATGTTAGTGTAAGACACACTCTAATTGGAGACAAATACAAACCTGGCCCTTTCCAACATCCGATTGTCAGAGTTGGGTTATGGGTGAGGCTAAGCTGAGACATTTATACGCATCATTGCTGATAGCTTCATGAGAAGAGTAATTACACATAAGAATGACCGCCATCTCGAGTAGATTTTATGTTTTTTTTTTATATTTAATCCTGACAAGGGATGAGATTAAGGAGTACCACCAGCTCATTAGTGTTTATTATCTACTCTAATTCAAACATATCTCTCTTTTTTTTTTATTAAAAAACCAGTATATATATATATGAGCTCTCGATGTGCTATGTCCACTGCGTCTATGTCTATGATGCTGTGAAAGATGCTGTAAAAATAGACAAAGTGCAACGTCGAGCAACAAGACTTGTGTGTATCCCCTTCGACATCTGCCGCACGCATCACTACTTGAACAGTTAAAACTACTTACTGGCCTACAGACGTTACAATAGGTCAGACATGAAACAATTCTACAAAATTGTACAGGGAATAGACGCTCTCCCAGTCAACTGACTTCTTTGACTTTTCATCTGGCAGCCGAACAATAAGGACATCGATTTAAGATTTTGAAGAAGCGTGTCATGTCAAAATTGATGCAGTCCTCTATTTCTCAGAGTGATATGGGAATGGAACAGTCTGCCTTCGTATGTACTAGTATGGAGCACTTCAATCAACACATTCAAAACAAATCCAAAGAAATTTTGGGCGAGTTCCGGTAAGATAGATGATTTTAACCCTGATGAAGTTTTCAACTGTCCAACTGCACGGAGCCTATCACACAGAAATCAACCATCTTCATTGGTGCAGAGGGGCAAATAAGTTTGGTATAACTTAAAGTCCATTTCCGATGTATGCTTTCCAAGGTATGATGCATGATGAATGTGTCGAATGAATGTACATGGGATAGACATGTGTGAAGTGTGTGTGGTGAAACAGCGAGGGAAATGTTGTGAGTGAGTAATTTTCATGTTATGCTGAGTAATGTTTTTTTATGCCCTTTAAATGGTACTCAAACAACTGATTTTCATTGCTACGTGTGTTTAAAAGAATAATGATGAAATTAACAGTGATGATTGTTATAGATTTTAATGCTTATTGTTGTTATAATCATTGTTATCACTGTGACGTTGATGTTATCATGATATATACGCTGCTCAAGTCGAGGCTCAACGTACAGATATTTTTTTTTTTCATTCATTCATTTCATTTCATTTCATTTATTTCATTTCCAACAATGTAAAACATTTTCATGCACAAAATAACACAATATCAATAAAATACAACAGTTGTGTAGAATAATCAATACAATAGTTGTGTAGAAGCGGATACAAAAACGCTGCTGGTACCTTTTCAAGGTACCAAATCTCTATAATGTTAATCTACAGTTTCTCCAGTAATAAACGTCTCTCGGCAAAAAATAAAAAATAAAAAAAAAATAAAAGAATAAAAAAATTAAAAAATTAAAAAATAAAAATAAATATATAAACAAATGAATAAATGAATAAAAGGAAGATTTTTTCTCTTTGTGTAGCACACATTCATTGGACAAATGCCTACTGCAGTGTTTTAATCACCGCATATTCTTTTCTTTAAAACAATATCTAGTTGCAATGAAGATCACTTTTGTATTTGGCTATTCAGTCTTTTCGCTTCATTTTTTTTTTCCGAAAAAAAACACCCCCAAATTGTTCACAAGTTACAAAGAATAGGGTAAATCATAAACGTGCAAAATCATCTCTTGACTCGTTATTGCCTTGTTACATACAATGAGAAGCAAGATTTCCACTGACAATGGCAAGGAGTGCAGTGTTGGCAGTTCACGATTACAGTCCTTACTCCGAAAAATTTGACCTCGAATCAACTGATTGTGCAACTAAAGGTGTAACTCATGCGTTATCACACTTCCCAGCGGTTTGCGTACACAAGCTGCTTACTTTATGCAAATAAGGCCTTATCGCCGCGCCTGTTATGACGTGATCGTGCGCGCCGAGGCCATAATGGTGGGGATTCCCCTGTATGGTTTTCCCCAGCCCCGTAGTATCTTACGCACACACGCCCAATTGTGTACAGGGTGCCATAAAAAGAAAGAAATGAAAAAAAAAAAGCCCAAAACGAAAACCCCAAATCGGCATCAATTCAATGACTACGTATATCATATCATATCAGAATACAGCGTCCAAGAGACGTTATGTGCACCAAAATCTTATCCAAAAGATAATGTTTTACAAGATAAGATATTATGAATCCAGGTACATTTATCACGTTGCACTGTACAGTCATTAAAGAAATGGAATTTTACCCTTAGTGTCTAGTTACGGCATCTAATTGTGGAAACTCTTGTACCGAGCCTACCGCCTTTAGAAGATTGGAGACATTCATGAACTAACAAAACGTCCATCACAAGTTACGACAACACTGAAGATTTCTGACTCGCTGCACTGAATAGGCCTTCAGCGGGGCATTTCATGAAGCATTTTGTCAGATATTTTTTCCGACAAATGTTATACAGTTGAACCTCTCGTATCCGGACATGTCGGGACCGGGGCTCATCCGGATAAGGGATTTGGCCGGATACGGGAAACTTAATGCTTTATACATGTACATACATACACATGTACTGATGTAGCCCATTGTAGTACCACATGTAGTAATGTGTATACATTCAACCTTTTCATTGTTACATTTGGGGATGTTAAAATGTCTGAGGGTAAGCAATTTGGAAGGAAATTTGATGTAATGTATGTTAATCATGTTGGAAGTAATATGTAATTCATGTGTGTTTGTGTAGAAGTTCTCAAGGAGTTGGGCAAAATCACGGCGAGATTGCGTCCGGATAATAGAGAGATCCGGATAAAGGGAGGCCGGATAATAGAGGTTCAACTGTATGAAGCTACTGAAATCCTCGCATCTGATTGGCTGAGAGCAAATTCGTCTGACAAAGTTGTCGGACAACTCGCCATCTCTGTTTACAGATACACCTTGGCCTCTATCCTGGCACGATCCCAGTGAAGTCCACTCGGACATTGCTAGAGAAGTCTTAGATTTCCGTGACCTCAGTCTCGTCTTCGAAAATCGACATGCGGTGGGAGCTATCCATCGACCACCAACTATAATTATACACACAAAACAACAAACATTATGAGAAACTTCTTATGCAAACAGACAAATTTGTTGTTAGGGTTTTCATAATCCATAGATTTTTGACTACCCTGTATAGACATCCCATTTTTCTTTTCATCTCTCTGTATGAAAACCAGCACGCAGTCCAAAGCAAAGAGCGTACGGTCCAAAGGTTCATAAGGACTGTGCGCGCACGGCGCACTTGTGGACGAGGATACCGGATCCGAGGAAACACCGCAAATCAGACCGTCCGTGCATGACGTGCGTGTGCCGAACAGTACATGGAGGACATGTCATCAGTCTTTGTTCTAATATCATCAAATCTCTATACATGTACTGGTACATTTATAAAGCGACGGTCGAGATCTACTTCTGTTTTTCGGTGTCGGCTCAGGTGTTAATGCGGGCGATAAAAGTTAATCAGTTGTTTTATACTTAATCGCCAATACTGACGCTTAATTTCCCTTGTTGGAGAGTGAAAAGATACAACCTACTTTCTCAAAATTATGTCTGGATCTCACAGAGCAGCTGCAGAAACTGCAGCGAACAACCCGGCGAACAAAACGAAGACTGCCACCGTCAACCACCTCCTCGGAGAAGTGAGCAACGTTGATACAAATTTCGCCGAGATCACCGTCACGCATCCTACGGAGGGAAAATTGTGTGTAAAGCTAACGCTATCTCCTCTTCGAACGTCGTGTGGCCTCGGGAAGATCGTCGAACAGGTGGACGACCTTCTTTCTATCTGGGATCAAGTCGTGGTGAATATAAAAGAGAAAACAAAGAGAAAGTGGACAGTGACCCGCATTTGGCACTGCACCGACGAGCGGCCGCAGTGTTACGACGATATTGAGGATTACACGAGTAAGAAGCTCCCAGCCCCCTGGCCCAAACCATCCTCGTGTCACGTACCCCACCACCGGACCGGAGACATTGTCACCGTCCTGTTTGACGTCCTTCGCAAATGGAACAAGTGCCCTGTCGATGTTCTTCTCGATGTCGTCTGTAGAGATGCAGTCGATCCCGATGGACTATTTGATAAGTACATAAAAACTAGCAAAGCACTTTGCAGCTTTCTGCGCACTGTACCTCAGTATTTTTACGTGGATCACGCCAGTCGAGTGTGCATGTACGAGGGTTTCCACCCGGAAGATTTCAAAGCCGACCTAGCCTACATTTGTCAAGTAAGTTGCGGTTTCATTCGTGATTTGACCATGATATCCAGTAGAAGCCATGATAATCTCGTACATGTATTTATATTCAGAAGAACCATATTACGAACATTATTTATTTTTGTTTTTGTTTGAGAGACCGCATGCCAGTCCGCTTTCATAATATTATGTTGATTGAGTGAATGCGGCAATTTATAAGTAGAGCACACCAGTGAAAATTTGGGGAACTCTGACAATCCGTTTAAAGTTGGTTTTTTTTTTAAAGTATATCTGCGCAGTCACTGCTTGATGAGAGAACTACTACAGTGTGTGATGTCACATGCGTAGAACAATATAACAGAAATATAAAGAGATTTTTTTTTTAATGCACATTTCCTCGACTTGTCACTGGGTTATATTTTTCTCCTTGTTTTCTGAAAGAGGCAAGCAAAGCGTTCTTTTATTATGCGAGGAAAGTGAAAATTATGTTGCTTTTTCTCTATATTTTCTTTATATCGTTCTACGCACGTGACATCACAAGCTGTAGTAGTCTTCTCATCCAGGATTGACTGAGCAGAAAATTAAAAATTCTTAACTTTTGAACAGGTTGTCCGATTTTTCTCAGACTCTCACTGATGTGTTCTGCCAATATTGCTGCATCACACAATCCACATGTCTATTCGAGGTGAACTTGTGTAGGTCTAAAAAGCTTGAACGTCACTATTGCCAACACTTTAAAAAGTTCTATTTACAACAGATCGCTTCTGCGGAGCGGCCTATACTCCGTTTAGAGGACTCCACAGACTTATGAATACGTTACAGAACTTCGCTTTTGTTGTTTTTCGTAATCCGAAACCATGTGATGTGAAAATAAACGCATTTTTCTTTTTATCAGAGAAATGATGACACAGCAAGAGGGAGACTGAGAAAAAAAACCCCAAAACAAACGTTTGTAGGCCTATATGTGTGCGTTGTGTGTGTGCATCGTGTTACTAATAATTTATTTTCTTTTTTTCTAAGTAGGCCTACTTATAGGGCCTACACTGGATGAAAGAAATGCATTTTTATCTACAGTGTATTTATCTTTTTTTTTTAAAGAAATAGAAGCCCAGCCATTTGGTCAGTCTTACTGGTACATGAAGTTTACCCGGGGTACTCTCCATTACCAAAACGACGCGAAACTGATGAACCCTTTCCCATGTTTCATAGTAAATATAATGACTATTTTGTCATTGATGATTAGGAAACCAACATTTTTGCGTAAAGAAAGTCGCAAGGAACTGTTCATTGTCCAGGATTACCCAACGTTTACAAAGCAGTAGTGCTTGTATCTCATTATTACAATATTGGTGCAATCGAACATCTGTCTGTCAGGTATACCACACTCATCACAACTGCTCCCGGGGATCCCTTTACATTAAAACATTGTTTACTGTGACAAAATGTCAACTTCAAGTATGTATCAAAAAGCTTTTGAAGGTTTTAATTCTGTCCAAATTTCCGTGTCATAAACACCTACACATGAGAAACAATGACTCGGCCTATACTTCACGGTACAATAAGGGCAGTATAGAGCCATAGGCCCCCTAAAAGTATAAATTATTGCAATTTATATACCAAAGATACACAAAATAGGGGCCTGTGGTGCACGACTAAACAGAAATTAAAATGATCATCGAGCATAGGCACCTGTAGTTTAACATTTTAAAACCGAAATGGCAACTTGGGCTTGTGACTGCTAAAGTCGCATGACATATTATTGATGTATGGTTTCATTTTTTTTATTACCCCTCCCCCTTTTTTTAGGAAGGTAGACCCCATTACCTGCATTCAAGGTTGCGTATAATTTGCAAGTGTAGGCAGATAATGACCTTTATACAGCCTACATTTCTAGCCGCGAGCTATATAAGAAAACGTTTTCATTCAGAAAAAAAAATGTATAATACACTTATCAAAAGACTTCATGCTCACAAGCCAAATGAAGATACTGTCAGTGTTCCATAGCCAGCCCTTTCCCCCAAATTCGTCTACATTCAATGTTCACGGAACAATTATGTCTGACACATGGCCGGCGCTATGTTTTCAAAAGTATGGGGGGGGGGGCACTTCCGGTTTTTATGAGCTAACAAGCCCAAAGAAAAAACAAAACCCAAAGGATTCGCGAATCTCTGCTCTAGCGATATTCGCGAAATGAAAATGCACGCAAAAAATTCTGGTTTTACATTATACAGTGCACATCAGCTGAGCTGATAGATCCCTAACACCATTTCATCATGAAGAATTGCGAACGCTAATGAATTTCGTCAACTCAGCGTCCAATTTCCTCTCCCAGCTCTTAAATATTTCCGATGATATCAAGCTTGGTAAGACTATTGAATAATTTGATTAAAATGTGTAGGCCTAAATCATTTTTGTGTAAAATAGAAAAGTTCAGTGAAAATTTGCTTGACGTCAGTTGATCGACTTGTTCAGTGGTGACATCTTCCACTTGGAATTCACCCTATCTACACCGCGGGGATTCATGGTAGGAGTAGCTTTTAACCTGATTCACACGTTGAGGTGAGTCTGATTTTCACCACCATACATTACTTGCAGACGTTCCCGAGAGGCAGGCGTGAGTACACGCTGGATTACGTTCAAATCATCCAAAATGTGCGCCAGTCCTACTCGGTTCTTCAGCCAATGCTCGAACACGCCGAAAGAAAGGCGAGGAAGGGACAACACCCAGGACTAGTCGTGGCGCTAGACTGCGAAGGTGTTGATCTTGGTAGGAAATCACATTTATAGGTTTCTATTGTTTTTTATTGTTTTTTTTTTAGGGGGGGGGGGAGGGGGGGGGGAGAGGAGGGGAGGGGGGAGGAGGAGATTCTATGAAAGTAAAAGCCGAATAATGTGAGAGATACACTATACTCCTTGTCCGGTTTCAATCCGGATCAATAGAGCATCTTGTCCTAATCACTCATTCAACAAATTAGCAGGGAAATTTCGTTACAAATAATCATGGTTTTGAGTATAGCAACTTCAAAAGTTGTATCTATATTTGATATTTATATGATAATAGTTATATTCATGCCCTCAATTATGTTGTGATAATTTCAACTCTGTGGCCGTAAGGTTTTTCGTCTTCTTCTTCTTCTTCTTCTTCTTCTTCTTCTTCTTCAATTCATGATTTAATTTTTCAGTGTTTTACACTGACCGGCAATGTGCAAGATATTCATCTGGTTCCTTCTTTACACATTCTCAATGACGAAAACATGACGGTCGTGTGAAATGGCGGGAATCCTCTGCCATTCACATTGATTGCTTTGATTACAAAATGAAAATGAAGTGGACTCCTGCTGTAACGAAGTCCTCGGGAGGGGCAGATTGTTTCCTTTCGTTAAATTGTAATTTATTATAGGTGAACAGGTCAAATAAACAATAAAAGATACAGAAAGTGGAAAATGTTGCGGTTTTAATTTTTACTTCGTTAATTTTAACTGGAATTTCGTTATAGCTGTGTCGTTTTAACGGGGGTGCATTGTATTTACACCTCTATGAAACGTATCTTTAAAGGTATGTGTACAGTTTCGGTTGAGATGGGGCTTTATGGCTATTGAGGATTTCCAACTTCTTTTGATGATTTTTTTTTTTTGAGGGGGGATAATGAGAATCCCTTTGTGAAATATGAAAGAGGCTATTTTTCAAAGAGGAATTCAAAGTTTATGTGATCTAAATTGGTTTTAAAATGGTTGAGGTATCCGAAAGAGATCGATTCTAATAGAAGATGATACCCACCTTTTATTAGGATTGCTTTGTTTTACTTTGTCTTTCGATATCTTTATAGTCCATTTCAAAGTGATTTTCATCAAGTAAACTTTGACTTCTTCTTAGAATAATTATGTTCTTTAAACATTTCATAAAGTGGTTTCTAAGTATCTTGCAAAAGGTTAAATGCTGAATCCTCATCTCAATTAACCTTCCTCTAAGTTTTCATCGTTTTTCTGTTTCGGCACAGGTCGCTGGTGCAAATCGCCAAAATGAATGGTCTCGTCTACATCTTCGATGTCCAGAAGTGTCCGTCCATCTTTACTGATGGCCTCCTTGCTGACTTTCTCGAGAGTTCATCAGTATTGAAGGTCATTCTCTTTTCCGTTCTTACTGCCTATTAAGCTGCTTAACTTTTTAATTACAACTTGTATGAACAAGTGAAGGCAGTGAGGCAGACGCGCTACCGACTGAGCCAACCCAAAGTGTGACGCAAAGAAGTGTGAAGTAAAGAAATTTTTTATCTCGCATTCCAATAAGAGAAAATATATCTAGATGTGAGAGATTATAATGTTTTGATAACTTAGGAATAGGTTACTTCCTGCATCGATATTTTGTTAATGAAATTATATCAGCAGGGAATCAGGGTACTTTGTAATCACAAAGAGGAACATTGAAAGGCCGCCAATATTATTTTCTTCCTTTCCCATGTACACCCAATCAATGTAGTATTCTCCATCTAGGTTCTTCAAAGCAACTTGTAATTTTGTAAACGCTTAGCCATTCCATACAATTAAAATACAATACAATTACATCAAATTAAAACATAGAATTATTCTTTCAAATTTCAATTGAAGTAAATGACCATCAGAGGAGCTGTTTGTGGCCAGGAGACAAAACACGAACTCAGTAGTAGTTCCTAGCTTCGGGTACGTTGGTCTAGTTTCCTCAGACGATGCAGTGATGAACTCATTGCCTAGCCCTTCGAGGGAGACGTAATAATATGCTCACTTCAGGGGCGGATCCAGGGGTTCCGTAAAAGGGAGGCGCCTTTGCAAAATTAAAGGAGGGCGCACGCACCCCCCCCCCCCATTTGTTTTTATTAGCTCACCTGAGCCAAAGGCTCAAGTGAGCTATTGCGATCGCCCTTCGTCCGGCGTCCGTCGTGCGTCGTCCGTCGTCCGTCGTCCGTCGTCCGTCGTGCGTAAACTTTTACATTTTTATCTTCTTCTTGGAAAACCCCACGACCGTTTTTCATCAAACTTGGCAGGTAGCATCCCTAGGGGGTTAGGAACTCAATTTGTTAAAATGGGCACCATGCCCCACCCAGGGGGCCCCCAGGGGGGCCCAAACCCCCAAAATTAAGGAATCTGTAAAAATCTTCTTCTCTAGAACCAGAAGTGATAGAGCTAAGTTAATACTATGAGTTAGTACATTGATGACTGTAGTTTCAAGTTTGTTCATGGCAGAATCAGGGGTGCCCCCCTTGGGACCCAGGGGAGGGGGGTGGGGAGGGGTCCTAATGGGGCCTAAATTATACATTTTCATCTTCTTCTTGAGAACCCCATGACCAATTTTCACCAAACTTGGCAGGTAGCATCCCTGGAGTTTAGGATCTCAATTTGTTAAAATGGGCACCATGCCCCACCCAGGGTCCCCAGGGGGGCCCAAACCCCCCAAAATTAAGGAATCTGTAAAAATCTTCTTCTCTAGAACCAGAAGTGATAGAGCTAAGTTGATACTATGAGTTAGTACATTGATGACTGTAGTTTCAAGTTTGTTCATGGCAGAATCAGGGGTGCCCCCCTTGGGATCCAGGGGAGGGGGGGGTGGGGAGGGTCCTAATGAGCCTAAATTATACATTTTCATCTTCTTCTTGAGAACCCCATGACCAATTTTCACCAAACTTGGAAGGTAGCATCCCTACGGGGTTAGGATCTCAATTTGTTAAAATGGGGCACCATGCCCCCAGGGGGCCCCAGGGGGGCCAAACCCCCCCAAAATGAAGGAATCTTTAAAAATCTTCTCTAGAATCAGAAGTTATAGAGCTAAGATAATACTATGAGTGAGTACATTAATGACTGTAGTTTCAAGTTTGTTCATAGCAAATCCAGGGGTGCCCCTCTTGGGGGCAGGGGGGGGGGGGTGGGAATGTCCAAATGGGGGCCTGAATTGTACATTTTCATCTTCTTCCTGAAAACCTCATGATGGATTTTCGTCAAACTTGGCAGGTAGCATCCCTAGGGGGTCAGGATCTCAATTTATCAAAATGGGCACCATGCCCCACCCAGAGGGCCCCAGGGGGCCCCCAATCCCCCAAAATTAAGGATTCTTTAAAAATTTCGGCCCTTATTGTACATTTTTATCTTCTACTTGAGAAGCCTGGTCAAATTTTAGTAGAGCTGTGAATAATTTAGATGAGTGACTGCGTGAAAGGTGAACTTGCGATACTCAGGTGAGCGCTAGACCCGCGGGTCTCTTGTTTTTTATTTATTTTGTTTTAATAAAAAAAAAATAAAGAGGGTGCGCCCCCCCCCCCCCCCTGGATCCGCCACTACACTTGGTATGGCAATGCGGTCATTTTGATAGTAGAAGAAAGCCAAAACAAGACTTATTATTCAGACTTGCCTTTTCTCTCAATTATTGTTAGAATAAACGTTTTTTTGTCTTTGTTTCTTTTTTTAAGTCAGCTGCCCTTGTGGTTGCGTGGAGCAGACAACCCACAATGTCACCGTTGTCATCACCCGACAACATGATCTCACAAACTCAAAACCCCGACACGATGGACTAGAATAAAGGAGAATGCAGCCTATTATACATTGTACTGTTTTATATAAACAAGGGAATTCAGCGATATTTGTAGAACATGCACGTTAGCGAAATTTGAGGAAAAAAATCGGACAATCCGTTCACACGTTTTGATTTCTTTTTGTTTAAGTTTTGGTGCAGCGATCACTTGATGAGAAGATTACAGCACTTTGTACCGTCATGTATGGAAAACAGTATCAAGAATATCTAAAGAAAATTCAATATAAGCTCTATTTTCTCTTTTCTATAGCACACTGAAAGAGCACTTGACTTTCAGAAAGCTGGGGGGGGGGGGGGTATGCATTATACCCTTAATGTAGGCCTGTGTCCGTAACAAGTCGGTGGAATGTATACTTTTAATGTAAAATCTAATTCTGTGGGATTCTCCTTAGACTTTCCCTATACACGAGCTGTATTGTTGTTCATACATGACGTCATGAACTGTAGTAGTCTTCTCTTCCAGCTATGGCTGGACTGAGACTTTAAAAATTCATAACTTTTGAATGCATTGTCCGATTTTCCTCAAACTTTGCTGACGTGTTTTATTACATTCATTGCATCATTCATTCAGTCCACGTGAATGTTTGGCTTTATTTCCCTTTAACGTCTCTTCATTATAGGCTCTACTCATGTCAGTTTGATATCAAGCATTGCTGCATCATAGCACTTCTCGCCCCTCCATCCATTCACTGTTCATCTGGTTTCTTGTCATGACATGTTGTCATTTGAAAAATTGATGCTAGTTTCATCACCGTAAATGCGGTTCCTCCATTCTTTTTATTTTTTCTTTTTTGTTTAATATCTGATAAAGGTGAGAAACAAACGTATGATTTCATTAGTATTAATCATGCCCCATTGACTACATCATAGACATGCACACTGGCTGCAAGTCGTCAAATGTTATTCGAGCTGTTCCGCAACACGTGAGATCGTGATTACCTCGGAAATGTAACTTTCACGAACGAGTGCATTGTACTTTTATTTCATTTTATTTTATTTTATTCTAATTCTACGTATTTTTCAAACAGGTGATTCATGACTGCAGATCAGATGCTGCTGCCCTCTACCATCAGTTTGGCGTCACCCTCACCAACATCTTCGATACATCGGTTAGTTTGTCCCCAGAGCATGTTTGGGGACGATGCGATGAGGGAAGGGGAAGGGGTTCAAGAGAGCATGGTATGCAAGCGCAAGCAAGTTGCAAAGGAATTCCTACAAATAAGTGATTCGTAGTGTGTTCTAAAACAGGTTTCAGCATTGAATTCTGACATACCAGTTGATCGGCTGACTATTAATTGACGCGCTCTCAACGTAAAATTTCACTTAGATTACATTCTTTGCACTGAATTACAAAACAGAAGACGGACGAGTGACAAAGAGTAGGGTATCAACACTTTGATGTCCGGTTCTAAACATAAAACATTGAAGGGTACCTTAAGCTAGCGCCTGTGGGATTTTGATGTGTCTTGTGCGTAGTTTATGAAAATGTCCTAATCTCGAAAGAAACAGGTTAACCAAGCAATCGTAAAGTTGGACAATATTAATAAAAAAAAAAAGTATGCTTCAAGAAGTTTTTGCTTTGATTTTTCAGCTGATATCGGGTTCATATTTTAATGGAACGGCACTCCATGATCGGACTACATGTAGGCCCTATAGACCTTTCAGGTCCTATCTGTATTATGATATTTTTGTTATCTTCAAGTTGATGATGCACTTCTGTTACATTTTAATCTTTTAATTTTATTTATTTATTTTTTTTTTTTTTGTTGATCTCCCCGAAATCAAAATGAAATACTGACGACTTCCGACAATGTCCGATCCACAGATTGCATTCCACCTGCTGCAGGACCAATGCGCAGTCGATGGCGCCAGCATCCGGGGCCGGATCAACTTCAAAGACTTGTGCCAGATAGTGGGGGAGGAAGCGACCCACAAGGACAAGAAGTTTCTAAAGAAAATGCGCTATATCTACCGGTTCTGGGCCAAGCGCCCGCTCACTCAAGATATGATCAACTACGCCGCATTAGATGTACACCTCCTTTTACCGAACATCTACAGAACTCTCGACAGGTGTGTATTGATAAGCCATTACTAACTGTCAGACTTAAATGTCACTGAAGTACATGTAACTGTAACTCGGTGTAAAGACATTTTTCGCTGACATAATCTTTCAGGCAGATGACATAAACACAATCAGCAACCACTGTTTCTCATGTTAATGGGCATATTGGTCACTGAAATAGTGAAAACGGCTTCAAGATGTATTTTGTTACGAGATATGAAGATACAAGATGAATTTAACCAGTCAGTCTTTGAAAAGGATAATTGTATTTTCATTCTTCACGTTCATCATGACACCATTTCGACCATGGAGCTACGCTAGTGCACTCCCGTTATGACGAACACGGTTATAACGAAATTCCGGTTACAACGAAGTAAAAATTAACATTATCCGCTCTATACATTTTTTTTTTATTGTTTATTTGTTTGGTCATAACAAAATTTTGATATAACAACAGAAAAATTGTCGGTCGCGCGGACTGCCATTATAACGGGAGTCCACTGTAATAGACAATCAGTAAGCTACTTCTAGACCACGACTGAATTGAAACCAGGAAATTAACGTTTGCCGTTTACATGTCAAGCATAATAATTGTTGCGATTAAAGCCGTTGTTTACCATTGGAAGCGGTAATTGTTATCACATTTAATGCATATATGGATAGTTCAGTTGCATCACAAAATATCCTACAGGTACTATATAAAAATTTGGCAATAAAGCCAGAAATATAAGGAGATACCAGTAATTTCGTCAATAAAACATAACTGTAGACAGTTCATTCTAGAAACAATTTTCATAAAGTTATTGTTCACATTTTTAAAATAATTGCTCTTTCCTCTGCAGACTCATCCATGTTCACTGGAGGAATGTCTTCAGAGTGCAGTGTGAAGATGCGATCCAACGCCAAATGGAGGATTACTGAACTCATAAGAATCCCAAACTTCACCTCTTTCTTTTTACACTTTCACTCATGGAGAGTTCCTGCTGTACCAAGATGGGGGTGAAACATACAATAGGACAGACTTGCCCAATGAAACACCGCGCCAGTTAAAGATGTGCAACATAAAAGTAACTTATTCTGCAGTATTTCAGATTCTTGTCTGATGCTGAAATACATGCACATGTGTGTACATTCATGCATGCTCTACCAGGCTCATGAAGACCCATAAGTTGCCTAAACCTGTGTAGACCCTACAGGGTGAATATAGGAATACTATAATGTATTACTAAAGTTCTAGACAGCATGTTTAGCATTCTGACAGAAGATTTGCTAAGTTTGGCTTCAGTTTCGTCATTTTGTCATCAAGGAGCAAAGTTTAAAGTCTTGGATTACTTGTGGTAAATAAATATTTCTGTAGCTGTTAAGCATAAATGTCTAAGCCATGTTTCAATACACTGTACCACATACTATCACGTTGGGTACTCTGTACTCTGGTATAACAAACTAGATAGCTCATCTGATTGGCACGCATTCACACAATCCAAATTCCTCCGATAAGACAAGTATCTATTTTATATGTTAAGCGAATATTCACCGTCACACTATTATGAAATAATTGACTTAAAAATGAAATATGGAAGCTTGTCAAAAGCTGGGTACGTTGTAACAGAAGTTCCTTTCTTCGTGCATTATATTTGTGCATGTGTATGTACAACAGGACAAGAAATTTGATGAAATATTTTGTCTCTTAAATATTAACAGCCTACATCAATATTCAGTCTAAGTCACTCATTCACTGTTTGATTTTAGATATCAATATTTGTTAATGATCACCATTTTGTGTATTGATGCTTATTTCACTTTGTTGTTGTTGTTTCAAAGGTACAAGTGTATCTTCTTTGACAGAAACAAAATACAGGGTTGTCTTTGAAACTAACATTTCTCTGCTCATCTTAATTGACTGGAAGTAGTTATATTTATGTCTGCACAGAAAATCACATTGAAGATTTAGAGTGGCTCTTATTAAAGGACAAGTCCATCTTCATATACACGTGGATTGTGTGAATGCAACAATATTAGTACAACACATTATTGAAAGTTTGGGGAAAATCAGACAAACTGTTCAAAAGTTATGAATTTTTAAAGTATTTATGCAGTCACTGCTGGATGAGAAGACTACTACAGTGTATGATGTCATATGCATACAACGATATAAAGAAAATAAAAAGAGAATTTCACAAAACTTAACTTTGCGAATAAAGTGTTCATTTCATTGACTTGTTACCGACATATGTTAAGGGTAATATTATTCCCCCTACCTTCTGAAAGAGAGAATTCAGGTGTTCTTTTGTTATGCGAGAAAAGTGAAACTATGATGAATTCTCTTTATTCTTTCTTTATATTGTTGTACACATGTGACATCACAAGCTATAGTAGTCTTCTCATCCAGCCTTGATTGAGCGAGCAGAAACTTCAGAAATTCATAACTTTTGAACGGATTGTCCGATTTTCCTCAAACTCTCACTGATGTGTACTACTAATATTGCTGCATTCACTCAACCCACATGTCTATGAAGGTGAACTTGTCCTTTAAGTTTTCCTCAATTTTGTTGTAAAAAGACAAAGTTTTGACTTAGAAATGAGTGACTAGCATGACGTAATTAACACATAATTTTCATATTTTGATCAGAAAGTTTATTTCTAATACAGTGAAATCTAGCTTACCAGGTAGGCAACCTTAACTTAGGTATGCAATGGTCACTGTAAATGTACAAATAAAACCATTGTTTGAAATAAAAATATACTGAGCGAGATGACTGGATGACACATAAAACTTCCAAGAATAGGAAAAGAACAAATTTGAAGATCACTTACAATTCTGTTAAATAGAAAGTTGATGTAATACAGTATCAAAAGTGTGCATTTCTGATGGTGTCTGGAAAATGTGTTGCATGACCCTTACCCCTTTCAAAGTCACTGTTTTGCTTTGTTTTGTTGTTGTCGTTATTTTGTTTTGTTTTTGCTTTTTAATAGTACAAACCCACATACATGTACTTTGGTTATTGTGGGTCTTACAGTAGACTTTGGCACCTTTGGAGTCATCATGATGTGTTGGCAATATTATGACTACAATGTGTCATTTTCATAGTGACACTTCGCTTTCGGTGCATTCCACTGGCCGTCCACTTGACTGGGTGTTAGAAGTTATCTCCTACCATGTGGCTAATTGTCTGTCTTATGTGACAGTCACATGCATTGATGTCAGAGAGCTTTCCTTTAATGTGTGTACAAAATACCGCTGGTCGGAAAAATTATATCACGGCAAAAATGATGATAGTCTTTCAGGGAGATTCCCCTGGTCTTCTTCTGCTGAATCAGCCTGTCAGTGGAGAATATTATTAGTGTTGATCGTGTACACATCTATTTTCTCTAATAAACATATTCTGCCTAATAAGGAACATTAGTACATATTTGTGGCCATAAATCAACATACAAAACCAATACATGTCATTAATCCCCCCCCCCCCAAAAAAAAAAATGGTTTGTCTATATGTGTGCATACCTGTTTTTCTTAAAAGATTAGGCATCATTACAGTTTTCTCTGACACAGCATATTGAAATATGATTTGCAATCATACATGTAAACCCTGCCTAAGTCGACCTTATGTAAAGCCTTTTGCCACCTTAAGAATAAGAACATTAATGATTTATAAGCACTGACAAGATAACATACTTTCACAACTGCCTATCTTATATGCTCTGCAATCTTGACAGAGGTAGTTGGTTTTGACATAAGACACAACATAAACTTGACTACATAATGACTCTTGTCATATGCTTGAAATTGTGCCAAATAAAACAAATTTATGCCCATCAGGCTGGATAGTTGATACATTCCATGATATGGGTTTCTGTTTCAGTGTTCGTTTAAAAACTGTGTGATGACGGAAAGATATCTTTACATTTGATGAAACAATAATACAGTCAGAGTGCCAACAAACATGACTTAACCCTTCAATGCCCTCTGTGATAATGATTGTGATAATTCTCATAATTAAACACAAAGAGGAGTAACCCCTTGGAGCATCGTGTACCAACTTCATAAATTGAGAGATCCTGTTATTCACACTCTCATCAAGAAAAATGCCCACAACAGCAGTGTCATGTTTTATTCTGGTGTAATCAGTTGAAATATTAATGGCACATCCCAAATAAAAATGGGTCCTTCCATGAAAAACAAACCACCACTTACAATGTTACAAACTTAAACAACTTAAAGGTAAGACATAGTTCTCAATAGGGCACAAAATTCATCTTCCACCATATTTATTTTCAATATCTAAAGTCTAATGATATGGAAAGCATCTACCAAGAAACCTGTTTGGCTGATTACTTGAATTTTATTCTTGAGGTGTCTGGCCGTTCAGAAGTGGGTAAATAGATACATGATGACACATACATGATGATTGATTGAGCCCCAGCGGTAGTATTTTCCAACAAGCTGCCTGCCATTTACTCTTAACACGAAAGATCGAATACTGCCATGGCTTGATTTGTTGATCATTGATAATTTATTGTACAACATTTATGTATCAACCATGACCACACATGTTCTCAGAGTGTAATACTGTAAGCATACCTTCTGGCTAATATTTCACATTTTCGTCATTACAACTGAAATTGTGTTATCACAGCACTATTTCACACATTTCTTATGTGTATGTGTCCACTCTATGAAGAAAAATATTGACAGTTTCTGCAGACTTGTGAAAACAATGTTTTACCTTTAAAATGCATCTTTATACAATCCTTACACATTATTTCACTGAACACTTCAGCATATAAAATGGGCTAATGAACAAACTGTTGTGGTTTTCAGTTTTGAAGTATTTAGCTCATTCTTCTGACCACCACAGCAAAATTAGGAAAAATGATGCCTCCGGCGACACTTCACGGCAAAGCCATAAAAAGTTACGCCATGCTGCATGCAGCAGTTTATATTCCAATTCCTAATAGTGCAGATGGCAAAGATTTCACAATCATAGGATTCTTCCATTGCAGCAACAATGTTCACCGAATCTCTGGGATGAATATTTCTCACCAGATGAAAACAAGCTGAACACAAGAGGGTCAGTAATTTACACACAAACATTGATTTTATTTTTTTGCATAAGTCACTGGGAAATAATGTATCTCATATATCCTGATCCAAATCATGGTGTAATAGGCAAAAGCTAAAGATTGTACAGGGAATGAAAGTGTGAGTGAGAATGGCAGTTTCCATGGAGATTCATAGTTTTCATGTGAATGTTTTCATCTCATTGCTCTTCTATATCCATTTCCCTGAGGCAGGTCTTCCATGTGTGACACTTCTCCCACAGCAGTTGACTTCAGAACTGAATCTGATGCATTTTGGTTGTGAAGTCAATGTAGTGTGGCTCTGTAAAAGCAATTAAATGGTAGGCTACTCAATAATCAAAAATCAGTGATAGTAAAAACAGATGGTGTGAATTGTGGACATTTGTATTAAAATTCAAATCATATCTTTCAATGCAGTATGGGCTATTATGTCAATGAGAGTTCATAATACATGTATTTCACATGCCATTATCACAAACTATGTCTACAGAATGCAATTTAAGGAGTGATATTTACACCTGCACTCCAAGTTCAAGTAGAATCTCATACAAGAAATAAACTAAAACAAAACTACTTGAAAGTTCATTTTTTGAAATTAGATACAAGTAAGAATTTTACATTTTAATAAAAATTTTTAACTATGAAAAAGCTGTGTTTCATAAGACAGTAATCAGAATGCAGTCACATATGCAATAAATTCGACAATGATATTATTGTCTGAATTGAATTCATTTACTTCAGGAACTTGAGCATGGAGTAGGCTTCCAGTTTAAGTCATGTCCAATAAAGTTTGTCACATCAAATTCTATGGTTTGAACCAATCACAGAGTATATACTGCATGGGAAGCACTGATTACCTGTATCTGGAGTAATGTAGCCATTTCTCAGTAGAAAGTCAAGGTTAACGAGGCCACAGTTTGGCTTGAACTGATCTGATGCAATTTCCTGTTTCACCTATGACAGTTATACATAGAGCAGGTTAGCATGTTGTCAGAGGAAATGTGCAAAGTTGTCATTAATTGCATTTAATGTGTCCTTAAGAGCCCTTACCTGTGGAGGTTGCATCATAGGGTAGTTTACTAGTCCCCCCCCCCCCCCCACCTTTTGCAATATCGACTTTCTGTTTTTAGTTCTGTGGCCATCACAACTGTTTTGTGGTTCTCAAAAGGACTCATCAGTATAGCAACCATCACAACAATTTTGCAGTTTACCATAGGACAACGCAAACTTTTCATAACCATCAAAACAATTTGTGGTTCTTAAGGACCTCATTACTTTTGTAACCACCTCAATTATTTGTGACCGGCGACAACGGTTTCAGGCAAAAGTCGGGAATTTTGAAAATTCATTTTTTCACTGAATCACATTGCCCATTTCCCAAGCTTTGCATTGATATAAAACACTTGTATTCTTCGGCGCCATAAGTGGGCATAGAAAGAGAAATAAAATGCACTTTTTAAGTTGTAAGCCTGACAAAGTTGCGAGAAAACAGGCTTTGAAGATTCACCTCTTTCTTAAAGACAATGTCCGAGCGGCGATGCGAGGGGAGAATCACCCATCCGTACGATGGTGCCAATCGATGTTAAGCCCCGCCTCTAGCAACCACATCGCCTTCTTATTGGCTCACTGAGAGTCAAATTTCCCGGGCGCTGCTTCCCGGGCACCTTCCTCGGAGCTCAGCGTTGCGTTTCGCTCGGGTTTGTTTACAGTACGTCTTTCAAGATGGCGAATACGATAATTGCACGTATGGTGTACATGTACATGACGTGTATGGTGCACGTATTACGCAATGGCATCCACACGCCATGACTGTGCAATGTGCATATGTAACAGGAGCGGTGGCGAATCCACACATTAACAAATCGCGTTTTCATTGTGGTTAATTTGTCTTTATCATTGGCGACCCTTTTGAAAGCAGAATTGCTAGTGCTGGCAAGGGTCATGCTTAAATTAAAAAAGAAAAAGAAAACACGACTCGTTAGTTTGGTGCGATTTTGAAGTGTAGTATTTGAATATAATTGGTCACATGTGACTGCTCCTTTCCTCTTATCTGCCTTCCACTGAGTCAGTTTGCTGTCATAATCTTGACTAAATGTACAAGTAGACAAATTTGAGAATATTTAGTTTTCTTTTCACACGATTATGTCATGCTACACGATTTTTGTTTCACTTCCGTTGTCGAACATTGCGGTAGAATAGTTTGGATAGAAAGCCAAACGAAGAGCATGCACTACAGAGCGAGCGAGCGTATAAACCACTATAACAAGAACAATGGAGCATGTAATCGTGCACGCGTGGACAAAGCATTCCCCACAAGCTACAACTGTTGTCTCCGAAAGCTGAATTATGTAAATGTATGCGACGCACCAGCCAATTGCATGCGAGACCATGCGCCCTAGCAACACTGGGGATATTGGCGCGGCGTTCGAAAGAAGCTCGAAACTGACGAGTGCGATCCAACATAGGGTGCTTAAAATTCCATTTTCGATAGGAAAAACTTAGTCTTATGCTATCAAATTTATTGTAGATGTAGAAAACATATCAAAGATTCGATTTCTGCAAAAAACCTAAATCGACAAAAATAATGGTCAAAATCTTTGTACCCCGCCTAGGAGGGAATTTGCTCTTGCGACTTTTGCCTGAAACCGTTGTCGCGGGTCACATTTGTGGTTACCATTGGACAATGCCTGTTTTGTAACCATCACAGCTATTCCATGGTTCCTGTAGGACACTGTATCAGATGACTACCTGAACACATTTCTTTCTTTTTTTCTACTGGTCCATGACTCACCTTTTCGCTATCAATCTGATGTTTTACTTTCATTTCAATTACAATGCCTGTTTTATAAGGTACATTGCCCCTTTAAGGCACATCATTTTTGTGAATTCAAGTTTGTCATAAAGGCATAGCCCATTCATTGGACTTTTCAAACTGCTTAATTAGATACTATGCTGATAAGATTAAACTTTTGTCAGAATCTAGAATTTAAACACCATGGGACATACAATAAGTTACACATTGCCCAAAAATGAAGGCTATCAACACGAGTATATGCTTACATGCGAAAGGTGTACAAAGTTTTTCTTTCAATTCTACAGTTCATACGCATACAACACTAACTTGCTGTGGTGTAATATGCTTCACTTCCTACATATTATGATAAAGGTACGAAATTCAACCATTGCATCTAGACTTACTGTTTTTTCAATTCCGGGAATGGTTTCCTGTCCGATTGGGGACGCTTCATCAGTTTGTCTGATTTGGTGGTGGGAAAATGTCTTTGCCAATCGGCACAGACTCACTGCTGACTTTATTGTTCATAGTCAGTCATTGAGGAATTCTGCGAATTACAGAGTTGTACACTCTGAAGAGGTTGTGTCACAGTCCCCCACCCTTATTAAAGGTTGAGTTCTTGGAGTTGACATAGATGGCTTTCCGGACCCCAGTCTAACCTAACCTCTCCTGGGTTTTCAACTCTCTAATCCGCAGAATTCCTCGATGGCTGACTGTGAACAATAATATTGACAGTGCGTCTGCGCCGATCGGCAAAGACATTTTCCCACCACCAAATCAAACGAGCCGACGAAGCATCCAGGATCAGATGTGAAACCATTCTAAGAGTTAACTAGAAATGTCGCTATGGCGACTGGAATGCCTCCGCCATGATGCATGATACTCCTAATAGGTCTATAGTACGTGTGGACAATGTGTGATTACATTTTCACAAAACTGGCAAAATATTAAAATGACACATTTGTCACAAATGTGTTGAATGTTCACCTTCCTTGACCTAGGTTTAATTGGATGAATAGGAGAGCATGTATTTGGGGATTTAAGGTCTTTAACTTGACTTTAACCCTTTCATAAGTTTATGCATTGAGTAATTTTCACAGTATGGAGGAAAAAGTGCAATTTCTGTATTGAACAGTAAATTGTTACCATTTTCATCTGGTCTTTGACCCTATATTCAGAAGAGAATCACTGTCAGGCAGAACATGCATAAATATGTACTAAGTTTCAAGATAACTTGAGCCACTTCCGAGATATGGAGGAAGAAGTAAGTTCAGCACTTTCACTTGAACTTAGACCTTTTGACCTTTTGACCTTTGACATTTTTTGAAAAAAAAAACCAAAACATCTTCCCAGAGAATCTCTATTGGGTTATACATGCATACACCAAGTTAAAAAAAAAAATAATCCTGCTGCCATTGCATAAATATGAGGGAAATGGTAAAATTTTGAAGTGTTGCCATTGACCTTTGATCCCATGAACCCAAAATCCCCTAGATAATCACTGCCAGTCAGTACATGCATACATATACTATGTTCCATGAAGATACCTTGAACAATTTCCAAGATACGGAGAAAAAAGTGAAATTCTAACATTTTTACTTGACCTTTTGACCTTTGACCTCATGATTCCAAACTTGCACCCGAGAATCTTAATTGGGTAATACATGTATACACTAAAATTTCAAGAAAATATCTTCAGGCATTGCATAGATATGGGGGAAATAGTGAAATTTTAAACATTTGACCTTGACATTTTGACCTTTGACCTTGAGCATGTGCACCCAAAAGTTGACAGGCACAACTTCACCCCAAATACACATACATGCTAAGTTTCATTAGGATACCTCAAAAGGTTTTTTAGTTACGCTGTCCACAAAATTCATTACGGACGGACAACCCGAAAACATAATGCCTCTGGCACCACTTAGTGGCGGAGGCATAAAAACAGTGGGTCAAGATGCAATGATTTGATTTTGTAACTTTATTGAATGTTACCTGGATAAATCAGAACTCACATTAATTTCCCTTATATACTATAACTCACCTTCTCTACTGGCCAGAGATAGAACTCACTGACCTCTCCATCACACACTTTGGGTTCGAACTCTGGGGAGAGCTCCAGGTCAAAGATGAACTGTGTCTCAGGGAAGAGTCCCCTCTCATCTTCAAAGAAGTAGCTGATATTTTATGATGGGGAAAATGGGGTTAATTTGAGATGAGGGGTACCCAGTGAGAAATAAGAAAGCATCTGTTCAATGACAATGAACAGTGCCAAACAGGGACAACAGCAATAAATATGAATATAAAATATAGATAATCGTCATCACAGAACAGCACCATTTCCAATATATTGAAGTAAACTGACCATACAGCCTTTTGATTTTCTGAGATATATGTGTCTTGGGTACATATATAAAGGCATACATAATTATGCACAAGATATAAACTACTGTACGAGCTGAAATTTTCGCGGTGGTTTTATTTTTGCGAATTACGTGAATCGCCTTTGAACCGCGAAAATAACAACACGCGAAAATAACAACGTGCGAAAACAAAAACGTGCGAGACCCTCGCAGCCGCGAAATTAACAACACGTGAAAATGTCCTCCGAGTAGCAATTCGCGAAAATATCTGTACGCGAAAATTTCAGCTCGTACAGTACATGTACATGCAAACTTGTATGCACAATCACAACCTTCAGATGTGAGTGTGAACAATGTACTTTGTTTACATATATTTCCTGCTCCTCTTTTATTTTTCTAGAATTGTTCCAGAAGTATGAAGAAAAAAAACTTAAAGGGACTGTACAGTACTGGTTGAGGTGGGGATTCATGCTTTGAACATTCCTAAGTGAGATAGTGAGAAACCTCTTATGAAATATGAAAGAGCATGTAATTTTAAGAAGGATTCAACATTTATTTGATGAAAATTGGTTTTCAAATGGCTGAGATATCAAAAAAAGTGATAGTAATAAAAGGCGACAGGTCACGCTTTTTATTAGTATCTCTTTGTTTCACCTTGTTTTGGGATATCTCAGCCATTTCCAAACCGAATTTCATCAAATAAACTTTTGATACCCCTTAGAATTGCATGCTCTTTGACATCTCATAGAGTGGTTTCTGAATATCTCGCAAAACGTTTAAAGCTAAATCCTCACCTGAACCAGAACTGTACAAACCCTTTAACAATTCTAGTTGCTCTGTCACTGACCTGATGGTTCCCACAGAGACAGCCTTTTCACTGACCTCCCTGGGTATGCTAGCCTCCTCTTCACACTCTTTCATCATACACTCTTTCACTCCAAGGCCTGCTGCCAGACCCCCTGCAGCCTGCAAAGGAAACACAAACCAGATACTGTAAGCGTCAATATTTTCACGTGATTAATTTTTAGCGCTGTGTGACTCAAAAACATATTCTCGAGTTCTTGAATTTGCGCTACACAATTGTCAACCCATTCAGAACGTGCAGAGAAAATTGTGCAGATGTTTTTGCGGGTTTTAGAATTCACACTAGCCAGAAGTAGCGTGAAATACACAGAAAAAAAAAATGTAGCATGAAAATTACTGCATTTACAGTAATATATGACCCAGTTTCAAGCTTGATCAGTCTAAACTCACATTATGAAATGTGTACTTTGCAGCAATATCTCATCTACATTTTACATTGCTTTTCTCTGGCATTTTATGCATGAATGAAGATACTCCTTTTATGTTAAAAACCAGAGAAGGTATTACACAAACTGATATCATCAAAATATACATGTATAATGCATTTAAACTCATATAATTCCAATGAACATGTAATGACACAGAAACATTTCTATTCTAGCAGAATCAATATTCTTAATATGTGTTGCTCCTTCACAAGACTGCCAGAAACTCCACACATGGAAAATTTCATGAATACAGTCTTGGCAAATGCTCCAATACCACAAAATCCATATTTGATGCAGTGATTTGTATTTAAAGAGGTATTATGGCTGCATGCAACTGTGTGTGTATTTGATGCTGTTTCATATCCATAACATGCAGATGAACTTGGTGAAAATCACTCTGTATGCAGACGTGGACACTTGGGGAAAAAGACACTACAGATCCTGCATCAGTTTTTGAACAGCGCTACATTGGCCATTTTTTTTTTTTTTTGGGGGGGGTTTCTTTTTCTCCTTCAGTTGATATTTCTGCAATGGATGATATTTCTCCACCAACTGGACTACCATGGTACTATACTCTGTTCTGTTCTGTTTTGCTATGTCTGTCATTTGGATGGGCATGGAAAGACAGTGCAAAGGTCATACAAATTGCATGTCCTGTTTGAAGTCGTATGTGACTCACTATGTTGTCCAACTTGTTAGGATAGGTCTGCTTGGTTGGAGATCGTCTCCCGATCCACAGACACAGCCCTTTTGTTGGATGTCTACAGTAACCATTCACATGTACACCATACTGCTTGATGCCAAAGAGACCTAGATTGCACGAACATGAAAGTCACAGTTAGTATCACATGATTCGGACTTGCTGTCACAAACGCTTACAAAAATCATTGAACATTGATTTTCCAACTGTAGCACATTTCCTGTTGGTCTGTCTTCACAATTTCAAACTACAATGTATATGTAATTTGCACCTGTAGAACATAATACATCTACCATAGAAATGGTTTAAAAAATAGTCTCCGGATTCAAGCAGTTTCCAATAAATTAGTTTAATCAATAAACCAGTTATATTATTAATCTCAGAGATCTCAACCTAATCATACATCACTAACATAATAATGAGGTAAATTAGAGTCTTTCATACTGCGGCTGAAATACAATGTCATATGTATTGAGTACAGAAATACATGGAAATAAACAAAAACAAAACCTTTTAACCAAAAAAAAAAGAAAAAAGATTATATCCAATTAGAAAAATGGAAGAACTCACTTGTTGCAGATCGCTCCATTTCCAGCAAAGGTGTATCACTGAATGAATTGCTCACTGCATAATTCTGTATTTTAAGACAGAAAAAAAGAAAGAAAGATGAGAGTCCGTGCGAATTAAGTCAATGACCACAAGGCTCGTTGGAATAAGACTTCCATTCACAGGAAAGGGGGGGGGGGTCTACAAGTGAAGTGCAGGAATGAATCACAAACTGCCATCAAAATTAACACACACGCCGTACCTCATTTCTCCATCCCCGAAGAGCAACGAAGGCATCGGTCTCTCTGCACCGCTGCAGGAAGTCGGCAACCTTTGCTGTCCTCTCTGCATACGTGGTGAGGGCTGACGACAGGTGGATGCCATCGTTGGTCCACTGGAAGAGGTCGGCATCAGACCCAAGGGCGTTAAGGGTCAGAGGTGGGATGACCCCCACCTGGATCCCATTCACGATGAATGGTCGGTACTGGATCCTCTTTTCACCTGCAGAATTAGTCATTGTTATCACCAGTGGACAGTCAACTACAGTAGATAGCTTTTCATCTGAAAACAGAGTTTACAGTATGGGAGTCTCTTTTCACCTGTATGCAAAAGCTAATTTATAGCAGACCCTCTTTTCACCCTCTTTTCACGACCTTTATTTTAACTGTAGACTGTACAAAGCTGAAGTGGATCCTTAATACTGTTCACCTTTCAACAGTACTACATTGTACATGGGCTGACCTAACAGATATCCTAATCATCAGTTTGCAATAAAGACAAATCCACGACCTCATTTACAGTTTTTGCTAAGTTATAACTCGCAGCACTCCTTGTTTTCCAAAAAAAGGAAGAGAATGGGCAATAAGAATGACTGTGAGATCTGAAATGCCACTAATTCAAAGCAAACATTGACATATAACAACGATCATAGCTAACAAACCGCATTCTTGCAAGACACAGATTGTTAATTTTTTGCAAGATAGTGCCTAGAGGACATCAACAAAATAAATTTTCTGTGAGCACCTGATTTGTATTAACCACATTCTTGTTTTGTTTTTTCAATGTCAAAAACCACACAATTACCTTCCCACTGAAAGGAGGAGACGTGTTGCACATTGCTCCACATCCGATTTGACCATGACTCAATAACGGACTCGCCGGTAGTCATAGTTGCACTGCTTGGCAAAAACAGAACACAAGAAGACAAAATTAAGTGATACCACTGAAAAATTAGATTTTGTGGAATTCTTCTTGTATTTTCTTCATATTATTGTTCAAAATGACATCATGAGCTCTGGTAGTCTCCGTACCCAGCAATGACGGCACCTTATCTTTCAGGATTCACAAATTTTGAATCGATGGTACGATTTTCCTCAAATTGTCACTAATGTGTGTTTGTCACTAATGTGTGTTTATTCAGAGAATGGTGACACACTTGGGATGGTATAGTATTGGTGGAGATGAGGATTGGGCTTTTAACTTTTTGCGAGATACCAAGAAACCACTTGTGAAATAGTACAGAGCATACCATTCTACCAGGAATTCAAAGTTTATTTGATGAAAATTGGTTCTGGGATGGCCGAGACATCCAAAAAGCAAAGTAAAACAAAGTGATCGTAATAAAAGGTGGGTACCACCTTTTATTAGGATCGCTCTGTTTTGGATATCTCAGCCATTTCAAAACCAGATTTCATCAAATAAATGTTGGATTGGAATTACATGCTCTTTCATATTTCATAAGAGGTTCTTATTATCTCACCAAAAAATGTTAGAAACCTGAAGTTTGGTCTCAACCAACACTATACGATCCCTTAAATAGATGATTTTTGTGGGCTCACCCGTTGGAGTTCCTGGCCCTTCTCAAATGAGACCTGGTATCAGCTGCTGTTGGGTTGTATCTGTGCCCACTAGCGGCTAGGTTGGAGTCAGTCGGGAGGACCTCGTTTCTGACAAAAGAGCCTAGACGTTGTTCTAACTCTTTGATGTTATCCACTCCCCCTGAAACAAGCTCTTGGATCTTCCCGACAATCTCTGGATCTAGTTGCTCCTTGGCTCCAGAAATCTAGCAAAATGGCAAAGGGCACATAAATGATGGGCAAACTATGGCTTTTATTGTCTTTATGGAAATAACTACAATTACTATGCTGGGGTGCATGCTTTGTCGATTGGCACAGATGTCCTGGAACTAAATGTCAGCAAATAGATATTACCTACTCCCCCAATCCCTACTGTGTCACCATAAAAAAATGTCATGCTGGTCTGCAGCTTATTGCTACACCTAATTTGGCTTGCTAACTTTCCAACTAGGTCAAGTGTACATGGATTAGTGGATGCTGGTGAGAAAGCTTGGCAAGATAAAGGGATGGTACAGTATTGGTGGAGATGAGAAATGGGCTTTTAACTTTTTGCAAGATACCAAGAAAACACTTATGATATAGTACAGAGCATACCATTTCAAGAGGAATTCAAAGTTTATTTGATGAAAATCGGGTTTGGAATGACTGAAACATCCAAAAACAAAGTAAAACAAAGCAATCGTAATAAAGTGTGGGTCCCACACTTTATTAGAATCACTTCTTTTTGGATATCTCAGCCATTTCAAAACCAATTTTCATCAAATAAACGTTGAATTCCTCATAGAATTACATCCTCTTTCATATTTCATAAAAGGTTTCCCATTATCTCACCAAAAAAAAATTAGAAATCTGAAATTAGGTCTCAACCAAAACTATACGATCCCTTTAAAGTTAAGTAATTGGCACATTATTATAATTGTTTACAAAGTACTGACATCATCACATGTGTACATGGAATTATCCAAACACTTTCCAACACATTCCAACCTGGGATGGAATGTGCTGTAACAGCAAGGTGATGCTGCACAATAACCATTTCTATAAATCAGTGTTGTGCGAGTAAAAACCATCATCTTAAAGTTAATATCATCTACAGGAGGTGCCCACACTCTAACTGTCAGGCAAGACAGCCTATAGAAAGTAGTGACTGTTAAAACCAGTAAATGGAGTGGCAGGTTAACGTTGCTGGTTCCAGATGCGAGTTGTCTATGACAGCATCTATTCAGTGAAGGATAAAAATGCTTGCTTTGCAAATGTGATTCAAGAAATTACCATAATGTTCAGTCCAATTTATACAGTTGAATTACAATACTGGATTTTGCTTTGCTAAATCGTACGGGACTGATCTTGTGATGCTTGTGGTCACTCAGTCCTGGAAGATGGACGTGGTAGCAGAGTGTGGCTGGAACGTCCCTCCCCTTCTTTGCCAGGTCCCTCCGCAGTGCGGCTGCTACTGACTTGCGCAATCTACCAGTGTCCTTTGAAAGCTATCCATATTGAACAAAATACAGACAAGATATAGGATAAATTATGTTGATGAAGTTTTCCTTCATGAATTGTCAATGAAGAGATATATCTTGTCTGCCACTTTCTCATCTTTTTTTTTTTTTGTCTTACAGATCGAGTCTCGACTACTCTAATCATGGTCCATGCTCTGATGTTCCCACTAATGCCATCTTTCATGTACTAGACCATATTCCTTCTTCATCTTACAAACTGCCAGCTGTACCTTGTCAAACAAGAGACCCGTGGGTCTAGCGCTCACCTGAGTATCGCAAGTTCACCTTTCACGCAGTCACTAATCTAAATTATTCACAGCTTTACTAAAATTTGACCAGGCATTCTCAAGTAGAACATGAAAATGTACAATAAGGGCCAAAATTTTTAAAGATTCCTTAATTTGGGGGCATTGGGGCCCCCTGGGGCCCACTGGGTGGGGCATGGTGCCCACTTTGATAAATTGAGATCCTGACCCCCTAGGGATGCTACTTGCCAAGTTTGACGAAAATCCATCATGAGGTTTTCAGGAAGAAGATGACAATGTACAATTCAGGCCCCCATTTGGACCTTCCCAACCCCCCCCCCCCCCCCCCCCCTGCCCCCAAGAGGGGCACCCCTGGATCTGCTATGAAAAAAACTTGAAACTACAGTCATTAATGTACTCACTCATAGTATTATCTTAGCTTATCTTAGAGAAGATTTTTAAAGATTCCTTCATTTTTTTTTTTTTTGGGGGGGGGGGGGCCCACTGGGTGGGGCATGGTGCCCACTTTGATAAATTGAGATCCTGACCCCCTAGGGATGCTACCTGCCAAGTTTGACGAAAATCCATCATGAGGTTTTCAGGAAGAAGATGAAAATGTACAATTCAGGCCCCCATTTGGACCTTCCCCCCACCCCCCCCCCCCCCCTGCCCCCAAGAGGGGCACCCCTGGATCTGCCATGAACAAACTTGAAACTACAGTCATTAATGTACTCACTCATAGTATTATTTTAGCTTATCTTAGAGAAGATTTTTAAAGATTCCTTCATTTTTTTTTTGGGGGGGGGGGGGGGGTTGGGCCCCCCTGGGGGCCCCCTGGGTGGGGCATGGTGCCCATTTTAACAAAATGAGATCCTAACTCCCTAGGGATGCTACCTGCCAAGTTTGGTGAAAATGGGTCATGGGGTTCTCAAGAAGAAGATGAAAATGTACAATTTAGGCCCCATTAGGACCCCCCTCCCCTGGGTCCCAAGGGGGGCACCTCAGAATCTGCCATGAACAAACTTGAAACTATAGTCATCAATGTACTAACTCATAGTATTAACTTTGCTCTATCACCTCTGGTTCTAGAGAAGAAGATTTTTACAGATTCCTTAATTTTGGGGGGTTTGGGCCCCCTTGGGGGCCCCCTGGGTGGTGCATGGTGCCCATTTTAACAAATTGAGTTCCTAACCCCCTAGGGATGCTACCTGCCAAGTTTGATGAAAATCGGTCTTGGGGTTTTCAAGAAGAAGATGAAAATGTAAAAAGTTTACGCACGACGGACGACGCACGACGGACGACGCACGACGGACGCCGGACGAAGGGCGATCGCAATAGCTCACTTGAGCCTTTGGCTCAGGTGAGCTAATAAATAACATAAGTCATGCAAGGCATGCAATGACTATAATAGTCTGCATATCAACATGCACTGTAAGGAGTAGAAGTGACTTTTGGCACACCCCTCCCTGTAAACAGACTCACCTGTAGTCCCATGAACTCACTTTATACTCTGGAAACTTTGCGATGCACTTGATACTGACTTCAGCTGGGCAATCCACTTTCTTTGTTGTATTAGCTCTAGCGTGAGGCTTCTTTGATATATCTCTCTGAAAAAAAAAAGCAAATGAAGAATACACACAAGGATTGTATTATAAGCTAAAACAATGTCTGTGGAAAGATAGTTATGTTGAAATGACTGTATCTGGAAGATATATCAACCAATCCAAATAGACGCAAATCCTAAAACATTATAACTTCTAATGCATGATTCCATGATTAGCCTTACTGACATAAATTTAGAATGAATATATTACTTGGGACATATCTTAATATCTAAAGCAGAAGATGGGGTCAGCATCACCATTACAGCAAACACAAAGCATGTTAAAAACTACATTCAAATAAAGATAAGAGTAAAGGTGGCATATGACACTGTCATCAATAATCATACAAGGACATGACATGCAGGAAAAAGGAAGAACACATCTCATGTCAAATAGTTTTCAGGAAAATGAGGTGTGAATGTAGCAAAATGCATACAAAAAGAATACAAACATGTGTGACATTATGCAAATCATAGAGTATTATAACCGTAGACAAAATCAGGTGGAACTTCTATCTACAGTGATCTGGACTTGATCTCTTCTGTTACTGAAGACAAGTACAATGGCTTGAATGTGATATAAGCACTACTGGGGTAGTTTGCAAACCACACTGAAGACAGATTAATCCTAAGTCCTCCCTATCATCATACCTCCAAGTTTGAATAGAGTATTAAGAGGACGTAACTTCATTCTTACATGACCATCCAAGTCACACATGAATTCACACATTGAATCCATTTCAAAAGCAATAATTTATAGAGCTGTTGACTGGACCAAAATCTACAACTGAATATGATGTTGCAATTTGTGTACTGTAGTGAAAGTATACCTGCTCCTTTTCCAAGCGTCTTGCTTCTTTCAACTTTGCCTGCCTGTCAGGTCCCATATGACACTGCAGGATGCGCTTTCCAATAAAGATGAATGGAATACCATCAAACGGAATAGGATGACTGCATTCTAGTTGCCATCGTATCTTTTTATGGTCCAAATCTATAAAGGAAATGTAATCAAAGTTTGGGCTTTTTGCAGCAATTTCACATAATGAGCAAGTACACAAAATGAATGAAAAAAAACACATGAAAATCACGCTCAAGGTCAAGATCATGGCATTATACTTTCACATTATTGGACTGCAAAGCACACTTGCAAAGTTGTTGCAAAATCCAATTTAGATGCTCTCAAGGAACTAGAAATCAAACACACTGCTCAAATTTGTCTTCCATATGATACCTCTCGCTGTCATACAAATCTCATCAGACTCCTCGGAACATTTGATTTTCCCAGACGCAATTCCAGCACCAGTTAGGCAAGAAATCACTTGGATGGACAATATAAAACAACAACAACAATAGGAGAAAGGGGTCACCAGAGTAGTGGCAGAGTATGGCACCTAATGATGATGATGATGATGATGATGATGATGATGATGATGATGATGATGATGATGATGATGATGATGACGATGATATTAACTCATATTCTGGTCGCTTATAGTACTACACACTCTTTTTTTTTTTTTAAATCCTATCTTGGTCTGCATACTATAGTTCCATGACATATGCTCCTGTGACAATTGCTCCCATGGAATATCTGCACGCTGAGCCAAACATAAATTCTACCCACAATACTACCACGCGGAGTGTACCATTGCTGCAATGTTGCTTCATCTTCACAGGCTGCATATACAGCCCTATTTGGAGATAACAGAAGAACTGAGAGATGTTATTCAACATAATGGACCATAATTGGTTCCTAATGGCTCCTGGGAGTGTAAGAATGGCATGAACATCATCACAGGTCACAGCTAGAGTAGAGGTATAGGTTCTCTACCATGTACATCTATACACAGCCATCTCTACACAGCACATGCTGAGCACAGCGTCTACCCTGGTCAGGCTAGAGCAGCAGAGGCTTGGTTGTTAAGTAGACATCTAGGTTTCTATAGACAGTGTTTGGTAGCTCCATGCCTAGACCTGCGAGGTGGGGATGGAGAAGGAATTGAAATTTTTGCTATGAAGTCATTCTCAGTGCAGCTCTGGTGTCAAGACAACACTTGGAGAGAATAAAAGTTTTTTTTTTTGTTTGTTTTGTTTTTTTCTGGAAACCTAACCTGTCTAGAACTACAGTCCCACCTCAATTATACAGATAATCAGATTCTTTGTTATCCGGCTGTGGACTGGCTGACAATTGTGTTTTGTTTTCATGTATTTTCAGTGCCAAATATTACTCAAAACAAACATGGAGTGAATTATAGTCCCATGATGGAAATGGACATGATAAAACAATCAACACTTTGCTCTTGAACCAGAGATTTATTACCGTTTATACAGCTGGTATCTGAGACACTTTATTCAGCAATGTTATCGTCAATATCGACAGCTGCTAGTAACTAACTGTGACTAGCCCGAATGCGAACGCGAAGCATTTATTCTATATAAAAACTGTGTACATGGTATCTGCCCTGGGGTTAGTTAACAAGGTCAAAGGAGCAATGTAAATACTGACACATGATTCAATCAGGGATGGCACTAACTCTGGAGTGCTCCCTTCGCGTTCGGCGTTCGGGCTGTGTTTCGCAGTTAGGATGGCACCATGTTCAACCCGCCGAGGACAAGTCCCAAGTACACTCGGGCAGGTGTCTATGGGAAATGCGTTTTGTAGCAAAATCAGTCCGTCGATCCTCAACAGGTTAAAGCAGGTCACTTTGTCTCAATGGTATTTGAGCATATCTCTCTTATCCGCCCAAATCGCTTATAGATCCTGAAGCCTGCTGGTCCTGATGTGGCTGGTAAATAATCGAGGTCAAACTGTATTAAAAGCAAGCCACCCATAATCAAAATTCAACCATAATGCTGTCTAGATTTGACTGTCGGCTACATTGTGCATATCATAGAAACCTATGCTTTTTATGCAGCTGAATTGTGGGACGGGTGGTCAAACCTTGGTGCAAGTTTTCAGGTAAATTCAAGATCCAGAAACAGCATTCATGCCTGAATATCAGGAAAAACAACTTCACTCACAGGGTAGTATCTCACTGCACTGGAACATGCTACCAAAGTCAGCTGTGGAAGCAACTAAACGATTAGCCCGACCAGACGCTGTTAATACGCTACGTGAATAAGCCTGTCGCGCTACGTATGTACAGCGGCGACTGGGCTGTGTATAGTTACTAAACGATGTACAGTTAACCCGTTGAGGACAAGTCCCCGAGTATACTCGGGCAGGCCAGGTGTCTATGGGAAATGCGTGTTGTAGCAAAATCAAACCGTCCTCAACGGGTTAACAGAATCAAGTATGAAGTAGATGCATTCCTGTCAAAGAAGTACAAGTTAACATTTTCCGCAGAGTAATCAACTCAAATACTAATAATATTAGTATAGTAATAGTACCCAGGTAGCAGTCATTACTCTAGTATAGATCTAGAACTACTGCATTCTGCAATAAAAGACGAGGATTTAAGTTTGATATTTCTAGGTCTAGCCGAACTAGATAATTTAGACCCCTAAAACCCAGGATAGCCCTAGAACGTTCTACAGTGGAAACCTGCTGAAAGCGGGAGGGCATTACAAGACTACTGCTTTTCCAGAAGCCCGACAAGACAGGTGAATACAGGTGAATAAATCAAAATTACGTTTCCTGTTCTCATGCCCACCAGTCGTTACTACTGGTATGGTTGAGGGGTCTAGATATCGCGCACGAAAATTTGAAATGCTGTTATAATAGAAGTTATTCCATAATCGTACCTGAATTTCTCAATGAATATCACGAAAATGCAGAAAAATCACCTCCCAAAATCTCCTGATGATACGATGACGGAGTAGTGCGCTGTCGCCGTTTGTATGTCGGACTTTTTTTTATGCGTTCAATTTCTCGGGGTATGTAAAGATCGCGCAGCTGCCCTCTGTAGTTTCATGCGTGAAAGTGTCTGCCCCTCTGTGGCTGTAACGTGCTCCGGCTTTCGTAGAATATTTTTCACTTGATATTAAATTTGTCCATGTTAAGCAACAGCAGTATTATTATTGTTATTATTATTATTATCATTATTACTATTATCACCACCACCATCATCGATCATCATAATCATCATCTTTTTTTTCTTTTTTTTATGAAGCACTGTTATGCAGCTGAAAGTACAGCTCCATTTAATATAAATATTCTTTTTTTTTTCTTATGAATGCAATGTCAAGCTAAAAGGACAGCTCCATTTGATTTTAATGAAAGTAAGTAAGCAGTGTATGTTGTTTTTTTTTTTCGGTGCATTGTATATTCTTTACGAATGCACTGTTTCTGCTGAAAGTACAGCTTGGTTTGATTTCATTATAATCGTGTTTTGTTGAATCGTGGATTCTATGATACATGTGATTTGATTTATCATGAAACTGTATTGAATATGGAATCAATAAAAGATTATGGAAAAAAAATCATCATCATTATTATTATTTTCATTATTATTATTATCACTTCCACCACCATCATTTTATCATTCTTATTATCATTATTTTTATCATTGATATTTTCATAATCGTTAATGATTTTCATTTTCTTACAATATTTCTAATCACTTTAACCAATAATATACACGTAATATAAAATGGAAAAAAGTAAAATATGAACATATATTTTGTGTGTGTGTGTGTTTGTGTGTGTGCTTACCCATTCGTCACCCTCTCATTTTCGTCACCCATTTGTCACACTCTCATCTAATTTTTCTTCAGTATCACTATATGGCCCTCCCCTGTCACAAATATATCACAAGTTAGCGCAAAAAATCACAAGCAAATTCAAATTGAAATCACACTTCAACTTCGATAGACTGAAATATTTATTCCTTTGTAATATTATAATCGTTGTGTTAAAATTTGACTTAAAACAACATTTTATTAACAGTATTTCAGCGTAGCTGGAAGCATACATTGTTCTTGTGTATGATGACGTCACGTGGTACACGATCGATCGAACAAATCACGAATTCTATCGACTACGAACGAGACAAGCGAGACGACACGTCTAGGCTACAACATCCTTAGTCACTTAGAACAGATTTTAAGGTTAGGTAGGTAAATTACAAGGTAAAAAATTGGAAATTTAGTGGAAAATTTGTTGGAAATCAAAATTTCTTACCTGCTTCCTTCTCATGTTGAGCGGTAAGTCAGGTATGTTTATTCCATGGGCGTATCGGCAAATTTTGCGCTTAGTCCTACGCGTAATATCGCTTGCTATACGCAGTTACGCTATGCGCGATCATTACGTCCCTGCGCGAGACCTAGTACCCTTACTATACTGCCTGGTTAGCGGGCCCGGAGCCGAGCCCCGGGCCGGCCCGGGGGCGTTTTTTTTAAAGACGGCACAGATTGGGGCATGGCGCGTGTTAAACCTATGGGAAAAACGTTGGTTTAGGGTTTTTGGTTATGGTTATGGTTAGGGTTAGGGTTAGGGTTGGGGTTAGGGTTAGGGTTAGGGTTAGGGTTAGGGTTTGATGGTTAGGGTTAGGATTAGGATTAGGGCTAGGTTTAGGGATAGGGTCCCCGATAGATTTTTAGTTTCCCCAATCTGTGCCGTCTAAAAAAAACACGCGGCCCGGGGTATACTCACTGTAATCAAACTCGACTTTGCCGTAATGTTTTTGAGTAGTTACAGATACATATTTCGTTGACGTTTCGTCTTGGAAGGATCTTACAGCCTCGATGGCTTGCTGATGACTGCTAACTATAATGTCTCTGGCTGTGGTCATGTCGGCAGATCCCCATGTTCATGCGAAGTATTTACACTTACTGTTCTACTCAGGTGCTGCAGTGCTGAGAGATGCTGATAAGAGTGCGATTGTGATCCCAGCCGGCCACTATCCACAGTACTAAGGGCTAGGCCTCACTACGCACTGAGCACATCCATATCCGCCAGCAGTGGTGGTGCACGAAAAATCCACCCGACCTATTTTTTTTTGGCTGCTACGTTCAGCTCAGCAGGAAGGAGGACTGTTGCGTAATAGTGTACAACGCACGGTACCCAGGCCCCACGTGTTTGTCTTTGTTTTCATTTCTCGACGGGCCACTACTCCTGAGCAGAAAGTAGGGCTCCACCGCCCTCGTAAAAGAAAAAGAAAAATAAAGAAAATACATACATAACTATATAAAAAATAAATAAGTAAATAAATAAGTAAAGATTGTTTACATTTACTACCAATGATTCAATTGGTATAAGGTATAAAAAAGGAAAAATCGTTATTTGTATGATAGGCAGAATCAATTTGATTCTTTATGCCGACCATTCAAATTAAAGGCAGTAGTTTTTGTATTTGGTTTTGGGTTTGTTTTTTTCCAGTTTGAGCTAGGGACCGCAGGACAAGTGGGGTGTCAAGGTCAATAATAATACCCCCCCCCCCCCCCCCCCCCTCCGCGCGCTTAGACGGGAAGAATTTCAGGGCGGAATACAGATGGAATTGGGAATTGAAATTCAGGATTCTTTCTATAAAGTTTTTTTTTTTTTTCATTTCTTGTGTGTGTGGGGGGGGGGGGGGGAGGGGGAGCTGATGGGCCTGGCCTCCATGGATGCTAACCAAACTCATAGTGAACTTATCCTGCAGCGTTCCACGTGCAAATCATTGAATTTGATTTAAATGTGAATATAACGCGGTATAACGGCAGCTATCGGGTCCCAAGATATTGGCTGATGCATGTCCTAAACGATCATGATGCAGATGCAAGCGAAAAAAGTGTTATTTGTAGATTAAAAAAAAAAAACATCTCAGTGAAACTGCAGTTAACGGGGATTTTTCACATTTTATAGGCCTACTTTTTGATAACATTTTGGCTGCTGCATAATTATTAAAGTCGAACTGAGACTTTCTTAAACACTAGCCAAATTAACCGAAATTGCATACACGATGCCAATAATTTTGATATCATGAGGTCATGAGATAATAAAGATCGATTTATATGCCCCCCCCCCCCCCATGGAATACGAAAGGAATTTTGTCCATTGACATTATTCCTGTAGTCTGAGTAGCCTGTAAACGAGTCTGTGGCGTGATATAAAGAATAATTATGTCGTTTGCAATCTATTACCGTATATCTCTCAAAAGTAATTCCAACCAAACTACGCTCACCCACGTTTCGGATTCCTTTTGCGATCAGTCAGTCCATCGATTCATTCTTTCATTTTAATTTTCACGATTAGAAACTCATTCAGCAAAAAAAAAAAAAAAGTTTTCTTAAAACGGGGTACGTCAACATGATCATGTTTATTGTTCCCCATTGTTCCCATAATTTAACCATCGACAATAAAGAGCAAAGGCGAGAAAAATGTTGACAAGTGCTTCAAAAATATGCAACTAATTCAAATGGAATGTGCTAATAAAACATATCAATTCTAGACAGACCTTGGCCTACATTGATTATGTACACACATTTAAGAAAAACCCTTGTCATTTTTGTCATACCGCGCTGCTTATAACCATTTGCCCACCCCCGTGTCCCTCCTCTCCGAGATCGATCACGATAAGTTTGTAATTTATACACGTCTGCGGCATGAACAAATCATAATTTAGGTCTAGGCATAATCTATCCCAAGCGACTGTGCTTCGATACTCCATTCTTTCTTATTTCCCTAATTTTTCTCTATTTTTTTTAATTTCTTTTTTACATAGAGGAATATAGGCGCCTACTATCGTTAATCTGGAATTCACTGCTTGTCTTCAACTCAACTTAGACTGAAAGCCCAAACTAACAATGTAATATCGCCCCAACAAAGAGAAGATTTTGCAATTTTGCAATATCCAAAATGGATTCTTGATTATAAATATTTTTTTAGTTAGAATTTGTCAGTTTGATGACCATTCACCTCATCGGATCATTAAGCCAATACTATACGGGCCAAATTCTTGTTACATAAAATTGAAAATTTCTTTGTTTTATATAACTGTTTTCTTCACTGGATTTTCCTAACTCAGCGCATTGATTGTCTTTCTTCGTGGATAACTTTGGTGTGGCCTTTGTGAATCGATTCAAGATGGCTTTGGCTTGTATTACAGCTGATCACTATACTTGATTAGCAAGGAAGAGTCCTCGAATATTACAATGTATCAGCTATTGGAGTTATGTAGGTCTGCATCGGTCTCGAAATCATACATCAGTCTGATTGTCAATGGTCACTATTAACTGAATTTGAATACAGTATGTATTTGTTGTTGTTGATGATGTTGTTGATGTTGATGTTGTTGTTGTTGATGTTGATGTTATTGTTGTTGTTGTTGTTGCTGCTGTTGTTGTTGTTTTTGTTGTTGTTGTTGTGGTTGTTGCAGCCAAGGGCGCCGGAAGCGGGGGGGGGGGGGGGGGCAGGGGTGGCACTTGCCCCCCCAAACAAAATGTTGGGGGGGGGGGGGGCAAAACGAGTTTTTGCCCCCCCCCCCCCCAAAGTGCCCCCTGTAACAAATAATTAATCACTGATTTAAAGACCAAAATGAACAATAAAGGCATATTTCTTGTCTAAATGTTGTAATTTCATAACTGAAAATGCAAAAATTTTCGCCCCTAACTGGGCGAAAATTATAATACACTAACAACATACATTATTGTATCTATACACTAATAGGAACTTATGAGTAAATTTAGTGTATAGATGGTAGCCTCGTGTCCTCGAGTGTGCCCGCTGAAACATACCTTTAGTAAACCTTACATTTTTCATTTTCTTCTTTGTTTTCTAGCAGTATAAGAATATTTTTCATTGTTCGAACGATGCGATCACGTTTAAGCTTTTAATGAGTACATTTTAGATAAATAGTTTATTATTATTAAGGTGAAAGTGGCTCGCTCGATCTGCCCGTACTTATAGTAAAATGAAAAGTTTTCATAATTTATTATCATAGTCCTTCCAGTGATTTCTTTTACTATGTTTAATTCCTCAGAAATTTGATTTAAAATGCTCTATAAAAGCGACTTTTATACTCTGTTTTTACAAAAAGTCCCTACCGTGGGAGGGGGTATCCCCCTCTCACACCCTCCCCCGCTCGGTCGCTTCGCTCCCTCGACGAGGATCTCACACCATCACATAATATACCCCCGTGTGTTAAGATCATAGTCCTTCCAACTGATTTTTTTTTTCAATATGTTAATTCCCTAGAAATTTACTTTAAATTCTCTATAAACGCGATTTTTGTACTCTGTTTTTACAAAAAGTCCCTACCGTGGGAGGGGGTATCCCCCCTTCCACCCCCCCCCCCCCCCGGCTCGGTCGCTTCGCTCCCTCGCCGAGGATCTCACACCATCACATTATTATACACTCCCGTATATAATAATTATAGTCCTTCGCACTGATTATTTCTCACTATGTTTAATTCCTTAGAAATTTGCTTTTAAGTGGTCTATAAACGCGACTTTTGTACCCTGTTTTACAAAAGCTCCCAACAGGGGGGGGGGGGGGGGGGTATCCCCCTTTCCACCCCCCTCCCCCCTGCTCGCTCGCTTCGCTCCCGCGCAGACGATTTCACGTTAATGTGCCCCCGTTGAGATTTTGCCCCCCCCCCCCCCCACCAAAAAAAAACAAAAAAACAAAAAAAAAAACAGAAGTGTTCCGGCGCGCTTGGTTGCAGCTGCTCTTTGTTTAAAGGCACTGTACAGTACTGGTTGAGGTAGGGATTCATGTTTTGAACATTCCTAAGTGAGATAATGAAAAGCCTTCTATGAAATATGAAAGAGCATGTAATTTTAAGAAGGATTCAACGTTTATTTGATGAAAATTGGTTTTCAAATGGCCGAGATATCCAAAAAAGTGCTAATAATAAAAGGCGACATGCCCCAACTTTATTAGTATCTCTTTGTTTCACCTTGTTTTTGGATATCTCAGCCATTTCAAAACCGATTTTCATCGAATAAACTTTTGATACCCCTCAGAACTGCATGCTCTTTGACATCTCATAGAGTGGTTTCTGAATATCCCACAAAATGTTAAAAGCTAAATCTTCACCTCGACCAGAACTGTACACACCCTTTAATGCTTGGCCCATTATATTGGTAACTTGCGAGAGTTGCTCTTTAGCATGGACCTACTCGTCCATGCTCTTTAGAGATACCATAGCGTGCGTTTGGCTGAAGATGATTGCAAATAATGCAACGTGCTCGGCACTCTGTGGTGTAAACACGAGCTCACTGCAGCACGTGCACCGCTACACAGATTCTGCGTGGCGCGCCCGGAGCGGGAATCCGGTCCAGCTAGCTCTAGCTAGCTAGCCAGGTAAAGTCGAACTGGCCCCATACCCACTCCAGCAGCAGCTGCGCCTGTCAACACACAGCGGTCCTACTAATTGACGCAAACTAATGCAAACTAATGCAAACTAATACAAACAAATGCAAACTAACGCAAACTAATACAAACTCAATGCAAACTCAATGCAAACTCAATGCAAACTACTAATCAATGCAAACTAATGCAAAATACTAATTAATGCAAACTAATACAAACCATTAGCGGTGAAAATTAGGGTGAATTACAGTACCTGGACCTGGCTCTTCCCAGGCCACTCTCACGTTTTGTATAGTCCTCTCGAAACAAAAACTAGTATCGATCAAGTAAATCCATTCTATCGAAGAATGACCAACGCAACTGCTCAACAGTCAACACTAACTTGAAAAAAAAAAACATTTTATGAAAATATCATTAAATTCATATTTCTTGACCAAATAGATATCGTTTTGAATATATTTCGCTTTCAAAATTCAGAAAATGTAAAGCAGAATGATGCCCAGAAATACGGATATTAATGATCGATCATAAATGCCGAAATACTAATTGATGCAAACTCGACGCAAACTCCAAAACACAACGCTATCCTATGCGAAAACAACCTATTATCGATTACAAATATCGGGAAATGACAGCCCGAAATACTAATTAATGGAAACTCAACGCAAACTCAAAAACACAACGCTATCCCATGTGAAAACCACCTATATCGATTACAAATATCGGAAAATGACACCCCGAATGCGCAAACTCCAAGTCACATTATAACGTTTTCCAATGTGAAAACAATGTAAATTCATCATGATTATTATTATTATTATTATTATTATTATTATTATTATTATTATTATTATTATTATTATTATTATTATTATTATTATTATTATTTATAGTGCGCTTTTCCCACAAGGCCTAAAGCGCTTACAATCAATTGAAATCATGTACGACAGAATGTGTAATTCGATAAATGTTACAGCTACAAACTACGAACATCGGAAATTGACACATCGAAACACTATAGTAATGCAAACTCCAAAACAAAAAGTTTTCCTACGTGAAAACTACCTAAATTAATTACAAATATCGGAAAATAACACCTCGTCATTAAAAAAAAAAATGGTCTCACAGTACGTTGTATTCTATCACAGTCCAGTATCAAATTTCACTCTTGCAGAAGCGCAAATCTATTTAACACCAGATTGAATTGCAGTTTCAAGTTAAGATTGTTTCAAATGCTGTTAGACTGCCGTGGGAATATTTAGAATGCCGTAGGAATATTTATGATGCAATTTTATTTATTTATTTATTTATTTATTTATTTATTTATTTATTTATTGCAATTCTTTATCCAGAGTAGCCTGATCAGCATGAAATATATAAACAGTATAAAATATTACATTTCAAAACAGTATAAAGTAATCACACACATCAAGTATTTAAATAAAATGATATCATACAATCACACAGATTTAAAATAGACTAACTGCCGGTCTTCCTCAGGGCTCTGTTTTCGTAAAAATCCATGAAACATGAACAACATCAACAACGGTAACAACACCAACAATAAGAAAACAATTTGTTTAAAAATAGATATTGCAAATTGTGGCTGATCAGCAACGGGACACGTAATACAGTCAAATATAAAAATGAAGTGAACGCACATGTACAAACATCTGGAAATACGATAAAACAAACTGAACATCTAGAAAGAGGAGAGGAGAGGAAATGATATTTCCTATTAAGCGGCTGCAATCAGAGTGCAATCAGAGTCCAATTAGAATACTCTTCGAATGCAGATCAATACTTTCCATTTCGAATGCTCCTCGATGATGTTTTAGGCATGGGTAAAACATTCGAGCTGGCCTCAAGAATGGGCCCGAACACACTCAGAATGTCGTCAAAATTTTTAGAATGCACTTCGAATATGCAGGAATGCAGGAAGAATTTTCATTCCAACGACATTCCGGCTCATTCCGCCTCTGGTTGGACGGGGTATCAGAAAGAATTTTAAAATCCACATTAATTTCATCAAAGAAATGGGCCGATAAACATTTTTTTTTTCTGCAACACATCATTACCTTCTTTGGCTATCAAAATAATCATCGCTTGTTTTTGAGAAGCGAATAATTCCCATATTGATACGCTTCACTCTAGGCTACTAAATATCCTACAACCGGTCAAAATGTATGTATATATATACATAATATATATGGGTCAGAATTTTGAACGATGTACAATTGAGCCAAAACAACGCAAAATTTAAAAAGTAGGAAATCCTCAAAATAATTTATCTTATCTGATAGAGTATAATTCAAACATTAATATGAACCCAATTATACTGGGAATTTCCCAGAGGAACAAGTTTTTTATTCACCGCGGAAGTTTACCATGTCCAGAGCAGCGAACGTCCGTGAGGAATAGCACTGCACATACATTTTGAGTACCATTTAACATATACTTGCAACAATCTCATTCAGTTCAAAATCGTAACAAAATATCTTATGAGACATGTGTATGTGTTGGCAGAATATTAAGCTTGTACTCTTAACCTGTACGTAATGGCAGACAACTGATTATTTAACCAAATACGTCATTTCTGTTGAAATATTACTCTTCCGCTATTCACAAAATACTTTCTCCAATTTACGCGCATTTTACAGAAACTCAATATTTCGACCTCTTATTTCACTATCCCATACTTTAAACCTTACTAAAAAATGATAAGATACTTTTTAAAGATGTATCTGATCTGGGCAGTCTCTTTAACCCAACAAATATAACATAGTTTTCATCACGGAGGTTCGCATATAGCTCACGGACGTTCGGAGCAAACAAGATATTGAACAATGCAGTTCTTTTGAGTTGGAAAAGCATTCTACTCACAACAAACAGCGATTTCATGTCGAGAACAAACTCCTCTGCAAAGTCCTAAATAATTACTACCGATTCTCAATTATAAAAGTTTGTTTATCTTTCCATGCTGAGGAATGAAAGAAAACACTTTTTCCATCTCTCGTAAATGAACGTACAAACGTACGTGTAATCTCAGTGATGTATCTGTGCATCCTTAAGAACGAATATATTTATCAAAATTTTGTAATCATGAAGTAAAGATTTAGCTCCTAAATTTGTTATCTAAAGTCTACAATGCAAAATTTGCTTATAACGAACATGGTCACAGCAAAATATGACAATTAAGAATTGACATAGAAAAACAAAATAAATGTGCTCCGTTATCGAATACGATGTTTAGCTCGGGAGGGCAAACGAATACCTTTCAATGTGTATAGGAAGAAATCCCTCTGCGTTTGCTCCTTGTGTTACACACTGTTACCAAGGAGAATTTGTGTTATTTATTCAGAAATGATATACGGTCCGATACTCCGAAGTTTCGTCATAACAAGACACTTAAGTCGATATAACTTGGATGGATGTTTGCGACTTCGATATTATACAATATTGTTCGTTATAACAAACATTTTGTATAAGCGCGTCATTTCGGAGGATCGCTATTCATACGGTTTGTCAATCCGAAAATTGGTTAAGGTTCGTATAATCATGAAGCTATATTATTCGGTAAATGATAGGAATCTCCGAAGGTTAATTGAAAGGATTGTTAATTGGAACATGAAAAATCTGGTTCGTTTATCCAAATGTGGAGAATCAAACTAACAACCAAATCCCCCAGATTACAAAACCTCATAATAATCGCTTTCACCTAAACTAAAATAAGGCCCATTCCACTTTTAGAAGAATGCGGACCTAAAGGATAGTGAATCTTAATAATTCATTTTCGGATTAACAAACTTTCGGAATAAGAACGTTTTTGATAAGAAAAATCCTGAAATAACTACGAACCTTTTTTTTTTCATTTTCGGAATAACAAACCTTTGGACATTCGGAGTAACGAGTCTTTGGAAGAGCGAACGCATCAAAGTGCGACCTTACACTCTTAAAAAGAAAAGGGTAAATCAGCGTTTTAAAAGGGGCGAGGAGTGACAGCGTTTAAAAAATGTTGTATTCACCCCTTTTCTTGCTGTATCTAGCACATCTAATGTTGGATTCAGCTGGATAAAAGAGTGAATACAACATTTTAAAAACGCTGTCACTCCTCGCCCCTTTTAGATGTTGATTAACCCTTTTCCTTTTAAGAGTGTAATCCTGTTATTAAATCATCACTTTTTTAAACTGTGTTTTCAAAGTAAGCACAAAAGCACAAACAACTTGAAGATATCTCTGTCTCTTTAAGGTAAAATTAAAAAAAAAAACAATTCGGACAGAACTGCAAAGTAACATCGCTTTTCATTGATGAGTATAAAAAACACCATGTCATGATAAACGGAAGATTTGCGTGTTTTCATCAGACAATAAATCGTATAATGCATTATTTTTGTTCGCTTATGACGACATTTCGATGAATAAAAAATAAACAAACAAACAAACAAAAAAGCTCCTCCAGAGGAATTTGGTATAACGGGACTGCACTGGCAATTCTTTTCTCTGTGTGTTGGAGCTCGATCCCTTCTCTGTTTCTTCTCATTTTCATTCAACTGCTTCCACGTCCTTTTGAAACTTGTACGTTTCTTCTTGACACATGCCCATTACAGACTTCTTCCTTCATTTCATCCTTTTTGTTTCAATATATTCTGAATGTTACTGCGGAGCACTTTTCTGTTTGGTCGCAGCATGTTCAGGCTACTTAGGGAATGAGAGAAAAATCGTTGTGAAGAGAA